>JAXCHO010000023.1:3993750-5300833 GCA_036630365.1 Acanthiza pusilla | reverse complement strand
ATTTTTGTTAAATAGATGCTGAATAAGCAGGTTTCCAAGTTCAAGCTGACAGGTCAACTGCATTGCTGTGTTCAGATTTTCTCTTTACCAACTCATGGCTCAGAGACTGGAGGGGGAAAATTGGTAAAATAGGCAGGGTAAAAGAGAGATCAACCATGACAAAGGTGAGACTGGCAACCTCTGAATAAATATGGAAACAATCACTGAATGAAATTAGTGCACTGAGTAAATCTAGGGAAGTTACTGAGACAAGGTGTCAAATTAGTTCAGTACCTGAGATTTGATCTGATGGAAGGAGGTCAAGCAGACAGAAAGAGTGCACCTGAGTAGAAAGTCAAACAGTGCCTCTGAATTCTTAAAAGAAGTCATAAAATCCTGTAACATTTGGAGCATCAGAATGCTCCACTCAAGAGAAAAGGGTCTGTTGTCAACTCTGTAAAAAAAAGTATACAAATCCCACAAAAACTAACAATAGGTTTTCTAAAGCTATGTCTAGACCAGAATTCTCAGTCCTCCAAAGAACAAGTTACTTTAGCACAGCAATTTGCACTGGCCCATTACTTGCAAAATGATTGAAGGTATGAACCCAACAATGAAGACTAAGGCACAATTTGTGGCTCCAAGCCTAATTTTGTGCTACAGTCCATTCTAACAAGTGGAGGCCACTCTGTGCTACTGCATAAGGCTACAAAGGGTACCCTAGCAGCCTGTGAAACAGCAGGCTCTCTCTGTAAGCATCTCGTATCTGAACATGATGCTCACTTTGTGTCCCTAGGAAATGTCTCAGCAGCAGGGCTTCCTGCCTCAGGAGTAAGATTCATCAGCACAACTGACAGCAGGAAACTCCCACTGTCCTGTGCTATTTCACTGGAGAGAAGTGTTGCAGAAGTCCTTGCTACAAGAACGCTGACTTCAGTCCCGGTTATGTTATTCCAGGCCTCATGGCTGGTCTGACTTAGAGCTGGTGGCAACACTGCTTGGAGCGGGAGGCAGGACTAGCTGACATGCTGTGGTACATTCTATCCAAGATTCTAGTGATTCTATAACTTTTATGCAAAAGAACTGTTTTTAGATCTGCTGCAAATGAATGATACAATGCAGTTTGATTTTTGCTTCCCTCAGACATACATGTATTTTCAACAGTCCCTCAATTAAAAAAGTCAATTTCACAGTCAGTAAATGGTTCATTTATTGATTCTCATCTAGTTAATTCAAGTAGCTCCACAAACAACAATATACTGGTGATGTACTGAGGGATAAAAGAAATTACTCACATTCGCAGGGAGGAAAAGCACAGCGGTACAAACTGACAGCCTCTTTTCAGTACTGGCACTATAATTTCAAATGTCAAAAACCTTTGACATGCCTCATAGATTACATCTTTAGGAGAGCCCTACTTCTGTTTAAAAGCTGAAATGAAAGGACTTTTACTTATTTTGAATTGTAATTTCAGCAAACTCTTTAGGCTGCAATATTTAATCTATTTCTCTGAGGTTTGCATTACTCATGCTGCCAAAGAGCTCTTAGCAGAAGCCAATCTCCATTGGAATTCTGCACTTACACCCAAAATGTAAATAGAAAGGAGAAAGATTTGAAAGCATAATTAATGAAATGCCCATATCAGGACCTTGACTTCTAAAGGGTAAAAGAATGCTTGCAACCAAAACACAGGTTTGAGCTCTTCCCATTGCAAAACAAAGCATCAAATGCTTTTGGCCCCTGGGATTAAGGTCCTGGTGATTCTCCAATATCAATGCCAAGGACAAGAAACAGATGACTTCTCCTGGCTGGGTTTTCATCTCTGCAGAGGTATTCTGCACAGCAGACAGCTAGGTTATAGCCTGCACCACTGTGGACCAAACCATGCCTCATTACAGCTCCAGTTCCTGCAAAAGCTGCCATGAACTGCTGGATTCATGCTGAAGTCCCACTTGTTTTTACCATTCCTCTCCATTGTAGGAATGCCTTCTGCAGAAATAGCCCATGCACCCCGCACTGCCTAAATTCCATGCTGATCAAAGGCGCCACAGCAGCTCCCAGGGGCAATAGGTTAAAACAGCGTCAAGGCTCAACAAAGGTTCAGCTTCAAGAAAGTGACAGTAGCAGAGGGAACTGGGCATATTTACAAACAAAGCAAGAGTAATTCATTAGGAAAATCAAAATTAATTGCTATTCATTGCACTGGTTTTGTAGCATGGACTTTGTATGTTTACTGAAAGCCTCTTCATGTGTGTTCTGCTCTTTAATAGAGAGGTGGTGAAAATGTATCTTCAGTAAAAGATTTAAAGAGGATATGAAGATTTTGATAGCTTAAGCATTTGGTAATCAGAAAAGCAGGCCACTAGTTTGTTTGCTTTTCTCTAACTGCTCCAGTAAACTCCCTGGAGCTCCTTCTCCATATGGTGTGGTTTTACTCCCTAATTTCCTCCTCCCTTGCAGAGCAGAGATCTCACAATAAAAAGACACTGAGATTTTCTGTAGTATACTCTGGATTTCTTTCTATTTGTCTGTTTAAAAAAACTTACAATCACTTAAAAAGCTATCTCTGGAAGAGAATGTTTAAGATAAAACTTCATTAAGCCAGTCTTCAATGCTGAATAATTAAAACTACCATACCTCCATGGAGGTATGGAGGAATCTATGTTTAGCATAATTTTTTGCAATTTCTGACAGTTAATCACACTTTTTTTTTTTTTTTTCAGGAGCTACAGGCATACTGAGTCCACTCTGATCTGTTTGTCAGCCTTAGGGAATTCAGCAAACAGAATAGAAATGCCTTTTCTCACAAAAAGCCTAATGAAGTCAGCAGTCTGTTAGGAACTAGATATTGCTTCTAGATGTCCTGCCCACTGCTCTGAAAAATTTTCCTCCACGTTTCTCCAGGGCTGTCCTACAACGCTCAGAACTCTTTAGCCTCCTGCTGAAGCTGACTTCACCAAATTTTAACTTTCTTGTGCAGGAAAGCTGAGGGCATCCATCCACTGGAGTATGAAGGACTAAAACAACTGTTGCCAAAGTAGGCATTCTTCCAGTGATTGGAGTGGATCCTGGAACATGCTTTGTGAGTGACTCTCAATGGGAAAAAAACCAAGAATGACTTTCCAGATACAAGGGAGGCTGAAACTTTCTGTATGCCGTGACTACTCCTGTAGTACTGCTGAATGACAAAGGAGCTGGTGGTAGCTGTCACTTTTCACCTTCCAGCCCTCCCTGTGTGCCCATCATACTGTGGTGTGGGTGACTGGTAGTCCCCACCATCCTGAAGTTATGGAACAGCTTCTGTGAAATGGATGGAGTGACTCTGATTAGGAATCTTAGTACTCCCCTGGAAGTGGAAGCAGTTTGGTGGAACATAAACATTTCACAGTGAGCGATTATGCAAGCAGGAGGGAAAATAAAATAGCAATTACTCTTCTTGCAGATGATAAGCAAGAGGTGGAGCTGTATGTGTCCTGTCTTCCTACATACTGTTTGCTTCTTGGTTCAAGTTTCACATAAGGACTGACAAAAATGATGAAGAATTTTGAAACGAGGATGAGATAGAAGTTTTGCAATTCTCTTGAGCATATTGGGGCAGTTTCTCCAAAGATCAGTGCAAGTTTAGAAGCACACAGCTTACTCAGAGCAGCAACCATGAAGATGTTTCCAGCAGGACCCTGGTAGCTGTTTCCAGGGATGTCTATCATAGCTTCATAATTTCAAAGTACAGGAAGCCCAAAAAGGTAATTTGATTTGTTTGAATGCAAGGATATGCAGACTAATGGGCCGGTGATTGGAGGGAGAAGGCAAGGCTGCAGATAGGGGGGAAGGTGGTCAGAGACAGCTGGTAGAGAAACAATGTTCTGGATGGCTGCATGGTTTACCGATACTGGCAAGGGAAAGTGTCTGTTGTTCAGACCTGGGAGAGACTCTCGTCACCCTAGGGGAAGGTTATGTAGCTTTCCTGTATTTTGTGTCACAGAAAAGGCCATATAAAATAGGTAATCACATGCCCCAGGCACCTGATGATATCTACTGGGATAGGGAAAAAATGTTATCAGCAAAATTTTCTCCAGGATTGCCTATTATGATTAATTCTAATAGATCTTATATTTTGTTTGCAACACCTTTCTCTCATGCCAGCCTGTACAGCCCCTTTTTTTAATATTTCAAGAGCCCCTGCTCGCACTTCTGCTTGGCAGCTCTTGCTCTTACATGCAGTTGTAGCATATTCATAGCAAGAAAGCAAAAGTGAGTGGGAGAAAGGCTTGCAGAGGAAGAAACTCAGTCTGCTTTCCCTTTTATCTTAGGTATCTTTATATAGATATTTACATGGATGGCAAGTGGGTGGTGAATAAAATGCAAATATTCCCCTTATGTCAGTGTCCAGTCATGGGTGCAGCCAATAGACAAAAGAAAGGTGGAAGGCATTGGAGGTGAGAACCTCCACATTCCAGGACATCTACACCAATAGGCCTTTAAGCAGCCCTGCTCTCTGGGATCAAGCCCCATTCTCTTCTCTTTATTTCAACAGGTTGATAAATTCATCACAAATCTCAGTGATAACCTTTCAACAGCAGTGGCTTCCTGACTGATCACCACAGACCTCTTCTTGCTCTAGCTTGGTAGTGGACATTAATAACACGAGCTGCCACTTCTGAACAAAAAAGGAAAGGTGAAAATGTGCATAATTTGGGTTGCTGATGGAGTCCCATCCCCCCCACCCACATCATGGGTGTGTGCAAGGAATTTCTCACGCATGCTCATGTGAACCACCAGTGTGCACTCAGGCAGTTTCCAGTAAAAGGCTCTTAAGACTTCAGAGCCACTGCCATACAAAAATCCATTGTTCGTATGCAGGATCTGCCTCCCTACCCAGTCATTATAAAAGCACAGATCACAACTGTGGCATGTTTATCTTAGCAGGGTGTTAAGTCTTACCAACTGAGTCACAGTCGCTGGTTTAGGCTTAGCAATGGGATTACCATAGCTATTCCTAAGCATCCAAAATGCAGGACAAGGCACACGTACAATGCCAGTGCTCAGACAGCAGTATAAGAAGGTAGAATGTTACTGGGCTGAGTTTGAACCAGATAAAAGCATTTTATTGTAAGAGAATGAATGCAAGACAGCTCTGGTGGAGAAGCAAGGGCTTGTTCACAGGCAGCTGTCAGCCTGGAGAGTCCAACCTCCTTGGCTCTCCTCTGCAGAGAGGCTGGCTGCTCTACAGGGCAGTGGCTTACCTTCAAAATGCTTGAATTTCTCCCAAGGCTAGAATTAGTGTCTGTGAACACTCTCATAGACTTGTTCATGCATGGAAAACTCCAGCCAAAGGCAACACAAATCTCAGGAGGTGAGGAACAGCTGTAAGAAGTCGAACACTTAAAGGAACTATTTCTCTAGGTCATCAAAATTTATGAGTGAGTCTCGATTGGCATCACATTATCCCATCCTAAATTGAGTCCTGTCTTTATTATAAAGACTATATTGGTTATTTGGACAGCTGCATTCAACAGAGCAGACAAGTGTCCTGCAGGGAAAGTCTCCTTCATGGCTCTAAAGAAAAAGTCACAATTTCATGCAACCCTGCACCCTCTGTGATCTTTTTCCATTTGGTTCCCTTTCTGCCATGAGCTGTCTCCCAACCCAGAAAACAAGGTATCTCTTCTCCTCTTCCTTAAGGAACCCGGAGTGGGGCTGGAGGAAATGGACCTCATGAGAAATTAGGAGTGGTGCTAAAGGAGGAGAGAGAGAGAGACTTTACAGCTGGTGGGGCTAGGAGTAGTGTAACACCTGTGAAATGGGAACACAACCTGCAGTTTTCAGGCCACTCCCTTAAGAATCAAAAAATCTGCTGGCACTCAGGAGATGAGGTAAGAAGGGAGAAGAAGAGAGACAAAGGCAGGGTGATGGCTAGGGAACAGCAAAGCAGGAATGAAGGAAGGATGGCATACATCAAGGATATAAAGCAAAATTGAGATAGACAGTTTGGTTCCTCTGGAAAAAGACAGAGAACATCAGCAGATAGGATTCAGACAGAGGTGGCATACTGATGTCTAGGCAGCTGTGCATGCAGAGGGAATCCTAGCAGAAGACATGAAATGACAGTGTATGTGGCTGCTTTGCATGGTGGGAGAGAAGTATTTGAAAGGAGAGATGGGAAATACAGGAAATTTGGAAATGAGACCTGAAAAACTGAAGAAGGGTGAAATGTTCAAACCTTTGTAGACAAACAGAAGTAACATACAATTCTTGAGCCTTTGACTCAGCAAAAATTATTTTCCTACAACTCTGTGGGAAAAATTAGTTGGCAACTGCCTTACACCCCCCTTCCTGGAAGAAAACTGCTTTTCCTGCTTGATCTGTTCAGTTCACCATTACCTCACATTCAGGTTGTGACCTTCTCTCAACGTGTAACAGGTGGTATTTTCCAATGCCCCTCTCAGAAATGGCTGGGCTTCGCAAGACACCCATCCTATTTAGTCATTCCTCCTTCAAATCCCAAATGAGCAGGGCACAAACAGAGATGAAGGAGAAGGAGGAGAGTAACATGGCCAGGCTTTTACAGCAAGAGAGGAAATGCTGTGTAGGCAATCATCCTTTCTACAGATAGATTCAAGGGGTACTGTGTACCATCAAGCACCTAACCAGTTAAAAGCCTCCTAAGACAGAGAATCCTATGATGAGTAGGTTGTTGTGGGGTTGTTGTGGGGTTCTCTTCTGTTATTGTTAAAATTACTGCCTAAACAATACCTTTGACTAGAATAGAGTAAATACGGAAATTATATTTATGAAACACAAAAGTCCCCAAAGATTAGCCTCTGGTGCTATAATCTTTTGAGCAAGGACTGCCCTCATTTACACTGAGAAAATAAACAGGTGAAAACAAATGTAATCACCTGTGGGATGGACTAATGGATTTAATCAGCCTATTCTGTCTCCCGTGTTTGTGATCATTCTCTGCAAGTAGTTTTCCTTTGGTGGCTGCAGTCTTCTGTGTGAAACCTAATCCCCAAATACAGAGCACAGCTCCCGAGGCTCAGTTAATCTTAGGCTGGCAGAAAGAACGAAAGAGGTGTCAAGGGTGATACACAGCAGGCCTACTGGAGCTTTAGCTGCCTGGTACCAAAGGAAAAGATCCTTGGCCTTATCAGATCTCCTCGCTAAAGACTCTGCACATTCCTAAGGAGGGGCTTGGGACCGGTCAGTTGGATAAACCAAAGCTCTGGGCAAGGGATGTGGAACAGCTGAAATGCCTTTGATCAGTGGAAAAAATAAACCTGCACACACAAATTACCACTATTCCCCCATATGCTCTTCAGTATTATGCTGCTGAGAGGACGTGACTGAATTAGGAGTTAAGTATTCCTCCAGAGCAGAAGTGCTGATCAGATAACCTGTCCAACACTGCATTTTAAAAATAGTGTCCAGTTAATGCTGATTTTTTAAGCTTTCTTGTTATTACTGCTAATGTCACAAAGAGAACTAAAATGAAGGATTTTATAATGGAGTGCTCTTTCACTATTCCTGGCTCTCGCCTGTGCTGGGGTGGGTGATAACTGTGTTTTTGTTTAGGATAAGCATTATTCTTACACATTCTCAAGATTTTTTTCCAGTTGCTTTAGACTTGTGATTGCAAATTCCTAGAATTTTTCAGACTTTTTCTAAGAGGTCCAAAACAGAAACAAGCATGTTATCACCAGGTGTAAATATCTTCTGAAATATTGTCACGTGAAAATTGCAAGGACCCATAAACCTGAAAAGATGGGGGAAAGCACCACCAGTTTGGTCTAAGCTCCTTGTGGAGGCTTACAAACGCTGCCAAACAAGAGCAGCATTGTGATCTCATTCCAAGTGTGCGCATGCTGAGCATAGTAGCCTGTAAAATAAAAAGCCACTATCTAGACTTGCAACATGGAAGTACCAGTAACAATAGAGAATTAAAAGATTATGTTTTCTGCATTATTTCATTCAAGAAGATTATAAGACAAAAGAAGAAAATGAAAAGGCGCATACTGCAATTTTCGCCAAAGCAGTAACTAGCTGTGACCTCTTAAATGTATTAAATGAGTTTATGCATTAAAGCTTCCTCCCCTCACCCGCGAATGTCCCCGTGGGAAGCAAAATTGTGCCATCTAGTGGGATTTAGACCGAGTCATAGCTGTGCATTCCCAATGGACACTATGGACACCCTACAGGCCATCTCCACTCGAATCTTTTTACATTATAGCATGGACATTTCTGGATTCCACTTTGCTCCCAAGGTCAAAGCTCTCCTCTACCACAGCTGCAGGCAGGGTCCATTCACCCTGCCAGGCTTAGGGCCAGAGGAGGGGAGTTGCTTTTTCATTCATCTGCTCAATCCACCTTTCTTCTTGGCTTCTGCATTGATGAGAAAGGTGGGGGGAAAATAATTTTCACGAGTGTGCCTTGATAAACTTGAAAGACCAAAGCCCCAAAGTTCCCCATGAATGAAGACTCTCCTGCTTGCCAGGCAGCCAGCAGCCTTGGCTTTCTGTGCTGCACAGTTAAGGAGCTGCTGAATGCAGACAGAGCTGTAGATTTATCCCATTTCCTAGCACAATTTTGTAACCTTAGTTAAGCAATAGGCTCAGAATAGATTTCAGTACAGCGTTTAATCTTTGCCCTTTATGGCTTTGTGTATCTTTACGACAGAAAGTGAAATCACAGCTTGCAATTTTTTCCTTCTGTGCTGATCATACTATAGAGAGCCATATAATGTATGAATTGGGTACTCAAATAGGTACAAGTGTTGTAAGAGACTTATGTACCTACCTAATAAAACATGAGAGATGCCCTTGGGAGCTCTGGCTATCGCCTGAGTCACAACAGGTAGATGAGTAACAACTCTATAAGAAGTTTTCAGTACTTCTAAAAGTAAAGTTCACTGGCCAGCCTTCAAATAATTAACAACCCTCTTCTTTATAAACACAGAAAAAAAGTGACCTTTTCCAACAAGGCATAAGCTGTTTTTCTCCAATCAAATCATCCCCTGGAATAACTGGATCAGCTTTGCCCACCAGCAGACCTTTTGTCTTCTATGAATCAACATGGAGAGGAATCTTAAGAATGTCTTGGTCATTTCTTTCGGATTTTTACTTCTCTTTACTGCTCATGGAGGACTCCAGAACCTACAGGTAAGTGGGGCATCTCCCACTGTTTATAAGGACAGTTGGTCTGGAAGGGCATCAGGCCAACTGATAGTGTGAAACACATCAGTCTTTCCATCATCTCTGTGAGAAAGGCATGAACAATATTTTTAAAGTTAGGACTTTAACTTGCTGCAGGTTAATATTCCTCACCCAGATCCATAGCATTTACTAAATATTTTATTTTAGTATTTCTCAAATAGTTGAAATACTTGTGTCATCCTACTTCTTCAGATCCATGAAACTTGTTGGAATAGAAACAGAAAACAAAATTAACCTGAGATGACTTTTCTCGAAAGAAGATATTGCAAAATGGAAAACAAATTCAATTTCTTGAAAGGGTTTGTTTTACATATTTCTAAATTGCTATGGGTTTATAATAATTATTGTTGCACAGCAATGTAAAATTATAAAAAATTATGCCCAAACCATTAAATATTTTAAGTATAAAATAAGGCAGTAATTTCTAGGATCGTGATATAACATAATAGTAAAAAATATTCTTTTTTAACTGCAACAAGGCAGTTGTGGATTATACTGGCACTCATATCCTGAACCACAGGAGCAGAGATGGGTTTCTAGAAGGACTTGAATACTCACGATACCATTAGAGCTCACTTGTTTATCCAAAATAGAAGACTGAGGGTTACTGTTGCTGTCTATGAATGCTTCTGAGTAGATAAACACAAGGAAAAACTTCTCATTCTAGGATGCTCTGGTGGTCTAATGGCTGATAAATGAATCGAAGCCATTCATAAGCAACTTTAGGCAGCACATTACTATACGACCATGATCAATTGGATTGGATTTTCCCACTGGAGTGTGAATCTGTGTGCCTTAAATGTGGAATTTGATACATAACATGATACACTTTTTTGCAACAACAAGTGGTTGACCTCATTTCAGGAAGAGATCCCTCCTAGTTCTGTACACCTCTCCTCTCCTCTCCTTGAACAGCTTTTCTTGGCAGACGTTGTCAGACTCTGAACTCAGGGCTGGTGTGCAAAAACAGTCCCAAAACTGGATGGACATAGTATGAGCTCTAATAACAGGGAACCTCCTTCCCTCACTGTCCTGGTGCCTGGCTCTCACCAAGAGGGCTGCATGGCTGCCACCATGGTCCTGCATGGCCAGACTGCACAGCCACTGCAGGCTTTGGAAATGTTCCATGAAGCCACCAACAGCTTCACTCCCCTACAGAGCTCTCCAGTGCCACCCCCTCAGCATCCAGTCCCACTTCCAAAATCATACTGGATCATAACGGCTATTAATCAAAATAATCAGGAAAACATTGATAAGCAGCATAGAATTGTAGAATGGCTTGGGTTGGAAGGGACCCTAAAGATCATCATCATTCCAACCCTCCTGCCATGGGCAAGGGCACCTTCCCCTACAGCAGGTTGCTCAGAGTCCCATCCAACCTGGCCTCAAATGCTTCCAGGGATGGGACATCCACAGATCCTCTGGGCAACCTGTTCCAGTGCCTCACCACCCTCACAGCAATCATTTTCTTTCTAAAATCTACCCTAAATCTCTCTTCTTTTAGTTTAAAACTCTTGCCTTTGTCCTATCACTCTGTGCCCTAGTGAAAAGTCACCTCCCCACTTATTAGAAGTACTGTAAGGCTGCAATGATGTTTTCCTGGAGTCTTCTCCTGGCTGAACAATCCCAACTCTCTCAGCCTCTCTAGGAGAGGTGCTCCATCCCTCTGATTATCTTCATGGCCCTCCTCTGGACTCTCTCCAACAGGTCTATGTCCTTCCTCTGCTGGGGAACCCTAGAAGTGGATGCAGTACTCCAAATGGGGACTCACCAGAGCAGAGTAGAGGTGGAGAATCACTTCCCTCGACCTGCTGGTCACACTTATTTTGATGCAGTCCAGAATGCAGCTGGCCTTCTGGACTGTGAGCACACACTGTTATTCTTGTCCAGCTTTTTATCCACATAATTCCCAAGTCCTCTCCTGCAGGGCTAATCTCAAGGAATTATTCTCCCAGTCTTCACTCATGTCTGGGATTGCCATGAC
Source organism: Acanthiza pusilla (assembly GCA_036630365.1). Taxonomy (NCBI): domain Eukaryota; kingdom Metazoa; phylum Chordata; class Aves; order Passeriformes; family Acanthizidae; genus Acanthiza; species Acanthiza pusilla. The sequence goes on along the minus strand of JAXCHO010000023.1, from coordinate 5,289,658 downwards.
CCAGGTGCAGCACCTTGAATTTGGACTTGTTGAACCTCATTACGTTCACACAGATTTATTTTTTAAACTTGTCTGGGTCTCCCAACTTGATCTTCTCATTTCAACTTTCAGAACTTCGAGACAAGAGGAGAACTCTTTTGAACACAAAACTGTAAAACCTAGTTAGATCAGTAAAATGTTACTCCTTCTTTGTGAAAATGTGGGTGAATCAATTACTCCCAACTACAAAGGGCCGCTATGAGCATATTAGGATATTTGGACCTTGGCCTCTGAAAAACTTAGAAATTATCAGAGCTGTAGTTTAAAGCAAAGAATCTTCCACTGTTCTATGTCAGCCCTTGCAATGCAGATCTGAGGATATTCCTGCCTGAGACAACAAATAAAGGCCGGGAAAAGAGGTTATCCTTCATCCAACTCACTTTCAAAGAGAAACTCAAACAAAAAACATCAAATAATCTAAAGACTGACTTATCAAATCTTTGAATGTGAGCAATCCTCACATGGTTTTGTATCATGTTTTCACAAACGGTCTATAATTTTGAGGAAAATCATAAATCCATAATCAGGTTGCTTTGAGGAAATGAGACAGAAATACCCAGCCCCAGAGGTTTTGTCTCTCTATTTCTGCCTGAAGCCACTCTCTGTACACCATAGTAATATGAACCTGTGATTAAATTTGTCTCTATCACTGGTTTTGTCCATGCAGAGCAGTCTCAACTCAGAAGAAGGCCTGGGCGTTGCTTCCCTGAGCGTTCTCTATGCTGCGTCCATCTTATCGTCCATGTTCCTCCCTCCAATCCTCATGGAGAAGCTGGGCTGCAAGTGGACCATTGCAATATCCATGTGCGGCTACATCGCCTTCTTCCTAGGGAACTTCTACGCTAGCTGGTACAATTTAAATACTTTAACTCTGTCTGTTGTGTTTGGACAAAATGAATAAGGGAAAAGTTCTTTCTTCTTTTTCTTCTCCATTTCTACTGTAACTCTGTGTTGCAGATTAGAAGGTTGGATGCAAAAGCTGCTACCTGCAACCAACAGAGATAAATAAATCCAGTAGTAGGTGGACCAGAGAGGTGAAAATGTGCAAAGAGTCAGAATGAGTGCATCCACCCACCCACCTGAATCCGATTCTCTAACTCATGCTTGTAGCAGAGATTTCCCATCAGGAAAAAAGATAAATCAGAAGTTTCATTTAAAAGTCAAATGACTTTCAGGGCTGTTTTTGAAAAGGTGGAAGGGAAGGCTATCTCCCAGCCAGTAGAGCTGGGAGAAGAGGACCACAGGAGGAGGCTAGGTCCCGCCTTGCCCTTTCGAAAGGTGGATGAACAACTTGTGCTTTCCTGTGCCAGGGGATGCAGCCCTGTGGAGGAAAGTGCTTGTTACCCATCTTCTGAAGTGCAATTTAATGCTCAGTTACGAGAAGGTGAGGCACACAAGCACAGTCCTAGCCAGCCTGGCCTAGCCCTAGTCCCCGCACAGAGCTGGGAGGGCTGGCACGTCCCAATCTTCACAAGACTGGCCTTTTCTTGATTCTATGTAACAGATTTATTGTATCGTGCAAAGGATAAATCTATTTCTTTGATGTGTATTTTTGCCTCTGGATCTTTGGGCAGATTACTATTATGCTAACGGATAACAACTATGCTAAATAAAGTGTTCTTTGGCAGGTACACACTAATCCCTACCTCTGTGATCCTGGGCTTAGGAGGAGCACCACTCTGGTCTGCCAAATGCACTTACCTCACCATTGCTGGCACTTCATATGCTGAGAAAGCAGGAAAAAATGCAAAAGACATTATCAACCAATACTTTGGGGTCTTCTTTCTGGTGCATCAGTCTTCCGGCGTCTGGGGAAATCTTATCTCATCCTTGATATTTAGCCAATCTTCCACCAAAGGTAAAATGTATTTAAAATTTTGGCACTTCTTTCTATAAACATCAGCCAGTTCTAGATAGATAAGAGACAGTTTTCTGCAGCTGAGCTTTCATAGTCAGTGGAAAGAGACACTTCAGATGAGAGTTAGTCCATCTAAGGATAGATGTCTGAAATGAGATAAATTACTCTCTGAAAATGTCTATTTTCTATCAAAAATCAGCCATAAAGAGAGTTCAGACAAATAGCTAGAAAATAGAAGTCTATTGAATTCTGTTTGAATTCTACCCCTGGGTTACAAAGAATAGGCAGGCTGCAGGCAGTGACAGTCCTTCACACCTGACTTCTATTAAAAGCAGATTAAAACAAAAGACAAAATACTGAAGCAACCTTTCTGCAAAGCCTGTGGTATTGGGTTAGTTTGCTGTTAAACACAGTTAGTCAGACTGATGCTGGTGCTTGCTGAAAATGAGTGCTCTACAGAACTGTCAAGAAGAAGTAGCAGTAGCTGTTGGCAGGAGTCTGCATGCCAGGGCTGCTCTGCTGTATTTCAGGCTCAGACAGCAGATGCCAACGTAGCTTGAAGAAATCACTCCACAGCAGTGCCCTCATTTCCCATGCATGTAATTGCTGTCAATTTTAAAGGGGCAGTTGTGAAGATAAATTAATATTTGGATGCCACCTTAGAGATTCAAAATGCTGTGGTGTCTCATCAATGCAATCCCTTGTACATTCCTCATCCTGTCAAAGTCAGAACAGGGCTGACATGGAGAGAGCTTTCCATATACACTGCCACTATGAGTAGCAAGAAGTTACTTCTCTTCTCTGGCTCAGTTGAGCAGAATGTCCTCTGAAGAGTTTTCAGATAACTACTAGGTTAAAACTAAATGTCAGGAAGTTGGCATCAGGTTTTAATCTTTGAATGCTTGGGTTTATGGCAAGGTAGTTGTCACAAGGGTGACACTTATGGAGAATCATGGTTCCTTTAAACCCAAGTAACTATAGATGAAGCATCATTAAAGCAGAATGCTGACAGACCTTTTCAAGCGCAGTGGAGCCACATGATATCTCAGGAGGGACTGTCTCTTCCGATTTCACTTGCAGGGCAGAGGCTGTGGTGCAGCTGTGGGGTCTGAACAGACTGAAACCATTAGACTCTCCTCTGCCTCACAGCACACATCATTTTAACAGGAATAAAACACTATATTTTTGGCCTTGTAAATCCCTTCCTAGTTTTACATCTGAAGATGTTCCTCCAAATTTTAAAGATACTCTTATACTTACAGAGGATTTCAGAAAATGCTGTGTTCCTGTGAACAGCTCTCAAAGCCAAAGGCCTTGCATATCTTCACAACAGTGATGAGTGGTTATATCATAAGTTTCTCTACTGTGCCTTCTCAGTGAGACTCAGCTTCAGTCTAGAGGGAACTTCTTTTCTGGGGTGAGGGGGTAAGAATCTCCAGTCACGCAACTTTTTTTTTTCCTCTGAGAGTTGTGCAAAGACATCCATTCATATTTCCATGCACTTAAAATGTATCACTTCACTGAGCAATAGGGAGGATATAGCATGTATCTGCAAAATCAAAATGCATAAAATTCAGACATGTACCTACACTTGATTTATTGCCTGCATTGCTGCATCCAGACACAGCAAGGAAAAGTTACATCATGAGGTAATACCTAAACTGAAGACAATAATCAGTGTAAATTACAAAAGTCATCCTTTCTCACTCATCAGTATTACAGTTTTAATTCAAGAGAAACAGTGCAAACCCTGCCTTGAAGCTTGCATGTGACTAATTGCATGTTCATGTTCATCTTTAGATGATGCATGAACCAATAAAAAACTTGTTTTACACTCTTCCACACTTCACTCATGCAACTCACCTTTTGTATATGGTAATTTTGCTGAGAGTCTCTTTGTCCAGTTTTTACTGAAAGTCTGTAGTGGTAGCCAGTGACTATGGTAAGGGAATGATTTTCTTTGCGCTACTAAATTTTATCTTATGTTGAACCTAAAGTTGTTTATGAAGCTGTTTAGACAGCTGGTTCACATGGCAGCAGCTTTGATTGGAAGCAATGAGGGAAAACACACTAAAAGCAGTTACATAGTAACCTTAATTGAAAGATTACGGATGGACTCTTATTTAAGAAATCAACCAAGGTACAATTGTATTGCCTTTTATTGTGCCTGGACCAGTGACAAATTCCGCAGTGAAAGCTCTAAAATAATTGTGTGGGGTTTGGATCATCCTCCTCCACTAGACAGATTATTCAGGCTTACCTTTCGGGTTAGTATTTGTTCTTTACCAAAAAGGTACTGCAGGAAGTGGGCGCGTTGTTGTGGTGACACAGTGTGCGTGAGTACGTGCACGTGTGCGGCTTTGACATATGCCCTACACAACAGCGATAGGAATGAAAAAAGCAAAGGTCTTGCTTCAAATCCTGCTGGGCTGTTCTGGCTTCAAGTGTGTTCTCAGAAAATTATAAAGCCAATAATAAAATAATAAAGTCAGGAAAAGCAGGCTACTTGGAAGACCATAATACTGAGTAATCATAACTTGAATTTATATTAAAAAATATATCTTGAGGTTGTTTCTGTTCCCATAACATATACAGAAATTATCTGGAGAGGGAAAATGAGGGGTGGCTGTAGGAACTGAAGTCTATCAGTCCAGTTCTGGTGTAGACTAAGAGACCTATCTCATGGGGTGTTATGATTAAGAGGTAGAAGTAGACACTCAAACTTTGAATACTGCAAATTGAGCTTGGATTCAGATTTCTGCCTCTAGGTTTAGTCCCTGTCTTCATGTAACCATCAATTCAGTGTTTTGTCTCTCTTTCATTTCTGTGAAACCAAATTTTTGTGTGTTAAACTGGGATTCTGAATTTGAATCTCTCTAATCAGGAAAGATTTGAAATCAGGACCAATCACCTTTCATCCTTACACATAGTGTGCACGTGTCTGATCTCTTCACTGACCTGCCTTTCTTTTGGTTCTTAATTAGTGAATGTCTCAGAAGAAGACCTGTCATGCTGTGGAGCATACAACTGCCTGACTGATACCACTAACACCACTGGGTCAGCAAAACCTGCCAACTCCTTAATCTACACATTGATGGGGGTCTACACTGGTGAGTTATCCACACAATCTTTAATCAGCATTGGAGAGCCTAGTACTTGTGGAATCTAGCATGGCTTTGCAGATTAAGTTTCTGACTTTCTCCTTCAATCCAATTTGCTAAAGGGAAATAAGATATGTGAGAGCTGTAAACAACTCCTTCCTAAATAGTTCAAGTGCTTTGTGCCAGAGCGGTATAATTTTTATCTAAAGGAGAAAAGTATTCTTTACATTTTTCACCTGGAATAAAGCTGATGCCCAGTGTGGTGACCCAAATTCAGCCAGGCAAATTGGCATGTCTCCCATTTAGTAACCACACCTGCTATAGACCTTCCTTGCACAAGGCTGGGAAAGAATCAAAGACAGGGAAGCTGATGCCATTAACAACTGGAAAGAAAAATATAGACATGCAAAGATTCACTGAGTGAGGAAAGTTTCAAAAAGTATCCCGGGCAAAAGAAGTTATTCTCCGGATAAAGGAAAGTATCTGGCAAGGTAATATGCACCTTAGCTCTGACCAAATATCTTTGCAGTCTTTGAACACAGACATACTCTCTGTGCTGAGACAGATGCATGGAACTTGCCATACGCTCCACAGAGTGTGTGTGATCCAGGCAGAGCCAGCTCTCAGTGGACAAGGGCATTGCAGCAAAACCTTCCTCTGTCCCCAGCCTCCATTCCTAATTGGTGGGAAAATGTAAAAAATATCACCCCATGTTCCTCCCAGAGTGTACTGGAGCTGATGACTTTCTGCTAAAGGCATATTTGTCGGTAAAGTTTAAATTTAAATTTGATGACTAACATATACAGCGCTCCCTTAGGCTTTGTGCATGCAAAATGAATGCAGCCCTGCTGTCTACTGACCCTGCGTCTGTAGGGTTTCATTTTTCTCCTAAGCTCTTAATAAAAGATATGTCTTTTCCTACCTCAAGGGAAAGTAAATAGCTAAGTATTTCATTCACAGACATTTTTTAAATGTGTCCTTTATTTGGTGGCTGAGTACATCTTTTGACCAGCTTGGGTGGAGACAATAATGGATAAGTCTTCTGTTGTTTAGCTTTCTCAAGGACTATGAATGCTTTTATTTGTGTTCATACCAACCACTATTAAGCCATGCCATTATCTCCTATAATTGCTCTTGATTCATTTAACATATTTGTTAGATATATTTTTCCTGAAAATGTGGGTGTCCTGCTCTCAGCCATTTAATTCCTGCAATTAGCTGGTAAGTACTAATAAACATGCTGGCAGAGCCAACAATGACTTGCATCATGAAGGGTTTACAGCTCAGCCACAGTGGGGAACCAGGACACTGGAGAATACTATTTCATTCTAGGAGACATGGATGAAAAATAATAAGCAATAAAAAAATGAGGCAATTTATTGTAAATCTGCTGATATATGTGGATATTAAAAGTTCACAGGAGAGACAGTATCCATACACATAACACAGGGGCACATTAAACAAGCAATGTGGATGGAAAGAGGCGCCCAGTTCTCCTCTCGCTCTAAAGTGTAGTTGTTTCCATGGATGGAATTCTAGTCAGCATAAGTGAGGAAACATTATCATGCTCTGCATTTGTAATGAAGCAACCAGTTGTGAATCTATGGCTGTCTCATGTATATTATGAGATATGGTTTTCTTCTTGTTAACATGAAAAAAATTGTTTTGATTCACTGCACAGGCAACAATTCTAGACTAATACATGCATGGTCATTTTCTGATTAACTACTCTGTGTATTTTTTAATATTCTGCTGCTGCTAGGAGATTATAGGTTCAAAGCAATAACTTCCATCTTTTTCAAGTTAGCTAGAGCTGTTCACTGTCATCTTCAAAACAGCACATATTCCACACTCAAAGCATGGTTCCAAGCTGGGAAAAAAAAAAAAAGGCACAACATATACTGGGTTTCAAGACAGCATTTCTTTTTCTTTCCATGTATTTGAAAGAAGATCCCCTCTAGCCGTGAAAACCTTGGCACTGGAAGTGAATACTCCTCTCTCTTGTTGATTTAAAGCCTTGTTATAGCTCCCGAGGGAGCTGTTTCTGGCCAGCTCCCATCCCCGCGCCCCTGGATTGCCCTGCAAGGGTGAGCCGTCACCCTCTGCGGCCGTGCAGCTGGCCCGGCGGTTGTCACAACAGGCCAGCCACAGCTAAGCTGAGGGGATTTGCCAGTGCACAGCTGTATGCAGAAGATGTGAATGTAGATCAGGCCTTCTTGTTTGTACAGAAGTGGCCTTTACACTGAAGCGGAATCAGAGGCATCTGCCAAAATATCCCACAGAGAGCTAAGCACCAAGTCAGAATAATAACAGCAGCAAGCGACTTCCCATCATTCTTCCAGCATTCCTCAGCTTTTCATGAACTTTTTGTTTTGTTTTTCTTGCAGCTAGTGGTGTGCTAGCTGTGTTGCTGGTTATTATATTTCTGGACCAGATCAAATCTAACCAAGCAGAGACTGAGAAAGAAAAACTAGAGGCACCATCCTTTTGGTCTACGTTCCTAGCAACTTTCCGGCATCTTAAAGATAAAAGACAGTGTCTTCTAATCCCGCTGACAATGTACAATGGGTTTGAACAGGGATTTCTTTCTGGTGACTACACAAAGGTGTGGATGTCAATGAAAACCTATTTCTGTCTGATTTTTTTGTGCCATTGTGTCTTACTATTGCATCTGATCTGTATTTACGTGTCAAATGAAGATGTTTTTAATGGTGATTTGTGGATTGCAAAATTACTGCTTACTTCTATTTGAATGAACTCTGAGTGACATCTTCAAACGGGAGAGGCCAGCAGTAAATATGTCCCTTGGAACAGCCTCAAAAAGAATGCAGTAGAGAGCTTAACTCACCAGTGGAGGCCACAGCAGAGAGCTACAGGTTCAAACTCTTCACCTTGTTGTAAATAACAAACTGGGAGAAGAGCCAGAAGCCAGCAAAGCTTTTATATCTTCCTTCCTTCTGGTTTCCCTAGAGTTTGTGTAAGTGCAAGTCAGCACACATTCTGCGTATTTTATTTTGACAGCCTTTACGGTAAGAGGGCAAGTCCTCAACATGGCTGGCTGAAAGCCCTCACCAGTCACTACTGCAACAGGTCCAGACCCTAATGGACTGAAATGATTAAAGCCACCTCTGCTCTTCCAGTCTCTTGACAAACCTAGACACACAGCAGGTGTGTTCTCCAGGAATATGTTGAGAACGCCTCCAAAGAAAGAAGGCAACCTTCCTGAGCTGCTTCTTTCATGCTTAAGCTTTTGAACCTTGCATATAAATCAGATGGAAGAGTGCACTTGTTGCTGTGCTGGAATGGATTGAAAGGGGTGCTCCGTGGCCATGTCCACTGGTCACATGCTCTTATAGATGAGTCCCTTTTCATTTTTGGGGACCTACTCAGTAATGAACACAGTGTCAATTGTCAATTTTCATCTCCTGGGTTATGACAGAAAGGGCAGAAAATTCCTAAGGCTACTTCCAGGAATTTTATTTGTATAGAAAGCAGTGCTCAGGTTTGTTCTGCTTATTACTCCTCAGTCTGATTGGGAACTGGGTTAGGAATGTTGCTGCTGAAGGCCAAATATGGCAATACACCAGGGACTTGTTGGCAAACTCTCTAGCTGTGCTCTTTTGATCTCGTCCATGCTGGCTATTTACCAAATACTCAGGCTAAGATCCTTGAACTGTAGCTGTATATTTTCCTCAAAGAAAATGTGGCACCACTATCCCTTCTCTTCCAGATATATGTGACCTGTGCCCTGGGGATAGAGTACGTTGGCTATACGATGATCTGCTTCGCAGCTGTAAATTCCCTCTGCTGTCTGCTCTTCGGAAAGATCTCCCAGTTCACGGGTAGAAAACTTCTGTTTGCATTAGGTATGTAAAGGTTTTTTGAATGACTGATCACCGCATGTAACCAGATCCCCCACTTTGCATGTGCAAAGGGATAGCTTGCTGTCAGCTATCAATTTAAACCAAAGTCAGTCTGAAGGCAAACTTCATTCATGGAAAGAGAGGCAGCTTAGCTCACAGTTAAGCAGTATTGCTCTTTTTGCCTTACACCCCTTTGCTGGTGATGTAAGTTCACCCTGCTTTTGAGGCCACTATCCATGCAGAAAGTGCCGTATAGCTCTGATGCTTTAGAGCTCTAATGCAGCCAGTGACAAATGATCTTACAAAACAGATGCTGAGACTTGCACTATAATAAGGATTTCTTCATTGGGTTGAAACCTCCTCACCCTTAGGGAGTGAAAGCAAATCATGCTGACCTGAGTCTCAGGGAATGGTAAAATTGGAAATTTGAGAGAAATTTCAGGAAAGTTTTTAAAGGTTGGCCTGTTGTCCTTTACACTACTTGTTCTATAGGGAGAAAAATAGAAGAAAGTCATGTGTCAGGCTAGAATAACTTAAGGCCATGTGTATGGGACTGTAATTTTCATATTGCCTTGAGAAGAGATTTGCATATTTAAGAATATCTACCCCTCCAGAGAAAATTGTTCAATGAGAGTAATGGAGGCAGAAAAGAATACCAAGAAATACTTCTTTTGTGCCTCTGCATGCCTTATGTATCCTGAAGTGGACTAATACCCTATTTTCACTATGCAACAATTTGTATTATTAGAAACATCACTAACTGGATAAATATGCATCAAGATATTCTAGGCATTTTCTCCACAGGAAATTTTAAACCTGGACAAGGAAGGAGAAATTTAGAGTCTTTTCTGCTACAGTCACTAGCTCAAAGATTCTTCTGTCTGTTCTAGGTGTGTGTCTCAGTCTACAAAATTCAGATTTAAAAAAAAACCAATGTACCTAATAGTAACAATAAACAATTAAAATCTCCCCCAAAACTTAATGTTAGCAACGGAAGGCCTCTGAACCTCTCAATTCTGTGTAGCATCTTTGTACTCAGCCTGTGAATGTGCACCTCTGGGGGACTCATTAAAAAAACACTTTTTAAAAGAAAGACCCAAAGCCTCCAGACCCTCTAGGAATCCTTAACTGTCTCCTCTGGCCCTGAATGGAAAGGCAAGGAGAGCAGAAGGGTATTTGCTTCCCCTTCCCACTTGCTTCACATGGTGACTGCAAGCTTTTCAGGAACTCCTTCTCCTACTCGGTGGTTCGTGTCCTTTGGACTAACAACCGTATCAGCTCTGACGATCTCTCATTTTAGGACACGGCTCAGAATTATGAATTAGAAACTCTCAAAGGCCTGCACTGTCTTGTATTTCATGTGATATCAACTCAGCACAAATCTCAATGAACCAGAAAGATTTTAAGATTGCTTTGTGCTCTCGTTGGGGGAAGAATAAAAAAAGTGTTATCTACCACTGTCTGTCCTGATTATAATTGCATCTAAATGTCTCTTCTTTCTTTCTAAATCAACAGCTGCAGTTACAAACATGGCCTGTATCATAGCACTACTGCTCTGGAAACCTCATCCCAACCAGCTTGCTGTGTTTTTTGTATTCCCTGCTCTTTGGGGCCTGTCTGATGCTGTTTGGCAAACACAAACTAATGGTAAGTCCTGGTGACAGTGAAATGTATTGTCTTGAGGTATAAAAATCTGCAAGGTTGCATCTATGAAACAATGTGCGCATCAAAATCATAATGGTTTTAAGACAGCATCGAAAAGAAATATGTTAACTCATGGGGAAGCAGAAGAAATAGAACAAGTTGGAAACAAGGGCACAAAATAGTCATGGAACCAATTTTTCCAAGATGAGGAGAGAAGAATACTGCAGAGGATGATAATGGGTACTCAGAATATATATTCTGGAGGAGTATAAGTATTTCAAAGAAATTTAGAAACTCAGAAGAATTATACATTATTCTGTCTTTTGAAACAAAAGAGAGCACTCTGGATAAAATTAACTCAAAGCTCCGCAACAAAAGAAGGAAACTGTCAGTTAGAATTATTGGAAAAAAAATTGTAGGAGAAAACCACAGAAAGTAATATTATGCAGACAAGTAAATTCATACAGCTCTGATTTAACTCCATTTCAAAAATCATAATCCAGTGTGATAAGGCATAAGAAGGCAATAAAAAGGAGCAAGGTCATGGGAGGCTTCTGCTTGAAGGAAGACTAACAAGCTAGAACTCTTTAGCCTGGACAAGTGGTAAGCATGAAAAGCAGTCAAAAAAGTAATGAATTGTATGGAGAAGGTGGCTTGAAATTCACTATTTCTCTTTATAACAGAACTAATGGCACCAGATAAAGTTATCAGGCAGAAGCCTTTATAGAAATGAAAACAAATGGTATTTCTCACACAATTCACAAAGTATGGAATTCATTGCCAAAAATTTAAGCTGGAATTGCATCATATCATTACAAAATCACTTCAGGGGAAAGTGGTTTTGGGGACTAAAGAGTGGTGATCCAGTGGAAATTTCCAACTTAGAACATCCCTATATCTTTGATCGCCAGAGTCATGAGGACTTTGCAGGGAAATATCACAGTATACTTGCCTTATTTTCTACCCTCTTATCCCAGGAGTCTGTTAATGACAGGATACCATTGGACTCCTAATCTGCTGCCTGAGGTTTTTTCATATATGTTCTGCTTTGCAATTGCACAGTGCAATTAATTATTATGTACTGACAGTTCAGAAAATGTGCTGATACAAACAGACTCCTGTAAGGGATTAACTTATCTCTTAATGAAAACTGGAAGTTCACTTATAGAGACTAAAGCCAGACTTTTAAGTGCTGAAGAGGGTGAGAAAGGGCTATAGTCTGTTATGACTTGAAGCAAAATCTACTCATGACTGTCAGTCAGTCTTTTAAAATCAATTCCATAGCCTGGGTCAGTAAGACAGTTAATAAATGGTGTCCCACCAGCTCCTGTACTTTACCTCTTATTTCATGAATGCTGTTTTCCTCTATCCTAAGTTCATATTTGGCAGATGCCATAGGAATTTGCATGTGGCAGAACTAGCTCCTCTGGGCACACATCAGGTTATGTGTGTTGACCTTCCTTCCTCTGATCCCTTTGGTTGTTTCAGGGGCTTAGAAGATTTCACCCACTAAATAAAGTGTTATGTTCCTCCTGGAGTGCCAAATGGAAAACATGGCAATCCATTGCCTGGCACTGACAGTGATCTCCTTTCAAGCACATGTAGAGTCCCTGCCTCTAGAATCAAGGAAGGGACCAGCCAGCATTCTTCTCCGCTCCTGCAGCATCTCCAGCTCATATTCCCTAGAGGAGAGCTAGTACAAACATCAAAGGGACATCCTTTCATCATCTCACATCCTAACCCAGAGCCTTGTGCTTTAGGTAAAAGTTTTAAATCAGTGCTCTCATTACTCAGGTTCATGGAAGGACAACATCAGCGAGGATTTGCTCTCTGAAGTAAAGCTGTTCATTCATTTGCCGCTTCTTCAGCCACAGTTCTTTCTGGCTGTTCAGCAGCTTCTTCCTAACACTCTTAAAAGCCATGTCTCAGTTTTCCACAGGGATAAAGGACCTGTCCTTTGTTCTGCTTCTACCCTGTCCAGAAAGTCTTGTCCTCAGATATTGTGCTTCTTTCAGGATCACAGAAGGGTTAGGGTTGGAAGGGACGTCTGGACTTCAGATGGTTCAACCCCCTTCTTCATGCAGGGCCACCCAGGCACAGCCACTTACGACCATGTCCAGAGAGCTTTGGATTTTTTCCAGAGAAGGAGACTCCACACCCTCTCTGGGCAACCTGTGCCAGTGCTCAGTCATGCTCATAGTAAAAACAGTTTTTCCTGATGTTCAGAGGAAACCTCCTGTATTTCAGTTTGTGCCCATCGCCTTTTGTCCACTTTTCTTGGACACCACTGAAAAGAGCTGGGCTTTGTACCCTCTCTTCTAGGATATACATACATTTGAGGTGTCCTTGAGGAGGATGTTTCCTCACTAAGGTCCCTGCATGACTGACAAAAATGAGGCCCATATTAGGGAAAAAAGGAGTAAGTGCAGGGTACTTACAGAGTTCTCGAAGTATTAGAGAAGGTGGCTGGGAAGTTACTGTAGTTTCCAAAGACCAGATGAGGCCGAGACAGTGGACAATGCTTCATGCTTACTTGATGGTGAGTGAGCTCTGCAGCTATGTGACAGGATGAATCCCTATTTACAGCACTGTATCAGGTTATCTCCCTTCCCAGATTCCTGAAAGATACTTGTGAAAATTTCACATTTATCTTAGCTTGGAAAACACCCAAATGTTCCTTTTCCTTGTATAATGTCTTTTTGTGGTCTGCACCTTACTCAGCTGTTTCACAGCTCTCAGTTATAAAATTATATATAAAAAGTTTGCTTTGTCACATTGTCACAGGGAAATATCGAGTGATGACATGAAATCTTAACAGAGAGGTACAGTGACATTACCCTACAATTCTGCATCCCAGAATAGGATCTTCAGTTTGACATACCCACGCAGGACTAAATCGCCTCTTCAAAAGTTTTATACAGATATACATCACATGAAAAATTCCCAGCATCAAAGACTATGGGGTGAGATAAGACCTCCAAAATGCCATTGGAGACTAAGGTTTGTGGTCCTTCCTTTGCTAAGCTCCCATGAGTGCTGCCTGGGCCTCCGTAGATTCACCAGTGAATACATAAATGGCATTGTGCCACATGCTTAGGGCATTCTGGGGTTTGCTTTGCGCTGCTGTGGATATTTAATACTCGAGTTCCCCCTAGAGGATATGTCGGCTCATGGTGGATGAGTCACTTGTTATAAAAGTTTCCTGACATGTCTGTGTTCATCTGTGGACGCTCTCACTTATTTCTGATGAAAGCTACTTCATTTCAGAGCATGTAGTGACCTTTCTTATTTAACTTGAGAGCAGATGCTGTTATTACCCAGTGACAAAAATTGCACTTGGGACGTAACAACTGGGGCATCAAAATTGTGTGGCACAGAGCTATCAGGCAGACTACAGTAAAACCAAGCTCCTTCCAGGCTGATTTGTATCTTTAGAGGGCATATGAATGAGTCTAAAGAGTTTATAAACCTGCACTCAAATAATTTCCAGCAGTAGTGTTATGTGCCCATGCCTACTAGTACCAGTGGAAGGGTAGGAAAGCAGGAAGTATTACAAAGCAGGATAATTTCCATGGAAGTGAACTGTAACATTTCAGAACTAGAAGCCTCTCCATGTCCTCAGGCCTACAGGTCCTGCTGAAGTTCATCCAGGCAATTTGCTTCAAAATAGCAAACATGTACCAGCTGAAAACCAGAATCTTTACACACAGAACCGTCATGGCATCAGAAACCTTCCTATGTTAAACTTACCTCACTAATATCTTTCCAGAAGATAAGACTGGGCATATCAGGAAAGTAATAAGAACAACTTGTACTTGTTCATTTATTAGGCAAAACTATGAAGGACTATCATATCTACACTCAGCCAGTTTAATGAACTAAGTACATCTTGTGATGCACTTGTCCAGATTTTCCATCAGGTCTAAATTGAATCAGTTCAGTAAATGTCCTCTTGCACTCATCAGGATACAGTAAGTTTTTACATACAGATGAAGTCTCCCCCTTTTTAACTAAACTGAAGGGATAGTTGAGTCTACCCAGATTTTCAGAGAACTTTACACTCCACAGTGCCTTTTGGATGAATGTACGTATTTCAAACAGAAGTGCTGTTACACAAGTGCATGAAAAGAGTCAAAGTTCATGATATTCTTCTCCTTTCCTCTGTGCACACCACAGCTGAGTCAGAGGAAATGCCTCCTTTATCACTGCCAGTGCTAGCTCAGCACCCAGAGGAAAGCAAGGTCTGTCCCCTTCCCTGGGTGCTTCACTAGTCAGACCTGGAGCTTGGGAGTCCCTCCCTGGATCCCAGTTGTGGATGTGCAACTGACTGAGCTCATTGGGAGCTTCCCAGTGAACACAACTGCATTAGGATGATCAGCTGAACTGACTCTCTCTGTCAAGCAAGTTTTCCATTTGCTGCCTGGAAGATTTGTATGCATCAAGAATAATCTATTTTCCAGCCCATCCAGGAGCTTAAAATTTGAAAACCTGGCTGTCTCAGAGAGACATATCTTCTCTGCATACTAAATCTGAGACCATGTTGTCCTTAGTTAAAACCATGTGTTCTATGCAATCATGTAAGGACTTGATATGGCCTTCTCAACAGTTATATGTGGAGACTCTACAACATCAAAGATCATTTTTTGACATGTCTCTTCCTCCCTCTTCCTCCTTACTTATTCATCAGTGCAAGAACCTTCATTTTTGTGTCTAATAGCTTGAAAAATAAACTTCCTGCCATCTTACTTCAACAGAGACCATCCTTTCTTCCTTCCTCACACCTTCATTCCCTTTTTCTCTGATATTCTCTATTTTTTCTTGTTTGCTCTGTTATTTAACTTGTAACAATTCACAGAAGCACAAATTTTTTTTAAGACAAAGCTTGTCTTTTTCTTTTGCTGACATTTATGAGGGAGGGTCTGTCTTCCCCATTGTGCTCTATTTATTCCCTTTTCCAAAAATACATGGTTGCAGATTTAATCTTCACAAGACATGTTTTTCCTTCCTTCCTTCCTGCCTTCCAGGACTCTATGGCATTTTATTTGAGAAGCACAAGGAGGCTGCCTTTGCAAATTACCGTCTCTGGGAATCACTTGGATATGTCATCACCTTTGGTTACAGCACCAAATTGCAAGCCTACATCAAACTGTACATTTTATTGTCTGTGCTTGTGCTGTCCATGGTGACGTATGGAGCAGTGGAATACCTTGAGGCTAAGAGCTCCCCTGGGACACCTACTGCTGCAAAGAAGGAAAATGGAGGACCTCACTCCCAGGAGACACACATGTAATCCAACAGGATCAGAGTGATGGAGGTAAAGCACACCAGCCAGCTCTATACAGGCAAGTCTCCAAGGGGATTCCAATGTGTACTGTATCCAGAAAGATGGTAAAGGAACTGATTTCAAGGCCATTATAATGCAAATGTTTTAGGAGTAAAAATCTCCTTTGACATCTAACGTTTTTAAGGGAAGGTTATCCGACTTCACCCTTTCATGCAGATGATCAACTAAATGTTTTCTCTTTTTATTTTAATTAATAAAGTCTTAATAAATGTAAACAAGGCTCCTAAAGTCCTCACATTTTTGTTTCTGTGGATAAGACCTGATATAGCTACAGTCAAACCTATACAGTCCACATGCAGAATGAGAAGAGCAACTGGAGTTGCTCAGTTGATTGCAGACAACACACATAATTTCATGGAATCATTAATTATAAAGATCTATGTTGTTTTTATGCTGCATTCCTTAATGCCTGCTGTAAATAACATCAACCTATAAACTGGCTATACCTGCAGTTCATATCTGCGCACCGCAGAGCCAACTAACCACTGAGTCCACCAACTTGTCTTAGGTCAGTAGACAGTTGTGAATCTGCCCATGTCATCCCTCTATCCCAGCACTCTTTCTCTTTTGATTTTCGTGTCTCCAATTTTTCTGTCACCAGTTACGGCAACTTCATCCTGAAAGAGATGTCTTCCACAAGGCAAAATATGCAGTGATGATGATTTTCCCCCACTTTCCCATCCAGGGACAGAGCTGTTCTCAAGATGAGCAGCCAGGCCATGGGGAACCATGGCCATGAGGAGGCTGCAGGTGACAGTGCAAGTCAGAGTGATAAGGAGAAAAGGAGGATTGGCCTACACTAATAAGTCTTTGAGACCTATATGTATTCTACAGTGGCTCATCTCATTTTAACTTCTCTTTAGATTAATCCATATTGTTTCTAGATATGGATTTTCATGGTTTTACTGGAAAGAGTGTTACTGTACAGTTACTGTGCAATGTCCCTGCATCCTAATGAGAGAGCAATGTACAGCATCATGATCATTACTGGTAATGACACTATTTAGATTCTCCGTGTGAGGCAGACAGCATCAAAAGAATTTCAGACAAATGCTCTTCATATCCAAGATTAGTGTTGCCTCTGGAAATAAACTACCATAGCTAGTGAAGCTAGTTATCTGCCATGGAGATAACACTTGAAACTACTTCCTCTCAGTTACTAACCATAGCAGGAGGATGAGACGCCATGCAGTGTGACAATAATAAAACCATTTGTGTGACAATAATCCCCAAATTGTTAGGTCTTTTAAATAGCAGCAAACTTCATGCTTCTTTAGTGTCTCTTGTATTTCTTGTTCCCAAGCATCTGGACTCCCCTTCAGACTCCACTTGTGTTGATTCATGGCTTTTCAAATGATGAGCCAGGTCTCATAAAATAAAGCAAAATTCATTATGTCATGCAGAAAAGAAGGTGACAGGTGGGCTTCGTCACAGATGCAGCTTTCTCTTGCACCTTTGCCCTGTCAGCTCAAACACATGCTGTTGATCTCTCTGTTGGAAAAACAAATGGCATAACTATGGTGGCTGCACAATCCTCACAGCCTCGTATCTGCCCAGCAGGTACAGATGGATATTCTAGGCTGCTGCTGATTCTTACCCTTCCATCTCATAGAGAAACACAGCATCGTGTTTCAACACATCTCTGAATCCTCCTCCGATTCTCTTTTACAAAGCAATTCTTTAATGGTAAGTGAAGCGAAGAGGATTTTTTAGGTCAACATCATGCTGAAAACCTCATCTCTGTGAATGTAATAACTTTTATTTGTAACAACCCAACACAGAAGTCAGGATCCTGCTACATGAGATGCTCTACAATCGCAGAACATAAAGATGACCCCTACCAAGACACTATACAGCTTTTTTTGAATATAGTTTCTCTTTTTACTCCTGCACTGAGTCTGGCTGGGATGGAGTTAACTTTCTTCATAGCGGTCCATATGGCGCTGTGTTTCACAATTTTGTAACTAAAACAGTGTTGATAACACACCAGTGTTTTGGCTATTGCTGACTAGTGTTTGCAGAACATCCAGGTTTTCTTTTTCTTCACTCTTCCCCCTCAGTGAGGAGGTTGCAGGAGCCCAAGAAATTGGGAGGTGGCACAACCAGGACAGCTGAGACAGACTGACCAAAGGGATATCCCATGCCACATGAAGCCATGCTCAACAATGAAAGTGTGAGGAAAAGGAGTTACCAAGGGGCAGATAAAAGGTGTTCTGACATTGTTGAGGAGCTCAGTATCATTGACATTGAAGCAGGAGAGGAGATAGAACATTATGGCCTGTGGTTTGGGGAGCTGATTTTCACTCTTGATTTTTCACAGACTTTATGTACTCATTTCCCAAATGACAACTCTTCCACTGCACAGGGAGCATGAGGAAAAACTCTGTTACCTTGGGAATGAAAGCCACAGCTACATGTGGCAATGCAATGAACATAAGCCTGGGGCCAGATGAGTATAAAGGTGCCCATCAGTCTTGGACTTGACTTAAATGAAAATTGCCATTTATGATATTATTATGCATGGACAATACACAGTTATAAAACTTCTATGGTTTTGTTTATTGTAAAGGCTATAGGGATTTTGCTGCATGGTACATATATAAAAAAATAGGGAGAAGTTCAGCTAGGAACATATATTCACTGAAAGGCGAGAAAAAAAAGATGGTTGACATTGCTGTGACATGAGACCTCTGTCCTTCCACAACCAAGGAAGACTCCACAAGTCCTGCTTCAGTCTAGCACGCAGTGAGCACAACAGGTCTGTCTGTGCTGAGGCCTCAACCAGCAGCAGGGTGCAGGTAGACTCACCCTTCTTCGCCCCATGCTTCCCTACCAGACAAGCTCTTACCTCACCCACAACAGTTTTCATTCTGCAGTGAAACAATAGCTGTTATCAATCTGACTGTGTGTGTGTGTGAGGTTAACAAGAGCAGGTGTAGCCATCTCAATGACACCAGCTTTGGGGTTTGAAGTGGTAGCCAGATGAATATCTACCCGGTCATGTGCCTGAATCCTTCAAGAGCTCTAAGCCAGGCAATGGTAATAGGCCTGTTAATGCTTACCTACTAAATGCTCTGTGCTCCCTGGTGTTACAGAGGATGGCATCCTGCTCTCCTCAGGGCTCCAGAAGGCCAGGTTGGATGGGACATTGAGCAACTAGGGCTAGTGGGAAGTGTCCCTACCCTTGGCAGAGGGGCTGGAACTAGATGGAAGGTCCCTTCCAACCCAAGCCATTCTGGTTCTATGATTCTAAGGTCTCTGCTTCTGGTTGCTGGTTGGCAACATCAGTACATGGGTGTTAAACTTGAGCATGGTCAGAGACAGCTGTGGTGGTTTTTGCATTGTCACAGAATGTCTGCAAACTCGCAGGTGAGTTTACAAGTTATTAAGGAATGGGCTGAACACAGAAACCACTGGGACTGAAGGCTGGTGAAGAGATGGGAGGTCATCTGGGCACACGTTTATACATAGTAAAGTGAGTGAAATTTATCTTCATTCATTTAGACCACTTCCTAATCCTGGAGTAATAATAATACTTCATAATAACACTTCTAACACCTCTAATAAGAGCTTCTGCTTATATGTGATATGGTTTTCTTAAAAGTGGATAGGTACTCTTTATTAAAGTTGTTTGTTTTCTTTTCTTTGCATTTAATTATCTGGGAAATTGAAGCAGGCATTTATTATATCTAGGTTTGGTGAGCCAATTTCCTGTAAACTGGCATTCCCTGAATGCCAGAAGTTTAATTTCATTCCCTGAATGCCACAGGTATGAAGGATGTTCATTAATACAAGCTGATATGAACAAACCACCAAAGAAAGCTTCATTGTTCCGACATTATTAACAGCTTAATTTATGATTACCTAGTGGAGACTGTGATGGCACAGTTTACCACACGTTGATTCATGTTCAATGGCAGAAACACTGCTAATAACATTGTTGAGCAGTGCAGAAAAGACAAAGTTAACGCCAGTCTATACAGTGACTCATCCAAATGCTTATTATGGCTGCATCCAATTGCATAATCTTTTTCCTACTTTAATAGTCTTTGCCCCAGGATTTGAACCAGCTACTGTAAATCTTGTTTAGTTTTGTATGGTTGGGGTTTTTTTGTGTGTTTGGTGTGTTTTTGGTGTTTTAGTAAGCCTCTCAGATTTTTTGGTTGTTTGCTTGTTGTTTGCTTGTTGTTTGTTACTCATTTTTTTCTTATCATGACATAGTGCTGTTTAATAAGCAGACAGAACAACGAATTCCCAGTAAAGAAAGGGGAAGCAAAGATAACCATAATTTCCTGGGACCACCACCACATTAGGTGTGTGTGCAAGCTCAGCAGAAAGCCCCCAGATTTCCGGGGCTGAAAAGAATGACTGACTTCAAGAGACCCAGCAAGACTACTTTCCCCTTCATGGTATTTTATGTAAGTCCTATTACATCACAACCATACTTCAGGAACTACTTACCATGTTTCTCTCCTGTTCCCTTAAACCCCTTACTCAGGGAAAGCTGTCACTAAGAATAATTCAGCTGCAGTCTGTCTCTGGTTTATAAAGGAATTCTGAGAAATAATCCCGGTGTAGTTGAGATCTTGTTCCTTGCCTTCCAACACCAGTTTAAACCTGAGATGGAAAGTTACTGCAGGTCTAACTGTAAAACATCACAAAACATATTAATATACATATTATATTGGAATATAGAATTACATATTACTTTGTAATATGGAAAGTCATTGTATACAGAAGTTCAAATTTTGGCCACATTCTCAGCCACTAATGATGCCTAAACTTCCTTTCCAATAGGAGCCTTATTCCTTACACCCTGGACCAAAGCTTGCTTCAAATCCCTTCTCTTTTAGACAACAATTCCCTCACTACAGAATGTAAGATTGTCCAGGACTATTTTTAACCCACACACTACAGTTCTATGGTAAAGTAATCACATGTTTCTAACCCAACTGCCCTGCTTCTCAGTTTCCCCATAAAACCTCCTGGACACTTCTCTAAAACACTTCTCTCATCAAGCCCTCATTGAGAGTCTCCTGGTTTTGCTCTGCACTGTAACTCACTTGTTACAGCCTCCAGAGCACTGTTTGTAGAATAGTTCTGTGACTGCTCTGTGGTTACCCCTCAGAGCCTGTCAGCAGCTGCCAAATCCATTAGACAGCCATGACATAGGTACATCATATGAGAGAGGCACAAATGTGAGTGTGGAGAGAGAAACACGTTTTTTCATTCTGAAAGATATTTTAATTTTTTTCCACATTCAAATAAAATGATGAGAATCCTGAATTATTTTGTGACTTGTGAAACTTTTGAATTATGTTAATTTACATTTTGATAATAGTGAAGCATTTCATTTTACATTTGGGCTTTTAGTTTTAAAACTAAATTGGCATTCAAAAAAAGCCTTCCTGAACCATTATCTCTTAAAAAATGAAAAGAGAATATTCTGACAATTTTAAAACACAAAAATCAAAACTAAATAAAAGCTAGCAAAAGATTGCATTTGTTCTCTGGAAAAGAAGTTTTCCATTTCAATAAATGGTGTTTTTTCCATAGAAAAGTGTCCCTCGCCAACTCCAACTGCACATTGCTCAATGCAGTACTTCCAGGTGTGACTTTTCCCCTTGGTTTCTGTAGTTATTTGGAAGGCAGAGGTTGCTCATTCTGGAGTCTAAAACTAACCTAAAAAGAAAAAGCAAGGATGCCACTACAATAACAGGATGTGAAGGAGTCTTGTCTAGCATACAGACCATTTACTCTGGCTTTTTTTCTTGCTACTTTTTGAGACAAGGTGGCAGTTGGTATGTTAATATTTTGTCAGAATGGTCCTCAGCTCAAATACTCTTACCCAAGACACTCTCTGCCCCAAACACGGAGTCTAATTCTCAGGGACAGACTGTAGGGTTTCAGCACTGTACGTTTCCATAAAAATAAAACTGAGAGAAACAGCAACTCTTTCAAATCTACAGATCCATGGGCCTTTTCCTCTGTGCCACCAGGCCAGTTGGACAGGTCTTTAGTCTCAGTCTTGTGTATATTGAATTAGCTGGGTATGGAGGAGCACACTTCAGAAGCTGCCTGTATGAGAATTGCTATGTGCAATGGAACTCCAAATGCATTTCCTACTCATAAAAATAGATGGGGCCCATCACCTACTTCCATTATAGACAGTGAGAAACGGTATTTCATTCAGAATCTATGTGCATTTTTGGAACATTATTTTCTTGAGAGGGAAGTAATGAGATAAGAAAGTGCCTTGCTCCTCAGGACTGGGGGAGAAGCTCACTGGAGGAATAACAGAAGATTATCAGAGAGTTAAATCAGCATATGTCAGAGGAGGAAAAGAGCATTGAAATCAATAGGTATTTTCCTACTGTCTACTGTCAGTTTAACATTGGGCTTTATGATCTTAACCGAGAGAGTGTTTGCTCAGAGCAAGGCAAGATACTTAGTGTAATGTGCCAGTAATTTGCACACAAGCAGCAGTGCAAAGAAAGTCACCTTAAGTAAGGTGGAAGTGAAGGCAGATGACTATGATACAAGAGATATCTTGAAGCTATTGGAGTTTCATCTCCATGAGAATGTTTGTGACAAATTCAAGCCATGCCTTCTAGAAATCAGCTGAAATCCAGCCTTGCTTTTAGGCTGTTCCATAGATGACATTGTGAGAAGAAAACTTTTTCACAGTATTGTTGAACTGCTGAACTACAAGCAGATTGACACTTTCAGGCCAAACCAAGTGGCTGGGATGAAGGCTGGCAGAAGGCGTGTGCCCTAGAGCACAGCTGGTGAGAGTGCCTGGCTTACTCACTTATGAAGAAGTGGCTAAATGTACTTCTGCTTCTTCTCTACAACCTGCCCTGCAGGCTGCAAGAGGATCAATTCCTAAGGTGGCTGTCCTAAGAAAACTGCCAGAGCACTTCCAAGAAAAAACACTGACTTCCCAGCTGCAGGAAAAATACCAAGCCAAAAGTACCCTTCTGAGCAAAAGGTGAAGCTAAAAATAAACAAATCCCAGGAGGCTGGGCATTCTCCACACAAGTCTGCCCAGCTCAGTTGCTGGTTACCTACACTTACCTACACACATATTTCCTCTGATAAAGGCCAGAGGCCCACACCCCTGGATGTCTGAATGGAACTAACACTGCTCAGAAGTCAGAGCATATTCTAAATCTGAACCACATTTGAGGCCAAATACTGTCTGTACCATGTTTTTGCTAATGCCAGAAAAACCTGTGAAAAGACAAAAGTGGTATTTCCCAAACATGTTCCATCTCCATGAAGGATTAATGAAAATTTTGTTGTAAATACTCCAGGGCAAAAAACACCAAGAAGTAGCTATAAGTGTTGCTACAGTTTAAGCACAATATGAGTCACACTTAGTTTGGATTGTTTTGGGGTTATTTTTATTCCTACAGCTATGAACTATAAATGGTAGAACCATGCTTCTGGTTAACTAAGGCAAGTGGAAGGTGGAGGAGAGAGGGTGTGAGAATCAGCCTGTGAAAAACAAAGTGGGATGTGTCAGAACTCATCTGTGAAGGACTCTCAGTTATAATATACCTGACAGAGCTTGTCATTCATGCAGGTGTTTTTCTGCCTCCTTGTTTTCAAACCCAACTTATGCCCTTTATGTCAAAAATCCCTTTACTATCATACTGTAAAATACCATCCCAAAAACGTGTCTTGGTAAAACAATGGGCTGGAAAAACTGCTGTGAAGTCTTCAGCAGCCTCACCTTTGACTTCCCCAGTGGAAGGTTTGCCCTTGATTTGCCAGAGTAGAACCAGGCGCATGCCTGTGCCCCATGACAGCCTTCCTGTGAGTTGCTGCTTACAGGGTGAATGTACACACCAGCATGGTGAGTGCTGGAATAAGGATAAGGAATTACTTAGCCACAGAATTCTGTGATTCACTGACAGGTTATTGAATAGTAAACAGTGATTTAAGGCTAAAAGCTGCAAGCAAAGCCTATTTTCTGATTTACTACAGAAACAAAAAGAATGTCAGCATTTTAACTAGAGAACAGGGACCTTTTGTTAAAGGAATTCTTGGGAATAAAAACAATGGTCCTTTGTAAAACATTGGTATCATATCTAGTTTCCCAGCCAAACTGAAAACAATAGCCACATTCACTTTTTTATGATGCTTAACTGAGAAAAAAATCAACATAGATTTGTTTTGGTCAGCATAAGGTTACACAAACTGAAATTCTTAGTGAAACACATGGAAAAGTATGAAGTCTTGAATTTATTTTGGTTAGAGTTTTCTTTTACTAAACAAATAAAATATATTAACTATTTCAGTAGTGAAAAGCAGGAGGGTTATGAAGCAGTTAAGGGAAAACAATACAATTTTATCATTACACCAGCTGGTATCAAACTGTATGGATGCTCACAGATTCATAATTAAATTGATAAACTGAACTATGTGTATGGCCAATACCAGCAATGCTTCTTGCTCTTTGAAAGATGTTCTGTGATTTGAGTGATAATTTGTTGATAGTCTGAGCCCCTGGAAACAGAAGAGAAGAGCAAGCAATTCCATAATGCTGTAATTTTTGCATTTACGTGTGAGAGGAGGATAAAGCAGCATGCTGTGAGAGTGTATTTGTCGATAGAGGAATTTGAAGGGCATAAGGAGATAACTGGGTATCTCAGTCAACGGGCATGTAATGAGCTGAGCTCTACAAGAGAAATGTTTTAGTGATTTGGAAAAATTCACTTCAATGGAAGTGTTGAAGGCCAGGTTGGATGGGCTTTGAGCAATCTGGTCTAGTGGAAGGTGTCCCTGTCCATGGCAGGGGGGGTTGGAACTGGATGATCTTTAAGGTCCTTTCCAACCCAAACTCTTCTATGATTCTCTGACAGGCAGTCTATGGGGAAGACAGTTGAAAGAAGCATCTGATAAATTATTAATCCCCCTAAGTATCAAGTGCCATCCAAAGAACCTTAAAGATGGAGAGATTCACTGACCAGAAATATTTTTGTACTACTGGAAGAATGAAAGCAATAGTGGGAAAGGTTATCTCAAAGACAAAGCAACACAGAGGAAGTCTGAGGAAAGACTGCTGGAGGAAGAAGAAAGAGCTCTTTGATCCAGAATAATCACTAGGGTGGAATAAACATTACATTTCATTTTCAGATGTATGAGGCAGAGTTTTTAGATTGTGATTGTATAATTATTGAATAACTTTGGTCAAAAGGGACATCCAAAGCTATGACTGTTCACTCCCCTTCTGCTCAGGTTTTGGTCTAATGTCCAGCCCTTGATAAGCCCTTATATATGCTGGAAAATTCTGCTCCAAAGAACCCAAACGAATTGGAAACAATTATCACTTCCACACTCTTTGTAATGATTAACTGAGGAAATAAAAACCCTATGTAGATTTGTTTTCGTCAGCATAGGGCAGCACTGAATTGTTGGTTATTATTTGAGGTTCTTATGCCATAGTTCTTAAATGTAGTCACTTTCACAACAAACTGCAGAAAAACTAGTGAAAATATTTTAATGTTGAATACACAAAGAGACTGCATCTCCTTCAGTCTCACTCAAGAGACATTTCGTTCAGGTAAGGTTATTCCAGTCTTAAGCAACAGTTGCTAAACCAAAGTAATTTTCAGCCCTACAGATCCATCCATTCATTTTCACAAGTTAAATCTTCCTAAGAGTTCTGGTCTGCCAAGAAAACAGCTTGAGCTACAGACATACAGTGCAGGCCTCTGTGAGGAGGAATCACTTCTTATCTAGGATGAGTTTACCCTCCTCATCTTTGATTTGGACTCTTCCAGTGGAGTACTTGGTTTCCTGTCTGCCATTGCAGAACACAGTTTTCACAGTGCCATCCATGTACTCTCTCCTCCTGAACTGCGCAGTGTGAATCTCCCTTTGGCCATCACTGAACACTACTGTTTTGTCTCCATTCCTGAAAGAAGTAGCAGTGAATGAAGTGATGAGAAGGCACTCTGTTTTTAACGTGCATTACTGAGCTGTCTCATGTGACTCAATGAAAGTGGAAAATAATGTCTAGTGGAAAACCTCAGGATTTATATGGGATGCCATTAGAGATCTGATTTCACAAAAAGACTTTGATACATAATATAACAGCTATTGGATGGTGAGCTCTGCATTTTACATGACTTCATGCAGGGATCTCAAGGTATTTTGCAGGCAGAAAATCCATTTTACAACAGGATCCTTCCTAAGCCCAGAAGCAACACGTGTAAGAGAGTCCTGTTGCTGTATTTCTCATTTTGCATGGACAAATAGAGAGGCAATACAGATTCACAGAATATGACTTGGAAGAGACCCACAGGACCATCAAGACCAACTCTTAATGAATAGTCCATTCAGGGATCAAACACACAACCTTGCTGTTATTAACACCATGCTCTAACCAACTGAGATAGTCTCAGTCCTTGCCCCATATTAGACAGGGAACCAAACAGCTGAGAATAGAGCTCAGGAGCCGTCATCCTGAGTTCTTTAGTACCCACATTGTTAACATTGACAACTGGTGATCTCCCAGCAACTCTGGCCAGTGTAAAGTTACATGGAACTAAATGAGGAATATTTCACAGTCATTTTGCCAGTGGTGAGTGGTCACCTCTCATTCAAGGTGGAAGTGAATTGAAGGTGCCATATTGTAGCAAAACCCTTGTAATCTTGCCAATCCTTTTTCACTTCACCTGGGCATTTCGCAGCTATGCAAAACCCCGACACAGTTCTAAATGTCAGTGTTGTTGTACCTGTGCCCATTGCCTGGTCCCTGTTGTTTACACAGGACTTACTTTTCTACTTTTACTACTGTGCCATCTGGGAAAAATGTTGCCTTCATTCCATCACTATAGAGGCATTTGACTGTGTGATCTGGGAACACAATTTCTTGTGTGCCATCAGGATAATGCTTTTCTGTGGAAAAGAAAATGTAAAAAGTTTGTCTAGTGTTCTTTCAGGTTGCTTTACAAAGAGCTAAATCAGGAATTTTTTTTTTAGACATTGTAGTGAGGATGGAAATTATAGCCACAACACTAGTAAAAGAATTAAAGAATCACACAATCAGTTAATCAAAATTAGAAGAGCTACCTTTACATTCCATTATTGTATTTGCTTTGTAGGAGGAAACCGAGCAGTGAAGTAACGACATATACTGAAATACGAAGACAATGTGAAATGATAAGAAAATACCCAATCTGATGGAGTCAGAATTCAGACCACACTTTCATGATAGAAATAAATATGCACATACAGTTCACATTTATGAGCTCTTGCATACCTATCTGATTATTAGGGAACTGCAGAACCTCCAGGCCATCTGGATAAGCAGTGTGAGTCGTCTGTGCATCTGCATAATAATAAATCTGGAAGGAGAGTGAGATGATAGCAGCATGTTCACAATATTTGCATAAGCAGATTCAACCATAACAATGCGCACAAAAGTAAGTAATCTTTAAAAAGTCATTTCAAGGTCATTTTCTGAATCTGCCATCCCCAAAAGTAGATATGTTCACACTGTTGTTCCTTCCTCTCATTCACCCTCATGGTTGCTTCTAGACGATGCTATTTTCATCTCTGGAGCGTGCAGGAGAACAGTGCGCACATGGAAGTCATCTTCCCACCGCTTTGCTTTGGTTCTCATCCAGGAACTATTAATTTAAAATAATCCCAGTGCTGCCAAGGCCTCACTTATTTCCACTTTAGCTCACATTATTATTAACAATTTATATTTACATAATGCCAAGAGGGAAGAACCCCCAGTGCCACCCACTCTACAAATGTATAAAAACGAGTCCTTGCTTCAGATGGCTGCCCACGCCCCTTGTCTTCGTTCAGTCTCTTGCTTGGCCAGCTACACATTTGTTCCGTCTTTGATTGTTACCTTCATGCCTTTCCCCTTTTGTCCTTGTAGGTAAAGCAGTTGCATTACCCTGGGTTGTTAAACCAACACCCTTCCTCCTCAGTTTCCCTCAGAGTTGATAGATCGAGATAAATTATAGGACCTTGTTGAAAGATCAGTTAACCATTTTATTTTCCTTAAAGAAAATAAAAAGTTACCCACCACACTCTGATCTGGCATGATCTTCTTTACATCTCCATTGGAAAAGCTAATTGTTGTCATCCTTTTATCAGCACTAATCTCTTTTTTAGTACCATCACGGAAAGTGAGGATTCGGCGTCCATCAGATAGTAGCTCTTCTACCTTCAAACACACGGAGCATCCCAGTGAAGTCAAAGGAAATGAGCAGCATTGCACTTCCTTCCAATTAAATTGGAACTTGAAGGAAGTCATGCTGTACCCTTGTATTTCAAAAGTTATCTCTGCAGAACAGCCATTATTTTTGCTTCATTTGTGTGTAAAAGAGGCCAAGAGAAATTTTCTATTCACAAGATGAACTTTCTTGTAGCATATGTTCCAAGTTCTCACCCCACCACTTTGTTTCAAGTGCAAATAAGCAAAATAAGGTGCACAGCCCTGGGACAGTAGGGAAGATAGTTGTGGTTTTTTTGACCAACTTTAGTGAATTATTGTCTAGACTCATTTCATACATGCATGTACATCTTCCACACAGGTCACTTGAGAGACACCCGGTTCTGGACTGTGTGAACCAAAATGATTGAACTTGATGTATAAACACAGGGTGCTGACATGGCAGGTTAAGAACCATTTCTTTCCAAGAAACCCTGTACTACAGTGATTCAGTACTGCAGAATTAATTCTGACTGCTTGCACAGACCAGTAAATTTGCTTGAGATTTCTTATCAACAGCAGGCAATAATCAAGAACGTTAGTATGGTCTTCTATAAAAAATACCTTCGTCAGAGAAGATTTCATACCCAGCACAGCCTTTGGCTAATCAGTTTCCCTGGTGTTACTACAGCAGCTGGTTTTGTTGAGTATATATCAAATCCCATAATACAATTAATTTGATGAAGTCCAATGAAGAAGACAACCAGAAGATGTACTAAAGCTTTGCCATATGGCTCCAATTTTATCAGAATTTTCACGAAAAGGGAATGTCTCCCAACCAAAAAAAATTCACATTTTCTCTCACCTTTCCATCATGATACTCTATTTTCTCCTGCACCTCTTCCTCATGCTTTCTTCTTTCTTGATGTAATGTTGACCTTCTAGATAATATTGATTTTGAAGGCTACATTATGAAAACATCAAAGTCAGTGTTATATAAACAGAAATACTTTAAAAACATTTTCATTAACTTAAAACAACTCTGCAAAAAACTTTTTTATTTTTATACACAGAGGAAAGATTCCCTTCTTTCTGGTATTGCCTTGTACTTGCAATGAATTTTCACATTTTATTTGTAACTAGAAATGTTGCACATTAACTTCCGTTATGTTCAGTTTGCAAAGCAAAAGACAGCAAAAAGGACGTCCAAAAAAGAGGTAACAAGAGTGCATTCTGGCAAAACTATGCTGTACAAGATGGAGAGAATAAACACAGGAGCAGAGAGCAGAACTACCTCTGAATATTGGACAACTGATTTATGAAGAAAGGTGCTTCCATTAGCTGGAGTCACTGTTCCAAAACAAATTACATGGCTCTTAGCTGTTAGGTAATGCTATCTGTGTAAGTAAGGGTTATTCTGGATGTTACAATTCCAGTTTACCATCACCATGAGTGTTCTTTGCGGTCTGGCAGCATAAAGGAGCCTTAAGTCAAGTGACATCTGGCACACAGCATCCAGGGCACTTACTAGCTGATGTTAATTACAGTTTGAAGATGTGGTGAATTTTGAGTTATGGGATCCAAAGGAACAGGGAGAACTACTCCCCACAGGGCAATGGTATGCTTCAGTAAATAGCTGTAAACATTATCTCAGAGTTGCCAGATCCATCCCTAAAGCTGTGTCTGCTATGCAGCATAGCATAGGAAGTCGGAATGGAATAGGTTTTTTTTCTTGGTGCATTTTATCTCTGCTCATAAAATGAAATAACATAGTTGCTGATCATGTGGGAACCAGTATTATAAAAAGCTCAAACCTTTGCTTCAGCATCCAGAAAAGCAGAACTGTCCGTAGATGCTTTGTTGTTATATGCAATTATGCCGCTTCTCCTGTCAGTGGTCACAAAAGCCACTTTATTCTGAGCTCTTAGCAATTTTTCTGTCTTTTTAAGAGTTTCTTCTTCCTGAGCCAAAATTAGAATGTTAACTAACAACATGCATTACTGTTCAACTGTTGTGCAGAAATATATTGATAAAGAAATCTAGCCTATTATTTGAAAGCCATTGCAATATTGTTTTTAAATACTGCACTTATATAATGGGTAAAGGCAAAAAAGTAAAGCCAGGAGAGTATTGTTCCCAAATGAATAGGAATTAGATGCTCTAAATGAAAACTAAGACCACAGAGTCACTGTAACTCTGTTTCATAGAATTACATGGTGAAATACGTCTGTTTCTTCATTGTTCTTGCAGAGCGCAAAGCTGCAAGTATCATTGCTGTGGTTATGTGAGAGAGATGTGTCTTCTGAGCTATATGAAACAGGCAAAGGTGTCCCTGTAAGAAAAATCAAAGAAAAAAGGATCACTGAAAGCATATGGAAATTGCTGAATCACATTTCCATACTATCTCAGGCTTTTAAAAGATGCTAGCTCTCAGAGTCTTGCAATACATTGCTTCTTGCACTTATAATGTTTGCTAACAGTTTGTCCATCCTCCCAAAGGTGCTTTTGGTCCTGGACCAAAATGAAATGCAGTCCACATCCATTCTCCCACCTCCTGCATTTCTGGGACAACAAACTCAGTGAGTAAGTAGGTGACAGCACAATCTGCTCTCCCTCTCTTGTAAAATGTAAATTTGACAATACTTCTAAGAATCATAAGAGTGTTTTAGTGACAACATTTTCTGTGAGTCAAGAGCTGAGAACCAGTGTCTCCAAGCTGCTTGCAGACTGCTTTAAGCAGGCAGGAAGTTTCCACATATCTTACCTTCTACACAGGAAGATGACTTGGGATCCTTAAAACAATGACTCAGATGTGAGGCAGCTCCAGGTGATTTCCTACTATTATATCTTCCTCCAGTAAGAGAGGGCTGATGCACAGTCTGAAGAAAAAGGGAGATACCTGGTGTACCATCATGCTTCACTTTAACATGGGAGCTATCAGCGACATGGCAAGAGCATGTCATACACTTCTTCCTAGGAATTTAGCTGTCTGTCTGTGGATATTGTTCAGGGATATTGTACAGGTGCCTAACAGTGGTTCAGACTATTGCAGAGAAAGAAAGGAGAATGGAAGAGCTGGAAGAAACCTCAGACAGGGCCCTGCCTTCCACCTCCCCCATCCCTTCTCTTGGGAGCTACACTCCATCTCGTCCATGGTGAATTGCACTGCAGTAATGTCTGCGCCTGGCAATGCACCTCACTGGTCCAAATCCCAGCCCTGACCCATGGGATGACTTCCTGTCATGACCCCAGGTGTGTCTCATCATTATGGGCTTTGACAATTGGGATTTTGTTCTGGCTTTCACTTACATTCCCAGCCTTCCGTCCTCCCTGGCTGGGGCTGTGGGATGGGCACTGCCCTGATGGACTCCATGAGTTGCCCCTGGTGCTCCAAGCCCCTGGGAGTCAGTGGCCCATGAGATGCCCCAATGTTTGGTGCATGTGATCACCCCTGAACTTTTTCTGAGGCAACAGGGGCATGTTTCAAGGCATTCACCCACACTCTGGCCTCCAGGTGTCTAAATAGCTCAATATGTGAACAGCCTCTGAGATAATCTCTGACAAAAAAGCCTGCAGTTCCAGGGAAAGAAGACCACAGATTCTGAACAATAGCATGCAAAGAAAATAAAGGCAGTTTAAATAGACTTTGCTACTGACTTTGTCTGGTTCAAAAGGTGTCAGTCTTCCCTGGTGAAGGCTCCTCCTGCCTGTTGGTGTTGTGCTTCTACCAATGGAGCAGTTAGATGGTTTCTTTTCTTGATGTTCCTTTGTCACTGATCTCAAAGGATCAGCTTTTTGCACAAAGCTATTTGCAGCCTAGAAAGTGCAAATACATTTGTAATAAGTTAATATAAACATTTCCAAATAACATTAAAAATCCTCCTACAATGGGTGCATCATTAAGGGGTAAAAACTTTAGGAAAATGTTTAACTGTGTATGTGGGCATACTCAGACACACACAAACACACACATACACATTTTATACAGAACTCTGTATCTGAGGTCTTACTTCCCACATTTCTCTGTGCTTGGTCAATGATGTAAGTCAAGGGTAATCCAAGGGGCAGAGTGTGAGGCCAAAAGCTGCTGTCAGACTCTCATCCCTCAGTCTCACGACCCTGTCAATAGCAGGAAAGATAACTCTCTCTGGGACAGCATAACTGAGCGGAGCCTTGCGAAATATATTGCATGACAGTTCATTTTTACTTGCTGGATATCCACCCTTTCTACATTTTGATTTCATAGATCTCCACCAATCAAGGCTGACACAAGACTTGTAGGACCCTAAGGGAAGTGTGAGCTACAGAAGGGAAACGAGATGCAAACAGTTTCAAACTATAGCAGCTATTTAGACTGGAAAGAACCCAGAGACTCAAAAGCACTTTACCAATTTGTCATGGAGACCTTAGAGCACAACATAGAGGAAACATAAAATATTCCTGCATGAACACCATGAGGTACATGGGATTTACGGGATTTACTGGATTTGCACAATGACTCAGCTGCAAAGAAAACATTACATTGGTATGACAGGAGAACTGAAGCTGTACTATTGCCTAACCAAAAATTTGAATGTACTGTACCTAATGTAGAAACGCCTGGCAATATGAGAAAACGGAATAGTCTCACTGCCCACACTGCTAAGTTATCCCAGAAATGGAAAGGGATTATGTCTCTGTCTGTGAGAACTGTTAGCAGATGCATCTCTAATGCATTGAGCTGCTGAATGACTAGGAGTGAGCACATGATGGTATGAAACAAAGAAACAATAAAAAAAAAGTTGGAAATGACACCAATAACTCTGATTTTGAAATGGCTCGCACACTGAAGAATGGCTGCTTGAGAAGATGAGTGTAAGTTATTCATGGAAAGAATATATTTGCCATCAGCTTAATTTACTCAAGTCCATGAGCTATAGCTCAAGGGATATGGGACTAGAAAAACACAAATGCACTGCACTGGTCCTTCTCTGATAAAAATGTAAAATTTTACAGCTCGTTTGACAGCTGTAAAATTTTCTCCATGTGCTCAATGAAATTTAGGGGATCTGCAATTGCTGTGGATGGTGATCTCGTATTTATATTAACAAACAACAATACAATTTATTGTATGTGCTTATAAGGAAGGAGCCAAGAAAGAAATCCCATTGAAGAAATCCCTATCCTATCCCAAGAATTTCTATCCCAAGAAAGAACACCAGAAAATTGTAGGATTTTAAAAAGCTAAATTTTTTCTCCAAGTATAAAACAGCAGAGAGGCAACGGATTAGAGCTTTCAGATAGTTGCTAGAAGGTACATGAATTAATAGAATTTATTGTTAAAAAGAATATAATTTATATTTTACATATGGTGACATTTTCTGCAGGCAGATTCTGTGGATATGCCTGAGTTCTCCAAACATAATCAGGTTTTCAAATACAAGTGAGTGGGCAAACTGTCAAAACATGCCTGGGACTTCAGCTTGAGAAAAATGGTATAGAACAAAGGACCTTTAAGACTCTTTCTGATGAAAAGGTATTAGCTCAAAAGTTGCAGAGTGGTAAGAGGAAAGAGCTCCTAATCCATCATTTAATTGCTAAATATCTCAAGACTGAAACAGCCAAATGATTTAAAAGAACTTGAAAAGCCATTGGAGCAGTTTCACAGCAGCTCAAATGAATTTCAGCCCAGAATGATGGAGTCCCACTCCTCCTGTCCCCAGCCACATGTTTCCAGTCCCTCCCTTATGAAGCATCAGCAACCACAGAAGGGAACTGACCTGCTTCATTGAGTAGAATCTGGCAGAAATGAACTACTTTTTTGCTGCCGGGTTACTTTTGAGTCAGCTGGCTCACCATTTTCAGAAAGTGCTAATAGGGCCACAGCAGCTCAATATTCATCAACTTCAGCGAGACATTAACATGTGGCAGCATTTTTTCCCCCTGCGGTTCATTATATGCTGTAATTCAAGCTTTTAAAAAACCACTTACATAAGGCTTGTAAATAGAAGATACTTTATGTCAAGATGGAGCCAGAGAGAAAGTATAAGTGTTTCCATGGACATGATGAGATGCATCAGCCAATTCATTTGAGGAGGCATCCATGCAGAACAATGTTAGTACTCCAACTTGCTACACATGCCATTGTAAAAACTACTGATTTCATTTTTTATGGATTGCATACACTAGCATACCTATTTTTAAAGCAATAATATTGGAGGAATCAAGACAGGCTTAGTGAATCACATGTAGTCTCTGTTTTTGTGCAGAGGAATATCATTCTAAGAGACCATTTGAAAAATCAGAGTCATCATAGTATCCCAGGCAACCACTACAACTTTTCTCTGCACTTTTTAAGAAACTCAAATACTAATTATTTGAACTAATCACACATTACAAAGTTCTTGATAAAGATTCTCTCAATTCCATCACTTTCATAAACAAAGCCATCAAATTATCTCAAGAAATCTTTTTACTTTTCTTCATTGGAAATATGTGGATGACCAGTAAATGCAGACCCTTGATACAAAGGCGTTTCAGGATTGGAGGAAGAAGCAGCCTCCCAACA
Organism: Acanthiza pusilla; assembly: GCA_036630365.1. NCBI lineage: Eukaryota > Metazoa > Chordata > Aves > Passeriformes > Acanthizidae > Acanthiza > Acanthiza pusilla. The sequence continues at coordinate 5,255,075 of JAXCHO010000023.1, read as the reverse complement.
TGTCCAACATGGTAGACAATTTTGCCAATCTTCACCGAAAACATTAAAAAAAACTAATCATCTGATTAGCTGGTGACAAAAAAAAGAGTTGTATTATAGTTATGAAGTTTGACTTCATAAAACAGCATGTAGGCAGCTCATTCTGGATCTTTGTCATGGGAACTAGTGAAGCACAGTTTGAATTGCCTTCAGTGACACTGATCCTGCTCTTAGCAAAAGCAGACACAAAGGGACCTCTTGCAATTCTTCTGTTCCTACAGATCTATGTTATCAATAAGTAGTGAAGAACAGGAGGAGGTATTGTTACTGAGTGTCCACCTAGACCACAGGAATTCCAAAAATGTGATGTTCTCCTGGATTTTCATGCTCAACAATAATCAATTACATTTTCTAATGATCTTTTGCCTCCCAGCTGCTAATACCTACAGTTCTTCATCAAATTGTCCCAGAAATCTCTTACTTGTCAATTCCCCTAAATAAGGATCTCTCATTAACTTCAAATATCACAATTTGCATCATGTAGAGTTTGCTTTCTTCCAACAGATCAAAAAGCTGAGAAAAAGCAACAAATACTCATGGATAAAGCAGTGAAATTCAAATGTTATGAAAGTCTGTCCACATATTCACAGACCTTCCCTGATGCAGAGTTTGTAAGTTGTCAGGAAGAACATTCATAGGCAAGGAAATAACATGCTCAAAAATCATCAAAATCCCTTGCAAAACTAGACAGCCAAATCCATCTAAGAAGATTGGAAGTAAGCACATTTGACCTTGGCTGAAACATTAAGAAATGCTATCAGTACACCTTCTAGTAGAATTCCTCTCCCCTCCTCCTGCTTCTATCCCTGCCATGCAAATGAATTCATCTTTTTTTTCATAGAAGTCCTGAAAATCTATCCTTGGATGCATGTTGGGCAGGAAATTGGCAACTTGCTCTTGCTAAGGAGCTGCATTCAGAAATCAAGTTGTTTTCAGAGGATTCATATTAGTAAACATTAATAATTAATAAATATTAACAATTTTTTGCCCATCTGTTCATTCTTTTGTGTTCTGAAAGAATCACTAATGATGTGCAGTTAAAATGGAAATTTTTCTTTTCTCACTAAAGCACAGCTTGGACTAGACAGTCCCTCACCAGCTAGGTCATGCTACAGAACAAACAGAAATCATCCTTTAAAGTATTATAGGAAACCAGAATGCACCTTTTTCAGAGATGTAGAACATCTCGTGGTTATGGGGTGTTTTTTACTTCATAAAATCATGTCTTGAAAAAATCTGTATCTTTAATCTGTATTGGTCGTTATTCAGACTTGCTTGCCAATTGTTTTTGTACATTTCCTCAAATTCTATTAACTTTGACAGAAATATGCCAGATGGCAATTTCTGTTTTGCCTTCTTGGTTACAGGTGATGAAACTGACCAGTCCAAGCTAACTTTAACTTATATGTGTTATACAAACATATCTTTTTCTAATCCTAGAACCATAGATTTTTTACATTGGAAAGGACTCTAAGATCATCAATTCCAACTCTTAACCACCCAGAACTATCAAGCCCACCACTAAACCGTGTCCCAAAGTATCATATCCACACCTTTTTGAACAGTGCCAAGGATGGTGATTCCTTCATTTCCCTGCTCATCCCATTCCAATGCCTGACAGCCCTTCTGTTGCTCAGGCTTATCCTATTCACTTTGATATGTTTCCATTCACTTTGTTGTGTTTCTATGCTCAATTTCTTAATTCTGGATAGAAATAGTATGATAGCTTGTTTTATCTATATCCAAAATTCAGAATTATCCAGATTCACAGGATCCATGAGGGAAAACATCCACCTGCTGTCAAAAGGGCTCAAATGCAAAGAAAACACAAGTGAGTCACCATGTTCAGATTTATTGCTATGGCACGGATTTTAGGCTTCCGTTTAATGTTCCATTCACCTGAGACTTCAATTCTGGATTCAAATAATTGACAACCACTCTGTTCACTTTAAAGTCTTTTTGTGCCATCAGATCACATAAAGAGCATGTGTCTCTGTCAAACCTCTTAGAGTTCACTCAGGACATCTGGGCACTATGCCCACCAGTCTAGCTCATGCTTCTGCTGGATTCCAGTTGGATTGGATCCAAAGCTGGCTAGATGGTGAAAGCTCAGACAGCAGTGAGTCCAAAAGTCTGCTGTCCTCAACTTCCCCCTTCTCAAAACTGTTGCTGAAGCCACAATTTTATTGCACGTGTCTGTGTGCCATAGGAGGAAATTATCATTATCTCTTTTCATATCTAGCACCATATACAATTCACTGAAGTTACTGTCTAGTGACTTGCAAGACACACACTATCATGTTCACTATAGTGTTGCCTCCCAGTTACCTCCCTTCTGGTCTGACATCTTTTACATTTTATTTCAGTCCCTATACAGGCAGAGAGCAGGGTGTGTTGGCTAATCTAAGTTTTCCTTTAGCCAATGGAATAGCTTCCAGTAGATGGGTTGAATTTCAGAGAGACTGTTCACTTGAACAAAGCAAAGATTCCAGCTGAATCTGAGCAAAAGTAAGAAAAGGGACTTGTAATAATCAAGGTGCTCATAAAATGAAGCAAGAAACACAAACCCAAGAGATTATTTAGGTATCTATACTCTGAGAGGTGAGGTGTGTTAGAAATGGGGGAAGCCTGGCTGTGGAGGAGCAGTCATGGACTCACCAGCCAGAAACAAGCGTCTCACTTGACATACTGACTTAACTTGTCCCAACTTCTAAAAAGCTGAGTGATTTTCCCACTGAGCTGAACAGGGAGAAGGACACCGGTATATAACGATGAGTAAAGCCCTCAGTGGCAAAATACTAGGTCTATGATTTATCAAGGCAAGGTGTGGGGATTCCCTGTAAAATCAACCTGTGAAGTAGCAGGAGCATGAAATTCAGAGCATACCTGAAAACAACAGGCAATTCAGTCAGGTCTAGAAAAGGAGTGGGGGGAAAGTCTTTTTCTCCTTCTACTGCAAAATCAGAAGAAAAACTACACGGAGATTTATGTAGAATGAGAGCAAAAGTCAAGTGCAAGAGAACATGACCATGCTTATACATACGTTCATTTGTGGAAATTCCAAAGAACATTCTCTTAAATACATATTTGAAGGTGTGGAAAAGTGGCTACTGGCAACAAGGATGCATACTTTACTACTCGCATCTCTAAGGAAGTGCTTTTGCAAAGGTGTCTTCAGCCCCATGTGAGAGATGCTGTGGCTCTTGTGATTATCACTCCAAGCCCTTTCTTCTGGTTTGGATGAAGATGTTGTCCCTCGCAGAATAGCTTCTGCAACCTAGTGGAGAATTCGTTACAAATATATAATTTTAAATTTAAGTAACAGCTAATAGAATCAAACAGCCTCCAAAGCCATGTGACTTTCTGTTGCAATAAAAATTATGACATTTAAACACAATGAATGAAATTATGCATGTTGATCTGCTAGGGACAGAAATTCCCCAGTATCAGGTAAAACTTTGTAGGTGCCATCCTGGCATCTTCAAATATAGCATCCTAATATTATTCTCATGCAACAAAAATATTCAGAGTCTTGAGTAGTAGTTCTACATCATCAAATATCCCAAAGCAGTAGAAATAAAACAGAAATCCAGCCTAGAACAGAAATCAATTAGCTTTTTCTTATCCTTGCTTTTATTGGAATTTTTATGCATTTTAATTCTGTACCTGTGACTAATCTTTTTTTCCTGACCTTCACTATCTATAAAAGGATGAGTCATACCAGCAGGTAGGTTTGGGAAAAGTAAAAATAAAGTTAAATCTAACTTCAAATCACATTTTCAATGAAAGTTAATAGTGTTAGTGAAAAATTTCATTAACAAGTACATTAATATCAAATAAAATAAGAGACACAAGACTTATTCACTCCAATAAAGCAAAGGACAGGTTAGTCGACCTTTTAAAGATACATTACTAGAAATTGGATTTGAAATTTAAGGAAATGGCTGAGAGTAAATGGCTCAATTTTATTTTCTTCTAGGTTCAGCCATTCTGTGGAAGTGTAGGATTCATCTTACCACACTATACCATCTAGGAGGTAATTATTTTTTCTACTTGCCTTGACTCACGTGGGATGAAAGTCATCCTTCAAAGCATCTATTTTCCCCCCTTGAATACACAGGAAAATGAAATGACCCACTCAAACAAAATTTCGTTTTAAAAATTCTATCTGAACCATTTAATTCCACCAAGACTTGCTGTCTCCTGTGTAAGAAGTGGGTAACTTTAATTTCCTTTAACTCCCTTAAAAGAAGTTACTCAGTTATATACTAAGGAACAAGTAAAACCCTACAAGTACATTAAACAAACGGAATACCAAACTAAAAAATTACAAGAGTCTCTGTAAACCTATGAACAGACCATTTTGGTTTCCAGAGATCAGCAAAGATATTTACATTAGTCAGCTATATTTTCCACCTAGATTGTCCCTCCTGCTCCACCCCAGTGTAACGCCTATTCACGGGAAGAGGAACAGTATTCACACATGACAGCTTCAAACAAAAAGTACTGAATTTTTCAGACAGTATTAAGCAGATAATATCTTCCAGTACCGGGGTCTCTGATTTTCCATCCATGAAATTCACAGCTTTGGGGTGTTTTTCTGCTTTCAGTCTCTGATGTTCTGAAACTCTGAGCCCATCTTGAAGCTCCATGTTCTGCCTGGTCAGCAACTCAACCTGGTCTCTCAGTTTGCTGTAGGCAGCACGCCAGCACGACTCATTTCTCTTGAACTCCTCCTGCAGTCCAGCAATCTGCTGTTTCAACGTCTATCAGTAAAAAAAGTGTGCCGTGTCATTGCCTGCTCTGAACAAGGCATGCCCACCTCACACATCCAGAAGCAAACATGGAGCCTTTTGTTCTGCTTAAAGTTCTACACTATTAAGGTATGCAATAACAAAAGGACACATTTGAAATTATTTCTTGAAAACGCCAATGAAACTACCCTCCCAGCAATAAAAAAATACTACCCTGCAAACTCCTATATTTAAAGCAAGCCAATTGTTACAAAATGAGCAGAGAAGTTTATGCTGAAGAAAATCAGGAAATTCAAACTAATCACACAAATAATCACCATTAAAAGATTAAATGTAAATGCCTTTAAGAAAAGGCTAGAATACAAGGTATATTTTAATGACAGGAATGTCAGTTAATAGGATCTTCATGTGGTGAAAAGGGCACAGGAATGTTAGATCCTTCTTACAAACAGCGGGGGATTGCAAAGACATAATTTTCAACTGAACTGGAAATAAAAGTAATGCAATTTGGAGGGGATATTTCCATATACATCCATCTCCATTATTTTTGCCTTCTCTCTTCTTCCCTCACCCATGCTGATGCAAACACTGAGTCTTTTTCCTTCAGGGCCCTCATGCTGGATACTGCAAACAGAACACTTGTGGAGTTGAGCTAGAATTGTGCAGTTTGCTCTGTAGTCAACCAGTTGTCATATGCAACCCTTTCTCACTTTCCCTTCAGCTGTGTGTCTGCCCACTTGTTTCCTAATCACATTCCACTCTTTGCTGTGAGCTGCCTGCCCTGAATTCGGCACATTCTTCAGCCATTTTCAAGAAGCAGTAGACTTTGGAACGTGGGAATTACAGAGATAAATTACTCCAAAAGTATTTTTGTTTTGTTTTGTGGAAAAATTAAATTTTTGAACATGCACTCATTATGTTTTTCAGGTGGGAACAAAAGATTAAAACAATTCTATCAAATTTCATCTCTAGAGCCAGACATAATCAAGAAACACAATTATTCCTTGGCATAAATTCTATTTTTTTTTTAAATCCCAGGTGGAAAGAAAGTTGATGTTTTACAATATTGTGCAGAGAGTGCATTCAAAATATTTTATATCAAAATACTAAAATAACCTCACTGAAACATTTCCTGTTGTAAGCATTACCTTTAGAGAAATATGGAACATAAGCAGAGAAACCATTCTGTATGGTACAGAAATATGTATCGCAAAAAAGCAGAAATGAAAAATTTTGAACAAAGTACTGACTTGCCAGTTTTAATTGTTCTGAAACTTTTCTGGTCATGAAACTAATTTAAATTGTCAGTTCGCTGTCAAGTATATCATTTTGCTTTAGACATCCTTTTGCGGCAGAACATTGTTCCAGACATTTCTGAGCTTTACCATTGCCTACTTTTCTATCCTAAAAAAATATAGCTTTTAGCTGCCCCATCCCTATTATTGGTTTCACATGGCTTATGATTTTTTTCTCTGTTTATCAGTGATTCTTTTAGAAAATTGCCCCTCAAGTCATATTATGTCTAGCTGTTTTTAATAGGGATAATGGCCACAGATAATCAGAGATGACTTTATCACTAAGAAGTCTGAAACAGAGGATTCAAACAGATAGAATCCCCTAAAGGAACTTAGAAGAAACCATAATAAATGACTCAGGGATGTTACTAGGCAGGTTAGATTGTTAGATACATAGCTAGATATCATCACAATACCTCAAAGCCAAAGATCAGAATAATTTAAAGCAAAAGATAATAACATATACCCAGCTCAGGGATGAGAATAGAGAATGGTGGCCATTAACTGTGTTCACCTGGCACAATGAGTCCTAATATTAACAAGTTGTAAAGTCCACTATGCAGGAGTTGGAAATTTTTCAAGAGACAGCTTGGCTGAGCAAATCAGTACAAGGAACTATGAGGAACATAGAAACCTCCCAACCTTCCTTAAGGAATGGAAGACACAACCTAATTCTTTTTCTTATACAGAAAAAGGGGTGTACATTTAAAACACAAACCAAAGCAAGACCTTATTCATATCAGAAATCTTCACTGTATATCTAACTGTCCTAAAGAAGTGACATGAATAATTTGCCATGTGTGGCAAATGAAAAGATTCAGGTAAAAATGTAAGAGGTCAGTATGGAAGGACATTAATTGATGAAAACTGCATATTTATTCTACGGAAGACAGCTTACTTGAATTTCTTCTGATTTCACATTTTGTCCAGTGACTTTAGCTGTTCCTTTGAACTTGCTCTGGGCAGTTTTTTCTTTCTGCAGAGGGTGAGCTTGATCTCTATTGTATTCCAAAGAGTGAGTCAGCTCCTGGCTCCTGACAGTCTCGAGCTGGTCTATTCGTGTTCTGTTCATAATGTAAACAAAGAATATGAAGTTGGCATATAAGACTGTAATGAAGGAGTGTCGTCAGGTGTACCATCTTTAGGCATGATCTTTGGAGGGCTTGGGCATGTCCCCCATATGCTGATACTGCCGGGAGTGGTGACCAATTACCAGCCCTTGTCAAAACTGAGGTACTTCCTCACTGGGAATGCCCATGCATGCTTTCAGCTGCAAAATTTATTGCGCTTAGCAGCTGGAAACAATTCTAATTGAAATTTTTGACAATATAATCACCATGAACTTAGAGGATTTTAAGCACATTTTCTATTCAGATAGCTAAATTAGGGCAGACCCACAGAAGGCACAGCTTGTTACGTGTCAGTGGATCTGTGAAGCCCTGCAATTTTGCAAGGCTGGGGATTGAGCTATGTTTCCATCAGCTCAGTCATTACTACAAATCAGATTAGCCATGGACCTGAATGAAATGGGATAAAGCATTTACTTTCCACAGGTAAATATGCTCCAAGAGTCAAATGTGGGTGTTCAGAAGAGAGTTTGCCTTTGAACCCAATGGCTCAAGAAAAGAGTGATCTGGAAGTGCACTTAACACTCAGAAAGAAGGCAAGAGTACAAATATTTACATATCCTCAGAAAGGGTTTATTTATATGACTATGATTTAACTTCTTAGTTAATTTTTGTTCTGACATAAAATTATTTGTTAGCTTCCTGTTGACAAATAAAAAGTGAGCTTCCAGCTCCCTTCATGACCTACAGCCACCATCTGTTCTTCACTATTACTTGAAAAGCAACATGAGCTGCAGGAGACAGCCATGACCTCATGTTTTCCTCTCAGCAATGGAGTTTAGCACCTCAGGAGCAAAATGTGAAAGTTCTCACAGATACTAAGAGAAAAACAAACTCTCTATTATCCTGCTGCTTTTTATAATTTATTACCTAATTTTGTTGTTGTTGTTTTCTATTCTAAACAAGCTTGACTAATATTCTGGTTAAAAGCATGCTAGAGAAATTCTCAGCAATAGTCAATATTAATTATCCACAAAATAATCAAATTGAATGAGCAAATAGAGTCCCTGTGTGATTATGTCTAGCCTACCACTCCTCCATATCCAGACCAGTTACTCTGAAATACAATGCACTACAACAAGAGCAAGATGCAAGATCTGTGTATAACATTTTCCACTGAAGACTGAACAGTACTGTCTTAAGTCAAGGCTAGAAAACAAACCCTCCCCTGAGGAAATGCAATAACCAAGGATACCAGGAACACTTATGATACTTCTTTCAAGCCTCTGACAAATAGTTCACACTCCAGCTATAAATTATAAATAGGAGCTAGGTGCAGAACGCAGATAGAAAATACATTAAAAGTGGCCAAGCACTTGGTACAAACTGAAATTCTTACTTGCATGCCAGGCACACCTCTGCATGAGGCACATTGAGGCAGGGCCGTCTGTGAGGCAAAAACCTACATGAAGGAAAAGCAATTTTTCCAAGAGGAGGTTTTTCAGTGAGAGGCAGGCGGGAAAAAATAAACTAACCACCAACATGCTGGCTGCTGCTGTTGGTCCAGAAAGCATTCAGATTGCATATCAAAAGGAAATTGTGCATTAAAAATGTCAAACAAGCTGCCCTTGTTGAAGGAAGAAGCAAATACACATCACAGAATCCTCTGGCTGATGCCAAGTGCCAGCAGCAACTACCTCAGTGCTGCAAGGCTGGAGCCACAGGCTGACACCTTGAGCACTGTCCAATCTATGTTAGGCACCAGATACACACAACACATCCTGACTGATTTTACCCTCTTGCTTTTATTATTTGTGCCTGCAAAGGTCTGAAAACAAAGTGCTTAGAAACAAGAGAATGGATAGATTTGGGCAGGTTTGGACATGCCATGCTGCTCTGAAAAGGATTTTTATTGCTTCCAGCGAGCACAAGTTGTCACATGGCAGAAGTGAACTGCTATCAATGGGCAGTTGTGTTCTTGTGTTCCTAACAGGGTTACTGATTTAAAAATACAAAGCAGATCCTCAGATTGCATAAATCAGCACAGGGCCAACACAGCCAGGGAGGATAAGCTGCCTTTTGCAATTAGTTTAACTCATAAACTAGAAAAAGTGAGTGCAAAGATGTACGCGTTATACTGGACAGGCATTTTTGGATAAACATCTCTGCAGAAATGCTAGAGGCTACTATGGCTAATGACACGAATAAATCCATGGCAAGCTCAAAATATACATTATTATGAAAAAAGTCTAAGTAATGGCATCTGTAAGGCACTGCTGTTAGCAGGCAGAGAATACAGTGCTGGCAGAATTTGGCACTGCAGTAATTCTGCACCAGTACATCACTCCACAGTCAAAATTTACACCAGTAAAAATAAAAGCAGCACCTAATATCATTAGTAGTTTCATGAAATGCCAAATCCCACAAATACTCAAATCTGAAACATCTATCATGGTCAGCCAGAGATCAGAGATCCAAGAAGGTTCTGAAATGAAATCACTTATTTTTAAGACAGTGAAAGCATTTTGTGGAAAGGCAGCTATAGGAGGAAATGATACAAAACAATAATGCAAACCAGACTTTTGCAGTATTCCCATAGTCTTTGAAATGAAGAGGAATGGACAAGCAGATCTGAAAAATAATTTCTTACTTTGCATTATATATAAAAAAACCAAAATAAATAAATTATGCTAATTTTGCACAAGTTAAGAACTAGGCTTGAAATGCAAGGAGGAAAAGAATCTCTCCTGTGTTTACTGTAGCTGTCACCCATGAATTTCTAACAGATTTCATCACATTAAAAAATCATATTTGATTTGATTGTAAGCAAGCTCAATTTTTATTAGGAATATTTGCATAGCCCACAATCAGCGAAGGCACTTCCATTACAAACCCTGTAGTTCCAAAATTATTCATTGCAGGGATTTTGTGTTAAGAAATGATTTTTCTTCTATGAAGAAGTAAACAAAAACCAAACCAAATTAAAACTTGTACAGCATTTAATAATTACAAATTACAAAAGTGACTCTCTTGAATTTTCAGCTTCTTAATTTATATGGTATCAAATACATCCTCAGTCTGGTCTGAAGATTAGTATTCCTGAAATAAGAATTCTGTGGACATTGACGTACACTCTACACTTTTTGTTAACCTCAGAAATATGTGCTACCTGGATGTGAATGTGAGAGGTTTAGCCTTTATTCTATCAGCGGCCTGACCATATTAAAAAAAAAATAGCCTGAGTTCTTACTGCCTTCACTGTAATCTAAAGATATTCAGCAAATTATGAGAAGCATTTGGTGCTACTCAGCTTAAGACCCAAACTACACCAGGGTTTTGAGAACTGGACTCCTTCGGTTAGGTGCTTTACTTTTAATATAGACAACAAAGTGTTTCAGTTCAGAAATAACACAGATGCCCTTGAAAAGAAGCTAGGTAGTAAGCAAGAATTTAGCAGCCTGATTTTAAGGATTCTAAAAGAAATATTTTCCTCACTGCATGCACAAATCTGTTTCTTGTGCATACAGACTTACCTGCAAAAATGCCTTTCTTCCTCACATTCTTCTTTCACCATGCTCAGTGAAGGGGTTTTTCTGTGATATAAATCAGTCTCTAATCCTCTGCTAGGGGTGTTCTTGATTACTTCTGGACAGGTATCTATGATAATACACACACTGTGTGAATATTTATGAGCCCTCTCTATGTATTTAAAACCACAGATTGCATAAGTGCAGTCAGCTTTATTGCTAAATCTATTAAAAAAAAAATTGTGTATCTTTGGCTAATTACGCAAGTATTCCATTCCCAGCATAGGTCTTAGTAGTGCAATCCAAGACCTACAAATCAAGTAAGTGAAACAGATTTGGGGGTGCATTAGTGTCAGTAGCTGAATTCCTTTTTAAGAATGTGAATGCCATGTGATAGTTCAACCTTAGTTTGAATGCAACTTTCAAAGAGACCTCAGGAATCCTTTTTTTACAGCAGTCTGACATGGTGTAGAGTGTGCTTAGTAGATTGTGACAGAGCAATTGAGAGCCATCAGAAGTGAATATTTCTGCCCTGGTGATTACTGCAGACAGGAAAACTTATTTTGGCTGATCTTACATAGAGAGAAAACCAATGGGTTTGGGATGAGGAGTCAATAGTGGGGGAAGTACTTCAGTGGAAACTAAGGAAAGTCAAGAACCTGTTTAATAAGAAGGACTAAAGCCTTTCTAAAAGGCAAGAAAGATTGATTGACCAAAGAGCTGGTACTGCATTCAGAAAAAACTGAGTGAAGATGTTCTTAGGAAATTATAATTTGCCACTGATGTGAGGCTGTCTCTGTCTTAGGAGAAAAACATGCAAATTTGAGAGACTAATTTGCCCACTTTTAAAAAAGTCGCATATGTTATCTTCAAGGAAGTTAAATAGAATATGGGAACATCTCACTGTGAAGGGATGAGTCATATCTAAGCTAGAAGCCCTGACTTCAGAGATTCATTGAACATCACACCCATTTCATGGGATCAAAAATCTGCACCTGAAAGTAGACCTCAAGCGACATAGGAAAAATGACTAGTGATGATGGTGAACCAAGAGAAGCAAGGGGCTTGCAGATGTATCTCTTCCATCTTCTCTGTTTTTTCCAGTTAATGTTTGAAAAATACTGACACAGGTGGGCATATAGCTAGGGAGCACAGGCAGAATGAGTCATAAATGCAAGACAAAATTTTTTTCCCAATGAAAAATAAATGTAAATCAAAACTTGGGTAGCTCTTACCTAATGTGTCTGCAAACAGTTTTTTCTGTAGTTCCTCCACTTCAGGGGTTTCTTTATTCTTGAAAGCAGGAATCTCATGAGCCTCTCTTGAAGATGGCAGATGTAGGCTTTTAACATTGCTAGCCCTATTCCCATTCTTTGACTCAGACTCATGCTCTCTCCTTTTCAATCTTGTGAGATGAAATAGGGACTGCTGAAAAGAAGAGCGAGCCTTGCTCCCTTTCAGACTGACAGCTCCAGTACTAGAATCACTGCTGCTTGTACTGCAGGAAAGATCTTGTTGACCTGAGATTGCTTGAATATCTTGTTTTCTTGATGGTGATCTGTTGTATGTCCTAACAGAGATTTTTTCTGTTCCACTGGGTTCACCACTAGCATAATCACCATCAGAAAGATCCAAATGTCTGTCAGCGTGATCTACTCCCTGAGGTACCTGCTGGGAGGGATACTGAGTGTGGTGAGATTTGGGATCATCATCACTTTTTGGGGATAAGCAGCTTGACTCACAGGAGAAAGATGCAACTTGCCATGTTGAGGCAACTGTTCCCTTCCTTTGTCACTCTTGCTTCGAGGCTGAGGATGAGCTTCCCTTCTCCACAGCCTCAGGTGAGCTACATGTAATTTTTATTATCTTATCATTAACCATCTTAAACCCAGTATGGATTTGCCTTTTGTTTTCTGAGTTCTGGCTCCCTACAACTTTCTGTGGGCATACCTGAAACCGCTTCTGACCCTGTGTGAATGCAAGGCCTGCACTCCACTCTGCCTCCTTGATCTCATCTGTTTCTAAATCCCGGAGTGGATAATGCCTTTGAAGGACATCCAAGGGAGTTTTTGCTCCCTCTGTGAGACGACCCTTCAGAGCCTGATCAGCCCAACCTACGTCCTTTTGCAGAGTACCCTCCACAGCTCTTCCATCAGTTCTGCCTGCTTGTCCTAGAGGATCCTTATGATGAGACTCCATTTCCTGGCCTTGTAGGTTTGTGTCTCTCACTGTGCTGGGACATGGTTGCAGGATTTCAGGCCATCTTATCTGTGATGAGTCAACAAGATTTTCCTTTGAGTCTTCTTCACCAATCACTTCTTTTTCTCCTGTACTTTGCTCAACTACTTTTGTTTCACAGTCAGTCTTAGCCTTTATCTCCCTCCCAGCTAAAGCACTGTCTGCCTTTTTTTCATGTGTATCCATCTTCATGGAGCTACTGACCTGCAGATTTAGCTGAGGGCATTCCTCTGGCTGGAGTATGCCTGTGCTCACTTGGCCAGACTGGGAGAAATGACCCCAGCAATTCAAACCAGCTCTTCTGAAATGCCTACTGTCTTTTAAAGGCTTCTGTTTAATTTTTTTGAGCCATGCCATGCCCTCTCTTCGTTTCAGAAAAGCCTTTCGAGGTGTTATTTTTGCCTTGTTGTGGAAATAAAAAGAAAAAAAATTAAATCCTGACAATCACAGGCTGAGAATCATTCTCCAGAAAGGAAGATATTTACAATAACTGGAAAAGCTGAGACACCAGAAAGCTTAAAGACACTGGCTATGGGTAACTGAGTGCATAAGAAACAGTCCTGAGATTACAGGGAAGCTACAAGAATTTTTAGAAGCAGTCAGTATGTGATGCCTTCATTTATTCGTTCATTAGTAGAGTAAAAGGGTTAAGATGGTGCCAAATGTCTATATGATAGGAGTCAAGAAAAGTTCTGTTCTTCTTTGTTTTTAGAGGAAGTTCAAGTATTTTTTACAATGTGACACAGAAATATATAACGGCATCAGTTTGAGATGTTATTTTGCCAGGGAGATACAGAGAAAATTTCTGAGTGATGCATGTTCCAAGTCACCAAGCTGAACCAAATGCTGAGTCTGACACCTAGAGGTGTCAGGCATAAGCTCATCTGAAACTGCACCCACGGCAAAAAGCAGAACACTCTTACTGTACTTGGTCCTTGTACAAAACCTGTGTTTGGAAATGCCCCCATTCTCGCAGTCACATGAGAGACCATTTATTATGGAACAAACAGAATCAACCTTGAAGTCTAATTTAACTAAGTGTCTTGGGACTTGCACGCAAACTGTGACCCAGAAAATAGGTAGAAACAGAGGAATTCAGTGGGAAACAGTGTGGGAATAGGATTGTGATTGAGTAGTACAGCCCTTTTTTTCACTTTAGGGAAAAATCTTCCAATATCATATGAAAGAACAGTGGGAAAATGTGCTACTATGTAATGTGCAAAAATGGAGCCCACACAATATCTATGTCCGTGAAAATTCGTCACAAGCAAAGTGAATGCACCGACGGCAACAGTACCTGTTGCTCCTTCTGCTGTTTTTCTACAAGATGATTGTCTGCTCTCAGTTGCTCTTCAACAAATTTTTCAGAAGTCTTCTGTCTAATACCAATTGATGATGTGATTTGCCTAGGTGAGGAACAAGAAGGTACTTATTTGTAACATTCTTTAATTAATTTTCTTTTGATAATTTGTATGGAGCTGATAATGGAGTTTAGAACTGTAGATGGTCTTCGCAATTTTTTTAAAATGTGAAAAGTGTTAGTAAAATCTCACTATTGTGTGAATCTAAGTCTCACTTTAAAACATCCTGTCTAGACCAAGCATTAATTATACTTACAGCAAGCAACATTTTTTGGCTGGTATCAATCTGCCCTTAAAAATAGAAAATAGTCAAAAGGAAAAATATTTCAGTCATTGTCTCCAGACTAGAGCTGATGACAGTCACAAAGAACTCACTATCTCTCTGATAGAGTGGGTTGAATTAGATGGTGAAGAGTGATAAGAGTGGAAGAAAATAATGTCTGTAATGTTGTAGAGCACCAAACTGAAAGCTGACTGAAAGCAAAGCGCAGTACAGCATACATGAACATATCTTATTTCATTGGAAACGTGCTTGAGCCTTAATTTAGTAACTTTTTAATAATTTCTACTGAATATTAAAAAAATCCTAGGTTTAACAGGAGTGCTGGTCATGCAGCACGCCACTGTTCTTTCCATACCCCATCTCTACCTGGCACCACTGTACCATGGATAATCTTCTGATTTGTCAGCCTGTCTCTGTTATCACTCACCATGACCTAATAGTGTTAGATTTGTAGCATAAAACTCTTGCTGAAGAGGACTCAACATTAGACAATATTCTTTTCAGTGAAGCATGCTTCAAACCAAGTACAGCATAGTGCCGTAGTGAAAATGTAGAAGAGCTGCTTTAGTTTCATCCAGCTCATGCTAAGACCACAATGTGAACCAGAGACCAACAAGTCAGGGTGACTGGGAGACAGACTTCAGAAGCTCACTGCTGATCCAAAAAAGGCATATATGGACAGGCCCACCTGCCCAGATGGTCCTGCCATGTCTTCCCAGCCTTCTGCTCTGGAGGTCCCCATCTTCCTTTTCTGTCCAACCCCCACATGGTTAACACCCTGAATCATTCTCATGACATTTGCTCTCGGTCTGTGCTTTCCTAGAAGTTTGTTGTTTCTTTTTTATACTTGCTGGAAGGCTCAGCATGCCAAACACCTGCTGCTTCTATCTACATCAGCTGAGGAAAGGTAACAACTCTGCAAGCATTTCTTCCATCACCAAAGCAGATCTACCCATTCCTGCCCATTGTGAGCACCACCCCCCTGTGTCCTGGTACAGTTCCTTTTTCAATGTAGTGATGAACCAGATAAGAAAGCAGACCCAAGTTAAATGTTACATTTCTCCTCTCTCCAGATAATTTTAACAAGGATTACTTCACTGCCCTCTTCAAAATATAGGCATATAAAAATTGTTCTTGGCACAGCTGAAGAGGCAGAGCAAAGACAGGGATGAATGAGCTATCCATCACAAACTGATGGCCACTGCAAAAGTGATGGCATATCAATAGATTTTATCTCTCCCTGCCAAATTTGCCTTACTTCTATAGTTTGAAAATCCCAGTTACAAAACCAATTCATCTACGTTGGCTAGACCAGCATCCTCCTATATAGAAGTAGATCAACTGCCAGGCCATAGACCTGTCCAATTTCTGTCCATGCACACCTGCCACTCTCTAGCAAAGAGCCATTGTGTTGCATATATAACACAAACAGTAATTATACAATCAAGGAAAACATGTTTTTGCAGCTTGACTGACTGACTAAGATAATTTCTCACCTGCCTTCTATGTTTCCAGACTTCATCTTCCCCTCTTTGCCAAAGCGAGATGAAGAAATCTCCTCTTTTAGTTGTTTGCTTTGTTCTTCTTTGGCAGCAGAAAAAGTTTCAGAGAAACTCATTTCTTTTAGTTGACTGCTATCTAAGCAGCAAGAAAAAGGTCAATGTGAGCAAAACCTTTACAGAATGAATAAATGAAAAATGAACATTCAAAAATAATTAGAAATGTTTGTATTTTCAATGACACATGCAAGGTTTTGATTTTTGAAAACACTTCACAGAGTACAATTGAATTAAGTAGGTGGAAGGATGCAACTGGTGAAAACAAAGAGGCTTCTGATCCTCAAATCTAGTGCTGGAAATATGGAAAGGACAAATGGCAAGATTTATGTCCCCTGCTTCTAGAGATTTGTAATGCTTGCTTAATGTGTTCACTACAGAACGTGGCAGGGAAGGCACTGCTAGACAACACTGAACTACTTGTGTATCTGTAATGATATGACTTGCAAGCCAGTTCATTTAACAATTTAATAAGCAGTGTTTGAACACATGAGACTTTCTAACCAGGCATTTCCTATTATATTCTATTTCTCAAAATTGCAAATGTGTGCATCCTCCTGTTGAAGCTTACTGGCTAAGTTCACCACAAGAAGGCAGCTTCTACTTCAATTAGTTTTTCTTCTGAGTGTCAGCTCGTGGTAAGTTGCTCTTCTAGGTCAAGTTAGGGCTGACAACTAGAGCAAAAAGCCTTTACTTGCTCGTTCATACTACGTACTGTTGCTGTAGGTAGGAACTATATAGCTCACTTCATCATGTGAATACAGTCAGTGCTATTGAAGTCCTCCACAGATACTGGAGGCACTTTTTGGTCCAACAACAGGAATAGAAAAGTTTATATTCATCCCTCAGTCTTTCCCAGCTACACACCAAAAATCTCCAAACATCTCCAGTCCCATAGCACATAAGCAGTGCTGTCTCTGCAGCCTTCCCAGGTGCCTTGCACCAGAACGTGGCTGAGGAGGCAGAGGTGATACAGTAGGTTGACAGCAGCAAGAGATGCAGAACCCACACGTCCCTTCTCACAGGTCTCACATGTGGATCTATGCCACCTCCAGAATGCTTTAGTGGGAGTTGTGCCCAAACTCTTTAATTTTCAACCAGTGCTCCCCTGTGCAAGACAAGAATAATGTGTCCAAGGTGAAATTCACCTTTCTTTTCTTTTCTGTTCTCTTCTTGAACATCTTGCTGGGAAAGGTTTTTTGTGGGTCTTTCTGTAGGCTGAAGTGATGGCTCGGTGCTTATTCCTTTAAATAAGAATGTGAAATGTTATGCAAACTGTTGATACGCTCATGTTTATGTTTCCAGCTATAAAAACCCAGACTCATCAAAACAGTCAGGAAAGTCTCAGCTCAGCCCAGTCCTCAACTGCAAATTCAACTCAAGCATATTTGAAAGACAACTGCACTACTAGATCCAGTCAGAAATTACCCTGATGTTATAAGGCCTCTGCACTTTCAAGCCTCAGTTTTACATACAAGGTAGGTTGAAGTCAGCACTGCTTTCAAGAAAAAGCATTCCTCCTGTCCTAGTATGTTCTTGCTGTCAGATTCCTTCTGTCCAGTCTTATTCAACTTCTTTATCAGCAACCTAGATGAAGGGATAGGAAGCATCTTAAACAAGTTTCCTGATGATATGAAGCTGGAGGGACTGGCTGATCCACTTGAAGGCTCTGCTGCCATTCAGTGGGACCCTGATCGGCTGAGAGCTGGACAGAGAGAACCTAGAGGTTCAACAAGGACAAGTGCAGGGTCCTGCACCTGGGGAGGAATAACCCCAAGTACCAGCACAGGCTGGGGGCTGATCACGTGGAGAGCAGCTCTGCTGAGGAGGACCTGGGAGTCTTGCTGGATGACAAATTGACTGAGCCAGAGGTGCTCCTGTGGCCAGGAGAGCCAACAGGATCCTGGAGTTCATTGGGAACAGCATGGCCAGCAGGTTGAGGGAGGTGATCCTCCCCCTCTACTCAGCCCCAGCGAGGCCACATCTGGGGTACAGTGCTCAATTCTGGTCTCCACAGTTTAAGAAAGACAGAAACCTACTGGAGAGGGTCCAGTGGAGAGCCAAGGAGATGATGAGGGGTCTGGAGCATCTCTCTTATGAGGAGAGACTGCAGGAGCTCAGCCTGTTTAGTCTAGAGAAGAGAAGACTGAGGGGGCGTCTTCAATGCGTACAAGAATCTCGTAGGTGGGTGCCAAGAGAATGGTTCCAGACTCTTTCCTCTGGTGCCAAGAGTCAGGACAGGGAGTAATGGACATAAACACGAGAAGTTCCACCTTAACACATCTTTAAACTGAGGATGGCAGAGCACTGGAGCAGGCAGCCCAGGGTGGTCGTGGAGTGAACCCCTCTGGAGATTTTCAAAAGCCCCCTGGATGAGTTCCTGTGTGACCTGCTCAAGGTGACCCTGCTTTGGGCATCTAAACCATCTCCAGAGGACCCTTCCAACCCTAAATGGTCCCTAGTTCTGTGATTCTGTGGCTGGGTGATTCATCCAGCCACGGACTTCCTCTCAATCCCCCTCATTTGTACTGTCAGAAGTCCTTCTGCAGCTCTACAGTAAACTACACTGGGAAAGGGATCCAGGTTCAGCATAAACCAGCCAGAAAATTATAGTTCCAGGGACAAGAAGGAGACAAGACTCTTCCAGTGAGAGTACCTGCCCTGAGGTACCTTGAGGAATACAAAATTAAAATTTCAATTGTGCTATGGGAGTGGCTCACAGTGTCACAGTCAGGTCTCACTATAGAAGTTCAAAGGAATCCAGAATGCATGTCTGATTTACATTCTCTTTCCTTTTAAGATATTTATTCCAAGTACTTTTTGCTCCTCTTCCCCCCATTTTGAAATCGACTTTTGATTTCTTGCAAATTGCCCTTTTATTCTTTCTTACTCTTTGGTATCTTCCCACAGAACACAAAGCTGGCAAAGTGTAGCCAAAAGGAGATGCCAACTAGCAGCTTACATTGTTTTAACTCTCAACGGTGCAACTCTACATCAGTGTGAGAAAAAACAAGGTTGCTGACAGAGAGCAGGCCTTCTCAACTACAGAAACATATTCTCACACCTTTGGAAGCTATAGCCACATCCTACTACTTATGTATATTCCCCTAGATATAACATATTCCCTACTTCATGTAACACAGCTTTCCCAATTTAATGACTTTCTTCTCCATTTATATCTACAAACGTAATTGCACAGGCTGCAAATTTTCTCAGTGTGAGAGGCAGCGTTACTGTGATTTGAGAAGCAAAAAAACCAAAATCAAGTTCACAATACTTTAAAAGCTTTTGTTACAAGCCACCATAAAAACAAAGCACCTTCCCCTTACCTGCAGTAAAATCACTTAGAATCACTAGCACAGGCAAAAATTCAGAGAAGTTGCACAATAGTCTTAGGTTCAGATTTCCAGCCTTTTTACCTACCTGAATCTGAAAGCTGCATGTGTTCTCCTGAGATTTCTGAACTGCTCTCATTTGGCATGAACTCCAGGGATCTGCTTTGCCAGGCAGAGTGCATTGCCAAAGGAGATGTCTGTGAGAATTCCAGGTTCTCAGCTTGGGAAGAATTTTGTGATGGGAACTGGACAGGAATGAAAGCAGCTGGAAATAATGGAAGGGGTGGCATCGTGGCTACTAGGTGAGAAGGTATCCCAGGAGAAACAGAAAAGCCTAGAAATAATTACAACAGAAGAAAACTTAGAGAAGCTTAAGACGAGGATTTTTTCATTGAGCTAGAAATCTCTTGCTATACTGGTATGACATGAAAGCAATGTTCCTTTCATGTTTCCTGGTGGTTTGCGTGCTCAGAATGAAATAATCAAATTCTGCTTTTGTTATTTTATTTAAATTGTAAAATATGTTTGCTGCAATCATCAGTAGTAACCAAAATTATCATATGTTACAGGGATGTTGAATTAAAGAGAACTTTCAAAGCACTCCTGAGCATGCAAAAAGCCCCATTTACTCTAGGAGTCCTTAAGTCCACTAGCAGGTAAAAGTTATGTATTTCAAAATACATCTGAAACATACCTCAATGCAAAAGTGGGGAAGGTTTCCTTTTTAGCTCTGGATGGCTGGTGACACATTATATTAGAAGACTTACCAGTGGAAAAGACATAAACAGCTCTGCATAGGGGCCAAAGTCCACATTCATTACTTCGAGGAAGAAAAAACCTTTATAAATTAGGCTTGGGTTTTATTTTCTTTCTTTATACCACAAATCCTCTCTGTCCTGTGACCTAAGTTCAACAAGCTGAAAGAGAATGGCTGATACTGAAAATGCCTCACCCCACAGTTAAGACATTTTCTGGAAGAAGGCTGGTCTGTGGATTTGAAACCTGTCTGGCATAGACTCAGGAAGATCCCAGCTCACTACTTCTGGGCAGATGCTTTAACCATGCAGCCAGCAGGTGGGCAGAGCCACTTCTGCATGTGTTCCATGAGACATTGAAATTACAGTCTTAGTTTAATGAGGTTTTGATCTTGATCACTGTATTACTTCTTTAAATGCATGGCAATATTTAAGCAACTGCCTTTACCATAATAAGATAAATCATAACCCTACTAGTTCTTCATATTTTACATCTTTAAAGCTTAATGGGACGAAATTATGCAGCGTCTTTTGCTACCCTCAACCTGTAATTATTTTCTCCAATAACAAATGAGAACTTTCAATGCAGATTTTGGTCAGCTTTTAACTCAAGTCAGCATTTTGTCTGTGGCCTTATATGTTAGCTAAATGTAGCTGGATATGTAAATATACCCAAAGACCATCCTATAAATATATTTCTTACGGCATGAGCTTGGTCTCAGGTTCACGGTACTAACTGCATTTGCTTTCTTTAGAAATGCATCAAAAGATTTACAGCCCTGGAGCAGGAGGAAGAGAAATTTGTATGATGCAGCATAGCAGACTCAAGACACTTTCCTTCTTATGCTTCAACTCTTCCTGAGAACTCAAAAAAAATGGTCCAGCCTAACAGCTCTGCTCCCACTGAACTGCTGGAAGTACCAACAAACACCTTGCTAATTGTGGCATTTGGACAGAGATTAATGAGCAACATAATTGTTCCATGGAGGCTCTGCTTTGATTAGTACACCTGGAAGCCTCAGGCTGTGTACTTGTTCCACCTGGTCACTGAAAAGAGGACGATGGCTTTTGCCTGCCATTTCAACCAGCATTTTTTCTGAGGCAAAAAGAACAGGATGATGAAGATTTCATTTACTCAGCCATCATCTCCATCCTCTCTCTTTCTCAGGCTGTCTCCCTAGTATACAGCAGTGGCTCTTGACAGCTAATTCACAGTGGCACAGCTCTATCAGGAAATTCGGTACAATGACAGCCAGGCCTGCTCATACCACTGCTGCTGTGGCTTAGCTTCTGGCTGTGGGGTTAATGGTTGAAATCCTGCTTATCCTCCAAAAAAACCCTGATTGTCACACACCATCCAGTTTGAAAACAAGACTCTCAAACAGATCTGACACTGCTTTCTGTCTCAAGTTTATTGTTCCCTTCAGTCTCATATTTCTTTTCACTGCTGGCATCACCAGAGAGCTCAGAAAGGGCCCCAGAAGCAAGCAGACAACAGAAGCTGCTGAAAGCCTGGCTTTGAGTGGTCACTGTGGGGGTGGTGGTTAGCCCTTTCTTCCTACCCCAGCGTATGCCTCCTGCTTGCATACGTGCTCCACAGCTCTGGCAGCCCCACAGCGTTTCAAGCTGCTGTAATGTGTTCAATGACAGCACCTGCTGCACGCCGATGGTGCAATGGATCTGTCTGTCCAGCCCAACATTTTGTCATTCCTACAGAAGGGTCTCTGAACCCATGCGGCTGCGAGGGAATGAAGCAAAGCCCTTTTTATTTTGTTAGCTAACAACAGGTATTGTACTCACTAGTGAGCTAGATGAAATTTGCTAAAATTTCATTTTCTTTTATGAAAGCAATAATGGAAGGTCATATTTCCCTAAAATAGTGCCAGCTCCAAGAGTTTCCAGGAAAAGAGGCAAGGGGATGGCCATGAGCTCTTAGTTTCTATTATCTTTAACTGTGCCTAAAGTATGCCTATTGTCTTGAGTGAACTTTTGCAAGCAGATGATCCTCATATGGCAAGTGAAATAAATAGAATTTTGCTTATAAATTATTCTGTCCAAACTGGTCAAACTAGATGGGCTATGAAGTATTTTTATATGTGCATGGGGGAAAAACATAAGACATGGCTGTCTGAGAGGACTTAGTCACACTGTATGGTCAGAACATGGGAAAAAAAACTTCAAAAAAAAAAGCAGCTTTTCAGTTCTAAAAAGTTGTCTGTAAAACCTCATCATTATCTAGCATGAAAGGTGCCATCACCTAGCTCTCCTAACTCTCCTCTGAGGTCTTAGCATAATGAGATTCTAACACCGATCCTCAACTGGATCAAGAAGCTTGGCATTAGACTGAAAAAAAATTAGTGCCAGATCAATGTACAGCTGCAGGCAGGGAATGCCTTAGGCTGCTTAGGCCCTTGGCACATGGGTTAGGTGAAGCTGCCTCCCCAGCAGGTTACCTGAGAAGCAGCATCAATCCAAGGATCACCTGGCCTTCCCATGCAATTACAGATACACTCTACCTGATGTCACACACAAGCAACCCTGCTAAAGCCAGGCCAACTCTGTCACAAATCTACATGATTTCCTTAAAGTTCTCTTTCACCTTGGGTTCACATTCTTGAGGAGAATGTGCTACTCCTGTGGCCAGGGTGGGAAGGGGTAGGGGCTCCTCTTTTTCTACTTGCTGAGCAGGTGGTGTTTTCCAGCAGTGCCACTGATCAAATGAAACCATTCAAGGAGCTGCATCATGCTGTTAGGAACATGCTACACTATTAAATGTAAGAGTCTATTAACAGAAGCATGGTGTGTTGACTTTCTTCCTCTTTTATCCATACAAAGCTGGAACTTTCATATATAGAACAAGAAGAGAAAGGATATTTCAGCTTTTCTATACTATTTACCACTATACTATAATTTTCTGTACTACCATTCAAGACTATTTCAACAGAAGTCTATACAGGAAGTCTGTTATTAAACACAAAGTTTTTCCTGAAATTTTAGTAGAGAGAAGTGGAAAGAAATGTTTTCTGGGATTTACAGCTTGTGTGCAATGTGTGTAAAGAAGATAATGTTTTAGCTCAACTGCCAGAGGAGGAGCCCCCAGGCACTGAAAACAGCTATCAAACCTTTCTTTAAAGAACTGCTGCATTTCGCTGCTGGAGTGCAAGCAGCACCAGGTGCAGGTGTCACACTGTCAGGAGAGATTCCCCAAGTACCTGGGTTGTAAAGTGCGATGATTTTCTGCTGTTCAGCCACCAGCCTTTGCAGCTGCTCCACCTGCTGCTTCATCAGCTGGTCCTGCTGCTCTGAAGCCTGAAAATATCAGGAAGACATAGTATCAAGCTACACTTCTGGATGGTTTTTAATCAGAAAGAATCACCATATCTGAGTTTTGGGGGTAGGTATTTCCTAAAGTGTGTATTACTTTTATAAAGAATTCTGACATTTGCATTTAAAACTCTTTTGGCATGTTAGAACTCAAAGTGTACACTGGCACTGTGCAGGCAGTATGTGCCCTGCCAGGTTTTGCTACTCAGCCTCACATCAGCCAGCATTTTCTTCTGGTCTGTGTGCTGGGATTTCCTTCCCACAGAAGCTAAAGCACAAACGGGAAAGAAGTGTCCACCTGTGTTTTGCACCAAGAAGGTGCTAGAATAGCATCAGGGCAGATGATACCATCACATCAATCTTCACTGTAAAGCTCTAAAATGTACCAGGGTTCAACATTTTATTGTTGAACTATATGATAAATGGAAGTTACCAGTATTATTGATGAAAAGGAGATTTCAAAAGTCAATATCCACATAGCAAAGATGTAAGTAGTAGGAAATATAAGCATGGTTTGGAACTAGGGATGAAAGGATAGAAGAATGATTCTGTCTCTGACTAAATCACTTTTACTAATTCCACAGCCCTTCTGGAGGTCAAGTACTCCCCTTTGTCTCTTTACACATACACACCTATCCAACTTGCCTTGATTTTCTGAGCTTTCCAGTTTATATCTATTTTACTCCTTCTGTAAGTCATCTGTTTCTTCTGTCCTGTCCACCAAGAAGAGCTACCAGAGATCAGTAGTGCAAGTGATAGGTCTTTTTTTTCACTTTTATTTGTATATTGTGGTATATAGATCTGTCCCAGGGCTAAAACTTACTGCCTAAAGACTCTCTCATGTTCCGGATGTGCCATGAGCTTCCCAGCAGTCTGCCTGTAAGAATCATTTTTACTCTACTGTCTCTCTTTCTGGTATTTCTCAAGAAGCACCATGTAACAAAGCAAAGCCCAAGATCATTTTTTCTTTACCAGACTCTTTAAGAAGAGTTCAAGTAATTCACATAGTCAGACTTCAGAAGGCACCAAAGAACAAACAATGTCTAAGATCAGGAATCAGCTTTTATGACCAGCTGTTGACAATTTACAGTATCACAGGATACATTCTGTTCATTAAACTTAATGATCTGGTTTATGTCATCCAAGAACAGAAGCAGCAGACTCCTGGGACTCACAGTTATCTTCACCTGCAGCCTTACTGACATTGTTACTTTCCCAACAACCAAGGAATAAGAAATTTTCTGCCCCTCTATGTAAAGTACTACACTCTTACTTGGAATAAAATAATATCAAAATAGTGATAGACCCCCAGTGGAGAAAGGATTGACAACTGCCAGCATAGATACATACATGCTAAGTAATAAATTCAACTGTGTTGGACACATAAAAGAATTTCTTTAAAATATGCAACTAAGGCACTGTACTGTTTACTGTCTTATGAGAAGCAGATTGATCATTCAGTAGAAGAGATACTGTGGAGTTATTTCTGTGCACGACATTGTCAAAACTAAGAAGAAGAGGAAAAAGTCAGAAGTGGAAGAAAACAAAAAAAACCCATGAAGCATGAGAAGAGGACTGATAGAAAGACATATGAAAAAAGAACATGAATGTGCCCTACAACCATTACAGACACAAGAATGTGAAGCCAGAACATGCAATCCTTTCCTCTAGAGGGAGGGAGATAGTAATTACTATCAAAGAAAATTAATAAGAGCACAATTATTTAATTGTCTTTTGTGAAATGCACTTTATTGCATGGATGCATTAGAGCAACAGCATCAGACAGGTTCATGATGCAGTTTCCAGTCTTGCCAGGAAACTCTATATGCAGACATGAAAGTTACTGACCCTTTCTTTCCCGACAGGCTGGGCCACTATCAGAAATACACAATATGCAGTTAAAAATTCAGTAATTATTTAAAGCAAACCAACCTGTTCCATGGTTTCATATGTAGTAGCACAACGGCTCATCTCTGAGGCAGGGAGCAAAGGAGGAGTGAACATTTCCAAGGTCTCACTCACATCATGAATTACAGCCTGGTTTACACTGGAAGTCAACTTCTGAGGAGAAAAATCAGAGTTGGTTGAATAACATAATTGCCTTGGATGCTGAAAAGCTTGGTTGTGGCTCAGGTTATCTGTTGAAACATTATTGTTGCTCATCATACCACTGGCTTCTGAACTAAATGAAAGTGAGCAGCTCTTGCTGGAGGACTCACTCATGTTGTCAACCCATCCTGGGTATAAAGAAGGTATGACCTTCTCAATAACACTGGAAGATGGCACCATGCTTGTCAGATCACTGACAGTCTGCTGTGATGGATGGTCTTTCTCCTTAAAAGTGTCTGCTTCCATGCCCTCCTTTCCAGAATCCACGTTAGGGAAGTGTGACAAAAACCACCATGAACAAATGTGCCATACTGATGTAGTAAATCCCGTGGTTTATTTTCTTTCTTTCCCCCTTTTTTTCATCCAAGAGAGATTTTTTTCAGCCCAGGCTGAATGCACAGTATCTTCAGAGTTCAGAAACTGTAGAACAGGCATATATATTTTTATATATTATTTTATATGTAAAAGAATATATAAATATGCATATATATATATATACATAAGATGTTAGGATAGATGCAATAAAACATGCACAAAAATGGATACATCCAATACAAAACCCTTATAAAAACCTTTACATTCAGAGAAAGTGCTTCTTGATCAAAGATGTTTGCAGAAAGCAGTTAATGAAAATAACAGAAGAAAAAAGGAGGAAAAACGTTATGTGGAAAAAAACCCCAAACAAAAACATCACTAGAAAACTGCCTGATGTTTAAGTACCTAGAAAAAAAAGTTGTTTTCAAAAAGACAGAATAACACTGCTACACTATTAGCTTGCATCCATCTCCCTGGGACTGGTCAGTCTGAGACAGCTGGGAAAACACAGTCAGTCTTCTTCCCTTCTTTAGGTACTTGGCTCCAGCCCTTCTGGTTCAGGGGCCAGGCTTTTGTTACTTACCTTAAAAAATTGGGGTGGGAGCATCTATTTCAGCAGCTGAAGCTGGTGAGCACCCCCATCATGATTTAAAGGTAATTTATTTCCATTCTTTGAGAAACGTGGAGTCTCCAAGAACTTCGTTTGCTCACAAGAAAATTATTTACTGCCTTCTTCCTCACCCAATGTAACTGGCCTGCATCAGATGTTTACACACCCTACCAGCTTTGTTACCTGCTTTGGCAGATCCATCATGTGTAGCTAGGAAACATTATGTTGTTTGCAATTTTAAAATCCCTTTAGAGTCCTCCACAGTTCCACTGGAAACCCTTTGGAAATCTACAAATCGAAACCAACAGAAGTCAAGGCTGTCTGGGCAGATGCTTGTACACTAAAATAAGAACCCTACAGAATGGATCTGAAATAATGGTGAAAAATAAAATGGAAGCAGATGCAATGAAGATAAAAGGATGGACAGGGACAGGACAGAAAGAATGGGCTAAGAAAACACATTTAAAGAACTAAAGCCCATTACCCTATATTGCAATACCCTCCAAAGGTTAAAGATTTTCCACCAAATTCCCAAGTCTTCCTGTTCCTCTGCTAGGAGCATTGGTTCCTACTTCCTACTCTGTAGGAGTATTGGTTACATCCTAGTATTGCACTGGTTATGACATTTTGCTTCTACAGATCCCCACTTCAGGTCAAGCTCAACTGGAGTTAAAAGTTCCAACCAGACTGTGATCTTTCGGAGTGCAACACTGTGTGCAAGTTGGTTGTGATTTTTGGGGGGGGATTTTGATGTTTGTTTTGTTTGGGGTATTTTTACTTCTTTTTTTAAATATAGGAAACAACTCATACTCACAAAAAATCACTGAACTACTCATAGGGTACAAAGTTCAAGTGTTTAGCAATTGTCAGCTGCCAGCATAAAGGTTATTGTCAGTAATAATGTACAATACAAAGGCTGTTGGTGGCTTGTCCCACTGACATCACATTTTGTATCAGGTGCATGGAGACTCCATGTCCTGGTCACGCTTTCTCCAAAATATAAATGAAGGAAATATGATCTCAAGACTAAGAATGGTGGGGTCTGGAAACAGCCAGAATTTGCCAAGAGTCTCCATGAACAGATACCTCACTTTAGGCACCTCAGATAAGGCATTATGAAGAATGCAAAATTCTTGTTGAAAATTGAAGTTTCTTATACAAACTTTAGTTTGTATAGGAATCTGAACACTAAAACTTGCTATATCATGAACCTTTTCAATGTTTGCTTTCTCATGCTTGTTGGTTGCCAGGGAAGTAGTGAGTAAACAGCAGCTCTCACCTAAAGCCCTGACCCCTGGAGTTCTTCCTGGTCTGCACCTCAGTCAAAACCACATGAAGCCACTCTTGCTCCTGGCAACACAGTAGCTCCCCAGAAACAAAAGCATAAATCTAACTGAAAGCCTTGACAGTTTCTATCAGGTCGCCAAGAACAGCATTAGGAGCTTGACCATATGTACCAAGGCCGGCAGACCTTGGCTCAAGCCTCACAGCCAGACTCACAGTCCTGCAAAAGAGCTGCCAGTGACAGCAGCACCCAGGGGAATTCCCCTCCCATTCCACTCTCTGAAGGACTTTTGGGAGAAGAATTTTCCTGAACCCTGAAGCAGTTGCAGAAGTTTCTCCTTACTGGAGATAGCAATGAGAAGTTATTATTTGTAAATTGCTCTTTTGCTTTTTAAAATCGTATTATTAACACTGAAGCAGCAGCCATAAGCATAGGGCATATAAAGAAACAGAAGAAGGGGACATAAATCAGGGGTGACAATATTCTCTTAAGTAGCACAGAATATAAAATATTCAACAAGAATTGAAGTGTTGAACTTATCATGCACTCATCGCATTCTCCAAAATCTGATGAATGTTTTATCATTCTGTGTCTGCGCTGCTCTGATACCCAACAATCCAGGCACAGATCATGATCCTTCTCTGTTGAAAATCATAGAAACTCATAACAAGAGGACACTTTATCTACTTATGCAAACATATATGCAGCATCTTCATGGGTTATATTGGACTTCTGTAAACATGAACATACATGGACCTGTTGGAGCAAGGCCAGAAGGCCATGAAGATGATCACAGGGCTGGAGCACCTCTGCTGTGACAACAGACTGACATGGATGGGGCTGTTCAGCCTGGAGAAGACTCCCAGGGGAGACCTTCCAGCAGCCTTCCAGTACCTCAAGGGAGCCTGGATCAGAGCTGGAGAGGTACTTTCCACAGAGGCATACGGTGACAGGACAAGGGGGAAGGGCCTTAAGTAAAAAGTGAGTAGATTTAGATTAGGTATTAGGAAGAAATTATTTACTGTAAAGAGATGGGTGCATGTCCCATCCCTGGAAATACTCACAGCAGGGCTGGATGAGGATTTGGGTAACCTGGTCAAGTGAGTGGCATCCCTGTCCATGGCAGAGGTTTCAAACTTTAAGGTCCCTTCCAGCCCAACCCATTCTATGATTCTGTACAATATAAAACCCAACATAACAAGGATGAAGTCTGTCAATATTTTGCATTAATTTCTATATACTGTGGGACATGTCTAAACTGATACAATGAAAAATACTATACACAAACACAAAAATTCCATTATATATTTTCTTTTAATACTACTGAATAATTTCCAAAAATATTTAGCCAGCCAATTGCTTTTATAGAGAAAAACAGAGCTATCAGTGATATCAGAGCAATATCTAACACTTCCCATCTCATAGTGATTTAAGTGAAAAGTAAGACTGGTATCAACTAAATAAAATGGAGTTCCAGATAGTTCCTAGGATTAATTAAATTTAGGATTTAATTATAATTTTCAAGTCTTTTGTCATGAGAAATGTGCTGACAAGTACTTTTAGAAAGTGTATTAGTTGAACATGCTTTATTAATGGGTTTGTGATATGTTTATATTTGCTTATTTTTCATCATACTTCATTATACTTTGAGATTTAGTCTTCTTATATAATATACAATTGTTTGATGATATAATAGGAAATCATACATTTACTTAAGGTGAGGAATATTTATTTGTATAAAGTTGTTACTTGACCACAATGGCTGGTTGGTGCATTTGACAGTTATTATTCAACAACTGATAAAACTCATTACTGTCATCACTGACACCAAAGAGTGACAAATTATTCCTAATCTATGGCCAGTTCCACACATTTGCTACTGGAACATCCATCACACCATTGAAGTCAAGAAGAGCAGCACTGGGGCCCTTCCTGTGCAGTGGAGTGACACTGTTCCTCGCTCCCAGCTGAGAGCAGCTTGGCTGAAGCCTGGTCAGCTGCACTTCTGCAAAATGTGCACACCTTAACACTGGTGTTCCTAACACTTTTTATTCTTGCTCCAAGTGGACAGCAGGTCTCCTCCCAGCAAGAAACTGCCAGCTGCCTTACTAGCAAGCTGGAGTCTTTAGAACCAGCCACAATGTAGAGCATAGACTAATTTTTCTCTTTATTTTTTTAAAATCACTCCTTTTCACTCAGGTGCTGGCAGCATGGACAGATGTCTGCCCCAGACAGCCTGCCCTGCATCATGGAAGCATCTAACAGTGTTATGACCTCCAAACTCAGCTTTATGATACTTCTGCCTTTTCGGATAAGCAGTTTCAGACTGAGATCATGACTTCCCCCAGCTGCAACAGCACAGCTTGCAGGCTTGCTCGTCCTGAATTAGTAACTTGTTGTTATGATTTGTTTACTAGTTTTGAGTGTGCACTACTAACAACTTAGTAACAGTATCCACAGTTCAGTGTAATGATCTAGTTGACATGAGCTACTCTCATTTAAGCACTGTTCTTTTATTGTCTACCATTTAGAATACTCCAGGGTGCTTGAATTACATATCATTTGTCTTGGCTTCTGTAAAAGCTCCCTGGGAGAGATTTCTGTTGCCTTACATGTTGCCCAGTCAAGTTTCACCACAGTGGAATTATTGGAACAGTGGCAAACTTCCAAATCAGTTTGGTTTGGAACTTCTTTTTTTCTCATTTGTATACCATGCCTCTGTTAAATGTAGGATGGTTTAGCTACCTGATAAAATATGATCAATATTCTAAAAATGGAACGCAAATCAGTCTTCTCTCCCTCAGTTCCTTTCACCTGCAACTGAAAGACTAGTCTGAAATTGAAAACAAATGTGGAAGGAGGTCCCAAATCACACAAAGCTAAAGAAGATGTCAACATGTCCTAGTAAAGGTTTCTCTGGAAATGAAAAATACTCTGCATTTTGTCCTATCGTCTGTTATATATATGCTACATTTCTCTCAACACCCATTTCTTATCCAAGCTTCTGATACCCACACTTTGTTCCAGAGTGGAGCAGTGACTGAGCTGCCTCATCTTCATCATCCAAGGGACTGACATGGTGACATCTTGGAAGTCCCCTGGTGTCCAAATTCATTCATGTCCAAGAAGAAAATATAATGGGTGCTAATATAATGGGAATAAAACTCAGTCCCAAAACACCTGAAGTCTACCCTGCTGTACAGTTAATCAGGGGCTGTGTAGCAGAGGAGGAGATCCTAAAGCAATCTGCAAAGTAAATAAATATGAAACAGCAGGATGCTTAGGACTTCTGGTAAAGACCTCTGACAAGAAATTTAAGAAAGACAAAAGCTGGATGAAAATAGCACCTGGAAGTTCACAAACTAGGAAACACTACATGAGTAAATAAATATATACATAATATATGAACCCAAATATAAATAATAAATACCTGTCTATAAATATACACATAAATGTACTTCTTGATTACATAGGGTTTATGAAGAAGCTATCAGTACCATGTACAAATAAATCTGCAGAGAAAGCTCCACAGATAGAGACACTTGCCTCTGCTGTGGACTGCCACAAGGTCAGTGCAATTCTTTTCAATAGTTCTGCTTAATCCCTGGCAACAAAATATTCAGTGCAACTCTTCTCAGTAGTTCTGCTTAATCTCTGGCAATAAAATATATGTGGAATTTTCTGGGAGGAACTAGGATCAATCTACCTATTGGTCAGTGCAGCAAAACCAGTTACAGTCTAAGACAAAACAAGTAGGCATTCTTAACTGTGTATAGGCAGGGAGGTTGGACCAGCTGGCCCTCTGTGGTCCCTTCCAACCTTACCTGTTCTGAGATTCTGTGTTAATTTAACCCCAAAAGAGAGTAGTAATTAAAAGCAGTTTGAGAATGGATTTCAAACTTCCTCCCTTGTTGTTCATTTCTATAAATTAATCCTAAACAGAAGAGGAATCACCAAATAGCTCCCAGGAAGAGAGCTTGAAATGGATTTGTGATTTTCACCTCTTTTATTGTATGTTGCTGTGTCTTAGAAGAACACAAATTTACAGGTAAAGCGAAAAAGTAGCCAAGATTAATTCTCTAGAGACACTGCTATCTGCTATGAATAAAAAAAAAATTGCTAACTAGACAACACTCACCCATCTGATGGAGAAAGCTCAAGTAACTGGTAATGTGTGCTGATATAACTGGGTACAGATTCTCCATTACACAAAGACAACTTCAGCCCACAATGAAAAAAGATCTGACTTGGGGAAAAAGTGAAATGTGTGACTACATTGTGCTGTGTGATATGATTCTGTTCTTTCAAGCTGTAAAGAAACTTTGATCATCAACATCTACAAAGTAATACCATCTATTTACGGTCTGACATACCTGTGCATCCTTTCAATGTAAAATGACAAAACCCTAAGATAGCACAGGTATGATATCACATCACACTTTCAGACACTTTGTACTTGTTGTAACCACTAGATGGAAATCTTGCAGCAGTCTGAGTGCACAAATACACTAAAACTGAAGCACACAGATGCTTTTTAAAATTGCAACAATGAAAATAGTTTTAGGCCTAAAAGAAACGTGTGCTCTCTGAGGAAATCTTAAGGGATTCTTTGGAAAGTAGCAGTGCCTCACAAAATGTTATGTTATTAGATGTGAAATTTCAAAAATTTGTACTCAATGAACAGTGGTACTTTTTATATCCCTCTGGCTACTAAACACAGACTGAATCCTGAGTTTGAGACGAGCTTGGGGCTAAAAAGCCCAAATAGCTTCCAAATATGTCCAAGCCTCCACACTTGCATCAAGAGGACAGTAAGACAGATTTGCAGACAGTTTTGAAATTACAGCACTTTTCTGTTTCAGAACTAGGTGGTATCACATAATTGACTCAGTCTGTTTTATACCATGGCATGCACTTTTCCGTCTTGAGTGAAGTTCACCTTAAGTGAAGTTCCCAAGAAGATCACTTTGCCAGTGCAGCTACAGTGGCTGTAACAGACCATAACTGCAATAATGTAGATACATCTCACACCAACAAAACTGACTTTCTGCCACTTACCACTAATCCCTACTTCCTTTGCAAGACGGATTTCAATGAGCAGTATTATTTTGATAGCTGGACTTCTGGTTCTTAATTAAATAAATATCTTTTAGAATCTCACCCTAACTTCCTTTTTTGCACAACTCATCTGCATAAGCTTAATGTGTTTCTGCACTGTTGTATCATTACTACAAAAAACCAATTTGTACCTTTACAAATAAAAAAAGAAAGAACAGAAAAAGTGAACAGGAATTAAATCCTTTAGTCCGAGCAATGAAATAATCTTAAAACCATGATTTCTGTGACTTTCTTCAGCAACAAATTTTAAAGTCAAACTACAAATCAACAGGTATTTATGGAAAACTTGAGAGGGATGAAAATTGTTGAGAGCACAACAGCAATTAGAAACAATATTTAATTAATTCCGCCTAGTGCAGCCTAAGACAAGAACATGAGGTTAATGAAAACAAAGTAAAAAATGTTTCCTGCATTGATAAGTCTGTTTAAAAACCCTGTTTTTATGAAAATCCCAGGGTACACAATACTTACAATAACAAACACTGTGTTCATGCCAAATTAACTCCAATGTACAAAGTACACCAGGTTCTTCAATATCTGTTTTCACTATCTGTGAATTTGCTGATACTGTCCTTTCTTCTAGCAGTTGCTTTTGAAATGTAAAACCAGTTCCTAACCACTAGATAGGACTAAGCACAAACTGTTCAGAAAAAACACTACCGTGTTTTGTACTGAAGCATCACGGCTGTCTGTGGTTGGCTTAAATCCAGATCACATATCTTCTATTTTGAAAAATCTTTTACTTCAGTAAGCCACTGCTTCTTATGGAAGAAGCTAAGTGTTCTCTACTTCCCCTAATCCTAAGTAAACCGCAAATTCATAAATTAATTCCAGTTACTACAGACTAAATATATTATATTATACATATTATTACATAAATTTGTATTAACTAAAACAAAAGTCTGGGAATGATAAAGATACACTGAAATGAAATAAGAGCTTAAAAACTTTTAATAGAAAAGTATTAATTTGACTTGTTTAGCTCAGCCTTATATATATAGGATAATATGCAATACATATAATTGCTAATGCAATAATTCAATATATATTTCTAATAAAAAGGCAGTAAAAATAAATGTAATATAAAGATTTCATTAGAAATATGAATGATGCATCAGGATTTACAGTAGGGTTACATGATAACATCAATTCAAAGGAAACTGACTACGGATATCAGCTAGAAAGTTGTACAAAGCAATGGGTTTTTCAGTTTGTGGGGAAAGCAACCCTGACCTTCTGCATAAGAATTTGCACCACCAAAATACATTCTTAATTACTAGGCTTTGTTTTCTTGAGTGAATAAAATTTCAACACTTTTTAACCCAAGTTAGGCAATGGATTTCATTCAAACAAAAATGAAGAAATTGTTTTAAGGAACTCACCATAAGAGGAACTGAACTATGTTCCGAGTGGCCTAGAGAGTAGCACCCTGCTTAGTGGTCATGTCATTACCACCAGATCTTGTATCATTCATCCACAGCAGAGGAGGTGTCATTTAATTTCCTCTTCAACCTGAAGAACATGTAGAAGAGAAATAAAATCGATTGGTGTAGGAAAATTTGAAAGTGAAATTTTCACCACTTTTTTTTTAGCTGTACTTTGCATAGATTATTTCAGAGACAGTATGAGCTCTTAACTCACGAGTGGTGACAGAGGACTGGTACTCCTGCCATAGGAGGTGGTTGGAGGGAATACCCTGATTGCTTGGCAGCAGCATAAAAAAGTAGATTAGAAACCACTTTCAGTGGTTTTGTGAAATCATTTCTTTGACATTTATTATAGTATCTGAAAACTAACCAGAAATGCCAAAATATTTTAGATGCTTCATGAGACAAACTGTTTTGACATTTTGAAACTGTTATCATTTTCACTTAATCTAAAATTATTTTTCCAATTGTGTCCAAACTTTTAAAGCCCTAACTACCATCTCTTGTTACTTCTGTAAAATTTCCCCAGAATTTCCACAATTGTAAATAACAAGATTGCCCTACAAAGATACGAAGCAGAGTTATATCTGTTGTGTACTTAATCATTATTAATAACCTTGCATAACAAGATGTTCTCCTCTAGACTGTGTTTTCAAGTTTCCCTTTCGTTTCCACACATCATCTCCAAATGCTATCTACCTTTGTGCATAATTTTCATGTTCTTTCCCTTGCCTTTCCTTGCTAGAAGCAAGACCCAGATGACTTTGATCTTATCTCTCCACTTTGACTCTCTTGCAGATTCACCAGTTTACAGCGATCACTCTTCTAAGAAATTTAATATATAAACACAAAAGATAACACTTGAATTCAAGTACCATGTGAAGGAAGCTGTCACTTCTTATGGGGAGACGAATAATAAATCAGGTCCATTTTCAAGATCACATATGTCAGAAAAGAGATTTAGCTTTAGACTGAGCTATTTTGCCTTTATTTAACCGTGTGCACTGATGACCTGACTCCCTCTGAACTGCTGGAACAGGAAGTGTCAAGCAGGGCCACCACGGACCCACCTAAAGAAGAATGGAACCCGCTAACAAGAGAGACCGTGTACGTGCAGCCAATACCACAAACCAGCCCCAGTCCCCAGCTGGAGTAAGATATGAATCGACTTCTCGAAGCTTAACAGCCAAATCCTCTTTGTGTAAGTCATGACACAACACTGCATGTATCCTTCTCTCTTTCAATATGGTGGGAAACAAGAACCTGTGCAAAACCAAGCCTTTTCTTTCCAAAAATCCCAGATAGAATACATGAAACAAAAAAGAAAGTCTTATCATATGTTTTTCACACACAGCTACCACAAGAAAATCATAATGAAATGCAGTATGCACAGCAAGATTTGAAATGTTGCTCCATAAGCATTAAAAGGGGCACCAAGTTCCCAAGCTCCTCTAAATCTGTGCTCTTTTTATGCCCTGAGCTACCAACATCAGCCCCAGCCCATGCATTGGTTCTGCTGACATGGCCACCAAGAAATGACAGAATATCTGAGGGCCCATCACCCACATCCACTGGCAAGCCTGCCACTGTGATCATCTGCTTCTGGACATCAA
Organism: Acanthiza pusilla; assembly: GCA_036630365.1. Taxonomy (NCBI): domain Eukaryota; kingdom Metazoa; phylum Chordata; class Aves; order Passeriformes; family Acanthizidae; genus Acanthiza; species Acanthiza pusilla. Next base: position 5,219,064 of record JAXCHO010000023.1, on the reverse strand, counting down.
GCAGAGTAATTCTTCTCTTCCACTGCTTTTGCACTGGACTGGTCTTTCTCTTTTACCTTATGACAGATTTTATGAAAAATGTCCGGACGGAATTATATCTAAATTAAATTTCTATCTACCGACCATTCCATCCTGTAGTTACCCTCGAAATGTGCATAAGAAAGCCAGAATCCCACTGGCTGGAGCTGTGGTTTTCCCTGCACAGCAACCCCTTGGGAGTTGTATTGGGTTTGGGTGGTCATATTTTGGTAGCAGGAGAGCTATAAGGGTGACTTCTCTGAGAAACTGCTAGAAGCCTCTCCCATGTCCAGCAGAACCATTGTCAGCCAGCCCCTCCAAGACGGACCCACTGCTGGCCAAGGCTGAACCGACCAGCCACGGTAGTAACGTTAAATTGAAAAAAAATTATTGTACAGAAGTAATTGCAGACAGTGAAGACAGGAATGAGAATATGTGTAAATCATTTTGGATAGATTATGAATACAGTTCTCCAATGCACTCACCAGCAATGCAAGAAGATATACCTGCTTTTACAGGCAATCCATACAGTCTCATTAGTGTGATTTGGTTTGCAATGGATGCCAGATCAGGCAGAAAAAAACCCAAACCCCACGGATTAATTACATCCAGGCAGTAGTGCTCAGCTACGGTAAATCAGCCTAGACTTATTGACTTTAGTCAAAGTACATGAGCTCACATGGGTACAGATGTGAACTTTGAGACTGAAACAATCCTAGATTATTCTCCTCTTATGACAAACTCACTGGAATCTCCTAGATTTCACTCTGAAAACAGCGCCTTACCACAACAGGAACAGCTCATCAGCAGCAATACAGCTTCCCATCCATTAGCTTTCAAGAGGAGCAGCGAGGAAGTACCACGTGTGACTTCGTGCATTTGGTGATGTACAGCCCACTTAATTCAAACTCGCTGGATCTACCTCCATAGCACAAACACCCAAAATGTGTGTGCAGGTCTGTGCAAAGGGATGTTCCAGGCAATCAGTAAACATTGACTTTGGAGATCATCTGAGTCAGCATATGAGCAAGATTACAGTGTGTAATTCCCAGAAGGATTTAATATATGTTGGATGAAGAAATCATTTGTATTTCATTTGCTTATAAAGCAACCTTAGATGTCTGCTTGAGTAGGAAATTTGGTTAAAGTAGACGTTGAGTGTCGATGAACACAATTACTTGTAGAGCCTTCCCCACCGTTTTGTGGGAAGCCAAGGATAAGCGGAAGTCATACAACAATTTTTACCCTTAGCACTGGGTTGTTGTCGTCCTCTTCGCTGCTGTCGGCGGCAACATCAGCCGGCAAGCTGCACGTCACCCTCACGCCAGGCGAGGCAAAAGGTGGAGAGAGGGACTCGCTCGTTAGGTGTGAAGAGGCTCTTTATTGAGGACACCCAAACGGGGTGCCAGCGCACTCCACGAGGGGACGAACAGAGTCAAGGCAGAGGGGGAAGTACAGCGGCTTATGAGGAGGGTACAAGGATCAATGGGAATCGGGGAAGGGGGCAGTGCCAGGATCATGAGCCAACCTGGCTCTGACAAGGGGGGTGACAAGGGGGGTGACCAGTTCCTTTTGGAGGAGCATGGAGGTTTCCAGAAGCCGGGCGGGGCTGGCCCTATCCACATGCCCCTGACTCTGCCCGTTGGGCGGGGGTCAGGTTATGACGCTCTGGGGTTTGCCTCCCTGAGGTGGAACCTATGTGGCCGACTCCGCCTCCTCGGTATCTATGGATACCATGCTGTTCCTGGCTGTTGCGGAGGTGGGAAACCCACCCTCCGCACCTCCCCCTTTTTTCTTTATTAAAAGAAATGCCCATTTGGTAGCTAATTTATATGCGACCCACGCGCTGCAGATGACAATTAAAATTATTCCAGTGTCCTTAATAATTGTTGCCGCCCAGTCCGTCAGTCCAAGGTTCTGGCACAACTGCTTCAGCCAGCCGCTGGTGGTTTTAATCGCTGCATGCACTCTTTTTTTTATTTGGCCCACTGTCTTATTGATTACCTCCTGCACCCAGTCCTTCGTTTCTTTCTGGATGTCGCCCATCAGCTGGTGGATGCGGGCGATGGAGGCATGGATGCTCTCGGATTTAGAGGACAGGTTAAAACAACACATACCCTCAAAATCCTCACATCCATGCCTGTGGGCTAACAGGAGGAAATCGATCGCCGCTCGATTTTGCAGAGTGGCGTGCCTGGTCACCTGGTTCTTCGGATAGGAGATCACTCAAAGCGCGAGATGTAACCTCAGCCTGGCGAGACACCCAGCACTCGAGGTGGCCAATTTCTCAGACTGCTTTAGCTGCGGCTACCCAGGGCAAAAAGACTGATGCAACCACCTGTTTAGACCTGGACCAATGATACAATGTGGTGTCACAATTTGGGTCCACATTTGTTGCCTCTCGTTTAATGATCTTTTTAGGTCTGCCAATTTCAACATGTGTCATGTTGGGTGTTGCCAGTGTCACACGCCCGAGGGTGCACAGACCTCCTATCAAGAAGGACGGGACTCCCTGCTATGCCCTATCCCCACAGATGAGGAAAATGCCTTTAGGAAGTGCTCGAGGTCCCGGCGCAGCCTCATAAATTGTGGAGGGGAATGGCTGATGTATAATTGCCTGTCGTGGGTTTGACCCTGGCTAAATGCCAGGCACCTACGACGTTTGCTCTCTATGCTCTCTCCTGCTGTGGTTATGCAGAGGAGGAAAAAAACTAACACACTGGACTTATGAGTTGAGATAAGACTACTGATAACGAGGACGCACTAAATTCAGGGCAAAAGCAGGCGGGAGACTTAAAGTTGCAAAAAAGGTGATTTATTAATCTAACAGAGTCGGAGGATAAATCAGAGGTAAAAATAAGCTCTCTTTTACTGCAGACACTGTCTCTCTATTCGCCCCCTCTCTCTATTCAACTCACAGATTCGGGCTGGGGCAAGGTATGTGGCTTCTCTTAGTCAGTCCAATGCCACAATTCTTCTGCTACAAACGTTGTGTCTCTACTCACCCCCCTCCCTATTAAGGCCATTTTTCAGCTCACCCCCTCCCTCCTTCCTTCCAACCAACAGCTCCGGGGTGGGGGCAGGGTATGGGGGTTTCCTTTGGTCAGGGTCAGTCCATCAGGGAGAGGAGTCTTCTACTTAGCCATGGGGGTCCCTCCCACGAGAGACAGTCCTCTGGGAACTTCTTTGGCGTGGGTCCAATCTCACGAGCAGCACCCGCCCGATTGCTGCAGTCCGAGATTCCTCTGTCCAGGCTGCAGAATTCCAAGCTGAGGCCAGGCTGTTTCCATCCCGGGAGCAAGGCCTCTCTCTCTCTTGCAAGGCCTTTGCAACTCTCAGTCTCTGGGACTCCCACTGGATCACAGCTTCCTGCAGGCATCACCTGCTCCTCTGGCGTGGGCACCTCCCCACAGGCTGTGGGGGGTTCTCTGCATCCTCTGGACCCCATGGGCTGCAGGGGGACCACCTGCTTCCCCACGGTCTTCACCATGGCTAGCAGAAGGTTTCAGCTCCGGCGCCTAGAGCATCTCCTCCCCCACCTCCTCCACTGACCTTGGTGCCTCCATGTTGTTCTCCCTCACATATTTTCACCTCCTCCTCCTCCTGCCCTGGCTAAAAAGAAGTGCGTGCTCACGTTGTTTTGATTTCGTCTTAAATATGTTTTCACAGAGGCGTAACTAACATCTCTAATTGGCCCAGGTTTGGCCAGCAGCATGTCCATCATCTTCAGAGCCATCAGAGACTGGCTCTGCTGGACATGGTGGAAAAATTTCCAGAATCTTTACTCAGGACATGCAGGAGCCACCTTTGTGCCCCACCCTGCTCACTGGCAAAAACTGGGCCAGGCAAAACTACCACATTGCCTCACACCACTGGGCTGCTTTCAGTGCCGAATTACTTTGTTTTACAATTTTAAACTCCTGAATACGGCGTGAGGTAGGAGTATATTGAAAATGAATACAAAAGGAGGCTTTTAGGGAGCCCAATAATTCAATTTCTTGCGGCTCTTGTTTGAGCCTGTCCAGCCCTATGAGATATTCCCCCCACAAAAAGAATGGGTTGCGCACGGGCAGCTTCTGGCACGTCTTTACCAGGAAGGTGTGGCAAAATTCGGGCAGTTCCCGGGTGTTGGTCCGGTTCAGTGTATACACCAAGTCTTTGGGTTGGCGGTCCAGTTGGGCAGGGACTCCCACCAGGCTGGTGGACAGAGGGTCACGGACGGCGTCCGTCGACAGGCACATCTCCTGTTGCTGCAGCGTCTGGGCGAGGGTGACCCACACATTTTTGCTTGGCTGCGGGACGGCCCACGCTGATGCTTTCGGCAGCAGCAACGAGATCAGTGCGATACACATCAGGAGATGCATGTCGGTCTGGCAGATCTAGGCAGAGAACACACAATGCACGCATTAGTATCTGGTACCGATAGCAGTGGTACATACCTTGCGCTTTTTGCCATAGGGCTCGCGGGGAAGGGATCCCGATCACTGGGGAAGGAAAGAGCTGGGAGGGGTCAGCTATCGAGGCTCCAAGTCTGTGCCGCGCCCTACTCGAAGCCGAGAAATTCCTCTTCTGAGTCAGTATCTGACAGGAAGGGTTTTCCTGGCAGAACAGCAACTCCTGGTCCGTTTTCTGTCTGGAGTTCCTCCTCCTTGTCGGGCTTGCTCCTCGGTGGTCTCCTCCTGCTCTTTCTTCTCCACGTCACGTCCTTCCTCTGATGACGCTGGGGTGGAGGATTCGCTTGTCCTGTCTCTTTATGAAACGGTTTAATATACCTGCCCGGCACCCACCTAGGTCCCAAAGGAGTCGATACGCATCCGTATCCTCTCCCCCAGCACAGGAGGGGATAGGGACCCGTGATTTTTAATGAATCCGGCTCCTTTGTGAGCACAAGGGGATGCTCTTTCAGCCGAGCCCGTGTGCTGGAGTGAAAGTGCCGCAACATAGGCGGATCTGGCTCCTTCTCGGAGCAGTTAAGGAGATTTAGAGTGTAAAGAGCCCTCGCAAGCCGAATAGCGGGGGTCTCGTGCTCCAGACCGCCACTCTGCTGGCAGAGCATCCTCTTAATGCTCTGATGAGCTCTTTCCACCAGAGCTTGCCCTGTGGGTGAGTGAGGGATACCCGTGATATGGGTAACTCCCCACTCTTGAAAAAACTTCTGCAAAGCACCCGAGCTGTACGCGGGGCTGTTGTCTGTTTTTATTTGCTGAGGAATTCCCAGAACAGAGAAAGCTTGGATTAGGTGGAAAATTACATCCCTAGCCCTCTCCCCCTGATGCGCAGAGGCAAACATCGCACCCGAGAAAGTGTCGATGCTCACATGCACGTATTTTTGCCTGCCAAATTCCGCCACGTGAGTGACATCCACCTGCCACAGTTCCCCGCTACCTAGACCCCTCAGGTTAACACCCGTGCCCATGGATGAAATTTGCAGAGGTTGGCAGTTAGGGCAAGTAGCAACAATGGCTCTTGCTTGGTCCCTTTTGAGATTAAACATGTTCATGACAGCGGAAACGTTTTGGTGGAAAAGGGCATGACTCAGCTTTGCCTGGCCAAAGCGGTCTGGCAAATTTGCGACATGCACCGGCGCAGTAAGCTTGTCTGCTCTCCTGTTACCTGCCGCGATGAAACCTGGCAGGTTGGTGTGTGCCCTCACATGCATCACGTGAAACTGATTTTTGCAGTGGGACAGCAGCACTAGCAGCTTCGCAAGAAGCTTTTGGATGGCCAAATTAGATGAGGAGGCGAGCCAAGCTCCCTCAGCTCTGGCAACTACACCTGCCACGTAAGCCGAATCTGTGACTAGATTGAAGGGCTCCTCAAACTGGTCAAAGGCTCTTACCACAGCTGCCAGCTCTGCGACTTGCGCTGAATGGTGTCCGTCTTTCATGCTTTCTTCCCACTTACGTGTGACTGGGTTCAGCCAAGTCATCACGGACTTGCCCGTGGAGCCAGAGCCGTCTGTAAAAATGGTTAGAGCTTTGAGCGGAGTGGGACTCATAATTGGTTTTTCAGATAATTTCCATTCCAGCCTCAGATCCGGCTGGGCTGGGTAGTGGGCAGACAGTTGTCCGGTGTAGCCAGCCAAAGCATACTGCAACTCGTCACTGTTTTGGTAAACGAATTCCAGTCTGGTTTCATCTACAGTGCATGCAATAGTTACATGCAATAGATGCATGCAAAGTTACACCCCGCAAGAGAGGTCAGACGGGACCTTGCTTTCATTATGACCTGCGCCATCCTTTCCAGTGGCGTGGTTATGACCTTCGTGGTCTGAACCAACAGAAATACCCACTCTATAATTAAGAGCGAGTCTCCCCGCGACTCGTCCCACCAGTGGATAAGGCCATGGAAATGGGGCGTTTTTCCTAGAATTGCCAGATTGAAGGGCAATTTGGGATCGTATCTGTGCATCTGCTTAGTAGCAATAGCCTCTGCTACCTTCACTACAGCAGCTCTCGCTTCAGGAGTTAACGTTCTGGGGTCACCCAGATCCTGGTCTCCTTCAAGGAGCTGGAAGAGAGGTTCCAGGGCAGCGCTCAAGATCCCCAGGTACTGCCGCAGCCAATTAATTTCCCCACAGAGTTGCTGGACTTCTCTGAGGTTTCTGGGGTCTTTCTTAATTTGGATAAGCTGTGGCCGAATTTTGCACTCGCATATTCTCATCCCCAGGTAGTCATATGGGACGCGTCGTTGGACTTTGGAAAGCTGGATGGTGAATCCCTCGCCCTCTAGAGTTTTGATGGTATCCTCGAGGGTAAGATCCACCCCGGACCAGGTGTGTGTGCAGATTAGAATGTTATCCATGTAGTGGATGATTATAGCGCTGGGCGCTCTGCGCCTCACCGGTGCTAGAATACGAGCCACATAGTTTTGACAAATGGTGGGCGAGTTTTTCATGCCCATAGGGAGAACGGTCCAGTGGAACCGTTTCCATGGCTCCTGCCGGTTCAGGGAGGGGACAGAGAAGGCGAAACGTGGGGCATCCCTTGGGTGCAGGGGGATGTTAAAAAAGCAATCTTTGATGTCTATTACGGCTAGCTTCCACATCCTAGGGAGCATGGCAGGTGAGGGTAACCCGGGTTGCAGGGCTCCCATGTCCTCAATTACCTCGTTAATTTTCCTGAGGTCGTGAAGGAGTCGCCACCCCTTCCCTCCCCATTTGCGAATCACAAACACGGGAGAGTTCCAGGGGCTGGTGGTAGGGACAATATGCCCCTGCTTCAGCTGCACCTCCACAAGCTCATTGAGCGCCGCTAATTGTTCTCCAAATAGGGGCACTGCTCCACACAAACCGGCTTATCTCTGAGCCAAGTGAGGGCTTGTGTCGGGCACTCCTGAGTGACCCCCACTAAAAATCCGCCACTGCAGTTTCGCCAATTTTGAGTGTGGCTCCCCATTGGGACATGACATCCCTGCCCCATAAAGTTATCCCTGCGTCCGTGATGTACGGTCTAACCTTTGCTACCCTGCCTTCGGGACCCCGGATTTCAATGGGTTCCGCGCTCCTGGATGCTTCCACATAGCTGGCAATCCCATGGATTCCCCGTTCTGGCTTCTGTTCCAATTTGGTGGCCAATCTGATTTAGAAATTATGGTAAAGTCAGCACCGGTGTCTAACATCCCTGGTCTGGTGATTTCGGTATCTTTATGGAACAATTTACATTGAATCACCGGCCTTTGTTTTTGAATTTCTTCCGCCCAATAAACTAGAGGCTGTTCTCCACAGAGCACCTGGGATGGAATAGGCATAGCCCTGGCTAGGATCTGGTTCCTGGGCAAATAAAAAGGTGGGCAAACACACGCAACCTGGATGGAAATGAGCTCATTGTCACTCACCCGGGCCACAGTTGGAGTGACCCGCAATTCCCTGGATGCCGAGGAATCCAGGACAACCAGGATGTACGGAGCTTGTTCGGTGGTTTTTAGCTGACACGTGACAAAGTCCAGTCCGGTAAAATGCACACTTTGTGTGGCTGTCAAGTCCAATAGCTGAAGCGGGTTCTGGCACACCGGGAGGTCGATGACGCGAGGTGGTGGAGCGGTGTCCTCCTGGTGACACGTCCCCGCTACAACGTGCCGCTTGCCTAGTTTTTTGGCTTGCTGGATTTGGGAGGGGGGCGGGAAAAGGGGGAGGATGCATGGGGAAGTTGCCCACGTGGGGGGCCCCGCTTAGGTCTCGCGGCCAATGGACACTCGGAAGCAAAGTGACCCTTTTCCTTACAATTGAAGCAAATGACTTCAGATTTATTTACCATCTCGATGGCTGGTGAGTGCGAGGTGACATCGGATTCTGCGTCTGCCTGTATGATACCCAATCGTGACCAGCATGCTTTTACCATCTGGTCCACTGTAGGCAGCGGCTCATGGGGTAGGGTCATAATGATTTCCCGGCAGGTCTTGTTTGCCCTGCGGATTGCTAGCTCCTGAAGTGCCGTGCTGCAGAACTTCGGGTCTGTAATCTGTTAATTGCGAGCCGCAGTCTTTCAATAAACTGCACAAGCGGCTCTTTCGGACCTTGCTTTATGTCCAAGTAGGACTGCATCGGTGTTGCTATCGGGGGCATACTGAGGAATACTCGCTCTGCGACGCCTGCTATGGAGCGAAGGATGTCTGGGGCTATGCGTTGTGCCTGCCCCCAAGGCTTTGAGAAATCTCCCTCACCCGTTAGTAGGTCTAGTGGTGAGTCTCTAATGCCCCTGAGGGAAGGGACGGTCGTGGTAAGATCAGTTAGCTGCGCTTTCCACTCCCTTTCCCAGACCCCATACTCTGTCTCTGACAAGAGACACTCCATTATTGTCTTAATATGTGAGGGGACTAGGAGATTAGCTGCTAGAGTAGCGTGAAGTTGAGCTTTAAAGTATTTGCTTTCACGACCGAATTCCTTTTCATCCCTGCAAAGATCTTTCAAATCTTTGCGATTAAGGGGCTCCCATATGGGGGCACTTGCAGGATCCTCAATCCTCACAGGTGCTGCGAGAATTCCCGAGTGTGTACTCTCAAGGGAGGGCAACTGCTCTCCATTGTCTCCCCCTTTGCTTTTATTAAAAGCAATTGACCGTGTATACTCCCCATTATAAGGGACCGGGGGGGGGGGGCGTGGGAATCAGGAAGTAGGGCGTGGGGAAACGGAAGTACGTCATCGGGGGTGGGGTCAAGGGCGGAAGGGGAGGGGTTATGGGCAGGAGGGGTGTGGTCAGAGTAGGGAGTGGGCGGATCCAGGAAGAGGGAGGGGTTCGGTCGGGGAGGGGCCCCGACGACAGATCCCGCCCCATGCCCGCCCATCCCGGGGGAGGGGGTATGCAAATAGGTGGGAGGGGCAGTGGGCATGGGAAAGGAAGGGGGCGGTCCCGCATCCTCGAGGAGAAGGGGGTTATGGGAAGAAGAAGGGTAAGCCACATGGTCTGCAATGCGGTCACCTCCATCTTGAGGAGAGTGACCTTGGCGGCCATCTTGTACTCCCTCATGAATCGAACTCCGGGGTAAAGAACCAGACTTTAGAAAGGACTTAGAGGAGGAAAGAGCGAAGGAAACACGTTTAGGAGTGCTCCGAGGGTTCACGACATCCTCAGGAGCGGGGGAAGGAGGGCAGGGAGCGGAGCCCGAGAGAGGACAGCAACTTGGAGCCCCAGGGCCACTTGCTTCAGTCCCTGTCCCCCTAGAAGGTTTATTTGAGGGTCTGACAGAATCGGGTAGACGCACAGGGTTTGCAGAAAAAGGTTGGCCCCGCTTTGAAAGGTCCCGGCAGAACGACAGGAGGACAAAATAGTCCTCGACTGATTGATCCCCAAGGCCCCTCAAAAACAGAAGCCTTTTTTCTACCCTCCTCCAAAGGGCAGCTGAAAACGCTTCGCTGGGCAGAGTCTGGGGAAACTCTGTAAAAATCCATGCAACAAAAGGTTTCAGCATTCCCTTCGAGAAAGGCAGAATATAAAACAAAAAAGAGGATTTTAGGGCAACATAAAACTCTCTTTTCTCTGCGGAAAGCCTAGCCCCCATTTCTGCAGAGAAACCACCCACCCGGACAACTGAAAGGCAAACTCAAAAGAAAAAAAGGGGAGGAAAGACAGGTGCTGCTGCTCTCACCTGATTTCGACGAGGTCTTGAGCAGGAAGGCCACCACCCCTCGGCGTCCAGCTCCGGGAACCTGCCACTCCTCAAATAAAGCAATGTTGTCCGGTCCTCGCCGACCCGGACCTGCCGAGGCACTACTCCGGCTCTCCGGTACAGGTCCGACTGCGGGAGCACCGCGCCACTCCGGCAGGCGTGCTTCACACGCGGCACGCGGTCCAGCAGCGCCGACCCGCACGTCGTGGTCTGCACCCACTCGGTGCGGAGTACCCCTCGCTGGGGGTCGCTGTTCGGGCGCCACTTGTTGTCGTCCTCTTCGCTGCTGTTGGCAGCGACGTCAGCCGGCAAGCTGCACGTCACTCTCACGCTGGGCGAGGCAAAGGGTGGAGAGAGGGACTCGCTTGTTAGGTGTGAAGAGGCTCTTTATTGAGGACACCCAAACGGGGTGCCAGCGCACTCCATGAGGGGACGAACAGAGTCAAGGCAGAGGGGGAAGTACAGCGGCTTATGAGGAGAGTACAAGGACCAATGGGAATCGGGGAAGGGGGCAGTGCCGGGATCATAAGCCAACCTGGCTCTGACAAGGGCGGGATGACAAGGGGGGTGACCAGTCCCTTTTGGAGGAGCACGGAGCTTTCCAGAAGCCAGGTGGGGCTGGCCCCACCCACACGCCCCTGACTCTGCCCGTTGGGCGGGGGTCAGGTTATGACGCTCCGGGGTCTGCCTCCCTGAGGTGGAACCTATGTGGCCGACTCCGCCTCCTCGGTATCTACGGATACCATGCTGTTCCTGGCTGTTGCGGAGGTGGGAAACCCACCCTCCGCACTGGGTGTTAAACACTCCTTTGATAGTTGAAGTTCTCCATTTGGAGAAAACAAACAAATTTGCTCACTTTGCCTGAGTGGTGATTTTGTTGTGAACCAGCAAAGGCCCAATGCTCTCTAGGTCGGCAGGACTGCCCAATGCGATAGATACATAGACATGTGCCTCTCTTTAGAGAGGAGAAGTTTGTGGGAGTATGTATTTGAGACTATACTGATTGTGCTATGCCAAGCCCTTGCTTCAGGGCTCAGACCCCCTCAGATTCCCTGTGCCCCAAAGTGCCCTTCTGTGCAGAGGGAAGCTGAGCCTTCAGTGCCTGGAATTGGTCAGTCCTGCACAGCAGGGCAGCACTGTAGCTCCTTTCTGCTCAGCACTGAGTGTTGGGAATTCCTCTGCAGCAGCTCCCTGCAGCTCTCCCGGAGAGTGGCTGTGTGGTGCGAGTACATGATAACACGTGAGAGACCACACAGCGCAGAAAACCAGGAAACAAATGGAAAACTTTGACCTGCCAAGGAGTGAAAGAGGATTTGCTCTTAGAGCAAACTCATGGATCTTGCTGAGGGTTGGATTGTGGGAGTCCTGTGCATCTTTTCAATGCAAACAAAACTGCTTTTCAAAGATTCATCTGGAAACTGACAGATTAAACTGCATGTTCTGCATGTTTTTATTCTGAAATTTGGCGGTCCTGATAAGAAGAGAGAATTTATATTTAAACAAGCAAAAAGAAAACCTGTTTTTCTAGATGAAGTTGTTTGCCAACACCGAGAACAGTAATTTCTGTATGACATCAAGAACAGCAACTTCTACACTCCTAATTTAGCACTGACATTGCATGACAAGAAGTGCTGTTAGTACTTCTTTTCATGCTTCAATATGCAGGTCTGTTAAGTGATTTTCAAATAACATTTATTTCTTATGGTTTGTTCTACTAAGACTGTTCTTTCCACCTGTGCATTTAGTTAGCTGTCCTTAAATTTTGCATATTACCATCTCTTCAGTTTTTCCTGGAGACAGGGGAAGGGTAAACATCACATTTGTCTTCAAAAATTGATGGGAAAAACTTAAGGAAAATTTGCAAGATTGTGTGTCACAATAATTTTGACTTACAGGGGGAAAAAAAGAAAGAAAAAGTAGATTTATTTGTTACAAAATATTTGTTGGGGGGAAAATGGAAATGAGTAGCAGCCAGAATGGATTTGTTAAGAACGAACCATTATGTCCCACCAATAGGATTTCCTTCCTATGATGGGTGACGGGCCTGGTTGCTAGAGGAGGAGCAGCAGGAATCACTTATCTTTATTTTGTTATGTTCCTGTCCCTGGTTCATGTGACATTCTCACAAGCCAGGTGGAGTGTTGATGAGACTGCTGCAGGTTGTGTGCAGGCTCAGAGCTGCATTCAGTGACCACAGGCCCTGGTTCAGAGCTGGAGTGGAAAGACAAACCGAGTGAGGTTTTATTGGCGTCTGTCCTGGACCTACTCCTGCATGCTGATCTCACATGTGATATAGAGGCCTGAATGCTGAAGGAACTGACTTCATCATCAGAAAACACTGGAAGAGACCACAAGTAAGACAGGATTAGAATTCAAGAAGACTTTGCAAGTGTCATTCAAGACTCTATAGACAGGAGTGTCATCTGCAGGTCATACCAAATCGCATCTCTGTCCTGCCTGGCACTTGGGAGGCACCAGTACTTGATTCCTACAGAAGGAAGAATTACTAAAATTATATATTAAAAGAAGGTTGTAACCATAAAAGGTCTGAAATAGATTGCCATGGGACGTCCATACCAACTTCCTACTTGGTCATCTTTGGGGAGAGATTAGGCAATGATTAAAAAATGACCTTGGTGAAAATGTTCCTGCCATGGGACAGACAGGTGAACTAGAGGAACTCTTTAAGTCACAGCTCACATTTCTTTTTCTATTTCAACTTTTCTCCTTGGTACCCACATTCTCTCTCCTGGGGAAAAACAGTATAAAAAATGTTATTTGATCACCTATTTTCTAAATACAGTGCAGTTTTAGTAGTCATACACAAATAAAGTAGTGTTTCATGTTACCAAATTACCAAATATTTGCCTTGATTTTTAAACTCAATAGTTCACCTATCTTAGATAAAAAATTACGTCACTTGATTGTTCTGGTCCCGCTTTATAAAGGGTTTTCTGTATTAGGTGCCAAAAAATAGTAAATGCAGACAAACTTGTAATGTTGTGATGCAGGACCTACATATTAGCCACTTACAAATCCCCATCCTTTTAAAGCTGCATTGGATCATGGATCTTCCTGCTGACTTTGAAGTTTTTAATATGATATCTGTCTTCCTTTTTCATAAAGTATCTAAGGCAGCCTTTCAGCCTTTGGAAGGCAGCTTTTTTTTTTCTTCTTTTTTTTTTTTTTCCATTTTATATGCTTTGTAATACTAAATAGATCTTCACAGAAAGTTCTTAGTGAAAGCAGAAAGTCAGAGTCAGAGCTCCCTTTGGTAATTTGCAATGCCTGATTTTTGTTAAATAGATGCTGAATAAGCAGGTTTCCAAGTTCAAGCTGACAGGTCAACTGCATTGCTGTGTTCAGATTTTCTCTTTACCAACTCATGGCTCAGAGACTGGAGGGGGAAAATTGGTAAAATAGGCAGGGTAAAAGAGAGATCAACCATGACAAAGGTGAGACTGGCAACCTCTGAATAAATATGGAAACAATCACTGAATGAAATTAGTGCACTGAGTAAATCTAGGGAAGTTACTGAGACAAGGTGTCAAATTAGTTCAGTACCTGAGATTTGATCTGATGGAAGGAGGTCAAGCAGACAGAAAGAGTGCACCTGAGTAGAAAGTCAAACAGTGCCTCTGAATTCTTAAAAGAAGTCATAAAATCCTGTAGCATTTGGAGCATCAGAATGCTCCACTCAAGAGAAAAGGGTCTGTTGTCAACTCTGTAAAAAAAAGTATACAAATCCCACAAAAACTAACAATAGGTTTTCTAAAGCTATGTCTAGACCAGAATTCTCAGTCCTCCAAAGAACAAGTTACTTTAGCACAGCAATTTGCACTGGCCCATTACTTGCAAAATGATTGAAGGTATGAACCCAACAATGAAGGCTAAGGCACAATTTGTGGCTCTAAGCCTAATTTTGTGCTACAGTCCATTCTAACAAGTGGAGGCCACTCTGTGCTACTGCGTAAGGCTACAAAGGGTACCCTAGCAGCCTGTGAAACAGCAGGCTCTCTCTGTAAGCATCTCCTATCTGAACATGATGCTCACTTTGTGTCCCTAGGAAATGTCTCAGCAGCAGGGCTTCCTGCCTCAGGAGTAAGATTCATCAGCACAACTGACAGCAGGAAACTCCCACTGTCCTGTGCTATTTCACTGGAGAGAAGTGTTGCAGAAGTCCTTGCTACAAGAACGCTGACTTCAGTCCCGGTTATGTTATTCCAGGCCTCATGGCTGGTCTGACTTAGAGCTTGTGGCAACACTGCTTGGAGTGGGAGGCAGGACTAGCTGACATGCCGTGGTACATTCTATCCAAGATTCTAGTGATTCTATAACTTTTATGCAAAAGAACTGTTTTTAGATCTGCTGCAAATGAATGATACAATGCAGTTTGATTTTTGCTTCCCTCAGACATACATGTATTTTCAACAGTCCCTCAATTATAAAAGTCAATTTCACAGTCAGTAAATGGTTCATTTATTGATTCTCATCTACTTAATTCAAGTAGCTCCACAAACAACAATATACTGGTGATGTACTGAGGGATAAAAGAAATTACTCACATTCGCAGGGAGGAAAAGCACAGCGGTACAAACTGACAGCCTCTTTTCAGTACTGGCGCTATAATTTCAAATGTCAAAAACCTTTGACATGCCTCATAGATTACATCTTTAGGAGAGCCCTACTTCTGTTTAAAAGCTGAAATGAAAGGACTTTTACTTATTTTGAGTTGTAATTTCAGCAAACTCTTTAGGCTGCAATATTTAATCTATTTCTCTGAGGTTTGCATTACTCATGCTGCCAAAGAGCTCTTAGCAGAAGCCAATCTCCATTGGAATTCTGCACTTACACCCAAAATGTAAATAGAAAGGAGAAAGATTTGAAAGTATAATTAATGAAAAGCCCATATCAGGACCTTGACTTCTAAAGGGTAAAAGAATGCTTGCAACCAAAACACAGGTTTGAGCTCTTCCCATTGCAAAACAAAGCATCAAATGCTTTTGGCCCCTGGGATTAAGGTCCTGGTGATTCTCCAATATCAATGCCAAGGACAAGAAACAGATGACTTCTCCTGGCTGGGTTTTCATCTCTGCAGAGGTATTCTGCACAGCAGACAGCTAGGTTATAGCCTGCACCACTGTGGACCAAACCATGCCTCATTACAGCTCCAGTTCCTGCAAAAGCTGCCATGAACTGCTGGATTCATGCTGAAGTCCCACTTGTTTTTACCATTCCTCTCCATTGTAGGAATGCCTTCTGCAGAAATAGCCCATGCACCCCTCACTGCCTAAATTCCATGCTGATCAAAGGCGCCACAGCAGCTCCCAGGGGCAATAGGTTAAAACAGCCTCAAGGCTCAACAAAGGTTCAGCTTCAAGAAAGTGACAGTAGCAGAGGGAACTGGGCATATTTACAAACAAAGCAAGAGTAATTCATTAGGAAAATCAAAATTAATTACTATTCATTGCACTGATTTTGTAGCATGGATTTTGAATGTTTACTGAAAGCCGCCTCTTCATGTGTGTTCTGCTCTTTAATAGAGAGGTGGTGAAAATGTATCTTCAGTAAAAGATTTAAAGAGGATATGAAGATTTTGATAGCTTAAGCATTTGGTAATCAGAAAAGCAGGCCACTAGTTTGTTTGCTTTTCTCTAACTGCTCCAGTAAACTCCCTGGAGCTCCTTCTCCATATGGTGTGGTTTTACTCCCTAATTTCCTCCTCCCTTGCAGAGCAGAGATCTCACAATAAAAAGACACTGAGATTTTCTGTAGTATACTCTGGATTTCTTTCTATTTGTCTGTTTAAAAAAACTTACAATCACTTAAAAAGCTATCTCTGGAAGAGAATATTTAAGATAAAACTTCATTAAGCCAGTCTTCAATGCTGAATAATTAAAACTACCATACCTCCATGGAGGTATGGAGGAATCTATGTTTAGCATAATTTTTTGCAATTTCTGACAGTTAATCACACTTTTTTTTTTTTTTTTCAGGAGCTACAGGCATATTCAGTCCACTCTGATCTGTTTGTCAGCCTTAGGGAATTCAGCAAACAGAATAGAAATGCCTTTTCTCACAAAAAGCCTAATGAAGTCAGCAGTCTGTTAGGAACTAGATATTGCTTCTAGATGTCCTGCCCACTGCTCTGAAAAATTTTCCTCCACGTTTCTCCAGGGCTGTCCTACAACGCTCAGAACTCTTTAGCCTCCTGCTGAAGCTGACTTCACCAAATTTTAACTTTCTTGTGCAGGAAAGCTGAGGGCATCCATCCACTGGAGTATGAAGGACTAAAACAACTTTTGCCAAAGTAGGCACTCTTCCAGTGATTGGAGTGGATCCTGGAACATGCTTTGTGAGCGACTTTGAATGGGAAAAAAACCAAGAATGACTTTCCAGATACAATGGAGGCTGAAACTTTCTGTATGCCGTGACTACTTCTGTGGTACTGTTGAATGACAAAGGAGCTGGTGGTAGCTGTCACTTTTCACCTTCCAGCCCTCACTGTGTGCCCATCATACTGTGGTGTGGGTGACTGGTAGTCCCCACCATCCTAAAGTTATGGAACAGCTTCTGTGAAATGGATGGAGTGACTCTGATTAGGAATCTTAGTACTCCCCTGGAAGTGGAAGCAGTTTGGTGGAACATAAACATTTCACAGTGAGCGATTATGCAAGCAGGAGGGAAAATAAAATAGCAATTACTCTTCTTGCAGATGATAAGCAAGAGGTGGAGCTGTATGTGTCCTGTCTTCCTACATACTGTTTGCTTCTTGGTTCAAGTTTCACATAAGGACTGACAAAAATGATGAAGAATTTTGAAACGAGGATGAGATAGAAGTTTTGCAATTCTCTTGAGCATATTGGGGCAGTTTCTCCAAAGATCAGTGCAAGTTTAGAAGCACACAGCTTACTCAGAGCAGCAACCATGAAGATGTTTCCAGCAGGACCCTGGTAGCTGTTTCCAGGGATGTCTATCATAGCTTCATAATTTCAAAGTACAGGAAGCCCAAAAAGGTAATTTGATTTGTTTGAATGCAAGGATATGCAGACTAATGGGCCGGTGATTGGAGGGAGAAGGCAAGGCTGCAGATAGGGGGGAAGGTGGTCAGACACAGCTGGTAGAGAAACAATGTTCTGGATGGCTGCATGGTTTACCGATACTGGCAAGGGAAAGTGTCTGTTGTTCAGACCTGGGAGAGACTCTCATCACCCTAGGGGAAGGTTATGTAGCTTTCCTGTATTTTGTGTCACAGAAAAGGCCATATAAAATAGGTAATCACATGCCCCAGGCACCTGATGATATCTACTGGGATAGGGAAAAAATGTTATCAGCAAAATTTTCTCCAGGATTGCCTATTATGATTAATTCTAATAGATCTTATATTTTGTTTGCAACAACTTTCTCTCATGCCAGCCTGTACAGCCCCTTTTTTTAATATTTCAAGAGCCCCTGCTCGCATTTCTGCTTGGCAGCTCTTGCTCTTACATGCAGTTGTAGCATATTCATAGCAAGAAAGCAAAAGTGAATGGGAGAAAGGCTTGCAGAGGAAGAAACTCAGTCTGCTTTCCCTTTTATCTTAGGTATCTTTATATAGATATTTACATGGATGGCAAGTGGGTGGTGAATAAAATGCAAATATTCCCCTTATGTCAGTGTCCAGTCATGGGTGCAACCAATAGACAAGAGAAAGGTGGAAGGCATTGGAGGTGAGAACCTCCACATTCCAGGACATCTACACCAATAGGCCTTTAAGCAGCCCTGCTCTCTGGGATCAAGCCCCATGCTCTTCTCTTTATTTCAACAGGTTGATAAATTCATCACAAATCTCAGTGATAACCTTTCAACAGCAGTGGCTTCCTGACTGATCACCACAGACCTCTTTTTGCGCTAGCTTGGTAGTGGACATTAATAACACGAGCTGCCACTTCTGAACAAAAAAGGAAAGGTGAAAATGTACATAATTTGGGTTGCTGATGGAGTCCCATCCTCCCCACCCACATCATGGGTGTGTGCAAGGAATTTCTCACGCATGCTCATGTGAACCACCAGTGTGCACTCAGGCAGTTTCCAGTAAAAGGCTCTTAAGACTTCAGAGCCACTGCCATACAAAAGTCCACTGTTCATATGCAGGATCTGCCTCCCTACCCACTCATTATAAAAGCACAGATCACAACTGTGGCATGTTTATCTTAGCAGGGTGTTAAGTCTTACCAACTGAGTCACAGTCGCTGGTTTAGGCTTAGCAATGGGATTACCATAGCTATTCCTAAGCATCCAAAATGCAGGACAAGGCACACGTACAATGCCAGTGCTCAGACAGCAGTATAAGAAGGTAGAATGTTACTGGGCTGAGTTTGAACCAGATAAAATCATTTTATTGTAAGAGAATGAATGCAAGACAGCTCTGGTGGAGAAGCAAGGGCTTGTTCACAGGCAGCTGTCAGCCAGGAGAGTCCAACCTCCTTGGCTCTCCTCTGCAGAGAGGCTGGCTGCTCTACAGGGCAGTGGCTTACCTTCAAAATGCTTGAATTTCTCCCAAGGCTAGAATTAGTGTCTGTGAACACTCTCATAGACTTGTTCATGCATGGAAAACTCCAGCCAAAGGCAACACAAATCTCAGGAGGTGAGGAACAGCTGTAAGAAGTCGAACACTTAAAGGAACTATTTCTCTAGGTCATCAAAATTTATGAGTGAGTCTCGATTGGCATCACATTATCCCATCCTAAATTGAGTCCTGTCTTTATTATAAAGACTATATTGGTTATTTGGACAGCTGCATTCAACAGAGCAGACAAGTGTCCTGCAGGGAAAGTCTCCTTCATGGCTCTAAAGAAAAAGTCACAATTTCATGCAACCCTGCACCCTCTGTGATCTTTTTCCATTTGGTTCCCTTTCTGCCATGAGCTGTCTCCCAACCCAGAAAACAAGGTATCTCTTCTCCTCTTCCTTAAGGAACCCGGAGTGGGGCTGGAGGAAATGGACCTCATGAGAAATTAGGAGTGGTGCTAAAGGAGGAGAGAGAGAGAGACTTTACAGCTGGTGGGGCTAGGAGTAGTGTAACACCTGTGAAATGGGAACACAACCTGCAGTTTTCAGGCCACTCCCTTAAGAATCAAAAAATCTGCTGGCACTCAGGAGATGAGGTAAGAAGGGAGAAGAAGAGAGACAAAGGCAGGGTGATGGCTAGGGAACAGCAAAGCAGGAATGAAGGAAGGATGTGTGGTAGTTTTGCCTGGCCCAGTTTTTGCCAGTGAGCAGGGTGGGGCACAAAGGTGGCTCCTGCATGTCCTGAGTAAAGATTCTGGAAATTTTTCCACCATGTCCAGCAGAGCCAGTCTCTGATGGCTCTGAAGATGATGGACATGCTGCTGGCCAAACCTGGGCCAATTAGAGATGTTAGTTACGCCTCTGTGAAAATATATTTAAGAAGAAATCAAAACAATGTGAGCACGCACTTCTTTTTAGCCAGGGCAGGAGGAGGAGGAGGTGAAAATATGTGAGGGAGAACAACATGGAGGCACCAAGGTCAGTGGAGGAGGTGGGGGAGGAGATGCTCTAGGTGCCGGAGCTGAAACCTTCTGCCAGCCGTGGTGAAGACCGTGGGGAAGCAGGTGGTCCCCCTGCAGCCCATGGGGTCCAGAGGATGCAGAGAACCCCCCACAGCCTGTGGGGAGGTGCCCACGCCAGAGGAGCAGGTGATGCCTGCAGGAAGCTGTGATCCAGTGGGAGTCCCAGAAACTGAGAGTTGCAAAAGCCTTGCAGGAGAGAGAGAGGCCTTGCTCCCGGGATGGAAACAGCCTGGCCTCAGCTTGGAATTCTGCAACCTGGACAGAAGAATCTCGGACTGCAGCAATCGGGCGGGTGCTGCTCGTGAGATTGAACCCACGCCAAAGAAGTTCTCAGAGGACTGTCTCTCGTGGGAGGGACCCCCATGGCTAAGTAGAAGACTCCTCTCCCTGATGGACTGACCCTGACCGAAGGAAACCCCCACACCCTGCCCCCACCCCGGAGCTGTTGGTTGGAAGGAAGGAGGGAGGGGGTGAGCTGAGAAATGGCCTTAATAGGGAGGGGGGTGAGTAGAGAAACAGCGTTTGTAGCAGAAGAATTGTGGCATTGGACTGACTAAGAGAAGCCACATACCTTGCCCCAGCCCGAATCTGTGAGTTGAATAGAGAGAGGGGGCGAATAGAGAAACAGTGTCTGCAGTAAAAGAGCTGTGATAGAGTGATTTAAGAAAAAAAACCCCACACCCTGCCCCTGCCCGGGAGTTGTTGGTTAGTTGGAAAGGAGGGAGGGGGTGAGCTGGGAAGCAGTGCCTTAAGAGGGAAGGGGGTCAGTGAAGAAACGGTGTCTTGAGGGCTTATTTTTACCTCTGATTTATCCTCCGACTCTGTTAGATTAATAAATCACCTTTTTTGCAACTTTAAGTCTCCCGCCTGCTTTTGCCCTGAATTTAGTGCGTCCTCGTTATCAGTAGTCTTATCTCAACTCATGAGTCCAGTGTGTTAGTTTTTTTTCCTCCTCTGCATAACCACAGCAGGAGAGAGCATAGAGAGCAAACGTCGTAGGTGCCTGGCATTTAGCCAGGGTCAAACCCACGACAGGATGGCATACATCAAGGATATAAAGCAAAATTGAGATAGACAGTTTGGTTCCTCTGGAAAAAGACAGAGAACATCAGCAGATAGGATTCAGACAGAGGTGGCATACTGATGTCTATGCAGCTGTGCATGCAGAGGGAATCCTAGCAGAAGACATGAAATGACAGTGTATGTGGCTGCTTTGCATGGTGGGAGAGAAGTATTTGAAAGGAGAGATGGGAAATACAGGAATGCTGGAGAAGAAGGAGCAGAAAGCTCTCATACAAATTATTACTCAGCAAAAGAAAGAATAGAATTAAAAACTGAGTTTGAGCTAGAGAAAAAATAAGCATACCAGCTGATTGAAACGTGGACCACAAATTGGAAAAACCAGTTTTGCAAAGATTCAAACCTGGAGCTGCTATGGTAATTTGAGAACTCTCATAGGCTATACACAAATGACGTAGAACTTATATCTCCTCCCTGATTGATTAATAGAGATTAGCGTATTCATGATGGAATCTGTTATCCATGGTGGAAAGCAGAGCTCTCGCTCTCTTGCTATTTTTCCCTCCCCCCGTCCACATCTTATCCTCTGAGGTCCCCGCGTGACTGCCGAAAGCGGCCACGTGGTGGATCTCACTTCCTACCCTACCCCACCTTCTCTCCCCAAGAAATAAACCCTGATGTTTTGGAACTAAATGCAGAGAGACTCCGTCTACATTATTGCAGAACAAAGCTGGAGGATTAACTCCTTCACAGGAAATTTGGAAATGAGACCTGAAAAACTGAAGAAGGGTGAAATGTTCAAACCTTTGTAGACAAACAGAAGCAACATACAATTCTTGAGCCTTTGACTCAACAAAAATTATTTTCCTACAACTCTGTGGGAAAAATTAGTTGGCAACTGCCTTACACCCCCCTTCCTGGAAGAAAACTGCTTTTCCTGCTTGATCTGTTCAGTTCACCATTACCTCACATTCAGGTTGTGACCTTCTCTCAACGTGTAACAGGTGGTATTTTCCAATGCCCCTCTCAGAAATGGCTGGGCTTCGCAAGACACACATCCTATTTAGTCATTCCTCCTTCAAATCCCAAATGAGCAGGGCACAAACAGAGATGAAGGAGAAGGAGGAGAGTAACATGGCCAGGCTTTTACAGCAAGAGAGGAAATGCTGTGTAGGCAATCATCCTTTCTACAGATAGATTCAAGGGGTACTGTGTACCATCAAGCACCATCAATTAAAAGCCTCCTAAGACAGAAAATCCTATGATGAGTAGGTTGTTGTGGGATTGTTGTGGGGTTTTCTTCTGTTATTGTTAAAATTACTGCCTAAACAATACGTTTGACTAGAATAGAGTAAATACGGAAATTATATTTATGAAACACAAAAGTCCCCAAAGATTAGCCTCTGGTGCTATAATCTTTTGAGCAAGGACTGCCCTCATTTACACTGAGAAAATAAACAGGTGAAAACAAATGTAATCATCTGTGGGATGGACTAATGGATTTAATCAGCCTATTCTGTCTCCCGTGTTTGTGATCATTCTCTGCAAGTAGTTTTCCTTTGGTGGCTGCAGTCTTCTGTGTGAAACCTAATCCCCAAATACAGAGCACAGCTCCCGAGGCTCAGTTAATCTTAGGCTGGCAGAAAGAACGAAAGAGGTGTCAAGGGTGATACACAGCAGGCCTGCTGGAGCTTTAGCTGCCTGGTACCAAAGGAAAAGATCCTTGGCCTTATCAGATCTCCTCGCTAAAGACTCTGCACATTCCTAAGGAGGGGCTTGGGACCGGTCAGTTGGATAAACCAAAGCTCTGGGCAAGGGATGTGGAACAGCTGAAATGCCTTTGATCAGTGGAAAGAAGAGGAAAAAATAAACCTGCACACACAAATTACCACTATTCGCCCCATATGCTCTTCAGTATTATGCTGCTGAGAGGACGTGACTGAATTAGGAGTTAAGTATTCCTCCAGAGCAGAAGTGCTGATCAGATAACCTGTCCAACACTGCATTTTAAAAATAGTGTCCAGTTAATGCTGATTTTTTAAGCTTTCTTGTTATTACTGCTAATGTCACAAAGAGAACTAAAATGAAGGATTTTATAATGGAGTGCTCTTTCACTATTCCTGGCTCTCGCCTGTGCTGGGGTGGGTGATAACTGTGCTTTTGTTTAGGATAAGCATTATTCTTACACATTCTCAAGATTTTTTTCCAGTTGCTTTAGACCTGTGATTGCAAATTCCTAGAATTTTTCAGACTTTTTCTAAGAGGTCCAAAACAGAAACAAGCATGTTATCACCAGGTGTAAATATCTTCTGAAATATTGTCACGTGAAAATTGCAAGGACCCATAAACCTGAAAAGATGGGGGAAAGCACCACCAGTTTGGTCTAAGCTCCTTGTGGAGGCTTACAAACGCTGCCAAACAAGAGCAGCATTGTGATCTCATTCCAAGTGTGCGCATGCTGAGCATAGTAGCCTGTAAAATAAAAAGCCACTATCTAGACTTGCAACATGGAAGTACCAGTAACAATAGAGAATTAAAAGATTATGTTTTCTGCATTATTTCATTCAAGAAGATTATAAGACAAAAGAAGAAAATGAAAAGGCGCATACTGCAATTTTCACCAAAGCAGTAACTAGCTGTGACCTCTTAAATGTATTAAATGAGTTTATGCATTAAAGCTTCCTCCCCTCACCCGCGAATGTCCCCGTGGGAAGCAAAATTGTGCCATCTAGTGGGATTTAGACCGAGTCATAGCTGTGCATTCCCAATGGACACTATGGACACCCTACAGACCATCTCCACTTGAATCCTTTTACATTATAGCATGGACATTTCTGGATTCCACTTTGCTCCCAAGGTCAAAGCTCTCCTCTACCACAGCTGCAGGCAGGGTCCATTCACCCTGCCAGCCTTAGGGCCAGAGGAGGGGAGTTGCTTTTTCATTCATCTGCTCAATCCACCTTTCTTCTTGGCTTCTGCATTGATGAGAAAGGTGGGGGGAAAATAATTTTCACGAGTGTGCCTTGATAAACTTGAAAGACCAAAGCCCCAAAGTTCCCCATGAATGAAGACTCTCCTGCTTGCCAGGCAGCCAGCAGCCTTGGCTTTCTGTGCTGCACAGTTAAGGAGCTGCTGAATGCAGACAGAGCTGTAGATTTATCCCATTTCCTAGCACACTTTTGTAACCTTAGTTAAGCAATAGGCTCAGTATAGATTTCAGTACAGCGTTTAATCTTTGCCCTTTATGGCTTTGTGTATCTTTACGACAGAAAGTGATATCAGAGCTTGCAATTTTTTCCTTCTGTGCTGATCATACTATAGAGAGCCATATAATGTATGACTTGGATACTCAAATAGGTACAAGTGTTGTAAGAGACTTATGTACCTACCTAATAAAACATGAGAGATGCCCTTGGGAGCTCTGGCTATCGCCTGAGTCACAACAGGTAGATGAGTAACAACTCTATAAGAAGTTTTCAGTACTTCTAAAAGTAAAGTTCACTGGCCAGCCTTCAAATAATTAACAACCCTCTTCTTTATAAACACAGAAAAAAAGTGACCTTTTCCAACAAGGAATAAGCTGTTTTTCTCCAGTCAAATCATCCCCTGGAATAACTGGATCAGCTTTGCCCACCGGCAGACCTTTTGTCTTCTATGAATCAACATGGAGAGGAATCTTAAGAATGTCTTGGTCATTTCTTTCGGATTTTTACTTCTCTTTACTGCTCATGGAGGACTCCAGAACCTACAGGTAAGTGGGGCATCTCCCACTGTTTATAAGGACAGTTGGTCTGGAAGGGCATCAGGCCAACTGATTTTGTGAAACACATCAGTCTTTCCATCATCTCTGTGAGAAAGGCATGAACAATATTTTTAAAGTTAGGACTTTAACTTGCTGCAGGTTAATATTCCTCACCCAGATCCATAGCATTTACTAAATATTTTATTTTAGTATTTCTCAAATAGTTGAAATACTTGTGTCATCCTACTTCTTCAGATCCATGAAACTTGTTGGAATAGAAACAGAAAACAAAATTAACCTGAGATGACTTTTCTCGAAAGAAGATATTGCAAAATGGAAAACAAATTCCATTTCTTGAAAGGGTTTGTTTTACATATTTCTAAATTGCTATGGGTTTATAATAATTATTGTTGCACAGCAATGTAAAATTATAAAAAATTATGCCCAAACCATTAAATATTTTAAGTATAAAATAAGGCAGTAATTTCTAGGATCGTGATATAACATAATAGTAAAAAATATTCTTTTTTAACTGCAACAAGGCAGTTGTGGATTATACTGGCACTCATATCCTGAACCACAGGAGCAGAGATGGGTTTCTAGAAGGACTTGAATACTCACGATACCATTAGAGCTCACTTGTTTATCCAAAATAGAAGACTGAGGGTTACTGTTGCTGTCTATGAATGCTTCTGAGTAGATAAACACAAGGAAAAACTTCTCATTCTAGGATGCTCTGGTGGTCTAATGGCTGATAAATGAATCGAAGCCATTCATAAGCAACTTTAGGCAGCACATTACTATACGACCATGATCAATTGGATTGGATTTTCCCACTGGAGTGTGAATCTGTGTGCCTTAAATGTGGAATTTGATACATAACATGATACACTTTTTTGCAACAACAAGTGGTTGACCTCATTTCAGGAAGAGATCCCTCCTAGTTCTGTACACCTCTCCTCTCCTCTCCTCTCCTCTCCTCTCCTCTCCTCTCCTCTCCTCTCCTCTCCTCTCCTCTCCTCTCCTCTCCTCTCCTCTCCTCTCCTTTCCTCTCCCTGAACAGCTTTTCTTGGCTGACGTTGTCTGACTCTGAACTCAGGGCTGGTGTGCAAAAACAGTCCCAAAACTGGATGGACATAGTATGAGTTGGGAAGACTAGGGGAAGATAAACCTGAGAAGCTGCACGTCAGTCCCACCATCTGAAACAGCTGATCAGAGCCTGGTGCTAATAACACCAAAACTGTGGGTTCAATCCCCATTCAGGCCATTTCCTTAAGAGTTGGACCTGATGATCTTTAAAGTCCTTTCCAGCTCAGAATATTCTGTGAATCTGTGAACCTGTAAGTACTGGAATGTTAAAAATTTTCATAATTCATTTCAATATTCCACTACCCAGACCCCTCCAAAAATCCCCAGACAGTAACAGTCATGTGATTTTGGAAGCCTAGCTTCTAATTTTTGGAAGTTGTAGTTGACAAAAACCAGGCGTGTGATTTTTCAAAATAAGACCTCTGAGATCAGGAAGCCTCTTTGTCTCTTTGCAAAACAACCATTCCGATTCTCAAATACCTTGCCACTGTTCTAATAACAGGGAACCTCCTCCCCTCACTGTCCTGGTGCCTGGCTCTCACCAAGAGGGCTGCATGGCTGCCACCATGGTCCTGCATGGCCAGACTGCACAGCCACTGCAGGCTTTGGAAATGTTCTATGAAGCCACCAACAGCTTCACTCCCCTACAGAGCTCTCCAGTGCCACCCCCTCAGCATCCAGTCCCACTTCCAAAATCATACTGGATCATAACAGCTATTAATCAAAATAATCAGGAAAACATTGATAAGCAGCATAGAATTGTAGAATGGCTTGGGTTGGAAGGGACTCTAAAGATCATCATCATTCCAACCCTCCTGCCATGGGCAAGGGCACCTTCCCCTACAGCAGGTTGCTCAGAGTCCCATCCAACCTGGCCTCAAATGCTTCCAGGGATGGGACATCCACAGATCCTCTGGGCAACCTGTTCCAGTGCCTCACCACCCTCACAGCAAACATTTTCTTTCTAAAATCTACCCTAAATCTCTCTTCTTTTAGTTTAAAACTCTTGCCTTTGTCCTATCACTCTGTGCCCTAGTGAAAAGTCACCTCCCCACTTATTAGAAGTACTGTAAGGCTGCAATGATGTTTTCCTGGAGTCTTCTCCTGGCTGAACAATCCCAACTCTCTCAGCCTCTCTAGGAGAGGTGCTCCATCCCTCTGATTATCTTCATGGCCCTCCTCTGGACTCTCTCCAACAGGTCTATGTCCTTCCTCTGCTGGGGAACCCTAGAAGTGGATGCAGTACTCCAAATGGGGACTCACCAGAGCAGAGTAGAGGTGGAGAATCACTTCCCTCGACCTGCTGGTCACACTTATTTTGATGCAGTCCAGAATGCAGCTGGCCTTCTGGACTGTGAGCACACACTGTTATTCTTGTCCAGCTTTTTATCCACATAATTCCCAAGTCCTCTCCTGCAGGGCTAATCTCAAGGAATTATTCTCCCAGTCTTCACTCATGTCTGGGATTGCCATGACCCAGGTGCAGCACCTTGAATTTGGACTTGTTGAACCTCATTACGTTCACACAGATTTATTTTTTAAACTTGTCTGGGTCTCCCAACTTGATCTTCTCATTTCAACTTTCAGAACTTCGAGACAAGAGGAGAACTCTTTTGAACACAAAACTGTAAAACCTAGTTAGATCAGTAAAATGTTACTCCTTCTTTGTGAAAATGTGGGTGAATCAATTACTCCCAACTACAAAGGGCCGCTATGAGCATATTAGGATATTTGGACCTTGGCCTCTGAAAAACTTAGAAATTATCAGAGCTGTAGTTTAAAGCAAAGAATCTTCCACTGTTCTATGTCAGCCCTTGCAATGCAGATCTGAGGATATTCCTGCCTGAGACAACAAATAAAGGCCGGGAAAAGAGGTTATCCTTCATCCAACTCACTTTCAAAGAGAAACTCAAACAAAAAACATCAAATAATCTAAAGACTGACTTATCAAATCTTTGAATGTGAGCAATCCTCACATGGTTTTGTATCATGTTTTCACAAACGGTCTATAATTTTGAGGAAAATCATAAATCCATAATCAGGTTGCTTTGAGGAAATGAGACAGAAATACCCAGCCCCAGAGGTTTTGTCTCTCTATTTCTGCCTGAAGCCACTCTCTGTACACCATAGTAATATGAACCTGTGATTAAATTTGTCTCTATCACTGGTTTTGTCCATGCAGAGCAGTCTCAACTCAGAAGAAGGCCTGGGCGTTGCTTCCCTGAGCGTTCTCTATGCTGCGTCCATCTTATCGTCCATGTTCCTCCCTCCAATCCTCATCGAGAAGCTGGGCTGCAAGTGGACCATTGCAATATCCATGTGCGGCTACATCGCCTTCTTCCTAGGGAACTTCTACGCTAGCTGGTACAATTTAAATACTTTAACTCTGTCTGTTGTGTTTGGACAAAATGAATAAGGGAAAAGTTCTTTCTTCTTTTTCTTCTCCATTTCTACTGTAACTCTGTGTTGCAGATTAGAAGGTTGGATGCAAAAGCTGCTACCTGCAACCAACAGAGATAAATAAATCCAGTAGTAGGTGGACCAGAGAGGTGAAAATGTGCAAAGAGTCAGAATGAGTGCATCCACCCACCCACCTGAATCCGATTCTCTAACTCATGCTTGTAGCAGAGATTTCCCTTCAGGAAAAAAGATAAATCAGAAGTTTCATTTAAAAGTCAAATGACTTTCAGGGCTGTTTTTGAAAAGGTGGAAGGGAAGGCTATCTCCCAGCCAGTAGAGCTGGGAGAAGAGGGCCACAGGAGGAGGCTAGGTCCCGCCTTGCCCTTTCGAAAGGTGGATGAACAACTTGTGCTTTCCCGTGCCAGGGGATGCAGCCCTGTGGAGGAAAGTGCTTGTTACCCATCTTCTGAAGTGCAATTTAATGCTCAGTTACGAGAAGCTGAGGCACACAAGCACAGTCCTAGCCAGCCTGGCCTAGCCCTAGTCCCCGCACAGAGCTGGGAGGGCTGGCACGTCCCAATCTTCACAAGACTGGCCTTTTCTTGATTCTATGTAACAGATTTATTGTATCGTGCAAAGGATAAATCTATTTCTTTGATGTGTATTTTTGCCTCTGGATCTTTGGGCAGATTACTATTACGCTAATGGATAACAACTATGCTAAATAAAGTGTTCTTTGGCAGGTACACACTAATCCCTACCTCTGTGATCCTGGGCTTAGGAGGAGCACCACTCTGGTCTGCCAAATGCACTTACCTCACCATTGCTGGCACTTCATATGCTGAGAAAGCAGGAAAAAATGCAAAAGACATTATCAACCAATACTTTGGGGTCTTCTTTCTGGTGCTTCAGTCTTCCGGCGTCTGGGGAAATCTTATCTCATCCTTGATACTTAGCCAATCTTCCACCAAAGGTAAAATGTATTTAAAATTTTGGCACTTCTTTCTATAAACATCAGCCAGTTCTAGATAGATAAGAGACAGATTTTTGCAGCTGAGCTTTCATAGTCAGTGGAAAGAGACACTTCAGATGAGAGTTAGCCCATCTGAGGATAGATGTCTGAAATGAGATAAATTACACTCTGAAAATGTCTATTTTCTATCAAAAATCAGCCATAAAGAGAGTTCAGACAAATAGCTAGAAAATAGAAGTCTATTGAATTCTGTTTGAATTCTACCCCTGGGTTACAAAGACTAGGCAGGCTGCAGGCAGTGACAGTCCTTCACACCTGACTTCTATTAAAAGCAGATTAAAACAAAAGACAAAATACTGAAGCAACCTTTCTGCAAAGCCTGTGGTATTGGGTTAGTTTGCTGTTAAACACAGTTAGTCAGACTGATGCTGGTGCTTGCTGAAAATGAGTGCTCTACAGAACTGTCAAGAAGAAGTAGCAGTAGCTGTTGGCAGGAGTCTGCGTGCCAGGGCTGCTCTGCTGTATTTCAGGCTCAGACAGCAGATGCCAACGTAGCTTGAAGAAATCACTCCACAGCAGTGCCCTCATTTCCCATGCATGTAATTGCTGTCAATTTTAAAAGGGCAGTTGTGAAGATAAATTAATATTTGAATGCCACCTTAGAGATTCAAAATGCTGTGGTGTCTCATCAATACAATCCCTTGTACATTCCTCATCCTGTCAAAGTCAGAACAGGGCTGACATGGAGAGAGCTTTCCATATACACTGCCACTATGAGTAGCAAGAAGTTACTTCTCTTCTCTGGCTCAGTTGAGCAGAATGTCCTCTGAAGAGTTTTCAGATAACTACTAGGTTAAAACTAAATGTCATGAAGTTGGCATCAGGTTTTAATCTTTGAATGCTTGGGTTTATGGCAAGGTAGTTGTCACAAGGGTGACACTTATGGAGAATCATGGTTCCTTTAAACCCAAGTAACTATAGATGAAGCATCATTAAAGCAGAATGCTGACAGACCTTTTCAAGCGCAGTGGAGCCACATGATATCTCAGGAGGGACTGTCTCTTCCGATTTCACTTGCAGGGCAGAGGCTGTGGTGCAGCTGTGGGGTCCGAACAGACTGAAACCATTTGACTCTCCTCTGCCTCACAGCACACATCATTTTAACAGGAATAAAACACTATATTTTTGGCCTTGTAAATCCCTTCCTAGTTTTACACCTGAGGATGTTCCTCCAAATTCTAAGGATACTCTTATACTTACAGAGGATTTCAGAAAATGCTGTGTTCCTGTGAACAGCTCTCAAAGCCAAAGGCCCTGCATATCTTCACAACAGTGATGAGTGGTTATATCATAAGTTTCTCTACTGTGCCTTCTCAGTGAGACTCAGCTTCAGTCTAGAGGGAACTTCTTTTCTGGGATGAGGGGGTAAGAATCTCCAGTCACGCAATTATTTTTTTTCCTCTGAGAGTTGTGCAAAGACATCCATTCATATTTCCATGCACTTAAAATGTATCACTTCACTGAGCAATAGGGAAGATATAGCATGTATCTGCAAAATCAAAATGCATAAAATTCAGACATGTACCTACACTTGATTTATTGCCTGCATCGCTGCATCCAGACACAGCAAGGAAAAGTTACATCATGAGGTAATACCTAAACTGAAGACAATAATCAGTGTAAATTACAAAAGTCATCCTTTCTCATCAGTATTACAGTTTTAATTCAAGAGAAACAGTGCAAACCCTGCCTTGAAGCTTGCATGTGACTAATTGCATGTTCATGTTCATCTTTAGATGATGCATGAACCAATAAAAAACTTGTTTTACACTCTTCCACACTTCACTCATGCAACTCACCTTTTGTATATGGTAATTTTGCTGAGAGTCTCTTTGTCCAGTTTTTACTGAAAGTCTGTAGTGGTAGCCAGTGACTATGATAAGGTAATGATTTTCTTTGCGCTACGAAATTTTATCTTATGTTGAACCTAAAGTTGTTTATGAAGCTGTTTAGACAGCTGATTCACATGGCAGCAGCTTTGATTGGAAGCAATGAGGGAAAACACACTAAAAGCAGTTACATAGTAACCTTAATTGAAAGATTACGGATGGACTCTTATTTAAGAAATCAGCCAAGGTACAATTGTATTGCCTTTTATTGTGCCTGGACCAGTGACAAATTCCACAGTGAAAGCTCTAAAATAATTGTGTGGGGTTTGGATCATCCTCCTCCACTAGACAGATTATTCAGGCTTACCTTTCGGGTTAGTATTTGTTCTTTACCAAAAAGGTACTGCAGGAAGTGGGCACGTTGTTGTGGTGACACAGTGTGCGTGAGTACGTGCACGTGTGCGGCTTTGACATATGCCCTACACAACAGCGATAGGACTGAAAAAAGCAAAGGTCTTGCTTCAAATCCTGCTGGGCTGTTCTGGCTTCAAGTGTGTTCTCAGAAAATTATAAAGCCAATAATAAAATAATAAAGTCAGGAAAAGCAGGCTACTTGGAAGACCACAATACTGGGTAATCATAACTTGAATTTATATTAAAAAATATATCTTGAGGTTGTTTCTGTTCCCATAACATATACAGAAATTATCTGGAGAGGGAAAATGAGGGGTGGCTGTAGGAACTGAAGTCTATCAGTCCAGTTCTGGTGTAGACTAAGAGACCTATCTCATGGGGTGTTATGATTAAGAGGTAGAAGTAGACACTCAAACTTTGAATACTGCAAATTGAGCTTGGATTCAGATTTCTGCCTCTAGGTTTAGTCCCTGTCTTCATGTAACCATCAATTCAGTGTTTTGTCTCTCTTTCATTTCTGTGAAACCAAATTTTTGTGTGTTAAACTGGGATTCTGAATTTAAATATCTCTAATCAGGAAAGATTTGAAATCAGGACCAATCACCTTTCATCCTTACACATAGTGTGCACGTGTCTGATCTCTTCACTGACCTGCCTTTCTTTTGGTTCTTAATTAGTGAATGTCTCAGAAGAAGACCTGTCATGCTGTGGAGCATACAACTGCCTGACTGATACCACTAACACCACTGGGTCAGCAAAACCTGCCAACTCCTTAATCTACACATTGCTGGGGGTCTACACTGGTGAGTAATCCACACAATCTTTAATCAGCATTGGAGAGCCTAGTACTTGTGGAATCTAGCATGGCTTTGCAGATTAAGTTTCTGACTTTCTCCTTCAATCCAATTTGCTAAAGGGAAATAAGATATGTGAGAGCTGTAAACAGCTCCTTCCTAAATAGTTCAAGTGCTTTGTGCCAGAACGGTATAATTTTTATCTAAAGGAGAAAAGTATTCTTTATATTTTTCACCTGGAATAAAGCTGATGCCCACTGTGGTGACCCAAATTCAGCCAGGCAAATTGGCATGTCTCCCATTTAGCAACCACAGCTGCTATAGACCTTCTTTGCACAAGGCTGGGAAAGAATCAAAGACAGGGAAGCTGATGCCATTAACAACTGGAAAGAAAAATATAGACATGCAAAGATTCACTGAGTGAGGAAAGTTTCAAAAAGTATCCCGGGCAAAAGAAGTTATTCTCTGGATAAAGGAAAGTATCTGGCAAGGTAATATGCACCTTAGCTCTGACCAAATATCTTTGCAGTCTCTGAACACAGACATACTCTCTGTGCTGAGACAGATGCATGGAACTTGCCATACGATCCACAGAGTGTGTGTGATCCAGGCAGAGCCAGCTCTCAGTGGACAAGGGCATTGCAGCAAAACCTTCCTCTGTCCCCAGCCTCCATTCCTAATTGGTGGGAAAATGTAAAAAATATCACCCCATGTTCCTCCCAGAGTGTACTGGAGCTGATGACTTTCTGCTAAAGGCATGTTTGTCGGTAAAGTTTAAATTTAAATTTGATGACTAACATATACAGCGCTCCCTTAGGCTTTGTGCATGCAAAATGAATGCAGCCCTGCTGTCTACTGACCCCGCATCTGTAGGGTTTCATTTTTCTCCTAAGCTCTTAATAAAAGATATGTCTTTTCCTACCTCAAGGGAAAGTAAATAGCTAAGTATTTCATTCACAGACATTTTTTAAATGTGTCCTCTATTTGGTGGCTGAGTACATCTTTTGACCAGCTTGGGTGGAGACAATAATGGATAAGTCTTCTGTTGTTTAGCTTTCTCAAGGACTATGAATGCTTTTATTTATGTTCATACCAACCACTATTAAGCCATGCCATTATCTCCTATAATTGCTCTTGATTCATTTAACATATTTGTTAGATATATTTTTCCTGAAAATGTGGGTGTCCTGCTCTCAGCCATTTAATTCCTGCAATTAGCTGGTAAGTACTAATAAACATGCTGGCAGAGCCAACAATGACTTGCATCATGAAGAGTTTACAGCTCAGCCACAGTGGGGAACCAGGACACTGGAGAATACAATTTCATTCTAGGAGACATGGATGAAAAATGATAAGCAATAAAAAAATGAGGCAATTTATTGTAAATCTGCTGATATATGTGGATATTAAAAGTTCACAGGAGAGACAGTATCCATACACATAACACAGGGGCACATTAAACAAGCAATGTGGATGGAAAGAGGCGCCCAGTTCTCCTCTCGCTCTAAAATGTAGTTGTTTCCATGGATGGAATTCTAGTCAGCATAAGTGAGGAAACATTATCATGCTCTGCATCTGTAATGAAGCAACCAGTTGTGAATCTATGGCTGTCTCATGTATATTATGAGATATGGTTTTCTTCTTGTTAACATGAAAAAAATTGTTTTGATTCACTGCACAAGCAACAATTCTAGACTAATACATGCATGGTCATTTTCTGATTAACTACTCTATGTATTTTTTAATATGCTGCTTCTGCTAGGAGATTATAGGTTCAAAACAATAACTTCCATCTTTTTCAAGTTAGCTAGAGCTGTTCACTGTCATCTTCAAAACAGCACATATTCCACACTCAAAGCATGGTTCCAAGCTGGGGAAAAAAAAAAAAAGGCACAACATATACTG
This sequence comes from Acanthiza pusilla, assembly GCA_036630365.1. Classification (NCBI taxonomy): domain Eukaryota; kingdom Metazoa; phylum Chordata; class Aves; order Passeriformes; family Acanthizidae; genus Acanthiza; species Acanthiza pusilla. The sequence goes on along the minus strand of JAXCHO010000023.1, from coordinate 5,185,144 downwards.
GGTTTCAAGACAGCATTTCTTTTTCTTTCCAGGTATTTGAAAGAAGATCCCCTCTAGCCATGAAAACCTTGGCACTGGAAGTGAATACTCCTCTCTCTTGTTGATTTAAAGCCTTGTGATAGCTCCCGAGGGAGCTGTTTCTGGCCAGCTCCCATCCCCGCACCCCTGGATTGCCCTGCAAGGGTGAGCCGTCACCCTCTGCGGCCGTGCAGCTGGCCCGGCGGTTGTCACAACAGGCCAGCCACAGCTAAGCTGAGGGGATTTGCCAGTGCACAGCTGTATGCAGAAGATGTGAATGTAGATCAGGCCTTCTTGTTTATACAGAAGTGGCCTTTACACTGAAGCGGAATCAGAGGCACCTGCCAAAATATCCCAGAGAGAGCTAAGCACCAAGTCAGAACAATAACAGCAGCAAGCGACTTCCTATCATTCTTCCAGCATTCCTCAGCTTTTCATGAACTTTTTGTTTTGTTTTTCTTGCAGCTAGTGGTGTGCTAGCTGTGTTGCTGGTTATTATATTTCTGGACCAGATCAAATCTAACCAAGCAGAGACTGAGAAAGAAAAACTAGAGGCACCATCCTTTTGGTCTACGTTCCTAGCAACTTTCCGGCATCTTAAAGATAAAAGACAGAGTCTTCTAATCCCGCTGACAATGTACAATGGGTTTGAACAGGGATTTCTTTCTGGTGACTACACAAAGGTGTGGATGTCAATGAAAATCTATTTCTGTCTGATTTTTTTGTGCCATTGTGTCTTGCTATTGCATCTGATCTGTATTTACTTGTCAAACGAAGATGTTTTTAATGGTGATTTGTGGATTGCAAAATTACTGCTTACTTCTATTTGAATGAACTCTGAGTGACATCTTCAAACGGGAGAGGCCAGCAGTAAATATGTCCCTTGGAACAGCCTCAAAAAGAATGCAGTAGAGAGCTTAACTCACCAGTGGAGGCCACAGCAGAGAGCTACAGGTTCAAACTCTTCACCTTGTTGTAAATAACAAACTGGGAGAAGAGCCAGAAGCCAGCAAAGCTTTTATATCTTCCTTCCTTCTGGTTTCCCTAGAGTTTGTGTAAGTGCAAGTCAGCACACATTCTGCGTATTTTATTTTGACAGCCTTTATGGTAAGAGGGCAAGTCCTCAACATGGCTGGCTGAAAGCCCTCACCAGTCACTACTGCAACAGGTCCAGACCCTGATGGACTGAAATGATTAAAGCCACCTCTGCTCTTCCAGTCTCTTGACAAACCTAGACACACAGCAGGTGTGTTCTCCAGGAATATGTTGAGAACGCCTCCAAAGAAAGAAGGCAACCTTCCTGAGCTGCTTCTTTCATGCTTAAGCTTTTGAACCTTGCATATAAATCAGATGGAAGAGTGCACTTGTTGCTGTGCTGGAATGGATTGAAACGGGTGCTCCGTGGCCATGTCCACTGGTCACATTCTCTTATAGATGAGGCCCTTTTCATTTTTGGGGACCTACTCAGTAATGAACACAGTGTCAATTGTCAATTTTCATCTCTTGGGTTATGACAGAAAGGGCAGAAAATTCCTAAGGCTACTTCCAGGAATTTTATTTGTATAGAAAGCAGTGCTCAGGTTTGTTCTGCTTATTACTCCTCAGTCTGATTGGGAACTGGGTTAGGAATGTTGCTGCTGAAGGCCAAATATGGCAATACACCAGGGACTTGTTGGCAAACTCTCTAGCTGTGCTCTTTTGATCTCGTCCATGCTGTCTATTTACCAAATACTCAGGCTAAGATCCTTGAACTGTAGCTGTATATTTTCCTCAAAGAAAATGTGGCACCACTATCCCTTCTCTTCCAGATATATGTGACCTGTGCCCTGGGGATAGAGTACGTTGGCTATGCGATGATCTGCTTCGCAGCTGTAAATTCCCTCTGCTGTCTGCTCTTCGGAAAGATCTCCCAGTTCACGGGTAGAAAACTTCTGTTTGCATTAGGTATGTAAAGGTTTCTTGAATGACTGATCACCACATGTAACCAGATCCCCCACTTTGCATGTGCAAAGGGATAGCTTGCTGTCAGCTATCAATTTAAACCAAAGTCAGTCTGAAGGCAAACTTCATTCATGGAAAGAGAGGCAGCTCAGCTTAGCTCACAGTTAAGCAGTATAGCTGTCTTCACCTTACACCCCTTTGCTGGTGATGTAAGTTCACCCTGCTTTTGAGGCCACTATCCATGCAGAAAGTGCCGTATAGCTCTGATGCTTTAGAGCTCTAATGCAGCCAGTGACAAATGATCTTACAAAACAGATGCTGAGACTTGCACTATAATAAGGATTTCTTCATTGGGTTGAAACCTCCTCACCCTTAGGGAGTGAAAGCAAATCATGCTGACCTGAGTCTCAGGGAATGGTAAAATTGGAAATTTGAGAGAAATTTCAGGAAAGTTTTTAAAGGTTGGCCTGTTGTCCTTTACACTACTTGTTCTATAGGGAGAAAAATAGAAGAAAGTCATGTGTCAGGCTAGAATAACTTAAGGCCATGTGTATGGGACTGTAATTTTCATATTGCCTTGAGAAGAGATTTGCATATTTAAGAATATCTACCCCTCCAGAGAAAATTGTTCAATGAGAGTAATGGAGGCAGAAAAGAATACCAAGAAATACTTCTTTTGTGCCTCTGCATGCCTTATGTTTCCTGAAGTGGACTAATACCCTATTTTCACTATGCAACAATTTGTATTATTAGAAACATCACTAACTGGATAAATATGCATCAAGATATTCTAGGCATTTTCTCCACAGGAAATTTTAAACCTGGACAAGGAAGGAGAAATTTAGAGTCTTTTCTGCTACAGTCACTAGCTCAAAGATTCTTCTGTCTGTTCTAGGTGTGTGTCTCAGTCTACAAAATTCAGATTTTAAAAAAACCCAATGTACCTAATAGTAACAATAAACAATTAAAATCTCCCCCAAAACTTAATGTTAGCAACGGAAGGCCTCTGAACCTCTCAGTTCTGTGTAGCATCTTTGTACTCAGCCTGTGAATGTGCACCTCTGGGGGACTCATTAAAAAAACACTTTTTAAAAGAAAGACCCAAAGCCACCAGACCCTCTAGGAATCCTTAACTGTCTCCTCTGGCCCTGAATGGAAAGGCAAGGAGAGCAGAAGGGTATTTGCTTCCCCTTCCCACTTGCTTCACATGGTGACTGCAAGCTTTTCAGGAACTCCTTCTCCTACTCGGTGGTTCGTGTCCTTTGGACTAACAACCGTATCAGCTCTGACGATCTCTCATTTTAGGACACGGCTCAGAATTATGAATTAGAAACTCTCAAAGGCCTGCACTGTCTTGTATTTCATGTGATATCAACTCAGCACAAATCTCAATGAACCAGAAAGATTTTAAGATTGCTTTGTGCTCTCGTTGGGGGAAGAATAAAAAAAGTGTTATCTACCACTGTCTGTCCTGATTATAATTGCATCTAAATGTCTCTTATTTCTTTCTAAATCAACAGCTGCAGTTACAAACACGGCCTGTATCATAGCACTACTGCTCTGGAAACCTCATCCCAACCAGCTTGCTGTGTTTTTTGTATTCCCTGCTCTTTGGGGCCTGTCTGATGCTGTTTGGCAAACACAAACTAATGGTAAGTCCTGGTGACAGTGAAATGTATTGTCTTGAGGTATAAAAATCTGCAAGGTTGCATCTATGAAACAATGTGCGCATAAAAATCATAATGGTTTTAAGACAGCATCGAAAAGAAATATGTTAACTCATGGGGAAGCAGAAGAAATAGAACAAGTTGGAAACAAGAGCACAAAATAGTCATGGAACCAATTTTTCCAAGATGAGGAGAGAAGAATACTGCAGAGGATGATAATGGGTACTCAGAATATATATTCTGGAGGAGTATAAGTATTTCAAAGAAATTTAGAAACTCAGAAGAATTATACATTATTCTGTCTTTTGAAACAAAAGAGAGCACTCTGGATAAAATTAACTCAAAGCTCCGCAACAAAAGAAGGAAACTGTCAGTTAGAATTATTGGAAAAAAAATTGTAGGAGAAAACCACAGAAAGTAATATTATGCAGACAAGTAAATTCATACAGCTCTGATTTAACTCCATTTCAAAAATCATAATCCAGTGTGATAAGGCATAAGAAGGCAATAAAAAGGAGCAAGGTCATGGGAGGCTTCTGCTTGAAGGAAGACTAACAAGCTAGAACTCTTTAGCCTGGACAAGTGGTAAGTATGAAAAGCAGTCAAAAAAGTAATGAATTGTATGGAGAAGGTGGCTTGAAATTCACTATTTCTCTTTATAACAGAACTAATGGCACCAGATAAAGTTATCAGGCAGAAGCCTTTATAGAAATGAAAACAAATGGTATTTCTCACACAATTCACAAAGTATGGAATTCATTGCCAAAAATTTAAGCTGGAATTGCATCATATCATTACAAAATCACTTCAGGGGAAAGTGGTTTTGGGGACTAAAGAGTGGTGATCCAGTGGAAATTTCCAACTCAGAACATCCCTATATCTTTGATCGCCAGTCATGAGGACTTTGCAGGGAAATATCACAGTATACTTGCCTTTTTTTCTACCCTCTTATCCCAGGAGTCTGTTAATGACAGGATACCATTGGACTCCTAGTCTGCTGCCTGAGGTTTATTCATATATGTTCTGCTTTGCAATTGCACAGTGCAATTAATTATTATGTACTGACAGTTCAGAAAATGTGCTGATACAAACAGACTCCTGTAAGGGATTAACTTATCTCTTAATGAAAACTAGAAGTTCACTTACAGAGACTAAAGCCAGACTTTTAAGTGCTGAAGAGGGTGAGAAAGGGCTATAGTCTGTTATGACTTGAAGCAAAATCTACTCATGACTGTCAGTCAGTCTTTTAAAATCAATTCCATAGCCTGGGTCAGTAAGACAGTTAATAAATGGTGTCCCACCAGCTCCTGTACTTTACCTCTTATTTCATGAATGCTGTTTTCCTCTATCCTAAGTTCATATTTGGCAGATGCCATAGGAATTTGCATGTGGCAGAACTAGCTCCTCTGGGCACACATCAGGTTATGTGTGTTGACCTTCCTTCCTCTGATCCCTTTGGTTGTTTCAGGGGCTTAGAAGATTTCACCCACTAAATAAAGTGTTATGTTCCTCCTGGAGTGCCAAATGGAAAACATGGCAATCCATTGCCTGGCACTGACAGTGATCTCCTTTCAAGCACATGTAGAGTCCCTGCCTCTAGAATCAAGGAAGGAACCAGCCAGCATTCTTCTCCGCTCCTGCAGCATCTCCAGCTCATATTCCCTAGAGGAGAGCTAGTACAAACATCAAAGGGACATCCTTTCATCATCTCACATCCTAACCCAGAGCCTTGTGCTTTAGGTAAAAGTTTTAAATCAGTGCTCTCATTACTCAGGTTCATGGAAGGACAACATCAGCGAGGATTTGCTCTCTGAAGTAAAGCTGTTCATTCATTTCCCGCTTCTTCGGCCACAGTTCTTTCTGGCTGCTCAGCAGCTTCTTCCTAACACTCTTAAAAGCCATGTCTCAGTTTTCCACAGGGATAAAGGACCTGTCCTTTGTTCTGCTTCTACCCTGTCCAGAAAGTCTTGTCCTCAGATATTGTGCTTCTTTCAGGATCACAGAAGGGTTAGGGTTGGAAGGGACGTCTGGACTTCAGATGGTTCAACCCCCTTCTTCAAGCAGGGCCACCCAGGCACAGCCACTTACGACCATGTCCAGAGAGCTTTGGATTTTTTCCAGAGAAGGAGACTCCACACCCTCTCTGGGCAACCTGTGCCAGTGCTCAGTCATGCTCATAGTAAAAACAGTTTTTCCTGATGTTCAGAGGAAACCTCCTGTATTTCAGTTTGTGCCCATCGCCTTTTGTCCACTTTTCTTGGACACCACTGAAAAGAGCTGGGCTTTGTACCCTCTCTTCTAGGATATACATACATTTGAGGTGTCCTTGAGGAGGATGTTTCCTCACTAAGGTCCCTGCATGACTGACAAAAATGAGGCCCATATTAGGGAAAAAAGGAGTAAGTGCAGGGTACTTACAGAGTTCTCGAAGTATTAGAGAAGGTGGCTGGGAAGTTACTGTAGTTTCCAAAGACCAGATGAGGCCGAGACAGTGGACAATGCTTCATGCTTACTTGATGGTGAGTGAGCTCTGCAGCTATGTGACAGGATGAATCCCTATTTACAGCACTGTATCAGGTTATCTCCCTTCCCAGATTCCTGAAAGATACTTGTGAAAATTTCACATTTATCTTAGCTTGGAAAACACCCAAATGTTCCTTTTCCTTGTATAATGTCTTTTTGTGGTCTGCACCTTACTCAGCTGTTTCACAGCTCTCAGTTATAAAATTATATATAAAAAGTTTGCTTTGTCACATTGTCACAGGGAAATATCGAGTGATGACATGAAATCTTAACAGAGAGGTACAGTGACATTACCCTACAATTCTGCATCCCAGAATAGGATCTTCAGTTTGACATACCCACGCAGGACTAAATCGCCTCTTCAAAAGTTTTATACAGATATACATCACATGAAAAATTCCCAGCATCAAAGACTATGGGGTGAGATAAGACCTCCAAAATGCCATTGGAGACTAAGGTTTGTGGTCCTTCCTTTGCTAAGCTCCCATGAGTGCTGCCTGGGCCTCCGTAGATTCACCAGTGAATACATAAATGGCATTGTGCCACATGCTTAGGGCATTCTGGGGTTTGCTTTGCGCTGCTGTGGATATTTAATACTCGAGTTCCCCCTAGAGGATATGTCGGCTCACGGTGGATGAGTCACTTGTTATAAAAGTTTCCTGACATGTTTGTGTTCATCTGTGGATGCTCTCACTTATTTCTGATGAAAGCTACTTCATTTCAGAGCATGTAGTGACCTTTCTTATTTAACTTGAGAGCAGATGCTGTTATTACCCAGTGACAAAAATTGCACTTGGGACGTAACAACTGGGGCATCAAAATTGTGTGGCACAGAGCTATCAGGCAGACTACAGTAAAACCAAGCTCCTTCCAGGCTGATTTGTGTCTTTAGAGGGGATATGAATGAGTCTAAAGAGTTTATAAACCTGCACTCAAATAATTTCCAGCAGTAGTGTTATATACCCATGCCTACTAGTACCAGTGGAAGGGTAGGAAAGCAGGAAGTATTACGAAGCAGGATAATTTCCATGGAAGTGAACTGTAACATTTCAGAACTAGAAGCCTCTCCATGTCCTCAGGCCTACAGGTCCTGCTGAAGTTCATCCAGGCAATTTGCTTCAAAATAGCAAACATGTACCAGCTGAAAACCAGAATCTTTACACACAGAACCGTCATGGCATCAGAAACCTTCCTATGTTAAACTTACCTCACTAATATCTTTCCAGCAGATAAGACTGGGCATATCAGGAAAGTAATAAGAACAACTTGTACTTGTTCATTTATTAGGCAAAACTATGAAGGACTATCATATCTACACTCAGCCAGTTTAATGAACTAAGTACATCTTGTGATGCACTTGTCCAGATTTTCCATCAGGTCTAAATTGAATCAGTTCAGTAAATGTCCTCTTGCACTCATCAGGATACAGTAAGTTTTTACATATAGATGACGTCTCCCCCTTTTTAACTAAACTGAAGGGATAGTTGAGTCTACCCAGATTTTCAGAGAACTTTACACTCCACAGTGCCTTTTGGATGAATGTACGTATTTCAAACAGAAGTGCTGTTACACAAGTGCATGAAAAGAGTCAAAGTTCATGATATTCTTCTCCTTTCCTCTGTGCACACCACAGCTGAGTCAGAGGAAATGCCTCCTTTATCACTGCCAGTGCTAGCTCAGCACCCAGAGGAAAGCAAGGTCTGTCCCCTTCCCTGGGTGCTTCACTAGTCAGACCTGGAGCTTGGGAGTCCCTCCCTGGATCCCAGTTGTGGATGTGCAACTGACTGAGCTCATTGGGAGCTTCCCAGTGAACACAACTGCATTAGGATGATCAGCTGAACTGACTCTCTCTGTCAAGCAAGTTTTCCATTTGCTGCCTGGAAGATTTGTATGCATCAAGAATAATCTATTTTCCAGCCCATCCAGGAGCTTAAAATTTGAAAACCTGGCTGTCTCAGAGAGACATATCTTCTCTGCATACTAAATCTGAGCCCATGCTGTCCTTAGTTAAAACCATGTGTTCTATGAAATCATGTAAGGACTTGATATGGCCTTCTCAACAGTTATATGTGGAGACTCTACAACATCAAAGATCATTTTTTGACATGTCTCTTCCTCCCTCTTCCTCCTTACTTATTCATCAGTGCAAGAACCTTCATTTTTGTGTCTAATAGCTTGAAAAATAAACTTCCTGCCATCTTACTTCAACAGAGGCCATCCTTTCTTCCTTCCTCGCACCTTCATTCCCCTTTTCTCTCATATTCTCTATTTTTTCTTGTTTGCTCTGTTATTTAACTTGTAACAATTCACAGAAGCACAAATTTTTTTTAAGACAAAGCTTGTCTTTTTCTTTTGCTGACATTTATGAGGGAGGGTCTGTCTTCCCCATTGTGCTCTATTTATTCCTTTTTCCAAAAATACATGGTTGCAGATTTAATCTTCACAAGACATGTTTTTCCTTCCTTCCTTCCTGCCTTCCAGGACTCTATGGCATTTTATTTGAGAAGCACAAGGAGGCTGCCTTTGCAAATTACTGTCTCTGGGAATCACTTGGATATGTCATCACCTTTGGTTACAGCACCAAATTGCAAGCCTACATCAAACTGTACATTTTATTGTCTGTGCTTGTGCTGTCCATGGTGACGTATGGAGCAGTGGAATACCTTGAGGCTAAGAGCTCCCCTCTTAGCCTCCCCTCCCCAGAGGGACACCTACTGCTGCAAAGAAGGAAAATGGAGGACCTCACTCCCAGGAGACACACATGTAATCCAACAGGATCAGAGTGATGGAGGTAAAGCACACCAGCCAGCTCTATACAGGCAAGTCTCCAAGGGGATTCCAATGTGTACTGTATCCAGAAAGATGGTAAAGGAACTGATTTCAAGGCCATTATAATGCAAATGTTTTAGGAGTAAAAATCTCCTTTGACATCTAACGTTTTTAAGGGAAGGTTATCCGACTTCACCCTTTCATGCAGATGATCAACTAAATGTTTTCTCTTTTTATTTTAATTAATAAAGTCTTAATAAATGTAAACAAGGCTCCTAAAGTCCTCACATTTTTGTTTCTGTGGATAAGACCTGATATAGCTACAGTCAAACCTATACAGTCCACATGCAGAATGAGAAGAGCAACTGGAGTTGCTCAGTTGATTGCAGACAACACACATAATTTCATGGAATCATTAATTATAAAGATCTATGTTGTTTTTATGCTGCATTCCTTAATGCCTGCTGTAAATAACATCAACCTATAAACTGGCTATACCTGCAGTTCATATCTGCGCACCGCAGAGCCAACTAACCACTGAGTCCACCAACTTGTCTTAGGTCAGTAGACAGTTGTGAATCTGCCCATGTCATCCCTCTATCCCAGCACTCTTTCTCTTTTGATTTTCGTGTCTCCAATTTTTCTGTCACCAGTTACGGCAACTTCATCCTGAAAGAGATGTCTTCCACAAGGCAAAATATGCAGTGATGATGATTTTCCCCCACTTTCCCATCCAGGGACAGAGCTGTTCTCAAGATGAGCAGCCAGGCCATGGGGAACCATGGCCATGAGGAGGCTGCAGGTGACAGTGCAAGTCAGAGTGATAAGGAGAAAAGGAGGATTGGCCTACACTAATAAGTCTTTGAGACCTATATGTATTCTACAGTGGCTCATCTCATTTTAACTTCTCTTTAGATTAATCCATATTGTTTCTAGATATGGATTTTCATGGTTTTACTGGAAAGAGTGTTACTGTACAGTTACTGTGCAATGTCCCTGCATCCTAATGAGAGAGCAATGTACAGCATCATGATCATTACTGGTAATGACACTATTTAGATTCTCCGTGTGAGGCAGACAGCATCAAAAGAATTTCAGACAAATGCTCTTCATATCCAAGATTAGTGTTGCCTCTGGAAATAAACTACCATAGCTAGTGAAGCTAGTTATCTGCCATGGAGATAACACTTGAAACTACTTCCTCTCAGTTACTAACCATAGCAGGAGGATGAGACGCCATGCAGTGTGACAATAATAAAACCATTTGTGTGACAATAATCCCCAAATTGTTAGGTCTTTTAAATAGCAGCAAACTTCATGCTTCTTTAGTGTCTCTTGTATTTCTTGTTCCCAAGCATCTGGACTCCCCTTCAGACTCCACTTGTGTTGATTCATGGCTTTTCAAATGATGAGCCAGGTCTCATAAAATAAAGCAAAATTCATTATGTCATGCAGAAAAGAAGGTGACAGGTGGGCTTCGTCACAGATGCAGCTTTCTCTTGCACCTTTGCCCTGTCAGCTCAAACACATGCTGTTGATCTCTCTGTTGGAAAAACAAATGGCATAACTATGGTGGCTGCACAATCCTCACAGCCTCGTATCTGCCCAGCAGGTACAGATGGATATTCTAGGCTGCTGCTGATTCTTACCCTTCCATCTCATAGAGAAACACAGCATCACGTTTCAACACATCTCTGAATCCTCCTCCGATTCTCTTTTACAAAGCAATTCTTCAATGGTAAGTGAAGCGAAGAGGATTTTTTAGGTCAACATCATGCTGAAAACCTCATCTCTGTGAATGTAATAACTTTTATTTGTAACAACCCAACACAGAAGTCAGGATCCTGCTACATGAGATGCTCTACAATCGCAGAACATAAAGATGACCCCTACCAAGACACTATACAGCTTTTTTTGAATATAGTTTCTCTTTTTACTCCTGCACTGAGTCTGGCTGGGATGGAGTTAACTTTCTTCATAGCGGTCCATATGGCGCTGTGTTTCACAATTTTGTAACTAAAACAGTGTTGATAACACACCAGTGTTTTGGCTATTGCTGACTAGTGTTTGCAGAACATCCAGGTTTTCTTTTTCTTCACTCTTCCCCCTCAGTGAGGAGGTTGCAGGAGCCCAAGAAATTGGGAGGTGGCACAACCAGGACAGCTGAGACAGACTGACCAAAGGGATATCCCATGCCACATGAAGCCATGCTCAACAATGAAAGTGTGAGGAAAAGGAGTTACCAAGGGGCAGATAAAAGGTGTTCTGACATTGTTGAGGAGCTCAGTATCATTGACATTGAAGCAGGAGAGGAGATAGAACATTATGGCCTGTGGTTTGGGGAGCTGATTTTCACTCTTGATTTTTCACAGACTTTATGTACTCATTTCCCAAATGACAACTCTTCCACTGCACAGGGAGCATGAGGAAAAACTCTGTTACCTTGGGAATGAAAGCCACAGCTACATGTGGCAATGCAATGAACATGCTTAAGCCTGGGGCAGGATGAGTATAAAGGTGCCCATCAGTCTTGGACTTGACTTAAATGAAAATTGCCATTTATGATATTATTATGCATGGACAATACACAGTTATAAAACTTCTATGGTTTTGTTTATTGTAAAGACTATAGGGATTTTGCTGCATGGTACATATATAAAAAAATAGGGAGAAGTTCAGCTAGGAACATATATTCACTGAAAGGCGAGAAAAAAAAGATAGTTGACATTGCTGTGACATGAGACCTCTGTCCTTCCACAACCAAGGAAGACTCCACAAGTCCTGCTTCAGTCTAGCACGCAGTGAGCACAACAGGTCTGTCTGTGCTGAGGCCTCAACCAGCAGCAGGGTGCAGGTAGACTCACCCTTCTTCGCCCCATGCTTCCCTACCAGACAAGCTCTTACCTCACCCACAACAGTTTTCATTCTGCAGTGAAACAATAGCTGTTATCAATCTGACTGTGTGTGTGTGTGAGGTTAACAAGAGCAGGTGTAGCCATCTCAATGACACCAGCTTTGGGGTTTGAAGTGGTAGCCAGATGAATATCTACCCGGTCATGTGCCTGAATCCTTCAAGAGCTCTAAGCCAGGCAATGGTAATAGGCCTGTTAATGCTTACCTACTAAATGCTCTGTGCTCCCTGGTGTTACAGAGGATGGCATCCTGCTCTCCTCAGGGCTCCAGAAGGCCAGGTTGGATGGGACATTGAGCAACTAGGGCTAGTGGGAAGTGTCCCTACCCATGGCAGAGGGGCTGGAACTAGATGGAAGGTCCCTTCCAACCCAAGCCATTCTGGTTCTATGATTCTAAGGTCTCTGCTTCTGGTTGCTGGTTGGCAACATCAGTACATGGGTGTTAAACTTGAGCATGGTCAGAGACAGCTGTGGTGGTTTTTGCATTGTTGCAGAATGTCTGCAAACTCGCAGGTGAGTTTACAAGTTATTAAGGAATGGGCTGAACACAGAAACCGCTGGGACTGAAGGCTGGTGAAGAGATGGGAGGTCATCTGGGCACACGTTTATACATAGTAAAGTGAGTGAAATTTATCTTCATTCATTTAGACCACTTCCTAATCCTGGAGTAATAATAACACTTCATAATAACACTTCTAACACTTCTAATAAGAGCTTCTGCTTATATGTGATATGGTTTTCTTAAAAGTGGATAGGTACTCTTTATTAAAATGGTTTGTTTTCTTTTCTTTGCATTTAATTATCTGGGAAATTGAAGCAGGCATTTATTATATCTAGGTTTGGTGAGCCAATTTCCTGTAAACTGGCATTCCCTGAATGCCAGAAGTTTAATTTCATTCCCTGAATGCCAGAGATATGAAGGATGTTCATTAACACAAGCTGATATGAACAAACCACCAAAGAAAGCTTCATTGTTCCGACATTATTAACAGCTTAATTTATGATTACCTAGTGGAGACTGTGATGGCACAGTTTGCCACACGTTGATTCATGTTCAATGGCAGAAACACTGCTAATAACATTGTTGAACAGTGCAGAAAAGACAAAGTTAAAGCCAGTCTATACAGTGACTCATCCAAATGCTTATTATGGCTGCATCCAATTGCATAATCTTTTTTCTAATTTAATAGTCTTTGCCCCAGGATTTGAACCAGCTACTGTAAATCTTGTTTAGTTTTGTATGGTTGGGGTTTTTTTGTGTGTTTGGTGTGTTTTTGGTGTTTTAGTAAGCCTCTCAGATTTTTTGGTTGTTTGCTTGTTGTTTGCTTGTTGTTTGTTACTCATTTTTTTCTTATCATGACATAGTGCTGTTTAATAAGCAGACAGGACAACGAATTCCCAGTAAAGAAAGGGGAAGCAAAGATAACCATAATTTCCTGGGACCACCACATTAGGTGTGTGTGCAAGCTCAGCAGAAAGCCCCCAGATTTCCGGGGCTGAAAAGAATGACTGACTTCAAGAGACCCAGCAAGACTACTTTCCCCTTCATGGTATTTTATGTAAGTCCTATTACATCACAACCATACTTCAGGAACTACTTACCATGTTTCTCTCCTGTTCCCTTAAACCCCTTACTCAGGGAAAGCTGTCACTAAGAATAATTCAGCTGCAGTCTGTCTCTGGTTTATAAAGGAATTCTGAGAAATAATCCCGGTGTAGTTGAGATCTTGTTCCTTGCCTTCCAACACCAGTTTAAACCTGAGATGGAAAGTTACTGCAGGTCTAACTGTAAAACATCACAAAACATATTAATATACATATTATATTGGAATATAGAATTACATATTACTTTGTAATATGGAAAGTCATTGTATACAGAAGTTCAAATTTTGGCCACATTCTCAGCCACTAATGATGCCTAAACTTCCTTTCCAATAGGAGCCTTATTCCTTACACCCTGGACCAAAGCTTGCTTCAAATCCCTTCTCTTTTAGACAACAATTCCCTCACTACAGAATGTAAGATTGTCCAGGACTATTTTTAACCCACACACTACAGTTCTATGGTAAAGTAATCACATGTTTCTAACCCAACTGCCCTGCTTCTCAGTTTCCCCAAAAAACCTCCTGGACACTTCTCTAAAACACTCCTCGCATCAAGCCCTCATTGAGAGTCTCCTGGTTTTGCTCTGCACTGTAACTCACTTGTTACAGCCTCCAGAGCACTGTTTGTAGAATAGTTCTGTGACTGCTCTGTGGTTACCCCTCAGAGCCTGTCAGCAGCTGCCAAATCCATTAGACAGCCATGACATAGGTACATCATATGAGAGAGGCACAAATGTGAGTGTGGAGAGAGAAACATGTTTTTTCATTCTGAAAGAGATTTTAATTTTTTTCCACATTCAAATAAAATGATGAGAATCCTGAATTATTTTGTGACTTGTGAAACTTTTGAATTATGTTAATTTACATTTTGATAATGGTAAAACATTTCATTTTACATTTGGGCTTTTAGTTTTAAAACTAAATTGGCATTCAAAAAAAGTCTTCCTGAACCATTGCCTCTTAAAAACGAAAAGAGAATATTCTGACAATTTTAAAACACAAAAATCAAAACTAAATAAAAGCTAGCAAAAGATTGCATTTGTTCTCTGGAAAAGAAGTTTTCCATTTCAATAAATGGTGTTTTTTCCATAGAAAAGTGTCCCTCGCCAACTCCAACTGCACATTGCTCAATGCAGTACTTCCAGGTGTGACTTTTCCCTTTGGTTTCTGTAGTTATTTGGAAGGCAGAGGTTGCTCATTCTGGAGTCTAAAACTAACCTAAAAAGAAAAAGCAAGGATGCCACTACAATAACAGGATGTGAAGGAATCTTGTCTAGCATACAGACCATTTACTCTGGCTTTTTTTCTTGCTACTTTTTGAGACAAGGTGGCAGTTGGTATGTTAATATTTTGTCAGAATGGTCCTCAGCTCAAATACTCTTACCCAAGACACTCTCTGCCCCAAACACGGAGTCTAATTCTCAGGGACAGACTGTAGGGTTTCAGCACTGTACGTTTCCATAAAAATAAAACTGAGAGAAACAGCAACTCTTTCAAATCTACAGATCCATGGGCCTTTTCCTCTGTGCCACCAGGCCAGTTGGACAGGTCTTTAGTCTCAGTCTTGTGTATATTGAATTAGCTGGGTATGGAGGAGCACACTTCAGAAGCTGCCTGTATGAGAATTGCTATGTGCAATGGAACTCCAAATGCATTTCCTACTCATAAAAATAGATGGGGCCCATCACCTACTTCCATTATAGACAGTGAGAAACGGTATTTCATTCAGAATCTATGTGCATTTTTGGAACATTATTTTCTTGAGAGGGAAGTAATGAGATAAGAAAGTGCCTTGCTCCTCAGGACTGGGGGAGAAGCTCACTGGAGGAATAACAGAAGATTATCAGAGAGTTAAATCAGCATATGTCAGAGGAGGAAAAGAGCATTGAAATCAATAGGTATTTTCCTACTGTCTACTGTCAGTTTAACATTGGGCTTTATGATCTTAACCGAGAGAGTGTTTGCTCAGAGCAAGGTAAGATACTTAGTGCAATGTGCCAGTAATTTGCACACAAGCAGCAGTGCAAAGAAAGTCACCTTAAGTAAGGTGGAAGTGAAGGCAGATGACTATGATACAAGAGATATCTTGAAGCTATTGGAGTTTCATCTCCATGAGAATGTTTGTGACAAATTCAAGCCATGCCTTCTAGAAATCAGCTGAAATCCAGCCTTGCTTTTAGGCTGTTCCATGGATGACACTGTGAGAAGAAAACTTTTTCACAGTATTGTTGAACTGCTGAACTACAAGCAGATTGACACTCTCAGGCCAAACCAAGTGGCTGGGATGAAGGCTGGCAGAAGGCATGTGCCCTAGAGCACAGCTGGTGAGAGTGCCTGGCTTACTCACTTATGAAAATTGGCTAAATGTACTTCTGCTTCTTCTCTACAACCTGCCCTGCAGGCTGCAAGAGGATCAATTCCTAAGGTGGCTGTCCTAAGAAAACTGCCAGAGCACTTCCAAGAAAAACACTGACTTCCCAGCTGCAGGAAAAATACCAAGCCAAAAGTACCCTTCTGAGCAAAAGGTGAAGCTAAAAATAAACAAATCCCAGGAGGCTGGGCATTCTCCACACAAGTCTGCCCAGCTCAGTTGCTGGTTACCTACACTTACCTACACACATATTTCCTCTGATAAAGGCCAGAGGCCCACACCCCTGGATGTCTGAATGGAACTAGCACTGCTCGGAAGTCAGAGCATATTCTAAATTTGAACCACATTTGAGGCCAAATACTGTCTGTACCATGTTTCTGCTAATGCCAGAAAAACCTGTGAAAAGACAAAAGTGGTATTTCCCAAACATGTTCCATCTCCATGAAGGATTAATGAAAATTTTGTTGTAAATACTCCAGGGCAAAAAACACCAAGAAGTAGCTATAAGTGTTGCTACAGTTTAAGCACAATATGAGTCACACTTAGTTTGGATTGTTTTGGGGTTATTTTTATTCCTACAGCTATGAACTATAAATGGTAGAACCATGCTTCTGGTTAACTAAGGCAAGTGGAAGGTGGAGGAGAGAGGGTGTGAGAATCAGCCTGTGAAAAACAAAGTGGGATGTGTCAGAACTCATCTGTGAAGGACTCTCAGTTATAATATACCTGACAGAGCTTGTCATTCATGCAGGTGTTTTTCTGCCTCCTTGTTTTCAAACCCAACTTATGCCCTTTATGTCAAAAATCCCTTTACTATCATACTGTAAAATACCATCCCAAAAACGTGTCTTGGTAAAACAATGGGCTGGAAAAACTGCTGTGAAGTCTTCAGCAGCCTCACCTTTGACTTCCCCAGTGGAAGGTTTGCCCTTGATTTGCCAGAGTAGAACCAGGCGCATGCCTGTGCCCCATGACAGCCTTCCTGTGAGTTGCTGCTTACAGGGTGAATGTACACACCAGCATGGTGAGTGCTGGAATAAGGATAAGGAATTACTTAGCCACAGAATTCTGTGATTCAGTGACAGGTTATTGAATAGTAAACAGTGATTTAAGGCTAAAAGCTGCAAGCAAAGCCTGTTTTCTGATTTACTACAGAAACAAAAAGAATGTCAGCATTTTAACTAGAGAACAGGGACCTTTTGTTAAAGGAATTCTTGGGAATAAAAACAATGGTCCTTTGTAAAACATTGGTATCATATCTAGTTTCCCAGCCAAACTGAAAACATTAGCCACATTCACTTTTTTATGATGCTTAACTGAGAAAAAAATCAACATAGATTTGTTTTGGTCAGCATAAGGTAACACAAACTGAAATTCTTAGTGAAACACATGGAAAAGTATGAAGTCTTGAATTTATTTTGGTTAGAGTTTTCTTTTACTAAACAAATAAAATATATTAACTATTTCAGTAGTGAAAAGCAGGAGGGTTATGAAGCAGTTAAGGGAAAACAATACAATTTTATCATTACACCAGCTGGTATCAAACTGCATGGATGCTCACAGATTCATAATTAAATTGATAAACTGAACTATGTGTATGGCCAATACCAGCAATGCTTCTTGCTCTTTGAAAGATGTTCTGTGATTTGAGTGATAATTTGTTGATAGTCTGAGCCCCTGGAAACAGAAGAGAAGAGCAAGCAATTCCATAATGCTGTAATTTTTGCATTTACGTGTGAGAGGAGGATAAAGCAGCATGCTGTGAGAGTGTATTTGTCAATAGAGGAATTTGAAGGGCATAAGGAGATAACTGGGTATCTCAGTCAACGGGCATGTAATGAGCTGAGCTCTACAGGAGAAATGTTTTAGTGATTTGGAAAAATTCACTTCAATGGAAGTGTTGAAGGCCAGGTTGGATGGGGCTTTGAGCAATCTGGTCTAGTGGAAGGTGTCCCTGTCCATGGCAGGGAGGGTTGGAACTGGATGATCTTTAAGGTCCTTTCCAACCCAAACTCTTCTATGATTTTCTGACAGGCAGTCTATGGGGAAGACAGTTGAAAGAAGCATCTGATAAATTATTAATCCCCCTAAGTATCAAGTGCCATCCAAAGAACCTTAAAGATGGAGAGATTCACTGACCAGAAATATTTTTGTACTACTGGAAGAATGAAAGCAATAGTGGGAAAGGTTATCTCAAAGACAAAGCAACACAGAGGAAGTCTGAGGAAAGACTGCTGGAGGAAGAAGAAAGAGCTCTTTGATCCAGAATAATCACTAGGGTGGAATAAACATTACATTTCATTTTCAGATGCATGAGGCAGAGTTTTTAGATTGTGATTGTATAATTATTGAATAACTTTGGTCAAAAGGGACATCCAAAGCTATGACTGTTCACTCCCCTTCTGCTCAGGTTTTGGTCTAATGTCCAGCCCTTGATAAGCCCTTATATATGCTGGAAAATTCTGCTCCAAAGAACCCAAACGAATTGGAAACAATTATCACTTCCACACTCTTTGTAATTATTAACTGAGGAAATAAAAACCCTATGCAGGTTTGTTTTCATCAGCACAGAGCAGCACTGAATTGTTGGTTATTATTTGAAGTTCTTATGCCATAGTTCTTAAATGTAGTCACTTTCACAACAAACTGCAGAAAAACTAGTGAAAGTATTTTAATGTTGAATACACAAAGAGACTGCATCTCCTTCAGTCTCACTCAAGAGACATTTCGTTCAGGTAAGGTTATTCCAGTCTTAAGCAACAGTTGCTAAACCAAAGTAATTTTCAGCCCTACAAATCCATCCATTCATTTTCACAAGTTAAATCTTCCTAAGAGTTCTGGTCTGCCAAGAAAACAGCTTGAGCTACAGACATACAGTGCAGGCCTCTGTGAGGAGGAATCACTTCTTATCTAGGATGAGTTTACCCTCCTCATCTTTGATTTGGACTCTTCCAGTGGAGTACTTGGTTTCCTGTCTGCCATTGCAGAACACAGTTTTCACAGTGCCATCCATGTACTCTCTCCTCCTGAACTGCGCAGTGTGAATCTCCCTTTGGCCATCACTGAACACTACTGTTTTGTCTCCATTCCTGAAAGAAGTAGCAGTGAATGAAGTGATGAGAAGGCACTCTGTTTTTAACGTGCATTACTGAGCTGTCTCATGTGACTCAATGAAAGTGGAAAATAATGTCTAGTGGAAAACCTCAGGATTTATATGGGATGCCATTAGAGATCTGATTTCACAAAAAGACTTTGATACATAATATAACAGCTATTGGATGGTGAGCTCTGCATTTTACATGACTTCATGCAGGGATCTCAAGGTATTTTACAGGCAGAAAATCCATTTTACAACAGGATCCTTCCTAAGCCCAGAAGCAACACGTGTAAGAGAGTCCTGTTGCTGATTTTCTCATTTTGCATGGACAAATAGAGAGGCAATACAGATTCACAGAATATGACTTGGAAGAGACCCACAGGACCATCAAGACCAACTCTTAATGAATAGTCCATTCAGGGATCAAACACACAACCTTGCTGTTATTAACACCATGCTCTAACCAACTGAGATAGTCTCAGTCCTTGCCCCATATTAGACGGGGAACCAAACAGCTGAGAATAGAGCTCAGGAGCCGTCATCCTGAGTTCTTTAGTACTCACATTGTTAACATTGACAACTGGTGATCTCCCAGCAACTCTGGCCAGTGTAAAGTTACATGGAACTAAATGAGGAATATTTCACAGCCATTTTGCCAGTGGTGAGTGGTCACCTCTCATTCAAGGTGGAAGTGAATTGAAGGTGCCATATTGTAGCAAAACCCTTGTAATCTTGCGAATCCTTTTTCACTTCACCTGGGCATTTCGCAGCTATGCAAAACCCCGACACAGTTCTAAATGTCAGTGTTGTTGTACCTGTGTCCATTGCCTGGTCCCTGTTGTTTACACAGGACTTACTTTTCTACCTTTACTACTGTGCCATCTGGGAAAAATGTTGCCTTCATTCCATCACTATAGAGGCATTTGACTGTGTGATCTGGGAACACAATTTCTTGTGTGCCATCGGGATAATGCTTTTCTGTGGAAAAGAAAATGTAAAAAGTTTGTCTAGTGTTCTTTCAGGCTGCTTTACAAAGAGCTAAATCAGGAATTTTTTTTTTTAGACATTGTAGTGAGGATGGAAATTATAGCCACAACACTAGTAAAAGAATTAAAGAATCACACAATCAGTTAATCAAAATTAGAAGAGCTACCTTTACATTCCATTATTGTATTTGCTTTGTAGGAGGAAACCGAGCAGTGAAGTAACGGAATATACTGAAATACGAAGACAATGTGAAATGATAAGAAAATACCCAATCTGATGGAGTCAGAATTCAGACCACACTTTCATGATAGAAATAAATATGCACATACAGTTCACATTTATGAGCTCTTGCATACCTATCTGATTATTAGGGAACTGCAGAACCTCCAGGCCATCTGGATAAGCAGTGTGAGTCGTCTGTGCATCTGCATAATAATAAATCTGGAAGGAGAGTGAGATGATAGCAGCATGTTCACAATATTTGCATAAGCAGATTCAACCATAACAATGCGCACAAAAGTAAGTAATCTTTAAAAAGTCATTTCAAGGTCATTTTCTGAATCTGCCATCCCCAAAAGTAGATATGTTCACACTGTTGTTCCTTCCTCTCATTCACACTCATGGTTGCTTCTAGACGATGCTATTTTCATCTCTGGAGCGTGCAGGAGAACAGTGCGCACATGGAAGTCATCTTCCCACCGCTTTGCTTTGGTTCTCATCCAGGAACTATTAATTTAAAATAATCCCAGTGCTGCCAAGGCCTCACTTATTTCCACTTTAGCTCACATTATTATTAACAATTTATATTTACATAATGCCAAGAGGGAAGAACCCCCAGTGCCACCCACTCTACAAATGTATAAAAACGAGTCCTTGCTTCAGATGGCTGCCCACGCCCCTTGTCTTCGTTCAGTCTCTTGCTTGGCCAGCTACACATTTGTTCCGTCTTTGATTGTTACCTTCATGCCTTTCCCCTTTTGTCCTTGTAGGTAAAGCAGTTGCATTACCCTGGGTTGTTAAACCAACACCCTTCCTCCTCAGTTTCCCTCAGAGTTGATAGATCGAGATAAATTATAGGACCTTGTTGAAAGATCAGTTAACCATTTTATTTTCCTTAAAGAAAATAAAAAGTTACCCACCACACTCTGATCTGGCATGATCTTCTTTACATCTCCATTGGAAAAGCTAATTGTTGTCATCCTTTTATCAGCACTAATCTCTTTTTTAGTACCATCACGGAAAGTGAGGATTCGGCGTCCATCAGATAGTAGCTCTTCTACCTTCAAACACACAGAGCATCCCAGTGAAGTCAAAGGAAATGAGCAGCATTGCACTTCCTTCCAATTAAATTGGAACTTGAAGGAAGTCATGCTGTACCCTTGTATTTCAAAAGTTATCTCTGCAGAACAGCCATTATTTTTGCTTCATTTATGCGTAAAAGAGGCCAAGAGAAATTTTCTATTCACAAGATGAACTTTCTTGTAGCATATGTTCCAAGTTCTCACCCCACCACTTTGTTTTAAGTGCAAATAAGCAAAATAAGGTGCACAGCCCTGGGACAGTAGGGAAGATAGTTGTGGGGTTTTTTACCAACTTTAGTGAATTATTGTCTAGACTCATTTCATACATGCATGTACATCTTCCACACAGGTCACTTGAGAGACACCCGGTTCTGGACTGTGTGAACCACAATGATTGAACTTGATGTATTAACACAGGGTGCTGACATGGCAGGTTAAGAACCATTTCTTTCCAAGAAACCCTGTACTACAGTAATTCAGTACTGCAGAATTAATTCTGACTGCTTGCACAGACCAGTAAATTTGCTTGAGATTTCTTATCAACAGCAGGCAATAATCAAGAATGTTAGTATGGTCTTCTATAAAAAATACCTTCGTCAGAGAAGATTTCATACCCAGCACAGCCTTTGGCTAATCAGTTTCCCTGGTGTTACTACAGCAGCTGGTTCTGTTGAGTATATATCAAATCCCATAATACAATTAATTTGATTAAGTCCAATGAAGAAGACAACCAGAAGATGTACTAAAGCTTTGCCATATGGCTCCAATTTTATCAGAATTTTCATGAAAAGGGAATGTCTCCCAACCAAAAAAAAAATCGTATTTTCTCTCACCTTTCCATCATGATACTCTATTTTCTCCTGCACCTCTTCCTCATGCTTTCTTCTTTCTTGATGTAATGTTGACCTTCTAGATAATATTGATTTTGAAGGCTACATTATGAAAACATCAAAGTCAGTGTTATATAAACAGAAATACTTTAAAAACATTTTCATTAACTTAAAACAACTCTGCAAAAAACTTTTTTATTTTTATACACAGAGGAAAGATTCCCTTCTTTCTGGTATTGCCTTGTACTTGCAATGAATTTTCGCATTTTATTTGTAACTAGAAATGTTGCACATTAACTTCAGTTATGTTCAGTTTGCAAAGCAAAAGGCAGCAAAAAGGACGTCCAAAAATGAGGTAACAAGAGTGCATTCTGGCAAAACTATGCTGTACAAGATGGAGAGAATAAACACAGGAGCAGAGAGCAGAACTATCTCTGAATATTGGACAACTGATTTATGAAGAAAGGTGCTTCCATTAGCTGGAGTCACTGTTCCAAAACAAATTACATGGCTCTTAGCTGTTAGGTAATGCTATCTGTGTAAGTAAGGGTTATTCTGGATGTTACAATTCCAGTTTACCATCACCATGAGTGTTCTTTGCGGTCTGGCAGCATAAAGGAGCCTTAAGTCAAGTGACATCTGGCACACAGCATCCAGGGCACTTACTAGCTGATGTTAATTACAGTTTGAAGATGTGGTGAATTTTGAGTTATGGGATCCAAAGGAACAGGGAGAACTACTCCCCACAGGGCAATGGTATGCTTCAGTAAATAGCTGTAAACATTATCTCAGAGTTGCCAGATCCATCCCTAAAGCTGTGTCTGCTATGCAGCATAGCATAGGAAGTCGGAATGGAATAGGTTTTTTTCTTGGTGCATTTTATCTCTGCTCATAAAATGAAATAACATAGTTGCTGATCATGTGGGAACCAGTATTATAAAAAGCTCAAACCTTTGCTTCAGTTTCCAGAAAAGCAGAACTGTCCGTAGATGCTTTGTTGTCATATGCAATTATGCTGCTTCTCCTGTCAGTGGTCACAAAAGCCACTTTATTCTGAGCTCTTAGCAATTTTTCTGTCTTTTTAAGAGTTTCTTCTTCCTGAGCCAAAATTAGAATGTTAACTAACAACATGCATTACTGTTCAACTGTTGTGCAGAAATATATTGATAAAGAAATCTAGCCTATTATTTGAAAGCCATTGCAATATTGTTTTTAAATACTGCACTTATATAATGGGTAAAGGCAAAAAAGTAAAGCCAGGAGAGTATTGTTCCCAAATGAATAGGAATTAGATGCTCTAAATGAAAACTAAGACCACAGAGTCACTGTAACTCTGTTTCATAGAATTACATGGTGAAATACGTCTGTTTCTTCATTGTTCTTGCAGAGCGCAAAGCTGCAAGTATCATTGCTGTGGTTATGTGAGAGAGATGTGTCTTCTGAGCTATATGAAACGGGCAAAGGTGTCCCTGTAAGAAAAATCAAAGAATAAAGGATCACTGAAAGAGTATGGAAATTGCTGAATCACATTTCCATACTATCTCAGGCTTTTAAAAGATGCTAGCTCTCAGAGTCTTGCAATACATTGCTTCTTGCACTTATAATGTTTGCTAACAGTTTGTCCATCCTCCCAAAGGTGCTTTTGGTCCTGGACCAAAATGAAATGCAGTCCACATCCATTCTCCCTCCTACCTCCTGCATTTCTGGGACAACAAACTCAGTGAGTAAGTAGGTGACAGCACAATCTGCTCTCCCTCTCTTGTAAAATGTAAATTTGACAATACTTCTAAGAATCATAGGAGTGTTTTAGTGACAACATTTTCTGTGAGTCAAGAGCTGAGAACCAGTGTCTCCAAGCTGCTTGCAGACTGCTTTAAGCAGGCAGGAAGTTTCCACATATCTTACCTTCTACACAGGAAGATGACTTGGGATCCTTAAAACAATGACTCAGATGTGAGGCAGCTCCAGGTGATTTCCTACTATTATATCTTCCTCCAGTAAGAGAGGGCTGATGCACAGTCTGAAGAAAAAGGGAGATACCTGGTGTACCATCATGCTTCACTTTAACATGGGACCTACCAGTGACATGGCAAGAGCATGTCATACATTTCTCCTTCCTAGGAATTTAGCTGTCTGTCTGTGGATATTGTTCAGGGATATTGTACAGGTGCCTAACAGTGGTTCAGATTATTGCAGAGAAAGAAAGGAGAATGGAAGAGCTGGAAGAAACCTCAGACAGGGCCCTGCCTTCCACCTCCCCCATCCCTTCTCTTGGGAGCTACGCTCCATCTCGTCCATGGTGAATTGCACTGCAGTAATGTCTGCGCCTGGCAATGCACCTCACTGGTCCAAATCCCAGCCCTGACCCATGGGATGACTTCCTGTCATGACCCCAGGTGTGTCTCATCATTATGGGCTTTGACAACTGGGATTTTG
Organism: Acanthiza pusilla; assembly: GCA_036630365.1. Taxonomy (NCBI): domain Eukaryota; kingdom Metazoa; phylum Chordata; class Aves; order Passeriformes; family Acanthizidae; genus Acanthiza; species Acanthiza pusilla. The sequence continues at coordinate 5,160,688 of JAXCHO010000023.1, read as the reverse complement.
TTCTGGCTTTCACTTACATTCCCAGCCTTCCGTCCTCCCTGGCTGGGGCTGTGGGATGGGCACTGCCCTGATGGACTCCATGAGTTGCCCCTGGTGCTCCAAGCCCCTGGGAGTCAGTGGCCCATGAGATGCCCCAATGTTTGGTGCATGTGATCACCCCTGAACTTTTTCCGAGGCAACAGGGGCATGTTTCAAGGCATTCACCCACACTCTGGCCTCCAGGTGTCTAAATAGCTCAATATGTGAACAGCCTCTGAGATAATCTCTGACAAAAAAGCCTGCAGTTCCAGGGAAAGAAGACCACAGACTCTGAACAATAGCATGCAAAGAAAATAAAGGCAGTTTAAATAGACTTTGCTACTGACTTACTTTGTCTGGTTCAAAAGGTGTCAGTCTTCCCTGGTGAAGGCTCCTCCTGCCTGTTGGTGTTGTGCTTCTACCAATGGAGCAGTTAGATGGTTTCTTTTCTTGATGTTCCTTTGTCACTGATCTCAAAGGATCAGCTTTTTGCACAAAGCTATTTGCAGCCTAGAAAGTGCAAATACATTTGTAATAAGTTAATATAAACATTTCCAAATAACATTAAAAATCCTCCTACAATGGGTGCATCATTAAGGGGTAAAAACTTTAGGAAAATGTTTAACTGTGTATGTGGGCATACTCAGACACACACAAACACACACATACACATTCTATACAGAACTCTGTATCTGAGGTCTTACTTCCCACATTTCTCTGTGCTTGGTCAATGATGTAAGTCAAGGGTAATCCAAGGGGCAGAGTGTGAGGCCAAAAGCTGCTGTCAGACTCTCATCCCTCAGTCTCACGACCCTGTCAATAGCAGGAAAGATAACTCTCTCTGGGACAGCATAACTGAGCGGAGCCTTGCGAAATATATTGCATGACAGTTCATTTTTACTTGCTGGATATCCACCCTTTCTACATTTTGATTTCATAGATCTCCACCAATCAAGGCTGACACAAGACTTGTAGGACCCTAAGGGAAGTGTGAGCTACAGAAGGGAAACGAGATGCAAACAGTTTCAAACTATAGCAGCTATTTAGACTGGAAAGAACCCAGAGACTCAAAAGCACTTTACCAATTTGTCATGGAGACCTTAGAGCACAACACAGAGGAAACGTAAAATATTCCTGCATGAACACCATGAGATACATGGGATTTACTGGATTTGCACAATGACTCTCAGCTGCAAAGAAAACATTACATTGGTATGACAGGAGAACTGAAGCTTGCGTAACCAAAACTTTAAAGGTACTGTACCTAATGTAGAATCGCCTGGCAATATGAGAAAATGGAATAGTCTCACTGCCCACACTGCTAAGTTATCCCAGAAATGGAAAGGGATTATGTCTCTGTCTGTGAGAACTGTTAGCAGACGCATCTCTAATGCATTGAGCTGCTGAATGACTAGGAGTGAGCACATGATGGTATGAAACAAAGAAACAATAAAAAGAAGTTGGAAATGACACCAATAACTCTGATTTTGAAATGGCTCGCACACTGAAGAATGGCTGCTTGAGAAGATGAGTGTAAGTTATTCATGGAAAGTATATATTTGCCATCAGCTTAATTTACTCAAGTCCATGAACTATAGCTCAAGGGATATGGGACTAGCAAAACACAAATGGGAAGACTGCACTGGTCCTTCTCTGATAAAAATGTAAAATTTTACAGCTCGTTTGACAGCTGTAAAATTTTCTCCATGTGCTCAATGAAATTTAGGGGATCTGCAATTGCTGTGGATGGTGATCTCGTATTTATATTAACAAACAACAATACAATTTATTGTATGTGCTTACAAGGAAGGAGCCAAGAAAGAAATCCCATTGAAGAAATCCCTATCCTATCCCAAGAATTTCTATCCCAAGAAAGAACACCAGAAAATTGTAGGATTTTAAAAAGCTAAATTTTTTCTCCAAGTATATAACAGCAGAGAGGGAATGGATTAGAGCTTTCAGATAGTTGCTAGAAGGTACATGAATTAATAGAATTTATTGTTAAAAAGAATATAATTTATATTTTACATATGGTGACATTTTCTGCAGGCAGATTCTGTGGATATGCCTGAGTTCTCCAAACATAATCAGGTTTTCAAATACAAGTGAGTGGGCAAACTGTCAAAACATGCCTGGGACTTCAGCTTGAGAAAAATGGTATAGAACGAAGGACCTTTAAGACTCTTTCTGATGAAAAGGTATTAGCTCAAAAGTTGCAGAGTGGTAAGAGGAAAGAGCTCCTAATCCATCATTTAATTGCTAAATATCTCAAGACTGAAACAGCCAAATGATTTAAAAGAACTTGAAAAGCCATTGGAGCAGTTTCACAGCAGCTCAAATGAATTTCAGCCCAGAATGATGGAGTCCCACTCCTCCTGTCCCCAGCCACATGTTTCCAGTCCCTCCCTTATGAAGCATCAGCAACCACAGAAGGGAACTGACCTACTTCATTGAGTAGAATCTGGCAGAAATGAACTACTTTTTTGCTGCCTGGTTACTTTTGAGTCAGCTGGCTCACCATTTTCAGAAAGTGCTAATAGGGCCACAGCAGCTCAATATTCATCAACTTCAGCGAGACACTAACATGTGGCAGCATTTTTTCCCCCTGCGGTTCATTATATGCTGTAATTCAAGCTTTTAAAAAACCACTTACATAAGGCTTGTAAATAGAAGATACTTTATGTCAAGATGGAGCCAGAGAGAAAGTATAAGTGTTTCCATGGACATGATGAGATGCATCAGCCAATGCATTTGAGGAGGCATCCATGCAGAACAATGTTAGTACTCCAACTTGCAACACATGCCATTGTAAAAGCTACTGATTTCATTTTTTATGGATTGCATACACTAGCATACCTATTTTTAAAGCAATAATATTGGAGGAATCAAGACAGGCTTAGTGAATCACATGTAGTCTCTGTTTTTGTGCAGAGGAATATCATTCTAAGAGACCATTTGAAAAATCAGAGCCATCATAGTATCCCAGGCAACCACTACAACTTTTCTCTGCACTTTTAAAGAAACTCAAATACTAATTATTTGAACTAATCACACATTACAAAGTTCTTGATAAAGATCATCTCAATTCCATCACTTTCATAAGCAAAGCCATCAAATTATCTCAAGAAATCTTTTTACTTTTCCTCATTGGAAATATGTGGATGACCAGTAAATGCAGACCCTTGATACAAAGGCGTTTCAGGATTGGAGGAAGAAGCAGCCTCCCAACATGTCCAACATGGTAGACAATTTTGCCAATCTTCACCAAAAACATTAAAAAAACTAATCATCTGATTAGGTGGTGACAAAAAAAAGAGTTGTATTATAGTTATGAAGTTTGACTTCATAAAACAGCATGTAGGCAGCTCATTCTGGATCTTTGTCATGGGAACTAGTGAAGCACAGTTTGAATTGCCTTCAGTGACACTGATCCTGCTCTTAGCAAAAGCAGACACAAAGGGACCTCTTGCAATTCTTCTGTTCCTACAGATCTATGTTATCAATAAGTAGTGAAGAACAGGAGGAGGTATTGTTACTGAGTGTCCACCTAGACCACAGGAATTCCAAAAATGTGATGTTCTCCTGGATTTTCATGCTCAACAATAATCAATTACATTTTCTAATCATCTTTTGCCTCCCAGCTGTTAATACCTACAGTTCTTCATCAGATTGTCCCAGAAATCTCTTACTTGTCAATTCCCCTAAATAAGGATCTCTCATTAACTTCAAATATCACAATTTGCATCATGTAGAGTTTGCTTTCTTCCAACAGATCAAAAAGCTGAGAAAAAGCAACAAATACTCATGGATAAAGCAGTGAAATTCAAATGTTATGAAAGTCTGTCCACATATTCACAGACCTTCCCTGATGCAGAGTTTGTAAGTTGTCAGGAAGAACATTCATAGGCAAGGAAATAACATGCTCAAAAATCATCAAAATCCCTTGCAAAATTAGACAGCCAAATCCGTCTAAGAAGATTGGAAGTAAGCACATTTGACCTTGGCTGAAACATTAAGAAATGCTATCAGTACACCTTCCAGTAGAATTCCTCTCCCCTCCTCCTGCTTCCATCCCGGCCATGCAAACGAATTCATCTTTTTTCATAGAAGTCCTGAAAATCTATCCTCGGATGCATGTTGGGCAGGAAATTGGCAACTTGTTCTTGCTAAGGAGCTGCATTCAGAAATCAAGTTGTTTTCAGAGGATTCATATTAGTAAACATTAATAATTAATAAATATTAACAATTTTTTGCCCATCTGTTCATTCTTTTGTATTCTGAAAGAATCACTAATGATGTGCAGTTAAAATGGAAATTTTTCTTTTCTCACTAAAGCACAGCTTGGACTAGACAGTCCCTCACCAGCTAGGTCATGCTACAGAACAAACAGAAATCATCCTTTAAAGTATTATAGGAAACCAGAATGCACCTTTTTCAGAGATGTAGAACATCTCGTGGTTATGGGGTGTTTTTTACTTCATAAAATCATGTCTTGAAAAAATCTGTATCTTTAATCTGTATTGATCGTTATTCAGACTTGCTTGCCAATTGTTTTTGTACATTTCCTCAAATTCTATTAACTTTGACAGAAATATGTCAGATGGCAATTTCTGTTTTGCCTTCTTGGTTACAGGTGATGAAACTGACCAGTCCAAGCTAACTTTAACTTATATGTGTTATACAAACATATCTTTTTCTAATCCTAGAACCATAGATTTTTTACATTGGAAAGGACTCTAAGATCATCAATTCCAACTCTTAACCACCCAGAACTATCAAGCCCACCACTAAACCGTGTCCCAAAGTACCATATCCACACCTTTTTGAACAGTGCCAAGGATGGTGATTCCTTCATTTCCCTGCTCATCCCATTCCAATGCCTGACAGCCCTTCTGTTGCTCAGGCTTATCCTATTCACTTCAATATGTTTCCATTCACTTTGTGGTGTTTCTATGCTCAATTTCTTAATTCTGGATAGAAATAGTATGATAGCTTGTTTTATCTATATCCAAAATTCAGAATTATCCAGATTCACAGGATCCATGAGGGAAAACATCCACCTGCTGTCAAAAGAGCTCAAATGCAAAGAAAACACAAGTGAGTCACCATGTTCAGATTTATTGCTATGGCACGGATTTTAGGCTTCCGTTTAATGTTCCATTTACCTGAGACTTCAATTCTGGATCCAAATAATTGACAACCACTCTGTTCACTTTAAAGTCTTTTTGTGCCATCAGATCACATAAAGAGCATGTGTCTCTGTCAAACCTCTTAGAGTTCACTCAGGACATCTGGGCACTATGCCCACCAGTCTAGCTCATGCTTCTGCTGGATTCCAGTTGGATTGGATCCAAAGCTGGCTAGATGGTGAAAGCTCAGACAGCAGTGAGTCCAAAAGTCTGCTGTCCTCAACTTCCCCCTTCTCAAAACTGTTGCTGAAGCCACAATTTTATTGCATGTGTCTGTGTGCCATAGGAGGAAATTATCGTTATCTCTTTTCCTATCTAGCACCATATACAATTCACTGAAGTTACTGTCTAGTGACTTTCAAGACACACACTATCGTGTTCACTGTAGTGTTGCCTCCCAGTTACCTCCCTTCTGGTCTGACATCTTTTACATTTTATTTCAGTCCCTATACAGGCAGAGAGCAGGGTGTGTTGGCTAATCTAAGTTTTCCTTTAGCCAATGGAATAGCTTCCAGTAGATGGGTTGAATTTCAGAGAGACTGTTCACTTGAACAAAGCAAAGATTCCAGCTGAATCTGAGCAAAAGTAAGAAAAGGGACTTGTAATAATCAAGGTGCTCATAAAATGAAGCAAGAAACACAAACCCAAGAGATTATTTAGGTATCTATACCCTGAGTGGTGAGGTGTGTTAGAAATGGGGGAAGCCTGGCTGTGGAGGAGCAGTCATGGACTCACCAGCCAGAAACAAGCGTCTCACTTGACATACTGACTTAACTTGTCCCAACTTCTAAAAAGCTGAGTGATTTTCCCACTGAGCTGAACTGGGAGGACACCAGTATAAAATGATGAGTAAAGCCCTCAGTGGCAAAATACTAGGTCTATGATTTATCGAGGCAAGGTGTGGGGATTCCCTGTAAAATCAACCTGTGAAGTAGCAGGAGCATGAAATTCAGAGCATACCTGAAAACAACAGGCAATTCAGTCAGGTCTAGAAAAGGGGTGGGGGGAAAGTCTTTTTCTCCTTCTACTGCAAAATCAGAAGAAAAACTACAAGGAGATTTATGTAGAATGAGAGCAAAAGTCAAATGCAAGAAAACATGACCATGCATATACATACGTTCATTTGTGGAAATTCCAAAGAACATTCTCTTAAATACATATTTGAAGGTGTGGAAAAGTGGCTACTGGCAATAAGGATGCATACTTTACTACTCGCATCTCTAAGGAAGTGCTTTTGCAAAGGTGTCTTCAGCCCCATGTGAGAGATGCTGTGGCTCTTGTGATTATCACTCCAAGTACTTTCTTCTGGTTTGGATGAAGATGTTGTCCCTCGCAGAATAGCTTCTGCAACCTAGTGGAGAATTCGTTACAAATATATAATTTTAAATTTAAGTAGCAGCTAATGGAATCAAACAGCCTCCAAAGCCATGTGACTTTCTGTTGCAATAAAAATTATGACATTTAAACACAATGAATGAAATTATGCATGTTGATCTGCTAGGGACAGAAATTCCCCAGTATCAGGTAAAACTTTGTAGGTGCCATCCTGACATCTTCAAATATAGCATCCTAATATTATTCTCATGCAACAAAAATATTCAGAGTCTTGAGTAGTAGTTCTACATCATCAAATATCCCAATGCAGTAGAAATAAAACAGAAATCCAGCCTAGTACAGAAATCAATTAGCTTTTTCTTATCCTTGCTTTTATTGGAATTTTTATGCATTTTAATTCTGTACCTGTGACTAATCTTTTTTTCCTGACCTTCACTATCTATAAAAGGATGAGTCATACCAGCAGGTAGGTTTGGGAAAAGTAAAAATAAAGTTAAATCTAACTTCAAATCACATTTTCAATGAAAGTTAATAGTGTTAGTGAAAAATTTCATTAACAAGTACATTAATATCAAATAAAATAAGAGACACAAGACTTATTCACTCCAATAAAGCAAAGGACAGGTTAGTCGACCTTTTAAAGATACATTACTAGAAATTGGATTTGAAATTTAAGGAAATGGCTGAGAGTAAATGGCCCAATTTTATTTTCTTCTAGGTTCAGCCATTCTGTGGAAGTGTAGGATTCATCTTACCACACTATACCATCTAGGAGGTAATTATTTTTTCTACTTGCCTTGACTCACGTGGGATGAAAGTCATCCTTCAAAGCATCTATTTTCCCCCCTTGAATACACAGGAAAATGAAATGACCCACTCAAACAAAATTTCGTTTTAAAAATTCTATCTGAACCATTTAATTTCACCAAGACTTGCTGTCTCCTGTGTAAGAAGTGAGTCACTTTAATTTCCTTTAACTCCCTTAAAAGAAGTTACTCAGTAAAGTAACAAGTAAAACCTTACAAGTACATTAAACAAACGGAATACCAAACTAAAAAATTACAAGAGACTCTGTAAACCTATGAACAGACCATTTTGGTTTCCAGAGATCAGCAAAGATATTTACATTAGTCAGCTATATTTTCCACCTAGATTGTCCCTCCTGCTCCACCCCAGTGTAACGCCTATTCACGAGAAGAGGAACAGTATTCACACATGACAGCTTCAAACAAAAAGTACTGAATTTTTCAGACAGTATTAAGCAGATAATATCTTCCAGTACCGGGGTCTCTGATTTTCCATCCATGAAATTCACAGCTTTGGGGTGTTTTTCTGCTTTCAGTCTCTGATGTTCTGAAACTCTGAGCCCATCTTGAAGCTCCATGTTCTGCCTGGTCAGCAACTCAACCTGGTCTCTCAGTTTGCTGTGGGCAGCACGCCAGCACGACTCATTTCTCTTGAACTCCTCCTGCAGTCCAGCAATCTGCTGTTTCAACATCTATCAGTAAAAAAAGTGTGCCGTGTCATTGCCTGCTCTGAACAAGGCATGCCCACCTCACACATCCAGAAGCAAACATGGAGCCTTTTGTTCTGCTTAAAGTTCTACACTATTAAGGTATGCAATAACAAAAGGACACATTTGAAATTATTTCTTGAAAACGCCAATGAAACTACCCTCCCAGCAATAAAAAAATACTACCCTGCAAACTCCTATATTTAAAGCAAGCCAATTGTTACAAAATGAGCAGAGAAGTTTATGCTGAAGAAAATCAGGAAATTCAAACTAATCACACAAATAATCACCATTAAAAGATTAAATGTAAATGCCTTTAAGAAAAGGCTAGAATACAAGGTATATTTTAATGACAGGAATGTCAGTTAATAGGATCTTCATGTGGTGAAAAGGGCACAGGAATGTTAGATCCTTCTTACAAACAGTGGGGGATTGCAAAGACATAATTTTCAACTGAACTGAAAATAAAAGTAATGAAATTTGGAGGGGATATTTCCATATACATCCATCTCCATTATTTTTGCCTTCTCTCTTCTTCCCTCACCCATGCTGATGCAAACACTGAGTCTTTTTCCTTCAGGGCCCTCATGCTGGATACTGCAAACAGAACACTTGTGGAGTTGAGCTAGAATTGTGCAGTTTGCTCTGTAGTCAACCAGTTGTCATATGCAACCCTTTCTCACTTTCCCTTCAGCTGTGTGTCTGCCCACTTGTTTCCTAATCACATTCCACTCTTTGCTGTGAGCTGCCTGCTCTGAATTTGGCACATTCTTCAGCCATTTTCAAGAAGCAGTAGACTTTGGAAAGTGGGAATTACAGAGATAAATTACTCCAAAAGTATTTTTGTTTTGTTTTGTGGAAAAATTAAATTTTTGAACTTGCACTCATTATGTTTTTCAGGTGGGAACAAAGGATTAAAACGATTCTATCAAATTTCATCTCTAGAGCCAGACATAATCAAGAAACACAATTATTCCCTGGCATAAATTCTATTTTTTTTTTAAATCCCAGGTGGAAAGAAAGTTGATGTTTTAAAATATTGTGCAGAGAGTGCATGCAAAATATTTTATATCAAAATACTGAAATAGCCTCACTGAAACATTTCCTGTTGTAAGCATTACCTTTAGAGAAATATGGAACATAAGCAGAGAAACCGTTCTGTATGGTACAAAACTATGTATCTCAAAAAAGCAGAAATGAAAAATAAAGGAAGCATAAAAATTTTGAACAAAGTACTGACTTGCCAGTTTTAATTGTTCTGAAACTTTTCTAGTCATGAAACTAATTTAAATTGTCAGTTCACTGTCAAGTATATCATTTTGCTTTAGACATCCTTTTGCGGCAGAACATTGTTCCAGACATTTCTGAGCTTTACCATTGCCTACTTTTCTATCCTAAAAAAATATAGCTTTTAGCTGCCCCATCCCTATTATTGGTTTCACATGGCTTATGATTTTTTTCTCTGTTTATCAGTGATTCTTTTAGAAAATTGCCCCTCAAGTCATATTATGTCTAGCTGTTTTTAATAGGGATAATGGCCACAGATAATCAGAGATGACTTTATCACTAAGAAGTCTGAAACAGAGGATTCAAACTGATAGAATTCCCTAAAGGAACTTAGAAGAAACCATAATAAATGACTCAGGGATGTTACTAGGCAGGTTAGATTGTTAGATACATAGCTAGATATCATCATGATACCTCAAAGCCAAATATCAGAATAATTTAAAGCAAAAGATAATAACAAATACCCAGCTCAGGGATGAGAATAGAGAATGGTGGCCATTAACTGTGTTCACCTGGCACAACGAGTCCTAATATTAACAAGTTGTAAAGTCCAGTATGCAGGAGTTGGAAATTTTTCAAGAGACAGCTTGGCTGAGCAAATCAGTACAAGGAAGTATGAGGAACATAGAAACCTCCCAACCTTCCTTAAGGAATGGAAGACACAACCTAATTCTTTTTCTTATACAGAAAAAGGAGTGTACATTTAAAACACAAACCAAAGCAAGACCTTATTCATATCAGAAATCTTCACTGTATATCTAACTGCCCTAAAGAAGTGACATGAATAATTTGCCATGTGTGGCAAATGAAAAGATTCAGGTAAAAATGTAAGAGGTCAGTATGGAAGGATATTAATTGATGAAAACTGCATATTTATTCTACGGAAGACAGCTTACTTGAATTTCTTCTGATTTCACATTTTGTCCAGTGACTTTAGCTGTTCCTTTGAACTTGCTCTGGGCAGTTTTTTCTTTCTGCAGAGGGTGAGCTTGATCTCTATTGTATTCCAAAGAGTGAGTCAGCTCCTGGCTCCTGACAGTCTCGAGCTGGTCTATTCGTGTTCTGTTCATAATGTAAACAAAGAATATGAAGTTGGCATATAAGACTGTAATGAAGGAGTGTCGTCAGATGTGCCATCTTTAGACATGATCTTTGGAGGGCTTGGGCATGTCCCCCATATGCTGATACTGCCGGGAGTGGTGACCAATTACCAGCCCTTGTCAAAATTGAGGTACTTCCTCACTGGGAATGCCCATGCATGCTTTCAGCTGCAAAATTTATTGCGCTTAGCAGCTGGAAACAATTCTAATTGAAATTTTTGACAATATAATCACCATGAACTTAGAGGATTTTAAGCACATTTTCTATTCAGATAGCTAAATTAGGGCAGACCCACAGAAGGCACAGCTTGTTACGTGTCAGTGGATCTGTGAAGCCCTGCAATTTTGCAAGGCTGGGGATTGAGCTATGTTTCCATCAGCTCAGTCATTACTACAAATCAGATTAGCCATGGACCTGAATGAAATGGGATAAAGCATTTACTTTCCACATGTAAATATGCTCCAAGAGTCAAATGTGGGTGTTCAGAAGAGATTTTGCCTTTGAACTCAATGGCTCAAGACACGAGTGATCTGGAAGTGCACTTAACACTCAGAAAGAAGGCAAGAGTACAAATATTTACATATCCTCAGAAAGAGTTTATTTATATGACTATGATTTAACTTCTTAGTTAATTTTTGTTCTGACATAAAATTATTTGTTAGCTTCCTGTTGACAAATAAAAAGTGAGCTTCCAGCTCCCTTCATGACCTACAGCCACCATCTGTTCTTCACTATTACTTGAAAAGCAACATGAGCTACAGGAGACAGCCATGACCTCATGTTTTCCTCTCAGCAATGGAGTTTAGCACCTCAGGAGCAAAATGTGAAAGTTCTCACAGATACTAAGAGAAAAACAAACTCTCTATATCCTGCTGCTCTTTATAATTCATTACCTAATTTTGTTGTTGTTGTTTTCTATTCTAAACAAGCTTGACTAATATTCTGGTTAAAAGCATGCTAGAGAAATTCTCAGCAATAGTCAATATTAATTATCCACAAAATAATCAAATTGAATGAGCAAATAGAGTCCCTGTGTGATTATGTCTAGCCTACCACTCCTCCATATCCAGACCAGTTACTCTGAAATACAATGCACTACAACAAGAGCAAGATGCAAGATCTGTGTATAACATTTTCCACTGAAGACTGAACAGTACTGTCTTAAGTCAAGGCTAGAAAACAAACCCTCCCCTGAGGAAATACAATAACCAAGGATACCAGGAACACTTATGATACTTCTTTTGAGCCTCTGACAAATAGTTCACACTCCAGCTATAAATTATAAATAGGAGCTAGGTGCAGAACACAGATAGAAAATACATTAAAAGTGGCCAAGCACTTGGTACAAACCGAAATTCTTACTTGCATGCCAGGCACACCTCTGCATGAGGCACATTGAGGCAGGGCCATCTGTGAGGCAAAAACCTACATGAAGGAAAAGCAATTTTTCCAAGAAGAGGTTTTTCAGTGAGAGGCAGGCGGGAAAAAATAAACTAACCACCCACACGTTGGCTGCTGCTGTTGGTCCAGAAAGCGTTCAGATTGCATATCAAAAGGAAATTGTGTATTAAAAATGTCAAACAAGCTGCCCTTGTTGAAGGAAGAAGCAAATACACATCACAGAATCCTCTGGCTGATGCCAAGTGCCAGCAGCAACTACCTCACTGCTGCAAGGGTGGAGCCACAGGCTGACACCTTGAGCACTGTCCAAGTTTTGTTAGGCATCAGATACACACAACACATCCTGACTGATTTTACCCTCTTGCTTTTATTATTTGTGCCTGCAAAGGTCTGAAAACAAAGTGCTTAGAAACAAGAGAATGGATAGATTTGGGCAGGTTTGAACATGCCATGCTGCTCTGAAAAGGATTTTTATTGCTTCCAGCGAGCACAAGTTGTCACATGGCAGAAGTGAACTGCTATCAATGGGCAGTTGTGTTCTTGTGTACCTAACAGGGTTATTGATTTAAAAATACAAAGCAGATCCTCAGATTGCATAAATCAGCACAGGGCCAACACAGCCAGGGAGGATAAGCTGCCTTTTGCAATCAGTTTAACTCATAAACTAGAAAAAGTGAGTGGAAAGATGTACGCGTTATACTGGACAGGCATTTTTGGATAAACATCTCTGCAGAAATGCTAGAGGCTACCATGGCTAATGACACGAATAAATCCATGGCAAGCTCAAAATATACATTATTATGAAAAAAGTCTAAGTAATGGCATCTGTAAGGCACTGCTGTTAGCAGGCAGAGAATACAGTGCTGGCAGAATTTGGCACTGCAGTAATTCTGCACCAGTACATCACTCCACAGTCAAAATTTACACCAGTAAAAATAAAAGCAGCACCTAATATCATTAGTAGTTTCATGAAATGCCAAATCCCACAAATACTCAAATCTGAAACATCTATCATGGTCAGCCAGAGATCAGAGATCCAAGAAGGATCTGAAATGAAATCACTTATTTTTAAGACAGTGAAAGCATTTTGTGGAAAGGCAGCTATAGGAGGAAATGATACAAAGCAATAATGCAAACCAGACTTTTGCAGTATTCCCATAGTCTTTGAAATGAAGAGGAATGGACAAGCAGATCTGAAAAATAATTTCTTACTTTGCATTATATATAAAAAAAATCAAAATAAATAAATTATGCTAATTTTGCACAAGTTAAGAACTAGGCTTGAAATGCAAGGAGGAAAAGAATCTCTCCTGTGTTTACTGTAGCTGTCACCCATGAATTTCTAACAGATTTCATCACATTAAAAAATCATATTTGATTTGATTGTAAGCAAGCTCAATTTTTATTAGGAACATTTGCATAGCCCACAATCAGCGAAGGCACTTCCATTACAAACCCTGTAGTTCCAAAATTATTCATTGCAGGGATTTCGTGTTAAGAAATTATTTTTCTTCTATGAAGAAGTAAACAAAAACCAAACCAAACTAAAACTTGTACAACATTTAATAATTACAAATTACAAAAGCGACTCTCTTGAATTTTCACCTTCTTAATTTATATGGTATCAAATACACCCTCAGCCTGGTCTGAAGATTAGTATTCCTGAAATAAGAATTCTGTGGGCATTGGTGTACACTCTACACTTTTTGTTAACCTCAGAAATATGTGCTACCTGGATGTGAATGTGAGAAGTTTATCCTTTACTCTATCAGCAGCCTGACCATATTAAAAAAAAATAGCCTGAGTTCTTACTGCCTTCACTGTAATCTAAAGATATTCAGCAAATTATGAGAAGCATTTGGTGCTACTCAGCTTAAGATCCAAACTACACCGGGGTTTTGAGAACTGGACTCCTTCGGTTAGGTGCTTTACTTTTAATATAGACAACAAAGTGTTTCAGTTCAGAAATAAAACAGATGCCCTTGAAAAGAAGCTAGGTAGTAAGCAAGAATTTAGCAGCCTTATTTTAAGGATTCTAAAAGAAATATTTTCCTCACTGCATGCACAAATCTGTTTCTTGTGCATACAGACTTACCTGCAAAAATGCCTTTCTTCCTCACATTCTTCTTTCACCATGCTCAGTGAAGGGGTTTTTCTGTGATATAAATCAGTCTCTAATCCTCTGCTAGGGATGTTCTCGGTTACTTCTGGACAGGTATCTATGATAATACACACACTGTGTGAATATTTATGAGCCCTCTCTATGTATTTAAAACCACAGATTGCATAAGTGCAGTCAGCTTTATTGCTAAATCTAGAAAAAAAAAATCATGTATCTTTGGCTAATTATGCAAGTATTCCATTCCCAGCATAGGTCTTAGTAGTGCAATCCAAGACCTACAAATCAAGTAAGTGAAACAGATTTGGGGGTACATTAGTGTCAGTAGCTGAATTCCTTTCTAAGAATGTGAATGCCATGTGATAATTCAACCTTAGCTTGAATGCAACTTTCAAAGAGGCCTCAGGAATCCTTTTTTTACAGCAGTCTGACATGGTGTAGAGTGTGCTTAGTAGATTGTGACAGAGCAATTGAGAGCCATCAGAAGTGAATATTTCTGCCCTGGTGATTACTGCAGACAGGAAAACTTATTTTGGCTGATCTTACACGAAGAGAAAACCAAGGGGTTTGGGATGAGGAGTCAATAGTGGGGGAAGTACTTCAGTGGAAACTAAGGAAAGTCAAGAACCTGTTTAATGAAAAGGACTAAAGCCTTTCTAAAAGGCAAGAAAGATTGATTGACCAAAGAGCTGGGACCGCATTCAGAAAAAACTGAGTGAAGATGTTCTTAGGAAATTATAATTTGCCACTGATGTGAGGCTGTCTCTGTCTTAGGAGAAAAACATGCAAATTTGAGAGACTAATTTGCCCACTTTTAAAAAAGTCGCATATGTTATCTTCAAGGAAGTTAAATAGAATATGGGAACATCTCACTGTGAAGGGATGAGTCATATCTAAGCTAGAAGCCCTGACTTCAGAGATTCATTGAACATCACACCCATTTCATGGGATCAAAAATCTGCACCTGAAAGTACACCTCAAGCGACATAGGAAAAATGACTAGTGATGATGGTGAACCAAGAGAAGCAAGGGGCTTGCAGATGTATCTCTTCCATCTTCTCTGTTTTTTCCAGTTAATGTTTGAAAAATACTGACACAGGTGGGCATATAGCTAGGGAGCACAGGCAGAATGAGTCATAAATGCAAGACAAAATTTTTTTCCCAATGAAAAATAAATGTAAATCAAAACTTGGGTAGCTCTTACCTAATGTGTCTGCAAACAGTTTTTTCTGTAGTTCCTCCACTTCAGGGGTTTCTTTATTCTTGAAAGCAGGAATCTCATGAGCCTCTCTTGAAGATGGCAGATGTAGGCTTTTAACATTGCTAGCCCTATTCCCATTCTTTGACTCAGACTCATGCTCTCTCCTTTTCAATCTTGTGAGATGAAATAGGGACTGCTGAAAAGAAGAGCGAGCCTTGCTCCCTTTCAGACTGACAGCTCCAGTACTAGAATCACTGCTGCTTGTACTGCAGGAAAGGTCTTGTTGACCTGAGATTGCTTGAATATCTTGTTTTCTTGATGGTGATCTGCTGTATGTCCTAACAGAGATTTTTTCTGTTCCACTGGGTTCATCACTAGCATAATCACCATCAGAAAGATCCAAATGTCTGTCAGCATGATCTACTCCCTGAGGTACCTGCTGGGAGGGATACTGAGTGTGGTGAGATTTGGGATCATCATCACTTTTTGGGGATAAGCAGCTTGACTCACAGGAGAAAGATGCAACTTGCCATGTTGAGGCAACTGTTCCCTTCCTTTGCCACTCTTGCTTCGAGGCTGAGGATGAGCTTCCCTTCTCCACAGCCTCAGGTGAGCTACATGTAATTTTTATTATCTTATCATTAACCATCTTAAACCCAGTATGGATTTGCCTTTTGTTTTCTGAGTTCTGGCTCCCTACAACTTTCTGTGGGCATACCTGAAACCGCTTCTGACCCTGTGTGAATGCAAGGCCTGCACTCCACTCTGCCTCCTTGATCTCATCTGCTTCTAAATCCCGGAGTGGATAATGCCTTTGAAGGACATCCAAGGGAGTTTTTGCTCCCTCTGTGAGACGACCCTTCAGAGCCTGATCAGCCCAACCTACGTCCTTTTGCAGAGTACCCTCCACAGCTCTTCAATCAGTTCTGCCTGCTTGTCCTAGAGGATCCTTATGATGAGACTCCATTTCCTGGCCTTGTAGGTTTGTGTCTCTCACTGTGCTGGGACATGGTTGCAGGATTTCAGGCCATCTTATCTGTGATAAGTCAACAAGATTTTCCTTTGAGTCTTCTTCACCAATCACTTCTTTTTCTCCTGCACTTTGCTCAACTACTTTTGTTTCACAGTCAGTCTTAGCCTTTATCTCCCTCCCAGCTAAAGCACTGTCTGCCTTTTTTTCACATGTATCCATCTTCATGGAGCTACTGACCTGCAGATTTAGCTGAGGGCATTCCTCTGGCTGGAGTATGCCTGTGCTCACTTGGCCAGACTGGGAGAAATGACCCCAGCAATTCAAACCAGCTCTTCTGAAATGCCTACTGTCTTTTAAAGGCTTCTGTTTAATTTTTTTGAGCCGTGCCATGCCCTCTCTTCGTTTCAGAAAAGCCTTTCGAGGTGTTATTTTTGCCTTGTTGTGGAAATAAAAAGAAAAAAAAAATTAAATCCTGACAATCACAGGCTGAGAATCATTCTCCAGAAAGGAAGATATTTACAATAACTGGAAAAGCTGAGACACCAGAAAGCTTAAAGACACTGGCTATGGGTAACTGAGAACATAAGAAACAGTCCTGAGATTACAGGGAAGCTACAAGAATTTTTAGAAGCAGTCACTACGTGATATCTTCATTTATTCGTTCATTAGTAGAGTAAAAGGGTTAAGATGGTGCCAAATGTCTATATGATAGGAGTCAAGAAAAGTTCTGTTCTTCTTTGTTTTTAGAGGAAGTTCAAGTATTTTTTACAATGTGACACAGAAATATATAACGGCATCAGTTTGAGATGCTATTTTGCCAGGGAGATACAGAGAAAATTTCTGAGTGATGCATGTTCCAAGTCACCAAGCTGAACCAAATGCTGAGTCTGACACCTAGAGGTGTCAGGCATAAGCTCATCTGAAACTGCACCCACGGCAAAAAGCAGAACACTCTTACTGTACTTGACCCTTGTACAAAACCTGTGTTTGGAAATGCCCCCATTCTCGCAGTCACATGAGAGACCATTTATTATGGAACAAACAGAATCAACCTTGAAGTCTAATTTAACTAAGTGTCTTGGGACTTGCATGCAAACTTTGACCCAGAAAATAAGTAGAAACAGAGGAATTCAGTGGGAAACAGTGTGGGAATAGGATTGTGATTGAGTAGTACAGCCCTTTTTTTCACTTTGGGGAAAAATCTTCCAATATCATATGAAAGAACAGTGGGAAAATGTGCTACTATGTAATGTGCTAAAATGGAGCCCACACAATATCTATGTCCGTGAAAATTCGTCACAAGCAAAGTGAATGCACCGACGGCAACAGTACCTGTTGCTCCTTCTGCTGTTTTTCTACAAGATGATTGTCTGCTCTCAGTTGCTCTTCAACAAATTTTTCAGAAGTCTTCTGTCTAATACCAATTGATGATGTGATTTGCCTAGGTGAGGAACAAGAAGGTACTTATTTGTAACATTCTCTAATTTTCTTTTGATAATTTGTATGGAGCTGATAATGGAGTTTAGAACTGTAAATGGTCTTCGCAATTTTTTTAAAATGTGAAAAGTGTTAGTAAAATCTCACTATTGTGTGAATCTAAGTCTCACTTTAAAACATCCTGTCTAGACCAAGCATTAATTATACTTACAGCAAGCAACATTTTTTGGCTGGTATCAATCTGTCCTTAAAAATAAAAAATAGTCAAAAGGAAAAATATTTCAGTCATTGTCTCCAGACTAGAGCTGATGACAGTCACAAAGAACTCACTATCTCTCTGATAGAGTGGGTTGAATTAGATGGTGAAGAGTGATAAGAGTGGAAGAAAATAATGTCTGTAATGTTGTAGAGCACCAAACTGAAAGCTTACTGAAAGCAAAGCGCAGTACAGCATACATGAACATATCTTATTTCATTGGAAATGTGCTTGAGCCTTAATTTAGTAACTTTTTAATAATCTCTACTGAATATTTTAAAAATCCTAGGTTTAACAGGAGTGCTGGTCATGCAGCACGCCACTGTTCTTTCCATACCCCATCTCTACCTGGCACCACTGTACCGTGGATAATCTTCTGATTTGTCAGCCTGTCTCTGTTATCACTCACCATGACCTAATAGTGTTAGATTTGTAGCATAAAACTCTTGCTGAAGAGGACTCAACATTAGACAATATTCTTTTCAGTGAAGCATGCTTCAAACCAAGTACAGCATAGTGCCGTAGTGAAAATGTAGAAGAGCTGCTTTAGTTTCATCCAGCTCATGCTAAGACCACAATGTGAACCAGAGACCAACAAGTCAGGGTGACTGGGAGACAGACTTCAGAAGCTCACTGCTGATCCAAAAAAGGCATATATGGACAGGCCCACCTGCCCAGATGGTCCTGCCATGTCTTCCCAGCCTTCTGCTCTGGAGGTCCCCATCTTCCTTTTCTGTCCAACCCCCACATGGTTAACACCCTGAATCATTCTCATGACATTTGCTCTCGGTCTGTGCTTTCCTAGAAGTTTGTTGTTTCTTTTTTATACTTGCTGGAAGGCTCAGCATGCCAAACACCTGCTGCTTCTATCTACATCAGCTGAGGAAAGGTAACAACTCTGCAAGCATTTCTTCCATCACCAAAGCAGATCTACCCATTCCTGCCCATTGTGAGCACCACCCCCCTGTGTCCTGGTACAGTTCCTTATACAATGTAGTGATGAACCAGATAAGAAAACAGACCCAAGTTAAATGTTACATTTCTCCTCTCTCCAGATAATTTTAACAAGGATTACTTCACTGCCTTCTTCAATATATAGGCATATAAAAATTGTTCTTGGCACACCTGAAGAGGCAGAGCAAAGACAGGGATGAATGAGCTATCCATCACAAACTGATGGCCACTGCAAAAGTGATGGCATATCAATAGATTTTATCTCTCCCTGCCAAATTTGCCTTACTTCTATAGTTTGAAAATCCCAGTTACAAAACCAATTCATCTACGTTGGCTAGACCAGCATCCTCCTATATAGAAGTAGATCAACTGCCAGGCCATAGACCTGTCCAATTTCTGTCCATGCACACCTGCCACTCTCTAGCAAAGAGCCATTGTGTTGCATATATAACACAAACAGTAATTATACAATCAAGGAAAACATGTTTTTGCAGCTTGACTGACTGACTAAGATAATTTCTCACCTGCCTTCTATGTTTCCAGACTTCATCTTCCCCTCTTTGCCAAAGCGAGATGGAGAAATCTCCTCTTTTAGTTGTTTGCTTTGTTCTTCTTTGGCAGCAGAAAAAGTTTCAGAGAAACTCATTTCTTTTAGTTGACTGCTATCTAAGCAGCAAGAAAAAGGTCATTGTGAGCAAAACTTTTACAGAATGAATAAATGAAAAATGAACATTCAAAAATAATTAGAAATGTTTGTATTTTCAATGACACATGCAAGGTTTTGATTTTTGAAAACACTTCACAGAGTACAATTGAATTAAGTAGGTAGAAGGATGCAACTGGTGAAAACAAAGAGGCTTCTGATCCTCAAATCTAGTGCTGGAAATATGGAAAGGACAAATGGCAAGATTTGTGTCCCCTGCTTCTAGAGATTTGTAATGCTTGCTTAATGTGTTCACTACAGAACGTGGCAGGGAAGGCACTGCTAGACAACACTGAACTACTTGTGTATCTGTAATGATATGACTTGCAAGCCAGTTCATTTAACAGTTTAATAAGCAGTGTTTGAACACATGAGACTTTCTAACCAGGCATTTCCTATTCTGTTCTATTTCACAAAATTGCAAATGTGTGCATCCTCCTGTTGAAGCTTACTGGCTAAGTTCACCACAAGAAGGCAGCTTCTACTTCAATTAGTTTTTCTTCTGAGTGTCAGCTCGTGGTAAGTTGCTCTTCTAGGTCAAGTTAGGGCTGACAACTAGAGCAAAAAGCCTTTACTTGCTCATTCATACTACGTACTGTTGCTGTAGGTAGGAACTATATAGCTCACTTCATCATGTAAATACAGTCAGTGCTATTGAAGTCCTCCACAAGATACTGGAGGGACTTTTTGGTCCAACAACAGGAATAGAAAAGTTTATATTCATCCCTCAGTCTTTCCCAGCTACACACCAAAAATCTCCAAACATCTCCAGTCCCATAGCACATAAGCAGTGCTGTCTCTGCAGCCTTCCCAGGAGCCTTGCACCAGAACGTGGCTGAGGAGGCAGAGGTGATACAGTAGGTTGACAGCAGCAAGAGATGCAGAACCCACACGTCCCTTCTCACAGGTCTCACATGTGGATTTATGCCACCTCCAGAATGCTTTAGTGGGAGTTGTGCCCAAACTCTTTAATTTTCAACCAGTGCTCCCCTGTGCAAAACAAGAACAAGCAGCTGTGTAATTCACCTTTCTTTTCTTTTCTGTTCTCTTCTTGAACATCTTGCTGGGAAAGGTTTTTTGTGGGTCTTTCTGTAGGCTGAAGTGATGGCTCGGTGCTTATTCCTTTAAATAAGAATGTGAAATGTTATGCAAACTGTTGATACGCTCATGTTTATGTTTCCAGCTATAAAAACCCAGACTCATCAAAACAGTCAGGAAAGTCTCAGCTCAGCCCAGTCCTCAACTGCAAATTCAACTCAAGCATATTTGAAAGACAACTGCACTACTAGATCCAGTCAGAAATTACCCTGATGTTATAAGGCCTCTGCACTTTCAAGCCTTAGTTTTACATACAAGGTAGGTTGAAGTCAGCACTGCTTTCAAGAAAAAGCATTCCTCCTGTCCTAGTATGTTCTTGCTGTCAGATTCCTTCTGTCCAGTCTTATTCAACTTCTTTATCAGCAACCTGGATGAAGGGATAGGAAGCATCTTAAACAATTTTCCTGATGATATGAAGCTGGAGGGACTGGCTGATCCACTTGAAGGCTCTGCTGCCATTCA
This sequence comes from Acanthiza pusilla, assembly GCA_036630365.1. Taxonomy (NCBI): domain Eukaryota; kingdom Metazoa; phylum Chordata; class Aves; order Passeriformes; family Acanthizidae; genus Acanthiza; species Acanthiza pusilla. Next base: position 5,139,641 of record JAXCHO010000023.1, on the reverse strand, counting down.
GTGGGACCTTGATTGGCTGAGAGCTGGACAGAGAGAACCTAGAGGTTCAACAAGGACAAGTGCAGGGTCCTGCACCTGGGGAGGAATAACCCCAAGTACCAGCACAGGCTGGGGGCTGATCACGTGGAGAGCAGCTCTGCTGAGGAGGACCTGGGAGTCTTGCTGGATGACAAATTGACTGAGCCAGAGGTGCCCCTGTGGCCAGGAGAGCCAACAGGATCCTGGAGTTCATTGGGAACAGCATGGCCAGCAGGTTGAGGGAGGTGATCCTCCCCCTCTACTCAGCCCCAGCGAGGCCACATCTGGGGTACAGTGCTCAATTCTGGTCTCCACAGTTTAAGAAAGACAGAAACCTACTGGAGAGGGTCCAGTGGAGAGCCAAGGAGATGATGAAGGGTCTGGAGCATCTCTCTTATGAGGAGAGACTGCAGGAGCTCAGCCTGTTTAGTCTAGAGAAGAGAAGACTGAGGGGACCTCTTCAATGCATGTTGAGGAGGCACGGGTCTATCACACGCAGACTAATGTGATCGGTGAAAGCTGTTTATTACAGATCAGAAGGCTACTTATATACATCTTCTACTTCTCTATATCTAAGCAGTAGATTGGTTACTAGCTACTTGTTTACACATCTAAACGAATCACTTAGAGCGATGGTGAGCTGTCATACAAACGCTGCTTCTGTTGGCTCTGCTGGATTGTGCACATTTCACGGCCCTGCCTATTAAGAACACCCGACAAATGCATACAAAAATCTCGTAGGTGGGTGCCAAGAGAATGGTTCCAGACTCTTTCCTCTGGTGCCAAGAGTCAGGGCAGGGAGTAATGGACATAAACACAAAAAGTTCCACCTTAGCACATCTTTAAACTGAGGGTGGCAGAGCACTGGAGCAGGCAGCCCAGAGTGGTCGTGGAGTGAATCTCTCTGGAGATTTTCAAAAGCCCCCTGGATGAGTTCCTGTGTGACCTGCTCAAGGTGACCCTGCTTTGGGCATCTAAACCATCTCCAGAGGACCCTTCCAACCCTAAATGGTCCGTAGCTCTGTGATTCTGTGGCTGGGTGATTCATCCAGCCACGGACTTCCTCTCAATCCCCCTCACTTGTACTGTCAGAAGTGCTTCTGCAGCTCTACAGTAAACTACACTGGGAAAGGGATCCAGGTTCAGCATAAACCAGCCAGAAAATTATAGTTCCAGGGACAAGAAGGAGACAAGACTCTTCCAGTGAGAGTACCGGCCCTGAGGTACCTTGAGGAATATAAAATTAAAATTTCAATTGTGCTATGGGAGTGGCTCACAGTGTCACAGTCAGGCCTCACTATAGAAGTTCAAAGGAATCCAGAATGCATGTCTGATTTACATTCTCTTCCCTTTTAAGATATTTATTCCAAGTACTTTTTGCTCCTCTTCCCCCCATTTTGAAATCGACTTTTGATTTCTTGCAAATTGACCTTTTATTCTTTCTTACTCTTTGGTATCTTCCCACAGAAGACAAAGCTGGCAAAGGGTAGCCAAAAGGAGATGCCAACTAGCAGCTTACATTGTTTTAACTCTCAACGGTGCAACTCTACATCAGTGTGAGAAAAAACAAGGTTGCTGACAGAGAGCAGGCCTTCTCAACTACAGAAACATATTCTCACACCTTTGGATGCTATAGCCACATCCTACTACTTATGTATATTCCCCTAGATATAACATATTCCCTACTTCATGTAACACAGCTTTCCCAATTTAATGACTTTCTTCTCCATTTATATCTACAAACGTAATTGCACAGGCTGCAAATTTTCTCAGTGTGAGAGGCAGGGTTACTGTGATTTGAGAAGCAAAAAAACCAAAATCAAGTTCACAATACTTTAAAAGCTTTTGTTACAAGCCACCATAAAAACAAAGCACCTTCCCCTTACCTGCAGTAAAATCACTTAGAATCACTAGCACAGGCAAAAATTCAGAGAAGTTGCACAATAGTCTTAGGTTCAGATTTCCAGCCTTTTTACCTACCTGAATCTGAAAGCTGCATGTGTTCTCCTGAGATTTCTGAACTGCTCTCATTTGGCATGAACTCCAGGGATCTGCTTTGCCAGGCAGAGTGCATTGCCAAAGGAGATGTCTGTGAGAATTCCAGGTTCTCAGCTTGGGAAGAATTTTGTGATGGGAACTGGACAGGAATGAAAGCAGCTGGAAATAATGGAAGGGGTGGCATCGTGGCTACTAGGTGAGAAGGTATCCCAGGAGAAACAGAAAAGCCTAAAAATAATTACAACAGAAGAAAACTTAGAGAAGCTTAAGACAAGGATTTTTTCATTGAGCTAGAAATCTCTTGCTATACTGGTATGACATGAAAGCAATGTTCCTTTCATGTTTCCTGGTGGTTTGCGTGCTCAGAATGAAATAATCAAATTCTGCTTTTGTTATTTTATTTAAATTGTAAAATATGTTTGCTGCAATCATCAGTAGTAACCAAAATTATCATATGTTACAGGGATGTTGAATTAAAGAGAACTTTCAAAGTACTCCTGAGCATGCAAAAAGCCCCATTTACTCTAGGAGTCCTAAAGTCCACTAGCAGGTAAAAGTTATGTATTTCAAAATACATCTGAAACATACCTCAATGCAAAAGTGGGGAAGGTTTCCTTTTTAGCTCTGGATGGCTGGTGACACATTATATTAGAAGACTTACCAGGGGAAAAGACATAAACAGCTCTGCATAGGGGCCAAAGTCCATGTTCATTACTTCCAGGAAGAAAAAACCTTAATAAATTAGGCTTGGGTTTTATTTTCTTTCTTAATACCACAAATCCTCTCTGTCCTGTGACCTAAGTTCAACAAGCTGAAAGAGAATGGCTGATACTGAAAATGCCTCACCCCACAGTTAAGACATTTTCTGGAAGAAGGCTGGTCTGTGGATTTGAAACCTGTCTGGCATAGACTCAGGAAGATCCCAGCTCACTACTTCTGGGCAGATGCTTTAACCATGCAGCCAGCAGGTGGGCAGAGCCACTTCTGCATGTGTTCCATGAGACATTGAAATTACAGTCTTAGTTTAATGAGGTTTTGATCTTGATCACTGTATTACTTCTTTAAATGCATGGCAATATTTAAGCAACTGCCTTTACCATAATAAGATAAATCATAACCCTACTAGTTCTTCATATTTTACATCTTTAAAGCTTAATGGGACTAAATTATGCAGCATCTTTTGCTACCCTCAACCTGTAATTATTTTCTCCAATAACAAATGAGAACTTTCAATGCAGATTTTGGTCAGCTTTTAACTCAAGTCAGCATTTTGTCTGTGGCTTTATATGTTCGCTAAATGTAGCTGGATATGTAAATATACCCAAAGACCATCCTATAAATATATTTCTTACGGCATGAGCTTGGTCTCAGGTTCACGATACTAACTGCATTTGCTTTCTTTAGAAATGCATCAAAAGATTTACAGCCCTGAGGCAGGAGGAAGAGAAATTTGTATGATGCAGCATAGCAGACTCAAGACACTTTCCTTCTTATGCTTCAACCCTTCCTGAGAGCTCAAAAATAATGGTCCAGCCTAACAGCTCTGCTCCCACTGAACTGCTGGAAGTACCAACAAACACCTTGCTAATTGTGGCATTTGGACAGAGATTAATGAGCAACATAATTGTTCCATGGAGGTTCTGCTTTGATTAGAAAACCTGGAAGCCTCAGGCTGTGTATTGTTCCACCTGGTCACTGAAAAGAGGACGATGGCTTTTGCCTGCCATTTCAACCAGCATTTTTTCTGAGGCAAAAAGAACAGGATGATGAAGATTTCATTTACTCAGCCATCATCTCCATCCTCTCTCTTTCTCAGGCTGTCTCCCTAGTATACAGCAGTGGCTCTTGACAGCTAATTCACAGTGGCACAGCTCTATCAGGAAATTCGGTACAATGACAGCCAGGCCTGCTCATACCACTGCTGCTGTGGCTTAGCTTGTGGCTGTGGGGTTAATGGTTGAAATCCTGCTTATCCTCCAAAAAACCCTGATTGTCACACACCATCCAGTTTGAAAACAAGACTCTCAAACAGATCTGACACTGCTTTCTGTCTCAAGTTTATTGTTCCCTTCAGTCTCATATTTCTTTTCACTGCTGGCATCACCAGAGAACTCAGAAAGGGCCCCACAAGCAAGCAGACAACAGAAGCTGCTGAAAGCCTGGCTTTGAGTGGTCACTGTGGGGGTGGTGGTTAGCCCTTTCTTCCTACCCCAGCGTATGCCTCCTGCTTGCATACGTGTTCCACAGCTCTGGCAGCCCCACAGCGTTTCAAGCTGCTGTAATGTGTTCAATGACAGCACCTGCTGCACGCCGATGGTGCAATGGATCTGTCTGTCCAGCCCAACATTTTGTCATTCCTACAGAAGGGTCTCTGAACCCATGCGGCTGTGAGGGAATGAAGCAAAGCCCTTTTTATTTTGTTAGCTAACAACAGGTATTGTACTCACTAGTGAAGTAGATGAAATTTGCTAAAATTTCATTTTCTTTTATGAAAGCAATAATGGAAGGTCATATTTCCCTAAAATAGTGCCAGCTCCAAGAGTTTCCAGGAAAAGAGGCAAGGGGATGGCCATGAGCTCTTAGTTTCTATTATCTTTAACTGTGCCTAAAGTATGCCTATTGTCTTGAGTGAACTTTTGCAAGCAGATGATCCTCATATGGCAAGTGAAATAAATAGAATTTTGCTTATAAATTATTCTGTCCAAACTGGTCAAACTAGATGGGCTATGAAGTATTTTTATATGTGCATGGGGGAAAAACATAAGACATGGCTGTCTGAGAGGACTTAGTCACACACTGTATGATCAGAACATGGGGAAAAAACTTCAAAAAAAAAGCAGCTTTTCAGTTCTAAAAAGTTGTCTGTAAAACCTCATCATTATCTAGCATGAAAGGTGCCATCACCTAGCTCTCCTAACTCTCCTCTGAGGTCTTAGCATAATGAGATTCTTACACCAATCCTCAACTGGATCAAGAAGCTTGGCATTAGACTGAAAAAAAAATAGTGCCAGATCAATGTACAGCTGCAGGCAGGGAATGCCTTAGGCTGCTTAGGCCCTTGGCACATGGGTTAGGGAAAGCTGCCTCCCCTTGCAGGTTACCTGAGAAGCAGCATCAATCCAAGGATCACCTGGCCTTCCCATGCAATTACAGATACACTCTACCTGATGTTACACACAAGCAACCCTGCTAAAGCCAGGCCAACGCTGTCACAAGTCTACATGATTTCCTTAAAGTTTTCTTTCACCTTGGGTTCACATTCTTGAGGAGAATGTGCTGCTCCTGTGGACAGGGTGGGAAGGGGTAGGGGCTCCTCTTTTTCTACTTGCTGAGCAGGTGGTGTTTTCCAGCAGTGCCACTGATCAAATGAAACCATTCAAGGAGCTGCATCATGCTGTTAGGAACATGCTACACTATTAAATGTAAGAGTCTATTAACAGAAGCATGGTGTGTTGACATTCTTCCTCTTTTATCCATACAAAGCTGGAACTTTCATATATAGAACAAGAAGAGAAAGGATATTTCAGCTTTTCTATACTATTTACCACTATACTATAATTTTCTGTACTACCATTCAAGACTATTTCAACAGAAGTCTATACAGGAAGTCTGTTATTAAACACAAAGTTTTTCCTGAAATTTTAGTATAGAGAAGTGGAAAGAAGTGTTTTCTGGGATTTACAGCTTGTGTGCAATGTGTGTAAAGAAGATAATGTTTTAGCTCAACTGCCAGAGGAGGAGCCCCCAGGCACTGAAAACAGCTATCAAACCTTTCTTTAAAGAACTGCTGCATTTCACTGCTGGAGTGCAAGCAGCACCAGGTGCAGGTGTCACACTGTCAGGAGAGATTCCCCAAGTACCTGGGTTGTAAAGTGCGATGATTTTCTGCTGTTCAGCCACCAGCCTTTGCAGCTGCTCCACCTGCTGCTTCATCAGCTGGTCCTGCTGCCCTGGAGCCTGAAGATAACAGGAAGACATAGTATCAAACTACACTTCTGGATGGTTTTTAATCAGAAAGAATCACCATATCTGAGTTTTGGGCGTAGGTATTTCCTAAAGTGTGTATTACTTTTATAAAGAATTCTGGCATTTGCATTTAAAACTCTTTTGGCATGTTAGAACTCAAAGTGTACACTGGCACTGTGCAGGCAGTATGTGCCCTGCCAGGTTTTGCTACTCAGCCTCACATCAGCCAGCATTTTCTTCTGGTCTGTGTGCTGGGATTTCCTTCCCACAGAAGCTAAAGCACAAAAGGGAAAGAAGTGTCCACCTGTGTTTTGCACCAAGAAGGTGCTAGAATAGCATCAGGGCAGATGATACCATCACATCAATCTTCACTGTAAAGCTCTAAAATGTACCAGGGTTCAACATTTTATTGTTGAACTATATGATAAATGGAAGTTACCAGTATTATTGATGAAAAGGAGATTTCAAAAGTCAATATCCACATAGCAAAGATGTAAGTAGTAGGAAATATAAGCATGGTTTGGAACTAGGTATGAAAGGATAGAAGAATGATTCTGTCTCTGACTAAATCGCTTTTACTAATTCCACAGCCCTTCTGGAGGTCAAGTACTCCCCTTTGTCTCTTTACACATACACACCTATCCAACTTGCCTTGATTTTCTGAGCTTTCCAGTTTATATCTATTTTACTCCTTCTGTAAGTCATCTGTTTCTTCTGTCCTGTCCACCAAGAAGAGCTACCAGAGATCAGTAGTGCAAGTGATAGGTCTTTTTTTTCACTTTTATTTATATATTGTGATATATAGATCTGTCCCAGGGCTAAAACTTACTGCTAAAGACTCTCTCATGTTCCTGATGTGCCAGGAGCTTCCCAGCAGTCTGCCTGTAAGAATCATTTTTATTCTACTGTCTCTCTTTCTGGTATTTCTCAAGAAGCACCATGTAACAAAGCAAAGCCCAAGATCATTTTTTCTTTACCAGACTCTTTAAGAAGAGTTCAAGTAATTCACATAGTCAGACTTCAGAAGGCACCAAAGAACAAACAATGTCTAAGATCAGGAATCAGCTTTTATGACCAGCTGTTGACAATTTACAATATCACAGGATACATTCTGATCATTAAACTTAATGACTTGGTTTATGTCATCCAAGAACAGAAGCAGCAGACTCCTGGGACTCACAGTAATCTTCAACTGCAGCCTTACTGACATTGTTACTTTCCCAACAACCAAGGAATAAGAAATTTTCTGCCCCTCTATGTAAAGTACTACACTCTTACTTGGAATAAAATAATATCAAAATAGTGATAGACCCCCAGTGGAGAAAGGATTGACAACTGCCAGCATAAATACATACATGCTAAGTAATAAATTCAACTGTGTTGGACACATAAAAGAATTTCTTTAAAATATGCAACTAAGGCACTGTACTGTTTACTGTCTTATGAGAAGTAGATTGATCATTCAGTGGAAGAGATACTGTGGAGTTACTTCTGTGCACAACTTTGTCAAAACTAAGAAGAGGAAAAAGTCAGAAGTGGAAGAAAACATAAAAAACCCCATGAAGCATGAGAAGAGGACTGATAGAAAGACATATGAAAAAAGAACATGAATGTCCCCTACAACCATTACAGACACAAGAATGTGAAGCCAGAACATTCAATTCTTTCCTCTAGAGGGAGGGAGATAGTAATTACTATCAAAGAAAATTAATAAGAGCACAATTATTTAATTGTCTTTTGTGAAATGCACTTTATTGCATGGATGCATTAGAGCAACAGCATCAGACAGGTTTATGATGCAGTTCCCAGTCTTGCCAGGAAACTCTATATGCAGACATGAAAGTTACTGACCCTTTCTTTCCCGATAGGCTGGGCCACTATCAGAAATACACAATATGCAGTTAAAAATTCAGTAATTATTTAAAGCAAACCAACCTGTTCCAAGGTTTCATATGTAGTAGCACAATGGCTCATCTCTGAGGCAGGGAGCAAAGGAGGAGTGAACATTTCCAAGGTCTCACTCACATCATGAATTACAGCCTGGTTTACACTGGAAGTCAACTTCTGAGGAGAAAAATCAGAGTTGGTTGAATAACATAATTGCCTTGGATGCTGAAAAGCTTGGTTGTGGCTCAGGTTATCTGTTGAAACATTATTGTTGCTCATCATACCACTGGCTTCTGAACTAAATGAAAGTGAGCAGCTCTTGCTGGAGGACTCACTCATGTTGTCAACTCATCCTGGGTATAAAGAAGGTATGACCTTCTCAATAACACTGGAAGATGGCACCATGCTTGTCAGATCACTGACAGTCTGCTGTGATGGATGGTCTTTCTCCTTAAAAGTGTCTGCTTCCATGCCCTCCTTTCCAGAATCCACGTTAGGGAAGTGTGACAAAAACCACCATGAACAAATGTGCCATACTGATGTAGAAATCCCGTGGTTTATTTTCTTTCTTTCCCCCTTTTTTTTTTCATCCAAGAGAGATTTTTTTCAGCCCAGGCTGAATGCAGAGTATCTTCAGACTTCAGAAACTGTAAAACAGGCATATATATTTTTATATATTATTTTATACGTAAAAGAATATATAAATATGCATATATATATATATACATAAAATGCTAGGATACATGCAATAAAACATGCACAAAAATGGATACATCCAATACAAAACCCTTATAAAAACCTTTACATTCAGAGAAAGTGCTTCATGATCAAAGACATTTGCAGAAAGCAGTTAATGAAGATAGCAGAAGAAAAAAGGAGGAAAAAAGTTATGTGGAAAAAAACCCCAAACAAAAACATCACTAGAAAACTGCCTGATGTTTAAGTACCTAAAAAAAATGTTTCTTTCAAAAATATAGAATAACACTGCTACACTACTAGATTGCATCCATCTCCCTGGGACTGGTCAGTCTGAGACAGCTGGGAAAACACAGTCAGTCTGCTTTCCTTCTTTAGGTACTTGGCTCCAGCCCTTCTGGTTCAGGGGTCAGGCTTTTGTTACTCACCTTAAAAAATTGGGGTGGGAGTATCTATTTCAGCAGCTGAAGCTGGTGAGCACCACCATCATGACTCAAAGGTACTTTATTTCCATTCTTTGAGAAATGTGGAGTCTCCAAGAACTTCATTCGCTCACAAGAAAATTATTTACTGCCTTCTTCCTCACCCAATGTAACTGGTTTGCATCAGATGTTTACACACCCTACCAGCTTTGTTACCTGCTTTGGCAGATCCATCATGTGTAGCTAGGAAACATTATGTTGTTTGCAATTTTAAAATCCCTTTAGAGTCCTCCACAGTTCCACTGGAAACCCTTTGGAAATCTACAAATCTAAACCAACAGAAGTCAAGGCTGTCTGGGCAGATGCTTGTACACTAAAATAAGAACCCTACAGAATGGATCTGAAATAAGGATGAAAAATAAAATGGAAGCAGATGCAATGAAGATAAAAGGATGGACAGGGACAGGACAGAAAGAATGGGCTAATAAAACACATTTAAAGAAGTAAAGCCCATGACCCTATATTGCAATACCCTCCAAAGGTTAAAGGTTTTCCACCAAATTCCCAAGTCTTCCTGTTCCTCTGCTAGGAGTATTGGTTCCTACTTCCTCCTCTGTAGGAGTATTGGTTACATCCCAGTATTGCACTGGTTATGACATTTTGCTTCTACAGATCCCCACTTCAGGTCAAGCTCAACTGGAGTTAAAAGTTCCAACCAGACAGTGATCTTTCGGAGTGCAACACTGTGTGCAAGTTGGTTGTGATTTTTTTTTTTTTTTTTGGGGGGGGGGGATTTTGGTGTTTGTTTTGTTTTGTTTGGGGTATTTTTACTTCTTTTTTTAAATATAGGAAACAACTCATACTCACAAAAAATCACTGAACTACTCATAGGGTACGAAGTTCAAGTGTTTAGCAATTGTCAGCTGCCAGCATAAAGGTTATTGTCAGTAATAATGTACAATACAAAGGCTGTTGGTGGCTTGTCCCACTGACATCACATTTTGTACCAGGTGCATGGAGACTCCATGTCCTGGTCACGCTTTCTCCAAAATATAAATGAAGGAAATATGATCTCAAGACTAAGAATGGTGGGATCTGGAAACAGCCAGAATTTGCCAAGAGTCTCCATGAACAGATACCTCACTTTAGGCACCTCAGATAAGGCATTATGAAGAATGCAAAATTCTTGTTGGAAATGGAAGTTTCTTATACAAACTTTAGTTTGTATAGGAATCTGAACACTAAAACTTGCTATATCATGAATCTTTTCAATGTTTGCTTTCTCATGCTTGTTGGTTGCCAGGGAAGTAGTGAGTAAACAGCAGCTCTCACCTAAAGCCCTGACCCCTGGACTTCTTCCTGGTCTGCACCTCAGTCAAAACCACATGAAGCCACTCTTGCTCCTGGCAACACAGTAGCTCCCCTGAAACAAAAGCATAAATCTAACTGAAAGCCTTGACAGTTTCTATCAGGTCGCCAAGAACAGCATTAGGAGCTTGACCATATGTACCAAGGCCGGCAGACCTTGGCTCAAGCCTCACAGCCAGACTCACAGTCCTGCAAAAGAGCTGCCAGCGACAGCAGCACCCAGGGGAATTCCCCTCCCATTCCACTCTCTGAAGGACTTTTGGGAGAAGAATTTTCCTGAATCCTGAAGCAGTTGCAGAAGTTTCTCCTTACTGGAGATAGCAATGAGAAGTTATTATTTGTAAATTGCTCTTTCGCTTTTTAAAATCGGATTATTAACACTGAAGCAGCAACTATAAGCATAGGGCATATGAAGAAACAGAACAAGGAGACATAAATCAGGGGTGACAATATTCTCTTAAGTAGCACAGAATATAAAATATTCAACAAGAATTGAAGTGTTGGACTTATCATGCACTCATCGCATTCTCCAAAATCTGATGAATGTTTTATCCTTCTGTGTCTGCGCTGCTCTGATACCCAACAATCCAGGCACAGATCTTGATCCTTCTCTGTTGAAAATCATAGAAACTCATAACAAAAGGACACTTTATCTACTTATGCAAACATATATGCAGCATCTTCATGGGTTATATTGGACTTCTGTAAACATGAACATACATGGACCTGTTGGAGCAAGGCCAGAAGGCCATGAAGATGATCACAGGGCTGGAGCACCTCTGCTGTGACAACAGACTGACATGGATGGGGCTGTTCAGCCTGGAGAAGACTCCCAGGGGAGACCTTACAGCAGCCTTCCAGTACCTTAAGGGAGCCTGGATCAGAGCTGGAGAGGTACTTTCCACAGAGGCATACGGTGACAGGACAAGGGGGAAGGGCCTTAAGTAAAAAGTGAGTAGATTTAGATTAGGTATTAGGAAGAAATTATTTGCTGTGAAGAGATGGGTGCATGTCCCATCCCTGGAAATACTCACAGCAGGGCTGGATGAGGATTCGGGTAACCTGGTCAAGTGAGTGGCATCCCGGTCCATGGCAGAGGTTTCAAACTTTAAGGTCCCTTCCAGCCCAACCCATTCTATGATTCTGTACGATATAAAACCCAACATGACAAGGATGAAGTCTGGCAATAATTTGCATTAATTTCTATATACTGTGGGACATGTCTAAACTGATACAATGAAAAATACACCACACAAACAAAAAATTCCATTATACATTTCCTTTTAATACTACTGAATAATTTCCAAAAATATTTAGCTAGCCAATTGCTTTTATAGAGAAAAACAGAGCTATCAGTGATATCAGAGCAATATCTAACACTTCCCATCTCATAGTGATTTAAGTGAAAAGTAAGACTGGTATCAACTAAATAAAATGGAGTTCCAGATAGTTCCTAGGATTAATTAAATTTAGGATTTAATTATAATTTTCAAGTCTTTTGAAATGAGAAATGTGCTGACAAGTACATTTAGAAAGTGTATTAGTTGATCATGCTTTTTAAAATTATTGATGGGTTTGTGATATGTTTATATTTGCTTATTTTTCATCATACTTCATTATACTTTGAGATTTAGTCTTCTTATATAATATACAATTGTTTGATGATATAATAGGAAATCATACATTTACTTAAGGTGAGGAATATTTATTTGTATAAAGTTGTTACTTGACCACAATGACTGGTTGGTGCATTTGACAGTTATTACTCAACAACTGATAAAACTCATTACTGTCATCACTGACATCAAAGAGTGACAAATTATTCCTAATCTATGGCCAGTTCCACACATTTGCTACTGGAACATCCATCACACCATTGAAGTCAAGAGGAGCAGCACTGGGGCCCTTCCTGTGCAGTGGAGTGACACTGTTCCTCGCTCCCAGCTGAGAGCAGCTTGGCTGAAGCCTGGTCAGCTGCACTTCTGCAAAATGTGCACACCTTAACACTGGTGTTCCTAACACTTTTTATTCTTGCTCCAAGTGGACAGCAGGTCTCCTCCCAGCAAGAAACTGCCAGCTGCCTTACTAGCAAGCTGGAGTCTTTAGAAGCAGCCACAATGTAGAGCATAGACTAATTTTTCTCTTTATTTTTTTAAAATCACTCCTTTTCACTCAGGTGCTGGCAGCATGGACAGATGTCTGCCCCAGACAGCCTGCCCTGCATCATGGAAGCATCTAACAGTGTTATGACCTCCAAACTCAGCTTTATGATACTTCCTTCTGCCTTTTTGGATAAGCAGTTTCAGACTGAGATCATGACTTCCCCCAGCTGCAACAGCACAGCTTGCGGGCTTGCTCTTCCTGAATTAGTAACTTGTTGTTATGATTTGTTTACTAGTTTTGAGTGTGCACTACTAACAACTTAGTAACAGTATCCACAGTTCAGTGTAATGATCTAGTTGACATGAGCTACTCTCATTTAAGCACTGTTCTTTTATTGTCTACCATTTAGAATACTCCAGGGTGCTTGAATTACATATTATTTGTCTTGGCTTCTGTAAAAGCTCCCTGGGAGAGATTTCTGTTGCCTTACATGTTGCCCAGTCAAGTTTCACCACAGTGGAATTATTGGAACAGTGGCAAACTTCCAAATCAGTTTGGTTTGGAACTTCTTTTTTTCTCATTTGTATACCATGCCTCTGTTAAATGTAGGATGGTTTAGCTACCTGATAAAATATGATCAATATTCTAAAAATGGAACGCAAATCAGTCTTCTCTCCCTCAGTTCCTTTCACCTGCAACTGAAAGACTAGTCTGAAATGGAAAACAAATGTGGAAGGAGGTCCCAAATCACACAAAGCTAAAGAAGATGTCAACATGTCCTAGTAAAGGTTTCTCTGGAAATGAAAAAATACTCTGCATTTTGTCCTATCGTCTGTTATATATATGCTACATTTCTCTCAACACCCATTTCTTATCCAAGCTTCTGATACCCACACTTTGTTCCAGAGTGGAGCAGTGACTGAGCTGCCTCATCTTCATCATCCAAGGGACTGACATGGTGACATCTTGGCAGTCCTCTGGTATACAAATTCATTCATGTCCAAGAAGAAAATATAATGGGTGCTAATATAATGGGAATAAAACTCAGTCCCAAAACACCTGAAGTCTACCCTGCTGTACAGTTAATCAGGGGCTGTGTAGCAGAGGAGGAGATCCTAAAGCGATCTGCAAAGTAAATAAATATGAAACAGCAGGATGCTTAGGACTTCTGGTAAAGACCTCTGACAAGAAATTTAAGAAAGACAAAAGCTGGATGAAAATAGCACCTGAAAGTTCACAAACTGGGAAGCACTACATGAGTATATAAATATATACATAATATACAAACCCAAATATAAATAATAAATACCTGTATATATATATATACACATAAATATACTTCTTGGTTACATAGGGTTTATGAAGAAGCTATCAGTACCATGTACAAATAAATCTGCAGAGAAAGCTCCACAGAAAGAGACACTTGCCTCTGCTGGGGACTGCCACAAGGTCAGTGCAATTCTTTTCAATAGTTCTGCCTAATGCCTGGCAACAAAATATTCAGTGCAACTCTTCTCAGTAGTTCTGCTTAATCTCTGGCAATAAAATATATGTGGAATTTTCTGGGAGGAACTAGGATCAGTTTACCTATTGGTCAGTGCAGCAAAACCAGTTACAGCCTAAGACAAAACAAGTAGGCATTCTTAACTGTGTATAGGCAGGGAGGTTGGACCAGCTGGCCCTCTGTGGTCCCTTCCAACCTTACCTGTTCTGTGATTCTGTGTTAATTTAACCCCAAAAGAGAGTAGTAATTAAAAGCAGTTTGAGAATGGATTTCAAACTTCCTTCCCTGTTGTTCATTTCTATAAATTAATCCGAAACAGAAGAGGAATCACCAAATAGCTCCCAGGAAGAGAGCTTGAAATGGATTTGTGATTTTCACTTCTTTTATTGTATGTTGCTGTGTCTTAGAAGAACACAAATTTACAGGTAAAGCGAAAAAGTACCCAAGATTAATTCTCTAGAGACACTGCTATCTGCTATGAATAAAAAAAAAAATTGCTAACTAGACAACACTCACCCATCTGATGGAGAAAGCTCAAGCAACTGGTAATGTGTGCTGATAGAACTGGGTACAGATTCTCCATTACACAAAGACAACTTCAGCCCACAATGAAAAAAGATCTGACTTGGGGAAAAAGTGAAATGTGTGACTATGTTGTGCTGTGTGATATGATTCTGTTCTTTCAAGCTGTAAAGAAACTTTGATCATCAACATCTACAAAGTAATACCATCTATTTAAGGTCTGACATACCTGTGCATCCTTTCAATGTAAAATGACAAAACCCTAAGATAGCACAGATATGATATCACACTTTCAGACACTTTGTACTTGTAACCACTAGACGGAAATCTTGCAGCAGTCTGAGTGCACAAATAGACTAAAATTGAAGCACACAGATGCTTTTTAAAATTGCAACAATGAAAATAATTTCAGGCCTAAAAGAAACGTGTGCTCTCTGAGGAAATCTTAAGGGATTTTTAGGAAAGTAGCAGTGCCTCACAAAATGTTATGTTATTAGATGTGAAATTTCAAAAATTTGTACTCAATGAACAGTGGTACTTTTTATATCCCTCTGGCTACTAAACACAGACTGTGTTGAGAGCACAACAGCAATTAGAAACAATTTTTAATTAATTCCGCCTAGTGCAGCCTAAGACAAGAACATGACGTTAATGAAAACAAAGTAAAAAAATGTTACTTGCATTGATAAGTCTGTTTAAAAACCCTGTTTTTATGAAAATCCCAGAGTACACAATACTTACAATAACAAACACTGTGTTCATGCCAAATTAACTCCAATGTACAAAGTACACCAGGTTCTTCAATATCTGTTTTCACTACTTGTGAATTTGTTGATACTGTCCTTTCTTCTAGCAGTTGCTTTTGAAATGTAAAACCAGTTTCTAACCGCTAGATAGGACTAAGCACAAATTCTTCAGAAAAAACACTACTGTGTTTTGTACTGAAGCATCACGGCTGTCTGTGGTTGGCTTAAATCCAGATCACATATCTTCTATTTTGAAAAAACTTTTACTTCAGTAAGCCACTGCTTCTTATGGAAGAAGCTAAGTGTTCTCTACTTCCCCTAATCCTAAGTGAACCGCAAATTCATAAATTAATTCCAGTTACTACAGACTAAATATATTATATTATACATATTATTACATAAATTTGTATTAACTAAAACAAAAGTCTGGGAATGATAAAGATACACTGAAATGAAATAAGAGCTTAAAAAACTTTTAATAGAAGAGTATTAACTTGACTTGGTTAGCTCAGCCTAATATATATAGGATGATATACAATACATATAATTGATAATGCAATAATTCAATATATATTTCTAATAAAAAGGCAGTAAAAATAAATGTAATATAAAGATTTCATTAGAAATATGAATGATGCATCAGGATTTACAGTAGGGTTACATGATACCATCAATTCAAAGAAAACTGCCTATGGATATCAGCTAGAAAGTTGTACAAAGCAATGGGTTTTTCAGTTCATGGGGAAACAACCTTGACTTTCGGCATAAGAAGTTGCACCACCAAAATACATTCTTAATTACTAGGCTTTGTTTTCTTGAGTGAATAAAATTTTGACACTTTTTAACCCGAGTTAGGCAATGGATTTCATTCAAACAAAAATGAAGAAATTGTTTTAAGGAACTCACCATAAGAGGAACTGAACTATGTTCCGAGTGGCCTAGAGAGTAGCACCCTGCTTAGTGGTCATGTCATTACCACCAGATCTTGTATCATTCATCCACAGCAGAGGAGGTGTCATTTAATTTCCTCTTCAACCTGAAGAACATGTAGAGAGAAATAAAATCTATTGGTATAGGAAAATTTGAAAGTGAAATTTTCACCACTTTTTTTTTGGCTGTACTTTGCATAGATTATTTCAGAGACAGTATGAGCTCTTAACTCACGAGTGGTGACAGAGGACTGGTACTCCTGCCATAGGAGGTGGTTGGAGGGAATACCCTGATTGCTTGGCAGCAGCATAAAAAAGTAGATTAGAAACCACTTTCAGTGGTTTTGTGAAATCATTTCCTTGACATTTATTATAGTATCTGAAAACTAACCAGAAATGTCAAAATATTTTAGATGCTTCATGAGACAAACTGTTTTGACATTTTGAAACTGTTATCATTTTCACTTAATCTAAAATTATTTTTCCAATTGTGTCCAAACTTTTAAAGCCCTAACTACCATCTCTTGTTACTTCTGTAAAATTTCCCCAGAATTTCCACAATTGTAAATAACAAGATTGCCCTACAAAGATACGAAGCGGAGTTATATCTGTTGTGTACTTAATCATTATTAATAACCTTGCATAACAAGATGTTCTTCTCTAGACTGTGTTTTCAAGTTTCCCTTTCGTTTCCACACATCATCTCCAAATGCTATCTACCTTTGTGCATAATTTTCATGTTCTTTCCCTTGCCTTTCCTTGCTAGAAGCTAGACCCAGATGACTTTGATCTTATCTCTCCGCTTTGACTCTCTTGCAGATTCACCAGTTTACAGCAATCACTCTTCTAAGAAATTTAATATATAAACACAAAAGATAACACTTGAATTCAAGTACCATGTGAAGGAAGATGTCACTTCTTATGGGGAGACGAATAATAAATCAGGTCCATTTTCAAGATCACATATGTCAGAAAAGAGATTTAGCTTTAGACTGAGCTATTTTGCCTTTATTTAACCGTGTGCACTGATGACCTGACTCCCTCTGAACTGCTGGAACAGGAAGTGTCAAGCAGGGCCACCACGGACCCACCTAAAGAAGAATGGAACCCGCTAACAAGAGAGACCGTGTACGTGCAGCCAATACCACAAACCAGCCCCAGTCCCCAGCTGGAGTAAGATATGAATCGACTTCTCGAAGCTTAACAGCCATATCTTCTTTGCGTAAGTCATGACACAACACTGCATGTATCCTTCTCTCTTTCAATATGGTGGGAAACAAGAACCTGTGCAAAACCAAGTCTTTTCTTTCCAAAAATCCCAAATGGAATACATGAAACAAAAAAGAAAGTCTTACCATATGTTTTTCACACACAGCTACCACAAGAAAATCATAATGAAATGCAGTATGCACAGCAAGTTTTGAAATGTTGCTCCATAAGCATTAAAAGGGGCACCAAGTTCCCAAGCTCCTCTAAATCTGTGCTCTTTTCATGCCCTGAGCTACCAACATCAGCCCCAGCTCATGCGTTGGTTCTGCTGACATGGCCACCAAGAAATGACAGAATATCTGAGGGCCCATCACCCACATCCACTGGCAAGCCTGCCACTGTGACCATCTGCTTCTGGACATCAAGCAGAGTAATTCTTCTCTTCCACTGCTTTTGCACTGAACTGGTCTTTCTCTTTTGCCTTATGACAGATTTTATGAAAAATGTCCGGAAGGAATTATATCTAAATTAAATTTCTATCTACCCACCATTCTATCCTGTAGTTACCCTCGAAATGTGCATAAGAACGCCAGCATCCCACTGGCTGGAGCTGTGGTTTTCCCTGCACAGCAACCCCTTGGGAGTTGTATTGGGTTTGGGTGGTCATATTTTGGTAGCAGGAGAGCTATAAGGGTGACTTCTCTGAGAAACTGCTAGAAGCTTCTCCCATGTCCAGCAGAGCCATTGTCAGCCAGCCCCTCCAAGACGGACCCACTGCTGGCCAAGGCTGAACCAACCAGCCACGGTAGTAATGCTAAATTGAAAAAAATGTTATTGTACAGAAGTAATTGCAGACAGTGAAGACAGGAATGAGAATATGTGAGAGAACTAATTCTGCAGACACCAATGCCAACAAAGAAGGGGAAGAAGGTGCTCCAGGCACCAGAGAAGAGATGTCTTTGCAGTTCACGATGAAGACCATGGTGAATCAGGGTGTCCTCCTATAGCCTGCAGAAGTCCACAGGGGAAGAGAAATCCACCAGCAGTCCCTGGAGGAGCCCCACAGCAGAGCAGGTGGATGCCTGAAATGAGGTTGTGACTCTGTGTCTCTGTGAGAAGCCCACACTGGAGCAGGCTCCTGGCAGGACCTGTGGCCCTGTGGAGAGAGGACTCCAGGTCCTGCCAGGTTTCCTGGCAGGACTTGTGATCCCACAGAAAACACAAGCTGGAGCAGCCTTTTCTTGAGGAAATGCAAGTCACAGAAAAGGACCCACACTGGAGCGGTTTGTGAAGAACTGCAGTCCGTGGAAAGAACTCATGCTGAAGAAATTCATGTTAGACTGTCTCCTGCGTGAGGGACTCCAAGCTAGGGCAGGGAAAGGACTCCTCTTACTGAAGAGGAAACAGTGGCAAAAACAACATGATAAACTGACTGTAAACCCCATTCCCATCTCCCTGCTCGCTGCGGGGAAGGAGGTAAAGAATCAGGATCAAAGTTATGTCCAGTAAGGAGGGATGGGTGGGGGGAATGTATTTTTAAGATTAGTTGTACTTTTCATTACCCTACTCTGGCTTTAACTGGTAATAAATTCAATTAACTTCCCCAAGTACCATGATAGCAATCAGTGAGTGATCTCTCCCTGCCCTTGTCTTAACTCATGAGCCTTTCATTACATTTTCTCTCCCCTGTCCAGTTGAGGAGGGGAGTGGTAGAGAGGCTATGGTGGACACTTGGCAGCCAGACATATTAAAGCATCACAGGAATCCACCCTGTCCTTCACTCCCATCTTTCCTAGGGACAGAGCACTCATTCACGCCAATCAAAATTGTGGCTGCACCTCAAGCAGGACTTTTGGCAAGGCCTCGGCACCAGCACAATTGGTGTTTTAGTCCCACATGTGTACCATATTCCTCTTCCTTCAGCAAGACTTCACTCCCACATGCATCGGAGAGCAGCAAGGTACATTTTCTACACTTCAGTGTAATTTCCAGTGAGCATTTTACCCTCACAAAATCCAGCGGCCGAGCGGCTGTGCCTGCTGCTGCCCGAGGCAGGTGTCCCACAGCAGCGCTGCCAGCTCGCGCGGCTCCCTCACGGCTGCGAGGGCCGGCGGCCTGCAGGGCCCCAGGCTGAGCCCTCTCTGGGGACGGCCCTGCTCTGCAGGAGCCTGCTCTGTTCTCTCTCTGCCCTCACCCCCGAGGGAGCCAAGAACCTTCCTCTTTCAGCCAGGAAGCCCTTCAGGAAAGCTATGGGACACATTCCCTGCCCTCTCCCGGGCTCTGCCAGCAAGTCACTTGGTGGGACATTGACGGTGTCAGGTCAGTGGCTGCCCCTTGGCTGCTGTCTTGCCCCCAAACCCTGTTGGGGCAGTGTTTGGGTTGCTCAGTGCCTGGAGGCTGAGGCAGGCATGGCAGCAGGACGGCAGGAGGTGGGGGATACACTTTGGAACCTTGTGAGGTTCTGCCCAAGAGCCGCAAACGCTGTCTCAGCTGTCAACTTCCCACCCTGTGGCACACTCCCTCAAGGAGCCTCCGATCGACAGACTGTTCAAATACAAGAGATTTTGCACTGAATAGGAGAATGTTTCATGGCAAACCATGTAGCAAGGAACTCTTAGATCTGAGGGGAATTTTTCCCATTCAGTTACATTTTTTATTTGCTGAATTCTCTTCCAGAAAATCATCATTGCTATGTACAGCAAATGCATGCATCTGTATTCACATAATTTTCTCTCATATTCTTGCCAAAATTGCAATTCAGTTATGATAAATATAAGTGGTCTTTATCATATCTGGCACTGATATTTAAAAACGTCACTCTGTAATGGAAACAAGGATGGATTGCATCAGCCAAGGCAGTACCAGTTTCATGTGCCATATTAATGTCTTTCTTCAAGGGATCTTCAGCTCCAGCACTGTCCTTCTTGGACCTTTGCATTGACACTGAACAGGATAGCTAGTGATAGAAGCTCCCCAATCTCTTCAACCATGAACTTTAAAAAAACCAACCAAGGTAAACAGCAAGCTGCAAATTGCAGTAATTTCCACAGCCAAAGGAATATAATGTCCCACACAACAACAAATCCAGGCATTGTCATGGCATATGCTCCCATCACAGCAGAACTGCAGAGGACTGGTAGGTACTTCAGCACACTGCAAACAGTGGTGATCCTCTTCTCCTCCATCCTGCCTGTGTCCTTCAGCTCATGCTTCTGTCTATCTCACTGTCCCACAGTGACTGCTACAGTGGTGAGGAGAAGGTCTATGGAGGATTTGCTG
This sequence comes from Acanthiza pusilla, assembly GCA_036630365.1. Taxonomy (NCBI): domain Eukaryota; kingdom Metazoa; phylum Chordata; class Aves; order Passeriformes; family Acanthizidae; genus Acanthiza; species Acanthiza pusilla. Next base: position 5,118,994 of record JAXCHO010000023.1, on the reverse strand, counting down.
AAGAGTCATGACTGGGTAAAATTAATTGCATTTATTATAAATATTCCTATATTCATAGTGAGTCAAATTCTGACTCAGTGAAAATTCTGGCTGAATTAAGTCTGATTCTTCTCTTTTTTTAGATAATAATTTCTTACTAATTTTTGAAAATCTATCTATGCATATTCGAGCTAGTAAATCCATTCCTAAGGAAACTTTGCCAACAGTAGTTAAATACAAAGATATGCTTCATGTTTTGTCACCAATCAAGTTCCAACAAAAAGTGTTCATTTCTTGGTTTACAGTCCTTGTCGTGCTTTGCTCAAAATGCCATCTCTTTGGGTTAGTGTTGTCACAATGTGACCTGTCTGCAATATAAACACAGTGGAGACCCACACTTAAATAGGATTTCCGGGTAGAAGTAATTAGGATTTCCAGGTACAAGTAAGTAACAGAAACAGCACAAATATAAGAATGAGCCTGGACATAACCTTATTTATTTACTTATTAGTTTGGGGATATTTCAGTGTTGCAGGACAGATGAGATGCAATTTTTCCTTATAAAATGGGGAGGGCTCCTCTGTAAACTTCACTTTCCTTATAATCTCAAGGGAATTTACTTTACAAGAGCATTAAGAGAAGTAAATAAGGTTTTCATTTTACACAGGGCAGTATTATTCCTTTATCGTAATTCATTTCCTGAGAGGAGTTGTGGATCATTGGAACTTCCTCAGAGGCACAGAGTAGCTCAAATGACTTGCTGTCACATGCACAGTGTGCGAGTGACACTCGCTTGGGTTGCTTGGTGAAAAGAGTCCTTCAGTAATAATCTTGTTTTAATTGTATTATATAGTAAAAGATGACCCATTGTCAGTCAGAATTTCACTAGTTTGCCTTGAATGATAGATATCAGAGTTTGTCCTTGAACTACGTTTACTGTCTTTCTTGTATCTCTTGCACCATAGGTCTTTCATTAGCTTCACAAAATAACTTCTGAACTTCACTCCAATAAATGCATAGAGCACAGGGTTCACACAGCAGTGTAAAAATGCTATGGCTTCAGTGGTGTATTTTGCATAAGCCATTATCTTGTCACTCTCACAAGATTTGTCTATCTTGCCCATGTTGACAGCTGTTATGAGAAGCACAATGTTATAAGGTACCTGGCAAACCAGGAAAACAGCTACAATTAATACAATCACACGGATTGCTTTGTTTCTTTTGGAATTCTGAGCTTGTTGCAAGGATTTGACAATGAAGGAATAGCAAAAAATCATGAATATGAAAGGAATAAAAAATCCAAATACAACTTGTAGCCACAGCAGCAGTGATTTCAACATTGTGCTTTCAGACATTCCCTCAAATCTGTGATCACAAATCTCTTTGGTTTCATTGGAGAAGCTGTAACTTCCACTATACAAAAAAGAGGAACTAGAGATTAAAATTGATGATACCCACACGGCCAAACAAATGAGTTTGCTATGTGCAAGAGTCCTTGCCCTGAGTTTAAAAGACTTTGTTGCCTGTACAATTGCAATGTACCGGTCCACGCTGATAAATGCCAAAAGCAGCATGCCACAGCTGAAGTTGATTGCATAGATACCTCTGCTCATTTTGCAAATGAAATCACCAAAAATCCATTCATCAGCAGCGTAATTCACTGCCCAGAGGGGAAGAGTGAGAACAAACAGTATGTCTGCTATGGCCATGTTGAAGAGGTACACATCCGTCATGGACTTGGTTCTTTCATATAAAGCAAAGGTCATTACTACAAAGATGTTACCAAAGAGGCCGATGATACAAATCAATGAATACACAACTGGCAGAAATGCTTTTGTGAAGTTCCTGACTTCCAACTTAGAACAAGGTGGCATGATCAGAGAAGCATAGTCTGAATAATAGGGGTAATCTGTGGAACGAGGGTCTGTCTGTAAAAAAGGGAGAACACCAGTTAACACATAATTGTTAATCTTCAATTCCTGTATAGCAGAAACATGGTAGATAACTGACGGCACATTCCAGTTACAAATGCAGTTAACATGACAGAGGAGTTTTGTAAGAACTATCTAGGAAATTTCATAAAATCATACTTAAAATATGAACATGGAAGTAATCCTTTTGGACGGCCCAAAGGTCTCCATATTTAAACACATTATGCAGTAAGGACTAGTCTGCTGTCACAGAAGACCTTACAGTGTAAAAGACTGAATTTGAATTAGGGGTCTAGTCTTTATCATCACACAAGGCAAACAGGCCTTTCCAGCACGTTATGCATTTTATACTATTGTAGCTTGACTAAATCAAGCCAAAAATTATTACTTCTCTCTACTCAGCTACTCAGGCAATCCACAACAGCTAGCCTGAGACACATCTACCTGCACCACAAAAACCAAACTTGTAGTTATGAGAGTGCAAATCCAATAAACAGTGTGCTTTGACAGTGAACTCTGCTGTCAGAACCATCTCTTTAGCTTATCACTCCTGAAATTAGGGAGTTTGGATCTGCAGCCTCAAAGAACTGGGTTTTACAGAGTCATTGATTTATTGATGTACTAATATAGTTTATCAATTAGGTACTTACAAAATTCATTTTGGCAGTACACTTCTCAGAAAAATATGTTCAGAAGGACATCAAAATACTTTCTCAAGTATTTCTGAAAAGAAAATAAAGTAGATAGGATTGGAAAACCAGCACAAGATGTGTGAACAAATAGAAAAACACAATTGGAAGGAAAACATGTACTCGAAAGAGAATCTCATCACTGGAGCATGTTAACAAATCACACATCTCTACAGCAGAATGTGCAGTTGTAGAAAGCGAATGGTTTGTATCAGTATCACTGAGAGCACAGTCTTACATATTGAATATTTATTCATAAGTTAATAAATTATATATAAGAGTATGTGGCTCTTACTTCACATTGAATTTGCACCACAAGGAATTAGAATAAATTAAATTTTATTTTCAGTAATTCTGTTTGACAATGGCAACCAGTGTATTGAGGGAAATATGGAAAAAATAAACCTCACTCCCTTAGTATGCTTCAAAACAGTAATGCAACACTTTAACTTTTTTTTCCGCTCTGACTCTTTATCAGTGCATCTCAGCACTATTAACATCACATTATTTGTCCCTTTTCATTTTACTACTGAGGTGAATGAAGAGTTCCAAAATAATTGGTTCTTATAGTGTAAAGGATAGTACACAGTGTATGAACAGACTGAGCACTGGTGTTTTGTCTTTGTTCAGTGCACAGACTTAGAGTGCAGTGTTCAGAGTGCAGCTCAGACAGCACCTCATGAAAACAATTTGTTTTCTTTATCATTGTGATACCTGACTGTTTTACAAATGGTGATTATTTCATCTGCACAACCCCCTATGGTGAGGAAGTAGTACCACCTTTACTTACAATAGAGAACCTGAGCCATTAGAGTTAAGTATCCACTGGAGATGTTCAGTTTGAGACATGTATCCCTCTCAATATCACTTTTAAGAGCACTTAAAATTATGAAAGATTTCAGCTGCTTAAATAATTAAATCCATTGACTGTTTGCATCCAGGATCAGACTTCTGCAAATCAGATCACAGAGTCTAAAGTCACAAAAAAATTAAATGGGGAACCTGCCGTTGCTGGCCACATGTGGGAAACTGGGCTTAAATAACTTGTTCAGCCTCACAAAGGAACTCATGGGCCAGCGATTTAATTCCTCGGCATTCCCTTGCATGAGTTCAGTCCTTCCCTTCTTTCTATTAGCTGCTCTCTGAGAACTGCACCTATCAGCAAAGCAGTAATTTCAGGGACTGGATGACATGAGGCCCCATATTTGCTAAGGCTGTGAAGAGCAGTTTTGTCTAGAGTTTCTCAGATTTTTGCTAGTTGTGCTGCTAATTGGGAAGAGCACATGGGTCAGCTTTAAGTCTACACAAACAAAACCTTCTTGTTTGGGCATTACCTAATGTTGAAAAAGAGAGGCAGAGAGATAATCTGTCAAAGTGGGACAGATGAAGTCCAGATATAATGGGGAAGTTGGGGGATGGAAAGAACAGAACACTCTCCTAAAGCATATTGAGGATGACTCATGTGGGGATGCTGGCTTATGACAAAGGGTTGAAGATGGGTAAGACCCAAACTACAGGATGTTGTTAAGGCATCACAGCTTAAACTGTTTGGTTATTATTTTAGAAACTGTTATTTTATTGTTGCAAGAAAAATACCATTCTAGGTATCTGCCATTAATGTCTTTTTAAGACCTACATGATTAAAATATACAAATAGAGCCTGACAGCATATCTTCTCTATAAAAGTCACTTTTCATTCCACTTAGAGAAACCACTCCCAAATATTGGCATAACGTATAGAAGGAAGATGACTGGGTGAAGGCATTTAGAAGAGAGGGGAGATGGGTATTTCCTACAGCCTAGAAGGAGGGCTAAGAAGGGAGATCTCTTCAGATTATCACTGAGAAAAGGTTCTTTAGTTCTCAGAAGAGCTCAGCAGAGATCCTGTAGGAAAGATCACCTACTCATCACAGGAGAGGTGCATACTCTCCCTGATTCTAGAGGAATTAACAAAGGCACCACCAGTGACACATTTATTCATGAAGTTACTTCCACTGTCCAGCAAAAGCTTCCTGAGGATGGCTGGTATGAGAGTCACAGTGAAGGACTCAAACTGAAACCAGAATTGCAGAGATCAGATTTAGACCTGATTTAAATCTCTTGAGCTGACTTCCTTTTCTGAATTTGAAATGACATTCACTGAAGTTATTAAAAAGATGCACTGGCTGCTGAGGAAGTTGAACCAGACCTCTTATAAACACAATTTCCTTTTTGATGTAAATCTTTCTAACACAGTTTCAGTAGGCTCCTTTATAATTTATAATCTGCATATTTACATCTGTATTTAACATTAATGTACTAGGTAAATATAAAAATAAATTTCCATATATATATATAAGGTGGTGTGTATGTTTTAACATTGGATGTGTGCTACATATGGGCACATCTGTGCACATGCACTCAAAAACACTTATGTTCTGAATATTAAATAAAATATATAAGCTTTGAATTTTCACTATTTTTAGTATTTTAGTATTTAGTATTTTGTATATTTAGAATTTAGTATATTAATATTTTTCCACTTTATTCACACCATCACATTTCTTTTAACTATGAAAGCAGTGTGTGGTACTCTAAAGTAAGACTAAACTACAATCTTTAGAACAAATATATTATTTGAATCATACAAAAAAAAAAAAAAAAGACAATGAATAAAGAGAGACCCAAGGAAAAAGATAGAATTCTGTGAAGAAAAAAATTCAGTCATTAACTACTTTTAAGAATAATCTACCTTTTTAAGTACAATCCCACTTACATATTCTGTTTAATATATTTACCACACTTATACATGGATCATAGATTACTTGCTTTATTTTAGTACTTACCCGATTTGAAAATCATCTGAAGGCCAGGTGAAAGAGGATGTGTGATTCTTTTAAGGTCTATTTTGGCTGCTTGAAGCACATTTCCATCAGCCTCAACAGGCATACACTTTAATTTAGAAAACAAGAAATAACAGCGTTAGTTAAAGGTACAGAGTTAAATTGAAATAACCACCACTTCCTCCTGACAAGCAACAACAGTAACCTGTTATTTTATGTAAAGGAAAATGTTTCTGTGCTTAGAACATGCAAGCTGGAGGCAAGTATTTTATTAATTTACTTACTAGTCTACCTACGTAAAAATATTATTTTCAAAATAATCAACCTAGAATTAGAATCATAAAAAGCAGGGTGTTAATTGCCATTGTGCTCACAACACATCCTGAATGACCTTGTTTTACAAAGGGTGCACTTTATGTCATGCAGATGAGTAGTTTCAACATCAGTCATTTAAATCAACAAGATCGCTTAGAGTAAAACTGTGAAATAAGACAAGTAATAATTACCAAATTGATTAAGAGCTGTTTTAGAAGAAAAAAAATAGTAATCTGTTATATATCAGTCAAGGTGCACATAACCCAAATGTTTGTCCTGATCTGCTAACATAAAATGTGTAAATGCAGGTAAATAAGTAAATGCAGTTGCATTTGCCTGTTTGGCACAAACACGTTTCTTTTTTGGACCTTGGTTCTGAACACAATTTAGATGTTTGCAAGGGGGAAAAAAAAGAAAAAAAAAAGACTGGTACCCCTGCCCACCCTGAACTCCTTATTTATTTTAGAAATTCTGTTTGCAATCTCATTAGAGATAGCATATGGCATAATTACAGTCTGTCTTATAAGATTCTAAGATATGATTTAATTAATAGAACACTGGACCTAAAGGAATGCAGGATCATAGATGCTCTGCTCATTCATCTTTTTTTTTCTAAACTGAGCATATCACAGTAGCAGTGGCTCCCTAGGAGCTTAAGCTTGGTGAGCTTTTCCACTGACCATACCTACTGAATGAAACAAAAACACTGCCCAATGTATGAAACAAAAACACTGCCCAGTGTCAAAAGGAGAACTGTTAGATTTAAAGTACCATGTCATAATGGTTCATAACCATCTAAGCAGGCACATGTCCTTTTCTCAATGGCTCATTTTCATAGGTTCCAAGACTTCACCTATAACAAAATACATTTGTGTGGAACAACACAGAGATACCTGAAAGCCCTGAAATATGAGTCCTGTTTTACCCAAATGTGCATGCATATGTGGACACAGTGCATGCATGTTTTGCTTGTTACTGCTGAACAGCAATCTTCACTGTTCCATGCATACAAAGCAAAAAAGTGTGAAATCTATCTGTGACTCAAATAACTTCAGTGGGGTTACTATAAGGTTAATTTGGCCTCCTTATCCCTGTTTGGACTAAACTACTCTCTATCACCACAGATCTGGAGCAGGTTATGATTAAGTCCGTAACATAGTTAAGCACTTGAAAATGGTTTAATGAAGTCCAGTAACACGAAGGAAAGAATGTGTGTGAGTTTCAGCGCAGAGAAGAGGAGGTGAAGATGAAAGTGCTTGTGAATCTTTTAAGACATCCTTAATCATAATAGGGAAGTACTTTTCACTCTATTATTTATAATTTTATAATTCATAAAAATTTCTGTCATTAAAACTTCACAGGTTTTCAGGCCATCCTTTGACCCTTTGCTAAAAGGGGCTTTGACTCTTCTTGTAACTGCATTTTTGTACTGTTTTGCTAACTTGCTCTTATTTGCATGTCAATTTGTAGTAATGGAAATCATCTAATTAACTTGAGATGAGGATTGTAAGGTATTTTCTGGACTTTCTTAGAAAGAAAAAAAAAAGCTTCATTTTTAAATCCCCTGTCCCTCAAGTGCTGCAAGGAACAGTACATTTACTCTTGATAAACTGAGGAGCATAGACTCTTTGTAGTAACAACTATATGTAACAGCCTAGATCCTGTTTACAGACAAGTCACTTTCTGTAAAGACTGTCTGAAGAAAACCACTGATTCCTGTTTGCAGTCTCTGACTGTTTGAAAGATGGGCTCAAACCCTGTTAAAATCAGCAAATTCAGAGCAGGAACACATTCATTCCATTGGTAATGGAATTTGCTCATATGCCATAGTGGGACATTTCACTTTCTAGTGCTTCTTTCTCATAACTTTGGGAGTGAAGAGATGGATCTGTGTCTTGCAAAGCAAACTTCATTACACAAAGACGAACCTAACACGTGGCAGTCATGTAACCAGCAAATAATCAGTAAGAAAAGCAGAAAATCCCTCTCTATTACAAAAACATCTGACTTCAAATCACCAAGTCCATCATGATCGTAATACATGTTCGAACAAGCACTTTTAGTAACAGCTTCCATTATCTCTCTCAGGTAACAACTTACTTTTGGAATACCAACATATCGGCCTGCAAAGAAGCTGAATCAACATAGTTTCATGGAATGAGAGTCATCAAAATATAAAGAAGATTTTTAATGGCTAATGAAAAGATATATCAGTTTAAGTTGATCCATTACAAAAACTATGGCTCACCTTGTTCTGTAATCAGATGCTTTCTAATTTAAATGTATCTTGTGTTTTTAGTCTGTAATATACTCAATATCCAGCATAAATAACAGTCTTTCAGAAGGTGAAGAATTCACCATTTGGTGAACTTCAAAGTTAATACAAGGTAACTGCTCCAACCTACCTTTTCAATAGTTTCTTTTAATCAGTCAGCCTTCTTTACAGATGCTTTGTGCTTCACCTTCTCACTGTGGCAAGTGGGAAAGAATTTTCTGGTTTTAACATGACTATTTGATAATCTGCATGTTATGCAAATGAAGCCCTCACATGTAGCTGGTTTTGGCTCGTGTTAGAGCTCTGGAAGGAAATCTGCTCACACTTAGCTAATATGGTCATTGTGGTTTCTCAAATCTCACCACATGTTAGTTTTCTGCGACCATTAATTAAGGAAAAAAAATATTTAAAGATAAAAAAAACAAAGCAATTTTCTGAGTTGTTCCAGAATCCACACATTTCTTCTGGAATGACTCAGAATATTGCCTTTTTTAATTCTTAAAAGAAAGGCAGCATGCACCCCCATGTTGTTCCATCCTACTTTCATGTTTCTTCAGTTAAATTTAGATCAGTCTAATCTGATTCAAAAATCTAGCCATCAGCTGAGGTTCTGATCTTTTCGTCATTCTTTTGGACTATAAAATGTAAATTATGTATTTACATTCAAGTTGTTTATGTTGCCTATTTAATTTTTTCAGCATGACCATCCTTCATTGTCAATATAGATTTTTTTCTCATTCATTCTATCAAACTCCCTTCTTTTGTTTGCATCTGGCTTTTCACTCCTTGTAAAACATTTTTGCTGGTTTTGGTATTTCTGTATTTAGTTTTTTGTTCTCTCTATTTCTTCCTCTTTCTTTGTTCGGCTTTTCTAGATTTCTCTTATTCGCCTCTCTTGCTGTCTTCATAATTTCTCTCCAGCATTACATTCTGTAGCACCACTCACTTCCTTCCCCTTTGATAATTTTTGTTCCCATTTTCAAGCTCACTCACTCCCATCCAATTCTATTATCCCCTTATCAGATGCAGCCCTCCACTTACCTTAAGAGGTGTCAGTGACTGATATCCATCCCACATTGACTGGCATCCATCAATGTTTTTGTGTCTTGATCACCTCTGTCAAACCAGTCAGAGAAGACAGAGCCCTCCTAAAGGCCTTCTGCAGGGTTTATTTTCCACAGGGGCAAATATGGTTCAGGAGATTAAATGGGTACAGTTGTAAACTGAGCTCTTGGGAAGGAGAGGTTCTGCACCAAGAGTGTTTAGGTCTCACCTCCAGCCCATTATATGGTTACATTTGTAAGACATCACAATCCAACTGCTTTCTTCCACCAATGCACTTCCTACTTATCTCGAAAATGAAGTGAGACTGAAAAAAAACCCAATGGGGAAGAGTTTTCTGGTCATGGTAAAGATTCAGATGTGATTTCTTGTCAAACTTAACATGGAATTTCTGAAGGAGGAGCACAGTCATACTCAGAGAACTCCTCTGCTTCACTGCGGCATCACTTCTTAGAACCAGCCGAGCTTGTAGCAGGCCTGAGTTCCAGAAAGAAGCATAAAGAGCAGTAAGTGTATCCTCCTGTTGATAATCGCTGACTTCAGATGAGCTGGTTAAACAGATTTTATTCTATTGGAGAAAATGTTGTTAAAACAAAGTTGTAAATAAAAAATTATCAGATTTTTCATGAAAATTTTTCTAGCAACAACTGAGTTACTATATGCTTGTTTATGCTTTTATTCTTTTTTGTAGTCTGAGCTTATCAGTCAGGCTAGGTTTCCTAGCTTTGGACAGAGAAAGTTGGCAGTGAGTAATATCATTCCATGGTCTAAGACCTCACAGAAGCTTAGATAGGAAAAGGAACACGAATCAAAAGGAAAAACAACTCCCATGAAATGTAAGACCAACCTTTTCCAATTAACATGGTTCAATTTTTCATCAAAATGTTTCTGGGACAACTAAAGGCATTCTGAAGGAAAAGTATGGTTTATTGAAATTGTGGGGTTTTTACTTAAAGAAAAATTTAAGAAAAATAATTTTGCAGATTATGCTGTATTTGGTCTGTTTCTTACTATTCACCTTTGACTATTTGTTTCTTACTATTCCTTATCTTAAAAAAGTTTAAGAGCCATTTCTGGTGAAAGCATCTCCCCAGGCTATGCCAAAAGTATTGAACCCTTAAAGTGATTAACAGAATGATACTTTCCTTGTACTGCCAAGGGCCAATTGAGTGAAGATGCCAGGCACTTGTAATCTCACTTATTTACCTTCTCAACCCACAAAAAACTGTTTTATAGACCAGAAAATCCATGTATGTTCCCAAAATCCCAAGAAAGAATGTGAAACACAAGTCACAGCCCCTTATTTAAGGGCTTAAGGTCATATTCTTGCTAAAGTGGATCTAATTTTTTTAAAATTAAGTATATCACCACAAAGAAGACAAAATATTGTGAAATATTGTAAAATATATACAAATAATTGCTGCTTTCTGGAGTCAATGGTCTACTGCAAGAAAGTTCTGTTGAATTGTCTGCCAGCGTTTGACAGCGTTTACCGTAGGCTGTAGAAGACAAGTGAATATCCATGTCAGAAATGTTGCACACATGAGACAAAGATACAAGCAGAATTAAATATGGAGTTGCTGACATAATTTCTATGTTTTTGTTCCCGTAGTCAGACTATACCTGTTGTGATAACGTTTTTTTATTGCTTGACTCAGTCACTCACTCTCTGTTTCATGTCCCATTGAAATAACTACCAAAGTAGTTTCTCAGAGACTGTCATCACTCTGTACTCCCAAGCGTTTAACCTGAATATGCTGAATTCAGTGACCTGATTTCTTTTTAGACTTGTACTTTCTTCACATGACTGTTTTTTTACAAGAGACCCAGACCATGGAGTGTCCCCAGTCCCATCTCTCCAGCAGTGGGCTTCATGACCTGAGTAAGAGCTAAAAAATAGTTTGAAAGTTGCTTATACATCTAATGGTGCAATTGGTTGTGTAGTATAGAAATTTTAAGGCATCTGGGATTCCAGATCCCACCTAAAACCACAGATGATGAAATGGAAGAATGAAGTTTGAACTTTTGTCTGCACAATATGCAGTCCCTATGTTGGCTGGATACAGATCAGAGATTATTTCTTTCCTCCTGCATGGGCTAAGATACAGTGCATGCCTTTTAGTACATGAACTGTGATTTTGCTGATTCTAAAGACAAACTGGAGGAGTAGTCTGGCCACTTCAATGAGACAGAGACTCCCTCATTTTACATCTATACCATAGAGCAGGCTGTAACCACTAACCACACCAATGATCTGAAGCTAGCCAGAGACAAACTGCCACAAGAGATTGCTCTGCAAGGAGGAAAATCTCCTTCCAGGTCTTCTGGACGGCAGGAATTACTGGTCTTTAACAGTCATCACAGAGATGCCACTTTTGCAGGCTGGTATAGGAAGGAAGTTGTGTCCTAATCACACATCCTCTCTATGGTCAGATATTAATCAGTGAGATAATTAAGCACATTTAAATAATTGTGCTTTGAATAAGTTTTAAGTGTTTTGGGCACCTAACTTCCACAGCAGAAGAGTTGCACCATGATCCCTTTAGAACATTGAACATACCCATTAATTTCTGTGTGGGTTAGGAGGGAAAGGAAATGCACAATGCTGTGTTGTGCCAAGCAGATGACAGGGAGAGTAGTTGTTGACACAGGATCCTAAGCTGCGCACAGCTAACACATCAGTCTGAATTCATATTGCAGCAGATGAGTAACCTTTCACTTCCCTTCTAAGAGCGGGCAGCTCCTGTTATCATTTGATCTCTAGGTCTTTATGCATGCAGCCACTGGTGGTTGGGGCTTTGATAACATAGATTTTTCCACTGTGATTTCAGAGGTGGTAAAAGAAAAAAGAAAAAAAAAAGAAACCAAAGAAGTAACAGGAGACATATTACTGAATGTTTCCTCAAAGAAGGAATAAATTAGCAATTACTGTTGATCAATTTTGTGCTGCACAGAGAATGAAAGCATGTGCTTACATCCATTCCTGAGGGATGATGGGTCATTCCTGAGGACAGGATGTGTCATGTGTGCCAGTCATGCCTGGGTTGCCCTGCTGTAGCTGGCACACAGGGCAGCCCATCCTTCAGGAACACCCTTCAGCCTGTCCAACAGAGAGACAATTCTGTTATATTGACATCAAGACTGGCATTCACTGCTAAGCCAGGTCTCTGAGGATATCTTCATCACCCAGCTCCACAGTGGGGTGTGTTCCTCACGCCCAAGTTCACACAGCAATCTACTGTCAGCCACGGTGGGTCCAGGAGGTTGTTCTCCTTTTTACATTTTGAGATATACGGGTGTTATATGACAAAAAATTTACTTACTGTCTTTTGTGAGGATGGAGGGAAAATCTGCTTCCCTGCCATCAGAGTTTCAGCCTTCAAGTCTGGAAAAGAGAAAAATCTCATGCCACTTCCCACAGCAAATGTAGACAGCAGGACCAGAGGTGTTTGCTCTTCAGGTGCTGCCAGACCTGTCTGACCAACCTAATCCACACCACCTCTGGGTTTAGGCTGGCATGTGCCCTTGTCAAACTATCCTAGCTGTTAATACTTCAGTGGGGCTAAAACAGGCAAGCAGCTTTCACTAATACAGGGGTTTTTTCTGCATTTTTCCCAGTGATTTTGTGTGATGAACACCATGCTTCAGCTACACTAGAGAAAGGGGCTCCTACCTGTTGAGCTCAGCCAGAAGGTTCCTAGACATCCTGAAGTGGTAATGTGTGGTCTCTTAAAGAATTTAATACAAACAAATACAACAAAAGAGGTTGCACTGTGGTACCTCACTTAATTGTATTACTGAAGAGAAACTATGAAAGCAGATACACTGTAATTACTAGATTCCTGTTCTCTGCTGTTCAGATGCTATTGCCTGATAACCATGAGCTACATCTCAGAATTCTGAAGTTACCTCAGCTCTGCAGAAGGGGAACCAATGGCAGGATTAATGACGCAAAACCCAAATTCTTTTTAAGGTATGGTATTGCAATAGTAATTTGTCTCCTTGCATTTTCCTCATCATCTGAATCAGCTGTGAAGTTTCAATACTCAGGTAGACACTTCTCAGTGCAAGAGGCTGGTAAGGGAAAGGATGAAGTTCAAAACCTCTCCTTCTTCTCAGATGTGTCACACTACGAGGGTGAGAGAGAGGCCATGCCAGCAGCTGGAGAGAAGCCTTTGAGCACATAATGTAGCTCTCGAATGTAATCACTTTGCCTGGTTAAGTGAAATGGAAGGCAAACGTGAGGCTTGTCCACTGTGAGACAAAAAGTGTGTGGGAAGAGTCAGTATTTTTGCATTTCTCCTGGATTGCTTTTTTATGACTTAGAAGTAATTTTCTTTACCCTAATTTTCCTTTTCCATAACAGCTGAATGCAACAAAGACTGTAAAAGGCAAGACAGAATGTTAGACTGAAAGATTTTTAGAAGCAACAGGAGATTGTGGTTAAAAGTTATTTCGAGCTTCTACTGAGAAAGATGCCTCCTCACTGAAGGCAGCACAAGGTTTTATTCTTAAAAGCTCCCCTCTGATTATAAGTTAATTTAAAAGCTGCTGTTTGAATAAAAAGAAAGGAGCTTTGCTAGAGTTCAATTTGCTATAAGCCATGAACTAAGGGTGCTTTTTTCTGGAGAGGGCTTGAGAGACTTTTTTGATAAAGCTAAAATCTTATTCTAATAATTGGAAAATACTAGAATAATTGAAAAATACGAGACTTGTGTCTTTGAATAGTCATACATGCAGAGATTTCTCACTGCTTACAACTTTGTTGTATCTGAGGTGACAACATCCTACTCTAAATGTCTTTCATCTTCTTTCTTTCTGCGCTCCTGCAAGGCCCAGGGTGGTTTTCAGTCTGTATTAGAGTACGGTAGCATCCAACTCACAGTGAGGCTTTGAAGCTGTCATCAACAGCAGCTTCTTCATGGGCCACTTGCCTGCCTGCTCTCTTAAGAAGGAACTCTTCTGTCCCTGTACCACTCCAGTGCTCTGAACCTTAGACTGGAGTTTGAAGCACAGCCCCTGCACCAGGACATTTAAGCACATCTCTGGGGTGCCCAATTCTGCCTCACAGCCCCTCCCAAAATTTAACCTCTCAGTCTGCCCGGTTCCAGCATCTCTTCCCACTACCCAACAGCTTTAATGTACTACAACAAGTGCAACTTCCATTCTTCAGGTTCTTCAGGAACTATACAGTGTTCTTAAGGGAAAACCCAAATCTGTTTGATTTGAAGGCAACCCAAAGGTTTTCTTCCAGGTCCCTAGAAGACCAATAAATATATTAGTGAGGCCTCCCATCCACATGCAGAAGTGTGTTGAACTGTCTTTACTCCCACTGAGGGCCTGTTGTCTCTTTCTCGCCTCTGACTTGTTCTAAAGGCTCAGACCAACACCAGAGTGTGTTTTGTTTCCTTCTGAGCGATATCACTGTCATCTCCTCAGACCCCAATCAGCCCTTTTTAAAGTAATTTTAAAGTAATTTTAAATTCTACTTCAGGGACTTTTTAAGTAACCCTCTTGTGGTTACCTGCGCCGTGCTTAGAGTGGCAGAGTACCCAGTTTGACAGGCTTCAGGACTAATGAAAGCAGAGGGCTTTTCTGAGATCGGAGGTTTCTACCTTTTCTCAAACCATCAAACTAATGGGAAGGAAGAAGAGCCCAACTTCTTGCTAACACCACTGTGCAAATCTGGGAGAGAGGAAGGTTCTGCACCATACAGCTGGAGTATGCTTCACTGTGCTCCACCAGCACTTCAGTACTGGTCCCACACTGCCTCACCACTGACTGTTCAGACCCCAAATATACAACAGATGATCCTCCACTGTCCTTCATCCCCCTCCTTTCTGTGCCTGAGACTAGATCTAATTTGCACTTGTGTAGTTTCATTTCTATGTGTAGTTTTCTGCAGGTAGAGGTAAAAACAAGTCCATAAGAGACATCAGTGGCCCTGCACTTATTCCCTTCAGTAAGTTTAACATAACAATATTAAATTCCACTCCCCAATGCAACCTTGTGCACAAAGACACTGCCCCTTGCCAGACAAATGGTCAGTGGTGACTGTCGTCTCAGCACCTTGCACTTGTGGACAATACCTGAAGTGACAAAATTTCTATTCTCCCCAAAGTGTTGGCAAATTCTACATCACATGAGACTTTTCTGCATGGCCACAACTCAAGATGGAGCCTTAAATTCTATTAAATATAATATTTACTATAAATAAAACACACAGTTCACTAACAATCATTCCAAATAACTGCACCCCAGGCTCGAAGCAAACAACAGACTGCTGTGGTTTTAGGTTAAACCCTCAAGTGAAGACCAAAAGCCAGGAGAGGAAAGGGGAAGCATTCTCAGAAAGGAGTCTGTCTTTAGCTATGTGATTAGCTTGTCACAGCTCAACTTCTCCTCTCCTATACTGCTAACCAAGGAGGGAGAAAATAAGCTCCAGGCACTTAGGTTTGCTTGAATGATCTCTTTTATGCTCCTGCCTGTTGAAAGTTTGTTTCAATTCCCTTTGCCAACCCCTCAAGGATGAGATGATCAAGTAAATACAAAATTCATTAGCAGAATTTAGCTCTACTATACAGAAAAAATCAGGTAACCTGCGCAAAAAACAGTAGTGACAAAAAAATGTGTAGATGCTATTTATTCTCAAAGAACACACAACTGGACAGTGTTTAGTTTGCTTCCCATGACAAACAGATCCTTTTATTATACGACAGCATGAGACAGGACGCATCGATTACAAAAAAAAAAAAAAATCTAACTACATTGAGAGATGAGCAAATGAAAAAGAAAAAGGCCGTTCTGCAAGATTTCCTGTTCCGTGATGCATGGGCAATTGGCCTATATTTGTGACCCCATTTTTCTTTCAGGCTTGTAGCTGTACTGCACAGACTCAATCCTTCGATTCGAAGTCTGAAGGAGTGGGATGGCCAATGCTGGATACAGACCCCGTCTTGAGTGAGGTGCACGGCTCTCTAACCCGCTTGCTTCTAGCTTCCCCAGGGCTCTAAGCCTGAACCAGACCTTAAATGCTGCTCTTCAGCAAAGGACGTAGAAAGAGACAAACAGCCTCCAGCCTCAGGCACCACTGTGTGAATCGAACTCAAGCTGGAGCGGCTCGGCAGAGCCAGAGCCCCAGGCGGGGACAGTGGTGGTGAACGCACTGTGCCACAGGAAGAGAACCTCTGTGGCTCTGCTCCCACCATCAGCATGGGAGAGGGGAGTTACTGCCCCCAAAATCATGGCTTTCACAGGCTCTTTACATGGCTTGTGCCACTAGAACTGCAGCATTACAAGGTATTTATGTGACACAAAATACATGGGGCAGAGCTGTGAGATCATATGGTCTATAGGAGCTGCTACACCCACACGTCTCTTAATCTATTCCCAACAAACAGATTTTCAAGCATATTCCCTACAACACCAGGCCACACCAAAACTAAGGAACACCTTCTGAATTTTTGTTTACAAATGAGATTATGACTTCCTGGTTCAAAACCAGAGTGCTCCTCGCAGTTAATCTCTAACGTGATGCTGTTATTTCTCTGGATTTTTCAATTTTTTAAACTCAATCCTTGCATCTGCTTCTCCCTTCTCTAAACTGCCCAATTCTGTTATCTGCTTCACTATCACGAACACATCCACATGCCCCAGGGAAGAGAGCACAGCCCCAGTTATCCCTTGTCAGTGCAAGGGGCGTTTTCTGCACCAAGCCACAGCCCTTGTGTGGCTGCCAGCACTCTTACTTTGTCAATCAATTTTACATTACTTGCTCTCTGCTACCACCCACTGCCTTCTCAGCTTCATTGTTCTTTGGGCCAGTCTCAATTCACACGTATGTGCTTGATTTAATTTTCTTTGTATAAACTGGATTGACTTGGGTTCTTTCAAAGTGGTTAAGTGGTATTTGGCATTGATTTCTGCATATATTTTTGAACCTCTCAGAGTTCCTTTGCATTTTTCCCCAGTTTATCTTAATACATTCTGATATTTAATGCAAAAGCATGCATGCAAGGAATCTGTGCAGAAGAGCTACTATGCATTAACTTCACACTAGTGTATCCTACTCCAGTTTCACAGGTTAGATGAGACCTATAGCCCCAATGCATTCATTTCTTTGACTGGCACCTTCAACTCCTTAAAATTAAGTACCATCAAATTAGCACACATTTATTGAAATCAGAAACTAGTGAAAGTATTCACTAATACTCTCTTTCATGAAAGAACACCATGAGAATTTGTCTTATTTTCCTCTGAGACCATCAGCAACCTCTCCACATCTGCAACCCTGCACTGCCAAAACCTGCTCAAAATTCAAACTTTCTTGTACTGTTAACAGTTTTTGTTCAGGTGCCTAATTTCGGATTTCACTAGGGCTTAATTAACTTCATTTACTGAGTGAATGTAATTGACAAACACCAGGTTTGCAGTGCTACAGTTAACAACAGCTGGTGATTGTGTGTGTCTGTTGCTTCTTGATGACAGGGTCTACTTCTTAAATCTACAATTTATCCCTGAAATAATTATTTTAAATTTCATATTTCTCCCATGAATATGTGTTAAAATATGAAGTTTAAGTGTATGTAATTCTCATCTCCAGGATTGCCTTAGTCTCTAAAACTTAGAACTTATATTTTGTAATTTTGTCTTGGCTTGCTTGGAATGCTTTGAACTACTTATCTTTCAATTTTATAAATTTCGTTTTAATGAACAGACCACAGACCACCTACTTTGCAGTTCAAAGGAGATGAAGAAAATATCAGTCAACATGTCAGCCACTTAACAACATAAAGGTGCTTTTCATATAAAGGTTGCCAGAATAATTTTGTAAAATCCAGTCTCTGTCAAACGCTTCTAGGTAGCCAAATACCACACTGATTTCAAGGAAATGTATGCTTCTAGGTTTTGCCTAAATTCATCTCTCATTTATCCACAAGCCAGAATTACTTAGGCTGTTCTGAGCATTTTATTCATGTTTAGAAAGAACTGGAAAGAATTTTCAGGGAGAGCAGAGAGCGCTGTGAGTGGTAGGCACAGCCAGACACACTGCTGAGCAGCAGCCTGTTTGCCCACAAGTGTCCCCTTTCCCTCTCTTTGCCCATGCCTGTTCCTCCAAACCATGATTCCCCACTTTCTCCCCTTTTCGTTCTGGCTCTAAATATCCCAGAACAGGACTTATGCACCCCTTGAATAGTCTTCTCCAACACCCCATCATCAGCCCACGTCTCTATCGGTCACTTAGCCTGTGAGGTGACCCAGAGGCTTGCCTGGGGGCACCTCTCCTCAGATGGCCCAGGAAAGAGACAGGGCAAAAAGTTCCAGCTTCAAGAGCTGCAGTTCAGTATTGGGCTTCCCTTTGCCCTTGCTCCTCTGTGCTTGAGCTGAGCCTTAATCCCATAACCCAACATTCACGAACATAAAAAGTAGCTGGGCTGCACCATCACCTCTCCTCACACAGCACCTCCCAGCCATGTTTCAGCCCCAGGAGGCTTGTTGCCACTGCAGGCCCTGAGGGGCTCACTGATCTCGGTGGCTGCAGTGTGCTGAGCCTCACAGCCTTACACCTCAGGAGAGGACCTGCTGGATCAGAGCAGCCCCCAGCAGCAGCAACTGGACCTGCACAAGTTACCTTGTTCC
Source organism: Acanthiza pusilla (assembly GCA_036630365.1). Classification (NCBI taxonomy): domain Eukaryota; kingdom Metazoa; phylum Chordata; class Aves; order Passeriformes; family Acanthizidae; genus Acanthiza; species Acanthiza pusilla. The sequence continues at coordinate 5,100,282 of JAXCHO010000023.1, read as the reverse complement.
CCGGCTTGCTTTCCATTTGTGGAACTGAGCTTTTAATCACATAACCTAACACAAACCACCAGAATTACATGTCTGAAACATAATGGGAATATAAGTTTAGAAGCAAGTCTGCCACCTAAGCCAAAAATATATCTGCTCTGACACACAAAAGCCTTTTTCCAATAGTTCCCCTTGCAGCATGCCCTGAAGGACATGTCAGCCAAACCAGACCATGTTGTGAGCACAAGGTGGAAACTTTTCTGTTTCAGAGAAAAAAAAGCTGAAGCAGTTTCTTGCTCTGAAGGTGCATGTGATACATGTACAGGGGAACAGGGCGAATGACCTGATTTTACTATCGTGTATCTGTTGTGGTTTCCCCATAGCATAGAGCAATTTAAAAAAAAACACTGAAAGTTGTTAAGAAACTGAAAAACAACTTTTAGAAACCTTGCACCTTGTTTTTAAACTTAGATCCAAGTGTAAGGATCAGCTGCAGTTTTTCACACAGCACACTATTCAACTATGTTCTAAGTCTACATTTACTAAGAGATATTTTCGAGGACGTAAGATTTAAAACCTTACAGTAAATGTTAAATTACTATATTTGCAAACGTTGGCTTTTCTCCATGGGATAGTCAGCATGTGCATAAACACCTGCATGGATAAACTGTAGCAAAACTACTTGTACCTGCAAAAGGGGTAGTTTGCTTGCACTGAGGCAGCCAGATGGAGTCTGTCTATCCCCATAATAACAGGTCTTCCATATGGAGCTGTATTTTGGTAGAATCACGGAATGATCTAGGTTGAAAGGCCTTGGTGGAGGTTGAGCCTGATACTCAAAGTAGACCTAATTTCAAAGCTGGATCAGGTGGCTCTGACTGTTGATTTGAGTTTTGAAAATGTCCAGTGACAGAGACTTCACAATCTCTCTGGGTACCTGCTCTAAGCCCTGGACCATTTTCATGGTGACTCTTTAGATTTTATTTCATGTATGCATCTGGAATTTCCCTCTGCAGTTTGACTGTTGTCTTTTCACTGGGCACCTCTAGAAGAGTATAGGTCTCTTCTCCATATGGTCTCCTGTAAGCATGGAAGTTCAGTTTAGCCACCCAGCTTTACCTTCTCTTCCACAGGCAGAACAGTCCCAGCACTTCAGAGATCACATACTTCAGCCCCACCACCATCCTCTAAGCCCCTCTACCAGACTTTATTTTGTTGGCAGCTCTTGTACTGGGGGAGCCAAGCCAAGCCCAACACTCCAGGTATTGGTCTCACAAGGAAGGGGACAGAGGGGAAAATAACCACTTCCCTCAGCCTGCACACTGACCCATGCTTCCAGGCTTTCAACTCTTCACAGCTGCCCCCAGGCCCTTTCCTGCAAAGCTTCTTTTTAGCCAGCCTATCTGTCCGCAGTTTGGCTACAGAGATGCTTTGGGAGATTTTGGCATCTAGCCTGTAGAGGATTTAGCTTCAGTATGAATGAGATCACTTAGAAATCTACCAAAACAGCACCTCTTGCAATTCAGTTCAATTTCTCTTGGCTCTGCCTCACAAGGAAAACACCAAACCAAAAGACCTGCCAAAAGAGATGCATGTGGCAGCACGAAGTTCTGCAGTCATCTTGACAAGATTTAATTCCTGCTACCTACGCAACACTAAAAGTTTGTTCGCTTTTTATCTACAAATATCCATGGATGCATTTTTTTCCTGAAGAGAAGGTTGGTCTTTATTGACAGTATTTAATCAGTGAAAATTACTATACTAAAAAGAAAATAAAGTAGTAAAACCCATCTTTACCATCATCAAGTGTTTCAGTTGCCTCAAGAGCTAGAAGTAGTGTCTATATATTGTCAGAACAGTCTAAAGCTGATAGCAATTTTATTGTATCTGGAGAAAGCAACACTGACAAGGAAATATTTTATCAGCAGTGCTATGCTTTCCTACTTAAAAAAAAGAGGTGGAATGCAGTAACTTCACTAAAAAAACCCCAGACATAATTTTTATAATCCATCCTTATTACAAGAGCCATATTACTGCTATGAAACTGTCAGCCATAGTCTTAAGTTTTTACTTCTGAAAAAATCATAGGATTTGTTAAAAAAATTACAGAGAGTGTTTAAGAAAATAGAGTATTTCTAACCAGATCTAGTTAGATACAGAACTGCACAGAGCAGTCATCAGTGCCCCTCTCAGACACTTGCTTCTCCACTCACAGAAATGTTCCCATCTTTTATGACAGGGCTGTTAATTCCAACACATCTGAGGGGGGGTACTCAACTACATTGGTCCTACAGGGAGATACCTAATGTGAAATACTAAATATGGTTTGAAATATACAGTGAAACAAGCATTCAAAAGAGCTTAACTTGTCACTCATGTTTAAATACCTCTAACAATGGTAAACAAGACAAAATTTTGCCAATCAAGATTATTGGGTTTTCTTCCTTTGTTGAATTATAAACCATCTAACAACTTGGGCTTATACCACTGATGTAATTCAGTCGAGTCTTAATCAGATTCATCATCAGGAATTGCAAGATCCTTTGGGCTTAAAAGAATTCTCAGTTGCAGACTGGACTATAAAAAAAAGCACTTTTCATTAAAACCCCTCAAATCCCACAGAGCTTCCTTGATTTATCTAAATGTCAAGATTTCTGGTTCAACAAGTCTCAAAACACAACTTAGCCAGCACAATAGCTTTATTTAACAATTTGAATCACTGTACACAATTCAGTAAAAGTTCACAGGAGGAACAGCATGGAGACTTACCACTTTTTGGCATTTCCTTCAATTAGAGCCAAAGTGCAAGGTCTCCAATCAACTCCCAAGGTAAGAGAACAATACTTGGCTGTTAACACAAGTCATGTTAACACTTAAAATATCTAATTAGTTATTGAAAAGGCAACATCTTCAAATGCAATTAGAAATATTTTAATAAACTTTTGGTTTTTTTTGGTGTGATAAATTGCCACATATCCTACAGCTAACAGGTAATGGAACACCACGTTTTCCCAAGGCATGTAAAAAAGTAAACAACACTGCCTCTGCATTATTCCATACATCTTAAAAATTAATGCCATAAAAACAACTGTTCATGTGGAATTTTAGTTCCTTCAGACATGCTGATGATCTTCTTAAGAAAAAAAAAAAAGGGAAAAAAGGGGGGAAAAAAGTCCAGTCCAAGCTTTTCATACACAGTATCATGAGGCACAGGTTCCCCACCATTAAATGAAATTTTTACACAGGCTATATCATATGTTACAACATTGTTTCTATTTGAAGTTATGGCACATTGACTGTTTGGGGTGAAAAAAATTCTCCTCTGTGTTCAGCTGCTACAATATGGCACAAAGTTAAAAGTTAACATCATGACTAAATACTCTGATGCTTTTTTGCTGGCTATTTTTGGGGTGCACATAAATAAAAGGCACACATTTTCTGTCTCCTCAAATCATTTATGTAATGTACAAGCCTAACTTCCTAGCACTGCTCCAGGCCTGCTGGCCCAGTGCAAAAAAAGATTTAAGTCAGCTTCCAGTGCTTGTAGCAGCTTTATATGCTTAACCAATGGCTTTAGTTTAGCATGCTACTTCCACTGTGGTGACTACTAATGACAGGCCAACAGTGTTCCTGAAAAAGAAAATTACAAAGCCTAAAAAAAGAAAAAAAAAGTTAAAATTAAATTACGTATATTCACTTACATGTCTGTTTTCCAGATGTGTTCACAATGTTCAGAAAGTGCACATTTTGAAGTCTTGTTTCAGTATTACAAATGTCTATGACCTATACATTATAACAGTGCCACTTGCAACAGTATCATTAAAGAACTGTCAATGTTTCCACTACTGACCCTGTTCTGCTAGAGTATCATGAAAATACAAAATTTGCTCTTAGCTAGAACTTAGTGTCCATAATGTTTCCAGTATGGTGTTTTTAAATATTTGCATTTAACTTTGTACAGCAGTCAGAATCTGAAAAGCAGGTTAGTAGTTTCACTTTTTGATGCTCATTTTTGCTTAAAATATTTTCAAGAATGAAAGTGATCTTACAGCACATGAAGAGCCCTCAATAATAAAAGCTCCACTAAACATTACACACTGATAAAAACTTAACAAAACCCCATAAGATTTAGTTACTCATTTGTGAATCCTTACAAAATTACTTTTCGTGATTTAACAACAGATAACATTGATGAAATTATCATATATAAAAACAGCTTAGGTCTTAACATCAATGGTCTGACAAACATATTTAAACAAGAATATTCTGAGTTAAGACTAGTGCTAAATTTAGCTCCTAAACATAGCTAAATTTAGATTTAAGAGTTTAGATACTCTCAATTTAATATGCCTTTAAAAAAGGTAAAGTCCAACTTTCAGCAGAGTCTGTAAAACAGCAGTTTCAAGTAAGTCTAGAGTAATTAGATATTGTGGCTAGAGTTAAATATGTACTATATGCTGACTTGACAAGATTGTGTTAAAAGAAGTGTGAGTTGAACCACTACCTTTGAAGGTTCTTGCTTTGGTTATCTTTAAAAAAAAAAATCTGACTGTTAAAATAACAGCACAAGTTCACTATAAAGCCACATGCCTTTCTCGATGTTCTCTTATCAATTGGTTTTTATTATGTCCACTGCCAGCAATGGACATTCTGCTTGGAAAATCCACCTCCTGCTGGGAAAGGTTTGGCTGAACCAAATGAAGAAAGTAATTCTGATATCAGACTCAAATGGGAACACACTGCTTCATTTAGTTCTTGTTAAGAATATTTAAAAGCCTTCTTTACCTACAGTCTTTTTGAAACACAAGGCACAAATAGGGAGTGGACATTCCAGCAAAAGGTGATTGTCTGAAATTAATAGTCCACAGCAGTCTTCTAGTCCAGCACAGTGAAAGATTGTTGCTGTCCAATTCTATGCCACATCTTCTAGATAATCTCCAACATCGCTTAACTGAGAAATGGTAAGGTCTCGTGTGATGCTTTCGAGCTAGAAAATAAATAGAATTGCAGACTCAGAAATCACAAAACCAGTAAGAATTATGTCACGTATTCCTTCACATGCTGTCACATACTTTATGGCCTCAATCGCTTTCAGTGAGATTACACCATCCTTTAGGAGGTACTCAGACAGATCTTGAGATACTGGGGTAAACCTTTGCATGCTGGGCACTGAACCAGCCTCAAATACATTTTACACACCTAGAAAGGCACAGTGGATTGTGCTACTGAACAACTGCAAGATTTTTGGTTTGCTGGGTTTTTTTTAATTAGTATAGCATCTATCTAACTTAGCAAGGATACTAGGTGTAAAAAACAGAACACAACAAATAATACAACCTTAACACAACCTAGGAACTTAGGATAACAGCACATTACTTCACAAAAGGTTGAAAACAAAGTCAAGAACAGAAGAACCTAAAGAACAACAATTTTAAAATAAACATACTTTATCACTGGCATTTGACTCTTCTGTTCCCACAGAAAGTTCATCTATTTCTTCACCAATACTGGTATCACTTTTTTCTGAACGATGACTTGTACTAATGAGAAAGAAAACCATAAGCACACAAATAAGACTTCTTATCAAACATCAAGGTATAACATTTACATTATAACTGACATTTGATTGAATTTTCACTTCCTAGGAAGTCAGATATAAAGTTACTTAAAACCCGCTAACAACTCCTAGATTAAGCCATAATAAACACTGAGAAATACTTAGGCCTTGATCATACAGTTCACGACACCAATACATACATTCACATCATAAGCATGAGGCTATTAAATATTTATTACTGACTACTCATGATGCTTTATTTTCCAGTCGAATGTCTCAACATACAACATAATTATTGACTAATTGCATAAATTGCTAAAACATTAGTAGGTGCATGGTTCAGGAAAAAAAACAAACCTCAAACCCCTTCAACACAAAACCCAACAGAGGAACATCTTAAAGTTAGCAGTAGGTTTTTTAAGGAACTCATTAACCCTATACAAAAAGGGATCTGGTTTGGTTGCTTTTTTTTTTCCCTAAACTTGTAACTAAATCTATTAAAATAGCAAACTGAAGTTTAGAGGAGTTAGCACAGAAATAATGACAGATTCCAGTGATAGTGACTGACATATTATGAAATAATTCAAATATGCTAATGAATATACTTATAGTGCATAAAATACTGTGTTACTGAGGTATCACCCTACTCTTACCTGTTGAAGTCATCAGCATATTCATCATCATCTCCATTTCCTAAATAAGATTTAAAAGCTATTAATCAAACAAGTTTTCGCTTCAGGAAACACAAAAATAAATCTAACCCTGCACCAAAATACATAGTTTGATGATCACCAAAAGTGGGAGTAGATTAAATTACTTACGCAGATTAGAAGGATGAGTTAAGTTTGTCATTAATTAATGTCAATACTATTAACATAAACTGTTTCAAAACTGAACATACATTTTCAGGATGTCAGCTGTATTGCTGAATACAAAACTTAAATACTTGGAAGCTCTATTCTGAGAGAATTCTTCTATCACACCTTCTTCATACTGCACCAAAAGCAAGGCAACTTTCAAAGGTGTAGAGGGCAAATAAATATGCCATTGAAAAGCAGTAATACTTATCAGACTATCTTTTACTAGCCTGCTCCTTTCATAGAAAACTCAACAACAAAATAAAGCCCTTGATATTAGTAAATGCATGCACAGAACGAATCAAATTTTTGCTCCACATGTAAAACATTAATCCACAAGACACCAGTTTTCACTTTTCTGTATTTCTTTAGACCACATCTTGCTCTTAACTACATTAGGCTTCACAATTTATGTTAAATAGAATGACATAAGTAAAAACTGAAGATTTTAATTCAATATGTGTATTTGAGTTTTTCAGATTCCTCTAAGAAGGTGGGCCAGAATTTATCAATTCTGGTGAACCAAAAATATCAGAGCTTCCTCATGTTTAGCAGTTACACTTGCCTAATTCTAGTGATCCCAGCTTTGCATTCACCAACCGCAGGTCATTCAAAACAGAGTTTCTATCCAAATCTGTAAACAAAAGCACTTATATCAGAAACTGGACTTGTGATTCTTCAGTAAGATCCCACTTAGATACACCAACTGACAACTTATAACAACTGTTCTTTTGTAACGCCCTTAAGTATGTTTATAGTGTAGTATGGCAATATGATATTCAATTTTCAGATCTGAACTCTGATAACATCTAAAACTTGAGGAGTAAACAGGGATGATCTCCCACTGCTCAGGGATTTACAATATGAAAGCAAATACCTCTAAAGAACTGGTACAAATAATTTAAGACAATACAAAGGAGTAAGTCAATTTCAGTTTAAAACTGAGCAGTAGAATTATATACTCCTAAAAACTGCTTCATATGAAAATTAAAAAGGGGTGAAGTTAAGTATTTCATACATCAAAGCATAAAATGCCCCAGGTGTAGCACAAAATATCCAAACCAGTACACCATCACTCACTAACACAGCCCTACTGTAAAGCACATTATAGCCAGAAGGGGGCCACATACTTTATCACTTTTTCCTCTGAATGTGTAGCTCAATCATTTCATTACAGGAAATACCTTCTACAATCATCAAAACACAAAAACATATGAAAACTTACCATCAGACTCCTTTAGCAAAGGTGCACCAGTCAGGTGGCTTAACCCACTTTTTAGAGGTGGTGCATCAGAAAGGGATGCTAGACTTCCTGCTTTATTAGCTTCAGTTTTCCTGTAACAAACCAAATAAATAAGTACTCCACAGAGCTATAACATATGCATAGTTACTTTATTTTCTGTTACTAAATTATCATAAAACTAGAAGCAATATTACAGCAAAAAAGAGCAAGGGAAAATGACTATTTTTTCTGCAACCTTAAAAGCAGTAGGCGACTCACTGGCACAAGTGTCAAGCACAACATTCACTGAGAAAGTCACTTTCTCACCCATGCAAAGACTTCCGCCTGTCTTCTCTCACAGACAGAACACCTTCATCAGCATCACTATTTATGTCAAGGGCCCTTTCATCATCCCCACATGTAAATGCAGCCAGAAGAAGAAAGATTCAGATATAAATCAGTACTTTAGTTTGTTCTACAACTAAAACAGATTATGTCTGATGACGCTACTAATTCTAAGAGCAGTCAGTTCACAGAAAGCAAACCTCTCAGTTATGGGAAGATAGATCTCATCACATGTTAAAGTTCATTTGGCTACTACCTGGTTCAAATCCTACTTGCAAGTAAAGGATGAAGAAACACAAAAGATAGCAAGATTTTCACATTAAGTATTGCCAGAACTGTTTGCTATTTTGATTCCATTCCTATTAATAATGGACAACACTTGAATCATTCATTATATCTAGATACCAAAATATCATGTGCAACATCACACATGAAAATGCTTCAAAATTCTGAACAATGGGTCAGAGACCTAGAGATAATGAGCGCCTGGATCATCTCTCACACTGTCATCAGCAACTGCTTGCTCCTTGCCTCTTCAGTGAACCCATCTTAAAGGAATTGGAAAGACTTCCAGGAAGGAAAATTACCTTTCTGCAAAGGTAAATTACCTTTTCACAAAGCAAGCAATGCTGGCAGCTCTCCTACTCACTTACCCCTTGGGACTCAAGCACACCTGCACAAAGAGAATTCACCTGAAGAATTTGTCAGGAAGGTAGAAATGAACAATTCAGCAGACACAGCTCGGCCACAAATAGATTCTAGTTCATTTTTTGGTAACATATTCAGCAAACCTTATTATAGGATGTTACTAGAATAGCTGCATCACAATAATATTATGTGCTACAAATCACTACTTGGTGGACTGTGACTCTACTACAGACACACATAATTCAGAAATAATCTTTTCTGTAGGGAGTTTCTGTACTGGGAAAGAAATCCTTACTTTACTAAATAATTAATGAGTCTCTTTCTTGGATGGTTTTTAAAAGAAATCCAGTTTACCCAGTTTCAAAGTAAATGTCCCTTCTTGTCATATGAAAATGCTCAAACAATAAGAAATTAGTAAATATTATTATTATTATGAAGTTTTTCCAGACCTTTCTAATTTCCCCAGTTTATCATTTACAACACCTGCTACAATGGTTACTTTGGTTAAAGGCTAGTTAAATGAGCTCTTGGGTAAGGTGGAGTAAATGCACGCAAATGCAGTTTTAATCTCGATATTAACAATAAGAAAAGGAGAAAAGAAATACCATAGTAGGGTTATTTGTAACACGTGGTGTTTTCCCGAGTGCAACCACTACTCTCTGAGGAAAAAAGGTCTACTCCAACTAAGATCATCCAACAAAACCTGCATTATAAATAATCTTTCACATAGAGTCCATTAATTCATTAGAAAGAGAACTGGTATACCTGGCACTAGTATTTTGTGCTCTACCAGAAGGATCCTGTTCTAAGGGTAAGCATCCACTGTGGCAGTAATACAAAAAAGCTTATGCTGCTCTGCCCACTATCAACATAGCTGGGGGGAAAGCCAACTGCCAAACTGACCTACAAATGATTCTGCAACCTCTTCTTAATGTCTGCTAAGCTGGAGAAATTATCTGATTACTTGAGCACAACAAAGGAACACCATGAAATCATCCTGCAGCATATCTCAATACAGTGGTATCTAAGCTAAGCTTCAAGATAACTCAACATGATAACACAAAGGTAGGTTTTTCAGTTTTATAACAAAGCTGCTGAAGAGTTCAGTCACTAGTTCTTCTTTCAAATGGCATCTTTCAGTCCTCAGACTCCACAGATAAATAAAAAGTGTCCTTTGGATGCATCTGCAAAATTGGCATATGCAGAAGTAGCAACACTTCACTGAAAACACAGAACTGCACACAAAAGGTGTTGCAATGTGATGAAGAAACCCTCAGCTGCAAGAAAACTTTCCTTATTATTACAGTCTATAGAGCCAGTTTAGAGTGTTTTTTGTATTCCTTATAAAGCTATACAGATATTTAATGCACACTATCCCTGTCACTGTCCACTTCCTGTACTACAGATCACCACTGCAGCTCTGTTGCAAGAAGTACTGATTTCTGTGCCTCACATGTTCATTCTACCAAAGAAACAGGCTGGGGACATTAGATACCCTAACTCATGCACCTTAAAGTGACACAGGTTTTTCCATTCATAGTACATCCAAGAGATCCCAGAGGACACTGTGCACAGAACAGAATAGAATCATACAATAGAACAGAATCAGAGAAATTAATATTTTAGAAACAAAATGTTACAGATCTAAATACCTACAATTGCAAATAATCAAATAGCAACTAGCTCTCAAAGGTCTGCAAGCATTCAGAGGACAAAACAAACCACTTATTAAGTAGAACATCCATGTTACCTACCAGCCATAAGTTCTTTCTGGTTTGGGTATAGGGTCATCAAAGAAAGAATCTCCCTCTACATCATCTTCATCCACAACTGGATCTCTTTTTTCTTTGGTATTCAAGTCTTTGTTTTCTAGTTGAGGATCTAGTTTTGTTTCATTAGGCAGAAAATGAATACTTCTTTTGCTTGCGTCCCCTGATGAGACACTTGTATCACTCTGAGTGTTTTCAGCAGCCTTGAAAGACAAAAGAATGAAAGGAGTAACTATTCATGTCATGTAATACTCTAAGTGTATATATAAATGCACAACACATAATAGACATTTAGCATCACTTTTTAAAATACGACCTCAGATTCCTGAGTACTAATAAGTTTATTAGTATCAAGAATCACACCAGAAAAAAACTGTTTTATCACTTTAGAAAATATTCCTTATTATTGCTGTCATTAAAATCTTTTATTCCATCCTGTGCATTGCCATGCTATCTATATCACTTCTACTATAAAAGCAAACCATTTTAAAGTATTTCGGTTATCAAATAAAGAAATCTACAGACAGACTGATTCTTATGCTTTATTCATGTTATTTTGCAACACATCTACAAACAAAGGTTCTTAGTTATAGCCATTGTCTTCAAAAGAAATCAATTTAAACCCATGCAAATTACTCTGACTTCCACATTAAATGGTAATCTCTGCAATGTAATGTTAGGTTGTAAAGTAATAAGCATAAGAAAACTGCAGTTACTGACACATTCTCTCTTCAAATGACAAAAATGACAAAAGCGAGACTTTAAAAGTACATAACTTTCAGTCTTTTTCTGATGCTTACAGATCAGACCTACAGGCTAGAATGTAGGGACAATTCCATTTGCTAACTTTAACATCAAGCTGAAATTTAGCATGGCTTTGTGGTACAAAGAACAATATTCTAATTTACCTAGATAATCAAGGTGGTGTGAAAGAAAAATATTTTTATATTATTACCTAGCAAGGAGTACTGCTATTTTTATTTTCTCCTAGACTTTTTAAATTTAAGCCAGTAAAAGATTTATTACATTAGCTTCCTTTCTACAAACTAATACCAGCAGAGTTTTGAAATAAAACCAAAATTTAATCCAGATGGCCAATATGTCTGTAGGTTGCACTGTCCCAATTATTTTTTTATCAGTTATTAATTTCCAAAAAGTTGAAGCAAAATTTTCAAACTAAAGGCCATGAAAGTTAAAATTACCTTGGTAAGTCTTTTTTCATAACAAGGCTATTTTATCTCAGTCACAGAATCACACTGAATTGCTGGCAGCAGCTCAGTTTCTCTACGACAGGAAAAAGTACTTAAACCCAAAAGTGGTAATAATAAAAGGATTTTAATTTCCTATCCTAGAGCAACAGAATTGTTTTTGAAAATTAAGAGCTTAACGATAGCCTGCCTGGAAAAAGAGGGAAGCTACAGCTACTTTTCTGTTCTCATCCCTGAGGGAATAAACTGCTACTATGTCATCCCAGAAAAGTATAAGCACAACAGTTCATCTTTGCTTGAAATCATATATGAAAGTTTTGCTGAAGTGAAATAAATACTTCCAAATTGTAGATCATTTAAGTGAATGCTGTCATATCTGCAGTTTCATAGTTTTCTCTTTTACTTATCTCACGTGTGTTACGAAGCTTTTCATTATGTATAATCTTACCTTATTTGGTACAGAGTGTGCACTTGACCTTCCATCAGATGATTTTGATGTGGGGCACTGGCTGTCACTTAGAACTGGAGCCACCTAAGAAGTTTCAAATAAGCACTTACTGAAAAATATATTTCATTTTGTCATAATGAGCAGTGGTGAGGCCACATCTTGACTACTGCTTTCAGTTTTGGGCCCCTCACATTAGAAAGGACATTGAGGTGCTGGAGCATGTCCAGAGAAGGGCAACAAAGCTCATGAAGGATCTACAAAACATGTCCTAAGAGGAACGGTTGAGGGAGCTGGTCTAGACAAGAGGAGGCTCACAGGCATTGTAGTGAGGCGGTGACCAGTCTCTTCTACCGTACCTGCAGTGAGAGGTCTAGAGGAAACGGCCTTAAGATGAGACAGGGGAGATTCAGATTAAATATTAGGAAAAAAAGCTTCACTGTTATGGTGGTCAGGCATTGGAACAGGTTGCCCAGAGGGGTGGTGGAGTTACCATCCCTGGAGGTGCTCAAGAAGCATCGGGATTTGGTGCTGGGTGATGTGGTTTAGGGGTTACAGTGATAGCGCTACGCTGACACTTGGATGGGATGATCTTAAAGGTCTCTTTCAACCTCGATGATTCTCTGATTCCATGATAATTGCATCCAACAAGAAACAAGGCTACCATCCTCACCTGCACAGTATGCAAACCTTGACACCATGTGTGGGAAGATTGAGGGTAGAATTAGAGAAAACTGGGAAGTTATAGTCACACACAGGATGGAAATCACAGAATGAAATGCAGCTGCTACTTCCTGGATGGAATGTGGTTGGCATGCACAAAATATATTCCATGATGATTCCACACACCAGGCAGCCTGCACCCCTAAGCACATGCTAAGAGGGATAAAACAGAGGATGGAGCAGAGTGAAGACACTGCAGCCAGGCTCTGCTGTAACCCTCACAAGAACAACAACTTGATGGTACCACATAAATGACAAACCACAGAGCAGCTGTCAGCCAAGGCAGATGGAGATGTCTTGCTGCTTGGAATCAGCAACTGCGGCAAGCTCACTCTACTTGGATGAACTTAGTATTACAATTGGATTGTAAGGAAGCAACACACACCTTCATCCCAAAGTCACCCACCTCCACGGTACAGCCACCCCTCACTGAGCATGCACTCCACATTTTACTGACCATATCTTTAAGAGTGAAGCTAGAGAATTTTACACCACAAAAGTATGCAGGACTACTGTCACTCAAGCTCCATAAAGAGCTTGAGTGATTGTAGTCACTAAAGCTTTCTATAAAGAAATAGTTATAAAAGTTAAGAATGGGGAGAAGTCATGAAAGATTCCATCATAACTTCTAGGATCAGAGGATGAGCTGAACCTGTCTTTTCCTCACTTGGGATGCCTTTTGGTTAAGAATCATATTCGATGCACACTGAGTGATTATCTTGAGCTAGCTTTTGTTGGTGGTTATAGTTTGTCTGTATATTGCTTTTAATACATTTTTGCAGTCTGTTTTTACCACTGGCGATCTTCAAGCCTCAACCTGTCACAATTTTCTCTTATCAGTGTGATTATTAATCAAGTGTGATTCAAGAGAACATACTCAGTTAAGAGTGAGGAGATCCAAGAGAGGCTCTCCCTTTCTAAATTGTACTAAAGGATTTGACTCTAATACACTGTTGGCATGTGTCCCTGAGCAAGTCAGTTTAACACCCTCCCATGCAGTGGACTGCTCAGTGGAGTCCCCCTAAGAGGACAGACAGACTGGCCAGGCACAGGGGTCTTGGCTTTCCCCGGGCATTGACAGACTGATCAAACACCAAGGGCTCAAGGAAACCCCCCTTTCATGTGACAGGAAATTGTTATGTTAAGAAGTCTATGACAACTACTTCTGAATTTAAGCTTTCTTTGGGACACTGAATGCATCCTGGGTGTAGAGAACTTTCTTTCAAGTCACAATCAAATGCTATTGGTTGGGTTTAATTCAGTTAATCAACATATTAATTATCTATTCCATTCAAATATTATGGTCATTGCCTTCAAGTAGTTCAATACTTTGATATATTTAATTTTAAGTACATATGTTTTCAGAAAGCTTTAAAGCTTTTGATGAAACTCATTTGAGGCTTTTCAGGTCATATTAAAATCAGAATTATGCCAAAGGAAATGGGTATAGATAAAACTGTTATCAAACCACACCAGAAATTAGAAAATAAGTGACACAGAGTTTTGTGTCATTCATCTAGATTCCCTCTGTGCTACTATGTTGTAGCAGAATATTAATAAAGAGCCCTAGGGGGCACTAAAATAATAGTCATAAAGTTTATCTCATCTCTCTGATAAGTTAAGTTGAAGGCATAAGATAATAAAGACCTGAAACAGTATAATAGTACAACAATAGCCAAGTGTTTGTAATTTCAGTTTATTTTTCATCATTGAAAAGAAAATGAATAAAGAATTATAAAGAAAGAAATTACAAGTTAATATTACTTACTTCTCCACCATCTGAAATCTTTTTCTGCTGACACTTCTTAACAACCTCCAGCAACAGAGGACCACCCACAGTACCTTCTGCTTCCGTAATTCCCAAATCTCGAGCTAAGTTTTCTCGACCATCAAGGCCATTTAGCTGGGGGACAATAGAAAACAAGAATCACAACATAGCAATAACTGTCAGAAAACAAAACATATATTTGGGAATATAAAAAAAAAAATAAAATTTAATACAGTTCTATTTTGACTAAACTGATTATTTATGACTTCTTGTTACTTGTGGGCTAAAGTAATAAAATCATACAATCACTTAGGTTGGAAAAGACCCTTGAGATCAAGTCCACCACTACACCATGTCCCTAAGTGCCACATCTACACATCTTTTAGATATCACCTCTTGCATAATTTACTTCTGATCTGTATCTGAACTTGTCACAAATCATGGAAAGTTGTTTTAAATATGCAAGAAGCCATCATTAGCATGCTTTTGGATTCAAGAATTTATATGATCAAGTTACTTTAGCCTATCACGTTTAAAAGTGGATCCAAGGACACCCAGACAGTGGTTCCAAGGAATTCATGGATGATGGAAAGTTGCCATTCCTGTGCATACAGAAGTAAATTTGCACAGGTCAACACTTATTTCTAGTCTCTGTTTCTCTTAAAAAAACCTTTGGATAGAAAGAGGGATGAAGGCAATTTCATATGAGCCAAAAAACCCCCAAGGTACGACCCCCCAACTACACTTTTTCAAACTGAACTTCACACTGTAGGAGAAACAGGATGCTACAGCAAACCTAGGTTAGCACAATCCCAAATGGCAACACCGCAAAGGGCACCAGTTCACCTTGATCTCTTATGATTATTTAGTGACACTATCCAGAATACTGGTCAAGTAAATACTGAAGTGAACCACCACTAGGTCAAACACACTGAAATTGTGGGTAAAGAGACAGTACAAGAAACTGCTCAGAGGCAGGGGCTAGTAGAGAAAGACAAAGTCAAACTCTCAGCACTGTACACAGCAGTCTTGGCCAGCTTACTTAACTTTGGCCAAATTTCCTTTACGCACTACAATAGGTGAAATGGACACATTTATTCAAAAGCAGAAGGGAGTGTTTCAAAATGCACAAGATGCCTTTACAATACAAATGAAGCACTGCTTCCAAGAGTGAGTGACAACACAACACAAAGCATGACTGTTTTTATTTGTTTCTATTCGGTAGCACGACCATGAATCTTTGTACAGATATGTCCTAGTGATAAATTAGGAATTAATTTAGCTAAGGATATTTGGCAAAGAACAAATGTGTATGGGATTTTCTTTGATTAAGCCCCTAAAAAGAAAAATGAAGTTCTGAGAAATAGAAGTCAACTAACTGATTGATTTGACAAAATTGCATCTTTAATATATTAACTATTTAAACTGACTTCAAGAAAAAGAAAGTACTTGAGATGTTACAGGAAATCCTGTAGTAAAACGAAACTGCTTCAAACCCAAAATTCTTCATATGATTAAAAAGAGACAAAGGGAAAAACATGATGAAAACCTTCTCAGTATCTAAAGCCTTAAAGCAATCAGTTGGGCTACATGATCACTGTAGGTCCCTCCCAACTGAATTATTCCATTCAATCATTTTTTGTCAAGCGTATCTGCACAAAGTCATTTGTGTCACTGAAATTTCTCTCAGAGTAGATGACTGACATTATTTTAATTTTCACGTAAAAATACTAACCTAATATTATGACATAGTAGAGTTAGTGGAAAAAAAGTTGCAGGGGTATGCCGCATTTGTATACTATTATATGATCTCATAAAAATTATCTATTTGTTGATTCAATATTAAATTATTATCTAGCATTGACTTTGATAAAGAGAAATCCTCAAATTAGCCCACTTTCCTGAAAAATGTGTCTTTTTTGACAGTAAGTACCTTTTACAGACAAAATACAAAAAAAATATTTATAATAAAAACAAGTAAGTAGTTTAAACAAATCTGCCATAGCTTCTGCATTCATTGCCATGGACTTCAAACAGTGAGCATACATTACAAACAAAACCAGTGTATCTTACTGTGCTTGATTCAGGCTGAAAAACAGCTAAAGTAAAATCAAGATTGAAAAACCGTAGAAATTCTGCAACAAGACCCGCTACCAAGCGACCTAAAAAGAAAATGAGAAGAGTAAAAATACACCAGACAGAAACAAATCTTACTTCAAAGATTTAACATTAACAGCAGCACACATGGCTTCAGTATGGACGTAGTTTAGACGTTCAGCAAACTACCACGTCATAGCAAGTTTGTATACCAACTCCCTGATTTCAAACTCAACCGTCATATCAGAATAATTTAAGCCAGTAATACTGCAAGAGCATACAGATTACTTACAAAATTCATGTGTAGAATTATTTTTTTAACTATTCATCTGCTTTAAAAACATCGTTTTGACATTTGTCCTGTGTGCATTCACTCCTATACCTGTACTTTTAGTTTACACTGTTTAGTGTTTCTATTGGTCTAGAATGTCTAAGTTAGTACAACTGGAAGTCATCATGAAATATTAATTTCAATGCATTAATCACCTTAGCTAAAAATACAGCTTCAGCAATATTAACTGTAAAAATTATAGAGTGAATTCTATTCTGAATGAGTAGTAAATAGGACATCTGAAAGGAACAAAAGCATACTTCATGTCATGGAGACTGCACTGTTAATAATTTAATCCTTTGTCTCCTATTTTTATTATCTTGAGAAGTATATACTAAACAAAGAACTTACCATCTTTTGTACCTAAAAAACTTTTCAAGCTTTCATTTACCAGAGGTGCTTTGTTCTGTGAAAAAGAAAACCAAACAATAATTAATATCATCCTCATGCTAGCAAGAAACTGAAAACCACAGCAACCTAGTGTTTTGGTGTACTCTACTCCACAATGATGCCTTGCGCACTTCTTCAAAATCTACCTTTGCATTAATTATACAACTACAAGTAAAAGCTATGTAGCAATACATTTATTTAGGCAAATTAAATCTGTCTCGGTGCTAAAGTAATTTCATCAAAATTCTTAATAACATACTGATTTTTATTTATCTAATGACTGAAGAGGCAAGCTAAGCAATTAACTTCCTAAGTTGTTCCTCTAATATAGTACGAAGATTGTTTAAGAAAATTCAGTCCAACCCTTCAAAAAATGGAAAGTTACAAACCTTCTAGACGAAGTGTGGACCAATGCTTATTACTAGCACACAAATCAATACTAATCTTCTCTTAATTAAAAGACATTCAAAGATACAAGGAAAATGGCTTTTTCTCCCTTGTTAGATTTGCCCCCTTCAATTTTTAAACAGAAATAAATCAATATACTATGTATGTGTTTGTCAGAATCGTTCTGGGACTTTTCAAAACGAATTCTAAATGCCATTCCTAAGATGAAATGGATATCCTGGGTAAGAAAAGGATCAGTTATAGGTATTTATCACTACAGTTGAAAATGCTAACACACAAAAAGTGTTACCTGAAAAAAGGAAATCAATCTTGCTTTATATTTAGGAATTCAGAGTAGTGGTAAGTATTAATATGTCACCAGTGTCTACAGTGTAAATTTAAAATATCATGATACATGTAAGCTTTTTGACAAATGGTGAGCTGAAATGTTCTGTAGCAAATCTCTCTTCAGTGCTATTACTCTCCAGGTAGCGTGGGGGTTTGTTCTCTGGGTGCTCTATAACAGGCTGAAGCTTCCCATAAAGAGATGTCTCTTTTCTTCTATATCAATCTTCTATCATGTCTTCTTCAGCTATCTTGTTAAATTTCTGGAATATGGAATCTCATAGCATAGAATAACTACTTCCCCTCCTTACAAACATCCCAATATTGTCTGTTTCAGTTAAGCAATTTTCCAGAAAGAGCACAACCACCTAACCAGTAGAGGAATAGATCAGTTTTCCATTCCTCTCCTTTTGAAGCAGCAAGGCTGGACATGCAGCTCTCTACCCTCCAGTTCTAGAAAATGGAAAGACAGAGGAAATGAAGCGAAGTTGGCAGTAGAAGAGGTCACAAAACTGGTATCCATATACCACAGCAGTACTGTTAGGCAATCATGATAGTATCTCATTCCCTTTACATTACTATATTGTCAAAGTATCGGTACATAGTCTATCTCTTAATTAAGAATTCATCCTTAAGTATTAAAGCAAATTACCCTGAAGCACGTCTACAACATCCTTATGGGAAATAGAATAAGCATAGCATACATGGCAGTTTACTGCATTAAACTGCTTTCAAAACACACTTGTCAAAAAATCCCAGAATAACATTTTCAAATTCAAAAGACATTATTCCAATATGAAAAAATCTTGGTCAACGAGGTACCTTTTTTAAAACAGGTATTTGATGGAGAAAATATTTAGTTATTCTGGTCAATTGGACAGAAGCCATATAAACTCAGCAGAGACAGGTACTTAAAATTACAATTTCAAAAGGCTATTTAACAATTCCTATTTTTAAACATCAGGAAACACCCTGATAGTCCTGTTTTGTGTTCTTTATGAATCAGGTTCTTACGCAGAAATAAATTTTTTTATCTTGTTACATTTCACAAATAGGAAGCATTAAAGCTATTATATTTAATTCTACATGAAGGATGCTTTTTCTTTCTGAATTATTTTAAAGGTTCTCTTACCTCTACTTTCTCTTGTTCTTCTAATGCCAAAAACACAGCTGCTCGTAACTCTGCCTGCCAAACAAAAAACAAAACAAACAGCATTTCTACAAGCACTGTTTTTCCTATGCAAATAGGATGTAAAGAGCTAGCAAGTAGCTTTACAGCTATTTGTTTCTCCTCAAGCAACTTGGCATGGACCGTAATCTACATCAGCGCAATTAAAACACTTCAGATTACAGGCAGTATGACTTGAGGCAGAGAAATAATAGCCTTGAGAACAAGGCAGGGGGGAGCAGAATTTGATACAAGACTTCCTAAATTATTTCTTCATACATAAAAAGATTCCAAAGTACCTACATTATCTCCTATTAGTTTCTTTTGAGAGTTAAACATCCATCTCTTTCAGGCTGCTTCGAAACACCTAGCTTTCATTTACAATTCATTCAGGAAACATGAACAAATAAGTTGTAATAACCCATTAAAAAACTAAACATTAAGATATACAAATTCCTGTGATTTCTTGTCAGATTACACTCAAAACTCCAGAACTTCTCAAGGAAAAGAACATGATCACAGTCATTCAAATACTCCTGGTAGAAATGTTTTACCTAACTGATTCTAAATATATTATTACAAAGAATCTGAATTCTTCTAAGGACTACTTTGAATACTGAAGCTTAAGCCTTGACTGGTTTTTAAAAATTTTTGTAAACACGACAGTTTTCCTACTTCTTTCACTGAACACGTCAAATGGATAACATACATCTGACAAAATAGTTTGCCACTTTAATCAACTCTTAATCTGACATTTTGAAGTAAATCAGTAGATAATACTGCAGTAATAAAACTATAAAAGACAGTATATTCTAGTTTTCTGAAGAGCAAAAAAAGAAAGCAGAATTTTAAAGAAAGGTTTATTTCGGTAACTAACAATAAGATCAATATAAAGAATGTCTGGACTCCCATATATATTACAAGAGGTAACTAAACGTGAAGTACTCTGTAACTGTTCCCTCCCACCAAAAAAAAAACCCCAAAGGCAACCACCCACCCAAAAAACCTCCAACAAAACAAAAATACCCAAAACCAAAGAAATAACCAAAACAAACAAACCCCCAAAACAACCAAACCAAACAAAAAAATCCATGCAAAAAACAACCAACCAAAAAAACCAAACCCAAACATCTTTAATGGGAAAAGCAAACAGTTCCTTTTTAAGCAAACCCCTCTTTGGACATCTTTTTGAAGGACAAAAAATAATGCAAAAAAGCTAAAAGGGCTTCTCACCAAAAGAGTAAAATGCCTACAACAATTATATGCAATGGTCATATGGACACTGCAGTCACATTTTTTCAGTTGCTGGGATACAGCACTCAATCAGAAAATCCTCTTATAAGCAATTTATTTATTATTCTTACCTTTTTTTCAGGTGGTGGGGTACAGTTGTTAATCAGTAAGATCTTTTACACCCCATTAGCTTAAATATTCTTACAAAATCAGTTTTCATTTAACTTTGCAACCAACAGCTAACAACTTGTTTAGTCTTACATCACTGAAATGGTTGCAAGGCTTTCTTTGTCACTTAGGCCACAGAAACCAAATATATTTACATAAGAGGATAATAAAAAAAACAAAGCATTCCCGACTAGCTATTATAACTGTTCAAAATAAAACACACCAGCCAATGCTCATGGGGAGGGGTAAATGCCCCTAAGAGTCTGGATCATGGGGCCAGAGAGCAAAGTTGTCTGAAAGTAGCTGCCAGTACATCAGCTAATGCAGAGACTGACCTGTTCTGAGATTCTAGAACAGTATCACAACAGCCATTATTTTTTTCACATAACTGGGATTGTTTGCCTGCTCTACTCCTCTAGGTCCAATCCAGTGGCTTCTAATTACAAAATGAGGTGCTTTTCTTCCTCTTATTTATGTGATGACACATGGTTAGTTTCACCCAGATGTTGCCATTCCCCATGAATAGCTGGTTCACCTTTACTTACTTTAGTGCCCAATTAATAAACTCAAGATCAGAAGCTGATCACCAGAAGACAATGCCACTGGTATTTACAGCTCCGTTTATCTTACCGGCATCATCTAGAATACCACCCTAAAGCCTCTCCACAGATACGCAGCCCCGTAATCAACCCTTCGATCCCATGAGCATCACAGTGTTTGAAGTTACACTCTCCTGTACGATCTCCACAAGGAAGATTTACACTACTACAACACACTGACCTTCATCCTTTGAGGTGGGTACTGCTTAGATCATAGCAAAATATTCTCAAAATACCTTCTCAATATTAGGCAAAGAGCCATATGCTAGAATTAGTGTGAGGGTAAAGTAGTGATTCTCAAGTTCATACAGAAGAAAGTAAAAAGCAACAATAACAAAGCTGAGGCCAAAGGCATAATCACCCTACTAGAAGATGAATCATACTACACCAGTAAGATGGACAATGTCATGTAGGCTTTTTAGGACCTGAGACCAGTCACAGAAAATTTGGACACCAGAGATTGAGATCGTCATCATCAGGTATGGCCACAGCAATTTGCTCCTACCAGCAGATAATGTTTATATAAGTACACAGATTAATCCATTTACAGTGTTCTTCTCAAATTTTTTTCTGGAATAGGTGTGAACTGTTTGCATTTGTCTTTGCCACAACACCCTTTGGCACCAGCCCAATGTGTTCCGTACATTGTTACAATTCTGCTCTTGTCATTTTCCACATTTCCCTATCCCACCCTGCCTCATTCTGCTAGCAGTTTTCAACATAATCCAAATACATTGTGAAGAATTTTATTCAGTCTAGTAGTAAAAGCAGACCAAAGCTTGATATTCGAATTCTCTACCCATATTCTAAGTTTTCAATAAAAGAGGGTTATGGTCAACAGAGAGAGGTATTGGTAAGTGTCTACCGTTTTGACATCCCTCAAGCCAACAGACTTCTTTCTCATACTGTGAAAGATACCCATTCTCTTCTATCCCTAAGTAGTTTTATCAGGCAAGAGCTCATGTCAATGAAACAGCAATTTGGTTTCACTGGACTTAGCTAGAACAAGTAAGGCTAACATTGTATATGACAAATACTGTCTGTATTAGAGAAATGCATGGGTCAGTGTTTTGAAACAAAAGTACATTTCCCCTTTTCCTTCCAGGCATTTACAGCTCATCAGAAAACACTGGTTTTTACTGACTGTTATTGTACTATAAATCAGAAGTTGCAGTCCATGAAAAAAGCATATTTTCTGCACTGAACTATAGTACCCCTCTTTAGAACCTGGTAAGTTTACTCGATTCCAAATACAGAGCCTTTTGCATGCATCCTAAGCACTGCCCAAGAAAAGAGCTCCCTCAAAGTGCAGTTCCCTGGAAATGGTGATAACAGTTCTTACTCTCTCAAAAACTCCCCAAACACACTTTTTAGGTGGCATCTCAAAAATACTTTACTAGGCATACGACGTTAGTGATGCTAAGCCACGTCATAATTGTAGCAACAGAAAGTTCCAGAGAAGATGCAAAATTCAGGTAATATAAACTTAAATTATTCCAAAACAAAAGAGATTAAAAGACATACACCAAAACAAAATAAGATAACGAAGAAACACACAAGAAGCATAATGGCCCCTCTTGCTCTGATGACGACAGCTTCCCTAGGAGAAAGATCACATTCTCTTCAAGACAGAGCATCCCTATTTGTACACTATCACACAGAAACAGTGATAATTTTCACAGAAGTACAAATATCCGCAATTATATTCTGTAGGTTTACAGAATTCATTAGAAAGGTATCTAATCCATCAGACTAATTCCAATGATTAACAAACTACATATAGTATACATCTGTACTATATATATTTGTGTGTCTATATATACACACACATATTGCAGCTTAGAGAATACAGGAAATTCTCAACTGCAAGCAGCAAACACATTTATATTATGTTCTGTTTTCACAATATTACTTCATTAATTACTCAAGTGCTCAAACTTTAAGACAAATACAAAAATCATTAACAAAATTTTAAAATGTCATACAAGTAACATTTTTTCAGCTAAATAATTTACATCAACACCAATACACCCAAGAAATTAATCTCAAAGTAAGAAAAAACTAATAAACTGCAAGCCATTATAAAATTATGTTTTATTAGAGAACTAAGTTATCACAATAAGTTTCTTCCTAAAAATTACTCTAATTATGCCATAAAACGTATGACATTCCAATGCATTCCATCCACTGAAATAATTCCCCTTGAATTCTAATCCTTCCAGAGGTGTCTTTATCTATAGTACTTCATACCAATGCAGAAATACATTGACTACATATTTTTCTCCTTAAAGTAGCTACTTCAATAAATCACAAATACATTATTATAGCTTTCTAGCCTCATCCATCTTGAAAAATGGTCAGTACAGTACTCACACTAAAGTATAAAATAAGCTACTGTTTTGATAACACTTCAGTTCTAACACAGAATTTAAAAAAATGAACAAAATTATGTTTAATTAATTTTAATAAAAGGATGACTGCAACTTTTTAAACGAATGGTGTAATCTAATTTCAATTAAAAGATGACAGTTTAAGAAGCCTTGTTGAACCTTAATTCTTCCAGCAATGGGCTTTGTGTCAGGTAATAGTAGAACAAATTCTGTAAGTCATTAACACTACCAATCAACTGTAATCAAACTCACATGCCAATTAAGGTTTACAGTTAAAAAAACCTCACCATGAATTCCTCCAATCCAGCCTTAGCCATATGCATACCAGGAATTAAACAGTAATTCCTTGTATCAAAAAGAGACATAATTGGGCAAGAAGGCTGCAATTTGTATTTTTCTAAGTAATTTGTTAGTTTGCCTTAATGACACCTTATACAATATTGGATACCATACACTTTAAACATTATAGAATAGTGAACTACAATACATATATTTATACCAAACTCAATGAACTGGCAACCATAGTATGAAAATTTAAATACTACACAAAGGCAGGAATTAAGAAACTACAGTTCATGAGCTCAATGTGACCCAATTGCCTTGTGATTCTTTTTTTAATTACAATTTTATTATCACCATACTTGCATTGTTTAACAGTATGTGAGTGGTTAACAGGTGGCTCAAAAGGCCTATTTGACATCTATCAGAAAAACCATCTCCCTACTCAAAACACAGTTATGTGAGCTAGGTTCTTCATGTACTTATGGAATTTAAATAAAGATCATCCATTTGAAAGGGATGAACAACATTTTTTTTAATATTATTTTGTTGAAAAGTATGACTAGTTCAAAATGCAGTAACTTGAAAGTACACACACAAGGATGCTCTCACTTCCATTAACCATTTCAACTGAACTGTTCTTGAAATATCAGCAACGACCTCTGGAAGCTTAAAACAGAGCACTGTGGATAAATATCACCACCCTCGATCTGAAATTTACACTTCATTTCTCCTCTAGCCTTGAAGGAAACGCACATATTTTTAGGCTTCCATACCTGTGTTGCTCTCTATTATACACAATAATTATTCCTGGGAGCTTCTAATTTGAGCAACAATCCATGAAACCAATTTTCCTACCCTTTCTGACACAAGCTCAGGCTGTACCACAGACTCAGAAGTAGTGTGCACTTCGCTATCTTCCGAATATTTTCTAAACATAGCATTATTTGTTCCCTGTAAGCAGGCAGCATTCCCAGAGAGTTTCCAGACTTAGGAAGCCTTCAAGGCATAGCTGAAGCAACCCATACTCAAGAAGTGTAAGTGCTTAAATAGCGACCCGCAACAACTCCCGCTTGATATTTTCGGCAAGGGCTTTCCGTATCAAAGCAAGGATTAACTTCACCCACCCCGTCCCGCGCCACCCGGCTGCCCATTGCTCCCAGCCAGTTTGGCGGCAGCAAGGGAGCTCTCGCGGCCACACGGTACCTGCGAGGGCGAAGGAGCACGGCCGGGGCCGGGCCCCCTGCGGCGGCGCCGCGCTGCCCTCCCTCCCTCCCTCCGCCCGCCGGGGGATCCCGAATTCCCGCGGCCGCGGGGCAGCGCCGTGCGGCGCTCAGGCCCCGGGCCCTCGAACCAGCTCCACCACGAGCGACCGGGGAACACCACGGGGAAGCAGGCGCCACCGCCAGGCCGCGATGCCCACGGAGCGCCCCAGCCGGGAACACCGGCTGGAAGCGGGAGTGAGAGCGGACGAAGCCCGGGAAGCCTCGGTCCTCCCACACTCCGCAGGGCCGCGAGCCGCCGCCGGCGCCAGCCAACGCTCCCCGCCGGCGGGAGGCTCTTCTTCGCCCACCTTAATCTTATTGAGCACCCCGCTGCTCTCCAGCGTCTGCACCAGCAGGTCCCGCAGCTCCGTGTCCTCCTCCGCCGCCGCGGCCGCCATCTTGCTTCTCCCTGACAACCGCCAAACCGCGCTAGCGGCGGCTCCGGCCCCGCAGATTCGCCGCTGCCGGGGGCACCAGCCCAGGGCGGACCCGGGGGAACGGGGCGGGCCGGGCCGGTGGCCGCCCTCAGCACCGCCCCGAGAGGGGACACAAAGAGGGCACGGCCACCCGGCGCTTTTGCCGCCCGCGGAGCCTGGAAACTGCGGCGGCGAACTGGCAGCGCGGGCGGCTGGCGGGAAGTTCAAAGCGGGGGCGGCGGTAACGGCTGAGCTGCGCGCCCGTAAGCGGCCCCGCAGACCCGCCCTGGGTCCCTCCCTTGCTCCCGCCACGCTCGAGCCCAAGGAACCATACGAGGAGCGGCTGAGGTCACTCGGTCTTCTCGGCCTGGAGGAGACCCCAAAGCAGTCTACGACTTCCTTGTGAGAGTCATCCAGGGATCTCTTCTCTGTGGTGACAAGTGACAGGACCCAAGGGAACGGCCTAGAGCTGAGTCACAGGTGGTTTAGGTTAGATATTAGGAAAATGTTTTAATCCAGAGAGTGGTAGGTACTGGAACAGGCACCCCAGAGCTCCCCAGGGAAGTGGGCACAGCACCAAGCCAGTGAAAGTTCAAGAAGTGCTTGGACAACACTGTCAAGCCATGCTCTCCCACACCTGGTGCCTACAGCTGCTCTGTATTTGGGTTTATGGGGTGAACAGCCCCCCTTCCAAGGCCAAGTGTGTTCCAGCACCTTCTGAGGGGGCAGCTGCCCCAGGGCAGCAGTGGGCCCCGGGCAAGGCCTCGCTCACCTGGCGCTGAACAGCACCAAAATGGGCTTCTGCAGCCCTTGTTTTGTAACAAGCGTGTTCGTTGTTGTTCCTTGAAACAAAAAGCATAAAGCTTTGAAATTGTAGTGCTTACGTTGTGGCACTACACGTGGCACTTTTTCCATGCTGTTTATAATTTTTCTTGAAGAGAAGCCCAACATATGATAAATAATGTCTTAAGTTATGAATGCTCCAAGGGAGTAGGTACGGCTCCCGGGGGAGGCAGGACGCTGTTGGAGGCTGGCTTTAAAAGATGTGCACCGACTGTTCGGGGATGCCCTAAAGACTTGGCCAAGCCTATGAGGGCAGGTGCACACCACTCTGCCCTGCTTCTGCTGAATACAGGGGAGGTACTGCTGGAGCTCCACCCCCGTTCTCACAGCTGCCCAAAGAATATAGTGTTGCATTTTGAAGTCCTGAAGTTTGGAAACATTAGCAGTCTTTCACTTCAGTACAAAACTGTTAAAGTACACCCACAACACTGTACTTCAGCACATAAGACAACAATTCTTTCCATGTAATTTTTCAAAACCGTGTCAGAAATAAATAGCAAATGCAGAAACATAATGTCTGCTATTACAGTTATTTTTATTTGTCCACTAGATATACAAACTTAATGGAAAGACAAAACACACTTGACAAAATAATTTATAGAGTTAAAGGAAAGGTAGAGCAAAGGAAGAAAAATCAGTAGACTTCAAAGATAGTTTATCATTTGTAAGATTCATTTTAGTATTTCAGTAACAGTGCCTTCCAGCTTTCAAACATGTGTAAAATATTTTGAATCCATTCTACAAATAACTCTTTTTGAGCTCTGCAAAATACCAGACTATTATAGAGCTAAATATTCATCAGCTTGAGGGCAGCAAAGCACAGTCCAGCTTCCTATTGCAATATACTGCCCTCAAGCTGACTTGTGTTTGAAGGAAATGTTGCCACTTTGAATGTATGTAATTCCCAAGTCTAACCCTGTGGAAATCAGAGAAACACATAGCTACAGGCTCTTAACACAATTTAAATCAAATTTAAGCTTTCAAAATCATCCATGGGCCAAGTCTATTGATTTAAAATTAGGACATGAGAATATACATATGTTCCAAAATGTGTACATCTGCTCAGAGTACCGTAAATGTTTCCTTACTACACTTTAAGAAATAAAGACTAGCTGGATTTGCTTGTTCTATTTGTGCAAAGGGAATAATCAAAGCAAAACAACACATGGTGTCAAGGAGAAAAAATTTGAAAGTCTCTATCTTGATTCTCAAATCCTAACATAAACTGCTGAAAGCTGGAAAAATGTATTATTTTGAAGTGTTTCAACTCATTTTGGGTTGGGTTTTTTTCAGGCCACACATTTCAGCATATAAACATATAGAAACCTAGGATACTACCACATTTGTTCAGATTATTTTGAGGAGAATGTAATTTTCATGAAATTTGAAATAAACTTTTCCAATATTCTGACATTTCCTCATTTTTTCATAGCATCATCAGTGCTAATAGGGAGCAATCAGGACATAAAAGTTAATACAGAAAAAAAAGATCACACTACATCGATAAATAGAAATTCTTTAGGAGAGAGCTATCCAATGTAGCTGTCCATTGTCTATCATTCTCATATTCCACAAAAACATTATCTTTAATAACAGCTTCCATTAACATGCACTATTTTATGATATTGTGACATAAAAATATGTCTTCCTTGTCCTAATACCTTAATGTCCTACACTATTTTAGAGCAGCTTTGGATTTCTCTTTGTAACCACCCAAATGGGACACTTGTCTTTGAGCTTAGTTTTCACAAAGTGCAAAGTGTTAATTTGGCAGCCTCAGAGAGCAAATCCCTACTGCACCTCAAACAGGATTAGCATTGGAGCACACGACCTTGCAGACTGGAGTGTGCATGCACTACAGCTCACTCTTTTCAGCCCCAGTCTGCAAAAATAAAATCAGTCTGAGAGAACAACTCGGTGCACTTATCTACTGACTTAACGGGCAATGACAAAGACTTCAGTGGCAGATGGAGTCCTGATGCAGCGGCAGGATAAGCTGCACTGCATACAAGGATCTGGAGAGCTTCGCTATTTTTACCTCTTCAAGAAAATTTCTGAAACCTTTGATACCTCTTAGACAGCATTAGATGGATCACTCATCCCATCCAGCACGTTTTCATGTTTCCACCAAAAGGCGAGCAAAGAGATTCGTTTTGCCTCATCCTTCTTCTTACTATGTAATTGTGTAAACATAATTAAAATTTTTTTACCAGTTAATAAAACTGAGGCTTTGAGCAAAGACCTTATTACAATGACTGTAATTAATCTGCTTAAAACAAACGTTGTTTTGCTTGTGAAAGCAGATCTGCCCACATATTTCTCAAGTGCATTAATGGAGAATGGTTGTAACATACCCCCCCAGTTCAAAACTATGTAATAATAATTAATAATCCCACTTTGTGTTTATGACTCATGCATCGGCAGAGAAAGAGTGTCAGAATACGTTTCATAGTTTAAAATACCGCTGAGAAAATAGTGAAGCAAGTCCTGACTCAGCCCTCGGGGCTCCTTCCTCAGAAACTTTCCACTGTTTCCAAACACGAGTTGTTATCATTTCCAACTTCTCTATTTGGAGAAGCACGCCATAGACGCCTGTGTCAGCTCCTGGGCTTGCATTAGTCAGTAGTCTCCTATTCAGAGTCCCCGTTGCACTCTCGAAAACCTCTGTGCCGCGCAAACTACATGTATGAAAACAATATAACTAAAACCTCGAGTATGCTACGGAAGAACCAACCAAAACAGCAGGACGAGCAAAACCATCCACATAAATTACTTCCGCCGCATCCCGCCGCTCCTTTCTGGCTGGCGCTCACACGAGATCGCTCCCCGGGATGCCCGGCTGGCCGCAGGGATGCCGCGGGGCGCCGCCGCCCCCCGAGCCCCGGGTCTGTGGCTCCGCTGCAGCTGCCGGGGCCCGGGCAGGCCGCGGGAAGTCACGGTGCTGAGAGGCGGTGCCGCGCCTCGCCGCCCGCCCTCCGAGGCGGGGCCGTGCGCGGTCCTGCCGAGGGTGGCGGGCGGTGGGGAAGCTCCTGCGGCCCGAGCCGGGGGAAGGTAATGCTGGCCGGTGGGTGCGGGCAGCGCGCTGCGGGGCGGTGAGGACTGAATCCGTGGCAGCGCAGGTTGGGTTTGAGAGTTTCCCTGCTCCGGCCTCCCTCTGCTCCCTCTTCCCGCCCCCTGCCCGCCGTGGGGCTGCGCTCCCGCGGTGGCAGCCGAGCCGGAGGGAGTTGCGGTTCGGCCCGCCCGAGGGGTTTCTGACTCGGCTTTTCTGCCTGCGAGAGAGGCAGAAAATCTCCCTCCTCTGCCAGGGAGATTCTCAGCTGCGCGAAGCGCGAAGGTGGGACTTGCAGGCCTGGGACGGGCTCAAATCTTGTTAGCTTTCACTTCTTGTGCCTCAAATTCCATGTGCAGCAAATCGAAAGTCAGCAAAGTAAATGGTACCATTTCCCCGAGACGGGAAAACTGTTAATAGTTTGTGGTTTTTTGTTTGGGTTTTTTTTTTTTTTCCCCCCCAAACACTTGACATCAATTTTGACGTCCTCCTGCCGCCTGGAGGTCCCCCGCTTCCGGTGCTTGGGTGATTTTACGGTTTGTGAAGACGCCTCTGTAATGATTGTTTATCTGGAGTAAAGGCTTTGTTGTGCCGGGGAGTTCCACCGGTGCTGAGAGCAGAGACGTGTGTTGGTTGGAGTGCGAGGAGGGCGAGGTGCCGCCGTGCTCGGCCCTTCCACGGGAGGCCAGCGGGGCTGAGCGCAGTGCCTGCCCCTGCCGGGCTCACCCCGACACCGCCCAGCCTTGGCGGCGAGTTCTGCATCGCACTGAACTCTGTGAGAGCAGTTCTTTAGCGCAGAGCTGCTGAAAAGCATGCTGTGGCGGTGACCGTGAGTATTGGCTCTGAAAAGGCTTTAAAGCGCTTCTTTGTAGTTACTCGGGCTTGGGATGAATGGTTAGGTGGGAGTGGACGTGGAGGTAAAAGTTGCCGGAGCTAAGAGTGTTGTTACATATTAAATTAATGCTTCTGGCCCACAGTGTTGTGACTTGGCTTGTCTAACTCGTTGTGGCAGAGGCAGTGCGCGCTGCCTTGTTTGGGATGGTACCAAAACCCTGAGTGCTCGTTTTTGTGGCTTTAAATGCCAGGCTCACTGTCCTAAATCTTATCTTTGGACGTTGTTGCCAGGATTTAGCTGCGTGCATGCCATGTGATAGCTATGGGAGTCCTCTGCGAATGCTTGAGTGCTCTTCGGCAGCATCTTCTCTCCTGATTCTAAGCTAAAGTGTAGAGCAGAAGATTTTTTATAAATGAGGGGTTTGCTAGTCAAGCTAATTTCTAAAAGAAAAAAAAAAAAACCGGAAAAAAAAAAAAAGCAAATAAGGGAGTAGAATCGAGGTGAATAATTGCTACTAATTGCTACTGTCCAAAAGAAACATGTGCTACATCAGCAGTGCCCTCAAGATGGTATATTAGAGTTGAAACTATAGTGAATGTGTTAAAGATTTCCTCAGTATTTATTGCAAGTTCTCCCTAGTCTTTGATAACCCTGGGCAGGGAATTTTGAAAACAGCACGGAACAATGCTAACATAACTGAAAGTGACCTTGTCACTTGGGTGACACACTGTGGGTGTGTTGGTGGCTTACCAACACACCCACAGAAACACACACACACACACACACACACACGTGTTTTGCATTCCTTTCCTAGATGTGGAAAACCAAGAGTCATCCCAAAGCTATTCTTACACTTTGGAATTTTATCTATAATGAAAATGAGTTGATAGCCTAGTTTCAAATAATAATTTTATGCATGTGTGCAGGTTTCATTTTGAAATTTTAAATTTTCTGCATTATGAAGTCTTTTGGAACATCATGACTTTTTTGATAACTAACTTCCATAATATGCAATTCTTGTTACTTATTAGGGAAGAATTGGTGTGAGATTTGTTAAATTATTCTTTCTTGTATTTGTGGAATTCATAATCTAGGGTAATTTTTAGTAAACATAAGCAACTTTTATTAAAAAAGGATATGCTTCATCCATCTTAGTTGTTAATACTGTTTTCATTTGAATGTGTATTTCCTCAAATATGCCTCACTTGGATGCTTTCAAGGTGAGATTGATGCCTTTTTCACCATCCACGAAATGTCACAGACAAAAGGTCAGCTTGAATAAATCACCCAGTCTGTAATGACAGTGTTGTGGTAGCTGCAATGTTGTCTTCTGAGTTAAAAACCTAGAGAGAATTTATGTATTGTTTATCAGTGGAAAAAAAGTGAAAGTTACCGATTGGGGGCTTTTAAATCTGCTCACCGTCTCTGTTGCTCCTACGTTCTGGTTTCAGGATTCAGAACAATGTGTAGAATAAATCAGCACCTTCTGCTGTTCTGATAGCAGCATTTTTTGAAGCCCTCTCTGTTCTGGTCATTATTTGATCAAACTGAAGAGTTCAGTGAAAAAGGGAGATAATTGCCTTTATGCCTTTTTTGCAACTCAGTTACTGGAAAAAAAAAGTTTCTTTCTGCCTACCAACTTACATCAAAAGAAATGCCATCATGCCTGCTGGGTTATTTTTCTTTCATAATCTACTTCCTTAAGGTGTTTCTTCCACACCTTTGTAGAGTGCAGGGGGTTTTTTTGTGATGTGTGACATTACTAATTTTGAAGTGGTACTTCCTGCTTTTGTAGATAGGACAGAATTTACATGAATCTTACACTCCTTACATCTCTCAGTGTTTTGTCTTGGGTAGATAGTTTTTCATGCAGAAAAGTAGTCTTGCTTGGTTGGTTTTCAGTTGAAAATAATAGAAGATGAAATCATTAAGCAGGTCTCTAAGGCAGAATCTCACATTTCCTATTATTCAAATGGTGAGACTTGAGATAATTTAAGGTGCAGAACTCTTGGGAAAATTGGATATCCAGCAGTTAATTGCTTGCAACTTCTTTTGTGCACTGTGTGGATATGTCAATTTCTTTAATACAGCATAGATGTCTTGCATTAGCCAGTTTTTGATAAAGATTAGTTCTATATTATTGTATGGTTTTCTATACAAGTAGCACTCTCCAATTTTCTTTGTTTTTTCTTTTTGGGGCTTATCTTGCCTGGTGAGTGAAATTCTTTCAGGAATTTTTAAAGAAACTAGATCAAGAAATCAACAGTTGGCACCTAATATTTATGTTACTGTATCTTCGTTTAGGCCACGTACCTTGATAATGTATACATAA
Source organism: Acanthiza pusilla (assembly GCA_036630365.1). NCBI lineage: Eukaryota > Metazoa > Chordata > Aves > Passeriformes > Acanthizidae > Acanthiza > Acanthiza pusilla. The sequence continues at coordinate 5,067,634 of JAXCHO010000023.1, read as the reverse complement.
TCCAAATTAGAGAGGCACTAATATATAAAATAGAAGAATATCTTAAGGGCATTAGCTTCCTCACAATTTAGGAAGACCTTGTGATAAATTTAGCTGGTTAACGGTTAGCATTGTTGCCCAAGCCACTCATGAATTTTGAAATCCCCACACATTTTGCAAGCAGGGGGGCTGCCTCCTTTGTACTTCAGCTCTGGTGCGGCGTTTGTGGAACTGCAAGATTCTGCAGTCTCGGTCCAGAGCAACATAATAACTGTGGGAAAATGGGCTCTTGTTTATAATGAGCTGTGAATTGGAGTTACCCTGAGTTTTCTTAAGTTAGCTTTAATGGCTGAATTGGCCATGTCTGCTAGTGTCAAAACAGGCTTTATTTGACTGTTAAAAGGATGAATTATAAAATCTTCATAGCAAAAGAGGATATGACTTGTGTAACGAGTGATATTAGAAGGGTCACCTAGGTGACACGCGGTGTCTTGTAGGGTAGAGTTCTCATTGTGAGAAAGTTGGGAAGTAGGTTTGGTGAGGCTTTAATAACTTGCATGTAAATTTGTGCATGTAGGTCTGTTTCTAGGAGGTAGCAATTGAAATGCTGTGAAATGTCTGGCGCATACAGGAGGCAGTTGCGTTTTTGACCTGTGCCAAGTGAAAGTCCTTCTATTGCTGGAGGTTAATTTTTTTTATCCCCTGACTTCTAAGCTCCATGAAGTTTTAGGCAAATTATGCATGGTTTCATAGAGGCTGTCTCAGGTTTGTAACAAGAACAGAAGCTAATCTGGTTTTAGCAGCATTTTTAAAAATATCAGTTTAGTAGTCGACTGGCATTTAGACAGAATTTCATCTTTGGACATCATACTTGGCTTCCTGTGAGTTTCTCATATCAGCCTTGGTCAATCCAGCATGAATATTCAATGTTAAGTTCAAAGTTTCTTTGATAAATCACTTTGGGCTTTTGAGCTGACCACAAGTAAGAGTCTTCAATTACATAAAGTATAGTTGTGTAGAAGATTTATATGTCAATTGAAAGGTGGCCCTACTGGGCCTGTGTGCAAGTAAAGAAAAAATAGAAAATTATGATCTCATCCTTGATGCCCCAAGTTTATGAAAATTACCATGCAAGCTGGGGAATCAGGCACAGCCCTGAAAGAGATCTCCATTGTACCCGTGGTTGTAAAGCTAATCTAGAGTTACCATTACCTGCTATTTTTGACACAGTAGTGTTTTTCTGCAGTTTAACATTTCAGTATGTTGGATAAGAGCAAATTTCTACTTTCACAACCTTTTTACAGCTATTTGGATAACAAAATGGAGCCTGCAAAGCTGCGCTATTGGATTCTGGGTTGGTTTTCCATGGCACTGTGTTGTTACTGTACTTCAGATACCTTTACTCAAAGGTAAGTTGTGCTTTAAAATTAAATATCTGACAGCTCATTCTTAAGTGCAGATCAGAATGGTTTAACTTCTAACGTAAATTTTGTTATTACCTACTATTTTTGATGTGTTAGTCTTCCCTTAGGTGACTTATTATAAGGTATCTACACTAACTGGAGGAGCAAGGATCATGCCTGAGAAAACCTTTACATTTCTTAATGTCAGAATGATGAAAGAGAGGAAATTTAAATTCCATTTGTTGCACTTTTCTAATCTTGCTGTAGACAAATCATTTAGAGTTGTGATGAAGTAATGAAAAGAACTGAAAATTATCTTGAGACCTATAGCAAAAAACCTGGAGTCATCCCTGTGGCATGAACTGCACCAGCTGTTGCATTGTTTGCTTTTTTTCCCCTCGCTTTTTTCTCAGTTGTGAAAATATAAAATTCTTTTTCGTATGACATCCCAAATGAGGCTGTATCAGATTGCTGCACAACCTTTTGGTGGTGGTTGCATCTTGGCAAGATCTGAGCTTGAATACCAATGGGCCACAGGAGAAATCACACCCCAAATTACACCCTTCTGTGGTCAAAGCTGAAATTCCTATTACATTATATGAGGAAGTAAACTTTTCTACTTCCTTTCAGTGCTTTGGCAAGAAAATGGTTTAAGGATGCTCAGTTCAGTGCTGACCTTCTTTCAGTGGCTACACTGCAGCTGATTGGTAGCTTAGACACTGTGCTGATGTTTCTTCAGTCCCCAGGATTTAGGCTCTGGCTTGGCCATCTTGGAAACAGAGTCAGCTGGCCCATTCCTGAGCTGCACAGAGCAGGATATTTCGGGTCAAAAGAAGGGGAGATATCTCTGAAGTTGCATAGGTATTGAAAATGGATTTCCTTGGATTCCAGTCCTGAGCTTAAGTTGTGCTGTTTAATAAGTGCAGTTTTCCGACCTATCCTTAGCCAAAAAGTGTGTAGGAGAGCTCTTTTTGGCATGACTGACATTGCCGAAGTTCAGCTACTATTTCAAATAGAGATAAAAGATCTAATAAAAAATCTCATGAAAGTTCTTTTCTAAGCAAGGATTTTTTAAAACCAAGGAAATTAACTGCTCTGCAATACAGGGCAATTCCTCTATTCAGGTTTCTACAGCAACAGTAATGACCCTTATAAAAGTGTTAATAGTTTTCATTGCAGCTACGCCTGGTAAGTTCCAGAGCTACTCTCCTAAATTATATAGAAAACCACAGAGCACATGTGGGTGGCCATTGCAAAATAAAAAAACTAGAGTTAAAAACTGAGATGTGATATAACATGGGAGTATCCCTAGGTCATCCTCAGGTTGAAAAGAATTAGCTTTCTCTTTCTTTGCTTTTTTTTTTTTTCCTTTTTCTTTTGGTAATATAACCTCTAGCAAGAACTAATGATAGACTCATGGCTATTAACTTCCAGAGAATAACAATTTATTTTGGCAGTTCTGCACATAATGGTGTTAGTTTGAACAATTTACAGATCTGTTGATTTTTTTCTCCCATTTGCTATTCTGTGTAATTACTTTGTGTGGTTGTTTAATAGCTAAATATATCTGCTGTAGTGTCTGATGTAACAGGTTTTTATTTACTTTTAGTTTAACTAGAATAGGTCTGCTCCAAGGTGTGATATAGGCTCCCAGCACTTCCTGAAAAAATTTTTGAAAGGGTTTTTTTTCCCCTCTGCATAAGATACTCACTGATGGGTCTGTGAGTTATCGATCTCTTATTCTTAGAGGCTTTTAAACAGGTGTGCTCTTATAAAATACAGAATACTCCTTAAGTTCTTCCATAGGTAACCTTAAGACTTTGTCATAGTTTGATCACTTATTAAATAAAAATTACTTACTTTTTAGTAAGCATTTTAAAATGTACTGTTTGAATTAAATGTCTGTAAACTGAGAAAGTCAGCATTTTTGGGATTTGTAGTTTGTACATTACATTTTATTCTGGTTTTTTTTTTTTTTTAAATCTGAAAGTTTGGAGACACTTGCAAAATCCAGTTGCATCTCCTGCAGTGTCAACTACATTGTTTGTGTGTTGTTACAGGGTTTTTTTTTTAAGAAAAGTATTTACAGTTCCAAGAAAGTTGTATACTTTCTTTGCCCCAGATAATATGCCTATCGAGAAGAATTAGAAGTTTCTTAATATCCTAAACAAAGACACCTGTTTTGTTTTTTTTTTAAATTAAGTATTGTTTTAAAAGCATGCCAGTGCTTTCCTAAATATAAAACAGAACAATGTGTTTTTTCCATACTTAATAAATGGAAAGCATATGGAGATAGGGTGCCAGAAGGAGAATTTGTTTAACAATGGGGGGTATTAGCAGGTTTCTAAATGTGTTGTTTCTCTGTGACTTGTTAGTTTGTATTTGGAGTGTGTGCCTGAAGGTATTCCTCTTTTTAAAATGCTTGAGGAAAAATAAATTTGTCTGTTTCTCTCCAGAGACAACCACCCTCATGCCTGGAAAAAGCTGTATCTTGCTCATCATTGGCCAGTGACTGTATGTAAGGTGAGATTTTTGTGGTTTATTTTCTTTTATCTTGACAAAGGTAGCATTAGATAATAAATGAGTGAAAACAGATTGAATAAAGCCCATTAAGCATTTAATTTTGTTTATGCATTTATAAAGGCTTTTGCTGATCTTGATGTAACTTCTGCTCCTTCCCCTGCACTCCAGAGCAGGTGTAACCGGACAAGATTCTGGTGTGTTACAGATTCAGTAGTCAGTGTAGGGCATATTGTACACTAAGCTTGTTACAGAATTTGTGACATCTTGATAGTTGTAAACTTAATCCTAGACTTTAACCAGATATTGTAGGAAGACTTGCCTGCCTTGTTTGACTGATGACAGATCAGTACCTGAACAGTCTGCTTCTCAATAAGTTTTTTGTCTTTGTAATGTTGGCTGCAGTATTTCAGTGATATCATCAAATATTGATTCAGTCAGGAAAAGGAGAGCTATAAAGGTGTTATGGCAGGTGTCTGACTATTTCTGCATTTTTTCTGTATTTGAGGGTGTGAACCAAAAAAGAACCCAATCTTCCAACATATGTCTGTTAAAAGCACAGCTAAGAGGTATGCTATTGCTATTAAATATCTACTACCATCCAATAAGTAGAACAGTTGTCCTATGCTGGAAGTACTCAAAGTACTCTTCCCATACAGTTAACTTAAATATATGATCAGATTGAATGACACAAGGTTGAGGAGCCTTGTGGATAATACAGAAGCTTCTGTTTCAGCCAAATATCTCTGCAGCTGGAAAGGTTTCTTAGGTTTATTTATTACAATATTAGAATTTTTATTTTTTGTGTTTTAGGTACTTTATTTCTCATTCATGTTTCTAGAAAAAGATACAAAAGCAGTAGCAACAAAAGTCACCTGCTGCCTAAATATCTGTGGAGAACTAGTTGTACTTTACGTTAGTTAAGTGTGGAGGGCAATATCATTAACAAAAGTCAGATGTGTGTGTGATTGAATCCAAGGACAAAGCCCACTGTTCTGTTTTTTGTTCGTTTGCTTGTTTTTGAGGGGAAATAAGGAAAGATTTGATGCAATGTATCTGATTTTCTGTTGATTAAACATCACTCTTAATGACTTGAAGCAGGAATTTTGGTGTTCAAGGTTTGTAGTGCCTGAAGTGAGTCAAAGTTCAGAGTGAGTAGCAGTGCAAACCCTTGCTTACATGAATGAGACATGAGCAACTGGGGAAAAAAGAAGAAGAAAAATAACAAAAATCTCAGAAATGACCCAACCAAACAACCCCCTACCAACCAGTTTTCCCACTGTGTATTTATGCTGGTTGCTTTCTGGAAAGTGCAATTGATAAATTGACAAATAACCTTCATAACCTTCTAGTGAGGTTGTCATGAATAATTGAAGGTATTGAGCATTAGAAAATGTAGACATTCCATTCTGTTGATTTCTTATGACCTTCTGTAGTAAGAGGTGGAGAGAAGCTTCAAAGAAATGAAGAAAAAGTGAAATTAAAATCATATTAAGTGACTTCCCAGTTTCCCATCGAGTTACATGAAGAAGCAGAATCTCAATGGTGCTAGTGTAACAGCTTTCTTGTTTTACAGAAGAGGAGTTCCTAAATTCAGGTCCGTGCTTTTTTAAAAGTGTTTAGTTTATTTAAGGATTTTAAAATATGCAGCTTGTTCTACATGTTCAGTGTATTTATATATGATAACTGTGTTGTTTCAGAACGTAAATATTTTTAATGTTATTCTTTAGTTTAAAACTGTTGACATGATGTTGAAAGGAAAAAGCTCTGTGAAGGAAACAGCGAAACTCATTTTATCATTTATGGAAAAACCTTTGAGATACTTTTTTTCTGAAAGTACTTATTAGTTTGTATGTCCTATGTAAAGAATCTGATTATAGACTCTTCCATACATACTGTGTTCCTGAGAGGTGTGTGGATGAGCTGCACAATAATCCCCACCTGTTTTTCATATCTGTGCTCAAAAGGTTTTTCAGGCTTTTGAAGGCCTGAAAGACCTTCTTTAATATTTAGAGGGCACAGATCAGAATGCCAGAAATTTGAGAATACCTGTCTCCCAGCTCTTCCTGTGCTTTAAACAGTAAGTGTTCAGCTGGTGTTTTTTAATACTGAGTGTGATCAGCACAATTAAATTGGGAAGTGTTTTGTAATTGTATCTTCAAAACTAACCCATAAAAATATAGTATCATGAAAGCAGTGATAACCCCCGGACTTAGTTACTAACTACTACAGTGAAAGGGTGAAGGAGAAAGTTGTTCTTCCTTGCAGTGTGATTAAAAATTCCAGTAACATATAATCTACCTAAGGTGACTATGTCTTATGTAAAAATATCTAAGGTAAATTCACAGACCTCAAGTGACTATGAATTTCTTATTCCCTTACAAAATTGTGCCTGTGGTGCAATTTATTGAACTTCACATGGCTAATTCATGCCCTGCTTTCCAGTAACAAATCTATGTGACTTAAGAGCAAATCAAGGGCAGGAAAAGGGACTTTTCTACTCCCTTTTTATGGAGTTGTGAAGATCTTTAATTCAAGAACTTAAAAAGAGAACTATTATTTCAGCTTTTGCATCCTGGAGATTGCAAAAAGATGAAGTCTTCTCTGTGGGTTTTTTCTTGTTTGTGTGTGTGTGAAATGTGGCAAATCCAGTACAAGTTTGTAGGTTATTTAGCTCCTCCTCTGTGAGGAATGGGAAGGACAACAAAGAAATGGTACCTGGTGTCATCTGCCTTTTACTTTATGTATGTGCTGATCAAAGGAAACAGTCAAAAAAAGGACAAAAGAATAGACTAATGAACAGAAAAGCTCAAATTCAAGTTTGAATGTCATCTAAAGCAACTGGGGTTATTTTGGGGGGGGTTGTTTGTGGTTTTGTTTGTTTTTAATATGAGATAAAAACTTTTTTCTAAGTTCCAGCTTTGGCAATAATTTTACAGCAAACGCTTAAATGAAAAACAGAAACACTGTTTTTCCTTTTCCTTTTTTTTTTTTTTTTTTTTTTTTTTTTTTTTTTGTAGAAATAGAAGTGACCACATAATACAGAAAGAATTAAAGTGACTAAAGTGAGGGCAGTACACTATTGTGATCTAGATCAAAAAGTTCCTTAGATATATTTCTTGGCATATTAAGCCAGGGTGTCAAAGTAATTTCAGTTCTTGCCTGTTCTGGAACAAATGAAACGTTTTTCCAAATGTCCACGTAACTCATAAAATAAGATGTCTAGAACTTTTACTAGTTTTCCGTGAATAAGGTCTGGTTTAGATGGTTTAGATGGTTTTAATATTATGTAAGGATAAACTTGTGAAAGGTTTTAGCTTATCAGCTCCTGATAGAGAGGTATTCAATAAGAAAGAAATTTGTTTTATTTGCCTCTCAAGTTTTTTCAGCAACCTTATAAATGTAGTTCATTTATTAATTTGTTTTTCCCCAGGGCGTGGGGAGAAAGAGGAAGGGGAGTAATTACACACTATTTGAGGGGAAGAAGTTGAAGAGATGAGCTCTCCACAGTTTGAAAAGCAAGGGCTCTTCTTGGCAGTTGCAATGTTTCACTGCAAAATAATTTCTATTTTTTCTTAATTAAACAGTCCACTTAAGCAAGGTGGTTGGAAGGGAGAGCAGGATTAAATATTTCACTTTCTAGAAGCTGATTTTTTTATTTCAACGTGGTGTATCTGTATGTGGTCCATTAGCACTACTATCTTGCATTCACCAGCTGCTGTACCAAGGGATTTGTGGCTTGATAGTATCTCACTTTTTGGCATTTCAGAGATGCTAAAAGCTTCCATGCTACTGGCACATGCTGTTTGTGCAATGTCTTGCTGTTACTAATAGACTAATCCCTCTGTTGTAGCATTCCCTCTCATTATGGTGGGTGCTCTAAAGCCTCACCTGCACTTTCCTCAGTTTTATAGGTTTGATTATCAGATTTTTTTAAACCAGGAGAAAACAATGCTTCTTTCTCAAATTAATCTAGATATATAGGGCTTTCTGGTGTCCAATGCCTACTTGAAAATAAATATTTGTACCTGTTTCAAGCCTGAGGTTGAATTAATCCTCCAGCAGTCAGTCTGTGATAAACAGGAAGGCTGACAAGAAGTGTTTTTGCACAAGCAAGCAGGGGTACCCCGCTTTGCAGACTAGCATTTGCATTTTTTATAATGCTGATTTAAATTGAACATTGGAAAGATACTAAGGCTAGAATTAAAAAGGAAATTGAATGAAGCATGCAATGAAGTCCAAAGCATCCAGAGTGTGAACTAATGTATTGTAGGTTGCATTGACTTTGCAGTTCTGCCAGCACACAGGGTAACACCAAGAGTCTGATGAAACATATAGAAGAAACTACCAGGAATGTTAGTGCCATGATAGAGGAGCACTGATTTAAAATTTAAAATGCTCTGGTTGTTCCATTAGCATATGTGAGAACCGCCGTTAAAGATTGAATAAGGGGCACAATTGCACTGTTTCTGTTGCCACCTCAGTTGGGCAAGCTGTAGACTATTACTTTACTGTACTTTGGGCTAGGTAGCCAAATGCTTCCAACTCCACAAAGCTTGTGTCATGACAGGAGCAATATTATTTAGGCATTTGCTATGTGTGTTTGTTCAAAATACTCCTCTCAGGAAAAGAAGCTGTTGCTGGGTGTAATTGCATGTATTGTTGGTGGTAAGAGAGGAGAGGAAGGAAATGGACTGAGAACAAGAAAGTCTTGCAGAACTTGCAGATTTGCTGCCACTGGCCTGTGGCATGTGGAAGGCAATTAGTGAGATTACAGGCCTGTCTCTGCTCTTCTCTACACTCTGCTTTTGCTCTGGCATCACATAAAAGGCATTGTGGTGTAATTAACACAGAATGCAGAGCCAAAAAGGAAAGCTATTATTATGGGAAAAGAACATCTGAGGAGGTCGTTAGTTAATGGCAAAAAGTGTTTACTTGAAAGAGCTGTAATTGCTAAGAAGAATAATCAGGGAAAACATAGTAATGGTATTCTGTGATGTGTGACATGAATTTTTTTGGTTTATTCTTTTCAGGTATATGTCTCTGCTCTATACAGTAATTAATATGTAGGCTATTTCTCCTGTACTATCAACAGTTTTTCTTGGAGGCTCTTTTTTTTGTTTTTGTAGGAAGGTATTTAGTCTTTCTTTTTCTCTCCATTCCCTTGTCCCTCAAGTTAAAATCCGTAAAACATAAGTCTATTTCACTTCAAATAAGCAATGTATTTAATCTCTTCTCTGTATTTTTTGCTTTTAATACAACGATAAAACTACTAAATGCTTAAAAAGGGTTGTGTGCTTGTCTAATATTATAATTTATTTTTCATGTTTTTATTTTAATGGCTCTGAACTCCTTGAAAAGATGTGATGATGAGAAAAATACAGAGAGCTGCCACCTAGAATATTAGAAATGCGGATAAGGCTATGTTCATTTATCGTGGATCAGGCTACTCCCTGTTACCTCAGAACCTGTCCTTTTGTCTTTTTTAAACACTGTCTGTTCGGATTGCCCCAATATTCACTTGATCTGCTTCAAAATTTTAATACCAGTGGGTCTCTAAGTGGCATAATCCATGATAGCTTCAAGTAACTGGAGTTCACCAGTTCCTGATTTGGCAAATGAATTTTAGCATGTCACAGTAGAACCTTGGGCCATCAGTGAATGAGGTTTTACTTTTCCCTTTAAACCTTTCTTTCTGGACACATGCAATAAATTATCTGTGTTTTTGTTTCCTACAGATGGTTGCTAATGATTGTCATGACCCTCCAAAGTACTGGACAATCCATGGATTATGGTATGATCATAGGATGTTTTTATTTCAGCCTGGAAAGGAAAAATAAAATTTTGTACTAGGATGTTTAGTGATTTGGTTTTGTTGGGTGAGGGGTTTTTGTTTGTTTGTTTTGGGCTTGGTTTTGGTCTTTTTTTTTTTTTTGTCTCTGTGTATGTGTTTTGGGGGGGTTTTTTTGTTTGTTTTGGGTTTTTTGTTTGTTTTGTTGTATTGTGGGGTGCGGTTTTTTTGTTTTTTTACAGGGGTTTTTTGTGACCTTAATCTGTCTGTTCTTATGATTCCTTGAAACAAAATTAAAACCCTATGGTTTGACATAAAACTGAAATACACTTCTGTATCTCATGACTCATTGAACTCTTGAAATCCTCTTGCCACATATGCATTTTATTTATACATTTCCTTATAGGATCAGTAATTGTCTCAAGCAGAAAGGGAACTATACTATAGTTTCCCTTCTTTTCTTTGTGTCTCTGAGTAACAAGAATTTGTTAATATCTCATGCTTGTGGCTTTTAGTATCTTATCTCCACACAAATATTACGAATGTATAGGAAAACCAAATTTGCTTCAAAAGAGTCAACTCACTGGAGCTGGTGCCAATGGCAGCAATGCAAAAGTTTTCCTGACAAATACAGGTTAAAATCAGTACAGGAGTTCTAGCCTCCTGGAAAAGTAAACAGCATTATGTATAGATTCCTAGTGAGTGTCTTGGCGATACTTGCAGAAACATCAGATGGTGCAGCAATTTAGGAGGTCAGTGCCATTACTGGCACCAGTGACATCATGTGCAAGACCCTTCCAAATCATTGACACCCATATGACTTTTACATAAAATGAAAGGGACTAAAAGTCCAAACAAAGAAATCATGAGAAAATCTTTTGGCCATCTTTTGGATCTTCATGAGAAATCTTTTGGCCATAATTAATGTCTTGAAGGTTTTATTTCTTAAATGCTGTAGATTTTGATGGTTTACTTGCATTTTAAAGTAAAATCTCCAGCTATAATCCTGCATATTTAAAATTCAGGCCAATGATATGATGTTAGTTACCATTAGTGTGTTAGGAGACAACTTTTTTCAGTTTTGTTTTGCTTCCCTAGGCCTGACAGAGCTGAAGACTGTAATAGGACATGGCATTTCAATGTCACCGAGATCAAGGTATTTAAAACAAAACCAGACATACCAAGCAGAGCTAAGTGCAATTACTTTTGTACACCCTATGTGCAAAATATGCAGTTCATAATACCACTCTTAATGTTTACTGAGAGGTATGGTTTTTTAAGGACTCCAGAAAATCTTTAATTGCTTTGGGTACTACTTGAAGTTGCAATCCTTGTGATCATTACCATCTGTATCTACTTGATTTTTTGAACATGCAGTTTGGCTCATTCAGCTACATCCTCCTTAAAAAAATCTGGAGATCCACCACCACATAGGTGATGGATCCGCAGTGGCAAAAAGTACATGTGAAAAGAAAAAGATTCAGTCAGTCTGTGCTTTCTCTTCACATTTTCTACTGCAAAATCAGAACAAAGAAAATAAGAGTTCAGAGTACTGTGTGGCTTTTCTTCTAAGGTATTAGTCCTTTTTTGTTCTTTTTCTACTTAAAAAATCCCAACATATTTAATTCAACAAAACTCATTCACATGTTTTAAACAGGGATAAGAGACTTGAGCCGACACATGTGAAGTGCTGCAAGATTGAACAACTTCTGCAGGGACAGTTAAAACAAAATCTTGCTTTGAGGCAGTCTGTCAGTATTAGTATATTCGGATATTTATGTAGGTGTACCTATTACCTCCAACAACAGCATTTTCAGAATATGGGGGAAAAAGACTTATTCTTTTCCTGCAGTGAAATGTTTAATTATGGACACTGAAAGATGAGGCTTCAGTTGTAGAAACTAGGTTGTACAAGAAATAGCTTTTCAACAATGTAGATGCATTTATTAATTGTGGTATTTTTAGGATCTTCTGTCAGACATGAGACACTACTGGCCTGATGTGCTTCATTCATCTCTGAATCGCACCCAGTTCTGGTGAGTACAAAAAACTTCTAAAAAACATTTTGGACATTATTTTTAAAAAACCAAACATCTGAATAGTTGTTCATGTGAGAAGTCGTGCATGACAAGTGTCTGGGAGGCCACTGAAGCAGTGTGTATTGCCAGTCTCATTTACTGTATAAATTTTTTCTCTTGCAAACTACAGCTGTTGAAGAGAGGGCTGTGGCAGAAGTTTTAGAGAAGTGAAACTTAGTGAGAGAATTTTTCCTCCCTTTGTCCCCAGGGAGGAGAAACTGCTGCTGTCAGCACATTAAATCTGAATAGCAGTAGCTCTCCTGGGATGTCACAGCTAGCTGCAAGAGCAGCTTCCAGATCTCTTTCCCTCTCTAGTTTCACTGTATTGCTGGCCTTGAGAGAGCTTTCCTTTTGGGCTTCCTCATAGAAGAGGAAATAGAAAAATAGAATGCACTGTATCATGGTAGCCACTCCTCTGTTCAGTGAAGTTACTGACAGCAGCTCTGTGCTACACCAAGCTCATGGGTAAAAGAGATGCAGAAGAATGGAGGAGGACTTCACGAGCACTGGCAGCTGTGTTCAGCATCTACATGCCACCCAGCAGCTCCTCATTTCCTTACTGCCGCAGTTTGCATTTAAATGCAAGAGGCGAAGATGGAATTTCATACGCCAGTGCTGAATGGTCAGAATAAGCTGTGTCTGCATCTTTTTTTTTTTTTTTTTTTTTTTTTTTTTTTTTTTTTTTTTTTTAATTTGGCTGAGCTGCAAAATAAAGTAACACTGTGAAGAGTATCATCTTAAAGTCTCAGTAAATATTTCCTGGAGAATAAAGTCAGAATCCATTCTGGAAGCTCACAGGACTGATTAAAACACTTTGGCTCACTGCATTCTTGTCTTGCTGCAGGTGAGGTGCATGGCCACTGTCAGTGCAGATTGCACCAAACCGCTCCAGTAGCAGTTCTATGGTAGCAATAATAGGCTTCTTGAATGCTAACAGGTCTTTGTCCCTCTATTTCTGCCTTCTTTTTAGAAAGATTAGGACACTTAAATACAAGTACTACTGAAAGCCTTCAAAAGACAGGCACTTCACCATTAGTTTTACACACATGCATGCATATATTCTCTGAATTAAAATCATCATCCTATGAGCAAAGCCTTGCCTCCATCTTACAGTTTCAGTAAGATTTGGATTTGACTATTGTCTACTTCTGATCAAGAACCTAACTATATTTCTTGCTAAGTGTACCCCTAAAAGAGCTTCTATTTACTTTAAAACTGTAGTGTCTTTTCTCATTAGTAATTTCAAATCCCTTGTGGAGAAATCTGCCCATGGAAACTGGACTCTTTCAGGCAATAAGCAATTCATTTGACATGCAGTTGTGTTGAATGTTACAGCCAAGAGGAGAACTCTCTACAAGGCTAGATTTGCAAAGATACAGTGAAAATCTTACAGTAAAGCATCTTGTCCCCTGCCTGAAATCTCCTGACACCACAGTTGCTTTATTAATTCGCTGTTCAGAAGCAGTGTACTATGGTGTTTTCATTCCTTAAGAAAAATCTCAAATTTTTAATACGAATGGACAATTCCAAGGCAGGCCTTCAAATGAATAATAGTAGTCCTTCTTCTCTGCTTTTTGATGATTTGCGTAAGGCATCATAAAGTCATAGGATGCTGTGCTGATGGCAGGAGTTTGTGATTAGATAATCTCTGTGTGTATCAGGTGAACTGATACCTATGTAGTACAAATGGCTTGTGAAAATTTGAAAGTGATTTAAAAAAAAGAGACATCCACAGGTAGCGTTACTAAAGATTGTACTGTTTAGTCTTTCAGTGGACTTTAGAACTGATAGAAACATTTTTGGCTTTTTCCCCATTTTTCATCTTGTTTGAATTTGTCTGCTGTACACTGCAAGAATTTCTTTCTTTTGCTCTCTGTTCTTGCTCTTAGGAGAATGGATGGTGGACTAGAAGCAAGGTTTATGAGCAGGCCTATGAAAATTCTGACACAGGCCAGTATAAAAATTGATACTGAAGTTTTCTCTTAGCAGCTCGTGCAAGTTCACTGTTCCACCTAAAATAAGGCTTAGTCCTGTGAGTTCTGAAAAAAATTAAGTGCTTTGAAAAAGTGCGTTTAACATGAAAGGCTCCAGTAATCTAATAAAAAGTTTAGAGATAGTTGTTTTCTAGGCAAATTCTTTGCATTCTGACCTCCAAACATCTCTGTATAAGTACAGTGTGAGATCTTTGTATCATAAGAGGATGATACATATTTACTTCATTAATATATAGGTGTTGCTGTTATTGAAATGGTAGGAGTGATCTTTCTTGGGTTTACTTTTTACACGTGTGATAAATTTGAGTGCAGTGTCTTACTCCACAGTATACTTATGCCTTTCAGATATGTAAGTATAATGGCTAGCTTGTACAGCACATATATCTGCAAATAATGTGTTCTAAAGTTTGCCTCTTGCTTTTCTCCTATAGGAAACATGAGTGGGACAAACATGGTACTTGTGCAGCCTCACTTGAGGTCCTTAATTCTCAGAAAAAATACTTTGGTAAAACCTTAGAACTCTATCAGCATGTCGATCTCAATGGGTATGTAAATTAACTTGATGGTCTGCCTTTTATTTCAAATAGTTTCTAAAAGTTTGAAATCTAGCCTAAAGCGTAAGTCTCAAAATCTGATGGTAGAGTGGAAATGAGTATTAGCATAAATTATTTTTAGTACTGAAGTTCAGACGAAGGGTTGTTACTCTGAGAAGTAGTCTCTGGTCTGGTAAACCAGCAGCATCCTTCGCAGCATCATTTTAGACAATGTGAGCCAGTAAATTTTTGAGACGCTTTACTGGCTATATCTTGATACCAAAAGCCGTGGTGCCTGTAAACTTCTAAACCAAGTGACAAAACCCTCCAAGCTTCTGAGCCATACTGAGCCCCAAACACTTGTTCTTAAGACAATGCTCTGCTCAGAGGAAAGCACAGGCTGCAGGCAAAATCATGCAGGACATCCTGGGAAAAGGCTGAGAGGCAACAGCAAGAAAGGAGGTTATGAAAGGTGGTGCTCAGTTGCTGCAGGCAGCCCTCTACTGTTATTTCTAACAACCCTGATGTGACACTCTTGCTTTGTCCTGGGGACTGAGTTCTCCTCATTATTCCGAAGCCTTGGCCATTCCAGCTTCAAAATTTTGATGAGAATGTTGTGGCTTGTCCAAGGCTGTATGTATGCATTCTGGCTGCAGGTGAATGTCGGAAGGTTAGAGTCCTTTCCTGATCAGAGCTTGATATGGGTGAGAGGATGTTTGACTTAGATTTGTTGACCATAAATCTCTGTCTAAGAGGACAGTATCTTAGAAAGGAAATAGTTTTCTACCAAGAAACAACTCAAAAAAACAACCCCAAAAGACCCCAAACCAGCCCAGCCTGTTTATGATCTGCCAGTGTCCCACCCAAGCAATCTCCTAGACAAAGCCTCATTTAACTTTGCATATGCAGAAAAGAAATAAGTCTTTCTTCCCTCCCACCCCAGTTTTGTAGGTGTCTTTTAAAACTGTAGCGATTTTTTTCCACACATAGTGTTTGAGCATGTCACATGTAATGTTAAAATTAATAATGTCTAAGTCAATTGCCTAAGTAGCTGTGATGGTGTGACTAAAACATTTACAGATGGCACAGTGACCGACGATGTGACTCTGTATCAGCATATGCAACACTGCAAAAGAATAGAGACTGTGCAGCATGTTGAAATTAATTGCTCAAAGTATATTATCTATTGTGAAAATTAATATAATTAATTTTATCTTTGCTGAAAAAAAGGACTGCCAATGTTCTCATTGTATATAGTTTATACTTGAATGAGAAAAAATAATGCCAGTGATTAAAAAAATTGTTTCCAAAAAGCAGATTATTAAAAAGAGGACATCATGCCGCATTCCTTAATAATTGACAGAACATCATCTAATTTATTGGCCTTCTTATATCCAGTGTAAAATGGCAATGAAAAACGGCTCGTCCTTTAATCAGCTGGGGAAAATATCCCCAGTGCCAAAACTGACATTGGAAGGGAAGGGTTGAGCATTGTCAGCATTTATGGATTAAATCCTGCAAGATTTAATTTCTAATTAAATTTAATTTCTAATTTTTAATTTAATTTAATCGAATTCCCACCTCTTACAGAAGAAGCTGGGACTCACAGACTCATCATGTGTTTGGTCCTGAGTCTTGTCAGTTTGGAAATGTGGACTCCTCTCAGGACTGAACCTAAAGGAAGGGGTACACAGGCTAGAGGTTCTCGAGCATTACCTCATTTTTCTTATGTGACCCATATTTATGTTTAATCCAAACATATTTATTAGGAAAAGTTACTGCCCTGACAGTAGTGTTGATCCAGACTGACACGCTGTATCCCTCTCCCAGTGTTCTGTGTGTCTTCCACCACAGGAAGCCCATCCTGTGTTTGAATATGAATGTGCCTAGAGCACCCTCACAAGGCTGCCCCTGTTCCCTCCCCGGTGGCTGGAGCACAGGGGAATGGCTCAAGGCAGGGGAAAGGATGCAATTAAACTGCATGGCCTACCTGACACTGAGCAGAGCACTCTGAAACTCCCTTTCCCCTAGATGTGTCTGAAGAATCCACTATCCCAGCTCCTCAGCTTCAGGGAGGAAAGGGATCTTCCTGACGCTGCTGAGTTAGCTGGGAAGTGGCCTCTCAGAAAAGAGCCTTCCTGGTGCTGGCAAAGAATGAAAGACAAGTTGCCCTTGTTCCCCATCACTGTAATGCTTGTCAGGTTCTTAAGATTATCTGTTTTACCTAATGGTTATGAAAGTATGTTTGCATACAGGAAACATGGAAAAATATTTTATCTTTGTTTCAGTTGTCTCTTGAACGCTGGGATAAAGCCAGGCAGTACATATTACAAGGTAAGAGGCAATCTTTTATAAAAAACAATCATGTGCATACAGTTTTTTTAAGTAGGAGTCAAATAATTTCTGTAGACCAAGTCATCTTTTTAAAATGGTATAGTTCTTTAAGGCTGTACTTTTTCTAAAGGTTTTTGTGGGCTTAGCAAGTGTGGGACCTGTTGGAAGATGTGCTCATGACCTATTAATCTCTAAAAGCTTTTTACTTTTTCAGATGACTGATATAAAGGAAGTTCTAACAAGATTTTACGGTGTAACACCAAAGATTCAGTGCCTTCCTCCAGAAGAGGTAAAAACCCCAGACAAACAAAAATACCACTAACTTCCCAAAAGGGAAAAAAAAAAAAAAAACCAAACAA
Source organism: Acanthiza pusilla (assembly GCA_036630365.1). NCBI lineage: Eukaryota > Metazoa > Chordata > Aves > Passeriformes > Acanthizidae > Acanthiza > Acanthiza pusilla. Next base: position 5,050,643 of record JAXCHO010000023.1, on the reverse strand, counting down.
AACCCCCTTCTTTATTATAAGGAACACTTTTAATCAAAAACGAAGCAAAAATAGAGTAAAGAATATTCAGTATGATGAAACTAAGGTCTAGGTGTTGTATATACAGCTCTCTGCATTTAGATATTGCTTGATTCTTCCAGTTGAGTTTTAAGGATCTCTTTGTTTTAAAAGATTTAAACCTGCATCTCTTGCATGAGTGCTGTAACCACCATGCCAGAGGTATTGCTGTAGCTGAGCACTTCCCACCGTGCCTGCTAAAGTTTAATTGCTGCATGGCATATTACTAAAGCCAACAAGAGTGAGCTGAACAGAGCCAGTGACTCCCAGCCTTGGTGAGGGTGCTGCCTGACAGCAGCAGCCTTCCCTTCACTGGACATGGCTCTTGTGCCCTGCATGAAGAAGTTACTCAATGATCAGAATCCTTCTGAAATAAAGCAGCTCAGAAGCTTGTCTCTGAGATTGTTCCAGAAAGCCCATACCTAAAGAGGTACAAAAAGGCATTTTGAGTTTCACTGTGGTTCAGCGTGACTGTAGTCCTTCTTTTTGAGCTAATTGTGTCTTAGATTTCCATGTCTTTCTACTTTTCCTTGCCAACGATTGTGCTGTGCATCACGATGCAGTAGAGAAGGTGCTACACAGAGACAGCATGCTCTCAAGTATAGGTCACCATATCTGAACCAAAAGTGCCTTTGAAGGAACAAAATACTATTCTGAACAGCTGCACTTGTAGGTTGCAGAGCTCTTTCTTTTTTTTTTTTCAGCTAGGTTACTCTGCCCTTGCAGAAAAATAAAGTAAAAACCAAAACCCACAAGGTCAGCTTTCACTTTTGTAAGTGGTTCCTTATTATCTCAGCTTGTTAAAGGTGATTTACTACAAAACACTTGGCAGAGTTACTGCCTGTACACAGTCAACAATTTATGAAAACTTGCTAAGATACAGTTGCTATTGGAGTGTGTTGTCAACTCATTTGCTTTAGTAGTGCTCTGAGGTTTTTATACTCAGAGATTTTTATCCTCAGATGTTTTTTAACATGGAAAAAATCTATAGGTTACAACATTTTTAAAATGTGTTTATAAATTACTTTAACCAACAAAAGAATATTAGTTGGATGTGGCTTGTACACTCACCCGCCTTTTGACATTAAAGAAATACAGAGCTAACACAAACCCCAGTTTCTAGCTCTGTTCACTGTAGTTCTGCCATTGCTTTTAGTACAGTTGGGATATGGCTTCAGTTATGTGAAAATAATTTACAGCTTGGGTCTCCTGTGCTTGACAGCTGAAGGTATTGGGTAATAGAAATGAAAAAGTACATCTCAGTTATTTGAAGATAGGCCTTTTTCAGACTTCTAGCCTTATCCATGCCTGAAGTGCATGATGGAGGTACTTTGATGTTTGAAATGTACTAGACACACTCTCTGTTCTTGAGTTTCTTAAAAAAACCACCAAAACAAGCAAACAAAAAAAACCCAAAACAAACAACCTCCCCAACAACATAAACTCCAAACAAACAAAAAAAACCCTCACCACAGTTGCTTTTGTCTTGTACATATCTTTCTGTCCTGCTTAGTTGTTTCGTAACAAATTTTTTCCCACATTTTGTTAGACCTGAGCATTTGGAGGGATTTTCCTATAATCTTTTTGCTACATGAAAGTTCTCCTGCTTTATTAATGGACAGTATTTTTCTTCCTAGCCTGTCCTGTAGTCCAAAAATAATACTTCTGCTCCTTCTGACAGCTTGGATCTGTATTCCTTTAAAAGCTATTATAAAATGTAGTTTCTGTTCTCCCTTATGGAGAACTTAATTTGCCTCAATTCCTGTACTGCTACGAAGAGTTGGTGAAAAGTGTTTTTCCGGTCACATGTACCCCTAATATTCACAGAGTTCAGCCAGAGCTCATCACTAACGTGAAAAGCTTCTGTGCACTGTGCAGATGAGTGAATGCCAGGATAATGTGTCACAGCATTTCCTAATGAGGCTTTACTACAAGTCCCCAAATTGGTATTGAGTAACAGTATGTACTATAAGCTGTTCAGAGTGGATAGCTCTTGCACTTTTCTTCACATTTTTCAACTGGTAAATATGCAAATAGTCACTACTATGTTCTATATATAGAAGGCAGTGTAGCTGAAGAATTGATTTATTTTCTTCTCCCCATGAGACTGACCTTACCCTTCCTGTTTCTAGGGTGAAGAAGCGCAAACAATTGGCCAGATTGAATTCTGCTTCACCAAAGAACTGCAGCTGATAAACTGCACAGCGCTGAAGGGTGAATCCAACGCAATGCAGGCTCACTGGAAGCTTGGAACTGAGGAGCTGTCAGTGTGCAATGATACTCTCCCAACCTATTATCCTCCAGAGGTCCAAGGTCACAAATGAAGCCATAAGAGTTTGAAAAACTTTTTAAACAGTAGCAAAACCCAAACTCCTGTAATATTACAAGCCCCTGTCCGTGTCACAGGCCTACTGTGAAAATTTCTGCTAGAAAACTTCTTTTGCTATTAAAGGAGAGTGGTCCACATGATGGGATCAGCATCCAATCTACAGCTTGGTCTGGATTTTTTGCTTCCTTATGGTTTGAATCAATGTTCAAAAGAGCACTGTGACTTCTCAGTTTGACTTGCAGTTAAGTCTGGTACATCAGCTGCTTTTTGGTTTTTACCAGTGAGTCAGGGAAAGTAAGTGATTTGTATCGAAAGGATGATTGTCTCTGTCAGATGAGATGAGATGACAATTTCTTGAGAAGAAAATATTGTAAAGAAAAAGAACTCTGAGATCTGTCTTGAAACTACCATTCCCAGATGTAATAGCCACTGCCTTGCATAATTGCTCTCCGGAAGTGCACAACAGAGATCATATTCTCTGAGGTGTTGAACCTTTCCTAACTCAGGAATCACAGCAGACAAAAGACAACTTTTGCATAAATTCTTAGTGAAGTAATAACTTTCTCCAAGTTTGGGCTTTTCTCCCTAAAAGATCCGAGGGACACTGTATTTATAGCTTTACCTGTTCTTTGATTATTTTTGTGGCTGTAGCTCCGTGCAGCCTTGAGGAACAACCAGTGTTAGAACTTAGTGTAGGAGAATGTTAGGCCCTAGAAATATGTTGCTACTAATTCTTATTTGTATTTGAGCATTCAGCATTACTACACACTTTTATATAAAAGCTTTTATATGAAAACAAGATTGTCACATAATCTTTGTTCCAAGAAACAGCTTTTTATAGATGAAACAATGAATACTACAGGATTTTCAGTCAAAGATATGTGAAAGATATTACCAATAGTGCATCTCTACTCCACAGTGATTAGTAGCATGTCACAAAGTTGGATGTTTCCAAAGGGAACCAAATTTTGATGACATTTTACCCACAGTGCTGTGTTGATCTGTGTGAAACACAATTTGTGACAAAGAAAGACAATTATGGCTCAAGGAACCATCTGTTTGTTAGAATAATATTACTGTGAAAACATAAAATGCGGTATTAGAAACAAATTTGTTATTTTGAGGGGGTTAGAAACCATTTCCACTTACTCTCATTTTTGACTGTCCCTGTTTCTCTACTGCCTTTCATTTAATGCTCTGTTACCTTTCCATTCTAGAATGCTATCAATTTTTAAGGCCTTACTTGAAACTCAGTTATTTATTTATTTTAACAGCTAAGAAATTATGATGGTCTTTCTGCAGTTGTTTTAATTCCTCTGTCCTGTTCACAGTGAGAATCAAAACTCATTCTTGGAAGCAATGACTGGTAAGGATTGGTTCTTGCAAAGACATTGCATTGTCATCTTGAGTGTGATCACACAGCACCTACAGGACAGCCTGGGGATCAGACCCAGCCAGTATGGATTTAGGAGGGGCAGGCCCTGCCTGACCAACCTTTTATGAGCAAGTGACCTGCCTGGTGGATGTAGGGAAAGATGTGGATATTGTCTACCTGGACTTCAGCAAAGCCTTTGACACCATCTCCCACAATACTCTCCTGGAGAAGCTGGCAGCCCACGGCTTGGACAGGTGCACTCTTTGCTGGGTTAAGAACGGCTGGAAAGCTGGGCCCAGAGAGTGGGAGTGGATAGTGTTGCATGCAGTTGGCAGCCATTCACCAGTGGCTATGGGGAACTTTTCAGTAGTAGCAATAAAACACTTGGGTTACTTGGGTTTTGGCAAACCCGCCTGCCTAACTTCTAGGAAGATACAAATGTCTTTTAAAATCTGCTGACTGATTTCTATAGACAGGTATGCCAAGACATTATGAAGTTTTAAGTGACATATTTAAGGGATGCTTTAAGGTCTATCTGTGGGCAGCCAGGAGAGCCAATGAATTAATGCTAACACCACTTCAGACCAGAAATCAGCCCTTTGTGTTCTCTCTAGTGATGGCTCACAGCCAGTTGAGATGCTTGTCAGTTGCTTTCCATCAGAATGTATATAGTTTCAAGAGCTGGATTAAGGCAGTTTAAATACAAGAAGTCAGCAAAGGTATATTGGGAGCCTTAAAATTCACTTCAGTTCTGAAAAGTGTCACTCACTTCCTTATGCAATATAAATTCTGTCAGCCTTGAAAATTCAGCACAGCCTGGGGATGATGGGACCTATATTCTCTTCTGCATCATTGAATAAATTAACTAAATTCCAACAGAGATGTTGTGTGTGCAGTCTTCGGTGGTTTAAAACACTAGTCAGTTCCACAAAGGGATGTGGCTTGTTTATACCCTTTGTCTGTGTGCTCTCTCATGCAAGATGCTTAAGCATCCCTTGGCATGTACGTTAGAGCATGGGGTGTCTGTCCCTTTTTCCAATGACAGCCCCTCTTCCTTGGGCATGGGTATGTTCTTTTCTCTCTGTTGTTTTTTTCTCTCTCTCCGTGGCCTACACTGCATAGCTGCATAGGAGCCCAGCTTCAGCCAAGTTTATGGTGGGGCGGAATAGGAAATTGGGAAATGCAGCTTCTACTCAGTTTCATGAGGTAGTAACCCACATGCATGAATGTTGTGCTTAAGGGTACATCTGTCTGTCCCTACCAGCAGGCAGCTGATCTGCTGCTGCCAACCGCAGCAGGAGATTGGAGAAGCAGAGGCGACTTCTCCCCGTCACTCTTGTTCTTAGTGGGGGCAGTAGCTGGTTGCTGTTGCCCAAGGGATGAGCAAAGCTACCTGTACAGGCTGGAATGGAGGTGGCACAGGCCTCTCCCTGTGTCCCTGCTCTGCTCCCTCGGTGGCTGGAGAGGGCCGGGCTGTGCTACTGCCCCAGCTGCTGCTGACGGGAAGGAGAGGAGTGGTGGCAGGACTGTAGTGTCCATGCAGCACGTCAATACAAATCAAGTCCTACGAAGGAAGACAGGCTCGGTATCTACCCTGCAAAGTAGCAGGTTGGGAAGGGGGATTTTGACAGGAATGGTTTCTTGAATTCGGCCACTTCGGTTTTGACGTGGTTGTGCTTCAGTCAGCTGTGCTCCAGATCTGGCACTGAGCACAGTTAAGCCAAGGCCACAGAAGGTTAATGGTGCTGCTAACAGTTATTGATGCCTGATGATGGTACTGATGATGCAAAGGGAAATTGTCAGGACTTTGCAAGTTGTTTCCCCAGGAATGGAGCAATCGATGATGAGGAATGTTGTACTTACTGTAAATTTAGACTGTCATGCTGCAAAGGCAGCTTCCTTCACAAGGGTCACTGTGTGGCTCCTGTTCCTGTAAATATTCCCTGTTCCACGAAGTTGCCATAGATCACCCAGAGCTGATATAAATAATTAATTTTAGAAAGCATTTAAATTTCTTGTGCTTTGAAGAATAACAGTATACAAGCTAAGCGAGACTTGGTGTGGAATATAGGCAGATTATTTTGTGGTTGTGGTACCGTTTTCATTATGCCTTACCACAAACTGGAGGAGAATTAGGTAGACCTCAAGGGCAGGCAAACCCAACCATGCCCACAGATTGGTGGTGTGAATCAACACATCAGTACATGCAGCATGAAAATCACAGTGCTGACATTCATATGCAATTCTCAGTCTGAAGACTGCTATTATTAAAAAAAGAAGCAAAAATTACTACATTTGATAAGAATTTTAAGGTGTTTTAAAATTCTTAAGCAAGCTGGAAAATACCATGGTGCTGTTTTGTAAGAAACATTTTCCTGAGTACAGCCTCATTTACCAGAGAACAGGCTGTTTGCTTAGGTTTTTTCTATAACTCATGCAATTGTTCGTGTTAGAGACCTGTGCTCTGCATGCAAATTAGGAGAGTCAAGCCAAAACAAAATTAACAAGAATTAAGAGCACAGCAGTTACCTTGTAACAATTACAATCTCTACGAACAAGCATGAAGCATCCCAGCAGGTACCTGCTATTAGATCACTTATTTCTGCTCAGTATTGAGTAGAACTTGCTGCTGTGAGCCTTGGAGGGACTTGTCTCTCCCCAAAGTGCTCAGCTGAGGGTGGAGAAGCTGTGTGTACTTCTAGCAGAGGTTGGAAGAGCTATCATATCTCCTGGCTGTTGTGATTTTAGCCCATCAGCCTTTGATAGATTCTCCTCCCTTACTGGGATTCCATAGGTTATGAAGGCTACACATGTCCGGATGACTTTCACTAACAATTCCCAGTGACAGCTGTTGTGGGCTTGTGTTCAAAAGAACATTGTGAAGCGACTGTCCCTCCTCATAAACCCTAATTTGTAGATATTTGCTAAATATCTGGGGTATGTATTTGTCAAGGATTAACTAGCCAGGAGGCTGGCTGACTGATGTGTGGAGTGGGAGCCACTTTGTTGTCTCCCAGACTCAGATGTTTGTGGGTTAGAATATTCATATCCTACTGAGGCAGTTATTCTGTATGTAACAGCTGGCCCTGACTTATTTTTTATCCGTCAGCCCCAGGATATCTTCAGAAATTTTAGTCTCACAGTTTCCGTGAGATTTAGTGAGCAGCTTGTCATTTCTGAAGCCTACTGCAGGATAATCACTGTAATAAAATAACTCTGGGACAAAAAATACCCTCTCATTTCCAATGCCTCATGTTGTTTTCTCTTTGATTCCCTTCATTATCCTCAGTGACTTGAGAGATGAATGGACCATACTCTGATCTCGCAGAGTAACTGAAGGCACAGATATTGTAGGAGAGAAAAATCTCTTAAATCTCATGGACAAAATAATCTCAAAATAAACACCTTTTTTTCTTCCCATTTTTCCTCCTCTATGACTTTGAAGGATTCTGACAGCAAGGAACCCTGCAGGTCCGAAAGAAGGTAGGCATATTGATGGATAGCTTTTAGTGCTTTATTTGTTACGTGGTTTTTTTGTTATGTAGCACCTGTTTTTTGGCCTGTCTGTCTGATTAACAGACTTGCTGTCACACTCACAACTGACCAAGAGCAATACCTCAAAAATGGAATAAAAAAAGAGGGGTGATATGTATATTTATATATACATGTATGTATTAAATATATATGTATATATTAAATCAGGTAACTGTCTGGGGCCTCCACAATTAAACAGAAGTATGTCATGGATAGCCTGGTCTGTCTGGGCAGATGGGAGAACAGGGAAATCGAGGTATATTTTCTTACTTGGCTTTGCCGCTATCCCGCAAGTGAAATTCAGTCTGAAATCTGATGACAATTTTAAGTCTCACAAATTAAATAAGACTCCCATGCACCTGCTGTCTGCAGAGGACCATTTCTTCCTCTCTAGCCCTGGACAAGTAATTAAAGTCTAAATGCTTAAAAATATCACGGCTTTTGGAGGTAATAGAACATCTGGTCCCTACAGTGGTCAAAACTGTGGTTTAAGCAGCTGAGCTCCTTTTGTTTACATGGTGTGAACTAAGTGGCGCTGCAGAGAGATTCTTCATGGAATCTGGACTGAGTCTTAAATCCTGCTTCTTCCCACGGTGGCAAGGAAGAATGTCCTGCTGCTCTGGTGCATTTATCTCTCCTAAGCCTTTTGAGATAAACCAGGTATAGCATTCCCAGCAGGAGCCCAGACAGCACTGGTCAGTGTAAGTAAGCACTGCTTAGTCATATGGCAAGTCACTCTCTTCCAGTCACCCTAAAGAGGTTGCTGCTGCTACAAAAGCCTTCTGGAGAAATTGCTGGAACAGGTTTTGTAGCAGAGATGAGAACCCAGGTCTTCTCCCCACTCCAGGCAATCTAGCCTGAAGTTTTCTTCACAGCTTCACAAAGAGAGACCTGGAGGAGACCCTGTGCAGAAACAAACCCCCAGTCTGCTGGTTTGGATGCTCAGTGGAGAAAAAGAAGTCTTTGCCCCTGTTTGACCTGCCAAGGGGAGAGTACAAAGGACCTCTCCTGTGTCTGGAACCCCTGCTTCACTTGCTGGGGACTCCTGCAAACAAACAGCTGTCACCTCTTTGTGAAACTCAGTGGGTGTTTCTCTTGCAATGAACTTTGTCCTATTGGGATATGTGACACAGACTCTCAGGAAGCTGCCCCAGGAGCTGGTAGGTGAAGGAATAACCTGGCAAGGAAGGAGTGCATTGGGTGCTGAAACTCCTCCTCCTCACCCAGATGGATGAGCCTCAGCAGCACATATCTGAGTGTCTGGGGAATGTCAGAATAAAATGGTGAGAGGGAAGACCTTGCAGGCCAAGGTGCCATGTGAAGCAGAGTTTCATAACATGAGATTTTATGATTTTCATGCTTAATTCCCCCAAATCTCACAAGAAGCACACATGCTTTTTCTCATCCATCTCTTAAAATTTGCTAAGCTGCATTCTTTGCGTTTTCCCTTCTCCAGCTGAATTCTGCTGGAAGCCACTAGTGGTCAGTGGTGGAAATTTTAATTACTGGCAGCTTGTTTCATAAGCCACAGAGAGCCAGACAGAGCTAATTTCATAACCCTAAATTATAAATAATGTATTATCTAATAGAGATGCTGAAGTCCCTTTAGGCTTGCAAATCAGCCAGTTAATAACTTTTTGGTTTAGACATAGTGAACACTGTAATAACCTGATGTCATTTTGAACACAGCAATTAAGTATTCGGTTTGCAAGACAAATTGAGACTCATTACAGTCAATCAGGGAGAATTACACAAACTTAAATTGCAGATATTTATCACAGTTTCTCAAAAGAATATTTTATTAGCTATTTTGAAAGAAAAAGCTGCTGCTTTGTTATTCTGTAAAAGTACTGCCTTCTTTATAAAGAGCATCTAATGAGCTCTTGTTCCAATCCTAATGTTTTATGGTAATCTGACTGCGCCATGTCATCATAGGTCATTGTGAAATTAGATAGTGACAAATATATCACCCTGGGAATTCCTTAGCAATTTATTTTAAGTCTTTGCATTTGTGATGGCTAGAATGAGACAAAACTTTACTTTAGGTAATGTGATAGGAACTGATTCAGAAGCCAGTGACTTCCAGTACACTGGACAGAACAAAACCAAACAACCAAATAAACAAACAAAAACAACAACAACAAAGAAAAAGAAATAGTGAGATTTTTTATGCTTAGGTAGTCATGTTTGCCTAACTTAGAAAATATTGGGAATTTTCCAGTACTTTGGAGCTCAGTAACGTAAGTAACTCAAAGACTGCTTAGTTAAATACACAACACAGAGATTCAATTATTTATGATTGCAATTTTTAATGATTTTAGTACCACCCATCTCTGTAAGCTTTGTACTATATTTATCTTTTTTACAAGATTGACTAAGCTGTAATAAAGCTGCCAAAAGCCAATTACCAAAATTGGGGTAATACTAATGCTTTGTAGCAGAGGAATTGGAATAAAATTGTTTTCATTTAGTCAAGGATTTCAGATGAAATATTAAGTAGCAACATAGCTGGATTTAGAAAAAGAAACCAGGCTGAGGCTGCTTTTCAGAAACTTGCTTAACATATTTTTTCCCTCAATTTCTTTGCAACACAGGAGCCCAATGCTGTTTTCTCCACCTATAGTACTTGGGGGTCTTACTACATTGAGGTAATTTTTTGTTATATGTTGAAAAAGTCAGTCAGACTGTTAATCACCAACCTTTGCATCATTATGAATGACTGAGAGTAAAGCTCCTGTTTTATCTCCCTGCTTTCAGCAGCAGCGTCTTTCTCTTCCAGGTTATTTGGCATTATTCATGTTTATGCTGAGAGGTTGTGTTTTGTAGTCATTATTTGTGAAGATATAATTTACACGAACATTTCCTGAAATGTCATAGTCAGCTTCAGTTTTATTAGGAGACATTGGTATTACAGGAAAATGGTAATTTGTATTCAAGTAAGAGAGCAGAAAGGTTTGCAGAGAAAACCATGTTAATGAAGTAGTTTTGCTTTAGAAAAGTAATTACATTTCCATAGGAAGAAGCTTTGTCTTCAGTTTCTATATTCCACACAGAGAATTAGTTCTACAGACTGAGATAGTGAGCATGCCATGATGCAGCCTGACTGCACCAGAGAGTTTATTACCAAATTTTATTCTGGACTTTATATATTTTCTGCAATTAGCTACCATGTGACCTGCTGTCAGAAGCATTTCAAGGTAGTTTATAAAAAGAGAAAATTTTACAATTGGTGTCATTTATATGAGACAATAAGCAGTTCCAGATTCTGCTAGTTGTGTCTTTTTGGAAAACCTTTTAGTTTTGAGAAACCTTTTCCAGTTTGTCAAGTGAAAAGTGGGATTTGGTTAAAAGACTATCAATCCAGCTGACATGCTGGATGTGTCCAGATTGGCCAAAGAGCTCATTTGCTCCAGGATCCTTCCAGAACCTTTCCGAATCTCAGCTGTCCACATTGTGGTCATTGGCTGCATTTCTGTTCCGGAAGAACAACTTTCCAAGCCAGCCATTTTCTACAAGTCTGAATTTTATTTCCCAGTGAGCCTTTTCCAGACTTCAGCAACCTCCAGATAATATCCATAATGCAGCCAAGATATTTGCAGTTCCAAGAAAATCACAGTGCAGAGCTGTGCCCTATTCTGTTGTAGCTGGATCAAAGCATTAGCATGTCAGACAATTCAGTTCTGAAATTCTGGGACTACTGGCACCTCTGATCTGAACTTCTGTCTTGTTTACATTGGCCTTCCTATTCTGGATTTTACAGAAGAGGGAAAGAAACCAAAGGACCAAGTGACTTGCTGCAGTTTACAGAGAACTAAAATCAGCCATGATCAGGACCTCATTTAGTGCTGCCTGTATTAGCTTAAATTAGATTTGCAGCATTATTTGCTCTGTTTTGTTGCACAGTATTGTAAGGGATTTGGCAGAGGGTTTGTTTATGTGACAGCAGAGTTATAAATAACAATGTTTTGTTCCTACAGGTGCTGTTTTACCAATAAAATTACTGCAGGAGAAAGAGAGTCCTAAAATAATGTGCCACGTATCTGCTTTCAAAATGTATTAACTTATAACGTTAAGGCAAGTCAGCATGCATTTTGAAACACTTCTTATAAGACTTCTAATTCCCCTCGACAACGTGCATTGCCCATGCGGAGATGAATCATTGCTGTCCTTGAAAACCTTGTTCGCTGGAGCTGGTGGAAAGCTGTGCTGTCAGTGGTCCCGAAGGGCTTCTTTCTATGAAGTACCCTCCAAATAAAAGCATTGGCCCCTTAGAAAGCCTTCCTAAACCTCACAAGTTTTCCTACTTAGCAAGCAAAATAAGCTCTTTTATCAAGTTCTCCCAAAGAGTGAGATCCTCCCTGCAGCCTCTGTCTGCAAAGCCTGATGCATATGGGGGCCTTTTCCCCTAGAGCTTTGCAAGAGGTTTGAGATATTCTTTGTAATAAATTCTGCGTTTTGAGAGCTGCTGTGAGGCAGCACTTTGAGACTGGGAGGGACAGGGTCTTCATGGCGAATGTTTTACTCCTACTTCCAGGTCTGTGGTTGTTAGAGACTTTAAAACAGGTGGCAGATTCACATGGGTTTATCCAGTCAATTATATCCAGAGAGAAAGAAATAAATGAACTGTAGAAAATTTTAACAGCTATTTGCTTATTTTGTGAAATAGGCCTGACTGTGATGAGCAGGGTGGGCCAAACCTAAAGTAGTTTATTGACTCCACTGGCGACCAATGGTGGAATTTGTAACTCCTGATCAGGAACAGATTTCTCTGGCTGGAACCAAGCAGAGCAGGAGACAAAGGAGGAAAATTGTCTCTGTTAAAATTGTTTGGAGGGTGCTGTCTCAGAGGTCTAGTAATTAGATACACATCGCAGTCAGGGCAGCTGTTTGCCTGGGATTGTTTTTAGCTGTGTGACTTAGCTACTTGGTCATGTTATACGACAAGATAATGCAGTCACTGAAATGGTTTAAATTGCTTTATGTAGGAAACTTCTAGGCAGCCTTGTCACAGAAATGTCTCAAGGCAAATTGCAGCAAAGCTTGAAAGAATGTTTTGCAAATTATTTAGGATGTCATAAACAACATTTTATTGGTTTTAATGATTCTGAGAAATCATAATTATTCAAGTGAGCCTTTGCCTCTCTGGTGGTAACAGACAGGTGATTAAGACACTGTTTGAAAATAATACTATGTCTCATATACCACTCAACATGGATAATATTTTCTTTCTTTCAGCAGGATATTGTGGAGCTGTATTATTGCTTATAATGAGGTTTGTGATATTAGAGTGGAAATTGAACCAGTAATTACTCAGGTCAGAATATCCTGACATGAGAAAATAACATTTCTCAAACCCCAATTAAGTGACCCAAATGACGATTCAGAGCTGCATACAGGTTATTATTGGTGACCTATAGAAATGAAAAATGTACAATTATTTCTAGAACATTTAAGCCAGCAGATACTTAAGCAGTAGAAACATATTTAGGATTATTTCTAATAGAAGCAGTAAAAGGAAATATTTAAACAACAGATTTTAAACATGAGGTAGAACTTAGGGGTTTGGCAAACAGCAAAATTCTAAGATAAAACTACCTTTTTAGAACAATTTAAAAGCTGAGATTATGTAAATTCACTATTAAAGTAGTTACAGACAGTATAATTTTTTCCCCATTACACAACACACAGGTTAGCCATCATTATGGTATTACAATCAAAGGATAAATTAGAGATACTTAATAACAACATGTGTACCTACTTTATTGAACAAGGTGCCTAAGAACATGTATCCTAATACTAAGCATTGCAGAATTGTTGTGTAAACCATTGTAAAATAACATGCACATATAGATAACTGTTATTTAAAAAAACAAAACATAAACCCACAACAAAAATATCAAGTGGAATACTTTTTAATGAGCTCTGGAGAAATGACACAAACTCAGTTTCTGAAAAACTGGTTGTGCCCTAATTTGGAAAAGAGCTAGATCTTATTCTTCACTGTGTCAATGCAATTAACTGAACTAGGCAGAACAAAATGTTTCAAGGAATTTTATAATTGGGTTTATGCCATCTGCAAAGTAATTCTGGTCCCTGTGATACTGTCTTCTCCTACAGGTTTAATGGCTAGAAATATTATAGGTAGCAGATATTTTTTTGCTAGCATTAAGTTTTTGTAGCAGTGCACAAACTGCAGAAACATTTAAAGATTATTTGTTTGACCAGTCCTACAATTCTTTGCATACAGGACTGTTTCAGTAAAGAGCTTTGACTTCTATTTCTCCACTCTTAAATGTGAGGAGTGAAACCAGCTCAGGTTGTACAGGTGACTCCTGAGGTAATTTCATGAGTCTGCAGGAGGTTACCACAAGGGCTAATGATTGTCTTGGCAAAAGTCTTGAAGCATCTCAACAAGAGCAAAAGTTTCCTGTTTTTATAATGGTTGGCACAGAATATCAGGTACTATAGGAAGGGAGCAGAACATAAGCTTCTCATTGCATTAGTAGAGCCTCTTTTTCAAGAAAGATCATTAAGACAATAAGAATCTGTACCTAAATGGATTTCTAGAAGTAATGATTCATACATCAGAACAGTCCCTCCAGCACATACATGAGCCTGTATTCCTATTTTGAAAACTTCTAAAGTGAAAAAAGATTTGTTTGACAAATGTGATTTATGCTAATATATTGCAGCATTTGAGCTAATCTGTACAAGATGTAAACTTGTCTACATAGAAAAAAATATTAAAAGATTTCTGATTGCAGTGTGTTAGGGTCTGTATGAAGTCAAGCAAGTCATTAAAACAAAATGCATTTCCTTGAAACTGAAACTTCAGTTTCAGTCTGACACTGAAAATGTAAATCACGTGATAAAGGAACGTGTGACACTCAGTTTCAAGTCCTTTTTGTAGAATTGGGTAAATTTCCTTTGTTGTATCTTTATGGTACTAGGAAAGGTCTAGGAAAGGCTGAGCATGTGTAAAACCAGCCCCGATCCTAAGTACATTGACACGAATTTCAGACTGGATAAAGATGACTTGCACAGCAGTTTCACTTGATTGTCATTGAACAGGGGATTGAAGAGTCCTTTACTTGACAGAAAATTCTGCTTTCTTCTGGCAGTTAACCTCATTTTGCAGCCTTGTATTTGCAATATACTCTGATCCTATGATCTTGGACTTAAAGCTCATTTTCAAAGCCAACATATATAGGATCTAAACTTTCTTTTTCTGTAATGTAATACCACGTGAAACTGTTCCATGAGATTTCTTAGGGAAGTTAAACAGATACTTAAATTGGGACGACTTTGGTAAGAAGTTGGAGGATGTGTGAGACATAACACCTTTGATGCAGAGAAGTGGAAAAATACTCCAGCTAATGTTGAGTGAAAGCACAGAATCCCAATGGCTTCAAAAAGTACAATTATCCTTAAAAAGATGGATATAAGGAAATTATGCAAAAAAACCCAACACAAATACTAAAAAATCCCCTATGAGGTGACACTTTGTTTTAGTCAAGGGGTTAACACTCACTTAGAATGTAGGGGTCCTTTTTGCCCAAGAAGATTCACATTTCCCACCACTCATGAAAGTCCCTCACCTGGTAGAGCAATCTGGTTTGGATTGCATCAACTGTTTGTATTCCTCTTTCTCTTTGCACATATCAGCACTCTGCTGACAGGACTGGGTCTTGGGACTCCTATCTACCTGCTGAACTTTTGAGACACTACACAGAGTCATGAATTGCCTTTTCTTTTGATCTCAGTGAAATTTCAGATGTTTTATGAAAGGTTAGGCAGCTTTTTCAGCAAGACTGAGCTGATTCTCCATTCAGAAAATAACAATTAAGGACACATGGTGTGGAGAGTGGGAAGTATGGGTTAAAGTGTCTCCAGGACAAAAAGGTGGCAGCAGATAGATCTTTAGCACTGAAAAGGAAATGTGGATCCTGCAATGCACTTCTGTCCATTTGCTTCCTAGAAAACATTTTCATATTAAAGAATACAGTATGGGGTAAAAAAGTACTGGGAGTAAGCTGTGTAGATACAGTAAGAGGTACATGTCAATTAATCTGGATACTCATTATTTTGTAATTATTTTGTTACAGTGCAATTTTTCTGTCTTTCTCTGTGTTTGTATGTTGCTTTTTAAAAAAAAGTCTTACAAGGGATGTCATTCTGCAATGCAAATAATTTAGAATCCAGTTCCTCTTCACTGACCTTGATAATTGCCTCTGGAAAATTTAAAAATGTTTTCTACTTGGAAGGAAGGAAAGAGATTCAGCACATTTTATTAAAAACATACCCACAGCAATGGGCTGCATGGCGTGGGCACTGTGCACTTGTTACAGGAGGTATCAAACACCCCACGGCTGGCAGCCACCCGGGAAGGCACGAGGGTGAGAGCAGGTTCGTGTGGTGTCCTTTGATGTTCAATGTGCACAGCCCATGGGGGTGGAAAGCTGGAGCTCGCTCCTGTCAAAGGCTGTATCCCAAAGAAATCAGTGCCATCTGCTGAAGTGGGAGAAGGCCAAGAGGATATTCCCTATGGAAAAGAATTGGTTGAACATGGAGTTCCTGCGATAAGGTGCACAGGCCTTTTGTCAGCATTATAAAGGCCCTGAAGTCCTTACCAGTGGTACTCATAGGATGGTCCAGGTTAGCTGAACATGCAGGGTTAATTCCCAAGTTCAGCCTCCAAAAATCAGCTGAAGGCAATCATGCTGTGTAGGAGTTAATTGAACCCTGAAGACCCAGATAGGCATAATGAAACTAGGGAGTGGGGAAACACTAGACCTCTGAGACAATGAACATGAGTATGGATATGTTAAGTGAAGCTGGGAAATGAGGGAGGAATTATCCCTTGCATTTTGTTTTACTGCTTATTGAGTATAGACAAAAATGCTGTGAGGGACTTTTACCACCCTGTTCCAGAACTGAATTGACTTGAGAGACTATGAAATCCAGCTAAACTTGAACATTTTGCTTTTATTCTTTCTGCTGTTACCTTAGTTTTACACAGATTTGCTAAAGCTTGAAAAGCGAATTGCAGGTCTAATGGGTAACAGCAGCTGAGAGCTCCATATGTCTGTTTGAAAGGCTCTAATGAGGCCAAGGGAACTTTGTTTTGAAATCTAGAAGCATGGCTGCTCTTGCAGAATTCTTCTCTTTCCAAGGAGAATTGTGCCTCATTTGCACAAAGCTAAGACATCTGTTTTGCCTCTGGTCACCATCGCCCTACGTTCTCTGGTTGAGTACTGCTAAGGAAGAGCTGCAACCCTGCTCTGATTTTTGCCTCTTTAAGCCTTTGGCCAGCTGCTGGTCAGGCTCATTTGGTCACCTGTGCATGAGGCCTTGAAAGTTTTTTGGAAGCTGCTTTAAAAGTAACTTATGATAATAAATTCTGCTATTCTTCCAGAACAACTGTGTTTCTTCTCTAATACAAATAAACTTTTATTGATCAGCACTCATACACCAAGTTTGGCAAACGTTTACTTTTTATGCCTTGCTTCACAAATTGTGCATTAATTTTTTTTTGAGAAATACAAAAGCAAGTTAGGGACATATAATGATTCTTGATGCAGAACACAGAAATCATAATTTATAAGAGAACATCAAACATAAGTGAAATGTAAAATTCTACTGCAGGTTTAATCTTATTTACAGTCAAGAAAAACATTAATTTTGGAACAAATAATACACTATACTTGTCCCAGAGCATTTCTAACTCTGTTGATGGAAAGACAGCAAATGGATGATGAAAGAAAACCCAGGAAATACATATCTTAAAACATCAGGATTTTTCACTAGCTGGGATTTATTCTATTGTATCCCCTTTCTCTCAATAATTCTTGCCAGCAACAAAAAACCCCACCGCAAGTAAGTTACTACAATTTAATATGCATCTGAATCAAAATATCTGAGAGCCAGTGTGCATCTGACTGACAGCCCCGTGGGTCAGACATGAGACTGGATAGCTCTGCATTGCCTCCACCCCAAACACTCCCTGCCCTTGCTCAGGGGCACAATGTGTGTCTGACCGGCAACAAGAGGTTGAGGGAAACCACTGTGCCATCCTTGCTGGAAAACCACTCCTGGAAAGTGCCCCCAGCCCTAACTCCAGGAGCACTGCCCTTCCTTCGGGAGCCTCAGAGCAGGTGGCTCCCATCCTGGTGGCCCTCGCCCAGGTGATGCTCCTTACCTGAGGGTGGGGCTATAAATTAGCGCCAGCTGGGCCCACAGAAGCCTTTCCTGCCTTTGGGGCTGAGTGTGCTCTGCAACTTGTGCTGCTCTCGTGGTACTCTGGGGCAGCAGCCTTGCCTGCATGGGCATATGGAAGCACACCTTCCTTCGGGGCTATTGGGCTGTGGTGCTGCTGCACTGCGATCTGTGAAGGTGAGAAAGTGGCTTGAGTAGTAGCATTTCCTCACTGCTCCTCAGGGGGAGGAAGAAGGGCACCTAGAGGTAGGCTGATAGCATATACATTCCTGCCTTATTTGTCTTGAAAAGTGGTAAAGGGGATGGAAAGAGCATAAACAGGCTTGTTGTTTCTGTCTGGGCCCTCTTGCTGTGCCTCGAGGGGTGGGAGCCTGTCTGTCTGCCATAACAGACTCACCCCATCCCAACCTTGTACGTTTCTATCCCACCAGCAGGGAGGGATTTTGGTTTGTTCATGTAACTTGTCTCAGTGATATTGCCATGGAAAGCACTTGCTTGACTTCCAATGTCTATTTGGGAAAGAGTTGCTGTGTTGCAGTCAGTGTCTCTCTGCTAGTGGGCACGTGAAGTGTTAAATAGTTTGGTCCCTTGTGTAACATGATTTTAATTTGCCCATCAAGCTGCTTTTTTGGGCCTTTCTTACTTCTTCCCAAAAGGAATATGAAATGTGAGTTGTGTGGGGGTGATATACAGCTGTGCAGCATAGCCTGATTTTCTGTTCAATCTCACAGCACGAAAGAATTTTACTTCTGGTTTGTGGCTTTCTGCCCCCAGCTTTGCCCACTGTCCTTGCCTTTGTTAATAGTAACTGCCGTGATGAGGGGGAATTCTTTCTGGAATTACACAGTTGACAGATCCAGACTGGGCTCCAATCAAAAAAAACCTTTAATCATCGCCCATAATATACTTCATTTCTTGAGCTCAGATATTCAAGTCTGAATCTGTTATCTCATACTTGTCTATAAAAATAAGCAGCTACTCTGATATTCATTTGGAAAATGTAATGAAAATACAGTATGTCTCATGCTTAAAATACCAAACCCAAAAAACTGTTACTTCTGTCTGCTTAAAATTCAAAACACTGGAGAAATTAACTCAGTTTGGGGTCTGATTTGGTTTTTCACCAGAATTGGATATATAATACCTGCAGAGTTTAGTAACTCCATTTTCCTTTCTCATCTTCAAGCTAAAGACATCTTTCAAAAGACAAATATGAGCTGATTGAAGGGGAAGAAATCATACTGCCTATTTGGTTTTGGACTAGAAATTCTTGATTTATGATTTAATTTGTGTGTATGCTTTCTGTGGTCTTTATTGATTTGAATGTTTGTTCTGTTTGAGAGGCAATAATTCCCTTCGATACTAAGGACACTTGATGTTGCAATGCTTCTGTAATAATAGAGGATTAGTGCTGTTTATGTTGAATAGACTTTATTAGTTTCCAGACTGTAGGTTAAATCCCTGGAAGAAGAATTTATGAAGCTGAAGTATGTCACTAGGACTTCAGCAGGTGTTGCATTCACTCCTGCTCATAGTGTGTAAGATCATGATTTACTGAGTGAAAACAAAGCAGCATGCACAAGCTTTCAAAACAAACTGTCAATATTCTGATGCTTTCCTTTGTTCAAGGGTGTGGCTTCCTCAGTCTCTGTGTGATACTTTTTAATGGATATGTTTTGTTTCTCCATTGTTTATTCAAATATCTTTTCAATTGCTGTAAATCCTATGTCTGTGTATGGGTTTGATGAGAGTCTTTTGTCCGAGTAGACATACTGAAAGTCATAAAGTCCATTTTCTTGGCACTTAGCTTTTTTTCCAAACATCGAATGAAAAATGGATCTTCTTTTAGGAATGTTATAATTCAGTTATTCCATGTATTTAAGCAGAGTGCAATTTTAGCAGGATCTAAACTGAAAGTCTGTCCAAAAACGAACTAGGATCTTTGTCCTCAGTCATCTAAAGTCTGTGTCACAGTTGCTGGGTGACTTGCTGTGAGGTTTTCGATTATGTGTAGTCTTCTACCACATTAACTGTGAAAATTGTGAAAAATTTCAAGCATAATTGAATTATGCTTGACATATTGTTTACAGTCATCTATTTGTATTTTTAGGCAATCTTAACTTCTCTGCTATCGTGATGTTTCCTAGTCTGTTATAGAAAGAAAATTAAGGAAGTAAGCTTTTTAGTTCTAAATATTTTTAATTTAGAATATTCATATGGAAAAAATCAGTTCCTGAGCATTCTGTTGCCAGTATGATGTTCTAGATCGGAAATAATAATTTCTTTATGCAATGAGGTTGATGATTTGCTTGGACTTCTCAACATAACTAATGACAGTAACAGTGACCTGTATGAAAGTAGTCTGTTTTGTCAATAAAAGTTAATGAAGAATTAAATTTATTTCTTGGGGACAGTCCCCCCTATGTACCCTGGAGTAAGACAGGTGCTCTTACCCTGTTCAGTGCAGCCACATCCACCCTAGTTGGATACAGCCCTGTTGCCTTAGCCTGTTGGTGATTCTGCCCCTTCTACATGGTACAATTGAGGCAGCAAAGCTGCTCCTGCTCCTTTTAGCAAGGAAATGTTAAAGCAGTTGGAGAGACTAGGTTGCAGCTATCATCTGTTTGCCATGTGCATCACTGCTGTGGCATTGAGGTGACAGGGATGTTTTCCTTGTTTTTTGGGGAGGAAGAAAGATACATTGGGGTGGTATTGTTGCAAGATGAAGTGAGTGTGGCAGGTAGAGTAAGTGAAGGCTCAAACATCCTCCCCATCACCCTCTATTGCTTTATTGTCTCCAAATCAGTTTTCCTGGTCCTGAGTTGAGGGCAATGTGACTGTCCTTTTCCCTTCCCATCCCCTCTCCATCCCATTTTGGCTGCAATAAGTGTTCAAGCTGTTCTGCAGCTGCTGAGAAGCCTTGATCCAGCCTGACTGGAGCTGTGGTGTTCAGCTCTCCAACCTCTGACAGAAGTGGCTGTGTGCAGCAGGCAAGTGGAAGCCTCTTTGTTCAGCCAAGGTACTGCTGCTGCAGTAGGAGCTGGCAGAGATGGGAGTGTGTCCTTGGAAATCTCTGCTCTAGGACATTGTGAGCTGCTCCTTGAAGAGCTATATATATTATTCTGGGGAAAACAGTCTCTTCTGTGCTTGTGAGATGAAAACATGAAGTCACAAAAGTTAGTATAACCTTGTGTAGCAGGAAAGCTTTTGCTGCAGCTTGACTTTATTGAATGTCTTTAACTGGTATTAAAGGTGTTCAATATTACCAGTGTGTAATGGGGAATTACAGCTTTAATGAAGAATATCCCAGAAGCTTGCACAGGGAATTCCTGCATAGGAGATTACTTGAATTAATGTTTCTGAGGGCCAGCATCTTTGCCACAGGAGTCCTTTCATTTTTTTAAAAAATTAGGTACAGGATGTAGCAGGTACCCTCTGTTTTGCAGCTCAGCTGTCTGCTCTCCTTACTCCCACAGTAAGGAGACTAACAAGCTTTGGATTTTGGGCAAACTGTGAGCACATGAGCTCAGGCTTTCTAGCTGTGCAGGCCTGCAGCACAAACATGATGTGGGTACCCAAACCGCTTGTGGAAAAAACACTCACCACTTGGTTTAGAGTAGGTGGCACTCAAGTGGACTGTAGAACTTGGCTGATGCCATGTGATGCCACTTGGTGCTGCTTCCAGGATTCTTCCCAGGCTCACCAGCCCCAAGGCACTCAGGCTATAGAAGCCAGACCCAACACTGTACTCAACTAAACTGATGGGTCAGTGCAGAAACAGAGTGGGGTCACTGCTCTGCTAGCTGATATTCCCTATTTGGAACATCAGCTAAGCCATGTCTGCTCTGAAGGAAGCTGGGCTACTGCAGATATGTGAAGTAGGTTTTCTGTTTTCCAAGTTAATTCTTCCAGTATTTAACTATTCAGTAATATTAAGAGCTGATTAATGTAGGATGTGCCAAGTACCTGCAGCCTTAATGCAGATAACTAACAGATGTGAAAAGTGTTTGCTTTTCTACAGCTCCTAATAGGCTTCATTGCTGTTTTGCAGAGGCACCAGGCTGGCTTCTAATAGCTGTCTGTTGCGCCCTTTAAACTGAAGGAGTCTAATTACTATTGTTGCTCTCTAAGCATATTGATTTTAATGTTCAGTCTAGACCTTCTCATTAAATACAAATGGTGAAACCAGAGCATTGCAAAGGTTAGGAATTAAGCTGACCTTCTCTCCAGTTTTGAGCATTTCTTATTTCAGGGGACTTAGCAGACATGGTTTTAATTTGAAAATGTTAAGTTATGAGCTTTGCAGGGGGCAGATACACAAAGCATTCAGTATCAAAGCAGTATCTGCCATTGTTTCCTCTTCTGTTTCTCAGGCATGTACTTCACAACTAAACAGTAAATTGTTTTAGCAGCACTAGGGATGCTTCTGCAACTGGAATAAACAATATTTCCCCTGTACTTGACACAATTAGCAGTGTGTAGATACTGTGTTGTGCTTCTCTTGGGTTCTGCACAAATGATGGTAAGCCATCCAAGTGCTGAGCTTCAAGTAATTAATGCTGAGGCAGTGAACAAAAAAGCTCAGGAAATGTATTCATCTTGTTTAGGAATGATCTTAGAGCATTTCAACACCTGCTCTCATGGAGAAAAAGTAGTGAGGGTTTTTGTTTATTTGCTTTCAATTGGAAAGAGTAGCTTTTGATAACTTTAATACAAAATCAAAAAAGTATAGGCAACTTAGACTTCCCTCTGTCAAAGAATGATGCATGGGTCCTGCGTAGTTTAAAACCTGCCCTACTTTTACTAGTTGTTCCTAGCATTTGACACCCATTTGCTACGAATTTCATCCATCTAATACAAGCTTGACTGCACAGATTATACGAAACTAGTCATGCACAGCATGGTTCTCCCACATTTGGGACAGTGTAGTGAAAGTCCTGTATTAGCCCCAAGGACCATGCTTTCTACTTCCCTGCCATGAGGCTGCATTTTATGGCAGCTGTTGATGGACATATATGTATTTTCTTCATCACAGGGTGCCCAATCCTTTAGCTGAAGGGTCTCTCTCAGCAGAACTTCAATAGTGATTTCCTCTATTTTATGCCAGCTCTTTATTTTCCTCTATTTTATGCCATCACTGTCAAGTGATGTATTTTGAAGTGTTGTTTCAATGTGCCTTTGTCTTTTTCTCTTTTGGACATTAGGAGGAATTTCTTCACAGAAAGGGCAATTAAGCATCCCTCCCCATGTGCTTATTCCATAGGTACAAATATTCAACAGAATAGTTTAAAGGATGACTGCTTGCTTGAAATGTGTGTTTATGTGCTGCAGGACAGTTTTTTATGCCCCAGGTCCATCCTTTTTGGCTGCAGTATGTAGCAGGAACCATTGGAAAGGACCAAAGAAACTCCTTTTTGGTGCCTTGGGAAACAGAATTAATCTGCAGGAAATATTGCTAGTGCTCTGCTCTGATGTTGATCTTAAGTGACCTCTGAGGGAACTTCAGCACACATTGTACAGTCTGATTGCTTTGGAGGTTAAGGGATGATCAGTGGTTGGGCCTCTTATAGTTGAGCATTCAAGGCTTTCCAGGAGTCCTTTAGCAGCCAAAAATGGCATCAGATGGATAATTCACTCAATGGGTGCTCTCTAGTGTAGCACCTGAAATGGACAGGGGAGTGTTACTGCTTTACTATTTGCAATTTTTTTTCTCCCACTTTTACCAATGCTGCTGACTCTTGAGAGAGAACTGGGTGTGTTCTCAGTGCTGGCACTTGGGGGATTCCATCCTGTAAGAAAATGTTCCATGTAGCTCTTATTTGCCTAGGAGATACTGAACATGAAGCTTAAATTTTACTTGTATAATGTTGCTGATGAACAGACAGGCAAGTGGTCAGTCTTGTCACAAAAATTATGTACATGGAAGGAGTTTTCATTGAGTGCAAAATTGATTGAAATTTAGAAAAGAAAAAAAGAAAAAGTTGGGCAGATGATGCTGGTCTGGCAGTGCAGCCAGCCTAATAATAGGTGATGTTTGTACTGTGGTGATCAGAAGAGGCATTTAAATGCAGAGGGGGACCTTGGGAATGCCTTTGAAGGAAAGAGGATTTTTTGCTGTCTTATGTCAGCTGTCTATCTTTTGGCTGTTGGACAGGCAGAAAGTTATCTAACTGAAGCTTTGAGTAAGCTTTGAGCTCAAGCTGTGTGCAGATGAATGGCATGAGGTGATTACATTCAACTGAACACTGAAGTCATGAACCTAGAAATCTGTTGAGCTAGTGACAGAAAATAATATTTCTCTGTGCTTCTTCCTTTTTGTGCATCAAATGGGGAAATAGTGCTTTCCTTTTTCACAAAGCAGTGGACATGTAAGTTATTAAAGTATCTTAATGTGATTTATACACAATGCTCTTAAGGAATTTTCTTCTGTACTTGTGTATCTCCTGCTAGTGTAGGAGTTACCGTAACCCAGCAGGATATTGATGTGTCTAATCCCTCACTCTGCATCTGGCAGCAGCCATTAGCTACCACTCAGGAGACAGGTAAAAGTAGATGAAAAATCACCATGCAAGTAGTCCAGTGCTCCCTTACACAGGAGATAAAAGCGTTTTATTCTCTTGATGCAAGTTGAACTCATCTCCTTGCAATTCTCAGCCTAGCTAGCATATCTGCAAAAGTTACTTCTGCTGAATTGTGAATGTGGTTAACTAATATTTTTTCTTTAAGGTAAAAATCTGTAACTGCTTCTTGCTCTGAGCAGGTTTCTTGTGTGTCCTCAGAGACCAATTGCTTTGAAGTTCTGTCTGCTCTTTTGTGTGCTTTTTGCCTCTCTGTTCCATCCCCCTCTTCTCTTCTATTTCTTTATTCTACTCCTAATGAGGTGTTTTTGGAAGTGGACTACTCATGATTTTGTGATATTCAGTTTTCTGAACTGATATCTTTAAGTGGATCATAGATGTGCTTGGGAAGTGAAGCATGGATTTTTCTGCTTGTCTGTCCTCATTGTCCATTAGAGATTACCATGATGAAAATGACTGGTCCCTTTCTAGTAACACAATTATTTCTAGCAACACATAATCTTTTGCTTCAGAGTCTTCTTAATTACAAATATGTAATTTCCTTATATGAGGAATTTAGTTTGTCAAATACTTCAGAACCTGGAGCTTGTGGACACACAATTTTTTTTTTTTCCCACAAATGAAGATTATGGCAAAATACTCAAATCATAAAGAAAATCAAGTATACGTATTAATGAAGGAGACCCTGTTCTTGCAAAATCTCTAGTCAAACATCAATCCGGAGAGTTTGGTGGGATTACTCTGAGTAAATTTAGCAAAATAAAGGGTAGGGGGAAAATTACCAAAACTCACTTCTTTTTTTTTTTTTTTTTTGAGCTGAAGTTAAATGTTTCTGCTCTTCATTAGGTAAGGATAAAAGAATGTATGGAATGCATACTTTGGTTAGTCCAATAAACTTGAATATTTAGTTTGGGTCTGATTGATATATTGGTGCTGAATGAGTGCACGGAGTTCGTTGCAGAGTACAAGTATCATGTTTATAACAGAAGTACATATGCTAAAGCAATAACAAGATCTTATCACTTGTTTTTGCTGGGTTTTAATTTAAGCATGCTTAGAGTGACCAAACAGATCCGGAAATTTGTGGGTTTTGATGTCCCAGTTTGATAATAGATTAATACTAAAGGAAGCACATAACTGTATGTCTCAAGAATTGAGCTAAGTTCTCGGAAAAATTGTAAAAACATTAGATCTGCATGCACATGTTTTTAGCTTGACTGCAGGTGCAGTGACGACAAACTTTGGATGTGCCTCCCCTGGGATTGTCTGGACGTGTCCCTCCTCCCCAGTTCCCTGTTACCACAGACCCCTTGGTCTTGCTCTTAGCCTGTAGCATCCATGATTTGTATCTCAAAGGCTAAAATACAGTCCTGTAAACTGGAGTTAAACAGTTTTTAAAAATCAAGATATCATGTGATATAATATGTACACGTATCTTCTCTGGGATCATGTATCTGACTGATAAAGGTCTCTGGGTTTTGTAAAACAAGTGTGGTTTGTGCTCTGAAATTGTTGCATTTGGTCCTGGCTCTGGCCTCGCAGACATTGGTGCTATGAGGCTGTTTGGGAGTGCCTGTATGTTAAGTTCAAGGCAGCAACTCTGTCTCTTGTGTGCGGCTGGGGAAGAAGCAGAGACAGGATACAAGAGCCAGGAAGCATGCCACAGCCAGGTACTGTAGCTTCTGACCTCAGTTATGTGTCTGACTTTAGTGATTGACATCACTCCCACTACACTTTTTTGGTGAGCAGTGAGTAAATGCAGTAATCTAGATATTTAATTGCTCAATCTGTAAAGCAGATGAAGCTGCATAATTGGTGTTACAAGTTGTTACTTTAGTGTTGTCACAGATGTCAAGAAAAGTGTTCACATTCTAACACAGAATTAAAAGACTGAGTTCTCTCAGCAGTATCAGAATGCATGGCTCCATTTCTGGTCTCTGCCCGAGGTCTGATTTTTATTTTTTATTATGGTTAGTGAATTTGATTCTCCTAACCCTGTTTGGCATTTGGACTTACAGGGCAGATTATTTGTGTTAAATAGAGTTTGGGGGAGCTGAGATGGGACTTGAGGAGGAACACTTCTCAAATGTTCCCTTGTAGAACGGCAGGAGAATTTTTGTTGTTAACTAAACTAGTTCTGAATTTGTACAGCCCTACTTAAATAGCAGTAGATTGTGATTTTTTGAGCATGGGATAGAAGAAAAATGCACTCTGTATATTGACTATTCGTTCCAAAATGGCTCTTTGAAGAGCAGTGATTTATTTAACAGTAAAACCTTTTTGACTCAGATGAAGTTGCCTGAACAAGTTAAAATGCATGTTTTGTCCTAAATTTGAGGAGAATTCAAATCAACATCTGCATGAATCATGGTCTCTGGCAAGTGGGCATGTGGTGTACTGTCATGCTCGTTATAGTAAGGTTGTAATAGCTTTTGAGATCTGAATGAGGAGGAAAGGGCATCTGAATAAACTACTACAGGCTTCATAGTACAGAGACAAAATAGTAAAGGGAGTGATAGATAAGAGAATTCTTTTTAAGACTGGAGTAATACAGGATTTGGTAAACCTCGGATATCTTTCTGTTAGCTGCACTTTCTATCACGATGCCAGCGTTCTAAATCGTGGCTATAAATCGGCTCCTTCTCCTGCTGCCTGCCAGCCCCAGTTCGGCCGCGGCGCCGCTGTCCCCTCCGGCCCGGCCGGTCCCCGGGGCGCGGCGGGACGGGCGCTGCGGGCGGGGCCGGGCCGGGTCGGCGCGGGGGGATGCGCTGCGGTTGCCATGGCAGCGCCCGCCGCCGCCGCAGCATCCTCCGCAGCAACTTTCCCCCCGGCTTAAAAGCGAGCCCAGGCAGCCGCGGCGGCCGAGAGGCACGGGACGGGGCGGCGGGGATCCCGCGCAGGCTGCGGAGCGGCGGCCGCTGCCTTGTCCTGCCCCCGCGCCTGCGGAGCGCCCGCGCCCCGCCTGCGGCTCCCCTGGGGGCAGCGCGGAGCCATTTTGCCGAGCGGGTGGGCGGAGGGTCCCGGTCCCACTCCGCGCCGTGTCCCGTCTGCCGCTGACACCTTCCTCTCTCCGCTCCCGCTCTCACCGGCGGCCGAGGCGCGCTCCTTCTGCTTGCTCCCGTCCTCAGGCAGCAATCGCCCAGCATGCCGATCGCCCACTTGCTGGAGCTATGGAAGGGGATAGAGGTGGAGCCCATGGAGACGGAGGTGAGCGGCAGCGGCTGGGGGGGCGTGCGGCCGCAGCGGTGCCTCCAGCTCCCCTTCCCGCTGGGAGAACCACCTCGGTGGTGCCCCACACATCACGAAAGGGGGTGTGAGGAGCATCCCTCGGCCGCTCTGCTCGCTGCTGAGGGTGGGGAGCCGGGCGAGGCTCGGGAACCTGTTGCCTCCCAAGCAGAGCGGCGCGGAGCGGCGGCCGCGGAGCCCGGGCGGTGCGGGATGTCCCGTCCTGACCTCTCCTGTCCTTCCGCCCGCCCGGCACCGGGCTCGGGTCGGAACCGTGCCCCAGGGGACTGGGGAGGCTGGAAAGGAAAGAGTGTATAATAACAGATAGAAACGCTCAAAGCGGCTGAGTCCGACTCAGGCTCACCTTTAAACATAAAGTATGTGATCTGTAATTTGAGGCTCCAGTAGGTCCGTGGATTTCACTCGGATTCTGATTACCCATTTGCCCATTACCTCTTAGCACAAGACTGTGCTTTCCGGATCATACTGGAAACCCGATGCTGTGATAACTCGCTGGCTGCTGTGTTGTGTGTGATCACCATTTGTCTTGTAGTGTTTTCGTTCCCTGCCATCAAAGGTTATCTTGTGTCAAGAAACCTATCATTCAAGTTCAAGAAGCGTTTGGATAGTGCTCTCACTATCACATGGTGTGATTCTTGGGTTCATCCTGTGCAGGAGTTGGACTCTATGATCCTTCTGGGTACCTTCCAAATAGGGTTATTCTAGGATTTTATGATTTTTGCACTGTAATGGGACAAGGTGGGTTCCTGAGTATTTCTGGGACTGTTGAGTAGTGTAATAAAAAACGAAGTGTTTCAGATCAACTGTTTATGGCACAGGATGCATATTTGTAACAAACAGGTGGTTGAAATAGATGAGTGAAGCCTGTGAGGTGTGGAGTGTTGCTGTTTATTTTTTAACACCTTTCTTTGTTAAAACACCCCTCTTTTTTAACACCCTATCTTTGAAGGGGATACCCTTCTTTGATCGAAGTACTGTAATGGGGCTCTTATGAGAGGGACAGAAGGGAGTGTAACTGAGCCAGACAGGTCATGGGGAACACAAAACACTTTACTCGAAAAAGGAGTTGATGAACTGTGGGAAAGGTTTCATGCAAGGCATTAGTTTGTACATGTAAACAATACAGCAGAGGTGATACTGTAATATATTATACCAGCACAGCTCATTCTGGAGTCCCTAGGTTAAAAACAAGCTGTGAGGGGCTTGCAGAGGTTTAAATCATGTAATTCACATATGAATACTGACACTTGTTCCACTTTGTGTGATGCAAGGAACCTGAGTGCTGATTAACATGCTATAGCTGAAAACTGTGTATCATTCCCGATTTTGTTGAAGTCAGCTGACACCTCATTAAATCACTTTTACAAGGAGAAGACTTATATAACCATATTTATGGTGAATGGTTTTCTGCTGCATATCACAGAAATGGTGCTCTCCTCCCAAGTCTACCTTTCCATTGACTGTGGTATTCAAAGTGCATATACATGCCTGTTTTTTCTCTTCCTTCTTCCTAAAATCAGTTTGTTTTTTATGTACCCGGTGCTTTTCTTTCTGGCCCAGAAAGAAAACCCTTCAGTCATTGCTTTTTCTGCTGTCAGCTTCTGGGAAAAACTTCCCTAGATCATAGAGTAAATTATGCACTGAAGCTCAGTGTACATTGCCTGGGACAACACCTTTGTATTGTCACCTCTTTTGCTGGTAGAGGACTATTTAGACCTTTCTTTCAGAAGAAACTGTGTGGGTCTCCTTACCAAGTGCAACTGACCCATTGCAATGCTAGTTATTCAGATATGTGGGTTTGTAGGTTTTGGTGGTGCTTTTTTTTCATTTCCTGCTCGAAAGAATAGAATAGCTGAGCTACACTGTTCTGTCACTTGCTGAGATTACACCTACGAAAAGTTTAGAGGGTTAAAGAATTGCAGGCATAAACTCCTGCAGTGTAGATGAGAACAACAGATAAAGCATAATTTATTGGCTCTTTATTGTCTCTAAGCACATTAAGGATATGCTATAGATCAAGACCATTTTAGATCATGCTGTAGATAGAATTCCTAAAGTACTGTTTGCTCAAATCTAGTAAAAGCACATAGAAATTAATTTCATCTCTTGTGGGCTCTTGTCCATGAAGACATTTTCAAACAGCAGAAACATTTACTCTTTAATGAGCTGAACGCAGCTTAAACACTAGTGGTTGTACTGATTCAAGGGAGCTGTCATGGTCTCTGAATCTGTGTGGGATAAAATGTTTTCATGATTGTCTGCAAGTTGTTCTTTTTCACGGAAGCTTTTCACAGTTAGTAGACAAGGAGGGAGACAGTTTAATTCTTTGATGCATATGGACCTCTTTCTCCTTCCTTTCCTTAATGCCAAAAATCCTTTTAAAACAGAGGCATTTATGAGTGCCTGTGCATGACTCAGGTGAATGACTTGCAGATATTAAAGACAGCTTTTATAGTAAATCAATTGCTTGATAAGGAAGAGTGCATTGAGGGCATGTTCTATATTATGTTTGTGTAAAGGAAGATTAGAGTGGAATAGTGCTCCTTTCACCTGTTGACTCAGGAGGTCATCAATTGTGTTTGACAAGTAAGCAAGAAAATTGGAATATTTGCTGTTCTAGAATTTCTTTGTGAGTA
Source organism: Acanthiza pusilla (assembly GCA_036630365.1). Classification (NCBI taxonomy): domain Eukaryota; kingdom Metazoa; phylum Chordata; class Aves; order Passeriformes; family Acanthizidae; genus Acanthiza; species Acanthiza pusilla. The sequence continues at coordinate 5,020,673 of JAXCHO010000023.1, read as the reverse complement.
GGCTAAGTTATTGATTCCACTCAAGCTGGATGGATAGGATAGTGAATTACAGTCTTTGGAATATTTTTTCTGAGAAGGGTTCTGTGATCAAGCTCTATGTAATCTTTCTACCTATTTTCCAAAGGGTTAATCACTTAATGGATTTTAGGTGAGCACAACATTTAAATGGAGCTGAGTGTTTAGAAAATTTGGTCCTATATATACACACATATATTCTCTCAGCGAGCAATGCTGTTCCATTTCTCTAGTTTTTTCAGTAATATGCTTTTGTTCTTTATCCACTCTGTGACAAATTTGGCTTTAACTATTCATCAGCAATTTTAATAGCTCTTTAGTTGTGCTTTCTTCTCTTAGTATGTTATGTGTCTTGGAGAAAGAAGGTCCTCCAGGGTTAACTTACCTGTGCAAAGTGTGAAGAATTGAACAAGCCTGCTATAGTAGTATAAACTGAGAGCAATTTAACAGCCCAAAACTAAATTGACTGTATTTGGTGCTAGATCTTGGCTTAGAATTGTCTTTCTTGGTAATGTATATTTACAGGATTTTTCCTCTTTTCTCCTCTCTCTTCACTAGACTGTGGTGGAAGATACTGCCCTGGATGAAGAACCTGTTAAAGAGGTAATTCTGCTTGTTCATGGATTGCACAAATGTTAACAAATTATAATCTCTCTGGTACATATTCTCCACATGTTTCTAGCTGTGAAGATGCAAAACCAGTCTATTTTTGGTCTCTTACTATGAGGTCAGGTGAGGAAAAAAGATGTGTTCAACTAGAGGTTAGGGAATTTTATTTTACAGGTATTATCTGTGCATTTTTTGGGGGGTAAGAGCACACAACTTCTTGAGGCATATAGTTTTCTTGCAGAGAATATTTTGTAATTTTTTTTTTTTAAGAGTAGCTCTCATATTAAAAATGTTTGTGTATCGTACATAATAAGTTAATTCCATAGGCTAGCAAATTCAAGTCATTACTACTTGTTCCCTTGGCTGGCTCTTCACCAGAGCAAAACTGAGGGTTAGCCCTTTGCTTCAGGTTAATCTATTTATATTATTGTAGCATTGTACTACTGTGCTAATTAAAAAAACCAAACCCAAACATGTCCAAACCTACAGGAAAAGGTGAGTCTTGCCTCAAAGTGTTTAAATGTCAAATAGAAATGATAAAAAGTGACATGAAGATATAAAGCACGTAAGATCAAATCATCATTCACTATTATGATTTGCTGAGGACAAAGCTTGACACTGGTCCCAGGTGTCAGTGCCAGGTGCTGCTGGTTTGTGTGGAGTGAGCCAAGGTGTGCTTGATAGGTCACTAGTCATTTGCTGATGTCAAAAAGCAAAGTAGACTGAATCCCTTCGGGACTGAAGGGAGGCTGCAAAGATGCTTGTCTAAGTAGCCACCTTTTGAAGATCAGCTTCCTGCTCTCTTCTACTCCTTGAAATATAAAACTTACCTTTGATGTCTGGTTTTCAGTGCGAAGATGTGGTTTTGTTACTTTTTACTATGTTAAATGCATAGATTAACCACCTAATGATAGGAAGGAGGAAGAAGTCTTAGCTTTGATCTCTGAAATGAATGCAACTTCCAAATGGAGCTTTTTTCCCCCCATTCCCATTTCTTAAAAAGAGCAGTAAATTGCTCTTCAAAAAGCTTGGGGATGAAATTAAGTACAGGTAGCTTGGTTCATCAGTGCCTTTGAGGATATGGCTGTAGATAAAATTTCTGGTTTGTGGGTTTTAGGGAGACTTTTTTTGTGAAGATAGACTTCATTTCTCAAATTAAATTAAACCTAGTTAATTTTCATTAGGGATGCTTCTTATCATTCTGAAGGTTTAAATTGGGCAGGGAAAAAAAAGGCGTGTAATGACTGCTTGTATAGAAACCTTAATCTTGTGTTTTCATATTCTGATACAAGCATTGCAGTTTGCAATTCAGTATCTGTAATAGTGTTTTTCTGTCTACTCCTGCCTCAGCAAGGCAATTTAAGTGCCTGCATGACAAGAGGCAGCATGTACTTGTCTGACAGAAAAGCCTGCTGCATTTGTGCTCTATAAAACACATACACAGTGGCAACTAACAAATCATTGACAGTAAATATCACTGTCTAATGCAGAAGTACCCTCCCCCTTTTAACTTAACTTTCTGTATGCCCTGACTCCACAGTACTACAGAAAATTACAATAAGAAAATGTGACTTTTTCTCCCTTACTCTGCTGCTGTCGTGCTATTTCAGCCCTTTGCTGGCTCAGTCTCTAAGCCTCTTCCATTTCCATGAAGCTTGTGTGCAACTGCAGTGCTACTGTAAGAAAGAACAATTTACTCTTCCAGGGACAGATAGCTGTACTGTGCCCAACCCCAAAGGTTTTTTTGTTTTTTTGTTTTTCCCCTTGAGACATTGAAGCATGACCTAAGGAGTGAATTTAAATCATGTAATGCAATGGTTCATATCTGCTTAAAGGATGTTCTTGTAAGCAACCTGCCTTAGGCTATATTGGCCTCCTGCTGTTTCTCCCATCCTGTACATAAAACGGACAAATTACATGGTGCTAAAATGCATTATAAAACCTGCACTTCTCTCTTTCTTTTCTTTTTTTTCCCCGAGGTCTGATTTTTCTGTGGATGGATAAGTTCTTTAAATGTCTTGGGGGCATAAATTAATGGAATTTTTGGATACAACAAGGGTTCCTGAGACATATCTTGGCCCTAGGGCACTGTGTCATCTCTGCTCTAGAATTTTCATTCAGGTTACTCAGGGTTGCTACTATGAGGGCTTTTTCCTAGGAGGAGGAACATCCCACAGTCCCTGTTTGTCCTGCTACAAAAACAAGCAGATTAGCAAATGGAAATTTTCTTAAGAGAATTTTATACTCCTGCAGCAGTCCTTGCAGATACTTGTGGGATGCAGTTTTCCTTAAGATGTTCTCTTTGACAAAACAGCCTTTTCTTGATAGAGAAGGATGTTTGACCATCTGTGTTGGTTAGAGGCCCCAGCATATTTAAGGATGACGTGTCTTGTGGTCTAGTCTAGATCAAAGTGTTGACATTCTATCTAAGATTCTTGAAGGTGAAGTTGGCAGCAAAATTCTGTCACATTTTTCTAAAATAATGAGTGTATGTGCAAAACAGCTCACAGTACTTTGAAATTACAGCATTCAGAGAAGCTATCTTGTAACGTTGCTTTGAGCTGTTTTACCCTTTCAAGGGAATTTCTGTGCTCTGGTTCAAACATTGTATAGGGCTCTGGGGAAAGTAGAGCAGATATGCAGGGGAAATGCTGATACACAAACAGAATTGCGTGGCAAAAATGAAAGTGGCAATACCTGGGCTTACTGTTAACTCCTGTACAGTTTCCAAAGACATGTAACTTCTGCTGATACTGTGTACACTGGTGAAAAGGTGAATAATAAAATTGGAGGGTGCAATGGTGGACAATCTGTCTGTAGTCTCTTGGCAAGCTCATGTTGCAGGCTCTACCACGGTCTATAGAGAAGATATGAATTTATTTGACCCTTTAATGAAATATTACGTTTCTATAATTAATGGCATGAGCAGCTCATGTGATACCTTTTAGGCACTGGAGGAAAATGGTAGTAAATGATCATGAGGAGAGCATGAAACCTCTGCCTATCAGCAGAAATGTTGTATTTGTTGCTTTAGTGCCACTGTTATCAAGGCAATAAGTGTTCACAGCAACACAGAAAACTGATGTTGGAAGGTGCCTTGAATGGACTCTACAAGGTCTCTAGGATGCTGTTTTGTTAGGGTGTTTGATCACCCTAAGAGGAAAATAAAACTTTCACATTTAAAAAAAATTTTCTGTGCTTCAGTTTGTGCCCACTGCCTCTTGTCACTTCACTGGCGATACCATTGCAAAGAGTCTGGTTCTGTCATTTTTACTTTCTGCCTTTTGGTATTTATACATGTGAATAAGGCACATTCTCCATTCCTTCCTTGTCCCCTGCATTGCCTTCAACGGTGAACAATTCCAGCTCTCTCAGTGTTTTTCGTAGGTCAGATCTGCTCATCCATTGCTTATTTTTGTGGTGATTAACCTTTGCTTGCTCCAGGTATGTTGATGTCCTTTTTGAACTGCATAAGCCCAGAACAGGACATCACTCCAGATGTCTCAGCAGTGCTAAGTTGGAGAGAAGGATCACTCCACTGGACCTGCTGGTAACACCCTTTATAATACAGCCCAGGGTGTTGTCAACTTTCTTTGCCAGCTGGCTCGCATTCAACTTGTCCATCAGGTCCTTCTGTACAAAGATGACTTTGAGCTGCGTGGCCCCCAGCCTGTTGCAGTGCATAGGGGTATTTTTTCTGTGGTACAGAACCCTGAATGTTCCTAACGTCAGGATAATACTCTTGGCCAATTTCTTCAGTCAGCAAAGGTCCCTCTGGACAGCAGCACAACTCTCTGGTGTTATCAGCTGCTACTGCATTTTGTAGCATCTACAAACTTGCAGAGTGCATGTTCTGCCCAATCATCCAAATCATTAATGAAGATGTTAAATAATCCAGGACCCAGTCTTGATCCTGGGGTATGCCAATGACTGACGTCCAGCTGAACTTTGTGCTGATCACAACCCTCTGGGTAGTGTGGTTCAGTTTTTGATCCATCTCACTGTTCACTTATCTGCTTCAATCAGTCCTTCATCTATTTGTTCGAGATGTGGGAGACAGTGTCAAAAGTCTTACCCAAAGCCTGCACCTGTGTTCTTCAAACCAGTGAAGGCTGTCAGGTTGCTTAAGCACAACTTTCCTCTTCCCATATCATGGTGACTATTGCAAATACTTTTCTTACCATTAATATGCTTGTGAATTCGTTCCAAAGGGATTTGATTCATCACCTGTCCGAGTATTGAGGTGAGGCTGTCTGGCTTGCAATTTGCTGGATCCTTCTCCTTGAAGAGAGGAACTGCATCCTTTCTCACACCCCTCAAGGAGCTTTCTCACTTGCCATGAGCCTTCAGAGCACTGAGAGCAGCCACACAATGGTATTGGCCAGTTCCCTCAGCACTCGTGGCTATATCTCATCAAGTCTCACAGACTTTTTCCAGGGTATGTCCAGTTTGTTTAAATGCTCCCTAACCTGACCCTCCTCCACCAGACTTTCAAGTAGGGAAGCCTAGTTTGGGTTGGTAGATGACAGCAACATATTAACATACTGGGTTTTTTCTGCCTGCAAAAATCCAAGCAACCAAACCCAACAGCAGCACCTATACACTCAGAATCAAGGAACCTTGTTTAATAAAAAAATTAAAGTAATGAAAAATTGTTTTCCTATCAAGTAATGCTTTATAATCATTGTATGTAAGTAACTGTAAGTTCAGATTTTGTGCTACACACTTTTCTAAAAGAAAGATTTATATGTATCTATCTGGGATGACTTTTTTTCTCTCTATAGAAGTAGATGTTGAGTGAACTCAAATGCAGACCCTTACTGGAAAATTATGACCTTGCATAGCTTCTTACAAAATCATGCTAGTGACGTATTTAAGAAACAAATTATTTCTCCTTTCCACAGTTTTTTGAGCATGTGTTGTAGGCAGTATAAGCTGTTTTACTTAAAAATTTTCATTTAAACAAATAATCGCTAGTATTTAGCTCTTATGAAGGATTTGGTAGGTAATAACTTTGTGAATTGATTTTTAGAAACTGTGTTTTAATTCCCAAAATATATTGATCAATAGTGCCTATTTTCTAACACTTAAAAAAATAAGGCAATAACTGCAATTTGTTTTGTAATGAAGTTGATCAGGCAACCAACAGAATACTGGTTTCTATTTAACTTCATGAAAAATCGTGTATAAAACTGGGTGTGTTTGAAGATGAAAGGTTATTCTGTCACTGACTTTGTATAACTAAAATGTGAGAGGGGACAGCTGGGGTTATGGAATGAATGAAATGTCTCCTCCTCTTGCACCCCAGAGCCTGTGCTCAGAATCTCAGCACTGAAGGGGAAGCTGACAGGACAACAGCTGTGCTACTCTTACTGAAGTAGAATTTTGTTACTTCTGATTCTTTATAAATTTATTTCTTGTCACTGTCCTCATAAACTGAATTAAGACAGATGTAGAGGAGATATCAACATAAAAGGAAAATTTTTTTTTTTCACTTTTATTTTTTTACTTCTCCTCCCCCTTATACATTTCACACAGCAAGTAGAGAGAGAGAAAACTTCAAATCTTCAGGGGTAAGCAGTGTGTAGAAAAATTTGTTGCATAAACTGACTTGTAACATTTGAGCTTAAACATTTAATATCATTTATATATGATATCCCATTCATGTTAAACCAGTTCTAGCTATGTTTATTGCATAGCTCTTACTTTTTTGAATTACTGCTTTCAGTCAGTGTGCTGTTGTGGCTCAGATGCATTAGAGAGAAGATAACAGCATTTAAAAAGTACTTCTTAAAAAGTCTGTGAACCCTTTTCTGGGTTTTTCAACCCCTCTGGCTTTCTGCAGCCTTTACTAAATGCTGCTGTCTGTGGTGAGTGGCAACCTGCATTGAAACTATTCTCTTCATGGCCAGAGGGTGACAGATTGTGTTTCTCAGAAGTCCTTAGTCTTTCAGAACCAAAAGTGAGCTCTGTCTCCACATCTCTTGAGACCCTAAAGGAGAAACTGATGAATTTTTAGGTGGTAGAGAAAGTCACTAATAATTTTAGTTGGCAGCAGAGCTTCCCTTGAGAAAATAGCTGATGCTCCCTCCTGTTGAAGTGTAACTCCTACACATCTTGGCCCTGGCCTTGAGCTGTACTGAGTCAGGACCTTGCTGTGGTGGTGATGTCACCTATGATCCTGATACTCCAGGAAGCACTGATGCAATGGGATGGTGCAGCCTGCAGAGTTCAGGGACAGTGCATGGGGATAGATGTGGGTTTTGTTGATGTGGTTTTGGTTGTGTCTTTGATTTGAAGTTTACAGCGTTTAGCAATGGAACAACCCAACCAAATGTTTCTTCCTAAGTGGTCACTACAATGACCAACTCTGATTTAATCAATTAGACAGGCGCTTGGATGCACAGCAAATATATTGTGCTTGGAAGCTTTTAAAATAAACGTGGCAGACTGCAGTGCAGCGGTCACAGCTGAGCAAATGTCACACTGAACAGGGAAAAGAGGTTCTGACAGTATATGCAAGATGTAAAATGCTTCACGGAATTAGGCTGCTTGGTTTCGAGCAAGGGTTATTACTTCAGACAAATGAAAGTTCATCTGGGGAAAACCATCCCCTCATGAAAATAATCTTGTACCATAATGGCAGTTGGTGCCCAAGAGTGTGCTGCCTGTGAGTGAATTGTGTCATCAGGAGAGATGAATCACTTGGCAGTCCCTGGAGTCAAGGATAAATTATTTCTGTGATGAGTGTGGTGCCTCCTAGAGTGCTGTGTTATTTAAAATGGAAACAAACTACAATTTACACACAGATGGTTACAACTCTAGGGTGAGAAAATCCATTTTTCTTCATTAGAATGAAGTGAAAGTCAACTCTTTTACTTGTTTTCTTCCCTCCTAGATTGCTCTAATTTTCTTGCACACTCTGTGGTTTGTTCTCTCCTTAGAACATAGTGTTTTGTATTGAAATGAGACTTCTTTCTGTGAATCTTTTTTCCTGCTACTTCCAAGGTTTATAAATAACTTTCACCAAGGGAAAAGTCATGTGACAAAGAAGCAAGGTGAGCACTATTAATCTGGAAAGGTCTTCCTCCGACTGCTTTCTTCCAAAGATTTGGTGGGAAAAATCCAAAGGTAGCCCTAAATCTTAAAAAAAAAAAAAAAAAAAAAAAATTCTCAAATGGACATGGTTAAACACAGAGTTATGTCATTATTGGAGATGTCAAGTATTAAGTTTCTAGGTGGTTATGTACTTCAGAGTGCAATTTATTTTATTCAGACTTGACTAGTTTTCCCTGTTGATTAGAAAGGGAGCTTTTAAATTAGTCTGGCTGTATTTTCAACAAATTAATTACACTTGCAGAAGTTCTGTGTTTATAGAATGTGTGATCAGTGCGTCACAAAGATTATATTGACGTTTACAAGGTGGTTTGTAAAATATTCGGAGGAGCAACAAAACCAACGCTGCTCAAATTTTAGAAGTCAAGAAGGAAGGCAAATTAAATCTTAAGCATGCAGATGCTTAAAACTACCAGATGCTTTGCCTCATTTGGCCACTTATTTCTGATGAGTGGCCAGAGAAGTCATGTTGTGTGTCACCTCCATGGAAGAGGTTTGCATCAACACCAGGAGAGTGTGAGGCTGAACACAAACACCTGATCTCTAGAGTTGCAGGTGGATGTACAATATTGTCTCTGGGGAGCTAACTGCAAGCTCCCAGCTGTTCAAAATGTTGATCCAGCATCTATGTAGAATTCCTGGCATAACTAAGTTTCTTGAAGTGTAGCTATCACGATCAAATTAGCTCTTTGTAATTACGCAAAGTAATTAATTAATTACTGCAGTCTTCTAAACGTTTCCATTTTGGATGTGAGGAGCTTAGTAAATGACAAATTCTGCCCCTGCTCAGACCTGTCTCATTAAAAGTGAATGTGGATTTCCCAATTGCTATTTATTCTTTATTTTGAGTATGTTTTCTCCCCTTTTTAATTGTGTGAAGTCAGTAACTAGAGTGATTTCTAGGTTTGCTTAGTCTGGTCTATAATTATTCTTTTTGATAGCAAACTTCAAACAAAAGAAAAAGAGAGGGAAAGCATAGTGGGTCCAAACTGCCATTCACATATATGATGAGTGATTGACATATAGTCTATACCTTTCATTGGTGTCTGCTGTTGTTTGGGGTGCTCTGGGTTTTAGGTGTGCAGATTGGCATATTTATTCATATTTAGCACTTGAACCAGTAGTCTGATCCTTTTGTACACTAGCAACCACAGTTCTCACCTCCAGTAATCAGGAACTGAGGGGTCCTCAACAGCTACTAATCTAAAAGTTTATCTTTTCATTCCAATTTTCAGTTTTCAGCTGTGCTGCAAAGGTAATACTAATGTATAGTTAGCAGTACTTCTTATGGAAGCATACGTTCTGAACAGAATAATCAGCAGTTAAGATACTGTTAAAGCTGATATACTCTTGTACATGAGAGCTGTTATTTGAGTGGATTCTTTCCTGGTTTCTGCTATCAATCATGCATGTTTAGTTTGTATAATATCCTGCATTTTCCTATAGAAAGTCTTCTGTTATGTTGAACAGTCTTGAGAGACTTTGTGCAGTATATATTACTGCAGCTTTTAATGTGATTTGCATTATTTCTTTTTTAAGAAAGCTAAGGGTTGTGAGTCACCCTTCCAATAAAGGAAGCTTTTACAACAGAATTAAACTGCATAAGTAGTGTTTTGGTTATGTCAGTGAGCCTATCTCTGAGTGTCTGTCATCTGAAAACCTGCTTGAAATGCTGCAGCAGAGGCCTTGAAGGCTGCTCTGAGCACTCTGCACAGCTGAACAGGGAGGGCATGGTGAAGGGGGTGTTTTTTATTTGTTTATTATTTTAGTTAAAGTCTTTGAAATGCTTGGTCTCTTCTTCTGTGGTTGCCAAGCAGGGCTGTGTGCTAGGTAGCTTGATTCCCATAGGTGTTTTTGGGAATTCCTTCTCAAACTGTCTAGGATCTCCACAGATGCCTAAATGATCTCTTGTTGTGTTAGCAGCCAAATGCTTGAAGATAATGGCAAATCTAAATGCCTAAGCCTGGTTTGTATAATGCTGTTAACTTTTAGGAGAAAACTGAAGGTTGACTGATTTCTTGAAATTTGTTGGGGTACTGTAGATTAGATGCATGGGGCACATATGACCCAAAGAATTGAGTCAGCAGCTCTGTCGGGGTAGGAGGGAAATTTGTGGCGTTTGTTTGGACTTATTTCTATCTGATTGGTTTATTCTCTTGAATATCCTGGTGTTAGTTTCCTAGCCTGGCATAAGGTTTCATCACACTTCAGGCAGGGGAAGGTAGCCCTGAAGCTCCAGACTATGTGTCTGGTTTCACAGAGATTTCTTCTGGAAATGGTGTATGAGAAGCAATCTTATTGCAGATATTAATATGTTTCTGTGGGTGACAGTCTCGTTGCATGAAAGGGAGATTAACATAGATCAGAGATCTGAATAGTGTTTGTCAGTTTGCAGTGTGTAGTTTGTTTACTTCTGTAAACAGACAAAATAAGTGATCAAATCCTATAAACATCTGAACCCAGCATCCAACAATTATTTAAGAAGGAGAGCACAATGCTGAATAAATATGACTTGATATCCAGGCTTGGTGCATATCTTGTACAAGGTATTGTTGTGGATGTAAAAGTGAATGAAAAGGTGTAAGAAAGCGACAGCCTTTCCTTTCTTACTGTTTTGAATCAGGCTTGATTTAGGGTTGCCTGAAGAGTTTTGGTGTCTGATAGCTCAGTGTCAGTAGCTATGGTGAGGAGTTTGGCATTGTTCAGATTAACAGTGCAGGAAGGGTTAAAGGATTAATCTTTTCTTCTCCAGTGTAGGTGTGGCCACCCATAGCCTCAAGTGCATTAGTGGGACAGCTCTTGAAAGTCAGTGCTGCCTCTGCCACTAACATCCTTCTTCTGAGCCGCATGTCTAGCACCAGTGCCCTTTGTCTAGGGAAGGGCAGTAAGTGCTTCTGGCAGGATGTTTCTCAATGGTTTCAAGTTGACCAAGGAAGCAACTCCAACAGGATAATGCATATATGTGCATAATAGTTTTTATTTTAGCATCAGGACTACTTTGTGCAAGTTTGGTTTCTTTTGCTAGTAGTTTATCTCAGTATTGCATCTCAGGGTGTATTTCTTGTTAAGTGCACAATATGTCAAGTAACAGCATGGTAACCACTGAGTAACCACTATGCAGGGATGTACACAATGATGACACAAGAATCGTGCTAATGACATCATTACCACAGTCTCTTTCTGGTAACCTTTGTCCTTGATGCTCCATCCTTTCTCAGAAGAAGGCATCTTTCTTTGTAGAAGGCGCTGAAGGAGCAGAGCAGCAGATAAGTGGTGTGGTGTCAGCTGGCAGCATAGCGAGCATTAGCAGAGGGCTCGGTGTCAGTGCCTCAGCTGCCACTGGTGGGTGCAGCATCTGTGCTTCAAGTCATGGCAGTTCTCCTCTCACTTCCTCTTGCTTCCTCTCTGTACTACACTTGCCTGTGAAGCAGAATGCATCCTCCCAGACCCATGCTTCAGTAGGTAAATGTTCAGCTCCAGAAGCAAGCAGTTAAGTTTTTGTGCTGCTTTGAGTTTGCTCCTGTGATCGAGCTGCCATGATTCATACTCCTGCTTGCCAACTGGAGTTAGCGTAAGGCTTAATTAAATGTGTAAAACGTTTTGAACTTAGTGAGTCATTTTCCTGAAATACGCTGCGTGTAGCTGGCAGACTTTGCCCACCTTTTTGGTTCTCTGAGCCAGTTTTGAATAAATAATTGACTTTGGGCAAGAGGTGAAGTATTTGGTGTGCACACTGTCAGCCTTGAAGCATCTGTGTAAAAAGAATGTTTAATAATTTAAAAATGCTCAAGATGAGTGGATGTGTACTTAGTGTGCAAATGAAGAACATGTACTTTTGTTTGCTTTGTGTTTGCTATAAAATTTTAAAACCCCAGAGGCTTTGATGTCTAGGTGAGGCTTGTACAATCCTATTGATGAAGCAGCTGGGCTGAATCTAATTCTTGTCCCTGGAACCCTGAAAGTTCCCTGGATTTGAAACAGCAATTGAAAGACTGGTCTTCCTTCCAGACAGGAAAGGAGGAGTTCTCATGCACATTAGATCATCAGCCAGAAGTCTCTAACACTATTACACCTGGATCCTCATTTTGACTTCTCTAAGCTCTTTGGTTTTGCAGTAAGCTCACTTGTAAATGTAGCTTTAAAAATATGAATATGAGTATTTAAAGATGCAACTGGCAAGGAATAAAAAAAACTTTCTTAAATGTCTGAATTTGGAGAAAGGAATTTTAAGTTCAGCTTCTGTATGGAATAACTGTTTATCTCTCAACTTGGTGATTCACTGTTGAGACTCATTAGATCAGTACAAAATTATTCTTCTTTAGTCTTGTTCTTACAGTTTTTTCCCAGTCCTACTGTTTTTTTTCTTCTTAAACTGTTCTAAATTGCTCTATTAGCTTTGGGAGAAAATTTCACCAGGCTTATTTGAAAAGCCTGAGATATGCAATTAATTCCAAATCTTGTAGACTGGCAACATACTGGTGGCACCTGAGTTTTTCATATTTAACTTTTCTAATAGTATAGATGCTAATTAACTGTACATTGGGCTCTGATTAGAGGTACAGAGAGGTTTGGTATGGCAACTCAGTGCTTCTCTTGCCCATGAAATGTTTTATTTTTAAACCTGGGTTTGCTTTCTGGAATATCTAGAGCTATAGAAAGTTTTTGCTCCAGGTTTGAAATGATGACCTCATCAGTTTGCAAGGTTTGGTGCTGTGACTACGGTGGTTCTTGTGAGGCTGTGTAATGGTATGGGCACAGGATGTTTTCTTTTGAACTGACTCTTTAACACCTACCCAATGTTCCTGGAATTGAAGATCTCCTGGTAATTGCAGAATGGGTTGAAGCAGGCTTAAAATCCAGAAATGCCTTCCATGCTGCTTGTATGCTATTTTGTTTTATGTTTGGGTTTTTTGGGGGGGATGTGTGGGGGTGTGTGGGGGGTTTGTTTGTTTGTGGGTTTTTTGTTTGGTTGTGGGGTTTTTTTGTTTGTTTGTTTTCTGGGATTTTTTTTTTTGGTAGTAGCCTGTATCTGGTACCCATTCTCTAAATATTACTACTCGTCTTTGCCTTCAAGGCATTATAACTCTTTCATTGTATTCCTTAGTATCTTGGTGGCCTTTAAAAGTGCATTGCAAGCGTAGTTACAGGCAACAAGTGGCCAAAAGTTACCATCTGGCTGGTGACTTTAACAACTGTGGCTGTCAGAGGACACTTGTGAGCCTTCTTTTCCACTGCCTTTTCTTATGACTCAGTTATAAATGTTGGTTAAAGGTGCTTCTGGGCTAGCCAAGCCAACTTTTTCTTTGCTGTAGATATTAAAGGAGAAAGCTTGCTGTCCTATGTCAATCTACAGAGCCTCCTCTTAAATTTGATAATTTATGCCTGGGATAGTATTCCTTACCGTTGCTGCAAGTCTTAGAGTTTGTATTTATTTATTTATTGCTAGAGAGCCAGCTTTACACTTATTTGTGTGTCACTGACCAGCAAGAAAAGTATGTGTGCAGGCCAAGTGCTTCCAATGCACTTATGCAGACTGATTTGGGCAGAGAATCTTGCCTGTGGGAGGACACACAGTTTCTCAGCTGTACAGTTTCATGGAGGTGAGGCCCTGGGACAGAAGTGGATCGTTAAAATACTGTTCTGTCTAGCTTGTTCTTTCTGCCTGTTTTTTTATTCTTTAAATAATATGGATGGACCCTGCATGAAGAGCTGGAAGAGCTGCTTTTTCTGAGATAAAGCAGCTCTGTGTTTCTGGCTGACAGCTGGGGGAAGCATTTAATGGCACAGTAAGTGCTGTATGAGGCAGATGCTGACAGCATGAGAAGCAGAATAAGTCTCCAGCCGTCTAGAAATAATGGCTTGTGCAATTCTGAAGAGGAAATCTAACTTGCATTAGGGTGTTTGTGTCAGAGTAATAAAAAAACCTGGGGGGTGGGGAGCACCTGCAAATCCTCTTCAGCAAGGAATACCAGTGCTGGATGCCTTCCCTGTTGTGGCTGCAGAGTGATTATAGTTCGAATTTGTCTGCAGCTGACAGGGAAATTGGACTTTGTTCCTCTTTATCCCCGGGGACAGAGAAACCCTCTGAGATTTTGTGCTTTTGATTTTTTTTACCAGAGTATCTGTAGATGTCTTGGAAAAAGTGGGGTAGGTCTTCCTGCACTGTTTCTTTTAGCTCTTTCTCTCTTATTGAGAATTATACTTAGGCATCATTCAATGTCCAGATATTCTGTTGATCACTTGAATTTAGGGCCACTAACTTGTGTTGTTTAAACTGTCTCTCACCTCTCTGTAAAAATAAAGGAAATGCAAAATTATGTAGCAGAATAGTGATAATTTTCTTCTGTTAGACTTTTCACAGCCAAACAAGATAAATGTTTTCAGAAAATATAATGAAAACTGGAATTTGACCTGGTCTCATGACTCTAAATGAAGATTTGCTTGTGGGGGCTGGGAGTGTATAGTGTTTTGTACACAAGTCTCCTTGCTTATGGTCTCATCAACACCAAAACCTGAAAAGTAGAAACAAAAGAGCTAGCTTGTGTGACTTTTGCAGTTCTTACAACAAAGCCAATGTGTGAGACCAGCATCAGCTTTCCTCACTGCTTGAAGACGTGGAGTGTGCATAACTCATTCCCCAGGTGAGAGCCCTGAGGAGACTGACTGTCCTTTGATGCTTCAGGCTGTGAATTAGCAGCAATATCCAGTGACTGAAGGTGGTATCAGCTCTATGCAAGTGATTAAATAATTTTCGTCATGTGTTGCTGTGGCACAACATGACATTTTACAGGACTACCAGACTTATTGTTGTGATGGGTGGATGTGTCTTTTGTTTAAGCAAAGCAGAGATTTAATTGAGTTTTCTCAGTATTACCCTGATGACATCAATTCAGACACACTCAGGTCAATGACTTTTTAAACATAATGTGATACTTAGACACATTTATAGGCAAAAGAGCCAACTGAAGGAAAGAGCCCATTAGGCACCTCCATCTGTGGTATAGGAAGTATTGTGTCTTCTGTCCTGTGCCTGTATTAGTCACAAGCATCTTAAGTGACTGGGTTGTGGGTTTCGGGTTTTGTTGGGGGTTTTTTTTTGTTTCTTTTGGGGTTTTGTTTGTTTGTTTGTTTGTTTTGTTTTTGTTTTGTTTTGTTGTTTGGTTTGGTTTTTTTGCAGGGCTGAGGTGGAAATGACAGAGGCACACTGTGTGCACTTTGTTTCTTTTATCTGAATAAGTCTCACTCTTGTAAAGTGCACACTGAAATAATTTCAGATATCATGATGTACGTTTCCTACCAGGTGCTGCTCTGCAGCTGGTTGTGATATTTCTGCAGCTGGGGGATAGAAACGTTCAGTAGCTATGTGATAACAGCATGAGCTTTAGTCGATGAGTGCGTACTCTGTGTGAAAAGTCTAACCCATGATACTTAAGATGTATTGTAATATTTTCTTGACCTAGCTACTCTGAAGCTAGCAAATAAACTGCAGTCACATCTCCTAACTGGGGTGTGGACATGACTGCAGTCTGTTGCCATGGGGACCAAGATAAGTCTCATTTTAAGGAATTGTACAGCAATTTTCAGTACCCTAAGACTGCATGACCTGTAAACAAGCAATTTTGTAAAGTCCTGTTGAAGGATGTCAAGGTTGATTGACTTGATTAGACCTTTAGGCTGTTCCTGGGGAAGCAATGTGTACAAATCACACTGATCAGACATTCAATAGTTTGAATATTATGGCCAGTGTCAGTCAGTTGGGACCGAGGGAGAAGGCACTTAGGACCCCTCTTCTCTAAGATTTTGTGGAAGTTCATAAATAAACAGAGATGAGATTCAAAGTGCAGTACCCTGCCAAGGGGTGGAAAAGCAGAATTGTACCTGTCCACAAATCAATGTGTCCTATTCAATACAATAAGTGGGCTAGGAAATCTATGTGCTATGTCTCTGTCCAAAACAGCAGGAGGAGGAAAGTCTGAGAAACAATAGCCATAGGTCTGTTGAGAAACAGGCTCTATTAGTTCTGCTTCTTGCAGAACAACTTTGACTTACCTGGGAAATTTCATCTTCCTGAAAACAAGTACAGAAGTCTATTAGCTTCTTTATTTCCCTACAGAAACCAGATTGCACTTACTGTGGCTATGTATTGATCTGCTTCTTAAACTTTCTTAGATTTAGTTAGAAGACTATCTCTGCTTTAAGAGAAAGCATGTTTTAAAGACCAAGCATATTATTTCTTAATTTTTGTCCATGAGAGCAGGAAGTTATTTTTATTCTTGTTCTTTGACTGCTATGCAAACATGACTCTTAATGGTCTAGAAGAGGCAGCACCTTGGGAATACCTGTTCCCGGTGTGTGCCTGTGCCAGCTGAACTGGGCACACCAGGGCAGGACTGACACCTAGTGTGGGCTGGGTAGAACTGAATGTTCTGCTCATGAAGCTCCTGCAAAGCTCAGTAAAACTTATCTGAAGCTTTGGATGTCACAAAACTTTTGATATATATGTCAGTTCAGAGATCTGACAGCTCACTTGTCCCCTTGCTCATCTTTCCAGCAGCAAGCAGAAGCTGGAAAGTGTGGTCCACTTTTTGCCTGTGATGACTTCCTTCCCCAGCTGGCTGATTTTAGGCCATCAGACACATTTCTGCATTATGAGGCAGTCATTCACCGTGTTTTCTGCAGGTGGAACTGCCTCAGTCATGTTCTTGTCATACTTTAGGCGTTGAAAATGTTGCTTGTACTACTGACACTAATGCAATACTGTGCCTTTAAATTAGTGGTAACTCTGGAGTGTCTAACCCTCTTGAAGAAAAGAGAGCAGGTCTTGAAGAGTTGAAACAAACCCACAAAGCAGGGTGTCGAACTTAACCGTGGCAGGTAGGTATTTCTAGTCTTGAATTTAAGCTACTGCAAAGCTTCCAGATAAAATTTTTTGTATCTGTTTTTTAAATTACTGCAACATGTCTTGTATCACTATACCCTAATAAACTCGATGTGCTGTAAGTCTGTTACAGATGGTAACATCGAGTTTCATCATAGAGAATAACTATCATAACTATTATTATTTACTTTATTGTAGCAAGACTTTATCTTAATTCTCTGCATGGACACACCGCAGCCAAGTATTAAAAGAAACAGCTCTCTTGCTCCAGACCCTGCCCCCGAAACATGCCCCAGCTGATAACTGCCTCATTTCTGCCACAGAGTCTGAGTCAAATCTGACTTTAGATGTACTTCTTTAAGCATGTGGTTCATCTAGGTTGCCTTGTTAGTTGTTGCTTTGAACGCTAAATGATGTTAAGGACTGGGATTTTAGCCTCTGTTCTCCTCCTCTTCTTGCTTTGAGCAGTGAGGAAGGATAATTCTGTTTCTTAAATTATACCCCACTCTTTCAATGGAAGGGGCAAGGTGGGTGCTGGTTGTGTCTTAACCAAATAAATAGCCACACTGTCTATTCCAAAGTTTGGAACACCATCACAGCAGTGTTGCAGCCCACAGTGACTGGTGCAGCCCAGGGATCTGGCAGAGAGACTGGCACTGGGCAGCCTGAGTACAGCTGTCAGTTTAACATTGACAGGCTTGGCATGTGATTTGGGATGCTGTGACTGGCTGACACGCTATTCCCAGTGTCATAGATCTCAGTTCAGGTGAGTGGAAAGCTGACCTGCAATCAGGAGTTTTGGTATTTGTGGTTCATGCATTCATTTTAATGCTTCAGATTTATTAGTCTCAGCAATTGCATTTTTTAAGCCTGCTTGTGAGATCTACAGCACCTTCTTTTAAGGAGCAGCAGCAGTGCCACCAAGGGTAGCTTGTTGCAAGATTCTGGTCATGTTTGTTTCCATGGGATGGGCCCCTTAGGAAGAAATGCATTAGGAGGGAGGGACTTCTCACCTCATCTTGTGCGTGGCTACCTCTGCCAACGAGCCCCCTCTGATGTAACTGTGCTGCAGCAAGAGCCTTGATTTGCATTTGAGCTGTAATCTATAACCAGCCCAATGGAATTATTCCGGGGTAATGAGGAAGCTTGTTAAACGTGCAGTAACTTCATCCGACAGTAGAGGTCCATCTTGTTTGGCAAAAGGGTTTTTATCACTGAAGAATGAATCATTGTATGAGAATTTGGGTAGCTTTTCAGTCATTTTTAGGACAGAGTTTTCTTTTTGTTTCTTTGAATATCAGTTTGAAGTTTTTTTAATTTGATAAGAGCTGACCCGAAAGTGTAGCATGCACTTCAGTGAATCACATTTGCAGTCGCTGGGGAGCTCTGGCACTCACTGAGCTGGTGCAAGAAGCTGTAACTGGAAGCTGAAGCCTGTACCCCCTCCCCAGACCCAGTCCTGAGAACAAAGAGAGAAACCACTGTCAGATATTTTGGAAGTGTGGAAAGTGATTTTTTTTTTTTTTTTAAGAAGCTGGGAAGTGGGCTTGTCCTTCTCCTTCTCTTTAGTGTTCAAGTCAGAACTGAATTCTGTTCCAGAAAATTTGCTTTAGCCAAACCGCAATTATTTGGCTTCAGATAGGCACAAGTGGATGAAAGTTCATGGCTGATGTGACACAGGAATTGTTACAACAGATGAATGTAGGTTTTTTCTTCTAATGTTAACTCACAAAACTTCTCTCAGAATTTGTGTCTTTCAACACAAATCACCTTTAAGTATTCTCTATATCCAATTATCTGTTACATCTGTGAATGGAGGGACTCTGTACAGTCTAGAAATGGTTTCACAAGCTCCTAAAAGCACAGGGCTCTAGTGCACAGGGCTCTAGTTTGGGTTTTCTGTTACTTAACTCAAACCTTCTCCAGTTGATCATTATCTGTTAAGGTATGTAATTTTTTTTCAACCCTTGGCTTGTACTGTTCTGGAATGATATTTTCCTTTAGGTTCCAATGCTATTTTCATCGAGCTATTGGAAGCTTATATTTGATTTTGCTAAAATTGAATTACTTCAGCCCAAACATATAATTTGCCATTTATGAGTCAGAACTATGATAATTTCTGCTAATCATCCTGTAAAGCATCCTACACCTTGGCTAACTACATAACATACAGATGGTCCTCTTGTTCCCTCTATCCAAACTTAATGTAAGTTTGCTGTTAGTCAATATAAATTTCAAAGTCCTGTTTCCATTTTGTGTCTTAATTTTGTAGGTAAGCATTTGAGAGGCAATTAGTGAACTGCTCTCTTGAATTATGACCAAATTTGCTAAGTCTTAATGGTAGTTCTTTGGGCACTTGTCCATATGGAAATTTTGAAAGGTAAACACAGTGTAAATTCTGCATAAATTCGCTGTCAGAAAACACATCAAATTTAGTGGCAGGTTATTCACTGAAAATACCATCCTGCATTAGTGAATAATTAATTAAATAGATCTTGCAGTTGCCTAAATCAAGCTGCAGCTTTTGTTGCTCTTTTTCTGGCTTTTTTGCTTTAACTGAATTTTCTAAATGTAACTTTAGAATCATCCCTGTATTGACAGTGTTCTTGCTGCCATGTTGATTTTAAAATTCTGGATCCTCTGCCTCCCCTGAAAGATAAAACTCCTGTGAGAAACTGTGTGTTTTCCAAGCATTAATCCACTAGCACATTGTCTTGAGGTGACTTTTTTTGGCAGTGTTTGTTTTACAATAGGTTATGCTCAACTGTAGAAATTACTGGAATTATTACAAAGAGTGTTATTGTGCTACCTTACATGAGATAAGATGATAAAGTCAGTGGGAAGATGGATTTTTTTAAATCCATGAGCAAAGAACTTCTATGTTGGCATTGTGATATTATATTCTACATTCACGTTTTTTGGTACATCCACATAATGTCTTAATAGAAGAATAATAGCATCTTTAATCAGATGAAAAAGCACTGAAAGTGAAGAGTTTTTTTTTTTTTAACATCAGTAGTGTAGCTATTTCTAGAAATCTCTTTCAAAATGCTAACAGTCTGCAGGTATGGCATTGTTGTGCCAAGTATTGTGCCACTGTGGGAGGTGCAGAACACAGACTTTGGAACATCAATTCTCTTTCTGTTTGTGAAGCATTGGGGGGGGGGCGGTACTGTAGGCAAGAGGAGGTGAATAGGAAGTACCAACGGAGCTATGCCACTGTGCTGATTTTTCTCAGTTGGAATCCTCTGTTCAGTTCCAGCCATTTCACCTTTGAAAAAGTATAGAGAAACATGCTTATTGAGATGAAAGAGTTGGTGGAAAATTATCAGGGCAGTGGAGAGTAATGCATATGAGATACGAAGAATGTTAAACTTCTTTTAACTAAAAGTGATAGATAGGATATGGTTCTTTTGGTTTGTGTGGTTTTGCTTTTGTGTGGAGAAGTGAAGATCAACTAATGTAAGAATTTTTAACATTTTCTGCCTTATATGTGTGTCTAAAATGTGCAAGAATTACAAATAAAATTAAAATGCAGGTAGATTCAAGTGACTACTAATAAACAAAGAGAATAGAACTAAGTCTGTGTTTTATCCTAAAGAAAAGATGTGACATATTTCCAGTTGTGGTCTTTTCTGCTCTTCTCCAAGGTCTCTGGCTGAAGTCATGTATTACTTCTGATTTTATATCCTTTATAGCTATGAGCAAGGCATAAGAATTACCAATATAATAAATGTTTTTTTAACTCTGGAAGTTTATATTTATAGATAGTCTGTAAACTTAGACTATTTGAAATGTCAAAAAAACCCAACCCATCCAAGAGACACACTTATTAGAGCACTCTGATTTTATGCTGAGATCTTAGTCTGAATCTGAGGCAGTCACTTTGGGCAATTGGCTTTCCTGGTTCACTGTGCTAAGGAATTGCCCTCAATGTGATGAGTTAGTCTTTACAGTGATTATTGTAATAAGAGCAGTATGTGGTATGAAAGCTTTTCCACTTTTATATCAATTTAACTACCTAGGTTATTCACTTGTATTTACTCTGTCTGTTGGAAAGGCTAGGTGAAGATATGAATCTGTGTTCAAAATAACTTATTAACATACTATATTTCCAGTATATATCTAAATTACAGATCTACCGTACAGACATGAGAAAACAGTAGAAACCCTAGACAATTTCAGGTTGCAGCCACAGATGAATCATAAGTTACTCCTCCTGCAGCAGCCTTGGTTGGTTTTTTTTTTTTGTCCAGTGACTTTGTGTTCCTGAAGACATTTTGTAAATTTGTGAATTCGTAAATCAAAACAGGAGGTAAAATGGAAACCTGTCAGCTGCAGGACTAACATTTGGTTAGAATACTGATGAAATAATTTATTTTTTCAAATTGTTCTTTTTTTTACCCACATGAGTTAAAGCAGGAAGGTATTTTGTCTTTTCAGTTTTGAGTCCCTAAGGGAAGTAGAAAGGTAATTTCAGTAGGTGTAGAAAAGGGTATCTGTAATCTCACCTACATTTGTATGGAACTCTTTAATATTGGTTCCAGTCAAGAGTAACACTGTATTGAAAGTAAAATCTGAGCTATATTTTTCTTTAATACAGAATACTGTATATATGCTATATATGCAGAACTAAATATAGCCACAGGATGCTTTATTCCTTCAGTCAGAATTTGCTAATGGCTGGCTTTTCTTGGGATCCTAATGCCATCTTTCTAATACTAATGAGAATTAGTATTAAATGGGAGCAGGCCTTCAAAGAGCTGTGTAGTTCATAAACAAAAATAAATAAACAGCAGCAACAGGAAAAAAAAAAAGGTGTTCCTTCTATTAGGTTAGGTCAGAAAGATGAACTAAGCATTCGTCAATGAATGAAGCAAAGCCTGTGTAGCACACACAGTGCACAGACTTGAAAAGGGCAGATAGCTGTGTCTGGAAGGAAAGGTGTTCGTGCACGTGGAGTTTGGAGGACTTGTTTATATGTTAAATGCTGCATTTAGCAGGAAGGATTGTGAATAAGAAGGGACTGTATATGCGTTGCATCTGTTCACAGTCAGATTTAACAAAAAGCAATTATCTACCATAGTAACCGTGACAGAATTCAGAATGTATTCTGGCATACAGACATACATAAATAACTAAAAATAATGCTTCAGTCCTCAGTGTTTTTCTTGATAAGAAACCAAAACACAAACACAAAACAACAAAACCACAGAAATCTAGAGCTATAGCTGAAAGTCTACCTTTTACTTTTGCTGTAATGTAGCTGTTTTCCAAAACCTGGTTATGTATTAGAAGGCATCAAAGTGTCTTTATGGTATTTTCAGCTTAAATCTAATTGTTTAGCTTGAGCTAATCTTTAAAGAACTAGATGATTATAGAGTCTGGAATGATTGTGTTATCTCAAAGGAAGGAAGTCTTGAATTCAAGATCTCTTCAAAGTATTTTTCTTTGCTCTTATAGAGGAAAACTTTGCAACTTTTGTGGATGTGAGTGCAGAAATGAAAATTTAGCCAAATAATTACAATAGGAAAAGTGAAATTCTAAGTCAATACTGTTTGACACTGGGGAATCTCCATGACAGAAGTTCAAATACTAAGAAATTACGGAGATCCTGGTGATCTGGAGTAAGAATGGTTAGTTTTACAAGTAATATGCTTCTTGGTAGTGCATACCCCAAAATCACAGGGTTTTTTAAACTGTACAGCTTGAAAGGCTTCAAGTTTCAAAACCAAGCTTGGCCATTTGTAGCAGAAGCTGTTGAGAAAGATACTATGGCTGCAGTTTATGTTTCTGCTACGTGCATCCAGGTGGGTTTCATGGTGTGTTCGTTGTTCTGTTTTTACAGGTATCTTGGATTCTTTTCCACCTTCCACAGTACACAGTGAAATTTTCCTAAGAAATGTTCTAACTCTTACCAAAATTGAACCCAAAAGCTTCAAGCATATAACACACCAAAGAATTAGCCCTTATCTTGCTGCTTGTGTTCCCCAGTTTTCAGTATTGGAACAATTTCTTGAATGGGACTTGGAATCATCTTCTCTGTGTTGTTTTGATGGATATCCTCATGGTGCAGGATGCTTCTCAGAAAACTAGTCTGCAATTCTCCACCATCAGTCTGCATGCCTGATGGCCACAATAATCCAAATGCTTTTACCAGGTGTACTGCTTAGCTTCAGCTGTTGCTTTATCACAGTGATTGTCCTGGGTCTGTATCTTTCTCCTGACCAATATTTTGCAATACCTTGCACTTCCGTGGCATTTTCAGTGTGCTGCCTCTTCAGCTGGACTTGGGGTGCATAGTGGCACAGTTCCTCAGTTTGGTTCTGCATTTTGCTCCAGTTGTCATTTACCTGTCATGTTTATCCTTCCTTTAAATACAACCCTCTGTAGCTAAGTGTGTGCTGAACTCTCCTAACCTCCCGTTTCCTTGGCTTACGTCAGACCTTGCCACTTGCTGGAGGTTAAGCAAGTGTGCCTTTGTAGGAGTGGAAATTTGCAGTGACATTTGATAGGGCTTGTGGTACTTAAGCTCCTGAAGAATGGGTAGCGACAGGGCAGAGGAACAAACATGGTCCTTGTGGTAAGAAAATTATGCAAATGGAAGAAAAACCATACAGGTAGAGATGGATTATTAGAGATTTGCAGCTTGTGTGAAATAATATTTATAGTAAAAAATTATTAGATTTAGGAGCAACAGTGTTTGGAAGAAATTCCTCTCATAATACATTTCTGTGTATTCTTACACACACTGGCTCTTTAAACACTGATTGGGGGTAGCTTGATCATGAAGTGATTTTTAAACTGATTAAACTGGCTGCTTCAGCATGTGCTTCATTTTTAAACATAGGGATTATCCCATTGGCAGAACTGGGAGTGAACACCGTGCTTGAGATCAGATCACCTCACAGCACTTGCTGTTTTAGGACACCAGTGGCCCAGGAGATGCAGCATTACTGGAGTGCTGCTGAGCCCTGTCCTTCCAAATCTGAAGCTTTAGTTGCAGATTCCCCATGGGAAGGCAGCCATGCCCATGATCACTGGTTCCTGTAGCATTGAATCAATCTCAGCATTGGTGTGCTCTATAAATACCTCCATATGTGTCTGTATATAACATCTTTACGTGCAATCTCTGTGTAGAGTTTTTCTAAAAACTATTCAGAGGAAATAAGTCTTCAAATGATTTGAAGAGGACGTAAATGACAGGCTCTTTCCTGTGCTTGGCTGAATCTCATACAATGTGCTTAATTAACAGGTGCACAGTGACAAGCTGCACTCAGCAGGCAGTGCTGGGATGTGTTCAGAGTCCTGGATGCTGAGTTTGTTCTGTAGCACGGGATTTGAAAGGATCAGTGAGCATCTCTGTGCCTCTTTCATCCTCTTGTATATTCTTGCCCCTGTTTAAGCACCTTTTTTAACTTTACAGGGTTTTTTTATAGAGAGCAGTGCAGACCTCGTACCTGTTCTCTTCCTCCTTGTGCTGATAACAGAGCTGAAGGCTTTGGCTGGAGCTGGAGTGTCTGTATTATAGCTTCCTTGTTTGAGTCAAAAATGAGATCCAGCCTAGCTCTTGCCTTTTAATCTGTTGCGGGGCTGGGCTGGTGTTTGGTGACGCATTGAGCTAAGCTGACTGCAGCGAGTTAATAGAGAAGGCAAAAGGTGTCAAACCCCTGCAGAATGGCTCAAGTACTTGCAGTGCCTGACCTGTATCCTGGATGGTGAAAAAAAGATGATAAAGCTGCCTCACAAGAAATTACAGAAATTTTTCCTTAAAAAGGTAAAATGCCTTTTTTTTCTGTTTGCTTGCTTTGCTTGCATTAGTTAGGTTGGTGACAAAGTTTGACAATTGCATTGTTTCTGTGCTGTCAGCCTTGTGATTTCTTTGCACTGAGATGCCTAGAACTGTTCTCAAATGCAATTTTATTCTTGGCTTGTGTTCTGGGACACAATTTATATCCTTCAAAACTGGACTTCAGCAGTGTGCTACAGGGGTTAGTTTGATTATAGATAAGAGTTTACAGGTTCTGTCGCCCTGTTGTGTTATGCTGCCTTTAAAGGAGTGTTCTTTGACTCAGTGGTACTGTGTATTCTGAATCTGTGAAGCAATTTAATGCTAAGTTTTTGCAGTATGCAAAACAGAATGCTGCTCATTGAGTGGTTTTCATTTAAAAAATGTTGGCATTAGAAGATAGATTTATATATTATGTGTAGACTGTATATTTACACTCTGTTTTCACATACACTCACAGAAATCACTAGAGATATGGATACATCTAACCGAAAATTGTACACTTTCAGGTAGAACTCTATTTGAAACTGAGTTTAAACTGGGTTTAGAACTACCCCTAGATCATATGTTTCTGGAAAGCTCTTTACCTAGCTATGTGCAGAATGCTGTGGTAATTAGCTATCTGAAATAGCCTTTTTTAACTGTAATGTCTGCATTATCTGGATCCGGTGTTGGCAACATATAAGCATTTATCCCATAGGTTGTGAAAACATACTGGGTTTTTTCCCCTCTCCCTCCTTCTCATCTTGGCTGCTCATACCCAGGGTTTATTAGTGGTTGATTAGAAGTGCATTCTCTTCATTCTGTAGAGCATCTCAATTTTCATGCAGGGTATTTGCAGTTGTAGTCAATTGGAATTTTGTACTTTTATCGTGATGTATAACTTCACATAAATTGAATTTCACACTGGTATCTGCAATATGATTCTTCAAAATAAAATATTCAACTTGGTTGTATACTAATTAAAATAGTTTTAAAAGGGCGCAAGAGAAGACAGATGCATTTCAATGCAAGTTAGATCTGGTACATGGTTCGCTGATTTTTGGCGCGTTGACAGATGCAGATGGTTGGTTGTACCTTTTTCTCCAGAGCAAATTTTCAATATTTAAATGTTAATATTGTAGTTGTACTGTTGAACTATCCTTTTAGGGTTTCTTATATTGACTGAGAAGAATTTTCCCATTTGCTAGTTTATAAATGCTTTAATGCTGGCATGTCTGATCAAATGGTCATAATTCCTCTGGGATATATTAATAACTGTGAGTTTTGTGTTACCTTCTTGAAGATAGGACTTAAAGCACCCAATTGATTTAAATGGATTAAAATGCAAGAGAGAAGACTTACGCTGGATTTGATTTTAATGTAATTGTTGGAAATTTATTTAATTGAGCTACTAGTCTGAAGTGACAAAATGGAGGTGGGTACAACCAAGATGGTGATGACCATAAGCTAATATGAAATTAGCAGTAAGTTATTGATAGTCTCAGGAGTCCCACAGTGACTTGTTATCTAAAAAAGATGTCTGTGTGGTGCCACACAAGAGAAATCATGTGTCATTCCTGTACTCAGCTGTGTTGGTGGTTCCTGTTATTTCTCTGATGGTAGAGGCTGATGGAGTATTTTAAACAAACTGGCTTTATTTGTGATAACGTGCGAAAGAAAATTGTGGGAAACATCTGTAACCCTAGCAAGAGTTACGTACAGGTTCAGTTTGGAGAGGCCTTTTTCTAGATGCTACGAAAGGGAGGAGGCACCACAGAACAAGTGGCCAGATCCTGCCTACGCTGTGCACATACTTCACACTCAAGTGAGTGCATGAACTTATCATGACTGAGTCAAGTTTCTGTCTTACACTGTCATTTGAGTCACTGGAATCAATAACCAACATCATCCTTGATTGCCTAACTATACCATAGTAAGTATAGAGAATTTTGTTTCCCTTCCTCTTTAATGAGGTTGTAGTGTTGTGGTTTAAAAAAAGTAATCTCCAATAACTGGAAGGTGAATTAAATGAACTAACTCTTTGAGTGGTGGCTGGGAAGAGCTTATGGATGTTTATTGAGGGGGGTTGCTGTGATAAATATAGAATTCAGCTAATGATTTCTTTATTTAATGTGGCAACTCTCAGGGCAATATTTTTATGAAACAAGTTTTGAGAAGGACCCATAGCTCCCTTCTTGCTTTTGTGAATATAGCATCTACCTGATGGCTAGCCTATGTGAATATTGTTTAGATGTCGGTGCAATTAAGTAGCTAAAAGAACATGCTTCTAATTTTACTGTGAAAGAATGCCCAAAATTGGCAAGTTTCTTAATATAAGTAGATCTGACCTAAGCATGGTCCTGAATTTTCTGGGAAAAAAGTATCTACTGAAGAATGACATTGAATTTGATTATTGCAGTGAACATCTTCAGTGCTTACTCTTCAAGGTTACATACTGCAGCAGCAGTCAAACAGCTTATCAGATGCTACTCAGCTTGCTGTTTGAGTAGGCACTTAGCTCTTAGACAAGTGAATGATTTTTCTTGAGTACATGAGGGATGGTTTCAGAGTTGAGTCTTCAATGGTTGTGTTGAAAATATGACTTTGCCCTGGAGAGTGACTGAAAAAGGACATGTGTTTCAAGCTCCCAGAATCACACAGTGGCTTCTAAAGGAACTTTTTTCAGGACCAGAAAAAATTAGTTGCTATGAAACCATATAACAACTTTGTTGCCTACTGAACCTTGAAAGAACTGTTGTCCTTCCAAAGAAAGGGCAACTACTTAACATGTGAAAGTAAATTATATTTCCATATAAACTTATCTGTGCTACTCAGTTTCTTCTGAAAACTTTGCCTGAAACAACCATGTAAAGGCAGTGAGGTCCCCCTCCTGTAGTGCTTTAATATTCAAGTAGTATGCTTTACAAAATTGGTATGCATAGAAAATACAGTATCATATAAACAGTTTGATTTAAGGAATGGATATGAAAACAGCTGCTTGTAATAAACTATAATTCTGTAATTGAATCAGCATGAAAATAAAAAGCTAGTGAAAAACATTTTGAATAGCATTTTGACAGACAAAAATAGGTTTTATTAAAAATGGGTAATTTAGAGTTTCACTGTCTGAGAGTAAGATGTAATGTCACCGAATAAGAGAGAAGCACTTAAGGAAAACAAATTAAGACTTCAGCTGATGCATTCTTTTACAGGGATCTGGTGCTGTAAATGCTGATTGCATGATTTATGGAAATGCGTATGTTCTTTGTAGCATTAAAAAAGGAGGATCTTTAATTTTTTTCAGCATTGTGAAAAACAATTTGGTAATGACTGCAGTATTGGCAGAATATTGCTCTGTTGTAGCTTGTGATAAATGTCTCTGCCTTTTCCCCATTGCCACCAATAGAAGTTTCTGTCCTTAAGGAATATATGACTGAGTCACTGATGCAAAGGACAGCAGAATGAAAAGATACCTAGCACCAAAAGAATCTGACAGCACGGAGCTGTTAAATGTCGTTCTGTACATTCTCACATGGGAGAATCATACACATGGGCAAGGTATTTCGTGATTTTTGTTTCTGGTATTTGTTCATATTGTGTATGTAAAACAATATATCTCAAACATGTCTATAAAAGTAGCTGTTTGTCATATGCATGCTTATCTATTGTGTTCTCAAGGACTTAGTCAGCCTGAGTTGAGGGAACTGCTCTGTCTTGGTGATGCTGCCTGTCCAGTTTGGGTGGGGGGCTTGAACCCTTCATGATGGAAGGGTTTTCAAGGAATCTCCCCCCTCCTACACGCACACCACCTGTAATATTTGGAGCCACCATTCCTGTCCTCAATGATGACACTTTTCGGTACATGGTGTCTCAGGAACGCAGGGAACTCTAGTGGTGGTGAGCTGACTCGTATACTGCTGTGTGGCTATTGCAGGACCTGTATGTTGAGGTATTGAAGTGTGCCTGATCTGGCAAAGAGTCTGCTTCGGTCATGACTGGGGCAGTGTTAGAGAAAAAGGGGGGATAGTACTTTTCAAATATGTTAGAGAGCATAGAAGGTGTGAGAATTAACTTGGGGAACTGTTTCTAATAAGTATGTGGGGTTTCTTTTAGGCTTAATTTTCTAAATAACCCACTAATAGGGGTGTGTGTGTATGTGTGTGTAGGGGGTTTCCTATCTCTGGTCCTTCCCTAGTCCAGAGAAGGCATAGGTTGCCTCAGCTGTCAGCTGGAGGCAGCCTCCTTGGCTCAGGCTGCAAGGAGCTGGGTGTTTGATTCATGAGGGCTTTGATTTTTGTGTGAGGTTAGCACATCGTGACCACGGTTGATACTGCTTTGTCTTATGAGTACATGCTAATGAATCTTCATTTTACTGCTGTTAGACTAAGATAGCCAAGCAAAATGACTTCAGGTTGGCAGTTGCAGGGATGCTTTTGGAGCCAGGTGTGGGAAAGGATTCTGTCTGTCACACTCAGCTCACAGTGCCTCAGACTGTTAAGCTGTTGTAGCCTGGGGCCAGCAAGGCTGCTGGGTGGGTTTTGAGGATGATCGGTGTTCTTGAGTATGAAGATCTGAGGCTGGTCAAGCCAGGCATCTTCCCCCACATGGTAAGGGGAGAAGAACAGGTCAGGGGCAGAGCTCTGGAAAACCAGCCTTGTGTTGCTGCAGCCAGCGGAGGACTTCAGGGATGGGACAGGCTGCAGAGTCTTCCATTTATCACTTCTGCGTATGTGAATCCAACTGCTGCCCTGTGATCCCTATCCTGCATTTTGCAGGTGCATCCATCCATCTGTCTTTCTCTGGGACTGTAGTTTGGGCAGGAGGGAAGACTGTTTTGCCCTATACAGTGGCCTGTTTTTCTGGGCAACTCCATGCCTTGATTATTCCTAGACATTATCCCAATGCTGTATTGTATTCCAGCTGTAAACTGGTGTTAAGGAAGAGCTCTAATCTTTTGAACATGCAGCATTAATTGTAAGTCCATAGACGCTTTTATGAGGTACCTTGCTGAAAGCTGTACTCCAGAAAATATGTAATTATTTAAAATAACCTAGGTCCTTGATTCCCAGATCAGGTATGATCATTTTGAGCAAGAAATCGCTGTCAAACTAATTCTTGAAGCATGTGTTTTATGGGGAGAGGAAAGAAGGAGCAACTGGACATTATTTCTGGCTGGGCTTTAAAAGGAAAAGTTGCAAGTAGGAGCAGCTTAGTTCTCTTACTCTTGGTGAGATATTCCTGGTCATTTACAAAGACTTGCCTACTTCACCTTCGGA
Organism: Acanthiza pusilla; assembly: GCA_036630365.1. Classification (NCBI taxonomy): domain Eukaryota; kingdom Metazoa; phylum Chordata; class Aves; order Passeriformes; family Acanthizidae; genus Acanthiza; species Acanthiza pusilla. The sequence continues at coordinate 4,991,008 of JAXCHO010000023.1, read as the reverse complement.
AGACAAGTCTTGCACTTGTCTGTGTGACACTGGTGGGAATAAAGGCTCTATGCGTTTTTTGCTCATGTTTTTTTGCAGCACTGAGTGGCAGAAAATGCAACTGTGTTTTGTTGGTACTTTGCAAAGTTGCAGGAGAAGCTTTCTGAAGTGTGCAAGTCTCCTAAACTTCACAAGACGCGAACAAGACAAGTATGCTTTTGAATGTGAGGTTCTTGCAGCTGAAGGACTTGCTCAGAACCAAGCAGACTGCTCATAAAAGAAGAGGCTTCTATTCAAGTCAAGGCAAAGAGTTTTAAAGGGAAAGCAATAAAATTCTGAGTTTAGCATGGCTACGGTTGTGTATTACAATACATATAATATACATACATAGAACTAATATAAAGACAATATGTTAATATGGCCTTCAGTCATGTGTAAAACACTACTCATGCTTTTGCATGTTGCTGCTAAAAAAAGTTGTATCCCTATATAAAAGCAATATTAAGAATATAAATGACTCCTGAATTTAAATTGTTTGATCACTTTCAAAATTACAATGGGAGCTAATCTTTAGATTTCTGTCCTTTCCTCATGGAACAGCACCTGTACATATTTCTGCCCTTTGTATTGGTGTCAGTGTTCCAAAAGAGTCTTTTATTTGAGAGAAGTGAGGAAAGGTTTGTGTTTGAGCTAAGCAACATACGTCTTTCTTCTCACCTTATTCTCATAAAGAGCTGAACTAGTCAAGCTTGAAAGTTTGCAAAAGAATTGAGCCTGAGGCAATCTTCTGGCATGGAAAACTTCAGTCTAAATAGACTTGAATTGGTAGAAATAGAAGCAGCTGAAGCGTAATTCTTTGATAGAGGTGCGTCAGTAAATTCAGAGGAGGAGGTGCTTGTGGAGGCGTTCTGGGAGCCACAACACTCAGGGAGAATGCAATCCAGCTCTCGAGCACCGCCTTCATTCTCCTCCTCCCTCAAGCTGCATGTCTTGAGCAATGCCATGCCCAAATCTGTGAGCACAGCTCAGAAATATCTACTTACACATACCACTACTATCTACCACAGCTACTGCTGTCCATGGGTTATGTAACTGGATTGCAAATGAAAGTCAAGTCCAGTCTGGCAATTTGTATGTGGTGAATGTGCGTCTCTGCAACCTGGGTGGAGTTGTGTTGGCATGCAGTTTGCATACGTGATGTAGCAATTATTTCAGGGTCTAGAAACAATAGGGGAGTGTGTGGACAAGACACTTTTTATTCTTGTACTTGAAGTGGAGGAAAAATACGTTACTTTTAAACTGGCACACTGGTCCTAATGAGGACTTTGGATGGAATAGCAGTAGTTATGTTTAACAGATTGATAAATAATAAGAAAAACTCCCTAGATTTCTGATATGAATCAAGGAAGTAAAATATCAGCTGTATTTTCCAAATCCAAAGGCTCAATGGGGCTGATCTGTCGTTCTTTAATGACAATTTACTTCAGGCTTACTTCTTTCCCCTCTTTAAAAAGAACCCCAAGCAAACAGAGAAACAAGTGAAACAAAAACAAACCTTTAAACACATCACAGTGATACGGGAGGACCTGTGGAAATGCCAGCAAACTTTCATCTTCTAGATGTACCATTTGACCTCCTATGAAATCGCTTATGAGGTGCCTAACATTCTCTTAACGCTTCAATAAGCTGTTGCTCTAGTGTGAACAGACCTTGGTTAGTGCTTTGACAAAAGCCTGGAGAAGCTAAATGTTACCAAGTGATCTCTGCCTTCAGCCTGCCACAGCTGCTCCGTGTTCCTTGCTTGCAGCGTGGCTTGGGCTGTGTTTCCAGCCTGTTTCCTGCCTTGCTCTGCTCCAATGGGCACCTCTCCTGGCATGGCACAGTATGGGAATGTGCTGGAAAGATTCCGGGGAGAGCAGGACTTTGATATCTGGGGGTGTGGGTGTGCTCTCAGTGGGCAGTGCTTTTGCCTCCCTGGCTGAGGATGAAGGATTGCTTCATCTGTCTCCCAAAGCTTGTGTTTCACCAACAGACTCTCATTTTGGTAGGACTGAGAAGGCTGGGGAAAAGGGTCTGAGTAAGGAGTCTGGCTGGGGCTCCAAGAAGGGAAGAAGCACTGATGGGCTGAAGAACAGAATGGGGATTTTGACCTTAACCATTGTAAAACTGATATGAATTTCCTTGCAATGGCTAGCCTAGTATGTCTGTTAAGTACATCTTGTAATTTAACTTGTTTTTAAAGAATTGTTTGGTAAAGAGAGACTGCCTGAAACACCGCTGTAAGATTAAATGAAAGAAAATCAACAAAAGACAATTATGCATAGTGTCACACACTTATATATACTGAACTTTGCCTTACATGGATGTGTATTAGATTAATGTGGTATATTCTCCCCAAATCCGTCCTGTGCCATGGTGATGTTCTCCCCTGGAGCACAGAACTGTAGTAACATCCTTGAAGACTGTTTGCTAGAACTACTGCCTGAGGGCCTGCTACTGAGTGTGCAGAAAATGTATGACTTCTTAACTTTCTAGTGTTGTGCAGAGTTTTGCACTGTACAGCAATTTCTGGAAACATGAAGTCAAAAGTTTAAATTCAGGTGCAGATGTATGGGATGTCATAGCTTTCCCTCTCTGCTTTCTTACACATTTCTCTTCCATTATCAATATGCTTGGCATTGTGCAGTGCCTCTTAAAGAGCTCATATGACTAATTCAGTCTTAGTTCATGAAAGTTTTCTCTGAAATACCTTTTCCTTTTGGCTGGAGGCAAGCACAGGTGCTTTGAGCTCCAGGATCTTGCCACTGGCATTTGGGAAATACCTCATGGCTTCAAATATCTTCCTGTACTCTGTGTGTTGGGACAAATGCTAGAGAGGCTTAAACCCTCTAAATAACATTTTTTCTGAGTTTCAGAAAGGCGGTCCCTGTGTGGTGACTCCTGGCTGCACTCTGCTGCCTGCTGCACACCCCCAAGGGCACCAGCTAGTTAACTTGTACTGCAAAGGTACAGAAAGATGGATGTGTATTTGTTTTTTAAAGCAAAATCAATACCATTTTTACTGCTATGAATATGCTTAGAATCTCAAGTAAGAGAAATGTGCAAGAGATGAAGAATTGGCAGTCTGAAAAGTGCTACTTCCTCTGTCTGCTCAGCTACACAGTAGAATGAAATACCTATGAGTACCTTCTTTTTACCTGTTAATGACTCTTCGTTGTGGTTATGCTCAGGTCAATTACTGCAGCTTGTTGCAGAAGACTGTGAGATCCAGTTCATAACAAAAAATGCTGAACTGAGTTCAGAATAGCTGGTACCCTCTGCCTGCAGTGCGTTTGGCCTAATTCTTCACCTTTCAAAGGACTTCCAAATAGCCCTATGCCATAAAGGACTGTTCCCCTCTGTAGCTTCCATGGATATCAAGGACAGAAGTAATAGCATTCCCTATGCTTTTGAGCTCTGCTCTTCCTGTGGCTTGGCTGAACACTGTACATGCCCTGGCTTTTGATGCACCTCTGAATTCTCCCTTTGTTGAGCTGTCCAATGAGGTCCACTTCCAAAGCCCTTTACTGAGGACTCGTGATGAAGAGGCATTTGAATGGAGAACAGTGAAGGAGTGGAACTTACCATCAAGACATGTGCAGGCTTGGTGTTCAAGAACCCAACTCAGACTGGAGTAATCAGCTTATTCTGTGGGGCTTCTGTGTTCGCCATGGAAATATGACATAGGAGTGGAATTTGTCTCCAAACAGTTAGTAGCTCAGCAGCTTTTCTAGGGACAAAGTCATTACGAAATAAATTATGCACTTTCCTCCCACTTATTCTGCATTTATTTTTTTTTCTTTGTAGCCTGTTGTCTGAGCTTAATGTTTACACTGTATTTGTATTGCCTTTCAGAAAGGGAAAAAGTATTGTGGCTTGGAAACTTTTAGTAGAAATGTCATGTTCAAATGAGTGAGAAATCTGCAGTCCTGGAAGAGAAGTCTGAGGCAGAAAGTAATGTTTGTATGAAAGATACTTGAAATATATAAACTCTCCAAAGCTGTAACTTTTAAATAATTACAGATTTTTTTGTTTAGGGGAGTGCACAATTCTGCATAAGTTCTGGCAGCACTGTTCACAGTGTTAGCATTAGTCAGTTCTTATTTTCTGCACAGGTAAAATGCTAGATTCTTTGTTTTAACTAGACCTTGTGATGATAAATATCAGTTTCTTGTTCTGAAAATCAGAGCATTTTCCCCCAAATAGCTTGATGATCAGTGGCTCCAAACAGGTACTTTTCCCTGCATGGAAGTTTTCCAGTCATGGAATGTACCTGTAAGTCCTTTGTGCACTGTTGCCGTTCAAGTTATTTACCCTTTGTTGAACTGTAAAGCTCATGGTGTGTTTTAGAGAAGGAGTTAGCAGCTTGAGAAACAATTAATGATTACCTTGCATAAGCAAGTTGTTTTCTTTCCAGAACCACTGTTTCCTTTGCAGGTATCTTCAAGAGAAGTTAGTAATGTAGTTTTGTGATATATATATATATTTTTTTTTTTTTTTTTTTTTTTTTGGTGTATGTATGTGGGGTTTTTTTGGTTGTTGTAGGGTGTGATTTTAGGGGTTTTTTTGTTTGGTTTTGGTTTTTTGTTTTACTTATTTTTGTTTTTTAATCCTCTTTAATTTCTTGCTCTATTTCTTGGCTGACTTTTTGACTTTTTTTTTTTAAAGCTTTGGTCCATTATACTTCATATGTTTCTTTATCTTGATCTTCTTTAGCAAATGTTCTTCTGCTTTAGAAAACAATAAGCTTCTAATAGCAGGGTTCAGTGGACTGAACTTATATTAACACCACGACAGTATGAATTATCTCAGTTGTCTTTGAGCCCTTTTACTTGTTCTGCCTCTCTGCTAATTTTATTTTTAATTTTAGTATTACAGTATCTGTGCTAATTCAATGGTGGTTATAAATGATGAGTTTTATTGCATGAAAGCTTCAGAGCCACAGTACTTCACTTGTCACTGGCTATGGCTTAACAGCACAGATCCTTTCCTGTTCCTTTTATTGGCATGCCAGAAAGTCCTTCATGAGTTTGATGGCCCTTGATACAACATATGTGACCATTCTGATACTTTGCCCTCTGTGTGTTGCACCTGAGTAGACTTTTCAAGCTACAGAACCATGCTACTGGACACTTAAACTTTTTGTTTCTATTCTTAATGTTCATGCATTTCTTTAGCTATCTCTTTGGTTGTACCTGGTTCTGTACCTCTGTTAGAAATGAGCCTGAATTTGTGCCTTGTTCTATACTGATATTCACAGGACTTGTTGAATGGACTGGGGAGGGAAGAAGGAAAATCAACTCCTGCACGATGTTCAAGCATCATCATTTTGCACACTTGCACTTAAAATTTAAGTATTTATATAACTAGATATAACATAAATCAAGTGTGGAGGAAAACAATGACAGCGTACAGAAATTCAAAAATCAATCCTGCAGGCATTTTTATATCTGCTATATGCAAAATCATTAAATGCTACTTGTAGTTGTGGTGCAGCCGGATGGCTACTTGCCCCAAATTGCTAGTCCAGTGCAACTCCTGCTGAGATTTTTAACAGTAACTATGTCCAGTCATAATAGTTTGAAGCATGGCTGAAGGCTTAAGACCTTAAATGCCACTGGTGCCTTTGGGCTCACTCAGAAATTTTAAAATGTACAAACAGTAGAGTAATTGCTGGCCTTGCAATAAAGCAATTTTAAAAAATAAATTTTTGGAAACCCAAAATAAAGGCAAGGAGAGGGACAGTGGGCTGCAAGTGAGAATATTTTGATGTCATTGCTAGTTTTGTTCTATTTTGGTTTTATATTTCTGCATCCTGGGCCACAACATCCTTAACTTTTAGTTTGTGGTGGTTGTGCTTTTATGAAATGAAACTTATGAACAAAACAGTTAAAGAGTAGTTCTTGTTCTTGTGAAGTGTACCCCTGCTCAACTTTTTCAGGTATCTTCCCTAGCTAATATTTGGGAATGCAATGTAAGCAGCATCCTCCAACGTGCATTCAATGTCAGGTCCTCTGAATGTTGTAGGTTCAGTCTTGTATGTGTTGTGATTGCTGAAGGGTTACTCCTTTGATGTGCATTGAACACAGATTTTGTGGGATTCGTATTTTGCCAAAATGCTTCTATGTCCCAGCAACTTTCTCTTGCAATCTTTCAGTACTAAAGCCTTCCTACAAAGGCAGGTGAAACTTGACTCCTTTTTCCTTAAGGCATAGACTATTTTGGAAAACTTCTTTCTCTGACTTTAAGAAGAAACATCACTCCCGGAATGAATCTAAGGCATCTCAAACTACCAGTGTTTTCATTTATTTCCCCTTAAGAAAAAGCTAGTGGCTGAACATCGAGATTTTTGTGTCAACTCTATTGCGCTTTCTCCTTTGATTATACTCAAAAGATGCCACTCTGAAAAATGAAACTCAATTTTCTGCACCTAAATGGGGATTTAGCTTCTTGCTTTGCTCAATATTCAAGTGGTTTCTTGTCCTCTGGCATCATCCCTGAGTTCTTTGCATTGATTTCCCATTTGTTTTGCCTGTATCCAGGATTCAGCGCTGTTGCTAACAGCAAAGCACACATGCTGTGCACCTTCTGCTGCAAGCACAAGTCACCCTTCCTCTTGTTAGCTTTTTCAGTATTCTGAATGCCATTCAGGCCAAGTTAATTTTTCTTACTCTTTTGCCAGTGTGATCCACCTTTGCCTTTTTGCTTTAATTAGGGTGGTCTTCTATTTATTTAATTGCATCCCCTTGAATATGGGTATCAAGTGTCTGCAGCAAGTATATTCCATATATATTTCTGGACAGGCAGTTGTATTTTTTCCTTACCGTACTGGGACCAGTAGGTATTAGCACTGACGTGTTTCACCTTTTTCGTAGTTTTCCAGAGTGATGCAGCGTCTTCTTTCAGCAGTCATTTCTGACCTTCAGAAATGATATTTAAAAGGGTGAAACATGCTAGTATTCAGTTTTCAAACTCTCAGGAAGTAAAAGCAGCAATCTTGGCAGAAATCTCTTCTCAATGACTTCTGGTGCTACTATATAAAGGAAGGTATGAGTCATGCAATGGAGGTAGGTTCCTGTACATTTCCATGCAGGCATAACTCTTGGCTTTGGGTTTTTCTCACCTGTCTTAAGCTTGATACAAGCTACCAAACTGGGTGAGCCTTAGAGGGACTATAAGAAAATATACCATGTTTTCTAGAGAGTTATAAATCTATGCTGTAGTTGTGTAGGTGTAGAGATAACTTACCTATTTCTTGTTAGCAGTTGTGTCAGCTCAGCACTGCCTAATTTAACCTAAAAAGTAGCTCTGACCTGTATCTTCATTTACTGCTTCCTGACAGGTATTATCTGCATTTAATCTCTAACTGGTCTCCTGTACCAAGCAGAGTAATGTCCCATCAAAAAGTGTAGAAATTATTGACATTGTGTTTGTCACTTTGCATTTAAACTAGGATTTAATATTTTCTAACTTTTTCAAGCTTTTTAGTACTGTGTGCTGTATTTGCAAGAGTGGGCTAGCTTCCAAAAGATTCTCTTAGAAGTGAGGAATGGTAAGATGTGGCTGTGAGGTCAACATTAGACCTCCAGTGATGCTCTGTACGGGAGTCGTGGGATTGGTCTTTGGCACAAGAGCCCACAGTAGGTACCTGAGGAAGACCTGTCAGACAAACAGTCCCTAGAGGGCAAGGCTGGGGTGGATGGTGTGAAAGAAATGTTAGTGTTATTTTACTAGCTCTAATCCAGGATGCACCCTTTCTGAACTGAATTTGTGATGACAGTTAAACAAGATTTGCAGCACAGACCATATATTTTGTTTAAAGTGAATTCCCCATGCCCTTTTAATAAATTTGGGGTTTAATTATGCTGTTTCAGCCTTTGGCTAGAGTGAAGTCAGTCCTTAAACATGTCCTTAAAAGAAAAATAGCTTTCTGGCCAAATGGAAATGGAATTATTTTCCAAAGGAGATTATTTCCTTTCAGCTCTTCCCACAGGCTGGTCAAAGTTGAGCCATTCCCAAAGCAAGCAGTGAAGCCCCTTTCTAGTAGGCATCAGGTCATGTTCTAAAAGATCTCGGAAAAGTCTGTAGGCTGGGAAGCTCACTAAGATCAAAATACAGAAGTTTACAAGTGTGGTTTTCACTTTATTATTAGGATTGTATTGAAATCAGGGACCTTTATGTAATCTTTAAAACATAAAAGGAAGTAGGCAGTGTTGAAGGAAAAGCAAGTCTTAGTATGTCTTTTATAGCTGTCTCGTAAGACAGTAAGTCTTAAAATGGATTAGCAACATTTTACTGCCTTACAATACTAGAATCCAATAAATGTATAAAGTTATCAAAGGACTGCAATACATATCTTTAGTTTGAACTGTAGTAAGTTGTCTTACCATAAAACTTTAATGTTGCAGTTTCTTCTTTGCTCACAGAACTTGGAATTCAGCTATTCCTCAGCTCTCTTTTCAGAGAAGTAAACTAGCAGGAGCCATACCTATATACAACATGATTTTTCCTCCCCCCTTTTCTGACTGTTGTAGTTAAATAACAAAGGAAAAGTGGATGGACTTTACTGTGGCTTTTTACTTACATCTTTGTTTAGAATTTGGACTTGCCTTGTGTGTTTCTTCTGTGCTAGATTATTTGTTCCCCTTTCCACTATTCTGCACTACACATCTCACTTCTGAAAAACTGCCACACAGAAAACCTTACAGACATCTTAATATGTGTATTTTCTAAGTGGTAATTTCTCTGCTGCTCTTAATCCATTGCTTGGTGTTATTTGAAATGAGATTCCACAAGCCAGGTGATAGACTTGTATAAAAAGAATCTTCTGTATGAAAGTTTTTCTCATCCCAAAATGATTTAAAATTCCATTTTATATCCTCTGTATTATAGATATATAAATATATTTTTGTGAATCACTCAAGCTACCAAAATGGGAAATGAATCTAGGTTTTCAAAACAAAGCTCTTGCATGAGCTTACTCATTTGACATAGCTCTTAGGCATTAGCTGCAAGGTGTTGGTACTGTATTACTGTGGAAGGCTGAAGCAGCAAACAAATAGTTCTATTTCTTTATGACTGGATGTGATAGGATCTTGTTCCCTTTTATTCTCCTGTCCCATTCTCTCTTCTTAATATTCATACTGTTTTTCTTCTTCCTCAAGGGTAAAAGAAGGCAGTGTTGAAAAACCCCAAAACATAGCCTTCCAAGCTGCTTGCTTAAATATAAGCACTCTAAATCTGGAAAATAAAGGTACATTTACATATGTCATGAAATGACCAAGGCAACTGCTACAGACACTGGCGTTTCCTTAAGCCTTTTAATAAAAAAGAAAATGAACGCAGATTTAAATTTCATCTCCAGGGGATTATTTTTGGAGTCCTTAGCAGAATGTGATGTTGAGTTCTGAAAATCAAGGATATCTTGCAGCCACGTGTGCCCTTTTTCTTTTGTTCCTTCCTCCTCCAAGAACAGGTCCTTAACATGGGAAGGCATCCACTCTATCTCATTTCAGGCTCTGATGATAGACAAAGTAATCTTAGTACAAGATTAATAACTATTGTTAGCAGAAAGGAATATGACTAGAAATGTCTAAAAATAATTTTTGATGCTTTTTGCTTAGGGAATAGCAGTTGTTTTTGTTTAACAGAAAACAATTGAAGGTGCAGGGCTGTGCAGGGTAAAATGAGCTATTGATGAAAGCGTTAAAAAAGTACAAGTGCATATCAATTTGAAAAGCTGTGAAATGCCTTGTGTACCTGTTGTACTATGTATGTATTCATAAGTAATACTGTGAGTATGTTTATTGTATGCTGCAGATTCAACCTCTAGTATTGATTTGCCTGAATTACCGTACAGGATGGAATTGTAAACATCTTCATTTCTTTGGGAAAGAACTAGCAACTCAGGTGCACTGCAGGGATAATAGGTAGTTATGAAAATAAGTTTCCTTCCATAGATGAAAATATGTTGCAGTGGTGGTGGGGACAACAGAACAAACAACACCTCCTCTTCTGTCCCCAAATACTCGATGAAATAAAATCAGCAACAAAAAAAATCACAAATAACAAAACAAACCCCACACCCCCCACCAAACCCAAACAATCAAAAAAACCCCCAAAGCCAAAAAATAACTGAATGCACTTTGAAAGTTCCTTTATTTTCCCTGCAAGTCAAATGATTTTCTCATGCCTCAGATTGTGTCAGAAGGTATCACTTCAATATTTTGGCTTTTGGGGTAATAATAAGACTGCAATATTCATTGAATGACACAAAACATCTGTAAAATAGCTGAAGACATCCATAAGAGACCTGTTGATTGAAAAGAAATTGCAGAGGAAACAGTGATAAAACTAAGCAAGATGTTTTCTCTGTTTTGGTCTTTGCCTTTCTGTTTGATGTTGGAAGCGAATGTTTAACTCTCTTCACCTTGAGTGCCTTCTGGTTTATCACGTTTAACTTTCCATCAAGGATTTTTCAAAAATAACCTTTTCACTACTAAAAGCTGCAGCTCTGCTCTCCCTCTTAGTGTCAGACTGTAGTGACAAAGACAAATACAAGTGCAGAAAGCAACTTGCTGGATTCAAAGGGAAGCCCTGCAGATGGTTATGTAGTTGTATTTGCCCACTTAAGTAAATCCAGGCTAACGAAGTTAAAGATTTTCCCTAGCTGCTAAGCAGAGTATTTTCTGCCAGTGTCCTGCTCCTACTGAATGCTTCTGAGGAGCCAAATAGTCGACTGTTGCAGATGGTAAGGTTGATTACCCAAGATGGATGTGTGTCTCCATCCTCACATGTAAATGTTCTGCTAAAAACCTGATGTTTGGCAAGTCTCTGTGTTGAAAAGCTTAGAATTTAATCTTTGGCAAGCAGCAGTGGAAGAGATGGCAATATGAGCACAAACATAAAGTGGGAGTTCCATGTGAATATGAGGAAAAACTTCTTTACTATGAGGGTAACAGAGCACTGGAACAGGCTGCCCAGAGAAGTTGTGGTCTCCCCTTCTCTGGAAATATTCAAAACCCACCTGGATGCCATACTCTGCAAGCTGCTCTGGGTGAACCTGCTTTATCAGATGGGTTGGAATAGACGGTCTCCAGAGGTCTCTTCCAACCCCAATCATTCTGTGATTCTGTAATATAGGACAGAGAGGTTAAGGCAAAAGGAACCAAACTGATATTGTTATGGCTATATAGTTACTTAATGTTAAAGAAAGTAAAGATGTTAAGACTCTTTCATTACTTTTTTTCTCCCCTTGCCTGAGAATCTGGTTCCTGAATGGAGTAATGCTAGTCTGTATTGATGGACCTAGAACAAAAAAACATAATTAAATTAGTAAAGCATTTTCAGATTTTCTTTCTCAGTCTGTGTACACAAATCTGTAAGGAAGAAATGGAAAGTGGATTCTTTCCATTATTTCATACGCAGAATTCAAAATTTAAAGTAGTCCTTTAACATTGGTCACAATTTTGCATGATCATGATGATAGGGAAATAAAATAGGAAAATATGCCGGAAAGTTGTTGAACATCAGTGTTTTTAGATAATTTTTTTGGAGTAGAATGTAGATTCAGTGTTGTAATAAAACCTTAACTTGCAGCTACCAAGGAGAAAATTCAGAAGCAAATGTCGTCATAGTCCCTGATGAAAACTTTACCCAGGCTCCTTTTGTGGCTTGGCAGCAGCAGCCTGTCGTGAGCATTTTATCAGTGCTCCTGTTAGGCTCCAGCATGCTGGTTTCAGCTTCTGGTCAAGGAAGATGGAGTTCTTGGGTCTGAAGTGGTGTGCTGGGGAAAAAGTAATCTCTTGTTAATTTTCATGTTAACATCTGATCCAACTGCCTGTCCAATATCAGCAGTAATGAAGAGTAGTGCTTGTTATGCTCTGTGTGTGCGTGCATGGGAATATCAAAGCTGCTCTGTGCTTTGGTGCTGATCTTTAGGAGAGAAGTTAAAAGAGCATAACAGATGTTCCCCTCCAACAGCTCCAAAGTTAGCAAGGCTGCATGAGCAACCAGTCTCGTGGACAGAAAAGGTGCAAAACGCAAACAGCCTGCTCAATAAAGTATTTCCAGCTCCTGGTTTTGTCCATTGTTTCCATGGTAGCATGGGACCTGATGCAGCTGAGCAAACTTGTCTCCTCAAACCTGGCTAGTGACTCTTCCATGCTTGCCAAGAAGTGAAAGGGAGAAGCCTCCCCACTCGGGCTTGCTGCAGCAGTGCTTCTCACAGAAACAGCTAGAGTTTATAGAGATTAACTTATGGGCTGTTAGAGAGGAGAGGAGTAGGAGAAGACAGTGAAAACAAGGTAGAAGAGCCATCAGAGACACAGGTGACTCACATGAAATATCCATTCAAAACAACACCAGAGTGGGAGAAAACGTGGAAAGACCTCAGCAACTGTCTTCAGAGGACTGAGCTGGGAAAAGGAGGCAGGATGATTTAAGCAGGGATGGATGTCTATTGTGGGGAAAATGAAAAGGAAGGTAGGGGGGGAGCATGTGTAAGCTGTTGTGAGGACCTGGCTCAGCTGGTGGCCATTCTTGCAACTGTCTGACTGGGAGCTCTCCTTTCTCAGTGACATGTGACCAGGCAGGATGTGAATGAGGAATGGAAGCTAATGCTTTTGCTTGCTATTGCTTTACAAGCTCCCAACCTGCGTCACTGTATAAGGATCTATATAAGTATACTTTTAATTAAGAACTTCAGTTTGGAATCCTACAAGCCGATTTGAGAGCCAGTATTTACAGATGAGCAACTTTAATTTTCCTCTTACATTCTCAGTGAAAGGCAAATGAAGGCGTAAAGAAAAAAAGATGCTCTGTCTTGTAACTCAAAGTAATGTTATCGATGTGGGAAGAGTGCTCGTGATGTTATTTCTAGGCTTTAAGATGCTGTTAGACTGAGACTAACAAAATTAGAAGTACCACATAATTTTGGTAAGAAATATATTTTGTTTTACTATTGTAACTTTGTGTGTGATAAGATAAAATAACCGAGTCTGCCTGTCTGAGAATAAAGTGAATTTTCACCTTTTATTACTAGGTAAAGTTTATACACGTTTGCAAATACGTAAATGAAATGCAGACTGAAAGTGACCCATAGCGGTGGACAGTTACTTGGAGGTCAGCAATGGGATAACGTTTCACTTTAACTGAATTGAATGGAGGATGAGTACAAAAACATACCAAATTTGCTAATTCCTTTTAAGCCCTCACTAATCTATGTGATTGTGGATAATCCTTCAGGATGGCACCAAAATCAGTATGTGGAGTGTAGTACAAGCATGATGTTCAGCCTTGCACCACTGCTTGTAGCCCACTAACATTTTTAAGAAACTGCGTTGCATGTAACCTTCTATTTGACCAAACAAGGAGTGTCTTCGAATTTAGAAGTGTCCCTGTCATCCTCTTGTCCTCTGCCCTAGGTTTCTTCAAGAAGCTTATATTGGATGGTGTGAAGAAGACAAATATGTTTTTCCAAATCTAAAGACACAGGTTTGTTTAGGTTGTGTTTAGTCAAGCATAGAAATATTGAAAACAGGAAAGTTCCTGACTTGTTGTGGAAAAACAAATTAACACCTGCATGTTCATCATATCTCTTTATGATGTTATGTGCTGGGGCTGTTTACTTCAGGCTTAATGTTCTTTACCAAAGCTACTAAAGATTGAGTCCTCATATAGTTAAAGGACCATTTGACCTAATATGGTTTCCTCTCATTCCTTCCATTTTCTTTTCCATCCCTGCCACTTGTCTTTCTCAAGACAAGCAAACTGAAAAATGCAAACCTTCATCTTAGAGTAAGGAATTAAAAGATGCCTCAGTTATGCCTAGACGAGCTGCTCTTGTTACATGCATATCATTCTTCCCTCACCAGTCTCTAGGTTTAATGGTGAGTATTGTTTTTAAAAGATGGAAATGTACTTCAGAATAGTCTTGAATGTGTGACACAGGAAAATGAAGGGGTGTAGATATGGGAAAGTGTCCTTACAGTTAAAATATCACATGCTTCATTTGGAATATAACTTAATTGAAAGACAAGGTTTTTTAGTTTAGCTTTAGAAGCTTTTTATTTATTCTGTGCAGCACTGATTTCTGTGCAAACTGCTCCTTCTAAGCTTTAGCAGCACTGCCACTGCAACTTGTTCAGACAGACAGATGGTGTGCTATTAAATCCACCTGACTGCCTCATCAACAGTGACGGTAGGCATTGGATGGTTTAGCTGGTTTTAGGGAGGGGGAAGAAAAATCCAGCATTAATACTAAAACAAATGGATGCAACATTATTTATGACCACCCTGACAAGTGATAAGGGGAACTTCTGGAAGTCTTGTGTAGATTTTTTTTTTTTTTTTTCCGTTTTGATGGTCCTTTATCTCCACTGTTGTTCTCTTGGTTTCATTCTGGATGTTTGATTGTTTGACCTTGAATATATTAAACTAGATGAAAATAAGCCTTGTGCTTAAAGATGAAAGCTTTTATTCAAATGAAAGGAATTGCTATCTAAATATGATATCAAACTCAGTAAGATATCTTAAAAACGTTAAAAACAGCACTCACAAAAAAAAAGATTGTTGTTGTGTGTGTGAATTATTTGCAATGACTCATGCAGGTTACCAAATAACCTGACTCAAGTACTTTGTTTCTGGCAAAAACTGATTTATAAGAAAAGGCCATGGCTATTAACCACTGCCTGTTCTAGACTTGTCAACAGACCTTAAGGGAAATGTACAAAAGAAGGAAAACCAACCCCTAAATTATTAGTCTATTTAGTCTTATCAAAAGTGTAATATTAACTTGGTAAATCTTGATTAGTTCCTGATTTTCTCCCTCTGTAAGTGGTGGTTGATATTTGCCTGGCAAGCAACTAGCCCTGCTGCAAGTTTTGATTAGCAGGGATGAAGAGGTTTTGTTTTGGTTCCATTTTGTTTGCTGTACAGGAGTTCAGTGCGATGGGGAGGATTGCTCACACAGCATACACTTCTCATAGTCTGAGAGTTTGGGCATGTTTTTATGTGAAACTAATGGCATAGATTCCTCTTTCTAATAAATGATCACTGAATTCTACAGCAGTGGAACATAGAACAAGAAACTCCATTGCACAGATTTATGGGATTTAATGCAGAGGAGCTTTTAAGGCTGTGTTGTTTTTGACTTTCAAAAACTAAGAATGAATGTGCTTCTCACATCTACATGTGTATTAGTTATTTCTGTGTGATAGCTCTCAAAACTGCTTTTTCTTTTATTTATGTTGGAGACAATCCCTATTTTCTCATTCATAAGAGATTCAAGTTTCATGATTCATTTTGAGATGAGACGAGACATTTTTGGAGACCTATGGGTGGATGGCAATGTGTGAAAATAAAGATCAAAAACAAGTGTCATGATATGGAAGAAAGACAGTGGGAAGCGTTTAGGTTTTCTTTATTAGATGACTAAACCTCAGTTGTAGTGGAAGAATTCCCACCACTTTCCCACTTAATACCTTTAATGGTGAGGTGGGGTAGAGGACTTTAAAAACTGGATGGTAAAATGCAGTGCATATGGAAAATACAAAATGGTCTGCAGAGATACTGTTAAAGGATATGAGCCCCAGAAGCAGAAAAATCATGACCAGATATTCCTTTGAATTTAGATACTCATGTTCAAAGTAATAGCTGGTGGTAAAACAGAGGATCAGAATATGACTAAACACATAAGATTGCAGCATTTTCAACCTACTCTGACGATCATCTCTCCACCCACTTCCTTGTATCTCTAACTTTCCCTTTTTCTTTTTGCTCTTGAGGTTCACATACATAAAATGCATGCATTTGTATGCATCACATACATAAAATGTCTTACAGTTCTCAATTCTGACACTGTGCTCATACAGGGCTATATTTTGGATTTGTGCTGAGCACAGGGTGGACAACAGAGAGATGTTTTTGTTGTTGCTGAGCAGGGCTTGCATAGAGCCAAGGCCATTTCTGCTGCTCCTACTGCCACACTGGTGAGGAAACTGGGGAGAAATGGGAGGTTGGGAGGAGACACAGACAGGACAGGTGACTAAAGGGATGCTTTTATTCTTCTGGTGGTGGGGGAGAAAGCAAGTGTCTGCAGGGAGCTTGGCTGCCTGCTGGGGTTAAACCACAACACAGCTTCTATGCTCCTCCTGTAGTTTGCTTTATCCTTAATTTCACTTATTAGAACACTACCTTCCTCTATTGCTTTCCATCACTCTAGTTCTCTCCCAGCTGTGTGATTGAGAATGTGGATAATAAGTGTCATGAACTCCCTGACCCTGGGCTTGTGATATAAAGAGATGTTATTAAGGGTTTGAGGTATTAACAATCAGAGATGATGACAAGCTTTCCAAGTAAGTGCTGACCTGATGTCCAAGGTTAATGTAACTGTTTGATCTGCTTAATGATGACTGATAACATTAAATATTTGCTGAGTAAACTTCCAGGAATCTAAATGGCTATTATAGATAGCAGGTAAAATGTGTGCAAGGAGCCTAACTCATATTAGTTTAAGAGGATGGCCACGATAAATGGTCTTTTAGTTGTTGCACTATTTACCAGCCCTTAGTTCTGGGCTTAGTGTCAGATAGCATTGTAAAAGACACTGTCTTTCTACCTGATTAATTTCTAGGCACTTTCTCATGTAGTGTTAATAATAGATATTACAGTTAAATCTTTGAAAGAAACTGTGTTCAAATCTTGCAGTGTGGTGGCTCTTTTGGTTTTATATCCCATTTTATGCAGTTCAAGACAAGTATTTAAAGAAATCAGCAGTTTCAGTGTGATCCAAACAGCCAGACACTTACCCAAATACTTATATTCCCCTTTGGGATTGAAACACATTTTGTTTATGGCTGGAGAAGAGATTACAGTTTTGTCTGAAGGAACATGCTATACATACACCAAAATTGCTAGGTGATCTAAACCAGTATAAGTATTTGTGGCTGATGGCAGGGTTTGCTTCATGACCCCATTAGTGTCCTTAAATAAAGCAATACTTAAATAAAGCATAGCGATGGGAGCAGATGAATGGGTGTTTTCTAATCTCAGGGAATTAATATTATGTAATTAGTGCATCCCTGCCTTTCTTAGCAATTAGATGATAGCTTGTTTTCTACAGACTAACATGGGTGGGACTGTCCCATCATAACTTGTATGCCTTGGTCTCCTTTTCTTTGCAGCTAATTTGTATTGTGCAAAATGGAGCACGTGGATTGATGTCTAGCTTGTTTGTGCACACAGTGACGTAAATTGACTTGATTATTACCTGAATTCTCTTTAAGGACTCATTTTGAAATAAGTTTCTCAGTTACTGATCTGAGTAGTTCATGAGATGGTTAAAAATGCTATAATTTTCCATTTCAGAAATGGCAGTGCAGCAGCTGGAGTGAAATGTTCACGTACCTACGATTTTCAGTTTGCATAAACCAAAAGCATGACACTAATGTTCTGCATCTGGAGATCTAGGCCTTTGACAGATAATGTACAGTGAATAAAATTTGATTGAAATGTGCTGTGAGATTCACTTGTGGAAAAGATGTTATTTACGGAGAAATATACATAATACTACTACCATGCAGACCTGAAAGTATTGCTTAGGTAGACTGTTTTCTAAACAGCTGGAAGCCAGCAAATGTAAAGTGTAAGTTGTAGGTTTTTTTATTTTTAACAAAAGAAAATGTTTTCTCTTAAGATTTTTTTTTTTTAATTGGGTTTTGTGATAGTTCATAAGCTGTTCAATTTTATTTCCAAGCTTCATGGATGTGATCTCCCTTCCCATAACAGTGATGAGAATAGTTCCAGAAGAACTGTTCCTTTCACTGGTTTTAAAGGACTGAGTACTAGCTAAGAGCTTTCCTCTTCATTTGTAGAGGAAACTCTACTTTCCAGAATTGTTATATTCTTCCTTTGCAAGGAAAAAGTACTTTGGAGTCTGGTGCATTGCTTTTGGGAAATCACATCTTCCTTGTCTGAGTTTGATATTTGTTTTCCATGCTTTTCTTTCAGTTTTTTTCCCCCCTTAATCTCTGACAGCAGAGTAAGATGTGGGACATTCACTTTTATGTCCCTACTTACTTAGGATGCACCTCGAATAAGGGTAGTGGTGCTTTTGTTATTTTGAAAACACTTTATTGGGGAACAATCTCCTTGAAAATCTTTATGCTATCAGACTGCTGTGTAAATGCTGAGGAACATGATTCTTGGCTAACACAGGTATTTCAGCTCTGAAGAGAAAAAGTAGATTTAAAGTGCCACCAGTAGAGTGATTCTAGGAACAGGTAGATATTTCTTGCTTTTTGGATTTGTGTTACTGGAATGAAAGTGCCTGATAATGAACATCCATATACTTGCTTTACATAAGGCAAAAACCTGTATGTAGACACTTCCTCTGCATTTTCTGTTTTACTTTGTACACAGAACCTAATGCTGTGTGCTAAGTAAACCTTTTAAACATGTATGGAGAGATAATGCCACTGAGATGAGCTCAGCTGTTCAGAGCATGCTGCTAATAACATCAAGGTTGTGAGTTTGATCCCTCTATGAGCCATTCACTTAGAAGCTGGACTTTTGATGATCCTTGTGAATCCCTTCCAACTCAGAATATTCTGTAAATTTTAGTATAAATATTCTCTTTTACCTCATGCTTTTGAAATGTGCTGCATTGTTTCACTTAACTGTTCAGTGCCAGAAGAAACAGCTTTTCCCTGATGACTGGAAAAAGTTCTATGCTGATAAGTGCTGTGATTTTGATTTGTTCATGGATTGATTGCTTGATTTAAACTAACTCTATTCTCTTACTACAGATGCTCAGAATATAGTAATCCATTATTCACCACCACCAATATTGAAGCTTTTCTTCTGCATTTCTAAATAATTAAAAATAGTAAATAAGAATTGTCATTTTGTTATCCCAGAATAATGTTTTGATACAACTGCTAAAATAGGGACTGCATAATGTCACAGAACTACATTATATTTTAAGTTTGTTAAAAAGCAAAAGGTCGTAAGAGAGAACACAGAAAATTGCAGTCAGGCTGTGTTTGTATTCCCTCTTCTCTTTGTAAACTTGCCCCTATTTGAAAGTCAGTTTCTTTGTAAAACTATGTCTTAGATAATTTTCTTACACACTGTTTTGTATAGGTATTCTGGTGGGGTTTTATATGTTTCCTTGAAATAGTGTAATACTTGCTTGGGTATAAGTCTTAAGCTTCCAGCAGAATGTGTACTCTATCAACATTGTTGGGATGCCAGCAGCGTATCTGATATATTTAACGTGTTCTTTGGACTTCAGCATTTCATAGTTCATTTTCTTTCTTCAGTTACTCTACATAAATTTTATTGCTGCTTCATGAATCAACTGGGACTTTTCTCTGTTTAAGTACATAACCATTTTGATGAAATGAATATTGCCTACAGACTTTCTTGGTCACAAACCATCCAGTCTTTATTTTCTGTGAGCCAAAACATTTTTTCATAAGTTGCCTGTATCACGTGCATTATAACTAGCATATATCTATTGAACAGCAAATTTTTAAGAGGGGATCTCAGTAGTGGTGTAGAGTACTGTAATTCTAACTGAGTAGATGACTTGTGTGGCAACGCTTTTGTTGAATGATTTCATGGAATACTTTAACAGTGCAACTACTTGAAATTTTTTTGAGGAAAACACTGTTGAGCAAAGCTAATGTCTTACTCTTCAAAGGCTGTTTGAGCATTGCTATTTAAACTTGCACAGCAGGCCATTAAAGTGTTCTTTTTGTATGCTTCACCTATTGAAGTAACTGGTGTTTTCAGAAATTTATAATAATGTCTTTTTGTCAGGAAAACAAGTGTATAAACAGTACAGTAATTTGTATATTGTCAGAGTGATTTTCTTCAGTGTTATCCACAAACATGAGAATATCGTAGGAAACCTGTAAAGGACCTATCAAGAAGTCATAAATAATACCCACTACAATAATTTTGTATCAGCTGATGTACATGATAAAGCTGAGGGGTGTCTATGTTAAGTTGAGGATAATGAGGCCTCTCTTTTCTTGTTCTTAAAAAATTTTGGCATGGTTATTTATTGTAATGTAATATGTATTTCTCACTTGCCAGCAGTTTTTATTTGAAGTTTGAAATGAAATGCAAATTGATAGTGTTGAACTGTGGGATCCATTCTCCTGTTGGTGGTGTTAGATATTTTTAAACAGAGTGGCAGTGATAATACACACCTATGATGATAAATGGTTTTTATGAATGTGGGGTTTTCAAAGGCAGGGATGCAGCAATCACCAAACACCTCCTTAAGTCCATGCCACAACAGCTCTTGAACAATGGTGTATCTGGTCTCATTGCTGCTTTTTACAGCTTCCCTCTTTAAAGGCCTCTTAAATTTGACATCACACGACATCCATCTGCTGTTGAAAGATTTCAGGTTTCCCTAACATCCTGACCAGGCAAGCTGCATGTACATTTTGTGCCATGGGATGTTCTGTCCCTAAAATGAATGTGTGCAACTACCTCTATAAGAATGCTTAGCAGTGTCCTCAATAAATCAGCATATGCCATAGATCCTGCTGCTTTGGGCAGTCAATTGACCACTTGTTATTGGAAGCTGGGAAGTTCTGGGGAGGCTGGGGGCAGAAAGGTGCAGAGAGAGAAATCTTTGCACTTTTGCCTGGTTTGTTACAGTGCTTCTCCAAGTAGGTTGTGCGATCACCTCTGAGGCAGATGCTGGCCTGGGTGTTTTGACCCAAGATACCTTCTTGCTTTTATGCCTGCACCATATTTGGTTGCTTCATTAGGATAGTTTTAAACACAAGCCTGAGGGAGACATAATGAATGCAGCCTTTTTGAATAGCTTTTCATTAAGGTCACTGCTGTTGCAATTTAAGTTCATTGCTCTTAGGCATGACTTCTGTTCAGTGTGTGCTGTAGTGATCTGTTGCTTCAGAGTTGAGTCTACCTTGAAGGGGCAGCAAAGTTCTTTCTCTCTCTACCTACCCTGTCCCCAGCCCTCGCCTTTTCATGAGGCTGATGTGGCTTTTTTCTGATTCAAAATGGCATCAGACTTCTGTTTCTGTGACAGAAATTCACCCAAACATGAAGTCTACATCCCCTAATTTCAACAGTAACCATTATGCAGACTTGTTTGGGGTTTTTTTTGCGGTAGCAGCTGTGTTTAAAACCTCAGCTATCTCTATCCTACAGTCCTTAAGGAGGAATTTTTATTCATTGTAAAATCATATCCATTATTCGTTTTGGTTTAGTATTATCTGCTGTAAGGTAACTAGAAATTAATCCCTTCTCACTACCACTGTAATCCTTCTATTTCCTCTGCAGTAGATGCCTTTCAGACTGGTATTCCATGTAATTAGATTGGCATCATTTGTGAGTTTGAATCAGAAGTAATTGACGTTTACACCATATGTTGTTTTATGCTCTATTTTGGGCAAGCAATTAAAAAAAGCATTTCTCTCTGAGGATGCTATAGAAAGAGAGAAATAAGGCAGCTTTCATCACCTGTTCTCCTTACCCGTTGTGAATCTATCCTGTTGGCCAGCAGGTTATTCTGTACCGGAAATTTTTCAAATTGTTTTATGTGTATCCCTATGCCAATTGTTTAGACAAAGTTAAGCAATTTATTAACACATGCAAGGAGTTTCTTTAAGAAAAAAACCCATAAATCTTTCCACCCTACTTCCACTGCAATTTCACACAATGTTTGACAGTAGAAGTCACACTCTTATTTCTCTGTTCTGACTTAAAAGATGAGTTCAGGTTCCATGTTCAGCAGCAGCAAGGTTTTGTTCCTCTTCGCTGTGTTATCGCTGCATTCACCAAAGTACTGCTGGTGTATTCTAGAACATCCACCTCTATTTAATTATTTATTTATTATATTTAATCAGTACTTATTGCTGATTGTTGAGTTTTATAGCGTTATCTTTAAAGCCTCAGCAGCTAGAATGGTGCTGATGCATTAGAAATGTGATTTTATCTTTTTAAAAGAAAATGTTTATTTCCCCCTCTAGAAGAAGCTTTGAAAGTGTGAATTGGATGTGGTATAGTCTGAAAAGCCACAAGACAAGTAAAAAGAGCTCAATATTAATTTCAGAAGACTCAGTTGTTTTTGAGTGAATCATGTGATTTTCCGGAGCCAAGCCTCCCCTTTTTGAATTTCTGTGTTGAGCAGCCAAGCAGGCTGAAGGCACAGAAATGGGGGAGGGTTTGGGGAGGGAGAGCTGGATGGGTCTTTGCCATGTCCCCTGGAGGTGCAGGGGGTCAATCACTTTCTCCATCCAGCCCTGTTACATGGCCAGGCCAAATGCTAGGAAGAAATCGTTATAGGAGAGAGACTTCCTTTTGTGATTGATTCAGTAATATGAAATGGCATTATTGCAAATAAGGTAGCTGTCATTATCAACAACATTTTGGCACAACAGAGTATTGGCCCAGGGCTGGGGTTTCGAAATAATTCTGGCAGTCTATGTTGTTCCAAAGCAATTGATGACCAATTCTTACTTTGCAACAGTTCAACAAATTTGTGTCTTTGTGGGAAAGATGCTATTCTTTGCTAAACAAAATCTCATGTTAGAAAAGGGATACATTACATTTATTTTTTAGTCCTTTGTTCGTGCCATATTTATGCTTCACAGCTTTCACTATGCTAGGAGGTATCTGACATGATTACATTCTCAGTTTTTTAAAGAACAATGAGTTGCAGTATATTATTTGACCACTAAACGTCTCTGAAAACCGTATAAAGTGTCAGGAGTGAGCAGTAAGTACATCACAAGTAAGGAGCAGAAAACTCATGTAATTGTACTGAATCCCACAGTTGTCACTGGTGACCGGCAAACAGCAAGTTATCCTGAGTTATGCTTCCTGTTATGTAGCATATTCTGGTAACTGGCCCATATCTTTAAGTTATTCTGCTTCTTCCTATCTCACATATTTACAGAGTGTAAGCCTGGAATCAACTACTGCACTGCTTCTGGTTCTCCCTGGGTTATCCTGGGTATAGCTTGCAATTGTAAATTGCAATTACCTAAAAGAAAATGTCCGGAATTCAGCCAGGCTTCACTGAAAGTCTTCAGGGGACAGACACATTCCTTGCACCTCTTAGCAGTTAGTTCCTCTGTCTGGTAACTTTAGTTCAAAAGGTTTTTTGCCTAGCTGGAAGTATGAAAGTGGTGGGCTTTGGCTTTTGCTGTTGTTTCTTGATGTATCTTCCTCCTTTCAGGTGTGAGTATATTGGAGGATTGAGCTTGTCCTTACAGTTACAACACCTTCTTTAAAGAGCTTGTACTATTGAATTTATCAAAAAGGGAAAAAATGGTTCTTGGGATGTTCTCTAGCTATTATTTCATACCTTCTGCAACTTGTCTACATTCTTCTAGACATGTGGACACCAGAGCTGGATCAGAACCATTTGCAGAAGTAAAATTCTTACTTCAGAGTAGTGGCAGAAGCGAGAATATGGTGTTCTGAATTTGTTATTTAAATCTCCTTCTGAGTCCCATATTTTTTTCTGGGCAGTGCAGACTATTCTTTTTGTAATATGCTGCCCATAGTACTACTCTAGCCACTTTTGTGCTTCCCATTCTCTAAATTTTCTCCTAGATTTCTCCACAGAAGTTCCAAATTTTCTTGTTTCCTGAGATGTATCCGTAGTAACCTGAGTCTATTCTTTTAGAAACAGCAATGAGATAAGAAAATGAACAATAACAACATTGAAATTAATAACAAAAGTGTACAAAAGAGAAAGTGAATCAAGTACAAAAAATGCTCACCACCAAGCTCAACCTTAACCCCCACCACAGCCGTGTTCTTCTCCCTCCAGCTCAGAATCAGTGCCACCTGACCTCTCCAGCTCTCACCTTGCCTCTCTCTCTGCCATGCTTACTCAACCAGAAGGAACCCCTTCACCGTGGAAGAGACTCTTTTTTCCCCCTCCCCCAGTAGTGGGTTGATGCTGGCTGAATGCCGGTATCCACTAAATTTGTATCCACCAAAGCCACTCTTTCACTCCTCTCCCCAGCTGGACAAGGGAGAGAAAATATAACAAAGGTTTCATGAGTTGAGACTGAGAGAGATCACTCAGCAAATATTGTCACAGGCAAAAGAGACTTCAATTGGGGACACTAATCAAATTTATTACTGACAAAATCAGAGGAGGATAATGAGGAGTAAAATAAATCTTAAAAACACCTTCCCTCTTCCCAGTTCTACCTCCTCCTCCAGCAGCACAGGGAGACAGGGAATGGGGATTATGGTCATTTCATCCCATATTGTTTCTCTCGTTGTGCAGGGAAAGGAGTCCCTCCCGTGCTCCAACCTGGGGTCCATCCTGTGGGAGACTGTTCTCCAGCATAAGTCCATCCCACAGGCAACAGCTCTGCACAGACTGGTGCAATATCACTCTCTTCCAGGGGGTGCAGTCCTTCAGGCACAGGTGGATGTGCAGGGGGCATTTCCCTGCCTGTCCTGCTTCAGCAAAACTTTCATGAGGAGAGGCTGCTCGTGCTACCTGTTGCTGCTGAGCTGGCACAAGTTGCAGCAGTTAGTAATTTCTTTCTTTTGGATAAGTTATACAACAGCTGCTATTTATCTATCTGTCTATCCCACTCATTACGCAGGAGACTTTGGATGGAATATGCTGTTTAAGACCATTGCCAAAATAAGCATTGTACAGAGTATTTAGTACTTGGTGTTGCATGAGTAATAGCACTGAACTGGGGATGTGTAGAGCAATGCTCCTGGTAGCTCTTTTGATCCCTTGGAAATTGTTTACAATTCTCTAATAAGACATATTTGCATGCAATTTTAATTTGGTGATTTATAGAGCAAGTCGGAGCTGACACAAGCTAAGATCATAATAAGCTTACTTTTTGTTGCAGCCTTTCACACGGTCCTTGCAATGAGCAGCTCACTGGCAAAAGGCACGTACCTATGCTTGCCAAGACATACGTTTTTGTAGTTTTGAGGAAGACATTTCTAGATGTGATCTTGAGGTGGAAAAAAAGGTGCTTCCTTCACTCTAGAGTTCATAGCTTTACATGTGATATGTTTCAAATTTATCAAAAGAATAAAGTAATGAAGGCTTTAAGGGAAAAGCTTCAGCTAATATTAAACATTTTTCCTGTCCTAAGTATTTTCTACTTTCCCTCTGAACATTTCCAAAAATATTATGCTATTTAGAGAGTACAGAAAAATTACTTCATAAAATGACTGTGACAACTGTAGAATTAGGCTATATACATTTGTATTATTTTAGATGCTTAAATCCCCTGTTACTTAGGCAGGTACCCCATCCTTATCTCAAAAGGGTGTACGTTACCCTATTTTTACAAACAGTAAGGCACAGGCAGAAGCTAATTTCTTAGTGTTGCACAAGGAGCTGGTGTCTGAGAGAGAATTGAATCCAGGACTTTCAAAGTCTGAGTTTGATGCTGTTCCTCCTGCCATGGTAAGGAGAGCAAATTTAATATATTCTGCCAAGACTAGAGAGACAGGGTAGAGTTATTCTATTTATATAAAATTCAGAGAAGTAAAGAACATCAGGGTTCTGCCCTCCTCTAGTGTTGGGAATTTTAAGGAATCTTTCAGAGTTCTGGCTGGTTTTGGCATTTCTCTTGTTGAGCAGAGCTGGGCTCTTTCCAGACATATTGGGGGCAGTTGAGTGATATTGTGTAGCCTTTTTTTTCCTTCATTCTTTCCTTAAGAATATTTGAAATAAATCTAGTATTACAGAACAAAGAGTGAGGATTTGCAAGAATTTGGAGCCTGTCAACATGTAAAATTTCTGTCACTGCTACTTTTGGCATGATTTTGCCTAAGCAGCACAAAAAAATTTGCACATACTTGTTTTAAACATGTGGAAAAAAATTCAGCAATTTGTGACTTGGCACTAGTACAGACATCCATATTGGATCAAAGATCTTAATCTTCATCTTAACAAAATGTTGGATTTTGCTTTCATTCACACTAGTGTAAATCTTAACTCTGTGGAAAGCTGTTGATTTATTCCAGAATTACACTAGCATGACGGAAAGCAGAAGTTGCTTCATTAATTTTGTCCAAGAGCAAAGGCTGAGTATCCAGGTGACTGAGCTGTTGTACTTAAAGAAGTAAAATACTCCCTGTATTGTATTCTCCTTCCAAGGAAACCTCTGTAAGACGTTGTTTTGTTTAAGATTTGTAAGGATTTGCAGCCAGCCTTGCCTGCCCGTAGCCATCCTCTCTGTGTGAGCTGTGTGCCACTGCTTGTGGCTTATGCTGTGGAACTGATGCCCAAGTGAGTGATTCGGATGTCTGCACATTGGCCCAGTTCCCTCTTTGTTCCTGCTGTCACTTTTCCCCTTTGCTTACACCAGAATGATCCTCTGTGTTGGCTATTTCCTCTCTTGTCTCTGGGAAGGGTCACCCTGCGGCACCAAGTGTGGTGCATGGCAAGTACTGGAACAAGCCACAGAGAGACTTGGGTACAAGGAATGAAGCAAATCTGCAGCTTTTCTGCCCCTTCCTACATCTCTGATCACTTACAAGTTCAGAAGAGCAAGGCCTGGCTTTTGTGTCTGGTTTTATCTAAGGGAAATGGGTTCTTGCCATATGTTCCTATTGCCTTTTTATAATAGTGCCTCTTAGCACTTTCCTTGCTCTTGTTGAATGGTTTATCTGTATAAATGTGTTTAAGCATCAATATACTCCTGTGACACTTGGAGGCCAGAGTGAGAAATGCAATTGTGCACGTATTTGTCTAGGTTTGGAAAATTGCAGTCTTTTCTCCTCTAAAAGACAGTGTAGCTGGGACAGCGTGTGTAGCTTGACCAATACCATGTGCTGAATAACAGGAAAAGAATAAGGATATCTGTTTTGTTGGCTTTTTTGTTTGGTTGGGGGTTTTTTGGTTTTTTTTTTGTTTTTTTTTTGTTTTTTTTTTTTTTTTTGGTTGGTTGATTTTCATTGTTGTTGTTTTTTGTTTGGAGTTGTTTTGTTTATTTTTTTTTTTGTCTCCTAGTAATGACTGGATAACTAGGAGCACTCCTTGCCTTGTTTAGGACTGAAATGAGTGGATTAGGTGCAGAGGAGAAGGTGCATCTCCTCTAGCTGTCCTTTTGCTGATTCAGTCCTCAGGAGCTCTATTTAGTGTCTCCTTTAGCAGAGAGCTCTGCTTGCTGGGAAAAGAAAATTCTCTGCAGGATGCAGATTCCTGTCTGTAACAGGTTAGAAATAATTCAGGAGGAAGAGGCAAAGAACATCTCTCATTCCAACTGTTTTTCAGGTACAAAGTTTTTTTATGTTGTGGAGTTTTAAATGTGCATGTCAAAGGCTTATGAAAAGGTCTCATGACATTGTGGTTAAATAGTACAGATGAAGTGTAGAACAGTTTCACCAATGGATGGAATTTGGGTCTACAGTCACCTGTGCAACACCAGATAATAGGAACTATTTAGAGGGATTTAGTTAGGCTACTGGCAGGTCTGAGGTGCTTCTAATGCACCTACAATAACAGTATATTACACTAATTGCCACTAAAATTTTGTCGTCCAAAATCAGAATGATTTGAATCCTCTTCATGAGGATTAGCAAGAAAGAGAACACCTACATACAAGATACTTTTATTTGCTTTTTTAATTTTACCTAAGGAAATGTCTTTACCAAGAAAGCAATATGCCTCGTCATTCATTGTTTATGCCTATTAAATATATTTTGGTCGGAGATACTGAAATTGGTAGGAAAATAATACACTTTGAACACCATTTTAGTTTTCCTATCTGCTTCCAACATTTGCTGTGGTCTGATGTCTCACTTTCAAATCTATTAATGATAATTTTGGATGTTATAAATACCTATTCAGTGCTTTATCATTAACAGAAGGATTGATGTGTTAACCATCTGTTTATAAGCATTATTGTAGGCAATGATTTTCCTCCTAGTAGTATAATAATCTTTATTTGTTCAAGCATTTTTAGTCCTTAGTTAAAACCTTTAAAATTAGCTACTTTAATAACTAATAATTAAAATAATGTCTGTGTGACGTAGTGTAAAGCACCTATTAGGCTCTTTTCTAACACATGGGAAAGGAAGAAAGTGCACCTCATCTTTTCCTTGGAAGGGTAAGAAAGGAAAATGCAAATGAAGCTAAGCTAACCAAATTTGAAAGTGAGCATTGACAACATTTCTATGGGTGATGCCTATAAACTTGTGCAATTCCCTCCCAAAAAATGTGATATAGTTCATGCTATTTGTTTCCTTTCAGAGCAAGCAACAGGGAAGACAGATCTTCACTCTAGGAAACAAACTGCAGTTTAAATATGCGGCTTCTTACATTCATCATTTTCTTTTAAGTCTTGACAGTGTACCTGTGCTGTATATGATACAGCATGAATCTGACAGCAGAAAGAGATGACAAGATTTAGAAAATATTCTTTTTTTTCTTCCCCTACAAAAGTTTTTATTTCCTTCAGGGGAGTAACTTGTTTCCTTCAGTATAATTCTATTTATATCCTTGACACATCTGTTCCTCTTGCCTTTGAGGTGCTTTTATGAGATGAATTATACAATAATTGTAGAGTGTGAGGGCTAGATGCTGCCACCAGCTGGGTGTGGATGGTGGCAAGGACAGCAATCTTGATAAGTATCTGCTGTCTTGCCTTTTATCCTGGTGCACATGTCCTGGGGAGTAGTAATGGGAAGGGAGGTCACCCTGCCTGGCAAGTCCTTAACTGTAATTCTCTTGGGATGGAGGGATTGGTGTCACATCTTTTACTTTACACAATCAGTCTAGTAAAATTGTGGCTTAAACTAGAGATCACTGAACGAACCTGTTTGGCTGGTGGAGCAGCCCTGCCTACCAATCATAACTAATTCCTATTTGCCAGGACAGCTAGGAGAACTCCATTTTCATTTAAAAATAGTGCTCATGAAACAGTATTTCCATTTGTGAGAGTTCAAGTTATTTTCATCTGCATGCTCTTCTAAGGCTGATAAAAAAAGCCCTTACCTGCAAAGACTGAGCAAATATATTAAAATAATCTTTTTGGTATGCAGAAGAGAAAATGAAGGTAGCTACAGCAAGCAGAAAAATTGGTCCTGAGGAGTGTACAAATTAGTTGTGCTTGCCATGAGTGAGAGCTAGGCAGTTAACTGAAGTGTTTTTCAAGAAAAAATGTTTGAAATACAATGGGATTTTTTCCCCTGTAAAGAAGAGAAGAAAAACAGCTCTTTAAACGTTTGTTAATCTTAAAGCTCCTGCTTTATATGGGAGGAATTTAGATGTAGATTACTTTAGTATATGTAGTTATCATTGGAAAGCTATCGGTAGGAAAATATCAGGATTTTGAATTAAAAATGGTTTTATTAATGATAGCCATTTACCAATATACTGTAAGTGAATAATTGAAGAGTACAGAAATAAATATATGTTGTGGATTTAAGTGAGGGGTTTTAAAACCTCACTTTAAATACACTATGACTGTGTTTTAGTTCATATGATTTTATAAGCTGAAGTGTAACTTTCTACATCTTATGTTGGGAATAGATACTCAGCTGTTTCTTGACTTGGACAACTGAATGAAGTGAAGTTTTCCAAAGTCCTGAATGAACATCTGTCCTCAGTATGCAAGTGTTTGATGAAGCAAAGCCACATAAAATGTGAATAACAATGCCTCATTAGCTATCATTTGTTTCAGTTCAATTTTGTCATTGCAGTCTGTTTCAGTTCACACATTAGCATGCCAGTGGCCTTTTACTTCATTCATCTCAATTTTTTCTGGGAGCAATAGCCAACTGATTGGGAGGTCTCAGACCAGATGGCAAGAAACTTGGAGCATGATTCTGATTCTGCTTACAGAAGGAGAAACAAGAAATAATAGTGTTTATAGAAGTGAAACCTCATGTAGAATAAAATTGTTTCAGAGGAAGAAGTATGAAAACCTTAGTGTTTTCCCTACTCCCCAGAAAGTCTCACAAAGTCAGACTTTCAAATTTATTCAATTTGAATTGTATTCACATGCATTTTAAATTTCTAAGTGACCTCAACCTTACAATGTTTCAGCTAATGTTCTGAGACTAATCTTACCCTGGTGCAACTCCACTGAAGTTGGTAGACTTAAACTCAGAATTAAATTGGCTCCTGAATTTTAATTTGTTTTAGTCTTTCTAGCTCAATGTAAAACAAATTCCCACAGAACTGATATTCGTACATACTAATATTTTCTTTTAAAATGAACTTGGGTTGTAATCTATATTTTGTAATCTGTAATCTGAATTTGGGTTTTATCTGGATTTTAAGTGTGTTGGTTTTGTTTTCTCTTCTGCTTTTTATTCTGTTCCTTTGTGCAGTGGTATTTGTCCTAATATCAGTTAGGTGTTACATGGTTTCTTTGAAGGCAAAATGTTTCAAAAGCCATAATTAAGCAGTGCAGCATTCATTCTTCATAATGATGAAAGTGCTGTCAAAACCTTTGGGAGTGATCAGTGTATCTGCTCAAAACAAAAATGGAGGGTTTTTTTCTGGATTTTAAGATCTGGGAACTTCAAGCGTTATCTTGAAGTAGTAGCTGCTAATCCAGATATGAATTAAAAGGAGCCTCAGTTCAATATATGAATCAAAAATCATTCTAGGAATTAGTTTTGCTACATCATAATTTGTGTATTTTGTAGCTTTTAAGTGTGTTAACTGGTGAGAGATTAACCAGTTAATTGTCTTTCCAGCATCTTGATGTTGATTCCTGTGAGGTGTAGAGCACCTGTGGTGAGGGAAACTCCTACAATGTCTCAAAGTTGTTTGAAATGCTCAGCCATAGACACAGGTAAAACTTGTGTCCCCCACCTGAGTGACAGCTAATGCAGAGCATCTGGGTAATGTCAATTGTTTGGGAATGCTCAGTAAGTCCTGCAGTTTGTTGAGAAGAGTACCAGGGAAAAAAGACAGACAAGATCTTTCATTCCAATGAAGGAGAGCTTCCCCAATGAACCATTCTCTTGAAGGGCTTCTGTTGGCCTGACCTTACTTACCCTATATATGTTTTTTGTCTTCCTTTTAGTACGTAAAACGAACTGCCTGGCCAATAATCTTGCTATTTGGGAGTAACTTGGAGGATCACGGATGTGTTGTGTTGACACTGAGTCAGCAGTTGTCTCGCTGTACATATGTCAGAGTGAGTGAGGCTTCGGCAGACAGCCAAAAGTCATTTGTAACATATTTCTTCACGGAACTCTGCTGTAGTATGAAAGAGTTGGTAGACTTTAATTGCCAGACTCCCAGTTTGTGAAATACATCTTCAGTGTCTTTTAACTCTGGCCTTTCATAGTAATTTTTGTTCAGCTTTGTCTACAAAATCCAATTACTGGTGATTTAATTAAATGATAAAGAGATAGAGCAACACTGAGAGACTTATGAGAATGAAGTCTTGAGCAGATCTGCCCTGAGCAGTTGTAACTTGCAGTGTGTAAAGAGAGCTTGTGTGTGCCAGTCACCTCTCCGTGAGAGCTCCTGGCAGTTCTCTGGGAGCACAGGCAGAGAGGGGCTTGCAGCAGGTCTCACCAGAAAACAATTACTCTGCTCATGCATGCATAGATAGGTTTTAACAGTTTGTTTCGGCCTGCAGTGGAAGGAGGCAGAGACATACAGAAACGTTTATCAAAAGCACTTGGATGGAGAATCACTTGGTGCAGAGTAAGCATCAAGTAAGAACCTGGCTCCTCCCATAGTCCAGGTAAGTAAGGGTCACAGCCTTCAACCTGTTCTGGAAGAATTCACTTTACAAAAACAATAGTTGGGAAGATTGTCCCCAGTTTAAATGGTGCCAGCAAGATTTGAGATATTCTGCCCCTGCTTTCAAACTGCAGTGAGATTAACTTCAAATGAACTCAGAGATAAAAAAAGACAATTTAAAATGTTGTCAAATTCCATTTGAATTACAAAAAGGCACCAGAAGGAAGTAATTTTATTGTTCTAAGCCAAAACTCTCAAAAGGTTGGGGTTAAAAAGACAAACTGGTGATTTTTTGAATTCTTGTGACTATGTGGTCTGATACTGCATTTAATTACACAGTCACATAAACACTTTTTTTGGAAGTGCCTCTTTAAATGAATGGAATTTAGAGTGTTCACTAAATTGGAATATATTGGTTTTTTCATCCTCTTTCAACACGTTTGAAGGGTTGAACATACTACATATTACTGTTACCCGATCTGAAGACTATGTTCATTTCTTTTAGGTGCATTTTTAGATATTGTGTAGTTAGAAACTGGAATGTTTTAGCAAAAACAGTTATGAGGTAAATGACGCTGTTTTGCAGCTTGAAGAAAGGGAGACTATGGCATAGATATGAAAATGAAAATATTCTGGAAAAAAATCAAAGTCAAGCTCTCTTTGGGTGAACCACTAGGACTGCAGTTAATTTTCTTTTAATTTACAAAAACTTTCAGTGGTTTGTTTCATTAAGACTTGTGGAAAGTACAATGTTGGAATTGGCCCACATAAGCATATGCAAGTGACTTCATCATGGTTTACAGGGGAGTCTGAGGCAGAGCAGCAAATTGAATTAGAGCTTTCTGAGGAAAGGTCTAGAGTCCTGCCTATAGAAACAGCCTAGTTGTACTCAGACAAATCTGTAGAGCTGGAGGAGACCTCCTCCTAAGTGTTTATTTTTGATTGTCAGTAGTAGAGAAATGCTAAAAATTAGAGCACGCCCCTTAACAGAACCTCTTCAAGCATTTGGTGTCTCTATGGCACGTGCCATTTCTGACTCACCAATGTCATTAGGAAAATGCATTATCAGAAACAGGCTGAGCCTTTTTCCTGAGCAGCTGAATAAACTGCTTTCTTGAGGCAAATATTGTTGTACCGTGGATGGAAATCTTTATCACAGTTTAGTCTGGGGCTTGAAGATATTTCTTGCCTTCCTTTCCTCTTCCCCTCTCCCCGTCTGCTCCAATTCAGCTTTGTACCAAGTCTTCAGTGT
This sequence comes from Acanthiza pusilla, assembly GCA_036630365.1. NCBI lineage: Eukaryota > Metazoa > Chordata > Aves > Passeriformes > Acanthizidae > Acanthiza > Acanthiza pusilla. The sequence goes on along the minus strand of JAXCHO010000023.1, from coordinate 4,958,030 downwards.
AACAAAAGATGTGAGATAATTGCTCTTAGGAAGCTGGAATGTGTATAAGAGCAAAGGCAAATTTTTGCTGTTGGTCAGTAGATAGCAGACCAGATCTGCAAATCAATAATGAAAGGGAAAGGTGTTTCAAACACCCTGACACTCATATTCCTACCAATAACCTCTTTTCCCTGTGTTTAACAGAGACACTAGTTAATGGCCATTCTTCCTTTTTGGCACAAATACTCATTGATTCATACAGTCCTCCCGTGGATTTGATGAACACAGAAAGGAATATAGCAGACCGCCATTTAACAACCATTAGTATAAGAGGATACAGAGGATCTTGTTGAATTTGACTGTGTTAACTTGTTTGCAGGTATCTGGATAAAGATGGAAGGTTGATTATTTTTAAATCATTGCAAATTACCTCTGTTCAAGTTCATTTTTTGACTGGGATTGTAAAGGAGAGGAAAAAAGAGAAAAATCCAGAATGCAGTAGTATGAAATGTGGGGAAGATTCCCACACCTGCTTTTTTAGTTAGTATCAAAGTAAGCCCTATGAACACCTGGGTCTCCTTTACTCAGAAGAAGGACAGTAGAAAATTGTTAATAGAAGAGGTTCCAGGCCTAGAACTGTGCTTAGAGAAAACTCCTTCTGAAAGGAAGATATTTTTGTCCCTTGGTATCACATCTCAGCAGCCTTCATTAGCACAATGTGGGTTTGTTTTCTTTCCACTATTCTTGTGTGGCTTTTCCTATACTATAGAAAAATACTGATTTATTTCTTGTGTTTTGAGTTAGTCTTTCCAATTTATTTTTCATATAGCAGATTTTGATTAATTAGATTATTTTTGTTTTTGAGCATGTTGTAATTCTTTAACCCAAAGTGGCCACAGCGTGGAGTCCCCGCTCATCACTCACCCCAATCCAGGCTCTTCAGGGTGGGTGGTGTCTGCTCATTTTGTTCAAAAGTCAGTCTCATATATCTCCTCTGTACTCACCCACTTGTCTGCGTCGGTGTGCCATGGAGTAGATGTCTTAATTGGGAGGCTGTATTTGAGGGTTTTCCTTGCAGAGGTCTTTCCAGCTCCCACCCCCAAAGAGTCTTTTGCAGAGGTGCTGCTGATGTTCCAGTGAAACTGCTTTCCTTGTGGTCCTTCATGGACATCTAGGAGTGAGCTGTGCAGAACTAATTTCATTGCCAATGACAGCAAATCTGTGGCAACAGAGAAACAGAGGCAGAAATGGGAATTACTCTGTGACTGCTGGGAGGACCTGAGAGGAAGGAGGGACCTGATAAAAGTCTGAGAACTGTTTACCGCAGTTTCAATATGTCAGGAGCCCAAATAATGATGGTTGTTTCTTTTGTTCTTATTTTGGGATTAATATGGACACCTGTAGCCTCAGCTGCAGAGTGAGGAACTACTCAGGCAAATAATTAAAAATGCACACCAGATAAAAGCAATTTAAAACAGCCATCTTCCCTTCTGAGGAATTTTGAATGAGTCTCACTTGTCCAGGATTGCTTGCTATGAGTAAGGGAGAGGTAACACAGAATAGCAAAAATACTGATGAAACTACTTGCTTGATGTGTTATTAGAAAAAAGAGGGTGAAGTGGAGAACCAGATATGAAATTAAAAAGGAGGACATACAATTCTACATTACGTAATGTTTTATTTAATAAAATAGTACTTGAAAAATACTATTAGAGAAATGAGTAAAGCTTTGAGCTGTTGAAAGGATCAGACAAGTAGTTTCTGAATTTGTATTATGGCTATCAATCCAGCAAAGTCAAGACCACACCAGATAATTCATAAAACTTCATGGACTTGGAGTAAGGGAAATGTTCTTTATTAATATGTGTACCAAGCTTCGGTAAAGATAAAATATTAATAATCTCTATGTATCAAATCCATGTTATTTGAATCATTTTTACTTTCATTTCTCTATTTTGTTATGAGGCAGGATGTAAATATAAGTTTAGTAGAGAAGGAGATTAGTTGAAGTGAAGGCAGGTTCCAACCAGGTAGATCAGTCTTGGGATGGGAACACACTGTGCTGAATTGCCCACACAGCGCTGCCAACGTATATGAGTCATGAGTACCAATGCCACTTCCATTTATAGATTCCTTAGGAACAGAGGCAGCTATAAATGCCATTGAGTGGCAATTTTTTTAAAGAAGGTTTGGACTCAAAATGTTGATCTCCACAGAACTAATTAAATCAACACAAGATGTCCAAAGTAATTCCCCTTTGAGAAATTACTCAAGTTGCCAAATACAGTTCCCATCCTCCAGGGATGTGCCAAGGCTTCAATAATTGCTTTTGTCCCCAGAATACTCAAGCCATCAGAAATGTTCATATAAGACATTAACAATGAAATTTGATGTTTAGAATATCAATGTTTTGAAGTAAAAGCTTCTTAAAACATTGGATTCTTATTTTTCTAAGGGAAAGTCCCAAAATTTTAACAGCAAATTGTATCAGATTCATGTTCTGAAAATTCCCAGGCTAAAAAGTAGCTCAGTTAGTTATTTCATTTATTAAGGTGCTCAGAGATTGAAAGAGTAGGGTACCTTGAACTGTATGTATATACTATATGTGGAGTAAAAGCTGTGAATAACCTTGTAGTGTAACACTTTCACAGGCTGGGAACACCATTCACAATGTGCATATATTAACTCAATACTTACGCACATACTTTATATATATATGCATATGGTTTAGATGAATTAATTTACATTTACACACACCAAGTATTTATTGAGAAACCAAGGAACAGAACAGGAGTTCCAGATTCCTCTTCCATTATCTTATGGAAAGAATGGTCTTCGTGGCCTGTATAATTCAAACTGCAAAATATCCGCTGTAGACAAGGCCTTTGTGCCTGATATAATTATCAGGCACTATGTTGGGGTATTTCTTGTTTCTGTTGTTTCCATTTAGATGAATATTTTTCTTGTTCTTCAGAGTAAAAAGGAATTTAGGGAATGCTGCTGTTTGTACATGTATACCTGTGTGCATATCTGTATGTATATATTTATAGTTAGTATTCTTACATATATATTTATAGTATATTTATGGATATACTACATCTAGGATTTTTTCTCAACATCAACATTTATCACTTCTCAACAGAAGAAGTTTCTGGCGTCCAGATGGGAGCACCTGCCCTGGCAGAGCACACACACAATGTCACATATTTAAGTCCTGTGGATGTAGTTCAGGCTGAGAACCTGAAATTGTCACTTGTGTCCTATATGAATGTCTTAACCTTGAGGCAATTTTTGGGTTGTTACAATTTCCATCTCTCTTGTGAAAACAGTTCTGCTTTATGTAAGTAATTAAAATACTAATTGAATCTGGATCTTTCACAACTTGAGATAAGTCCCATAACCAGTGGGCTTAGAAAAACAGCCTACTTAGCCCTATGAATGTGTAATTAGTTATACAAGATGAGGTTACTCCAGTAGAATAATTGAGAGCAGCTCACCTGAGAATAGCAGAGAAGCTGGTAATTAGTGCACTCACCTAGTCTGTAGGAGATCCACTCATTCCTGGTATGACTTAGCCTGTGCTGGGATTTGAAGTATGGCATCTTGGATTTTCAGTGAGGCTGTGACTGGTTAAATTGTGGGAGAATGCTTGTCCAGATTTTCATAAGAATTTTTAGATGGTTTGGGATTTCTCTGGATGAAGAGAAAAAGAGATCCTTAATTTTTTTTTGTAGGAGAAGCATTTCCTCTTGCTTAGTTCTATTAAAATTAACAGCACCAGAAATTAAAGAACTTTAAAAAAAGTATCAGTAATGATTCCTGAAATATTAATCTGTTAATATTATGATTTATGATAATACATAATAAGTCACTCCTGTTGCTGATAGGAAAAGTAGAAAATGGGAAACAAGATGTTTGCATTGGCCTGTATTTGTGTCTTGACTTCTAGTGTTTACATGTTTTCCTTTCTCCTGGCATCAGCATTATGGAAAAACCTTAGCACTGTGTTTATAATAGATTCTGCATACTTAACAGCAGTTCCTTTGGGAAAACAAAACTCAAATACCTAGGAAATGTTGCAACCTTTCTTGCCTTCCATAGGATATGACAAGCTTCCTCCTTGCACAGTACATGGTGTCTGCCTGCAGTCCTGCTGGCACTCGCTGCAGACAGGTCCCAGGCGCTTCTGATATGGGCTGTTCCCCTCCACATGTTCCCTACCCACCAGGAGGGATCAGGGAAGAGTATTGCCAAAACATTGTGCAGTAACTTGTGCTGCCAAAATTCTTGACTGCATTTATTCCTTCCACTGAAGGGAAAACTCCTCTCCGAAACAGACTGGGGCTGCGTGCAATATATGCAGTAACACCCTGAGCTCCAAAATGTATAAGCTCCTTACAGAACTTCAACAGAACACAGCCTCACAGAAAGTCTTTTTGCCCCCTCTAAAGGCTCACTATTTGCACAACCAAACAATCTGTTTTGCCTTACAAAATAAGAGGGTAAGCACTCTTGCAGTTAATTGCTGGCTCGGGAATTTAGGAGATAATATAATCCTACTTATGCAAAATTATACTTTAGTAGTCCAATCCTTTAAATTGCTGAATGTGTCTATAAAGCTGATCTGTTCTGTTACCTGCTTTGGTTGTCTGAGAGTAGTTTGGCTCCATAATTTGTTTGAGGGAATGGATACATTGATTTAAGTTTCTGTTATAATGTGTTGCACATTAAATATGCAAATGGTTGCTGTCCTTAACTGCAAACTCTCTTGGCTCTGTAGTCTCCTCTTTTTAATTTTTTTATTGCAAATTGCATTGTGTTGCCTGGTACCAGTGAATCATCCCAAAATGTGGTCTGTTTCTCTCACCTAAGCAAAGCTGTGATGCTGTGCCAGACTTGACTGGAGCAGCCTTCTGACTATAACAGAGAAATGGTAGATGGCTCCTTCTGCCACAGCCCCTTAATACTCCTTGGCAGTTCTTTTTGGCATTCAGAGGCAAACGCTACTGAAGAATCCTTGTTCTGCTTAACTGCTCTATCTGATGTTCAGTAATGGGAGGCACCAAAGTGAAGCCTAGATCCACTACAGTGGGTAGATTGGTGTTCAGTGGTAAGGTAAACTATTACTTTTACCGTAACTCTGAGCTGTCTGATGCCTGTGTGTCAGTCAAAATGTCTCCACATCTGAGATATTTTGAAGATCTGGATGTAAATTGTTTCTAGTTTTGCCCCTGTGTGCCCGTCAGGAGACCAAACAGTTTCTCCAATGTCGCGGTCACATAATTTTCTCTTTGTCGACTGGAGAGACACCTTTCATTCTGTGTTTCTATTCTAGCTCTCCTTTGCACTTTCATTCATGCTTCAGGTTATCACTTGACATTCTTAAAGCATGTGCTAATGTCATCTGTCAGTTCTTCCTTGTTAGGTTTTAATGTTTTATGTTCATGTGCTCAGCCTGTGGTGCCTGACACTAATTCTATCCAAGGGATTCTGGAGCTCTCCCATGAGGTTGTTAAGTTCATCTTTTATCAAATACAATTGTAGAGTTCTGTGACTTTGAGTTGGGCAGGGAGAACAGATCTAATAACATGACTAAAATTTTTGTATTTACTATCAATTTTGATTCATGCTTCTTCTTTTATCCCCCTGCCTAAACTTTTAAAAGTTTATCAAAGCTGCTTTCTGACCTTGGTTTGAATTGTAGGTGAGTTTAATCATCATCATATGGTCTATTTCCTTAAAGATATGATGATACAAACATAATGATATTCCTCTATCTGCTATGGAGCTGGTTTGAAATAATTAATAGGCGTGGGTTTTGGTTTCCCTGTCAATAAAGTGACCAATATATTTTGCTGTGTTTGCTGTTAACTGATCTATTTATTCTACTTGGGAAATGAAATGAAAGTCACCCAAATGTGCCTCTTTTCTGTGAAACTTCTCAGTTGTTTACTGGGCTAATTTTGTTGCACCCCAATCATGGCCACTGTTCACAATAACAGGGATATTATGTATTCTGGTTTTATTCCAGTTGTGATTGCAAACAACTGGACTGTCTGACAGCACAATTGCTATTACAGACTTTTTGAAAATCTCTTAATATTTTTCATGAATGGTGCTTGTCACTTTACATTAGCTGTAAAAAATGAGAACAGTCACTCGACACTTTTGGTTTAAAATCTGCTTGGTGCTTTCTGACCCGGAAACGTACTTGCTTCTAAACAGGTTGTAGAAGGAAATTGCTCTTGGTTTTTATTTCCCCTGCTCCCTGGTGTGAAGAATAATACCGGGTTTTGCTACATGTTGAGGCTGACAACACTACCATCATCTGAAATGCTTGCTCTGAGTCTTCAGTTCCACTGGTGTCTTTTGTATTTTCCATATTCTTAAAAGCATGAGATGACTAAAGGTTTATTTGCTCCTTGTTTAGTAAATGCTCTCTATTAAATTTTTCCTTTTTGTATTTACTTAGTTTTTATAATTTCTGACCCTGTGAAGATTTTAGATCTCTGTCAGTCTGCCAGAAGATCTATATTGCCAAATGTAGTCTCTCATTTAGGCTTGATCAGTTAAAGACAATGTAAGCATATTCTGAGTGTTAACTTCTTTTTATGCTTGTTATTTGTCAAGTGAGTTGGACAGGAGTGCTGATTTTAAAAAGCATCCATTGGCTGTACATTAATTATAATATTGCTTTCTATTTTGCTTTCTATTTGCTACAAGAAAATAGGGATCGGCTTGTGAGTTTTCCTTGTGAAAGCCTCATAGTTTTCTGTGAGAAAAATGTTTTCGTAAGCAGATTAAAGGCATCTTGAACTAAGAAAATCTGTACCACCTTGGAGGTAGCAGCTCTGTTGTCCGGAGGGAAATAGACTTCAGTGTTGATGATAGTTAAACACATTTCAACTCTTTTGTAAAGTGTATTCCTTTAAGTATCCTAGTGATAAGCATTAGGAAACAAAATTTGTTTCTTTAGTGGTGTGCTGGAAAGGTTTTGTTCATGCCATATAACTGAATGTTAGTTTAAACTGTTGTGCCCGGGGTGTGTTCATATTTGAAGTTCTCAAATGCCATTATAAAATTCATCTAGTTCCTTGCTTTTTCTGGCAATATTACTAGTGATTCAAGATGTTTAATTTCACAGTAAGGCAACTGACTTCTGTTCCTCCCTGATAGTTGGTATTCAATTTCTCTGCAAGGATAGACACTCCTGTTCTAACAACAAGGCAAGGTCAAAGAATTCTTATGCTCCAGCACCAATTAAAGTCCATGCAAGTATTTTAGAGAGAGTCCTATTTTGAAAATCAATTAACTGCTGTCACCTCAACTCACCAAACTACTGGTGCTCCCTCTACTTCACTGCTTGAGAGAAAAATAGTAAAAAACAACATGGTGTCTCTACTGGAAAATGTAGTCATTTGACCCTTTCATGTGTGTCTCTTCATCACACCTGGGCCTTGCTGCATTACAATTTTTATATTTTTATTTTTAAATATAAAAGGTGTGCCATTGCTACTATCAATGCACCCACAGTGGCAGTGGAAATACACAAGCCTCCCATTCCTACAGCCACTTGGAGTGATAGATCAGCTTAAGCCAGCTCAGAGCAATTCACTGGATTCTGAAAACAGCTGCCAGAGCTAACAAGCCTCAAGTGCTCATTCTGACAGTCTGGTTGCATATAGTGCCGAGCTGCTGTTAGGTGTGGTGAGGATGCCTTTCTATAGATAAGGCTGTATGTGGGTCAATTTCAAATACTCAAAATCCAATTAAGACTGAGGGCTTTCAGTTTGGCCTTCAGCCACTATGAGGGCAAAATAATCTTCTTTTTGCAAAGAAAACTGTTATTATAAATGTTTGTCTTGGCATTGTCTGTGAAAGACATTTTTTACAGCAAACTGTACCTTCCTTGTCCTGCTCACAAGCAAACATGAATGTCAGTGCAACACTGGGGTTTGCATATGTTTACTTACTTGGCAATATGATAAATTAAAAGAATAAAAACCCAAACAACAAAATTTGGTAGTAAATGTTTTAGTGTGGATTTTATCTATCCAGACTGCTCCGGGGGTCACATACAAATTTAGTGCCCACATAGATGGGAGCCAACTGAAAAACATGTGAATTTACTGTTTTATTGCTCCTTTTATTATTACAAGCCCTGAACACACAATCCTTAGCCCACTTAACTTTTGTGTTTTCACATTATTTATGCATCCACAATGCGATGAATGTGAATGCTTAGTAAATAGCTATAGTAATACAGTGGACTCCAGCAGTAGTGTCCCTTTTGGTCTTTTGAAAGCCTCCTGATACAGTTGGTACTCATGTTACAAGAATTTCTTTATCAGAGACAAATTGGAGCATCTAAGCCACATGAAAGCTTTCCCCTTATCTGTGGGTGAATATTGTTACAATCCAGCAAGGTTAAGATTGAATTTACTCGTGTAAAAAAAACCAAAAGCAAAACAACATCTGAAAATGTCTCTGGTTATTAGAATAGCTGACAACTGGATTCAGAAATCTGATTTATCTAAAAACACAATATAGAAGAGGGGAGTAATATTTCTGTTTGTCTTTGTCTATAAAAATTGTCTACTATGGCCAATTGAAATGTTTTACATTCAATAAAATGAATGAGTGTTGGCATTTGCAGCACTTCCTACACATCACATTAGGAGAATGGAACAGCAAATGTTGCAGTAATTTGGCTGAGTTGTCTAAGACGAAGTGCTTGCTGCACTGACTGAGTGTTTATTTCCAGAGGGGCAGCGTTTTTTAGCTGTCTTTTATCTTTGCTGCTTCTCTGTTGTGTGCACCCGCATCTTAGAATTTTTTCAGTAGAGCATGTGTATTGTTGGTGATTTCATATGCTTGGAGCCAGGCAGCATAAAGCTGGGGAAGAACCTCATCCTAAACAGGGGACAAACTCGTCTTGGCCCAGTTTAGATCAGCAAAGCTGCTGTTCTGGTGCTCTGCATCAGACGACAAGAAAAAATCGTGATCCATGGTTAGTACTTCCAGGTGCTGTATGATACAGTTAATAATACACCAGTTTCAGGCAAGGTTAAATCCCAACTGTGCAGATAACTTTCCTTTCCATGCTGGATGTTAATGGTAATCCAATTCAACTGATGGTTAGTTGATAACTAAAAGGAGGAAAAACCTCTGATGAAGTGAGAGTGGGAACAGCTGAGAAATTAGGCGGATGGTTCATTCATTAGCTAATTTTTTTTTTAATGCAGTTATCAGGATTATTTTCTTTTCCTCCTTTCTTCTCTTTTAATAGCATGAACTTAAGATATGAAGCTAATACAATTATGCCTTCAGGGGTAAATGGTGTGAAAATCTTGCAAATCACTCCTAATGATTCAGGCAGTGTGACTAGAGGTTTTCCCTTGAGGGAGGTTATGGTTTAAAATAGTGAATTTGGTGAAAGTTCTGCAGTGGAAGAATCTTGCTGGGATTAGTGTGTGGATAACAGAAGAGCCACAGAGTTTTTAGGGCTTGGGAATTGATTGTTATTACTTGAAATCTGCGATTGTCCACAAGAGGCTCCTTACTAAGTTTAGTAGACAGGATCCTTTCAATATGGAAGAAATGCTTGGAAAATGAAGAAAAGCAGTGAATCAAATGGTAAGCTTTCTCAAAGGAGGGAAATTACTACTGAGAGCTGTGTTATTTATAAATAATCTAAAAAGGAGAGATAGGGAAAACAATGAATTTGGTAGTGCAGTGTCACTGAGGATTAAGAGAAGGGTTGATAATGAAGAAGTGGCAGGACCTTCATTCGCAATAAAATGCCAGATGATGTTAAGTACAGATTAATGTAAACTGTTAAATGTTTGAAAAAAATACTAGTTTTATGTACACAGTGCTTGGCCCTGGGTTGACTATTGCCACTCAGGGAAGAAAAAGATGCTGGGGTTGGTTATTGCCCCAGTTCCATGCAAGTGTCAGCACAGCGCTTGGTAGCTATGCAAGACACAACAATACTAGAAATTATCAGAGAAAAGCAGAGAACAGAATGTCTTTGTACCATTGTAGGATTGCCTGGTGCACCAGTGGCTCAAATAATGTGTGCATCTCTGGTCCTCCTACATTTCAGAAAAGGATGGTACAGAAATGAGAACAGCACGAAGACAGGCTATTAGAGTAATCAAAGATGTTCCCTATGAGGAACAACTAAATAATCAAAAACCCTTGGCTTGACAAGGAGACAGCTGCAGGAAATGAGATAGAAACCTACAGAATCATGGTATTGGGACAAGCTTAACAGAGGCTGGCCAGCTTCTCTCCTACTGCAAGTGCACAGGGCTGCTGGATGAAAGTAGTGAGCACTTCTTTAGAGCAGTGAAATAAGCTACTAGATTAGTGTCTTGTGTAATTAAACTGTTCTATACTGCTCAGAATTACCTGATGGTAACAGTTCTATCTATTGTTCCTTTATCCTGCGAAAATCTGAGCATAATTTTTGACACTTAGGCTAGGTGGAAGTCTAGTCAAAAGAGAAAATTGGTGAGCTTTACAGGTAAAGGAGAAAAGGAGAACATTTTTCTAGTTCACCAATTCTGGCCAGTCAAATAGTTCGGCCCAGTTCTGCAACACGTAGTCAAATTACTGCTACATAGAATATCTGAAGCTCAAAGCCCTGACTGGGCTTGCACTACTATTCAGGTTGTTCTCCCTAGAGGCTGATGGCATATTCCTTGTGACAGGCAGTACTTGAAGGAGCTGTCTGTTTCCAGTTTATATTACTACTAAAAATCCCTTGTTAGTGATTAAAGCAATGGATTAGGCATTTTGAAGCACTTCTGAAAGAAATAGCTGTTACCTTACAGCACATCAGAGGTCTAAAGGTGTCATCTATAGCAGGTCATCCCCTTTCTTGTTCACGATCATTCATCTCAGTGCACAATGGGCCTTCTTGAGCAACTTTTACAAGGTTCTCTTTGGTAGAGTTACTCCTGATTTGCAGGAAGGAGAACAGAGTAATACCCAAAATACTTACTTTTGTTTATGTGGAAATTTCACAGAACTGTTCCCTGGGAAACCTTTCCCTATCTTACCCACCTACAACCAGACGAAATGGTAAACAGTTTACGACTTTTTTGTGGTGTAATCCTGTTCCTTTTTTATCTCTTCTTTTGTTTTTTTTATCAGTGTCAGTTTTGCTCAGGGTATTTCTAAGCCTGATCAGGCAGAGTACATTTAAGGTGGAAAATTACTTTAAGTGAGGTGCTAGTATTTATTCTTTACCCAGCCTGTACATCACTGGCGACATACCACATTGTTGCTGGATTCCCTATGTTTTGTGTGCAAATATTAACCCAGCATCTGACCCATTTGTTCCTACCAAAGTAAAACTGTGGTGATTCAGTATCCTGGGCAGATTTCAACCTGGGTAATTACGTACTTCTCTATACAAGTTACCTTCTGACTTCCATTTCAATGGATGACTGTATTTATCCTGCTGTATTTCAAAACCTTTTCAATTCCATTTTTGGTGTTCGGTTGTCCTGTTACCTGAAAGTACCTTCATTTTGAATTGTGTGGCAATCCATTAAAAAATTTTCTCTCTTGACACACAGTGCATATTGAAACCTTCAGGGAGGGAATGTACTTCTATGTGCCACTTTATTATCATCTCAATTACTATTATATAAGAGAAAATATGAGCGTATTTTCAAGTTAAAACCAAGGTGAAACAGCAGAGGACAAACACCAAGAAGAACAAAATGTTTCTGTAATTAAAAAAAAAAAGCAAGACTATAATAATTGAATATTAAAACTTCAGAATGTCTTAATACACAGAGTGAAAGAATTGCAGTAACAATTTCCTAAACAAAAAATTTAACCTGTGTTCATTTTTTTTCCTTTCTTTTTTACACTATTCCACTCTTATCCTTGTACTCTGGGCCCTGGGGAGAAGAGTAGATTCCAGAGAGCTTTTTGCTAATTGCCGCTTAGATAATTTCCTTTTCTTCAGAAAGTCATATCTTTCCTTTAGTTTGCAAAATTAGAAAAATAGGAAATAGTCTCTACTTCCAAAATCCTTGTCACTGTTCTTCATTAGGTTTGCAATTTGTCTGCTTCCAAAGTGGATACACTTCCTATCAGGCAATGGTCATCATGGTGAGTCTACTGTGTTCAAGGACTGTTATTTGTTTTATGGAATTAATGACTGTTATCTCTCATATTTTTTAGCAGATTTTGTCATCTCCATAGCAAAATATCTCTCTACAATAGTGTGTGTATATACAAAAATATCTTCCTGTAAAGGCGAACTAGTAACAATGTGAAATCAGTATATATTATTACTTTGTCTTTAATTACTGTCCTAAGGTGCCCTAGGACATTGTGTTCCTCCATTTTATCTAAAGTGTATTCTCCACTTTGTTTTCATCTGCTGTCGCCCTTTCTATTTCTGCAATTTGTTCTAGTCTTATGCTGATTCGCTCATACACCTTAGGTATTGATGGATTAGATCTTTTTTGTTTCATGGTGTATATAAGGACTAAACTTTTATTCTAGGCACTAACATCTGGCATCAATCTCTTCTGGGGGCAAACTTGATTTCACTTGTCTGCAAGAACCTTTGAGTTATTTTTTAATAACTAAAAATCACCAGATAGTTATTCCTTCCTCTGTCAAGAGATTATGGAATGGTTTGCATTGGAAGGAACCTGTAAAGGTCATCTAGTTCCAGACCTCTGTAAAAAGCAGGGACGTCTTCAACAAAATCGCATTGCTCAGAGCCCCATCCAACCTGACCTTGAATGTTCCCAGAGATGGGGCATCTCCACCTCTCCTGGCAAACCTTGTTCCAGTGGTTTACCACCCTCACGCTAAAAAATTCCTTTATGTCTCATCTGTATCTACCCTCTTTTGGTTTCAAACAATTACCCCTTGTCCTATTGCAACAGGCCCTGATAAAAAGTTTGTCCCTGTATTTCTTTTGAGCCTCCTTTAGGTATTGAAAGGCCACAATAAGGTCTTGCTGGAGCCTTCTCTTTCCACGCTGAATGCCCCCTGCTCTCTAAGCCTGTCTTCACAAGAAAAGTGTTCCACTCCTTTGATCATTTTTATGGCTTTCCTCTGAACCTGCTCCAATATGTCCGTGTTGTTCCTGTACTGATGACTCCAGAGGTGATTGCAGTATTCCAGGTGGCGTCTCACAAAAGGCAAATAAGAGTGGGAGAATCACTTGCCTCCGCCTGCTGGTCAAGCTTCTTTCAATGCAGCCCAGAAATGGCTGAGTCACAAGAACACAATGCAGCTCATGTTCAGCTTTTCATTCACCAATACCCAGAAGCTCTTCTCAGCAGGGCTGCTCTCAAACAAACCCTTCCTTCCCTAGCCTATACTGATTCTGGGAGGTGCCCAGGGTGCTCTCAGGAGGTTCCCGTGGGCCCTTGAGCTTGTCCAGGTCTCTCTGGGTGCCATCTGATTCCCCAGATGTGTCAACTCCACTGATCAGCTTTGTGTCAGCTGCAGACTTGCTGAGGGTGCACTTGAAGCCACTGTGTGATTGATGGAGATATCAAACAGTCCCAGTACAGACCCTGAGGGGACACAACTGTCACCATTTGTCATCTGGATATGTAATTGTTGACTACTACCCTCTGTATGGGATCATCCAACAAATTCCTCATCCACTTAACAGTCTGCCCATCAAATTCACATCTCTCCAGTTTAGAGAGGAGGATGGGGGTCCATGTCAAAGAGCTTAGAGAAAATGGACTAGACAACATCTATAGCTTTTCCCTTCTTGTCCACTGATGTGGTCACTCCGTCGTAGGTTGCTCATTCATGACTTGCCCTTGGTGAAGCCATGCTGGCTGTCTTGTTCCATCTCCTGGTCCTCCATGTGCCTTAGCACAGCTTCCGGGAGATCCTGTTCCCTGATCTTCCCAGGCACAGAGGTGTGGCTGACAGGCCAGCAGTTCCTGGGGTCCTCCTTTCTACTTTTTAAAAAATAGGACTCTTTTATGTCTCCTTAAAATACCATCCAGTGGTAGTAATGGGGCCATTATTGCTATGAAAGATCATACTGAGAAGGAGATTGTTTTGAGGCTTTGAGGCATTTGAGGCCTGCAGAGGCAGATTTCATGATTTAGAGCAACAAGCACTGAAGGTGCATGGTGAGCAACCAGTGCCTGACAAGGGAAGAGAGTAGATGAGATTCCTTTTTGCTACGTGGAATTTCTAATAACATACATACTTCTACAACTTTATGAACTGCTTTCAGTCACTATTAATATGATCACTAAGCTTTAGCATTTCATGCCAGAATTCCCTAGGCTCTTCTTTAGAAGAACCAAGTATATCAATACTGACCCTCAAATGTAGCTTTTTGCTGAATGTTGTGCTTGGCTCATTCAGTCTGTCACCAAGCTTGGTTAGCATTTTAGAGCTCCCCTTAGGAACTGTTGATTACATAGAACAAAAGAGTAAGGCAATCATTCGCATTCCTCTTGGCAGGTTAATTTATATGAAATGAACGTTGGATGGTACCTTCTGGGCACATTTTATGCAACTTGATGGTAGTTCAAATTCACTGCCTTGAGGCACTCATCATGACCTAGCATAAGCAAGGGTGTATGAGTCAAGGAATTTGTTGGCTGCCATCTGTCCTGGCTGGTGCATGCTTTCAGATGTGTCCCCTAAGGCTAACCAAAAGAATAAAGCATCTGGGAAGGTTTTGACCAGTTTTAAATGCCCTCCTATTGTCTAGGCATGACTTACTCTTTTGACTGTAAATTTGTTATGCAAAAACAGTAAAACATCTGTGGTTAAAATTCACTGGGATTAATGTGTTGTCTATAAACTTGTTTGAAATAGTAGTGCCTTAGTTTGAAGTTGTTATTCTTGGTAATTTTCTATAAAGAAGGAATTGACCAATCCAATTCATGTACAGTTGCATGAATGTTAGGATATGTGTACAGTTTTACCACTCCACTGTTGAAGCAAACCATCTGTCAGCACGATTTACATGAGAAAACTGCTTCCCCTCTGAACCGCTCGTATAACGAGAGAACAGCGCCATTGCTGCAGTGAGCTTTGTACTGCGTTTCAGTGTTTGGCAATAGCTCACAGAAACTTGCTATCATGGGTAGCTGTGCACGCCTGTCATTCATCAGAGCATTGTTCCAAGCTCCCAGTGATTTCCACTGCCTGTCTTCCCTTTCATTTGCCTGTGATACCATGTACGCGGCCTGTAGAGAATTTGGAGCCAAAAATAAAAGTAGTGTCGATGCCGGATTGAGTGAAAACTGAGCTCCTTAGCCTTTCTGGGGAGACATATATTTAGAATTGTAGTAATTTGTCAGCTCCGGCACTTAAGCAGCTCTGGCAGTTACAGTCTGAGGTACCAAATTATTTGATTTCTCAAAATGGGAGCAAGAGTACAAATCTGTATGGCACCACTTTCTGAATACTGACTGACATTTTATGGTAATTACTATGTGTTCTGTAAAACTGATTTGGGCTGGTACTTCTTTTCTCTGGGAATGAAATATTAGTTTCATTGTAGTTTCTAATTCCCAGGTGGGACATCACTGGTACTGACAAGATCAGCAAAGGGCAGAAACATTTTGGGTCACTGCACCTTGAGTTTTCCCCCTCACAGGTAATTTCCTTCAGTTTGTGAGAAGGGGAGCCTGTTTGAGGATTTGTTAAAAGGGACTTCACCAGCCTTAGGGTACTGTAGACTTGGTTCTCTCCATCCCTTGGTCCTTCCATGTGTGCTCTTCTGTGAACTACTGTTCTGTGCAGGGAATAATCCCTGTAGCAGCAGGTGTGATTAAAGGGGCTGTGCAGACCAAGCTTAGGGTGATGTTGTCTGGCCCTGAAAATTATTTAGGTGTCCATGCTTTCAGGTGCTTAATTGAAATTCTGAACTGCCTCTGGGGTTATTCTTAAGATAGCTGCTCTTGTTGAATGGACATCTTGACATCAGCGAGGACTGCTGCTGTTTCAGTGGTCTTCCTCGAAAAGCTTTTTCTCACCAATGAGTGTCTAATTTTTTTCTTCCCTACATACGTATTTTATATGCTCCCACACATTGTGTTGCAGGAAATCAGAGGATGTTCTAAGGGCAGGAAAATTTTTTTGCAAGGGAAAAGTTCAACTGTTACTCATTTTGAGCTGTAACCAGTATTGTAAAATATGTTTCTAGGTTTTACAAAAAACCCTCAACTTACAAACCACTTGTATAAATATGGATGGCTTTCCCAACATATTATTTAAATTCTGATTAAAGTTTTGCTTTCCTGAATAGTGAAGATAGTGAAATGACAGAGTTAACTACAGGAAGAGCCATGAACAAATACTGCAGTCCATGAATATTGCATTGACTCTGAGATGCAAGTTTAAAGAGTCCCTTAAGATGTTATTTTGTAAACAGTGCTAGTGTAAACCAGGTTTAGGAAATGACTACTGTTGCTTAATGGCTTTCCAGCAACATTAAGTGCTCTTTCACCCAGAAAAACAAATGCATAGCAACTGGAAATTTAAAGTGGCTTTTATTTATATGATTCAAACCGTTGTCAAAACAGATTTTTTTAAACATTTAATGATCCAAGCAGTTATAATTTGATGTAAAATATTCCAACCTCATGTTACCTACATAATTGGCTAAATATTTTTAAAAGTCTTACTCTTGAAAAGTCTGTTCTGATATGTCCATTAATTACTCCCCATTAATTGAATCATATTTACCAGTTCCGATAAACGTGTTCTTCCCTAATATCTCCCTATTACCATACCAATGAGTTTTGCCTTGTTTTTGTGTGTTTTAATCCTCTGTCAGCTATTTCTTAGTTTTCTACATATGAAGAGAAAAGTAAAATAGAATTTCTGTCAGCTCCTTTAATTCTTTGTGTTAACCTTTGCTTTTGGAATTGCAGGTAAGGGCTGCCCTGGCCTGGAGAGTAGGTGTGTTCAGGGACTCCTACCCTGTGCATTTCCCTGGGGGCTCTTGGCAGCTGCAGGGCTGTGGCAGTTTTGGTGCGTAACAACATCCAGAGGATGTTCAGAAGTGGGGAAGCCTTGCCGTGAGAATTTAACCCATAGCAGAGCAGCTCATGCTTTTGTCAGAGATGCTTTTTCAAGGTTTTTTGGAGAGGGTGATTTGTGCTCTTCTCAGATGTTGCCTGGAGGCTGCGTAGCTGTTTCTCCAATAACAGCTGGAGTTGCTCTCCAAGAGATGATGACCCAGCCCTCCTTAGATTGCATGATATTACTGTTTCACCAATGCATCACAAAAATGTTGCAGGAAAAGTACTGAAATAAATGGTACTGTTACTGGGGCCTGGATATTTTTTAAAACAATTTAGCTCACACAAGCACAGAATAATAATTACAGTTAAAGGGAAAGGAATGTACTACAGATATGCCATGCTGAACCTGTGTCTCAGGCTCTGCTAGCTATGCCCGTGCCACCGTCCCTGTGTAAAACTTCACCTCGCTTCTGAGGAAGCAATGATCAGGAGATAGTTGGTTCTTTACATACTATTTCTGACATGATTCTGACTGTAGAAACCCCCCTTTTTAAAAACCACCCCATACCCATCAAAACTATTTAAAAATGCATATAGCTCGGTATCTGGTAAATGTGTGTGTGTCTAGGTGCCTAGAGTTTCTTCTGAAGAAAACAGAAACAGCAGAACTATTTTGTCTTGTTAGCAGCTGAAATTCCTTCTGCAGCTTGTGTGATAGCTGTGACTTTGCACACTAAAAGAAGCAATCTGCTGCTCCTGCTAATCCTTTCAGCCTCTCCTGAGTAATTCTGGGGCTATGTAGTCTGAGTTCATCAATATTACACAAAATCAAATAAATATTTTTCAGAGAGTATTAAAAACGTTGTTTATATAAAAGTCCCGTAATTCCCTTCTTGGTCTGTTTTGAATGGGCTAGCAGATGGAAGGCTCTCCATGCAGGCTGTGCTGGGAGAACACCATCTGCTTAGCTGGGCCACCATCTCTGTGCCTCACTTGCCAATCTGGTTCTGAAGTGTGGCCTGAAAACACTTAGCTTTTTGTCTCCCTTTTGTGGATCCTTTTCCAACTGTTATGTTTGGGTCTTTTCCTCCTCCATCTCTGTGATTCTGCTTTTCCTCCTGCACCTACAGATCACAGCTCTCTGTGCTCTTGGTGTCATATGCTCTTAGCAGTGATGACAGTCTTGGCTCCGCAGTAGTTTTCAGGATAGCCTCTCCCAGGACACATAATACTCCTTGGGTAGAGCAAAGCAGGTTTGAGACTTTTCAAGCTAGTATAGCTCATATAAAGTTTAAAAATTATTATATTCCGAGTCTGGCCATTTGGTTTTCTAACCTGAAAATGTGATGGAGACAAAAGAGTTTTAGCAGCAAAAGCTGCAGTATAAATGCAAGCAATTTGCTATTTTATTTCTACAATGTAAAATATAAATTGAACTGACATTACCTTACCATACTGGTGCAACAAGAAAAACCTCATAATGGATACCTGCTCAGAAGAATTCCATGTTTTAGAGGTATTGTGCTGTGTCCTAAAAACATCTTTTAGAGATACACTATGTTTCTGACCACATCTACCAAATGGGGCATGAACATTAGTTTCATTTTCCAAGAAATTCATTAAACAGCATAAATATTAAAATGTATCAACAAATTGAGTCACCCAGTTACACTCATAGCATTGCATGTTTTCATTTCTCTGCTCTAGAGGAAAGCAGGGCAGCTGTAAAATTGCAACAAACTGCTGAGATCCAGTTTCTGGCAAATGACCTTGCAGGGATGCATGTTCATTAATCTGCCAGGATTATGACCCATATCCCTGTTCCTCCTGTGTTGATTGGGCTCACCTAATTACATCAGCTGTCACCCGATTCCTGGTGACATCACAGGCTGACCTGATCTAAGCCCTGTTCTTGAAGCAGGCAAATAAAATGAGCAGAAAAGAGCAGAAACTTGGAAAGACAAGCTGGCAGAGATCCTTCAGCTTCTGTCTCTTTTCAGGAGTGTAGTTTCAGAATGATTAGGGAAGAGACACTGCTCAATGAATAGCTCTGTGTATTTTTCTTGGGCTGTTTTGGTTTTTAGAAAGGCAACAAGAAAACAATATCGATCTTCCCCTCTTTAAATGGGCTTGTATTTACATGGTCTTCCACTATCTCCAGCCTCCTTCCTAGGGTGCCTGCCTAGCTTCCCTCAGTACTGCCAGGTGCAGTCTATATGGCTTTGGCAATGTTCTCTGATGTAGCAAGGCAGCCTAAAGATTGCACCCTAATGGCCTGGAGATTTCCATCGCGTGTATTCTTGTTGCTTTTCCCTGGGTGTGAGGAGGGCTGCACAGGGTCTGCTGGATAGGCTGTGTCCTCAGGAAAACCTGTACTTGCTTTCTCAGATGTAGTGTTCTACAAACATGTGCCAGGTTAGATTGGAAAATTCTCCTTTTTATACAAGGGTAAAAGGCAACCTACACCTTCAGAGGTGGTCAAGGGAGTAGTAATTTTGACCTGAATTCAAAATATACTGTTTTCTTTTCCACAGTGTAGATAGGCTTCCAGGAAGGTTTCTATTTCATACTTTCCAAAAGTGTGGAAAACACTTCAAGTCTTCCACTCTTGTTCAGCCGGTTTTGGTCCTATTCCTGCTCACCCGTGCTGGGGCAGAATGGCAGCACGCCCACTGTGAGCTTTTCTCTACCTTGAATTGGCCCAGCCTGTAAGAAGCACATGCCAAAGAATAAAAGGGGCATCTGGAGAGCTCTGGTTTGTTCTGTGTCGGTTTATAGGCAGGAGAAGCCAACAAGGTGGTATTTGCGGGGTGTGGACTTTTATTTGCCATTCTTACGCGTTTCTTTCTATGCTCAGAAACAAATGAGAATTTATAAATGAAGCTTGAAAATTCCTATTAGAATAGAGTTTGTAGCCACAAATGCACATTTATACTGTAGCAAAATTCTACCTGAAAAAAGTTATTGCTTATCCATAATTTTAAAGCCTTCCCTTGTTCTAGGGTATTGATTGGTTTTCAGTTCCATAACTTTCTAGTTGGTATCTTTTGTACTTAAATGAATAGTAGAAACTTAAGTCTTGATTATTTGGATGGTGAGAGTTAACTGTTTGAATTATTTTTTAGTGAAAAGATGTATAACTGAATAGAAAGTATTCCAGGAGAAAAACCATGTTTTAGTGATATACAGGGACTCCAAGTAGCCAAAAATTTGCTGGCTTGGGTTGGGATTTTTTTCATGTTATCTTTGTTTCTTTTGAAGAAAACTACTTTCTCCTGAAAATTGTCAAAATTTCTGCCCCCTGCCCCCACCAACTTTCTAAACCTTACTTAGCTGGAGAATGGGAGCTTGACTGTCTTTGCAACCCGCCTTTTTTTTAATGAATTTCTGGATGCTTGGTTCTGAAAATTATTGCTCTTGTTCGCATATGTTAACATTTAGAGCATAAATTAACTAAAGTATAAATCTAACTAAAGCCAGCAAGAACTATTTAAAATGTATTCAATCTATACAGTGTATTTATAAATTGGTTTTGGGTGCATACATCAGGCTTTAGAGGGAAGACAGTTCAATGCACATATGTATATCTAGACTACCCATTATGCAAGATCTATTTTGCACTACTTAAAATTGAAAAGTAAGTCTCAGTAGCATTGATTTAATCTTTCTCAGTCTGAAAAGAAATCATTGTTCAGGGTCCAAAAAAAAAAAAACAAACAAAAAATGCTACAACTTTCATAAATAGTGCATATCTAGTAGAGCATTTATTGTATGGGGGCCTGTCTTCATTTACAGTTTCATGAATAAACCAGTTGGCAGAGGGAGAGGTCTGTAATGCCGGCACCACTTTTTCTTTTGTATTTAGTCACAAGACTGTGCATTTACTTCTAAGCTCCATAAATTGCTCTGGGGCTCTGCCAGTCAATTGCAATTACAGCGCGTCGGACCAGCGAGCTCTGGCCGTCCTCAGCTGGGTCAGCTGCTTCCATTAGCGCCTGTTCCAGCGCACGCTGTGCGCTCATCTGCGGCTCGCTGCCGGCACGGCGATTGCTGGGAACCACGGCATGACCCACATAGAAAGCTATTCTTCCCACTTCCCAAGCAGAAAATCTTCTTTTTGGCTGCAATGCACAGTGTTGTTCATGACCTCCAGACTGAATTTTTGTATTTTATAATCTGACGCAGAGTCAGAGAAGAAAAAACATGGAGCAATCTCTTCATGCCACAATGCACAATAGGGAAGTCACTTGAAACTCTCTAGACAGATGATTTTCAAATGCCTTTTCAGTGTGTATTTAATAGTAATTCAGTATGTATTTAACTTAATTCCTTTATTGATCGTTTTGCTTTTGACTAAGAGATCAGACCTCTGGAAGCAAATATTTGTTTAAGCTATTATTTTCATCATGTTAGAAACCATAAGGAATGGGCAGGCCTAAAATTGTCAAATTGTAGTTTGTTCTCAAATTTCCTCTTGCTTGGGATAGAATTGGATTTGATTATGTGTCAGAATGAAATTTAAAGATATTGGATGCTGAGTGCTCACACTTATTCAATTTTGATCAGAGAAAAAAATCATCTTATTATAGCTCCTAGCTACATATTACATTTTAGTGTAATATGTACTACAGCACTTTACTACATCTTGGTTACCTGTTACACAGTCTACTCTTACTTTGTAGTCTCCGGCCCCTGAACTGCTCCATACAGATTGAAAATATTTCTGGTAACAGTGTAAGGTCAGTGTAAGTGGTTAGTACTGGGGCTGTGCTGGGTTTGCTGAACAAGCTGCATCCCATAGTGAGAAGAAATTACACAAAACAAGTAATGTCAAATCTCTGATTCCCTGTGACCTGTTGCGCACTGTAGCCAGTCCTATCATGAACAAGGTTGTGGAGTCCCAAGGAGCCTGTAAAGTATTCCTGGAGCTCTGCCAGATATGTAATAGGTGCTGTCTGGACCTTGACTGCAGATTTTTTTTTACAAGTTATTAGGTCATATATAGTGCCTGACCCAGCCAAGTTCTGCAATAACTGTTTCTAACATGAGAAACTTTTATGTTTTAAAGTTCAGAGGGCATTATTCTCTTTAAGTTGTATTGAGGGGAAAAGGTGAAGCAGTTTCTCCAGTTTCAGGTACTGCCTTCTGATTTGCACAGAGGATTGCTGCTGTCACCCTCATGAGGTCGTGAGTGTTTCCAGACTGCTGGTGTTTGGGCAACTTATTTCCACTTCTAACCATTGTTTCTGGGGGAGTCAACACAAACTCTTTCCTTCTTCTCCTCGTCCGGTGGCTCTGCAATGCTGCCACTGCCAATTGAATTCACTGCTCCATTTTTTAACCTGACAACATATGCAAACTGCTGTACTTTTCATTAATTGACTAGTACTAAAGAAACCTGACTGAGTTGGGGTACAAATGACAAATTTGAAGTTTATTGTATACCACATGTTGATGGATGTTAATGAGCTCCCTGTTCTCCTAGCCTTGTCACCTCTGAGTCAGTCATTAAATGACACGACTTTGAAAAATAAATGTAATCTAGAGTACCATCAATTTGTTTTCTGCCATCAGAGAGGATTAATCTCTATCCATCTCTGGAAGAAAATAAATTTAAATTTTGTTCTGGCCTTATAGGGGTTGAAATTACAACAGGTGGTGGTATTTTCAGGGCAAGGAGGGGCAGATCCTCCTGCCTGGAGCTGATGTCTTGTGTTGGGGTCCATGGCCATTATGGTACTTCCCCTTGCCCTGGGTATTTGCTGTTTCCGGTCCCCCTTCCTTCAGATGGAGGAGTAGCCCTTGTGGTTTGCTCTTTGAAGTTGAGGTGATACAGATAGGTCGTGGTAATGGCAGGAGTGATCCATGCCTCTTTTGTCTCCTGTGCTCTTGCTTCAGCACAGTTTGCCGGTGTTTGTTGTGACCAAAGACAGGACCTGGAAGCAGAGGCTGGCAGCAGGGGGTCTGTCTGTCAGCAGCCTGGGCAGCTGTGAGCAGGGTTTAAAAAGACAGAAGCTCCTTCCATGCTTTTGTTGCGGGTCTGGCTTTTATATCTCATAATCTGCAAAACATGGGCAAACACGTGCAGAGTCAAACACAGACACTATCTCACTAAACTCTTTGCTTTCCAGTCACTGTTGACCTTGTACTAAAGGCTTAGGTGCAGCCAAGGCTACCTGTGCTTTGCCTTAGCACAAAACTCAGTGTTTTCCAAAAAGCTTGAGCTCAGCCTAATTGTCACACAGCTGGTCAAAGTACTGTTTTTCTCTCTTTGGTTTGGTTTTGCCTGTGAGTCTGTTTGAATACAAAGTGCATTATTAGTAGCTCATATTAACACTATTTGTGACTAATATATTATTTAAGATGAAGACAAGAGTAAATGATCGTGCATTCCCTATACAAATTATAATACAAGTGTGTTAAATTATTTCCTTAAGAGTTTTGACTGCTATGAAACAATGATGATGTCTTAACACTCTGAATAAAATCCTAAATAATATGCTAAGTAAGTGATATTTATTTTATATCAATTTGATAGATACTAGGCATAATGTAGAACATAGCCCAAAGTAACAATTCTCATTCAGTGGTGGGAATTTAATTTAACATAAATTTTTCAAGGTCACACTAGCTCTTTCACTTGGGATTTAAAAAAAATAAATGAGGGTGAGCTCATAAAACCATATTGAATTCATATATACAGGTTTTTAAATGTATGTTTGATGAATACATATGTAACTGCAGTGTTTCAGAGATGCTATCATTCTTTACTGGTATTCATAATCAAAATAGGGGTGTTGTCTCCAAAATTCAGGCTTTATGGTGTGCCTGTTTTGAATTTGAATCTATTGATGCATAGTATCTGCATATCTCTTTACTTTTTTTGCACGTCTGCAACTAATCAATAACTTAAATCTTGGCTCTGTTGCACTTTTTATGCTTCCTCTTTCTTTGATATAATGGAACACTTGAGAAACACATTATGCAGTCTCTCATACTCCTCAGAGAGGATTCTCCACTAGATTTCTGAATAATTAGGGACAATATTAAAATTAAGACATTTTTTCAAAGACAAATTCTCTCTTAAAATTGTAAACCCTTGCTGTTGGTATTGCCCAGTGATTGCATTTCAAAACAGTGTGTGCTCATATGCACACGTATGTAAGTATCTCAAATAAAGGCAGGGTGTTTCCAAAGCCACAGTTGGCAGCCAAGCAGCTCAGTCTTTCTTGGCCCAACGTAGGACCAAATGTTCTGTCACAGCTGTGGGAATTAATAACGTTGCAGGAAAACTGATCAAATGTTATAAACGAGTCTGTTTTTATTTCCAGGAGTTAAGTAGAGAAGAGAAATACCTTTATAAGTGCTGAGGCTGCATCTGTTTCAATTGGCCCTTTACCTTCCTTCTGGTGATTTGGAGGTACAACTTGGTGCAAACTATAGCTCCATCCACTTCTAGGTGTATCTCGCTGCTGATGGGGCAGGTCAAGGCAGGTTTTAGTTAAAGGGTAATGGTTCTATTAATTATAATGTTCTGCCCTGTGTTATTTTAATGAAGAGAGATTTCATATGGGAGTGTGAATTTGCTCAGCTGTAGGGGATGTCATCTATATTACCCTTCCTTGAAAAATAACCATGGCTAATGCATGTAAAGTGCTTTGATTAGGGAAGGGGCTAAACTTGGAAGGTGCTAAAAAGCACTCTGTGATGGATGTGGCAAGTCAGTTTTATGAAGGCACTTACAGACCTACTTCCCTGAACATCACACACCTCATTGCCTTTGCATGCAAATTTCTCCTGCATGAAAATTGAGGTGCAAGGGGGAGTAAGTGCAATTCAGGATCACTTCCTAAATCTGCAAGGAGAGAAGCACGTAAATCTGAGAGATCTGGTGATAGGGGACTGAGTACTAACCGTGTTTTGATCGGAACATCTCTATAATTGCATAGCTGTCTTTTCAGATGATGGGTGTATAATTCTGCTGTGTCATCTGCATAGTGGTTTAGGGAATTAGAAATAGATTACAGTATTACAGGACTCAGTCCTGCAAAGATTTATGTGAAACATTTTGCTCTTTTTCATTACGGGGTCATCTATGTCATTCTGTAGGGACAAAATTTACATCTGTTTTCCTTACTAGGAAACCAGTGCGGGAACAACAGTGAAGGGTAGCATAAGAAAGATACTAAGTAATCAGTCCTTAAGGTTTGTTTTCATGAAAAACAGGCTTAAGTATTGTATTCTGAAATGAAGTTTTGTATTCTGATATTCTCTGTAAGCATGTTTGTACTCTTCACTCTTTTTAAAATTTTGGTTTTAATCTTTATTTCTTTTTTTGCAAATGAAAACTAAAACCTGCAGTTTCATTCTGGAGCAGAAATCAGTACCCCAAATTTTAATAACCCAGAAGTTATCCACCCATCCAGTTAATTCTTCTCTGCAATCCTTCCTAATCTTCACTGTTCTCCTGTTCCCTCTCTGAGATGCCTGAAAAAAAAATAAAAAGTAATATTTTCTCAGGGGCTTATACAAAATCTGCTCTCTGAATGTTTCTCTAGCAGAAAATCCAAGTGAATTTGCTGCTGGGTAGCTCCTGAAAGCTGTGGCATTGAGGAGAAATCAATTTGACCTCCTAGGTGGGTGTTAATATTTGTTGGGATTAGCAATCTAGTAAAATGAAACTTATATTTGAAGATGCCTGTATTGCTTATAATTACCTTGCTGACAAGAAGTACATAAATCACACAGGGAATCCTTATACTATTTTCTTTCTGTGATCTGTTTTGATTTCTTTTTTTTTTTCCCATGACAATTCTTAAAACTGTAAGGAAGCTGGAACCTTTGCATAGAGACTTGCTGGTTGCATTAGCTTCCAGGAGGACTCTAGCTTCTGAGCACAAGGATAATTTACCCTGTATGTCATACCTTTTCTGACCCTGCGAGTTCATGCCCTGTTTTCTCAGATGGGAATAATCCTTCTCTCATGGTTGCTTGTCGGTTAAGTCCAGTGGTCAGCATATGTCAAACTTATGTGGCTTATAAGGGAGAGGGAAAAATGCTCCAAATGGAAATTGTCATTGCAATGGAGGAAATTTTTAGAGGACACTGCCTTTGATTTGCTCTCAGATCACAGATTAAATTTGAGACCAAAGAAAACCTGGAACAGAAGTGACATTACTTTTACTCACTTCATGGCTGCAGCAGACCTTTGGGGATTGCAGGGGAAAGAGGTGTATTTGTGCATGGCTTTCCATGTAGTGGGGATAACAGGGAATTAATGTGTGTTGGTCATTCAGAAACAAAAAGTGTGACATTACTGCTCCCCTGCTCCCCTTGCTGGTATGTTGATTCATGTTCAGTGAACATGAGCAATGCCCTCCACTGCACTAGCTGACTTTGATTTCAAGTGGTCTGTTCACAAAGTTATCTACTTAGCATAACTCTGCCCAGCTGGCAGCATGCTCAGAGTGCAGAATATAAAGCTAATTCTGCTTGTGCATGCTTTTGAGTCATTCAGCCTAATAGATTCCAGTAGTGTTCTGAGCTCTTTATAGAGCCAATTAATGTTAGTGAAAAGTGAAAGCTGCAAAACTTAGGAATTTGTCTTTGAAAAAATGTTGACATTGTGTGAATGCTTAACAGTATCACCCAAGTACCAAGTGTGGCAGATGTACACTGGTCTAATTAAGCTTTTCAGACCAGGTGTGCAAAAGCAAAATAGCAAAAGCTCATCTATTTTAATGAGTAAATCTTCTAAGAAGTGTTTACCAGTCATGTGGCCTGAAACTAAAGAGTAACCTTTCTTTATTCTGGATTCTGTCTGATCCCCTCCTTGTTTGATTTGGACATGTCTATTTTACACAGTCAGCTGTTGCTATTGGACCACATGTGGCTGCACATATCCAGTGTCTGCCATATCTGTATCACTGGGCAGAAATTCCTATTGAAGGAGGAGTCCTTAATATCATGGATCCTTTACAACAAAGCAGAGACTTCTGTGGAGACAGCAGCAGTAAAGCCTTTGATAGAGCGTGAGGGTTCCACTGAAATCCATCATTCCCTTTGGAAAAGCATAGTTATAGAGGGGGAAAGGATGATGGTGATGGTTTTGAAAAATTGTGCTTAGAGGCAAAGCAAGTAATAACTGGCAAATGTGTGTGTGTCATGTTATCGGTTGTTTAATATTGCTGTGGGAAGATGCAATACGAAGTAAGTGAGAAGCATCTTGCCTAGACCCAGGAAAGAGTACAGAGCAGGTAATATGGACAAAAATAAGGCAGTGTTTCTCAAAAAGGAATTTGCAACAAAAGGCTAATAAAAATAAGCTTTTAAATGAAGTGCTACCATTCCATTTCCTTCTCTAGATATGAGAGGTGCTATTTATCACTTAGAGGATTTTGTCTTGCTTTTTCTGACCTTTTTCAAACCTTAAGCCCATCTGAGCATTGAAACTTTAGGGCCAGGATTGTTAAGAAACTCCCACAGGAACTGTCATGAGGTGAATGCTGTGATGGCATGAGGCTGGCATGTAAACTGTAGAGTGATGGTGCACCTACTCAGACACAGTGGAGGTCCTGTGTATATATGTTGTTATATGAGAAAGTCATATGCTAAAGAGACAAGAAAATAACACTCCTGCAAAAGGTAATTTTTTCAGGAATTTATATTAGAGTCTTTTCAGTGTGTCCTGACAAACCTGTGTGAGCTGACAGAAGCACTGACATAGGAAATCCTAAATACCTTGTCGAACAGTAGACATACTCATGTATAATGATCTCTTGTGGTAGACTTTAGTATTCTTCATTGAGGGTTTTTGTTTTTTTTTTTTTTGGTCTTATGAAGAGATTGGGAAACTAAAAATACTCTTTTGGAGCTCCCCCTTTACTCAAAATTTTTATAGACTGAAATGTAAGGGTGCTTACTACCACTTATTTTCTCACATGCAACCTTATTGCATCTAAAACAATTTTTGAAAAAATGGTTAAATGGTTTACAATGAAGCTGAATCATCAGTTGCTTACATGAACTTTTTTTTTAATATAAAATGCATCCATTGGAAAAATTATTTTTAAGGGGTGGTGCATAAAGACAAATAATTTTTGAGATTTAAGGGGGTTTTTGCCACCTAAACTATTCACTTGAAAAAGGAAAGTCTTCAGTTGAAGCTATAAAAGTGATAAATGAAAAATGCAGCAATGATTGTGCTGGTTATTGAGCATTAGGTGTGCTTGAAAGCTGAGTATCAAGCATCAAACAAGCATGCTTTCATTACCTTAGACTTCCCTGAATTATATTCAGTTGGCTGTTACGTTAAAGAGAGATCTGCTTTAATTTGGATCTGGTAGAACTCAGATCCATGAATAAGGCAAAAAAGCATTTGAAAGCATAATCAACTGCTATTGTAGTGAGTGAAAATAAAAAGATAAGCCCATGAGGTTAAATATAACATCTTATTATTAGATATACAATGAAGCCAGCTATACGAAATGCAAATTATTGAAACATGCAGTTATTAAATAATCTATAACTGTTTTCCCATATTTGAAATAATTAAAGGTTCTAATTCCTTTATCTGTGCTTTTCCACATTGTCTTTGATTAGCTATTTCTATATTTTAAAAAATGTTGTAGTTTCTCAAATTAGGTTGCAGTAATTATTGATTTTTGCACTGTTATTTGTGCATTACTCAAGCACCTAATATTTGCTTAGTGCTTACATAGAGAGTGTGCATCCTCTCTGAAGAGCTGTCTGTAAAAAGGCCTTGATCCTGAGGACACTGAATGATGCAGGTAGCTTTTGGTCGATGAATAATCTCTTCCTGACCAAAATTCTACTTGCATATATTTCACTGTTGAATTACATGAAAAAATGCTGCTATGTCTTGCCATGAGTCCTAAATGAGAAATGAAAAGGCTAAGTTACTTGCATTTGTGTTTATGTGTACTCTCTTTTCTCTCTGCTTAATTTAATCCAATATGTAAATCTGCATGTGTTTGAGGGTGTTTTTTGTGGTTTGTTTTTGATTGCTTCATTTGTTTTTTGGGGTTTTTTTGGCATACCCTACTGGATGTGGAGACTGAGAGGGATTTGTTTCGAGGGTTTCATTGTTTGAGTTTTTAATCAATCTGTTAATTACTCTTTCCCTAATAATTCCCAGTATTGAATCCTGCAAATCTATTTGATGGTAGGAGATCTCAAGGAATTTTGTGGTGAACTTTCAGAAGGTAGAATGCCATTGTTGGATGCAAGTTGGCATTCTCCATTCCTTCTTTTCTAAAGAGGGGAAGAGGTGGTGTGCCATGGCCTGTATCAATTAGTAAATTAACAGCTTCTCACCAAGCGTTTTGATTGCAGTAATTAATGTCACTCCAGATCATGTTTCACAGCTTGGCAACCCTGCAGTTCAGTAACGTTTTGAAGCTACCTGGGGTCCCAGGAAGAGATGTGGTGATGGAATGGATAAAAGAGGTTGCTGTGGTCCTGGTCTGTCTGCTTGCTCACACTCTGGACCTCCACTGTGCATAAGCATCGTGCTCCCACAGAGAATTCTGTGACTGGTTTGATGTAAAACAAAGCACCACGTTCTTGTCGGTGATGAGAGCAATTATTTTCAACTGAATTTAAAGAAGGGACCTGGCATCAAGTAAAATACATGCTGAAAAGGTAAGGTTCTGTTTGGCAGTGCAGTTAAGCTCACCCCATGGCCAGCTATCCTGGAAGGGCACAGATCTGACATTCTGCTCCTGCGTGCTTCCAGCATCTCGTTTTGCTCAGGTACTGAAGCTCATCCAGATCCTCAGAGGTCAGTTCACAGGAGCTAAATCAGCACAAAATGTGTGTATGCAGAGCATCTTCTCTGTTCCTTGGACTAATTCGTTGTAAGCTCCCCAGCAAAAGGCAAGAGAAAGTGTTAAGGGAAAGGAAGAGGAAAGGTGGCAGAGCATGGGAACTCTTTTATCTGTAGCAATGGGGCATTATAATGTCTAACTGTACCCCTGTAATGATCATAACTAAAGCAGTGGATGCCCATCAGTGTAGCAGATGGTGTTCTGTGATGAGGCATGGAGGTGTAAGGGGATAATCCTGTATTTAAATTGCATCTAGTTCTGTTCATAACTCTATCACAGACTTGCTGAGAGGCCTTGAGCTTCTCACCTCATTGTGTGTTTCTCCAATTAAAGTGACGATCATATTGCCTTCTATCGACAGCTGCTATTCAGGTGCTTAGACGTCCTCTGGCAGGGAACATTATGAAAGTAAAACTATAAAGTGCGGCACTCTAAATATGGAAAATTAGTAAAAGATGGTAATTTACTGTAATTCAGTATTGCTTGGACCTACAGGCTTAAAAAAAAGAAGCTTTCTTTTAATTAAAATTAAAGCTTCATTACTCCTGAGTACATAAGAGCTCAATATGAAAATATCATTGCTATTCAGAACTACCATAATCTATTGCAAGTCATCTGTGAATCATCTCTAATTAACAAGGTGCTCTATTACAGGGCTTTCTGAATAATGGCAGGCTATTCTTTGCAACCCTCTAAGCTGAAGCCCATTAGCTTTCCATTATCTCAATTACTTTTAATATTCTGGAAAAACTGTTTGTGGGGTTTGCCTGACGAAAAGCTCCAAAAAGCAAAGCTGCTATTGGAAAATAAGGGCATGAAGTTTGCCTCCCAGCTCTCCAAGAAGGATATGCAGATTCCCTTAAATATCTAGAAATCAAAGTTGATGTGAAGTTTTTGTGAAATCTTGGTGTATGAGCTGTAGACTCAGAGTTCATTTTCAGATGGTATCATCAGAAGATGGGCCAGGTTTGAGAGGCAAGTGCAAGGAGTGAAGAAAGGCAAAGCATCTGTGTTTCAAGTTGAGAGCAAAAATGTGCAACATACCAGTGACTGGAAGACATTCAGTGTGACGCTGTAAATTCCCTAAAAGACAACTTACTGAATCTGATAATAGGTGAGGGAGGAAAGAAAAATAAGTATGTATTTTCTACATCTAGAAATTTTATATAGTAAATTTGAGTTGCTAATAGGGAGTTCTCTAAACAGCCAATGTATTTACCCTTTAGCAGCAAACTGTCTCAGATAATTTGAAAAATTCAAACTCAGCTTAACATGAATTCAACAATCAGCACTTCATGTGTACCTGCTGATTTGGGGATAATAGAGTGGGAAGGATACTTACACAAGTGTTATGAGGAAAGTATTTACCATGAAGCATAAAGGGTCTGAACCGGCTTAGGGAAGGACCCTTTCCTCACTGAAGGCTTAAGGCAGCTGCATATGTGTGACCCATTTGGTAGCTGCCAGCTTCAGATGTATGTACATATATTGCTCTTGTATTTTCCGACCTATGTTTGCCAAATCCTCATGCTATTGTTCACAGATGCTCTCAGAGTTTTTCCAAAACTTAACAGGAAAATTTGCAAATGTCTCTTGGCTGCCGTACGATGCATATTTTTCAGAAATACCATTTTAACCAGCTATGACTCAGAGTGCTCTACTGAGCCACTGGCTTTGAAACTTCAAAGTTTTAAAAGCAATTTAAGAATTGTACATTTATCTAGAAAATATTAGATGGTATTATTTATCCTGTAATTGCATAGTGTCATTCTATTTCAAATAAAAATCCCCAAGAATTATCCAAACAAAACTCAAATCAGGGTTAGGGGAAAATTCAAATAATGCATTAGTGGTTGAGAGGGGAAATTTCTCACAGCGATGTTGGAGTTGTCACCAAAACATGCATTACTATGTTCCAAATTAGCAGTATTCTGAAAAGACATGGATATTTATCAAGGGAAGAAAACACAATCATATAACGGTTTGGGTTCGAAGGCACCTTAAAAATCATGTAGTCCCAGCCCCCTGCCATGGGCACGGGTGCCTCCCACTGTATCAGGTGCCTAGGGACCTGTCCAACCTGGTATTGGATGCTTGCAGGAATGAGGGAACCACAACTTCTCTGGGCAACCTCTTCCTGTGTCTCATCACCCTCTGTGTAAAGAATTTCCTCTTACCATCTAACCAAAGTAACCATTCTTTTAATTTAAAACTATTTCCCTTTGTCCTATCACTATCTGCTTATGTAAAAAGTCACTCTCCATCTCCTTTTATCAGCCCCCTTTAGGTACTGGCAGGCTGCTGTAAGGTCACCCCAGAGCCTTCTCTTCTCCAGGCTGAACAACCCCAGCTCTCTCAGCCTGTCTGTAGGAAAGGTGCTTTGGATCTCTGATCCCACTTAGTGGCCTCCTCTAGACTTACTCCAGCAAGTCCATTTCCTTCTTACGTTAAAGAAGGAATAGAGGGGATCAGAGAGCTTTCCATCTTATTCCATAAGTACACAGCAGGTTTAGAAGTCCCAGTTAGAG
This sequence comes from Acanthiza pusilla, assembly GCA_036630365.1. NCBI lineage: Eukaryota > Metazoa > Chordata > Aves > Passeriformes > Acanthizidae > Acanthiza > Acanthiza pusilla. Next base: position 4,925,672 of record JAXCHO010000023.1, on the reverse strand, counting down.
GACACCACCAAGGAAAACGGGATAAGTTTCCTGCTTAGTTTACAGGGCAACAGTGAACAACAAATCTGAAATAGTTATGGAAAAAATGAAGAAAATCCTGAAGTATCTCTTGTGATGAAGACCTACTAATTAATGCTACTATTGAGGCTCCAATAAAAACTCCTTTGTTCATGACAAGGCAGATAAGCATAGATCTGATCAAGTCTAGGACAGGACCTGTGTATTGGCACACAGGGAGGGAGAGATGTTTGAGTGAGAGGAGGCTAAAATCTCACTCTCGTTTAGCATAGCCAAGTCGAAATTGGGAGGAGATATGATTACCCTTTAAAAACCCATCTGCCTGGAAAGGTGCTAGTGTAAGAGCAAGAGATTTTAGCTGTGGTGCTCCTAAGGTAGGCACTAGAGTGAGTAGGGAGGTGAGTTTCTAGACAACCTCCAATGAGACCAACAAGTAATGAAAACTTAAAAACTGTAGGGTGATTTTGTGATGTCATTAAAACAACTTCATAGAGTTCAAGAAGGTTGTGTGTTGAGGGGCTGCCTGTGGTTACATCCATGTTGCATTTGACAGTGGTTCTCAAATTGATTAAGCAATGTGTATCTAACACATCCAAACTGTACCGTTTGGGTCATGCCATTTGCATTCACAGAGGTGTCTCAGACCTGTAGCACCCAACCTGAACTCAGGTTCTGCATATGGGCTAACATAAGCACTGCATGCCTACAGAGATCTGTCAGAGGTGCATATTTGTGTGTGCAGCTATACAGGTCTAGGAGAGCATGGAGTTGCCTGACAGAGGAAGTACTAGCAGCCACAGAAGATTAAATCACAAAAGTGCCAGAAAGTAATATTCAGAAAATCAACTAAAGTGGTGCCAGTTAACACCACTGGAATTTTCAGTCTTAGTTCTGCACTACACTCCCAGTGCTTGGGCTTCTACACTAATGGGAAACCCAGTGAATTCTAGTAGGGTTCTTGGCTTTAAACAATCCTCTGGATTCCTGCAGTGCAGCTGTAGGTTGCTCTGACACCCTTTTTGGGATCTTTTTCCTTTTAAACAATCCAATAACCTTTTATAGATTCAACCTTTTGGAAAGCACATAATCTCAAAGCATAATTCTGAGTTTTGTATGTTTTTAGCCAATTCACTTTGGCTAGATTTATAACAAAGACTTTAGGACACCTTAAAATGTTCTTTCAATACCAAAGCTGTTACCTTAACCTTCACTGTGATCTAAAGGATAGTTCACCATGGCCTGCTCAGTGATTCCAGTTCTGCTGGGCCAGGCAGCGGCAGCGTGCCAGCTTTAGATCTGGGAAGCCAGCAGTTTATGTTGGCATAACCCATCCCTGCCAATGGAGGAGGCAGAGCCACCTCACAAGCACAAATTCCTGCCCCCACCACTGGAAAAAATATTGAGTAGGCACAGATATTTGTTTAGTGAATCAGATCAGGGAACTGAACTGGTTTAAACTTAGCGTTCTGGGGTGGTTTTTGGCCCAGTTTTAATTTGGACCAGTTCTCCAGTTTGGTTCATTCTGTGGCTATGGGAATACTTGTGCCAACAGAGAGGAAAAAGAAAATGATGGCCTGGAGATGGCAGAGTGAGGCCACAAGTGAGGGCTTATGCCAGGACTAATGATATTCCTCTAATGAGCCAAGATCTTTTTGTCTAAAATACAACAAACCTCTACACAGCCTCCAAACCCATGTTTATCGCTGAGGCGCAGGTGGCTTTTGCTCCACTTCTTCCCATGAAGAATTTGTTTCAGTTCCTGTTTCCCAGCATCTCTTATAGCTGCACCCATAGTGCAGCAGGTTAACTGGTCCAGGGCCATTGTATTTTCTTCTTCAGTGAAATCGTAGAAATATCTTGGTTGAAAAAGACCTCTAAGATCATTGAGTACAATCATTAACCTGGCACTGCCAAGTCCACAACTAAACCATGTCCCTAAGTGCCACATTTACACATCTTCTAAATATTTTGAGGGATTGTGACTCAGCCACTTCTCTTGGCAGCTTGTTCCCATGACTGACAACAATTTTTGTGAATAAATTTTTCCTAATATCCAGTCTGAACCTCCCCTGGCAGAGCTTGAGGCCTTTTCCTGTTCTCTCGCTTGTTGCGTGGGAGAAGTGACCATATAGCCTCCTTTCTTCAGGTACTTGTAGAGAACAATTAAGTCTCCCCTGAACCTCCTTTTCTCCAGGCCAAACATCCCCAGCTCCTTCAGCCAATCCTCACACGACTTGTGCTCCTGACCCTTCTCCAGCTCTGTTGCCCTCCTTTGGATTCACTCCAGCATCTCAATGTCCTTCTTACCCAAAACTGAGCACACGGTTTGAGGTGTAGCCCTCAAAGCACTGCCCTTATCCTGCTGGTCACGCCAATAGATTTTGAAGCTTTGTGTGCTACAAGACACACAATAAAACTTCAAAACTCAGTCATGGGGCTAAAAGGATTTTTTTCCATCTTTCAATTACCAGTGTAAGTGTTACTACATGACAGGTTCAGCCCCCTGAATATCCCTTTTTGATTTGTTCTCACTCATATTTCTTCTTGCACGTTTTTGGATCTTCTGAAGTCCAGAAATGTGCCATAAAATAGTCCCTAAAAATAAAGTATCAGAAAGTAAACCCTTTCAAGTTCAAGTTTTGCTTTTCTTAATTTTTTTTAATTGTTATTTTTATTATTTCAACTTTCTTAAGTTAAAAGGAGTGAGTCATGCATTCGAAGAGAAGATCTGGGGAATAGGAAGCAAGAGGGCATGAGAGAACTCTGGAGTGAAGGAAGGGACTAAATATGTAAATATTAAGAACAGAGTAAAATCATGGTGATAAAGCATTTTTCAGTCCCCAAGGCATACAATAGTGAGGCTCTGCTGTGCCTTTTTGAAATGCTTCTTGATGTCCTTGCTTGCAGTTCATAGGCAGCCCAACTAGAGCAAGATGCCCTTGAAAAGCTCTTTGGAAGATATAAAAAGTGTCTTTTGTCTGCAGTGATAAGAGAGGGAGAACCTTGTTACAAGTCTGTGCAGTAATTGCATTATTTGTTCCTCATATCTGACACATACATCTATTTTCTCCCTTGGGAGTTGAAGCAAAAGAACAATCTTAGTCTCCTAATTGGTAGATATTCTGTCCCACATCACTTTGCATGGTAAGATTTCATATCAGATGTTAAGGGAAGTATCAGAATAGGAAATCAGATCCCAGTAGTGTATTAGGGCAAAGGTGTCACGTTTCTGTGAATGTGTATTGTGTAAATCACACACTGTACACTGCAAGCTTTATGAATTTGAGATGGCTGCTTTGTGACATTAACAGAAGCTTACGGTTCAAAGGTGAGTGGTCCTTACAGGATTTTTCATGGGTTAAAAAAACATGTTGGAGTCAAGTATCAGCATTGCTAGTGAAGTAATGAACTTAATATTTGTGTTATGGGTTAAAAGATGTTTCATTTTGTTTGAAGAACATCACTGTATTTAGGTAGACAGTTTCACTTGGGAAGAGTTTTATTGCATCTTGGCCACAACTGTACATTTTCCCCATAGCATATGAAGTAGGACAGCTGAAGTTCTGTAGGATTTTAATCTGTATATTGAAGTGTATTAATAAGTATTTGAACTTTTATTAAATAGCATGGCTGACTTTATTATAGAATTAATTGTACATTTTAATCTCTACTTGATGAAAAACAGATAAAACTTCCAGTTTGTGTTGTGCTTATGGGGAATTAGATTCTTGTTTTGTTTGCGTTATGCATGGTGTCGTTTATTTCTCTGTATATCTCATGTTAGGGTTATTTCAGGATGTGAAAAGATATATGAAATTCACAGAAAGACACTAAATGATTAAAATTACTTAATGTGATGAGTTGCCATTTTTTTTGTCCATTAGGTTAAACATTTGGATGTTGAGTTTTCTGCATGTGCTCTTTATAGCTAATTTCACACCCTTGTTAGATGAGTGGGAAGACATATACAAGATGTTGAAATTTCTTCCAGATATTTGTTGAAGCATCAGCCAGGAACACTCACTTCCAGTGTGGGCAGGCTCAGTTATGCAGAACAAACCTCATGTACTTCCTGCTGCCTGGTGGCTTAGGTGAGAGGAGTGACACTACACTTAAGAAAAGGTGACACTTTGTATATCTGAAATTAAGTAAGGAAAAGGTCACCTAACATACTAAATATATCCACATCGTGGTGCAGTCTTGTGACAGCAATCAGTCCTAAGCCAAGACATTGCATGGATTGTCTTTCTTGCCTTTACTTAGGATGCTTTCACTGAGCAGTTGTGCCTGTGTCTGAACCCACACGGTCCCTGTGGTGAGAGAGCCCTGCTGCTCATCTCTGTGTCTTTGGACAGCTGTTGGATGGAGGCCACACTGCTCTGATCCCCAATGTGCTGCGCACACATCCACCTCTACAGCTGAGTGCTGCTGTGAGGTTACAGATATGCAGCCCAGGGCATGTGGGTCTTTTCAAAGCAGCTCTAAAAACTCAGGTTTTGTTGCCTCACAATGCCACAAACTGTAGAGTAAATGCTAACATAGCAGTTTGGCTATTGTTGTTCCTGTATCCTCCTCGGTTTCTGGTGTTGTGAAATCCTGATGCCAGCTTCTTTAGCTTTACTATATAAAATGCAGGGAAGATGAGTTTAATACTGATTTTAATTTGTTAGCAGTAAAATAGTACCTTGGACTGTGTTGTTCTGGATGAATTAAGAAATCATTATGTGTCTTTGTATATATCAAATGGAACCTAACATTTTGAGGGTTAAAATGATTTTGTATTTTTTTTTCAGTGTCACACTTCCCGTGTAGCTGTACTATACACAGAATTTAGATTTTTTTTTTCTCTGCCTGTTTCTTCAGCTTCTGTTTCAAAAACCAGCAGGGATAAATGTGCCTGTAATCTGGATTTAAGTACTGTTACTACATTAATTTGAAGCAGTCCTTCAAAATTTGTCTAAAAAACCATGGAAGTCCAACAAGAAGGAAACTAATGCTAAAGATTGCAAGAGTGATTACTGATTTTTTTTATTTATGAATCTCATTTTTGTTGTGTCTAACATAGGGTAGGTGTTCATATAACCTTAAGCCAAATTTTCAGTGAGTGTTAGGTCTGTAATATATTTTGAAAATATTCCATATGTCATTTGTTCTGCTAGATGTAATGCCTACTAAGGTAAATTTGTATGTCCCATTGGTTTATTCTGTGACATTACTCACAGTTAATCTGTTTCTGTAAACAAATCTAGCTGTGACAAATGTGACAGGTTTCAACTAAAATTTTGGCTGTGAACACATAATATCAATCATTGTATTTTCTCTAGAAAGAGCTGTCATGCAATGGAGAATGCTCCTGCCTCATTTCATGGAAGGAGATTTGAAGCAGTTTTCTCTCTGCATTGCAGTGCAGGTGCAAACCTTTAGGGTCCTGAGTATACACACCCACGTGTCAGAGTGCACTCTGTCTCCTTTCTGGCTAAAAATACCAGGAGGTATTTTCTTCACTGGGGATGAGACATGCCAGTTGGGAAGAAAAAGAGAAAACCAATGTAATCTGTGCCCCCATTCTGAGAGAGGATCCAGGATGTGGCTGGATTTTGTACATGCCCTGGAGCTAGACATAGCTAGAGAGTTTAAGGTTCTTGAAGATCATACAAATAGTTTCAGATATAGAAGAAGGATATTAATTCAGGTCACTCAGTTCAACTAAATATGAGGCTTTTTGTATACCCAGTTAACTTTTGTACCTCCTGAGTGTGATTTTATTGAATAATTGAAAGGAAAAATTTTACCTAAAATTGGTACTTTCCTGAAGAAAATTTGCAAACCCCATTATACACTTGTTTGTTTTATAGGGATTCAATGGCAAACAGTGGTCTGACTTTTCTACTTACTGCAATGTCAGCTTGCTCTGTCAATGATTATCAGAAGTAGAAACGGGGGCTTCAGTAAATGTTTCATGCACTATTTCTCCTATTAGGTGTAGCAGGTCTTTCAGAGCCTATTAAGGGAAAATTGCCTATTAGCAGATTTCTAACAAATGCCTCTCTTTTTAATATTGTACACGGCTAGTCTGAATAAACAGTAAACATATGCTGTGCATAATGAAATTCTTCCATCCAATTTTCTATTGTATAGTGTTTGCTCAAAGTCGTATTCATAAATATTCATATGATAAGACTGCTCATACATCAGTTACTAAGAAGGATCCTTCTTTCCAGAAAACTTCCAGTCCTTTGTAAGAGAACAGTATGATTTTCTGATTGTCCAGTGGAAAGAAAGCAGAATTGTATCTTCAGCAGTCTCTTTCACGTTGGAGTAGAAGCTTATGTAATATAAAGGTGATTGGATTTTTGGGTTCTTTGTCTTATATTTCTATCTAAGCCACCAAACTCTAGCAAGACCAGTATATAGTATCAGCCAAGAAAGTAAAATGCTCAGTGACATCACTAAAAAGCAAAAAAGAAAATTGAGGCTGACCCTCTTCCACACAGGTTGCTAGACAATGTAATCTCCATCTCAAAATAGTCCACAGCTGACTGACGTGTGTGTGGCCAGAGATGCCGTTGCACATTCCCGTGAGTCTATAAGAAGCAAAGCACATATGGGAGCAGTCAATACAGCACTTGTGACACTTGCCAATCTGATGTTCAGGCACCAACGCAAGATGCTTTTGCGAGAGTTAAAATGTCTGTCATCTGGTGAGAACTCAATCAAATATTGTTGTCTTGTTCTGGAGCTGTTATTTCTGCAGCACTCCCAGGTCTCCCTGCACAATTAAGAACAAGCCATATGTCCTCACAGTGCAGCTCACTTGACTGTCTGAAAGTAACACTGTCATCATGTGGCTGGTGGGTGCTTAGGAGATATGGAAGGAGAGTTTTAGGCAACTGAACCAAGGAGACCTCAATGGCAAGAAGCTGTGTCAGGGAGGTTTAGGTTGTATGTTAGGAAAAGGTTCTTCACCCAGAGGGTGGCTGAGCCCTGGAACAGCTCCCCAGGGAAGTGGCCACAGCACCAGCATGACAGAGTTCAAGAATTATTTGGACAATGTTCTTAGGCATATGGTGGAATTCTTGGGGCTGTCATATGCAGGGCCAGCAGCTGGACTCAATAATCCTTTTAGGTCCTTTCCAACTCAGGACTTTAGATGATTCTTCTGCTCCAGCATGGCACAGAGATGGTTTACCCTCTTAGTGCCACTGTGTAATTTAAAAAAAAATCTTACTGTTGAAGTACTCTATTGAAAACACTTCAGGATTTCTGTCTCCATGTAAGCTATTTGTATCTCTGCAAAATACCAATTTCAAATCTATCAAGAACTTACTTTGATGCCCATTTTTAAGAACATTTGAAGGTATTGAATGGAATGCACTAATTGGAATATCACTATAGTGAGCAAAATAGGTTTTTTTAAAAGTCATTCTCTCCTGTGGTTGCTGTACTTCTATTTATACCAGTTACTTTTCATATAGTTGTCAGTGTGTTGGATAATGCTTTTAGCAACAAGGGAATTACATGTATGTGGGTAAAAGAGGTTCTCTATTTTTGCCCAGGGTCCTTGAGGCCTTGAGGGTACAAGTGCAAGATTAAACAGGCATTGCAGGGCTCTGTTGTGTTTCTCTTGGGAGCAGAGAAGACTGTGTCCAAGGAGTTTGTGTCCTGCCAGTTCATCGAGCCAGTTAGACAAGATGTATGACTTTGCTTTCTCCTTCCTTCTGGGCAGTGATTTTAATTTGCAAGATGGCTGAAGGGGCCTGAACCTCCACTGGAAGCTTCTTGTAATTCATATACAGAAAGGGATCAAAATTACTGAAGCTTGTGATATGCAGCCAGGAGGTGAGAGAAAGGGGAAAAGGCACTTTCTTTCCTGCGTGTTCTCTTATATCCCCATCCAGCTAACACTGTTGATCACTTGTCATTGCTGGTGAGAAGAATGTCTGAGACGGCAAGTCACTGCCTGTATTCTGCAGTGCTGACAGGGCAGTGTGCCCCTTTGAGGGAGAAAACTCCAGTGAAGGAAGTATATGCTAAACAGGACAAGGTACCAACCACATACAGCAGCTGGGAGGGCTGAGACCCACATTGGTGTAATGAGAACAGAGCCCAAGCATTTCTTTGGGCAAAGCCCATCATATATTATTTAAAGAAACATGAATTAGAAAAATCGCCACCTCGTGTATTCATTGAGGAAACAAAAGCCATATGGCAATTTGTCCAGCACTCAAGATGAGAAAACAGCAATCACTGAAAGAGTCATATACAATCTAGCCACCTGGGGGAAAGTGTTGTTCCTTATTCAGCTCATTGGTGTCTTTTGGAAACATCTGCTCTTGCTTCTGAGTTTCTTTAATGAGAGCATAAATGGCACTGTGTAATTCACCTTTTCTGTAGCATTGTCTCTTGGGCCTCTGTTGTGGGAGTCTCATCTTCCTTTTCTCTGCATGTTGTGTTCTGATAATTTTATCTGTTCTGTCTATGGTGTCTCCGCTTCTGATGCTTTCTTATTTCCCTATGGATTTTCTTCTGGCTTTCTGATGGACTTACTGAGGAAGGATTGGCAATACTGATTGCATTTGCAAGGAAGATGCTATCAACTCATAGTTTTTACTGTTACAGTGATGGCTAAATTTACTCAAGTAGCAGAGTCACTCCGGGTTTGCTCATAAATTATTGATTCACATAAAAAAATAGAAGGTCTGATTTGGACATAAAGCCTATGTGCTGTGTAATATAGTAATACAAAATCTCTCTTGGTAATTATATCATCCAGTTTGTGGTAGATATCTTAGACTTCCATGTTCTGTCATTTAGAAATTGATGACTCATCTGGCATTGGCTGCTGGCATCTTTCTCACTTGGGTGCTGTTCAAGTTGTTTTGCTGGCCCATGTTAATTTTCTAAGTCTGGGTCCTTCAGTCTGTTACTGCTCTTTGCGTGGTCCATCTGTACACATGACAAAAGGACCTTTGGCTTTCATTAAATATTTATTAATTGGGAATTCTCCATTTATCTTGTAAAAATTCAGATCTGAGCTATGTAATACCTAATTTTGATGGTTCTGGTTGGATCCTTTTTCTTGAGTCATGGCTATGGGCTTTTTGGTTTTGGGGTTTTTTAAAATCTTTTTCCAGCTGAAGTAAACTTATTTTCTGTTAAGCTCACTGGGAGGAGGGGTAGACATGATAATGTATTTATTTATTTTCTGTTACAGCAAATATGATTCTAGTTTTAATACCATATTTCAGAATGCAGATGAGTATTACTGGTTGATACCAAGGTGTCATATTTCCCCTCCACCATTTTTATTGTTTATTATTGTCTTAAACAGAAACATTTGGGGATTTTTTTTTTTAAATCAAGTTTCTCAACAGTTGAAATTGCTCAGAGAAGAGCAGATAAATAATTTAAAGACATGAATTTCTAAGTGCAGTTTTCACATTGTAGATTGATCTGACAGTAGTATATTTATAAATGTAATGCTGAATGTTCCAATTTAATAAATTTTTTTTGGCTTGCACCTTTTTGTTAGAGTCACTGTGAAAAGCGATTGTTGTCTGACTTAGGTGAAAGTTTGAGTTAATGTTTCTGAATTCTCTTATTTGTTTCTCTGAAGCAAAGTTAAGTTCAGTGTCTTGAAGCATTCCATGTGGAACTGCAGTAGAATCGGCTTTTCACATATCTACCCCTGTACTTTAATTTCGCATGCACACGTATTTTATTTTTGCATTTGTACTTTTCTATGTACGTTTCTGCAGCTCAGTTGCTTTTGCTTTTTTGCAGTTAGAATATATTCTGCAGTATTTCTTCTACTCTGCTGCCCAGTAGAGAAAAGGTGGTTGGTTGTCCTTTTGTATTTAATCCCTGATCACCTGTATGAAAGCAGAGTAAGAAAACAAGAAGATCACGACTATTTCCATGCCTGTGTCTTGTCAGGGATGTAAGAGTTACTTCCTATCCCTGGGCATGCTCTTCTGTGTTACAGTCTAACCTTTAGCATACAAGGCTATTTCTTGCTCTGATATGCAAAATAAATTGCCAATACATTGTAACAGATTTTTTTAAAAGAAATTTTTAATTTTTGTGGTAAAGAACAAAATTCTGAATGTAATAAGTGTACCTGATAGGTAATAAGACATAGCCTGTGTAATTCTATTGGAAGTTTACTACAGCTCAGGCACATTTAATGGCGACTGCACATCCCTGTGTGTGAAATCACCACTGGCGTAATGGGAAGGGAAGGTTATGATAAATCTACCAGTCTAAATGGCAACAGGCACTCATATACCTCTTATTATTACACACAGCCTGAGTATTCAAAGCTGGGAAATTATCACCTCCTCTGCATTAATAAAGATGTCAGTGACCAGGGATGTATCTGTGACGGGAAGGGTTCAGGGACCTACCCTGAACTTGTCTGGGTGCTATTTAAAGCTCAAGTGGCTTACACAGGTGGAAATGCATGAGGCTGCCAAAAGCCTTTGCCAGCACAAAGCCTGGTCCAGCTTGTGTCGGGACACCTCTTTGCCAGGGAAAAGGCAGGAGAGAAGAAGCAGCAGCAGCCATGTGGTGTGTCAGGACAGGTGAGGGGAGGTCAAGTAATCAGCTGAGTGCCTGAGGCCTTTGTGACACTGCAGATTTTACTGCAGCAAGGTTCTGAGGAGACACAAAACTTGACTAGAGAGGCTGTATCAGCAAGTAATTTTGGCATTGACTCGCTAAATTGCCTTTTAGCCTGTTCATTGTTTTGCCTGTGTATAGGTGTACCTATACATGCCTGAGGTTTTTTCCTCAGACACTTGCCTCTGCTCCAGAATCTTTAGGTGGGGAAACAACAGAATTGCAATAGCAAGGGGCTCCCAGGCTTGACATGGCTTCACCAAGGCAGCACCATGAAAGCAGCCCCTGAAGATACTTTTGTTGTAAACCAAGAGAAATCCAGAAGCAATCAGAAGGCTGCTGAAAAGTGAAAAGGAAAAAGAAGCAGACTGTCACTGTGCAGCAGTTACTTTAGGCTGGGTGAGACACCAGGGGCTCAGGCACAGGAGAGTCAGGCTGTATGAGAAGGTAGAGTCCAGCACTAATGGTAGTCTTTCCAATCAGGACTCTTTTTTAATGAAACCATAAATGCCAAAATATCTCTCTCTATATATATTTTTTAAAAATTTTTTTACTTGTTAATACTTTCCTGGGTACATATGGTGAGCTTTAGACAGAAGAATAGGTCAGAGAACCTGAGAACAAAGCAGGTTCCAGCCGAGATACGCATTTAAAGCAAAATGCATCTCTCTTTTAGCAGATGGACTGGAGAGGTGTTGTCATTTAACCTCCAAGTCTTCTCAGGCTGTAGTGATGTCTGCTCTCCCTGGGCTTATTTATCGGAGTCATTAATAAGTCATCAGAGTAATTCCCTTTTCATATGAGGTTAAGGGAGAAAGGCATATCTGGGTGCTCCTTAGTAGTCAGAAAGGAAAGGCTGCCATGGAAAAGGAGTCTGAACTCTGTGCAATAAGCAGAGAAAGCTCTTTGGTCTCTGGATCACACTGAGATTCATTAGTTTTTGAAGAAAAGCTGAAAACTGATTTTTTTGCAGGGAGGTGGGGGTGCAGCTATAAGTCTGCATGCTTGCCATGCGGCTCAAAATTACAGCCCGTAAATAGATGTACATACTTAACCTCCTAGAAGGGCTGTAGCTCCCTGCTGTAGTGCAATAAGAATAGTAATACTTACCATTTTGACTGTGCTTTCTATTTGCAGAGCTGTGCCAGTGTTAGGCATTTTAATGTAAAGCGGGCGGGTGACTGTGAACAGGATGGTGAGCTTTTCAGTTTCGGGGCCAGGGGGGCAGTGTGATTTTTGCATACTCCCCAGAATAAAAGGAGGTTCAGACCTTCCTACTCTGGCAGCGGGGGCACGGCGTCTTTCAGCGTTCTTCCAGGAGCGGCTCCCGCAGGGGAGCTGATTTCTTCTCGGATCTGACCACCACAGCCCTCAGTAATTATAGCAGCGTCTGAATTCTGAGCTAAAAACAGAAGTGCAGCATGTGCCTATTCCCCATGTGATTCAGAAAGCAGGAAATTGAAAGAGCCTGACTGAGAGGAGAGGGAGTGCAAAGCAATAGACACATCCAATATTTGTCTCAAACCTGCTACGCCTGGGACGCAGGAGCTGTCATCTGCCGGCGCTGATTCTGCGTGCAGCCAGAGCAGAGCCTGATTGGGCGTAGTGGGACCGAAGGCGAGCGGAGAGGCGGCGGCCAGAGAGTTGGGCTCGCCGCACCGAAATGTAAACAGTGCGAAGCGAGAGGGAGCCCAGCGCCTTCATGCTCCGAGGAGCAGTCTCCGGGCTCCCATGGCTCCGGCAGCACACCTCCGGCAGGTTTAGCTGTGCCCGGCTCGATGAACAAAAGCAGAGGCTTCGGAGGATCTCCTGGCTGTGGATATAAATAGGGAGCAAGCGGGATGCGCTAGCTTTGTCCGCCGGCGCCGCAGCTCCTCCGTGCTCCGCGCCGCAGCTGGGACAGGGCGATGGACGTGAACATGAAGAAGTTCACAGTGCGTCGGTTCTTCTCGGTCTATCTCCGCAAGAAGTCTCGGTCAAAGAGCTCGAGCCTAAGTAGATTTGAGGTAAAATTCCCCTTAACTTTGTTAAATGTAGCAAATACCCTCAGGTGCAGGTAGCAGAGGTACAAGCGAATGCCTGCGTTTACTGATGTGATAAGTAGTTAAAGGTGTTTTTTCCCTGGAAGTGGTGATATTCGCACCTAATGTTCTTTGTTCCAGTGTAATTCAGTGCTTTTTCTCGGTAGTGTTCAATACATTGCATAATATATTTAGTGTGTTGCCAAGAGTCCTTTTATCAGCCTTGCAGGGGAGGAGGAAGCTGGTTCAGGACATCATGAAGTTGTAGGAAATAATTAGACATCCACTTAAATTAGCACAAATGACACCATAGTTTGAAATAGCTTCATATTTTAGTCTTCCCCTGCACACATAGCATTCTTTCTTAGTCCTAGATTTCCAAATAATTGATCAATTTGCTAGTGCCATTTATATATAATTGATATGTTAGACAGGGATTCTCTTGCTTATTTCTCTATAGGTTCTCATGTTTGCACGTATTTTTTGCATTTATCTATTCTCCCATGCATCTCCCCTGTTATTTTTTGATTTATCTTGTTTTAAGAGAAGTCATTCTTTAGGAGCTGGGGGGACAATGTCAAGTTAAACCTTTAACGATTTAGCAGTGTGGGGAGATGAAGGCAGTTCAAGTAGGAGGTGTTAGCAAATTGGGATGTGTGAATGGGTTAGAACCCGGATTTCTGCCTGCCTTCCTCGAACCATTGTTCTTCAGCCCTATATTTGGAGCTGTGAATAGTCGGCAGGATGTAAGATCAATTGAATAGATGTCAGTTATATTTATGTTGTTCACTTTATCATTGCAGATGATCTGCAATCTCTGCATTAAAACAGAGGTAGATGGGGCCTGATTCCCTTCTGTCTCACATTTATTTTGTGCTGGTGTACTTCAATTGACCTCTGAGGAGTTACTCTGATTTGCACTGGTACTCCCAGGAGGAGGATTAGTCTTATGCTGTGTGAATACATTTTGAAATGTTATTCCCTTAGTGTCCTATTTAAAGCACCAGGTAATTGTTTGAACATAAAGTTCTTCATGTGTCATTGCTTAAACAGAACATGCTGAAAAGCCAAGTTTTTGGCCTGTGTGTTTTGTTGGTTTTAATTTTCAAACTATTTAAAATCAACTTTCTTGAAAAATAATCATGTAAGTTACCTAATTTTATTTTTATAATGAAACAGACATGCTATGCTTTTGAAACAAACTAGTAACTCTCTCCTTGCAAAGCCCTGTCCCAGTAGTACCGAGGGGAGCGATGGGAATACCTTTCCTTTCCCGGTTGTGTAGTCAGAATCACAAAGTTTAAGCTACAGTAAGTGTTCCTTGTGGCACACTGTAAATTCTCTAAGCTTGTGCTCCACCAGAGACAACAGGAAGCAGATCTGGAGTTACATGAAGGAGTTCGGAGACAAATGAGTGTCTTCACAGGCCACCAGTGTTAGGATGGGATGTTAGGAGGAGAGCTGATTTGGAGAGAGCAGAGCCCCACCAGACCTCATAAGTGTTCATTTGACAGCGCCATAGTTTGGGAGAAAAAGATTCCACCATACAAATTATTTAACTTACTGAATAATCTAGTGTGAATGACCAGTACGACTCAGCATTTGTGCCAGGCTAGACTCTTGCTTCATTTATAAAAAAAAGTCTTTAGAGTCCTTTTGACCATCCATGTTAGATTTACTGAACTTTCTCAGTAATTGTGTATTAATTTTCCCTTATGTGAGTTGTATTATAGAGTTTTTCTTCTGATTTTAAATAATTTGCTTCAAGAAGCAACCTGATACATATCCCACCATGAGTGTAGCTTCATTTCATCCACTTCCCTCCTTTCTCCCCTGGCTTGTCAGTAATGACCAACTTGATGCAAAGTGACTCAATATTATAATGCAGTGCAGAATAGGGGCTGTTCCAACTATGGAAAAAAAAAAATGATTCATAAAATCTGTTCTGCTGTTGAAGTGTGAAAATCATCAGAGATGCTTCTGCTGGTGGGGGGGGGGGGGGATGACCAAACACAAACATCAAGCCTCCTCTGTGGTTTTCATATCCAAGTACTTCTGTGTATAAATTTGTAATTACAGGCCAACAAGTGCTTGTCAAACAAACAGAAAGTGTAAGGAAGCCTGTTGGTAGATGGGTTTTTAGAAGTGAGAATGCTCTTCATCCTAATAGGTAGATATTTTTAAAGATGCATTAAAAAGGTACAGGTTGTTATATCGTGCAATGAATAAAAATAAAATAAAGAAATTTGGAGAAAACACGTGGCATTGCTTTGCTTAATGTGCATTAGCTAATGTACCTGGCAGAAATTGTATTGCACGATGTCATTTGAAATTTGGAAGGGAACTGTTTTGACTAGGTTGTGTGGGATTTTTGTTACATTGTTCTTTTGGCAACTTGGGAAAGAGGGTTGAAGGATTTAAGATCTATCTTCCTAGACTCAAGCATTTAATATATTTAAAATACCATTATTAGAGTAGATTCAAAAATAATACAATATTAGTTAATAATATCGTCATTAATTACTTTTTCTACTGTGGTATTCTACACTTTAAATTCATTTGTAATGAGCTTCATAGCTTACAGAGCCAGGATACAGATGGAGAAAAGGACTTAGCAGATCGCAGCTTGTAACTTGACCTTTGCTTAATTGTTTCATATGCCAATGTCATTGCTATACCTGAAACAACAACATCATCACCTTATGTAGATAGCTGGGTTTCACACTTCGTCCTGCTAAAAGAGGCACAGTGCATTCTGGTAAATGAGATGTTATTAGGGTTTAATTTCATTTTGCCTAAAATGCACACCCTTTTTATTATTCTGGAAAAACCTGGCTGAAATTTGAATTTATTTGGCTACAGTTTAGGGGTTTCAGTTTATATTATTTTTCAGTATGGCCTGCTTTGCCCTTCATTTATAAAGTATCTAGTGATGTAATTTTATTGAATGCGCAGAGCCAAGTTTTATCCTTCTGCATGCACAGAGTTCTGATTGAAGTCAGCTGAAAATCCAGCAAAGTCAATGGGAACTGCATGTGTGCATCTGAGAAAGGGCTTTGTGTATGGTTCTTGCTGAGTGTTGATGAACATGAATGTGAAACCATCAGGATAAAGTATGCACAGTGTGGATCTGCTAAAGACTTTGAGACCCAGTGGAATGCATCTTATGGCTGTGAGCAATATCCCTTGATTTATAAATCAAAATTTAAATATGCCATTCAAATAAGCTAGGAAATACCTAAGCATGTAAAGAATTTGATAATATTTATTCCAATGATGCAGGAGCCTTTTTAATTTTTTTTTTTCTTTTGACAAAATGACCAGTTAAAATGTTACCTTTTATTCTTTTTGGAGAAGTTTCTAACTTTTGCAATCTGTAAATATTTTGAATTCATTATTCTTACTCTTCAATTCTTCTAATTCTTGCTAAGTCTTACTGGTAACGATGAATCCAAATTATGTTTGATATATGTATGGGGCTTAGAGTCCAGTAGAGTTCTTGCAAATTAACGCAAAATTAATTTGGACCCTGGTGTGCCTTGGCGTGGTCAGTTTGAGAGGCAGGATCTCCTGTGGATGATCAAATGTGGGTCCTCCTTTGGTTCCAGCACTGGCACGTAGGAAATGGAAGCGAGCCTATGCAGGCTTGTAAGTAGCAGTGCAGGACTGGCACTGGCTTTGTAATACTTTGTTATGAGAAATTTATGGTTCTGATCTGAGCCTCTGACTTTGATTTCCTACAAGCTAAAGTTACAGCAGCCTCAGGAAAGAGCCCAGAAAATGCTGAGCTACACTGCTCCTTTTCCACTGTGGGCTGGAGCAACGCTTTGCTTTCAAATGCTTGTGAATTCTTCTGCACTTGTATAGAGAACAATTCTGTTCCTTATCAGCAGTATGTCCTTTACTCTGCCTTTTTATAAAAAAAAATTTTATAGTTACTCACTTAGTAGAGGAATAGAGTCTTTCTGTCAAAGGTTAGCCAGAATAAAGGCAAGTTAAAGAAAGGAGATGGGGATTATCAGCCCAAGAACATCTCTGCAAGGTGCAAGTCCTGAGGCAGCTTTAGTTTTTATTTTTTTTCCCCGTGGTAATGATCATCTCTGTGATGTGTGTTCTTGTTACAGCAGAAGTTACCGACACTATTGTAGTGTCTAACTTCCCCCAGCTGCAGGCAAGACTTTTATGAGGAAATGCTGCAATTCTTGTCTTGCACGGCTTGCTGGGGAAGGGAGGCAGGGAGTGGAGGGGGAGAGAGGAGGAGCATGTAGTCACTCAGATGGGTCACTTGAGGAGCCAGGAAATCCATTTTTCAGGCTCATTTTGACAACTTGCTGTGTCATTACAGACGGTTCAAACCTTTGTGCTCTCCTTTTCCCATCTGAAAAAAGGAAAATTATGATAAATATTCAAGTCCTTTGATACTATTCTATCTATTTACATTGAGTTCAGGGGCAATACTCATATGTGTACACATTCATAATAAAGGAATTGCTCCCAATTCCCCAACTGCTTCTGACTTTATCCCAGATAAAGTCTCATGTGCCTCAGGCTTGATATGTGCTCCTTCTCACAAGCCTCAAATTAACTGCTGAGCTGCAGAAAGGAAAAAATGAAGCAGGTAGATGTAAGGATATCTTGTACACAAGAAAATCGTAGAAAACTGAGACTGGGAGGCATCTAAAAACCCTTAATCTGGACTCCTCTTCCTCCTTAGGCAACATCAGTTGTATCTAAACCATTCTAGCACAGATGTTTTTCTAGTAAGAGTATTGAAGGCCTCCAGTGGTAAATGCCCGTAACCTCTGTACCTGGTATATTTTGCAACATTATCCTTAGCATCTAAGGATTTTCCTAATAACTAACAGAAGTTTTCTTAAGGCAATTTAAGCCTGTGTCTTCTTGTCCTCCCCGTTGTAACTGTGAAAATGAGATTGTTTCCTTTTCTTTGCAGCAGGATTTTTACACATTTGAAAGCCATTCAAGTCCCTTTCTTCTGTCTTTGTGGTAGGGTGGGGAAAATGTCTTTTCTCCTTTCTGAAAGTTAGGGACTTCCAGGAACAAGACCCTGGGCCAGTTACAGCAATATTGTTTGGGAGTATCTCTTCCTTTTTTGGATGATAATTGTCTCTTGTAAGAATCAATTATATCTCAAAGGCCCCTACCCTGCCAAAGACCAATCCAAATTGTCATTTTATGCTCCATTTCCACCATCTAAATGTCTGCATGATTCCTTGATCTGATGGTATTTGGCATCGAAGGCAGTTCTGACAGAGTTGATCCATGGGGTTTAATGTCGGATGAATTCTGACATACATCACACAGTTGAGCACAGGCTCTGGTCACATAGTCAGGGCACACGAATGTTTGGGCACAGAGCAGGGGCATGGCATCGTCATATAGCAGAAGAGGTCTTCATTTGGTGTGGGGTGGGTCCTGTCTGGTCAGCTGATGGGACACACTCATGCCTATGAACTAATGATGGAATGACTGAAAGGAAGAGGCCAGTCCTCCACTCCCTGAGCCAGGTGGTGCCCTGGTTGTCTGTGCCTGGAGCATCTGTGTGTGGGTGTGCAGGAGATGAAGAGCTGGACCTGATGGACTGGTTGGAGCCTGTGGGCAGCTGAGCCCCTGCCTAGCATTTATTTGGAGTAATGTAGTTTTATGCAAGTGATAAATGTGTAATTTTATTTTAATTTTTAGCTCATAGCATTATGTCCTGTCTGACCCTGTGGCACAAAAAGTCTGTTTTCAGAGGGTTTAGCTCTTCTGCATCTATTTTTTATTACCAGTAGCATTTGATTCATGCATTTTTCTGCTAGTCTCAGGAGAGGACTCCTTTTGTGCGTGCTTTCGGCATTTGTGTCCTCACAGGTAACTGGAAACATCTCTGAAGTAAAACAGAAGTCCGAACAAAAACTCGCCTTATGTTGATTTACCAGTTACTCAAGTACAAATACTTTTCATCTAAATATTTGCTACTCATTTCCTTTTGTTCTCTTAACGAGGCTTACTGTCCCAGTGCAGCAAGGATTCAGTAGAAATATTTGCTGTTAAGAAAGACTCCCAAGTGCTGCAGAGAAGCAGCAGTTGGTTCTGCGCACAGGACACACTCTATATCTGTGTGTTGCCATCAGCTCTTAGAGAGCAGAGTTGTGCTTCCTGGAGAACAAAGTTGCAGGAAATGAAAAAGAATGATTGGATCACTAAATCTGCCTTGAAAATAGCGTTCTGACTGAGGATGTGTAAGGAAGCAAGTGACACATCCATTCAGGGTCCTTGCACGACAGCTACAGTTCACACGCAGGGAATTGCCTTCCAGGAAAATAGTTTGGGGTGCACATTCCCTCACTGGGTGCACGGATGGTGGTGGGGTGGCCACAGATGGTTTTGGAAAACTTGCAAGGGAGCAGTTGGTTGTCCTTTGCTGTTCAACCTCTCTCACTGCTTTGAAATGCACTGTATTTGAAATGTATCAGAATTTCAGCAGAGCTGCTTTTCCTGTGAGATGTGGGAGAACTCACAGCTCTTTTCTAGCTGAGAGCCAGGAGTTCAAGGATACTGGAAGTGCAAACCATTTAGAGCACAGAAGACAAAACCACAATGTTTCTAATGAAGAAAACTTTTTCCTCAGATTGCAGTATATTATTAGGCATTGTGTAGCAGTGCATAGGCAAAAAGGGAAAATACAGTTTGCCAGTGCGCCTTCAGATGATAAGTAATGATAGTAATTGGCAAAATGCCAGTTAACTCATTAAACCTTTAGACATGAGCTCATGCAAAGTCCAGGTATAATTCAAAGGTGTCATGCCTCTTTCCTGCAGGGCCAAATCTTAACCTGTGTGTAACAGGCAAAAGGCAGTAAATAGTTCTCTTTCCAAGAATTGTTATGAATAAGTTGAAGGCTTTGCAAGGGGGGAGCTGACTGTGTGGGTTTACCTATAAAATTCACCTTTCTTTAGTTTTAGAAAGAAATTTTAGAAATTTCTGTTGGGTTTTTTTCTAGTGAATAACAAAGAAATCCTGCATCAGTTCAACTTTGTTTTCTCTGCTTCTGTGTTGCCAGCAGCTAGTGCACAGGTTCTGTAACTGACAGGTATCTTTGCCTTAAACTTCTGCATTTGCAGACCTCCATGCCAATCTTTCCTGTATGATATAACCTCTGTAACTAGAAAATGTCTGGGACAGCAATTAAACATTGTAATTGCATTAATTGTAAAGCCGTCTCTCTAAATAGCTAAAACCCTGCTGGATCTCCTGCTACTCTGAACAATTCCTACTTTATTCTTTTATGGTTATGCATTGCAATTATTACTAAAGAGTAATCTTAAAGCAAGGATTTGTGTTAGTTTATTTCTATGACACAGTTCAAGACTGTTTCATATCACTAGGTTTGCATTTTTTTATTACTTATTGTCTGCAGATGTTAAATCATACATACTTCAGAAGCTTTTTTATAACATTTCTTTATGTTGTTAAAACTTGATGGTTTTTTCTGGCAAGTAAAATCACTAATTTTTATTCCAAAACAAACTCTTTAATATTCTATTAAATCAACCCTATTAAGATAGCTAAACCAAGATGTTTTCAAGACATGAATGATTTTCACGTGTTGGCATTTTATGGCTGATTTCAAACACATTGCAGTGCCTAAATTTGAAAGAATGGAGAAGATGGTGTATCCATTCTTGTTTTTCAGATTCTTGTACCCTTGAGAGTTATCTTCTTTTTATGTGGCAACCAATGAAATAGGCATAAGAGGAGGGAAGGAAACTGTGGTAGTTAATCTTAGCTCTTGCTTCTGCATTCTGTCAACTTCTCTTCAACTTCTCCTTCCAAAGGAGGACCACATATTGTGGCTTACTCAAGAAATGGGTGAAAGTGTGTTATATGAATCCATGCAGGAAAGTACTGTATGGGGTAAAGGCAGGAAAGCCCCTACTGGAGTAGGCATCAATTAATCCCTCTCAGTCTCTCCAGCATTGTGAAGTTGTCCAGGTTTTTGATGCCTGCCAGTCAGAGGTAATAATACTGTTTTATTTTCATTATGTAAGCCTCCTTTGTTCACAGTGAAGTTTCAGCAATTGTAAGGCAGAAAATATGTAGAGTTAATAAAGCAGAAGTTGGGTCAAACTAAGCTGAAGGTGGTTGGGGGGAGACTTTGTTTTCTCCTTTAAAAGTTTTAAAGCCACCACCTTAGCTTGATGGCTAAATCAAGCTATTATGTCATAAGGATGAGCACTTTGGGGGTATTTGCTCTGGTCTGAAAAAAAAGACAGTTGCACATACCATCTTAACTGCTACTGATGCTGGACAAAGACAAGAAATCACCCATGTTATCAGAGCTAGAGACAAACCAGTTTCCATAATCACTTGCTGAGATTTGTTTCATCCCCCATGCATTTCAAGTTTTTATGTATTTGCAGAATTGAGGAATCCATCCTAAAAGCACACTCAGTGCACCTGCTTTTTCCTTTCATGTTTTTGTGGAAAAGTTAATGTCACATCATAATACAGTAAGTGGCAATGCTGATAAGGATGGTGGTCTGCAGAACTTACTCTGTCTGTGAAGTAAGTGAAGATAATATTTTTTCACCTACCTGCCTCTGTTCCACCAGCATAATTATGGCATCATCCAGATGTTTTCTTTTCCCTTCCTACAGCTGTTAATGCCATCAATGCTATACATCCCTTCTCACACAGCAGAGAAACTCCATCTGTATTTGCTTTTCTCTGAAAGACCATCTGCTGAAAAAAAAAAGACTAATGGCATCTTTTGCCTGCTGGTACAAAATGAATTTCTGAAGGTCTTCTCTGCAACAGGGATTTTGTATTCTAGCAAACAAATTTTTCAATTTTCCCACATAGGAAAACTCATATGGGACGTTAGAAGAAATACCATTTATGCTTCTGAGGATTGTCACTTCCAAAGCAGAGACTACCTCTTGTGATTATCTGCCAAAAGATATATGTTTTATCCCAATTACCTTTTTGAAAGTATTCTCTCTATGCATCAGGATAAAGTTTACATATCAATTTAGTCTTGGAGATGGGTATTCCACTCTGAAAAGGTGTGATTTACCCGCAATCATATTGTTCACTTAGTCAAAGATGATAGTTACGTGAATGGTGCCAACTGCCAGGTTTTCCCTTGCTTGGTTTAAAAGTGTTTTCTCTCTCTGTAACAGGTTGTAAAAGAAGTCACAAAATTAATTTGAGTAATGTTGGTATGGAAAGAAATGCTATAATAGGCAGACATTTGTGATGTTATCGGAGGAATTGTTTCCTTGGAGTTGTAAGGAAAGTTCTAAGTTTTTGACTTAGTATTTCTGCCTTTCTCATAACATGTCAAATGAGTGAATTAAAACTGTAGTCTTTCTAATGCAGATGGTCTGGGTCATTTCAAAACCAGAGCTTTTTAGAATAGCCTTATTAATAAAAAACAGATCAGTCCTTTGCTTCTGCTCTTGACCACTTGTCCTTCTATTGATCAGTTTGGAGTTTTCTCTTTGTCTCATCTTTTGTACTCATCTCTTCCTCCCTGTTGTTAGCCACATACACAACCATGGTAATTACCACCTATCCCCAGGGAAGTGGGGACTTATAAAACTTTTAATGTGCTGTACGTACCACAGCCAAGAGAAAGCTTGCCCTTTTACCCTAGCTTTTAAAATCCTTTTGCAGGTGTGAAATTCATGGGACTGAGACAGAAATAAGAATAGAGCTCTCTCCATGGAGTAACACTATGGTCTGCAAGCACTCATTTATCTTTCTGCTGGGTCAGAGAGCTGTTGTTGTCTGGGATTTTGTATCATCTCTTCAGGGAGGCGCATCAACTCCCCGTTTTTCAGTTACTGAAGAGAAGAAATTAAGTTGTTTTGCTCTCCTGGGATATGATTCTTTACTCTTGTCTGCAGGCTTTTCTTCCCTCTTGTATATAAAGGTTGAAGATTTGAATGTGCTGTGCACTGGTGTAGAGTCACACTGCTGGACTGTGGAAATGCTGAGTTCCACACTCATGGAAACTGTGCCTTTGAGACCAGGCTCTTGACTCCTGGTGTCCACTGAAACTCACTTTGCATTCTCAGATGTTTCCCTTGTAAGGTAACAGTTCTGTTTTTTCCTTCTCCCTCACCCTATCATTCATCTGATTCAGCTTTTTTGTTTTATGCTTCAGACTCAAACAATGCAATCACATGTTTTTGCTTTTCTTCTACTGCCTCTGTTTTGGTACTTTCCACCCTCAGTTTACTGAGGTAACTGGGAAGTTATCAGTACAAACAGAGCTCTGTTTGAGGAAGTGCTGATTCAGAGATGATATTCACCTCTGAGGCTGGGCAGTGGTCAGATAGCTCTGGACCAAATCCCAAATGCAGTACTTACATGTATCTCAGAAATGTCCCCATTTTGTATACTATACTCCTTGCCTATTTCTCTTCGAATATCTCTGCATTCTGACATTCTGTAGTTTAAATGTCTTGTGATCCTTTCTCCTTCAGGGGGCTCTTAGGGAGTCCCCTTGCATCACAGGCTCCTGAGTGTGCTGCTGAGGGTTTCATACCTGTGACTCAGCTCTGCTCCCAGTTGAGCACGGGCGTCTGTCTGTCTGTCTGGGATTTTAGCTTTACACAGTACCATTTTCACAGCATCTCTACTCTGGCTTTAAAGCATGGTTACTATGGCATCTATAGTGTCTTAGAAAGTAGTGAAATACAGATATCAGTAACATATGTGTTGCACGACAAATTTTGTTCCTGTTTTGCCTGTGTGTTTTCACCCTCTTTTGAACCTTGATGAAAAAAAATTCAAAGTGAAAATGAGATGATGATTTTGGTCCATTGTAATTTCAAATACGTGAAATCATGCAAAGTTTTGTGATTGCTGCTCAGTTGTCATCCATTTCAACTTCCTGAAAGGAGTAAACTTGTGTAGTTGTTCGTCTTGGGATTTCATGACAAAATTAAAATTAGCCTGCATTAATTTAGTCATTTATGATTAAAAGATCTTCCATTCAAAGCACCTTACCCTTGTAGTTAAGGGCTACTTCTGTTAAATTTACAATGCCATAAAGCATAAACCAGTGCAAACTTACATGATTCAAAGCAAGTGAAAAGCAAATCAAATTGCTCTTTTTTCCTCCCTGGAACTGTAATGACATCTGAATCAGAACAAAACTTGTATTGCTTTTGTTATGACACTTAACACAGTAGCAGACTGGCATTGTTGTTGTTGATAGAACAGCATTCCTTCCTCATTTCCAAAACTTGAGATGCAGCAGAATGCTTTAACAACTTGCTCTAGGTAAACTTCCTTGACTTCTCTGTCTTCTGGCTGGTGGCCTCAAGTTGCCAACAAGGACTGCACCAAAAAAAGTAAATCTTGTAGTTTAAGTGCATCTTGTATTATTACCACCTTTTGGGCTAGCACAAAATTAGTGTCATCATAACTCACTGTGTAAAAGACAATTATCCCCTGGCCAAGCCTGTGAACCTAGAAGGCTAAATTTGATTGTGTTGGAGGGTAAAGTGCCCATGGCAATACATCTGGATCTGAAATCACAATATTCTTTCCATGTGGCCTCTAAAATGTATTACAGATTGTCAAATCAGGAATCTCCCTTTTTCTCAGTGTAGTTCAAACTCTTGCCTAACTGAATCTTAGAGTGTCTTGTTCTTTCCTCCTAAACTAAAAAATCTTCAAGGCATATTTATTTAAATATAACCAGCTAAGTGAATCTTGAACTGCTGCTGTTCCCAGCCAGTAGTAGATGAATGAAATGTTCTGTTACTCCTGCAGGGATGATTCCCTTGTATGCAACCCAAAATGTCAGGGTATTATGCTGGTTTTCCTTTACTTTTCTGAAATTGTGATGTGTCAGTGTGTTGTGTCTCTGTCATGTAGTCATCTGTGTGAAATTTACTGAAAATTTACAGGAAATTTACTGAAAAATTGAATTGTTGATATGGATTCAGTTTTAGCCTAGGTTCCTAAAGAATTGAGGCTTTATATATGCCCCCACAGCCCTTTCTGGCCCTTTGCTTTGAAAGCATTGTCAAATACAACAGAGAAAGGGAAAAGAATAGTGTTCTTGAAGACATAACGTTCCTGTAAGGTCCATGAAAATAGGGGCCTAGAGAAAGGGACACCACTGCTACCACAAAATGAAGGAGCAGGGGGAATTAGAGTGGGAGCATATACCTTAGCCACTAAAGACACCAAGCAGAGGGAGATGGTAGGAGAGAGTGGGACAGCATGATAAAAACCTGGGATTCCTCACTCCACTCTTTCCACAACATTACTATGCTTTGATGCCAGGAAGCAAAATAGGATTTTTTTGGTGAGAAGTATATGTGGGGTTGCTGCAAAACAAGTAGATTACTCTATTTACCTGCATAAACATTTGGGGTTTGAAATGCTCTAGTCCCCAACGATGATGTAATTTATCATAATAGGGCAGTCTTTTACTGATGTTTTTCCCTTACTATGAAGTCAGCAAGCTCTTTTGTTTTAGCAATTCCTGCTTCTAATCTAATGGGCTAGGCAGAAGTAGTAACTAGTAGGGCTATTTCATTGAGGTTACTGAGGTGCTTTTGCTATAAGGGGCAGGCAACATAGTCCAATGCTGGTTGTTTTTCCTCTTTGGAATCCAGTGATCATCTTCGTGTGGAAATATATTAAAGATATTTCTTTGGAGTCACTTAAGATGTGATATACTAAGGGGGAAAAGTGGCATTTTACTATAATTTATGGAGTAAAAGACTCACAGAACTTAATAAAAATTACTAATTTATCAGTAGAGTTATTTTAAAAATCCTATTGATGTTAGTAGAAATGAAGGCTGACAATGGAAGAATTCATCATATCATATGATAAATATTATATATATCTCATATAATATTGTGTTCTAATAATTCATAAGGTTTTAGGATATCAGTGTTTGCTTGAAATATCCTGTCTTGCTTGCTAGTTCTTGCTTTGATGACATGAATAATTAATTTCTTTGGATAAAAGTGGATGTTTAGACTGGTAAGAAATGCTTTGCAAGTGCAATGAGGGGTCCTCAGGCAGGAATATTTGGAGTAAGGAAGTCTGGGAAGAATGTTGGTGTTTCCTGGTGCTTTCCTTTAAATAGTACATTATAATAATTGCTGCAAAATTCTTTTGCATATAACAATATACTATCAAATTACTTAGTTTGGTGTCTCATATTTGCATGTTGAATAGTCAAGTTAGCCAATCTACAAAATTTTGACGTTTTCTGATCATTGCAGGATGTGTAAACAGCAAAGCAAGGGTTCTGCTTGGTGACACTGTGAAGCTGCTAAATTTCTGTGCCAAGCCCTCACCACACACCTGTGCCCCACAGCCTTGAGTCAAAACTGACCTGTTTTGCACAGCCTCCTCACACTGTGCCTCTGAATTGCAAATGAGACATCAATGCACACAGGAGAGAAGGGGACTTGTGTGGGCACATATAACAAATGTTTTATGCTAACCAGATTATACACATCTTTTTATCAGACAGTCTGTTCTGTTGTTTGCAGTAAAGGGAAAATAAGCAAATAATGCCTAGTGGTATATTGCTCTTTTTCAGGACAGCTTCTGAACAGGATTCAGATGATACAATTTATAAGGAATATGTTGTAATTACAGCCATATTTTGTGTGTGTGTATATGGCATTTACACGAATAATACAAGTAATGGTATAAATACATACAGTATAGCAGTTTTTCCATGGAAAATGCTACTAAGAGGATTAAAGTTTGATCTCATAATACCATACATAACCTCTCATTGACTCAGAGTGGAGGATTGCTTAATTCTGGTGGTCACCAAACAGATCAGCAGCTCATGTTTTTGCTGCTGACATTCTGTTTGAACTGAAATTG
Source organism: Acanthiza pusilla (assembly GCA_036630365.1). Classification (NCBI taxonomy): domain Eukaryota; kingdom Metazoa; phylum Chordata; class Aves; order Passeriformes; family Acanthizidae; genus Acanthiza; species Acanthiza pusilla. The sequence goes on along the minus strand of JAXCHO010000023.1, from coordinate 4,899,126 downwards.
CTACAAAGGTGTAACTTTTTTTTTTAATTCATGGAAGTCTCTCCCCAAACTGGTATTGTGCAACTTATTTTAAAAACATGTTCTCCATTTCAGGGTTTAATAATCTCCTCTTAAAATTATTTTCAGGGTGTAAATGAACAATTTCTGACCTTGTTCTTTCCCTTTTGTTGTTAGGGTTGAGTCATTTTTCTATATTGTCTCCTGGCCCCACAGGTGTAGGTTTTTCCCTTTTGGTCTCTAAGAGACTCTTCCTGACCCTGAAAAGTGCTCCAAATGAAATAATCTTTTTCCCAGCTGCTTCAGAGGCATCTTCTCTTCACTGCTGAAGTGCATCCTGTAGACTAAGCCACTTATATCTCCTTGTTTAAATATCTTATAAAAAAATGTTCTTGCCACTAACTGAAGCAAATAAGCTCAGTGGATCGTTTCATGCTACAAATGCCTTTTCCTTGAGACTTGTAAGGTTTTTCTGCTGCCTTCACTTCCGCTCTGTAGCCCTTCCCTTTCTCACAGAATGGTAGAATGACTTGGGTTGGAACGGTCCTTAAAGATCATCTTGTTCCAAGTCCCCTGACATGGACAGGAGCACATCTCACTAGACCACGTTGCTCAAAGACGCATCCAAGTTGATCCTGAACACATCCACGGATGGCGCATCCACAGCTTCTCTGGGCAGCCTGTTTCAGAGCCTCACCACCCTCACACAAAAGAATTTCTTCCTAGTATCTCACCTAAATCTACCCTCTTTCAGTTTAATGTCATTGTCCCTTGTCTGTCACCACATGTCCTCCCTTCTGGTGTTGTACCAAAGGCCTGGGAATGTCTGCTGGTCATTGAGGGCAGCTCCATGTTCATGTTTAAGTCCTAACTGCTGAGAGATATTTTTGCTTTTGCATTGACATTTTTCTAATACACACTGTGTACTATCTACTAGTGACACACGTGGCTTAAATATGTAATCCCCAGCTGCATACCTCTTTAGTTTTTCAAGTATCTGTGCTGCTTTATGAAGCAAAGTCATAGTTCATCATTCCTTCATTCATCACACTAGAGATGTGAATGACTTGCACCCAAAACTCTCCCTGGGTTGCCAGTGTGTTTATTAGCACAATATTAAGGACTATCAGAGTATTTGATTCTGTATTATAATCAAAACTGTCTGCACAATTACAATGGTAAAACTCCAAAGCAAAATTCTAACATTTCTTTTGGTTCAGGTAATAGGTTCTTGTGCTCTCCGCTGAAGGGCTCCATTTCTTAGTGATAAATAGCTCTCACAGAGAATACCCACACTAGCAAGCTTCCCCAGTGTTAGTACACCTGTGTTTTATTTCACAACCAGTCCATTCACAAGCTGCTTACTTTTGTTAGAAACTTGAAGATGGGAAACACTCACTCCATTTATTTGCGGTGCAAGCGACCCTCAGACCAGAAAGACACTCCCTGGACACTGCACTCGTGTTCTTTACTGTCACACCATGGTGAGCTCATGTGCTCTCACCTGTTTCAGCTGTACTGCAGCCACCTTCTAGAGAACCAGGTTTATGCTTACTACTCCTACATCAAAAGCATTTTGTTCCTGGACCAACCAGCGCTGGGCTCCCCAGTAGTCTTTAAGTCCACTTTTTCTAGAGCTTTCTTCATGTATGCACTCTGGATTCATACTCAGGAGTTCCTGGTAGTGTAAGCAAAGAGACACAAATACTGAAAGGTTTCCAAACCTAAAGGGTTTTAACTTACTGAGGAAAAAAAGGTGCAGTACCTGAGTAAACTTTGCATGTGCTTCCTTGCCTTTGTTTCTTCCTCTGCTTATGTATTATTGGGCTTTGATCAGGTTGCTCTAAGGGGGTTTATGGATTTATATTCAGATCTCTGTATTTGATTAATGTTAAAAAGTTTTTTATCCTACCAAGTCCTGCATGGCTTCCCATCCCAGATACTCCTCTGAAAGGACTTGTGTTCTGACTGCATTGTTTCTCTTCCTGACTAGTCACATTCAATAATACCCCTCTCTGGAGGGGTGTATAAACAGGAAAACAACTAAATATAGATCACAGACAGAGAAGGAATAGAATGCAACAGTGTACATAAAGGGAAGGACTGCTTTCACAGATGGTGTAGGGCCTAGAGGAAATGTGGAGGGAGAAAAAGAGAGAGGCTTGAAAATGAACAACAGAGAAGGGGGGGAAAATTATCTGTAGCATAAACTGTTTATGGGAGAAAAGAGGCAGACAGAACATCCCTCTGTTCCCTGGATCAATCTGTATTGAACTGGGTTAGAATGATCAGAGAACAGAGGCCAAACTAGACCTGAAATCTTGTTTACTTCATGGTTATCTGCTGCCTTGATTAGAAGCTGGTCAGCAGAACGGTCTTGAGTACTGCAGCCACCACCTCGTAGGCAGCCTCCTTTGGTGGAGCAGAAGGTGGGGGAGGTCAGCATTCATGTAAACATAATTTCATGGAATGACACACCGTGAGAAATTTAGGGAGGTGCTGCTTCAGGCATCTCCCTGCCTTGGTGTCTTACATTCTTTAGTTTTATTCTCTTATGCATTAACACAGGTTGCTGACCTGGAGCAGTCTAACAGCCTCTGGTCAACAGACTGCCTCAGAGGAGAAGGAGGGACCTTCTATCTCTCCTTCTCCTTACTGCAGTGCTTAGCCAGCTCTTACCCTTCCTGCCCAAGCAAGTAGGATGGACTATGGCGCGTTGTTGTGTCCTTACCTGTATGCACCAGGACCCATCTGTGTTCCAAATTTCCACTTTCTCAGCAGGCATGCGTTGCTGTGAGTGCCTCTGTAAATTGGGAAGATGAAGTGCTCTGGTGGTAAATTACCCACTTTGCATCAGTGGCAGCCTGCAGACAACTTCTTGGTGGCTTGGCTCAAGTAATGGACGAAGCAGGGCAGGCACTGACACCCCAGGCTGTGGACTAGGGCAGCAATGGGCAGATCTCTATCTGTTCTCTGTCAAATTACAGGGGCAGTAATTTTCAAGGGAGATGGAGAAAGTGGTAGGAAGAAGAAACATATTTGATTGCCATTGCATAGTCTGCCAAACCCTGATGGTTGGAGCCTTAGTTCCTTTTTGGAAGGATACACAAAGATCTATGTAAATTAGTGCTGGATTCAAAACCTTCTGCTGCTTCCCTCTGTGCACAAATAGCTTCTCTACAAATAATATGTTGTCTGTCTTTCTCTTCCCCAGCATCCTTCCAACAGATCTGCGCAGGCTAGACCATCAGTTGCTGATGACCTCTTTTTGGAATTGATGGTTATGTGGGGCTTTTTATGTTGCCAAGCAATTTTATGCTGTTTTGTTTTCTGTTCTATGTATAAGTCTGCAATTACTCATATTTCTTGTTTAGAAACACATTTGGAAAAAAAAATTCTAGTGACAGAAAATAGCCATCCTATATCTCATTTAAGTGTTAAAGCTATTCTTCATTCTACCTTTTATTCTTAAAATGAGGAATATGTTCATTTGAGGAAATTTTTTCTTGTTTGAGCAAGAATGAGGAAAAATAAGACCTCTGTAGAAAAGATTTAAGGGCTCTATTTTTATGGAAATTGAACAAACAGCACATTTATAATGTTCCAAAATGAGTAATAAATCAGTTCGGGTTTTTGGGTTTTTTGTTTTTTGGTTTTTTTTTTCTAATTTAACCAGCTTGTTTAGAAGAATATTATTTGACAGTTAATTTATTTTTTACACGCAAAATATATCTTTATTAGTATTGTTGGATTTAAAGCATCAGGGAGCTAAGTCTGATACTCATCTGTTTTTGGAAAGATGTGTCATCTTTGAAGATATTATACTTCTAGTATTTTGATGAGAAATACTACTTATTGTTGAGAAAGGGCCAGTAATTGCATTTATACTACAGCAGAAAATTATGGGGAGGAAAATCAATGTACGCCAGTTATTCAGTTGTCTTCAAAATACTGCAGCCTGACTCCATTCTGTTTTCTTCTGCATGGTAAAATCTATGGTCTGTGCTTGCATGGTTTTGGTTTTATTTTGCTTTTTCAGACTGTCAGAAAAAGTACTTTACTATTCGAAAAGCCTAGACTTTTATTATAGCACAGTAGTTAGAGATGACAAATCTTACCCCTTCTGTCCCCAGTAAGACCAAGGTGGCCCAGCAGTAGAACCAGTGCAGAGAAGGCTGTGGAGTGCTGTACCTGCCCAGCGTCCGATAGAAATGTGCCCTTGGTCCTTTAGATCTAGGGCTCTGCTGCAGGCTCCACATTGTTCTATGAGCATTTTTTCCTTTTTTGTTTTTTTGGTTTTTTGGGTTTTTTTTTAACTAGGGGGCTCTCTAAGGTAAAATTTGGACTGTTTTCTAATGTGGTATTAACTGGCATGACTCCTGATGTTGAAAGTCTTTAACTGCAATACTTCCTACATACATATAATTTGTGTTAGACAAGTAACTGTGAATTAACAATAAGATAAATGGTTAAGAACCTGGTATTATATGCCAAATAAGGGCTGTTGTCAATTACTGGTAATGGAGATCTGCATTTTTGTTGCTCTATGTATCATCTGTTATTCTAAAAGTATGTAATACCTTATGCAACTATGAATGTTCTATATTTATGAGAAATTGTAATTCAAATGGACAATTGGATACTGATGAGTTGAAGCCTTCAGTTTCTTTATTCAGCACATACAGAGAGCTATAGATTCTCCACAGCCCCTGCCTCCTTTCCCCAGTTCTGGCCCCTCATGCCATCAGCAGCCCTGCTGCAGTCCCTGGATGCACACAGGTGTGTGCACACAAATTAGGACACACATTTATACAAACATGTGCCTATTCTATCTTGACCATGCTCCAGACAGCTCATTTTGCAGATTTCAGTCTTGTCCCCACCTGAGGACCAGCAACCAGCGCAGCCTGACTCCTTTGGTCCATACCCTGAGCCTTGGGTCTGTCTGAGAAGAGGCTGTGTTGCCTTATTTTTTGGGAAGTTTTTTTTCTCTTTGGGAAATTTTGCCACACCAGAGATGCAAGAGGAGCAGTGGGCTTTCAGTTCAGCTGAGGAGCCGTTTCTGTGACTGTGGCTGCTCTGTGTTGATACCCAGCAGCAAGACACGGCTGTGCCAGGTGCTTTGATTGTGAAGACAGAAATTCCCTGTGGACTTTGTAAGTAAAGGGCGGCGTGGGGTGGGGCTGGCACTGAGGGGCTGTAGCAGAAAGAGACAGCAAAACTCAGACCGAAGATGTAGTGCTTCAGAAGGGAGGAAGGCTCCCTTTGAACATGATTTAAAATGAGAGGAGAAGGAAGGAGAGGAACGGTAGAGGGAAGAAAGGAGGCACACAGAAATAGAAGACAGAGAAACAAGGGTGTGGAGAGGATTGGAGCGAACACTCAGCACAAGGCTGAGAAATTTGTTAGAAGCCTACAGAGTGCTGGATGTCTGGAAAAAGCAAAAACCTGTTTTGAGTGTTTCAGCAGCTGTTCCTGCCAGCTGGTTTTGCACTCTGCAAGTCTTGCCCCCCTCCCCCGACGCCTTCCCCAAAGTGCGCTGTGGTGAATCACAGCTGGTAACTCCTCCAGCTGTAGATGCAGTCGGAGCAGAGGAAAGCTAATATCCTCTGATGTTTCCAGTTTTTGGCTGGAAATCCTGTGAATGATAGACAATGTACAGGCTCCTGCTTTTTCTAGCGTAGCAAGGTCCAGCAAAGAACATGCAGCTTGCGCCCACAGTATTATAGGAGAATGCAATAAAAAACTCCCTGAAAGAGGGAAGCAAACCTAACCAGGAGGATTGGTGTTGGTCAAAGTTACATCTCTGTACCAGGCAACATTTGTTTTTCGTGTTCACAGATAACAAAGCTAGGCCACAAAAGCTTGATGTTATAGATAAGACCTTAAATACTAGTGACATAAGCCCAGCAAACTCAATTTGCCATTTTCAGTGACATCTTTTCCAAGTTAGATGCTGCTGTTTTGTAGTGCATCACAGGAAATCTGCCATTTAAGATTTTAAGGGTTTTCCTGAAAGAATAACCTGTGCTTTACAACATTCACTGAATGTACATGGGACTAGTCATGATTTGGAAAATATCACTATCATGACATTACTAGGTTATTATCCACATGCTTTTTTCTAGTCTATGTTATCATTCCGTAATACAAAAATGATAATAATATTTAAAATCTCACTTGCACTTTACTTTTATTATGGTTTATGTACACTGCATTCCCCTAAGCTTGTATAATGAACCAAAGCCAACAGGTTTGGGAATAGTTTTGGGTTTTAGTTTGGCTTTTTTTAGTGTCAAGAGTTCTCTGTGTTAATTTTCTTGGAAGAAATGGGCCCACAGACTGAAGGGCTCATCTGTCTATGTATGGTGCATGCCAGTTTTTTAAAAAATTCTGGGTTAATTTCTGTAAAGTATATGGGATTAGAGAAAAAAATATTTATGTAGCTCCATTGCAATAAAGTATTAAAAATATGCACACACACAAAAAAGTCCCTTATTTAATTCTTCAATAATTATTTCATTTATTAAAATTACTGCCAGTGCCATTTCTATTGGCTTTGAAAATCTATTTTAATATAACTTCCATTTATGGTATGTTCAAGTAGGGCCTTCGACATATAATTTTAAATTCAAGGTGGAAATTTTAATACACATTTTCAAGAACTAAGCCAAAATTACTTGCTGACACCAGGCTGCATTTAACATGGAATACAAAAGTAATACCTTGGAGTACAATTAAAGCATAAGCTCAGCTATTACAAATTCACTCTGAGGCCTTAACTGAGGCTTGAACCGATATGATGGCCTTTGAGATCAAGTTTTCATCTGAAGGAAACCTTTTTCCTACTTTTGTGTACTACTGCAAACTGTATAAAACAGCAATAACAAATTACAAATACATGCATTTCCAGTAGGATGCAGACAAAAAGCCTCTGATAGTAAATTGGACCATGTACTGAGTAACATTTCCAGTTTCAAGTCGGAAGAATGAGTTCCCTTCTGTGTGCATGAGGTGTGTGCAGATGATTAGTTTTCTGTTGGGATGGCAGGTTAAGGTGCAGCTGTTCACTGGGCTGCCCAGGGAAGAGATTCAGGGCTGCTGGCATGCGAGTTCAGTGCCGTAGGCAGCATGAGCTGGGTTTTTCTCAACCTTCCCCAGTACTTCAAGTAAAATATGATTCTCTTCCTTTGACCTCTGTGTCTGTAAGATCATGAGATCTTCAGTGTCGTGAGAACTAAGAATTTACATGGAAAAACAAATCAGTAACACACAGCACGCTTGTGTAGGCAAGCGACTGCCCAGTTCTTAGGCTGTCCTGGTGCTAGTTTTACCACCAGTTAATGTAAAAGCCTAATGCATCCTCTTCCTGGTAGTTTTGTCCTTTCATTGTTGACAGGATGTGCTAAAAATAGTCTCCAGTCTATAGATATCTAAACAATAAAACTACTGATACAATTTTGGAAGGGGGGATGTTGCCATGAAATATTTATTTACACTAAGCAGCAGTAGGAAGCAAAACTAGTTTCTGTAGATGTAGCTTAGTAATAATGTCTCCTGAGGTTAGAATATAATTTCTTCCTCATTTTGTTTTCAGCGAATAGTTGAGATAGGGTAGAAATATACTTTCCCCCTGAGGAGCAGAGCAGTTTGTTTTAAATTTCCGTGGCAGTCTGTACACAGCTCAGAAATTTATCTAGAAAACCTGAAAAATAACTGATCTCCAGCATGCAGACATTAATGGAGTTTCAAGTTTTGCTTTGGACAACTATGGCTGTTCCAGTTATGGTGCCTGATTAAAAGGCTGCAAGCCTTAAGGAGTATGAATAAGTTTACCCTAGATTTAGGTGAGTTGTTCCTGGTTCATATTCTAAAATTAAGCAAGGTAGAGATGAATACCTCTGCTGACATCAAGGCAGAGAGTGAGACTCTGCTTTCTTAAATACATTTCCTGTACTGTTTCCTCCTCTGTTGAAGGAGTTTATGCGTATTCTGCTTGTTGTATTCCTACTAGTTGCACTGAGTATGATCAAGGTTTGCAACCTCTATGCCAATGTCCCATAAAGGGCTACAACTGAAGTCTTTGGCCATTTCCCACCACTGCAGGTCAGTGGCTGTGGTGTGTCAAGCTATTATGAAGAAGTGTACAAGGAGTGGGGGGCACAAGGGAGTGGAAGCTGTTACCTGCTGGATCTGCTGGAGGGATGTGAGGAATCCTGGCAGGACAGCAAAGTTACCAATCTGTGCCCATGGGCCAAACGTGACCCATATTGAGCAGTTTATGAGAGAGGCAAATTGGTTTCTTTCCCCATCATATTATAGAAGTGGATATAATGTAGGTTGGAATGTATAATCTGAATTGTATTTATGATGGTGAATGGGAGATAGGAAATGTGTTTTACTAAGAAAAGCAGTCTGTGGTCGTGCAGTACTATTTTTATGCTTGTTATTAATGACATAGCCTGTTGCATACTAGGAAAAGAATGCAGATTTTACACCGCTGCATTTGTCATACAAATCATAATCCTTAGACAAGTCCAGGCAAAGACCGCTAATATTTTTATGAATAATGCAGAACTATGTGTCTTAGTTGTGTCTGTCTCTCTAGAAAATTTTCACTAGTTCAGGAAAGTGAATGAGCTTCCTCTTAAATAACACTTGCTGACTCTCAGAAGGAAAAGGATTTGTTGGTCTGCACATCCTGTAGCTCTTCTCACCACCACCCACTACTTTGTCCGGGGGTTGTTTTGTTTTATTTTTGTTGGGTTTTTTTGGTTTTGGCGTTTTTACTTAGTTTTGTTTTGGGGTTTTGCAGTTGCAAACCAGAAGCCTCCTCTCATCAGTTCTGCTCCCAAATTCACTTATGTCATGAGGCTGAAAGGATGCAGTATTGCCCTGTGCCCCAAAACCTACCTCTAGCCATGACTATACACAGCTTGATGCCATGTCCCAAGAAAGAGGCAGGAAATTTCAGCAACCCTCCTCACCCAATGGCATATAGGCTGACCTTAAATATCATGAGTTTTCAGGCAAGAAGCCTGAAGAGTTTGTTTTAGCCATAAAACAGTAATCTGGATGTAAATGAGACTGAATTTTGGAAGCAGCCTGAAAAAGAGAATTTTACAAGAAGGGATTTACAACTTGATGTTGGATCCTGGTGATCTCTCTCTCCTCCGTCTCTAGTTTAAGGGATTTCTAGCAGAATGTGTCAAAAATGTGCTTCTAAACCCTCAGCTGGTGAATTATTCCTTCATGATGAAGTGTGCCTGGAGTGTTTTACTCTTCTGCTGTCCTCATGTAGGATGGTGTTTCTGGGGAGCGGGTACCAAGTGTGATGAAAAGACTGCTTGAGAGAGTTTTATAATGTCTCTTAGAGATGGTCTCATTCCACTTGACCTTATCCCCTCTGGCAATGCCTTCTACAGCTCAGGCTTTTCATTCAGGAATACTTTACCTCTGATTCTCACATGCTTTGCTGTGGTCTCTGTATGGACATGCAATGGTGGAGCTCCCCTAAGGGAATATGAGGAAGGAATCCAAGTCATGGGCTACTTCATGCTTTCTGCCCTGAGGAAAAGTAATCAATTCTTGGATCAAGTGACAAAAATTGTAGTGAAAAGGACAGTAAGTCCTATTGATATGTTCCTCTGGTAGATAAAATGATTCGCCACTTTGAAGTTGTATACAGGACTGCAATTATTAAAAACTCAGATGAACTAACTTTAAAAATATGTTTGGGAACATCTGAGTTCTGAAATGGTCAGATACTACCTGCAAGCCTCAGCTTTTTTCTGTGTTACTGAAAACAGAACTTTCCGCTGCAATAATTGTTATGAATCATTGGATACAGGGATTTGCTTGGCAAGTAAGTATTTATAGTCTTTTCATCAATAATAAGACCCATTGTTTTCTACTGTGTTTTTTTCTTTTTTTTTCCTCTTGTCCTTTTTGGAGAACTGCAAGCAAGAAGAAACATTTTTATTGAGTTTTTTGAGTGCCATGTCACATCTGACTCCCTCGCAACATGTTGGTTCCAACAGACATATGCATAGTAACACAGTCCAAAACTGCCATGGCAGAATGACATATTTTTATACATCATTCGGGAAGTGTGAAAAGGGCAGCAGTCTGTGGAGCAGACAATCAGAGAACTTGGGGTTTCAAAGAGAGGATGGCCTTTAGGCAACCGTGCCTATTGTTATTGGAAGGAGTTGGGGTGGGGAACGCAGCTATTCAAATAAGTTGGAAAGTGCAAGAGGTTTTACTCTTGCAATTTCCTTTCCATTCCTCATCCCTTTCTTGATATTTTCACTCACTCCCATCTTCACGATGCTTTTTACAACTGAAATTGTCATCTGTTTAGAAAAAAACCCCAAACTAAAATGGTGACCCCAAACACTTGCTGTGTGTGCAGATACTGGGTGCACAAAAGCAGCAGCATCTTCAGTACGTCCAGGACGCAGGAGACCTAGTACAAATCTGCAAACTGACTTGTATGTGCCTGGAGTAGCAGGCTGAGTCTTGTGTGCTGACCAAAACCAGCACAGCCCAGTGACAAATGGAGAGGAGTCAGCCTGTGTCTCGCTGTCACGGCTCACACGAGCCAGTGGAAGCTGCTTGCACAGAAACTGTTGTAATACACACGGAAGTGTGTAGTTTGGAAAGCAAGTTTGTGATGTCAGGGGCTTTTTCTCTGCCTTGCAAAATATCTGTCATGTAAAGGGCACCGAAGTACTTTGCCAGCTATGGCAAGGAGGTGGAAGTGCCGCTCAAGCTGTCTCATATTTCTGGGAGTGATGGATGAACATCAGGACATTTTGAATTGACCCAAATGTCCATCAGAGGACAAGGAGGATGTTCAATTGCTTTAAGTTGCCTTAGCTCACATCAGCAGTTCCCAAGGTTTACTCAAGCCTTATCAATAGTGACTGTTTCCTTCAATTCTTGCAGGAATTTAGTGTGGGGAGGAAAATTCATGGGTTCACAGCTTTGGAAATCAACAAGTTATTTTGTTTATGAAGAGCAGAAGCAGCATCTCTTTGCTATGTTACCACTGCCTTCTAATAGAAACGAGACAAGATAGTAATTCAGGTTTTACACCCAGTCATACTCCTGCTGATCATATGGCATGTGGTAGTAGTGTTTAACAGACACAAATTTACAAGGAATTCATTGCAGAGCTTAAAAGTCATCTACACAGGTTCAGTTTGTTTCTGATAACTACAATCTGTCAGCATTTTAATGAGTGATAAAATTAATATCACTCGTCAGTTTTGTAGGCTTGGCTTCTTCAGGTCGCAGTCTTGCTTTTCCCCATAAATGTATTTCTGTATTCAGAAAGGGGGAATCTGTTCAGAGTCTCAAAAATAGTCATCAGCTGCAGCAAGAAAAAATTTCAAGCCTTAAAACTTCCAGAGCTTTTTTCTCAATTTCTTATTGTCTTCTGTTTCCCTTCGCACGTGTTGTTACTGTCCCCCCTCACCATGGTCTAGGGAAAACCCAGATGCTTATGGTAAGCTATGTGCAAACTGCAAACAGAATGCTTTGCACCTGGAGGCAGCTGCCCATTAACATCTGCAGGGGGGCGGCGGTGGTTTTTTTTTCTTCTTCTTTCTATTTTTTTTTTCTTAATCTTCCTTATAGCTCCAAGGTACCACAATTTTATTTCAGAAGGTCTAGGATAGATAGCAGCTCATTAAGAGTCTTCTTTCGAAGGCAAGTCATATGCTGCTGGTGACCTCTGTCACAACACTTTTGTTCTTTGTGACTACTGTCTGGGCTTGCTAATGAAATAAGGCCTTTGAAGGTTTACACTGCACTGCTAGCAGTGCTTCTAAGGTGGCAGCAATTACTCACAATCACAGAGCAACAGCAGCCAGAGTGCAAAATTGGGTTTGTTTTTCATCCTTTGTTAGTGCCTCTGTAATGAAGCAGTCAAGAGAGATTCCAAATGATGAATAAGATTTTTGTGTTAGGCATCAGGAGCCAAATTACAAAAAAAAAGAAAAAAAAGTGGAAATGTGGATCTTTCATGTGGGCAAGAGCAGTATGAAGGAACAACAGAAGCCAATTGTGAGCCATTGGACAAGCATAGTCATAAAACTGGAGAGAGAAGGGCCCTCAGTTTCCTCTTGCGTCACTGGAATTCTTTATCTGCTTCATGGCACTGAAAAATAGTAAAAGGACATGGAAAAAATATATCTCAGCTCTCTGTTTCTCTGTTCCATAGATGAGAAGGACGAATGGGAGGTGCCCCCTCGGAACTGATGACTGAATTTGACTCATTGTATTTACTTAATTTTTTTAAATGTTGATTTAGTGGTGATTCTAACAGTTTGCTTGAAGCATGCAGACACTAGAGATATTCTGTCAGAATTGTTGAGCTGTGCCTCACCCTGTTGCTTCCCATGAGATTTTGGTGTTCTGAACATTTCTGGCTCTCAAATATACCAAATTCGGCAGAATTATGGGACCGGTTCTCAGTAAATTTTCTTTGTATTTATCAAATTTGTATTATAAAAGCTTTCTTCAAGACTTTATGTGCCATTTCCTTTTATGAGACAAAATCACAGTCTTTTCCACCAATTGATTTGCAATTGATTGCTTTCTTTCAGTGAGGCTGGAAAATTAACTTGGATGCGCATGGAAGTACCATTAAAAAATATACATTTGTGCTTCAGTGGATGGGAAAAAAGGGTTTTGTTGAAATTAACGTAGAATATGTAGGATTTGGATCTCCAGGATTGCCGTCTGAGGTGTAGGTGCGGTTTGCTTCAGACGTTCAGACGGCCAGGACGGAGATGAGAGACCTCTGGAGTTTGGTCTTAGAGCATGAGGTTTGTTGTGAAAAAGAGTGTGGGGTAAGAGACCTGCCAGGAGCTGCAAGACACAGCTCAAAGCAGGTCAGAGAGGTGAGAGAGAGAGAGAGAAGTACAGGATACGGAATACAGAATACAGGACAGAATGCAGTGGTTCTCGCTTACGGTACAATAAATCATGTTCTGTGCTGAATATTCTAATTTTCACTAACCCATTTAGAACAAGATACAACTTCTATCACATTTACATACAGCCTATGAGAGTCATTGTATTACCATATGGCATTATATTTTAAACCCTAAAAACTGCTTATTTGGACCTTATGCTAAGTTGGAAGGTCTACTCTGACCCTTGGACCTGCCAGCAAGCAGAGGCTATTGTCTAATCAAGGAGTGGATTACCTTCAGTTGGCCATACCACTGTTTTCCCAGTTACTTAGTAACTGGGGTTTGGTATCTAAAAGCTTGTCTTCATTTCAATCTATCTTATAGTTTCTATATTCTCAGCATCTTTTGCCAGGTAATCATATTTATATGACTTTCCTATTTCATCCTCCCCAACAGAATACCCTCTGAACATGTCTTTTACTAAATCCAAGGCCTTTGTTTTTTTGCAACAAAGATGCGAAGTTTACAATTTTTTTTCTCTCTTGGTAAGGCTGCAGATGAGGAGTTCGGAGTTGGGCTTTTTATTGCAATACCATGATAAATGTTTTCAGGCATATACAGCAGAAAGCACAGTGTGTTACCATGTCCTTATAGTAGCTGGAGTCTCAAGAACACTATAAATCATCAGCATGGGCCTGCACAATCTGGTATAGAGACAGGATTAATGACTCTGGCAAAGCGTTGGCAATAACGTGGTTCGTGCTTTTCAGGTCCCAAGCTGGAGTCTTTAGTTTAGCTCCATGTTATGTGAGGTACTTGTGTCCCTAATTGTCATGTAATTGTTTGTAGAGTGACTTGGCACTCTGGTGTGCTGTGAGTGACTGGAGTTATTTATTTTTGTTCCAAAGTATGGATTTGAAATATGAGTGAATTGAAAGGAGACTGGGAATTAGGCCCATATCCTGCAGATCTTTCTGCAGATGTAGCAGATGAGTAGGCATGCTTATATTTAATCATGTGCATAAATGTTTACATGAATAGTGCTTCAGTTTCTATTTTTAAAGAGAGGAGGAACTTTAAAATTGTTGTCTTTTCTTAATACACATATTAACAAAATTTTAATACCTTTTCTTTATAGCTTCTTGAAAAATCTGCTTGTAGCACAAAAAGTTCAGATTTATCACAGTATCAAAAGAACTAGACTAGAGTAATGAACATTGTATAGTTCTAAATAAGTAGTGGAGATACCAGAATTATCCAATATAATACTTTTTGTCAGACCAATGTCAGAATTCAGATGCATTTCAAGCAGGAAGGGTATACAGTATATACTTTTTGACTTTGTAAATTAAAGCCTCAATACTTGCAAATGCAGACACACAAGACACAGGTAAGTTGCTCCCTTGAACTCCAAATTACTGTAAATTGCTTTGAAAGATTCAATTTGTAACATCAAACATGTGTGAATGTGGTGGACTGACCCCGGCTGGATGCCAGGTGCCCACCAAAGTCACTCTATCACTCCCTCCTCAGCTGGACAGTGCAGAGAAAATATATTGAGAAAACCTTACGGGTCAAGATGGAGGCAGTTTAATAAAAGCAAAAGCTGCTTGTAGAAGCAAAGGAAAACAAAAGATGTAGTCTCTATTTCCCATCAGTAAGCAATGCCCAACCACTTCCTTCCCTGGAAGCAGCGCTGCTGTACATGGCGTGGTTGCTCTGGAAGGCAAGCCTCACAATAATGAATGCCTTGGGATCAAAGTCGTATTTTCTCCTCTTCTGTGACTGCCTTTGCTTTGTAGGTCAGATTGCATAAAGTAAGCAGCTAGTTCCATGCCTTCTTCCAATAGAAGTGGTTGTAAATATCTGTCATTACTTGGATGAAAGAGGTCAACAGGTATATTATAAAATAAACATACCAGTTTTTCATCATACTACATTAAATTGAGAAAATTTATGTAGTTTAAGCCTATATATCAGAACTGATCATGGGGATTCACTTACTCTGCTGGTTTGAATCAAATATGTCTGTATAAAACACTCTCTAAACTTCATTTCTGGGTTGGTGGGCAGGCAAATATTTGTAAAATTTATTTGGCTTAAAACATTGGGTTTTAAATAGAGGCAGTTGACAGCATGATTTATTTTCCTAGGAACCATTTTTCAAAAATATGAAAGATAAGGGAAACCAGCAGATTTGAAGCAGTAAAAGTATGAGTTGCAAATAAGTAGACACATTGCCTGAAATTTACAGAGGACCCACAGGAATTAGCTAACTCCATTGAAAATCCTGACTATTGTATTTATATAAGCTATTGTATATTTTATCAGCTTTTTTTTTTCTGATGTGTCTTCTATGATTCATCGTTCTTAAAATAGTTCATCTGGTAATTTAGCAAAGACAATGCATCACAGAGATGTTTTTCCTACAGGTCTGCAGGATGTCAGTGACAGTATAGGGTTGGTTTGGGGGAAATATGCAAATTTACGGATCTGTCTTCAGAAGAGTGCAGAGCTGAGGCTGGCTGCAGGGAACAGTAAAAGTTATGCCTCCTGGATAAAACACACGTAGAAAAAATGTCTGCTTCAGTATTTAAAAAAATAAAATAGAAATATTTAGCCAATAGGAGACTTCCAGACAAATGAATCAATATTTACTTCTGATATCAGTCCATCTAAAGGAAGAACATGAGGCCAGAAAAAAGAAAGAGGACTTGGGCTGTTTGGTGATTTTATTTATCAAAATACTGCTGAAGAACATGCCCAAATTCCACTGTACTCTAATGAGCTGCAGAAGACAGCAGAAGCAGTAGGTGAGAGAAAGCCAACAAGGGCAGAGAAGCAAGTTACAGGAATGAAAACTATTTTCAGAATCACATATCCAGTGAATTAGTTCAACTCATGCAGGGACAGGGGAAAACCAAAGGATAAAAAAACCTTTGGTTTTTTGTTGTTGATACTGTGAAGGATATTTAAGTTACTAGCATGTAATAGGACTACAATGTTGAAGTTTAAAGCATGCAATATAAGACATATGTCTATCAGAGTGTTTAACATCTACATTTTATTTTCATGTTCTGACTTTACTAGGAAGGACTTTTCTTTAATGAAATCTTTATGAAGAAGTAAAATCCGGATTAGAAATTACTGTCAGCCAAATGTGGGGAGCTAAGCAGATGTCCAGCTACTGCAAGAGGCTTAGAGAAAACTGCCTAGTGTGCCAGCTTGGAATTGAGGGGTTGGCCTTTTGTTTGTCTGCAAGTTTAAAAGCTCAAGTGGAATTTAATTGAAGTCACCTACTATAAATTAAAATAGTTCTATTCCTGCTGTGAAGCTACTGTCAAAGGCTATCTTTCAAATGTCAAATTAAAATTATTACAGTGTGTAAGTCGTAAAAGATATTAAATCTTGTAATTGCTACTCTTTTCCCCCTTTCCCTAAGATGTAGAATCTATCAAAAAAATCTCTGCTCGGAACTCAAATGCATGGCTATATTTAAAGTGTGGTCTACAGTGTCCTATGTTTTGGGGTTTTTTTAAATAGTATTATTTCTGCTGGACTAAAGTGTGTACAGTCTTCTGAAAATCTTCAGGGTAGCAGAAATCTAGGTAGTAGTCATAGTCAGTGAGTTTCAACATCACTTCTGAATCCACAGTTCCAAAACTTATCCCCCTTTCCATTTCTTTTTTTTTTTTTTTTTTACCTTTCCAGTTAGAGATTTCCACCTAGCCACATTCTGAGATACGAGTAATTTCTACATAACGGAAGGCACATGTTATTTAAAATCAATTGAACTGTGGAAGTCATGACATTTAAATTCAAAGCTTGAACTGCCCTAGTCTACACTGTCTGTTGGACCAATTGAATGTGAAGACTATGAGAATATATTTGTGTATCATCCATACTTTGCTGTGATTTGTGTCTTGCCAGAAATGCTTCTATTTCTTGCGTGTGCTTGAGCGCTCTGAGCAAGTAATAATATAGAGTCCTATGAATTTCAGCAGGCACTTGAATCAGACTCTAAATCTCTTATTTAGGCATATAAATATATAATGTTTATGTTTAAAGATAGATTTGACAGTAGCAGCAGTATCTCCTTGTAGTTAGTTGTCAAATGTATTTTATATTTGCTTGGCTGCAAGTACAGCATTGCACTACATATTGCTTCCTCCTTCCCCACCTCCCCACACTCAGGAGAAGTGTCAAGCTAAGTTATCTGTCAGACTGTAAACAGTTATGACATTTTTGTGAAAAGATCTTGCTTAGAGGATGAAGCTGCTACTTCACAAAACAAAGTATTTGAGTTCTTTATCATCAAAATACTGGATCGTTTTATGGATTGACTTGCCAAATGAATTTGCATGTATCTCTCACTAATGATTCAAACTAGCCTTTGCTTTAAGTGCACAGGGCAGGAAGTGTATGCATATCTCTACCAAGGATCTGTTAAGTCTGAATGATGTGATTGTCTTTTCTTGGATTGTGCAGAAATGTGTTAGCATGCACCTAAGTGGTTTATTCACTCTGCATTAATATTTGCAGCTGTAAATGAAAGTTGCCTGACAGCATGGTAGGATTCTATAATTTCCCAGTCCAAGAGACCTTGGAGCAAAGTCGCAGTTGGAGATCATGCGTTTAGGAGCTCTATATGGCCCCCTGATACAGATTAGGTTTTGTTTGTAAACTATGGGTTTTCTTTACAACAGAGGACTAAAGCAGAATTTAAGAGGTCAGCAGCATGTGTCTTCCATGGAAGCCAAAAGAACACAGTGGAGACTTCCAATGTCTTCAGTTTTGGAAGAGTTTGTTTTTTCCTCACTGTGAAATGCAATGCTTTGCTTGGGTGTTAGTTCTTACAGGTCATAGGGCTTGTTTGGCTTTCAGATCCAAGTACAACATTGCCACTTTTTTATATATGTGAAGTGGTTCATGTATTAACTTCTTTATCATCATTCAGAAGTGAAAATAAAACTAATGTTTTGTCAACTAATTGTATTTGCTCCTGGATTATCTTGGAGCAATGTAAAGAACTGAGGTGACAGTATATGTGTGTATATATATATATGTATATATATGTGTGTGTGTGTGTGTGTATGTGTGTGTGTATATATATATATGTGTATATATATAAAATTATTATGGAGAAGGATCTGGAAGCTAACAGATGTAGAATGCAATGGCAAATGTTAGAAATTGTTTTGCATGTGGTATTTTAATCAGTTAGATGGATTCCAGGAATACCTAGTGAAGTACCTTGGTTAAGCTGTATAGCCCAAGCAAACAAGATTGCCAAATACAGTCCACTTTTTTTAATGCTTTTCAGGTGAAAATCAGCACAGCAGAAAGAGCAATAGAAGATTAAAGACTATATTCTAAGTTTTGTTAATCACTGGAAAAAGTTTAGTAGTGTTTTCGCCTCCGAGAACTACTTTCACCTTTAAAAGAAGGGGAGAAAATCTCATCGAAGGAGATTCAGAATGACACTGGTTTTCTATTCATATATTGAGGTTTTGTCCCATTAAATGTAGACCAAAAGCAGCGCTTGGATATTGATTTAAATCTGTATGTGGGACAGGAAGGAAACAAACAAAACCCCTCATATTTAAGTAATGTAAAGTTTGATGAAGGCCATTTGAGTTTTGAACCATGAGGTTTTTATTTGAGAAAAGGGATGTGTAGGGTTGTGGGAAGAGGAATAAATAGTAGTTGACCCAGCAATGACTGAAAATAAGCTTCATGGTGTCAGGTTAACTAAGACTATTAGTAACAGCTGCTTTTCATGTATGCCAGACAGGATCCCTGACTATCAGCTATCGACTTTTCTAACAGGCATCTGGACTTCCAAATGTGATATGCAGCAGCCCATTACTATTTTGAACAAGACCTCATATTTCTTCTTCTGGTGATATATGAGCAACTGCAGTTCTGGTGACCTCTAGGAGACCTGTATGACTTAAGCACCCAGGATCTCATTTCATCCTTGATAATTGTTTTTCTGCTCCATATCTCCCTTGAAAATTGAAGGTATTAGCTTGTTTCAATCATGTGTGACAGTGGTGCTCTCTATGCTCTGCGTTAGAAATCAGTGATGTGAAGCCAGCCTGGCCTATCACATAGGAGGAGGTTCTAGAGGATGGAAAGTGGAGGGGTCTTCATTCTGGGTGCCTCCTTGGTGATCCCAATTAGTAGTAAAGAACTTGCTGAAGTGGAATTTGTGTATAAATTAGCTAAGTTTTTAGCATAGAGCATGTAGAGCAGAGTAATACCACAACAACGCAATTACTTGTACAGATACCTTTCTTACTGTGTGCTGAAGCAATGAGAGAAAATAAAGGAGTTCAGCAAAAGAGGGAAACATGAGTAGCTTTGCTGTGGTTGACCTTCTTGAGGCAGTCAGTGAGATCCCTTCTTGGGCCCAGACCCTTCTCAGGAAAAAAAATTATGTTGACTCTGGCACAGACATGTGTCTGTAGCTCTGGGAATAACTTGTCCCTGAGTGGCATAGAGGATTTGCATTCAATTTTTATGAACCCTCATAAGGCCATTGTTCTCCAGTTTCTGATTGATTGTCTTTATGTAATAAGGACAACTAATATAGGCTTGTCAGAGTGACTGAGGAAGGTCAGCTGTCACTGGTTCAGTTTAACACAAGCTAAGGTTGCAGGATGAATTATGTTTTGTTTCATGCTGCAAAAAGCACATTATTTGAGTGGTTTTTTTTTCCACTGATGCCTGATGACTTGTGTTTTCTCCCTCTAATTTTTATTCTATCATACAATAGTCCTAACCACAATTTAACTTGTGTTGATTGATATCCTCTGGCCACAGTCTCTCTTGTTTATGGAAGGCTGATGTGGAGTAAATGTTTTCAAAGGTCCCTGGTTAGGGGCTCTCGTGAGGGGGGGGTGTTGATTTTCAGAGCAGGTAATCAGGCACAGCTCTGACTGAACAGGATCAATAAGTATTCAGCATTTCAGAAAGCTGCGCTCAGGTTTTTTCTTGTGGACACCTGATATTATTCATTATTTGCACTTCCAGAGAGTAGGGGTAGGAAGGTGAGAGACAACAGACTCTGCAGCAAAGTCTTTGTGAGGCCAGCATCTTAACTTTGTACAATTCCCAGCTCAGCTGCGCTATATTAATTAGAGGGTAGTGCCAAAGGGTGTTTTGATGTGGGTGTGACAGTGGTGTCTGAATCACCTGTCTGGACTTCCGCAATAAAAAGAAATTCCTCACTTCTGCCAGACTGCCTTGGTCACAGACCCAGAGCCCATTGCATCAGCCCTCCACAAAACATAAACACAAAGTAAACAGTTCTGCAGGAAGTAAAGTAGTCTTGGGCGCACCCTTGTTCCCAGGCTGGAGCAGCAGAAGGAGGTACTGGCTGCAGTTAAGCTCAGATGAGATTCCCAAATGTCTTCACAGTCCAGTGATGGCCCTCACACCAGCCCCAAAGCTCCCAAAACTTCCGCCTGTTCTGGAGTTCCCCACTGATCCCAGCACAAACCTATTCAAGTGCTTGAGACACACACATGCCCAACCTCAGCTGTTGTAGGTCCCTCCCAGGTATTTCTACCCACTCTTTTCCAGTCCCAAACCCCTGTCCATCTACACTGTCTTCCCAATGTGAACCTTCCTCTTGCACTCCTCTCCATCCTCATCTCCAGGTCCCTTGGGTCCTACACCCATCCTATCCATCTGCTTCTTTGCTGCTGCTACTACTGTGCTTTTGGTGGCCACTGCTACACTGCTGTGGCCACTGGGAACTATCTCTTCACCTCCTCCATTCTGGGTTCCCCTTTCAGAAGAAGACTGTGAGGCTGTGAAAAGCCTCACTGCACCCACCAAAATCATACAAGACAGAAGGCAGAAGGCTCAGAGGTTTGCCTCTCTTTCCGTTTTCTTTGCTTCCTGTTCATTGTCTGCCTCAGAGGAGTTTGTTTGGTGGGCCAGTTGTCATTGTGGAGCAAGTAGGTCAATTCTTGAGGCTCTACAGCCACCCCGTAGGGCTCCCCAATCTGTGAGTGTTCTTTATAGCCTGAGCCTTTCTGCTTCAAGCCTCAGGCTGCCTGTCCCTTGGGCAAAGCCACACCCAGGCCAGGACAAGAGCGACACAGTCCTAGTCTTAAAGGGAAGGGACTCTTCCTAACTGAAGGGCTTATTCTTTCCCTCAAAAAAAAGAATTCTTGGAGCCAACTTTGCCCAGCAGTTCTTCACACTAGTAGTGAAAACAGAAGTTGTTCATGACTGGAGCACAGAGAGAGAATGGTTTGCTTTTTCTTTTCTGATAATGACTACAAATGTAATAGTTTTGTGGACTTTACCACTCAGCTGGTTTTAGTAGAATATTACTCCAGACGTCGCAAAAATTACTGCCCTGTTGCAAGCAGTTCCTGTTTTCCATGAGTGGCGAGATAAATTTGCCTCTCCCAGTGCATAGGAGTGGATTGCATTGCCTTCTCTGGTGATAGGCTGCTAGGCTTGAAAAAAGCATAATAATTTTGTCTTGTCACAATTAAACATATAGTTCTGTGGACATTTTTGGTGATCTGATTGACTTTCCAATCCTCAAAGCAGACAAACTGGAAAACCATTCATGGAAATCTTATCAGGGAAAGTGGCTTTTCTAGGTGGATGAAGAGAGAGTTCCTAATGAACATGTCATTCTCTCATTTTTATAGCTGACTGGATCTTAATTCTGTTATAATGTGAACTACTTTTATAGTTAGAGGTGGGTGCATATTTTGGAGTAATGTGGCACTCAAATTGGCTTTTTCTCTAGGTCTGTTGCAAAAAGGATTTATATTTATTGCAGTGTTGGATGGTAACTGGTACCCTGGGTTTGGTGGAAGAAGGTTCTGGGAACCTTTCTTGACTCTACCTGTACGGCATGGCTGCATCTTTTTGTGACACCTAGTGACCACAGCATTTCCATGTGGACTATTTCTCTGTCATTATAGAAACCTTTGGTGGCAGACCTGTTCACACAGGTGAACAAAAAGTTTAGCTGCATAAAAATGAATCATGAAAGACTTACTGACTGTGAATGAAACCTCTGTTAAAATAACGACATTGATAAATCCATGGATCACTGCTTGCAAACAAAGCTCTAAAAAAACCTACCTGGATTTAAGTACTGTTGCATAATCCATGTGTGTGTGTGTTAATTTTAGAATGAGAGGTGATGTTTGCCATGCTGTCCTTCTTTACTCTGTAAATAATGTACGAAATTGTGAAGATCGATGTTAAGAAAAAAACACTTCTAACAGCAGAGAAGAGGTTATTGTATGGAAATTGGTGTAGTTTAGATGGTGGGTCTGGATTTGTGTTTGTTGCTGGGACCCATACTGAGAATATGTATAATATGTTCCTGCTACAAGGGCTTTTTACATTTCCAGAGGAACATGAAGAAAACAATGTAATAGTATTAACTTAGAAATAGAAACACTGTTGTAGACATTAATTTTCATTTATATCCATAACCCCAAGGAAATAAAACCAAAAAAATTACCATAAAAATGGAATTGAACATGGTAGAGGAATTGAGAAGCTGAGACTGGGAAAGGGAGAATTTATTTAAAAAATCCCGTTGTCTTACAGCACTGCTCTCAGCATCATCTCGATTCCAGTCTGTGACCCTATCTGGTCTCAGAGACTGCTTCAGTGAAAACACTGAATTTTCAGCAATATTCCACACCAGGCAGCGTTTTTGTTTGTGTTATTTTATATTTCTTCTGCCTAACAGGAAATGTAGTCATAATTCTGTTGATAAATTCATTTTTAAGTTTTCTTTAAAAATAAATGCTTCTGCTTGGTATTGTTGTGCTTCTGTGTTCTGCTGTCTGTATCTTTTCTGTGCTGGCAGGACAGAGGCTGGCTAGAAAATCTGATTTAGGATTAGGGTCAGTTTCTAGCTAAATTTGACTTGGAAGGTACTGAACACTTTAGGATTCATTGCTAATAAATAATTTTATCAATTTTCTTCACAGAATCAGAATGAACATTGTCCATCAGAGGATTAATTAATTATTTTAGCTAAAGAAGTTTGCAATAGAAACTTTGAAACAAAAAGTAAAGTATGTTTTACTCATCCTCTGTTTCTACAGAAATGTAAGAATTTTGCTGATAAAACCAGTAATTTTATAATTCAAAAAGAAAAAAAAAGATTTGTTATCGACAAGTTGGTATGATTACTTTTACAGCTTTGCCTGCCTATCTATAAAGATATTTAAAAGGTAGAATACACTTAGCTGTTTAGAAACCCTTTAAATTTAAGGCATATCAAGTACCCTGTCCAGTATTATCTTGTCTCATCACATAAAATCCATGCATTTCAAAAAAGGGTTTTGTCATTTGATGTGACTGTTTGCTTTGTGGCAGGAAATGCATTTTCTGCAGCACTGGGTCTCTTCTGCACATGTGGCTGTGTGGTGTTTGTAGGTGTATGTACACTGTGTTCTCAGTTTTATCTCTAATAGAGTTAAGTGCCTTTGAAGCACAAGAGGAGTTTTTAATGAGACTTAATCTCATTATCTGCTTTTATCTGATCCTATCATTGCTTGTTGCCTACATAGTAGGAAAAGAAAAGCTCCCTGGAAATCTTGTTCTCAAGTGTGGAATTGGTGTGAAATCAATCTTTCTTTTTAACAGGAGGCTGGCAGGGAGGGAAGGGGTGGATCACAGATCAGAAGCAGAGTGCACCAATATTTGGCTTTGGTTTGGGGTTTATTTGTTTACTTTCTTTGCTTTTCCCAAAGCTGTATGGGTAGAGGATTTTGGTTTTGTTATAATTCTCATTAATTGCATTGTTAATCTCTTCACTGTAATTTAAAGCTCTGGTTCCTTTAAAGTTGCAAACCTCTTTTTGATTTATCCATCGTGCCTAAGGATCTAACTATAGTAATTTTCATGTGTTATTACTTTCTCTAGTTGAGCTGAAGCCTGCAGTGGAACAGAGATATTACTCAGCAAATGTCTGTGGCAACAGTGGGTTGTAATTGCTTAATTAGGCAAATGTACAGCAAGTGAAATATTTTAGCCATCCTTGATTTAATTCTGTGCTGTATGAATTTGAATAGCACATGAAGAACTAAGGGAAAATGCATCATAAATTGATCAGAACACTTTGTTAAACTGAGTTTAGATTTTCCTTAGGATACAGCTGTAATAATCCAGTTTAAGAAGACTATTTCCTCTAGGAATTCAAGCATAAGTCACTGTCTAAAACAATGTCCTTAATTATTCACAGCAGGTCTCAGTCATTGCTGCACTTTTGTCCCTACTTAACAGGGTACTCTCTTTCCATGTGTTTATATTGCTAGAATTCCTGCATTTTTTTCTGTGGGCAGGGAGCACTGCAGATTTGGTGAAATTATATATTGTTATTTCCTCCTTACATGCATAACCTGTGAAATACTTAGAAGCTCTTTAAGTAGTGGGTGTATTCTTTTCTTCCAAAATATATTCATGGTGTGTGGGGGGACAGGAGGAGGGAGGAGAAAAGTAGCATGATCCATTTTAATTTAGCAACATTTTTGAATATAGTGAGCTGGGTACTCCAAGAAGTTTCTTCATATGATACAACATAGTGTGTGATGAATGTGGAAGACAAGTGGAAATCCTCATGGAAAGCTTCCCTATTAGGGGCATATCCATCTACATAATGGTCTCTTCTATGGAACATCCTCTTCCTTCCTCCTCATAGATGAGATGAGGCAGAATAGATGAGATGTGGTAGATGGATATGATTTCTCTACTGGTGCTGCTCTCATTTTTGCCAAAAATGGTGCTTAGAGCTCAGGAAGCTGCAAACAAACCTTTTTGCTTCTGAGTCTGCTGCATGCTGGGCTGGAGCACAGCTTGGGCAAAGGAGAATTGAGTGTGTTGTTAACTTCAAGGTGTTTTAGAAGGTTTGAATGTTTTCTAGCCATGAGGTTGCATGCAGAGATGATGGACCTGCACCTGCCAGCACAGCTGCATTAGGGCTTCTCACATCACAGCAAAGTCCTGCTCTCCCGTAGTACACTATTGCTACCTGGATCTAGGGGATAAAATATCACACTTCTATCTTTGCCACTTTTGCAGGGAAGTCACAGCAGAATTGAGACAGCTCAATGCCCCACACTTCAAGTGCCCTTTAGGGAGGTCCAGAGGGCTGCGTTGTGCATGGAGTCTGAGCTCTGGGAAGGAAGGAGGTAATTGAGAGCAGCTCTTAGATCTTAAGTTGTCAGAAGGTAACAATATTTTATGCTCCTAGTTTTATGTTCCATAGAACATATGCCCTGTATAAATTTGTTATAAATTTATTGCAGAAATCAGTTATCCCAGAGTTGTATTCTCTTCCCCTTTGAGAAGAGAATCCACCTTTCTCTGCCTTACGTTTCATCCTTATTCATGAGCAGCATTAATGAAGCAGGTGTATAATGTAATTTTATTTGCTCAAGAAATACCTGCCTGTAGTATTCATAGTTCATTCCAGCAAGGAAGAGGCATTGAGGTGGACTGCTGAAAATTAAACATGTTCTCTCTGCTTCTGGAAAGTGTAAATAGGTTTCAATATTAAACAGAAGAACATGATTTCACCAGCTTGTAGCAGTAAATAGTGGCAGCATTCAACCCTGAGAAGAAATTGATTTATACAATAATTAGTAATCACTCTCCTTTATATGGAAATCAAATATGGAAATCAAAGGTTAACAGCCTTTCTCAAGCACTGAATAATCTGAGTCTTGGTTCCATGTCCCAGCTTCAGCCAGCTAAAACTTTCTGCAGCAGGTTTGCGCCAGAGACTGAGGCTGAGTGACAGCTCTTTATTAGCAGCAGGGCTGCAGATCTGCATCTTCTCTTTCACAGTGCTTTCAGTCATACTTTTGTTTATGCTTCAACTTTCTGCCATCTGTTTATTCCTGCCTGACAGCATTTGTTTGTCTTTCTGGCAAGTCACAGGTAGATGGCTGGGCTTAGTTCAGTGCATAGAGCAGGATACTTTAGTGGTACAATTTTAGGATTTTGAAATGCATTTCAGCACTCGGAGCATGGGAACTGAACTTTTTCAAATATCAATGTGTATCTGTGAAACAAGACACATAAAATCCTGTTTAATGATTCATAATTGCCAGGAGATTAATTGCCAGTGATATTAATATAGAGAGAGTTATATATTGTTAAAATGTGAGCAGTTTTTATGGAAAAAACCCCAGCTAGGTGCCTAGTTACAAGGCTTCATTCAACCTGTACTGGATAAATTCAGGTCATATTTATTTTGGATGGACTTCCAGAATGATGTCTCTTGGAGTGTTTCCAAAAGATAATCAATATATATGATGTGATAAACAGACTGTTTTTAAAATGTGCATGCCCATTTTCCAGTTTCACACTGGTCACGATAGGCAGATCATCAGCTCTCAGTGAGCTCCTAAGCAAACTAAATAATGTAGCACAATGACGGGGCAAATTCCTATGATCAGGGGCCTGTTTAAACACAAAGGGTCTGCCCAGGGCATCTGACGGGAATAAGGAGGAAGTTCTCCAACCTCCCAGGTTCCTTGTAGGGACCTTCTCCCTTCCTGCTCCTCTCAGCTGCACTCTGAACGGGAGTTTGGGCAGGATTTTGCCTGGGGACAGAAGACAAATATAAACACAGAAGAGTAAGAGTCACTGGCTGCATGGAATGGAGTGGAATTTTCCATCGTTGTTATTGCTTTGTGTACATATTGCCAGAATGAGCAGCATCCCTGGCAAGGAGCCAGGGTCCTCCACTCTGGTGCTTACAGGGGACAGAAGATGACCCTACCCAGGGAATTTGTCAGGCACCCACAAGACAGTGGAAAACAAGCCAACACAGACAGACAAAGTGGCAGACAGGAGTAAAAGGAAACAGTGAGAGAAAACTGAGCAAAGTGAAAAGCAGCTGCCAGTAACCCTAATTATGGACAGTTTTGATTTCCTTTCTTTCTTTCTTTTTTACCATCTTTTTTTTTTACCATAAAGTAGTTGTTTGATATGGTTCTTAATTTTTACTAGTGAAATGCTAATCCTGTTAGTAAATCTTTCTCTATGTCAGTTCCTACTAAGTCAATTTTGACACTTTTTCAGAACACAATGCACATGATGGAAAAATGAAAATATTAGTCCGGATGCAGGGAAAACTTGCATACTTGACCTTAAGGAAATGAATAAGAGGATGAAAACGTCAGTAAAAAAAAAAGGACATTTGGCATGTTTGGGTAGTTTTCTTAGGAAAGGGTAGATGGTCAAGAATAGGGAAACAAATGTTTACACCCTCTGCATCCTAACATTTTCTCATCAGTGGCTTGCTTGAATATTTCTCAGTTTTCTCTTGAATATTTCACACAGTTAGGACTGTGTGTGACGCTCTTAAAGGCTGCTGCAGTTGTGGAAGAGCTTGAGGACTGTTCTGTTTTGCAGGTGATCTTCTTTCAGTTTTGAAAACTTTTTCAAAGACATACAGCATTTATGACAGCATGTAAGGAATGCCAATAGCAAATATTAATGACAAATTCTGGGATATTTGGGGAATTTCCTCTGGGAAAGGTAGCTGTCTGCTGTGGAATGTTATATGCCAACATTTGTGAGTGAAAAAATTAGTCCAAGGATTGTTTAAAAGGTTAAGAGGCATTATACAGTTATAAAAGACAAAGAGCTCCCTTTCTCTTAATTTCATCCTTGATGAAAATTGCAGATTCAAGTATTAAGATATTTATTCTTACACCATGAGGAGTGCCACAGATTTTTTAATTTCTTTAAAATATTTCTGAAATGTGAAGTAGAAATTTTCAATGGTGAATTTTTATTTCATGTTAAAAATTATAGTGACCTATATGAATGATCCACAGATGTAACACT
Organism: Acanthiza pusilla; assembly: GCA_036630365.1. Classification (NCBI taxonomy): domain Eukaryota; kingdom Metazoa; phylum Chordata; class Aves; order Passeriformes; family Acanthizidae; genus Acanthiza; species Acanthiza pusilla. The sequence continues at coordinate 4,871,338 of JAXCHO010000023.1, read as the reverse complement.
GTGGATCTTTTATATTAGAGTCTATTTCAGTTGCAGTTAGAAATTCTTATTCAATATATATTTGATTATGCATGTATTATTAAATAAAAAGATACTTTACAAGATGCTAAAGGCACTTGATAATGAACTAATAGATACTGTCAGGAAAAGCACAGCTTCCAGTTTTAAAGGCTGAGGGAGTGATCTAAAAAGATTATCATTTTCTAAAAATGAGAAATAAAACTTGCTCATAGCTTTCAGCTTCTAACACTGATGGGTACTCAGTGTGTAGGTGTGATTATCAGCATAATAAAAGTCCATTTTCTATGAAAAAAAAAAAAAAGAAAGTTACTTTGCCCTTGATGATAATGCTGCTAGACATGAGTAATCTTTAGGGCTTTATTGAATTTATGAGCAATCATCTGAAGTAACTGCACAGAGCTTTTAAAACTCAGTAGAAGTTTTTTAATTAGCCTTTTTAAAAATTTTGGTCTTAAATTCCATTCCTTGTAGAGAAAGCTGATATGAAATTGGCATTTGTGTGTTATTTAAATGTTACTGTACTGAAAAATTACCAAAATATTTAATTCTGCTTGGAGTAAAGATGGATCAGTTTGGTACTGATTGACTGGAACAGATAAAGCCAAAGTATTACAACATGGTGAACGTTGTGCAACTACACCTGTAGCAAAATTTAGACAACAGTATTTTTCAGGTGTGTGTTATGCTTTGCTCTCTTCTTGTGTATTATTTTATGCACACTATGTAACTCATAGGAAAAATAAAAAGTTTGTTTGATTCTTCAGGAGCTCTACTGCATAGAAAGCAGTGTTTTGCCAGATTCCTTCCTATAACAAGGTTGCCTGTCTTTCCCCTTTTCTTACAAGGCTCTGAGCCACACAGGGATTTGTGACTCAGATTTGAAGACTTTCACTAAGGAATGTATTACAGGTACGCTTGGTGCTGGCCTTTACATCAGTTTTGGAATATGGACTTTTCCCTGGGAAAGCTTGTGGTGCTTCTGAAAATGGTAGCAGTCCCAGAGCTCTGCTGATTGTTAGCTTAATTATTTGGAACTGGAGTATTACTACATTGAGGGAAAGGGGAACGACAGCACTTTGGAAGCTGAAAGTTTTCTTCAGTACAAACTGTAACACGAGGGGATATTTGCTTGCTGATGTGGAAGATGCTGTAGTGCACAGGCAACAGCACCTGCTAAACTATGCTGGACCACCAGCTCCCCTGCACAGACTGCTCTCAGCTGTAAGAGGCTCCTCATGGCAAATCGACTTAGTTGAATGGGAAAATTAAACAAGAATAAGCAAAACCAAAAAAGATGAAAGAAGTATGCTTAGAGTTGGTTCCGTGGGTTTCAAGGCTTGGTGAACTCTGAATTACTTTCTGCATAAACCATTTTCTTCAGAGCACCTCCCCATCCTTGATCATCTTTGGTACTTCCCTCCCTGGCTGGAGGCCCATAGCACACAATCCTCAGGGAAGTAAGTGGCATTGTTGCTAAAGCTGAGCATCTCTTTTTTAAAAAGACAACTGGGTAACTGTGGTCAGTGGATTTTGTGGTTAACGGGAGCAACCAAACATGCACTTGTCATCTTCTCAGCCTTCAAGTTTGCTTGGAAAACACTGGGTGTGTGAAATGAATGAATGTGTTCCTCTGTTTTCTGTGGTCCTTAAAAGTCAGGGATGGTGCAGGTTAACGTCCAGATGAGGAACCAGAAGAAGATGGTGGTGATCAGGGAGAGATTTTAACCCCTGCAGGGAGTGTTGCCATGGTGCACTGAAATGCACTGAAGTAATTGATTGACTTCAGACCTGAGTTCTTTGACAGCGCTGGACTTTTCTTATCGTGGTGATCCTCTGCTGTAAGCTGGACCCTGGAGGGATCTGCCTCTGGGGGCCTGGCTGGAGGGGATGGGGATGTGTTTGTCTGACACAGCCTGGGGCTCCTACAGCTGAGGCAGCCCTTGCTCATCTCCCACTCATCTCAGTTTCCCAAGGCAATGGGAAGGAGCTCAGGGATTGTACCCAGCAACACAAGCTGCTTTGGTTCACGTTGCCATCATAATGCACGTCCTGACTTTATTTACTTTGGGCCTAATATGAGGCATTGCATAACTTCAAATCTGTTCTTTTTGCAGTGCTCAGTCAGTGGCACTTTGGGCTGGGCGAGACAGTGTCCTTAGCTGCCTTTATACATGGGTTTTAGGGCACTGCTTTATGTAACCCACTTAATGGGTTTTTTTCCTTATATTGTTGCCAGATGGCACCCCTTGTACGTATTTGCCCTTTACAGCTCATTTAGTTTTCCTTGATCGGGGCTCTGCCTCTCTGCTGTGCTAGCAGGGCTTGCCCCTGCCCGACACAGGGCAAGCAGCTCAGAAAGGGTTGGTCTGCTGGGCTGGAGAAAAGGTGGTGGAGCATGGTCCCACCAGTCCTGGCAGTCATTTTACGGCTCTGGCCAGTTCGTTCAGCTGGGAATGAGGAGGCTCTGCACCTTTTCCACACTGACATGTTCAGACTTGAGCAGAAAACAGAGCTCCTGTACTTTCCACAGTGGCTATCAACCCTGTGGGAAAAAAACCCTAAATATGAGTTTCTGAGTGCAATGACTCTTGTAAAAAATGCGTCACGTTGTGGTCAGTGCATTTCATTTATTTTATTTTAAATAGGTGCACTGTCATGTCCAAGCTGCTGTCACAAAATTTTCTAAGAATTTGAAATTTAAGGAAGGTTTTAAGATCGTGCCTTTTAAAGTCCATGCCAGCTGCCTGTCTCCTTGTCCCCAGCTGGTAGGTGGCTGCATACAGGGTTGCCAAGTGAACACCCACTTTCCCAGGACAAGTCGTTGGTAATTGGCACGATTCAAATGACTCCATCAGACCTCAGGTGTCTCCAGCAGCATGACCAGTCTGGTCTCTGCCAGGGAAAGTGGCTTGGTCTAGTCTTACTTTTCTAATTTGGGAATGAACGGGTCTGTGCTGCGCTGTTCCCCATGTACAGAGAGGTGCTATGAAATGATGTAATTTGAGGTAACAACAGGGCTGGCAGATTTGTGTATGTGTGCCTTCTATCTCAGCCCTACCCACGTCTCCTTATCTTTACTGCTACAATACCAAATTTAAATTACAACTGCCTAACCAACATGATTATCCATTTTTCATTTAACTAGGGGAGCTTTTAAACATCACCAGGTCATAGTGTTTCTAGCAGTTTTCAAAGTTGCTTTAATTTTGCAAATACTTCCTCAGAACTTTTGCTTCAAAACTATATCATGCTTTTTGTACATAATTTATCAATTTTTGTCTTAGGACGTTCTTGAAAAACAACATCCTAGTTTTTTTAACTTAACTTCAAACTAAGATGAAAAGAGAATTTTAAAACAGGTGGGAAAATAAGTTTTTACAGCATCTTTAAAAGATTTTTTGTAAAACCGCAGCCTAAAAGCTGTTCTCAAAACATGCTTGATGAAAAAAAATCTACTTCTAGTTTTATATATATATTTACATCTATATGTCAAGTAACCTTTGTAATAAAATCCAGGATAGTTAAATAAGATTTCCATCAGATTCTTAGTTGAATATAATATTCTCTCCAAAAGTAAATGCTTCAAATTAAAAATTAATCAGGATGAAGTCTAGTAGATGTTAAAGAGTGTTCTAACATTAAAGTTGAGCTGGAGTTCCTCAAGAAAGAATGCCTTTATTTTAGCATTATCCATATAAGCAAGATAACTGGATGCCTCTGGCTCCAGTGTTAAACATATGCAGGTAGTCCCAGACATTCATGGAGAGGTGATTGTCACTAGGAACATAAGCTGTTGTTTTCTAGATGCTTTTGATTTTCTTTCACTTGTCCAAAGTAGTCCCTTGTTCTAGAACTGGTTAAACCCTAGAAGTATGACACAATTTACATTTAGTGTCATTGCAAGCACTAATTTCGCAGTTTATTTCCTGAAATACTGGAATTTACATTTTTGGACCTAGAGAAACTTATTTCACTGTGTGTTCTACTTATAAGATTAAAATACTTTTTCTATGCAAATACTGCCTTCCTCTAGGATTACTGTAATCAATGGCTCTGTCCGTTGGATTTGTGGAGATGGCTATTTTCAGAATGTCTGCAGGTACTGACTGTTCTCTGACTCGTTAATCTCTTCTGATTATCTCAGCAGATGTTGCTTAACTCCCGAAATGGCTAGGCCCACTAAGACCAACAAACCATGCAAGTCAGGGGAAAAATTTCAGTAAAAACATGGGGAAGTTGCAGTCAATTAGCGAGAGAGATGAAAGCACAGTGAGGACAGGGAAGGTAAAAGAAATTTTGAAATTGTATTTTTCATGTGAAAAGCTTTCTGGAATGGCAGACTTTGGTTTTGAGTGAGTACTGGAGGTAGTTTCTGGACACAGGAAGGATAGTCCACTTGTATGGTGGTCTGAGGCATGTGTGTTTCTCTGTGCTTCTTCTGTGACCTGTGTAAATGATGAGTTTCCAAAGGATGGGCACCTGCAGCTTGTCTTGGCTCTCCACATCTGGGTGTGCTTGGGACCACTGGAAAGAAACAATCTGGAGTTCTTCCAGAGAGGCATGTTGGGCACACCCTTGCGTCAGCAGGAGTGGGACTGGGGAACAGGCAGCTGAGCCCTCTGACAGTTCCAATGAGCTCCTGTTCGATCTTTTGGAAGGCGAACATCCAACGTGTGCAGGTAACTCCTGTCAGAACACGCTGGAGACCTATCCCACCTGGTGAGCGTGTGCTGAATCTAATGGCACTGACCTCAGTTTTCTCATGGAAATGTCTCTCTTGGTGGTATTTCAAGCTGTGCTGGCAAGGATGGGATCAAGAGAGGAGCTGCCGCTCTTGAGGAAATGTCCCAGGCCACCCTGTGCAAAGCTGGCCTGGGCACTGCATTGCTAGCTCCGGTGACAGGGGTGACGGAACTCGAGAGCTGCGTGCCCAGCGTTCCCATAGTGCTCCGTAAGCTTCAGCGTGCTCTCAGCAGCACAGCGTTTCGAGATGGGCTATTTCATTGCCATTAACCTAAAAACAGCTTTCAGTGTACTTCGTACTTTTGAACCTGAAGAAAAGCATTAATACCTGCTGGTACAAGCTCTGGAGATTAGAAACATGAATTGTACAGACCAGTAAATTAAAATTTAGCAATTACATCAGTGTTGCCTTATAGGACTGGGGAATCAGGAAATTTGGACTCTGTTTCTGGTCCTGTCAAATTCACTGTGTGACCATAGGCAAGCAGCTTAACCTCACAGCATCTGAGGTTAATACTTACCCAACTTGCGGGGTTTTCTGAGGCTAGATTAATGTTTCTGTTGTTTCTTTGGCATCCTTTCAGTGGATGATGTTCACAGTGCATATGCTGTTGATAATAACATAAAGAAAAAAGAAATGTAAATTACTTTGTTCTTTGATATAGGTGAAAAATTTAGAACTCACAGCCTGTATTCTAACATTTTGAAGAAAGCTGCATAGGATTTGATATTTGATAATTGCAGATAATCAAGCAAGTAAATTTGTATACCAATTTTTTGTTTGTTTTTAGACATGTGATTAATCCTAGGGTTTTGATGATCCAGATTGGGTCATCATTGCAGTTACTTTAGCAATGCAGTGATACAAACACTTTCCAATGGAAAATTATAGCAATGGATTCCCTGAGGAAAGAAACGTACAAAGTAGCCCTTTCTGTGGCAGTCAAAAGGAAACCATAAATTTTTCATTGCTTCATAGATGCAGCTACAAATTACAAAACTCCTCTTCGTTCAGTGTAAGTGGTTTTGGGGCCTTTGGCATTAGTGGTCAGTGGAGTAAATCCTGTATGTGGATTGTTGAAATATTTTTTCAATGGCAACAGAAACTCTCAAGGGAATTTAATTTCCCTTTCACAGAGAGGGAAAGAAAAATGAAGGGACATTGCAGGGCTAATGCAATGCTGGGCTGTTCCTCAGGCAGTTACTTTATGCATTTATAACCAAAGGTTTTATATTCACCCTCTATAGTCAAGTGGTTCTGTTTGGCAAATCATTTTACACTGGATTACTGAAGGTTCTGAGTCTTTTCCCAAATCAGGTGAACCATGCAGTTTCTTATTTGGCTTTCAGTTCAATTAGTTTTGAATTACTTGATTTGGTACAGCTCTGTATTACTGAAAGATTTTTGTACGGATTCCAATGTCTACTGGCATCCTGTGCAAGGAACTTTCAAATCTGGATGAAAACCTCGATTTACTTTGTCATTTTCTATATAAATGTTTAGGCTCTGTTTTTTCATTGTTGAAGTAATCATGTCTTCAGGCCCGTATCACTTTAGGAAAAGTTTCTTCTTTTTAATGCCATTTTTAATCCAGTTTGTTTATGGTTGCTCTTTGTGTAGCATTATATTCCATAACTGGATTTTTTACACTGAGGAGTGCTAAAATATAAATTAATATGGTGCTGGAGCTCTTCTGAGTGGATTGGAACACTGGGAATTTGCCCTTGCAGATTTTTATGTCAGGGATGCATGGTCCGGGTGCTATCTTCTGAACACCAAAAGAGTTGGCATTTATGCTATTTCAGAGAAGATCTGCCTTCTGAAGGAAGATCAGCTGGTAAAATTCTGGGTGTCCTCCTGCCCCCTTTTACAACAAGAGGTGAAGTAACACAGAATTATCTGGTTTTCTAGAGAAATGCAGTCAAGCAGCAAGTAAAATAAAGGCTTAATTATTCAAACTTTCATGTCTTCATCAGTATAGTGGAGTCACCCATTTGGAAATCCACAATTAGGGTCTAATAATTTACTGTTTCTCAAATAGCTTTTAAAAACCAAGTGATGAATCTGCTCTTCATCCCTGACTTTTCTTCATGGAGTGATGCTATTTATGTGCTTTGATGGTGCTCTAAAATCTGTGGGAAGTTCCTTTGATGGTTGAGCCAATATTTTGTTTACAGGATGTTTCCATCTTCTTTTACTGCTTTAAACTTACTAAAAATGAATTTAGAAACTCTCCCTGTTTATAAAGGAGATGACAGTGCTAGCTGATTAGAAGGGGCATAATTTGTTGCCCCACTTATCTCACGTTGTTGATTAGCTGCAACAGATATTGATGCCAAATTTACTTTTATATGAGTAAGTTTGGCACATATGCATGACAGTTCTTCCTCTTTTACCATCATTAGCAGACTCTAACTAACTGGCATTCTGCCACTGTGGAAAAGGAGAATTGTTTTCACTCAGTATGCATCTTGCGCTCACCATCTGTAGCCTCTGTTTTTAGGGCCTGATTCTGCAAAACTATTACAAGAACAGTTAGTTCTCCAACATCTACTTATGTTGCTGGTAATTAATTATGCCTATTAATAAAGACAGGGTTTTTAAGAGCTGGGGCTTGTATTTGTAAGGTGGATTCTGAGTATCTGTTATAAATCTTGTAATGGTTACCATTGATTAATAGTATTCATTGTATTTGCAGCCGTGTGGAGACATTGTGGGCTCTCGAAAAGCACAATAAAAGAGTGTAATATCAGAGAGGAAAAAACAAAAAAGAGACAATTGAAGGGTGATAGGATACAAGTTAGTAACACATTAAGTGGCATCTGTTCTGGTGTTTTTCTGCCCTTCCCAGGGAAGGATTTTCCAGACGTCTAACCTGAATTTTTCATGCTGTGATTAGGTTTATTGCTCCTGACTGTATCCATTGTATAATTTAGGTTTGGTACATGTCTCTAGTCTTACATAAGTGGCAACATACTGCTGGTAGACATTATAACAGGCTTGGTTTAGGGCTTGTGTTTCCATGCACACATTAGATGGTGGGGAACAGCCTCTGTTTGGGCCAGCAGCAGCCTGGGAGGGACTCACAAGGGGAGATCTCCCCTTGTACCTGTGTGCAGTGTTCACTTGGGTTGCAAACCTGTTTCTTGCCTTTGCTCAGAATTTCTGTGGCATTTCTAATTGCCAGAGGGTCACCCTGCAGTATCGAACAGTTGTGTGGCTGCGACGAGCTGGGAGATTGTCAGCTTGGCGTAGTGTGACTTGTCACAACCCAAACCCTTCCGTCATCGCTTCGAGGCCTCGCTGCTGGAGTGTGCCCTGTGTGTCTTGCCTCGCCCCTCTCCCAGAGCTAACCCCGAGTACAAAACAGCCTGGCTCCTTTCATTGCTGCCGCTTCTCGGGGGTGTCACACCTTGTGTGAGCTGCCACCACGCTCGCCTGTGGCTCACTTCCAAGTTGGGATTGAAAAGACTCGTTGCAACTTCCCAAGAGCAGAGGAGCTGGAGACCTATTTGGGGCAACGCCTCTGCAGGGTCGAGGAGCTGACGATGGCCTGAGGGGCGGCAGCTCTGCTCGTGTCCCCATCATGCCCTTCATGATGCTGGTGTGGATCCCAGGAATCTGCAGCTGCATCCCACCCTGGTTCCTGTCCAACCCATCCCTGCTCTCCTCTTGTCACTCTTCCAGACTCAGCTTTCCACCCCGGTATGTGTGACAGGATGACTGGAAGGCAGGCAGGAGGCTTTCCAGTAGGGCAAGCAGTAACCTGGTTTGCGTGTTGGTTGGTGAAGAAAATAATACTAGGGATTATGTGCCTTTCATTGCTGACTTCTGAGGGAGAGAGATTCAGCTGCTATCTTGGCTGATAGGCACTGTTTACTGTATAATGGACTTCTCAGGTCTTCAGATGAACTTTTGCTAAAGAAAAAAGAAAAACAAAATTCCTTTTGATTTTGCTCCAGATAAAATCCAGCATATATACATAGATATATATCATGTATTTTTTCCTTGTTGATAATGGAAATAATGTCGTGCATTTTCTATAATAGTTACTGTGTTTGGTATACATCACCCTGGGTCAACTTGCAGCATGTGTATAAAAGACTTGTTCTGTTTTCAGTACCCTTAACTGTGAGAAAAATGGCTTAGATTCTTCTCCTCTCTGCAGTTCCAGGAATCTTAGTTATAAATGCACCTAATCAACCTTCAGTGTCCTTAAAACATACAATTACAGCTTGTTGGCATAAAAGTGGCTACAGAAGTGAGAAGCTGATGTGAATTTTTTGCTTTCTCTTTACTCTTAACCTCCAAATGAAGGATATTGACAAAGCAGTGTTATATGTCACCCAGCTTTACTTGCTACTTCACAGAACTGGAAGTTTAGATAGTGCAATTATGCAGAACTGTAATTCTTGTGTTACTTAACTCTTTAGATTGTTTCAGAAACAGTTTAATACAAACTCACTGATTACATCAGTGTGTATATTCACAAGAATGAGGAAGACAAAAGATTTTGGTATTGTCCTGTACAAAAAAGTTTCAGTTGTAAGTTCTGGATAAAATTCAAAGATAGCAGATGTCAATTTATTCAGCCTTTGTGGGTAAAGAAACATTTTGAACATTGAAAACAAATCAGAAAAATCACAGTCCAAAAATAATGTTTTTTGGAAAACTGAGCTTTTAACAAAGCAAACTGGAACTCTGCTTTGGCATAGCAGGACCCTGCTGCGTAGTCAGCAATAAAAAAGAATGGTTTTAAATGCAAATAAATTTAAGAATACAAACAAAGCAAAATTTGTGGCAAATTCATAATCAGCTTTTCACTGTGTTTTACATTAAAGAGTTTTTCCCTTACAGTATTGTCTTAAATTACTGAACCTTTACCTCCCATGGTGTCTTGGAAACACTGTGGAATTGCTCATTGTTTATGACAAAGTGGGGAAAACGACTGAGCGCTAGACTTGTGTATTTGATTAAACACTTCTTTAACACTTTCGTGTGGTTTCAGCTTTCCTCTTTGGCTTTCACTTATCATCTTCTGGTTGTGTTCTCTATTTTTCCTTTGTCCATAATATTCATTTCAGCTTCCTGTTGTTACTGGTTGATTGAATTACCTCACTAACCACTCCGTTGTCTTCGTGCTTTTGCTTATAAAACATGACTATAGTTACATCTGATACAGATATGGTTGGTTGGCTAGGGTTAGAAAATAAGACTCACTATAAAGGCTATAAAATACTGTGGGCATAATTGCCAGGACTCCCTGAGAAGCACAATAAATGCCTTATCTCTAAAGGAACAGGAATAGCTGTTGCTTGGTGTCCTGTGTTTCACACTACGATTACTGAATTCAAGTGATTATCTAATTTTTTATGCAGCAAAGAAATCATTGGTGATTAATGTTGCATCAGATTCTTCTTCAGAATTCTGTCTCCCAGCTGCATTAAGGATTTCACTGACATTGCAGCCCAGTGGAGCCAGATGGTGATTTTGGTTATCAGTGGGATAGCATCCATCATATGGAGCACCAAAGATTTATTTTATTTTATTTTATTTTATTTTATTTTATTTTATTTTATTTTATTTTATTTTATTTTATTTTATTTTATTTTATTTTATTTTATTTTATTAGCTTGATATTATTAAAAAAAATGAGTACACCGGTGTAAAGTGTGGCATTGTATTTTGCTGTTCATTTTTCTTTGCTCAGGTTACCAGTGGAAGCTATGTCTGAAATGAATGTTAAAAGTAGAATAGGAAGAACTCATTTAATCTGTGCGCATTTACTTTTCTCTGAATGGGAGGTTAATCTCTTCCAGGAGCCCCAGACAGTTCTGTGGCTGCTCTGAGCATAGGAACCATCTCACAGTTTACTCTGTAGGGTAACCTTTAACTTCTCCAGCTCATTGGGGATAAACTTGTGAGAGAGGTTGTGGTGTTGCACTACAAAGATCTTTATCTGTGCTCTGGTCTTTTTCTAGGTACAGTTCTGTAATCACTTATGAGCAAATCTATCCTTTCAGTAAGACAGTAGATATAAATTTGTCTATTCTCTCTACCCTGTCCCTTTACAGTGTACAGCAAACTGATGTTCAGTAAAGCCGTTTGGGTGATCTTTTATTTAAAAAACCCCAAGCAACAAAGCCTTTATTAGTTAAGATGCAATATGAATTTGTTTTAACAGTTTTCAGTCAGAATACAAAAATATTGAAATAGCTGCAGGTCAGTGAAAACTACATGGCAGGAACTTGGTAATCTCCATCTGACCTTTTGCTTGCTTCTGTATATGTTAAAAAAATACTTCTAGAATGGAGGCTAAAGCAGTGAATTTTCTCTTAAACTGGTATACTTAATACCTAAAAACCCTGGAGGCTTCTGCACAGAAATGGATTAAACAGAAAGAGCTCCTTTCCACTGCCTTCCTTTATCATCATGTTCCTTTGTTTTCAAGAGGGTTTTTGTGACTGAGGTAGCCGAGATAAGAGCCAAGAGCACTCGATGTAAATCTCCATGTACATAGCTGGGGCAGAGTGGAAGAGCTGCAGGGCAGGTGAAGCCGTGTCTCGCAGTCTGCAGGAATGTGGTGATGAGCACTGCAGCTGGGCTCAGCTTTGAGTTGTCCTGGCACTTTTCTAACTGATGCCAGGTGATCTAATGGGCCACGTACTGCAAGGATTGTGCAAATGATTAAAATGTATTTTGAATTAAGAGACTGAAGAAACTGGTTTTTTCTCATATCTGTTAAAGCTTCTCCCAGTGTGAAAGTTAGGCATGATGTCTGACACAGGGTTGTGGGTTTGCTTCCAGTTTCATGGCCAAGAGTTCTGATTTCCCTGACCTGTGGTGGCAGAACATGGCAGTAGCCACACAGGGTAAGAATGTCCCCACAGAAGGATGTTGCAATAGTTTGTACAAGTATACATCAGGCTGGAAAAATGAAACTATGAGAGCATCACACACTGTCTGCTGGAGACAACAGAAAATCCATAGTGCAAAAGGTGGGTTGATCAAAGGCTGGCCTGGAAATATCCAGTATAATGTAATGTATGTCTTTTGAGAAGCACATATGCTCCATCTGATGCTAAAGGAGTCATTGAAGAATGAGGGAAGGAAGAATTAATATGTATCTGAACTAATTAGCATAGACGTAATTTACGGTCAGAGCAGCAAGGCACAAATTTACTAAGTCATGCTTTAGACTACTAGAGGCCTACCGTTGTCCAAAAGAAAGAAGAGCCTAAAAGCATTTGTCTGTCAGCTGTACAGAAGTTTAGACAGCTAACTCAGACAGAGATGCATGTTTGGATGAATACTCTGGGAATCATTTCAGACTTCAGTAGACTGTGGATCAGCTTTGACTGAAATTTTGCTGCTGTGAAGCTTTTGTGACAAGTTTGTCAAGATCCCAGTCAGCTGAGAACCCACTAATTTACCATCGTCCCCCTTTGTTGCCACATTATCCATGGTAAATCTCTGCAAAACAGACTGGTGCAGCAGTTTGACATCTTTGAAATAAGAGAGTCCTCCAGAGAGTGTTGCAAAGGTGTTCTTTACATCCTGATGGATTTTTTTATGTTTTGTTTATTCTCATTCCAAAAATACACATCTTTTTCAGTGTGTGTACATAATTTATGCTTCTGTTTAGTACAGTAATTGTAAACATTTATTCCCTTCACAGAAAAGAGGATGTGTGATAATTATTTCGCAGCTTGTTCCATGGAGATCAACTGTGTGAATCTTTGAGGGGCATGACCCAAGCCAGAGGCTTCTTAGTAGTTCAAAAACACACAAAATTTAATGGGCCTTTTCCTGGGCCAGATTTTCGGTAGACTGCTGAATCTCTGTTTAAACAGGTACTTGTGCATTAGGCACTGAAATACAAATGTCTGCAAATAATGACCTGGGTCTTAGCCATGGTTGTAATAAAAGTATACAGCTGAAGAGATAAGTTTTAGCATCCCTTGCTAAATATTTGTCCATGAAACTGGAGCCAGCATGAGATGAGATATTGTCAGGTATTTTGTGTAACTTTAAAAAAAAATTATCTGTGTACTTTTGTATAACTTAAAAAATTGAAGCCAGAGTCTATATAAATAAGTAGTCTGGATCCACTGCATTCAGAATGTGTTTTGGAGGCCCAGCTGAGTTACTGGAGAAGGCTGGATGCCCAAGGCTCTTAACCAGCTGTGCTCAAAGCCTGGTTCCCATCGTGCTCTCACCCTTTCTTTTGAAAAGTTCTAAGTGTGCCAGGGCTGCTTACCAGGTTCACCATCAGATCACTCCAGTACATACCTGCATGCCTGTACTCTCTCCTCATCCTAGTAAGATGACTAGATATTTAAATTGGACTAAGCTGCTGCATAAAAGGGGCAAAAGTTGCATTTCATGTTGTCTAATATTCAGTTCTACTCTTTGTTTACTTCTCTGCTGACGTAGGCAGAAGTCAGTTGCCCTTGTCTTGTGTCCTTTTAGATGCCACCTCTTCTCCATGCCCTCCACATCTTATTCCCCTGTCCATGTTGCTAAATTTGTCATGTCATCTCTGTAGAATTTCCCTTGCGCCATCTCCTTGCCTCATTCAGCTGCATCAACCTCTCTCCCTCAATGCCTTCAGTGATGCTCTATGTTGTGAACAGTAGCATTAAAACTAATTTGTATTTGCTTTGATTCCATAATGACCTCACATTAGTCCATTTCCCTATTAATAGTCTGCCTGTAAAATGCCATTGAGATAATGAACCTCATTACAACATGTTTTTCCCTACCATAGTGCCAGCAGGACTCCAGTTTGTGAAGTACAAGCTGGTTGAACCCTTAGCGGATACTTGATTTAATTAATGGGAGGATGCAAAATGTGCAAGCAGGCCAGTATTCCTCTTGGAGACAAAATGATAATTACCAAACCCTACAAGTGATTTGTAAACAGCAGGCGGGTATTTTTCCTAAACTGCCTAATCCAACACTTCGGTAATGTGATTATCTCTTGTTACAGCCTTTTGTCGACTCTGCCTCACATTTCAAGATGAAACCTGGTATTTTTCCTTTAGTATGCATATTAAAGATGATTCAGTTCTTTAAAATCACCATGTAAATGCCCCAGGGCTTTGTATTTCCTACTTACTGTGTTGTGGTGCCATTTACACTGCTATGGTGAGCAGTATTTTATTTGGATCGCAAAACAGTGAGGAAATGGTTCAAAATATGTTTTGCTTAAGCAGTTTATCTTCCTGGTGCAGCTGGAGTTTTTATTTCACACTCAAATGCACTAGTAAAACATCAGGCACCTTTTTTTTTCTAGTCTGTGAAGCAGCTGACTACAGCAATGAGGTAATTGGTGTAATTTAGCACGTATTTATAATTCTTGAATAGCATCCTTAACAGATAGACCCTTTTTTCTGTCTTCCTTCTTTTTCAAGCCTAATATAATTGTATCTGAGCATTTGGTGTCTTTCCAGTGCCCAGTGCCTAACCACACAAAAGAGGAAGATGACCTTACCTGCATTTTACAGACAGGAAGGTGGCACACGGGGATGTGGGGGCTACCTGTATTCTGGAAATGCATGAACCTTAGGGTGCCATCACTTTAGGACTGTCCCATTAGGGCTTTCCTGTGAGTGCTGCTGTGCTCAGCAGGTGCTGGGCTGGTGCTGAGGAGTGGCTGCGGTGTGGTGGGTGGGGACATCCCTGGCAGAGTCTCTGACAGGAGTGACCCAAGCCACTCACAGAGAGTTTGTGAGTGGTTCAGACCACGGTGCCCAGGGAATGATACTGACCTGGGACCCTGACTTCAGCTGTAGTGGAGGGTAACGTATGTTATAAAGTAATTTTTTTTTCAATACAGTCGTGTATATCGGCCCCTACCATTGCATGTAATCCTGTTTAGGTTCTTGTTCATAACCCTGTTCAGTGGTGACATAGCATCATCGTGAAGAAACAAGAATACTTACCCTTCTAGGAGTCATAGTTTCTTCCATGCACTGGCTCCAGACAGACTGGGAATTAGTTCCTTGATGAATGAGCAGCAAGTGTTCTTCTTTTGCCTATTCACCAGCTGAAACAATCAGCAATGGACCTTACAGCCCTTCGGAGTTCTAAAGGCCAGTGGCACACCTGTAAGGCATGCCAAGTAGGATGTTGATGGAAATGTTCCTGCTCTTATTTATTGTAGCTTAGAGCAATATAGCTGAGTTCTTTGTCCTTTAATGGTGTGACTCATTTTGAGACTGTTTTTGCTAAAGTTCACAAATGTATTTGAGTATTTGTAGAGAGCTGCCGTATGAGTAAGGCTGGCCAACTCTTTGTATTTTTTCTTTTTTTTGTGACCAGATGTTTCTGCTTTTGTCTTTCTCTTTTTAACCCCTTGCTTTAATAGTTTTTTAGGCACTCTTGCTAGTCACCATTCCTCATAAATTATTTCAGTTTGCATAAGAAATAACATAAAAATTAGAGTTACCCTGGCTAGTGATTTGAGTCCAGGGTTGAAATTTAGATCACAAATTGGTGTCTCCCTGTACTTAATGCATATCTGCACTTGGAATAGGAAGATTGTTCTCCTCATGCATCTTTGCAGTCATGGTGTTGTATGTAGTTGTCCGAGTTGGGGGCTGAGTCTGTAAAGACACTATAGTCATCAGATAAAGAGCACCAGGCTTCAAGACCAAAATGTTTCAATCTGAGCTAAAGGAGAATTCGTTGTAGGCCACCTGATATCTCATGTATACTGGATACATTTCAGATTGTTTGTCTACCCATTACTGCAGTATGAGAAAATTTCAATTCTTTTTCTGTGTCAACTCTTATGGTATTCCCACAAGATAGCAAAAAGCAACTATCCCTATTTTTCAAATTGGGGAGGAAGTGGAAAAATTGCCTAATTTACTGAGCTGCAAAATCCGGATAAGTGGAGTATTTCCAACACTTTAGAGTATTTTCTAATTGTTTAGATGTTTCAAATGCATAAGTTCTTTTAAAAAATATTCCATTTCAATAGAAGTTTCATGGCAATTGTCAGCAAACATCTCTCTTGTTAATTGCATTAAAAATCCGGCCACAATACTGTTCAATTTAAATATTTTTCAAAATTATCCAGTAACTGGGAATTCATCTTATGCAACTGAGGAAGCCCCCATCTCAGCAAGTTATCTTAGGCTTTCTTCCTGGTCATCAGACAGAAACCGTGCACTTTTTAGGATGTGATTTTTTTTTTTAAGGATCTGATCTCTTTTAATCATTAAATTCCTGCTTCTCTCCACTGACTGCAAAGTAAACCTAATTCAAAATGTTGTCTCCTGTGCTATAAATACTTGCATTTATTTAGCTGAATTCAGCCTTAAGTGATTCATCAAAGACACACAGGTTGCCTTGTAGCACAAAAGATTTTACCCAAATCTCCAAAATACTCAAACCTCCACCTCATGGACTTCACAAATCTATCCAGGGGATTGTATTCACTGCCTTTGTTCTCTGTGATTCATTTCTTCCCATTTAGTTTCTTGGACTTCAGCTGAACCCCAACTGCAGAAGCTTGTATTAGGGAGAAAAAAACTAAAAGCGTAGGATAAAACATTGCAGCTGGAGTGAAGTGTTAAAGAGAGCTTAATAGCTATCCTTTCTAGAAAAAGGTCTGCTGAATTTAACAGCTGATTTCCACAGAAATTGCTCTTAAGGTTTTTGTCTTCCAGTAAGTTTTGACCTACTTGTTGGAATTCTATATGCAAGTTAACACATTCTATTCATATTTGTGAAAGATCTGGGAAAGAAATCACAATCTCTCTTAAAATTGTAATGTATTATTTAACTCCATATGACTTTTTGAGAAGGTAGGTAACCTTATGCTAGAAAGCCAAATACAGACCTGGTACAATGTCCAGCAAATTCACTATGAGTTCCACATGCTTCTTTACGGGCTCAGTAAGTCCAATTCATTGTTGTTAAAGCAAATATTTATTTGACAGTAGAGAACAAAGCAACCAGGCCCATTTATGGTATTATTGCTCAGTTTACATCTTTCCAGACCACAGCAGAGGCCAGAACTTGGATTCAAACCCATTTAAAATGGAAGATTTCTTTCTCAGCTTTTACTCCAGCTGCTGGAGATTGGCTTACGAAGAGGCTAAAGAAAACGCTCCTATACTTTTTTTTTAATGTAGATACTGGTCCTCAAAGAACTGAATGCAGGCCAGCAATTCATTTCCTGCCCTAGGCAGCATTTGAATAGCCTGTTATGTCTATGACACAAATTGCTCTAGTATGGGTTGAGCCAGATTAGAAACTGTGAAACAGAGGTAGAAACCTGGCTTCATCTTTATCAGACACATCCTGTCCTGACTATTCCCATATCAGAGTTTTAAACATGCTTTCTTAATGAATCATGTTATTTTGAAATGCTGTGTTGCCTGTGATACTTGGTAGTTAAATAGTGGTGATTTGGGTTTATGTTAGATGGTAACCTGCGAAATGGGAACTTGGTAACAAAATAAAGTGTGTATCTTGAGCATGTGCTGTAGGCAAATAATGATTATCTCAAACAACAGTAAAATGTCTTCAGAGTTATCGTTATTTCTTATTTCCTCTTGCCACATTTTCATTGATTTCTTCATTGACCTCAGGCCCTAAAGCACATGAGCCTAAAGACTGTAAAACTTGCTCATCAAAAGTGCATGTATTTTTTTTTTTTTAAATACCCTTTACAGCCTTACCTGTATGCCAGTCTTGATCCTCTGCAACTGAGGAGATGATCAGGCAAGGACTGAAACTAGGAATCTTTTCTTACTGATTTTTCAAAACAATAATCATATTACATTAGCACCATGGCATTTCCCCGTGAGATATGGTAACATAAATGTTTCCATTGGTAAAAGTAGATGATTCTGTAAAAATCCCCCCTCCCCGATCTTTCAGGAAGTCTTGGTGAGGAACGTTTTTTTTTTGTGTGTGTGTGTGTGTGTGTGAAATATATGTGGCAGTTCAGGCGGTCTCTTTGTTTGACTGTAGCTCTGCTTGTTCAGAAATGAGCTGGGGAGTAGCCAGACAAGACTACAAAAAGGGTTAAACCTGTCCATTTTTAGGAGCTGTTCTTTCCATAGAGTTTGATGAGAGGCTGGGGAACAGGCAAAATAAGAGACTGTACAGCTGAAGTGAAGAGTTGGTCTCCAGGAAGGTCTGCCCTTTTGGATGACTTTTTGTACTCCACAAATCCATATCCCCACACTTCCTGATCCTGCTCTGGCGAGGGACAGTAAGTTGGGAAGCATGGTTGCAGTTAGAAGAGTTTTCTGTGGTTGCTCTCCAGCAGCCGCTGAGTGTTAGTGCCTCTCTTTCTCCAAGGTCTGCATGAAGAATCTCAGAAGTGAGCCGAGATCGGTGCTACACGGAGCTGTTGCCTTCCAGAAGCACCAAAGCCGATATGTCTGTGCTACCCACAGTCACAGGGCAACTAGAGAGACTCTCTTCTCCTATGTCCCAAAGGAGAAGAGATCAAATGGCCTTTCCATTCAAATACTGAGTTACTTTTATGTCCAAACCTTCTTCCAGCTTTGGGGGAAGCCCTTAAGTGAGTATTGCAGTGAAGAATCAGACCCTGAATGCATCTTTCTTGTGTTAACATAGAGAAACACTCTCCATTCCTCTTATTCTTCCAGCTTATTGCCCTCCCTCCCCTAGTCTATCCTGTTTGACCATGTGCTTTCTTCAAGCCACCAGGATCATCCATCTCACTTTTGTCACAGGATGATCTTTTTTGTGCAAAGATAAATATTTAGAGAAGTTTGCAAAAGATTAAGCTTCATCAACTCAAGCATTCCTACCAATGCAGTGTCGGGAGCAGACAGCAGGGAGCAAGAGCCTGAGCTGGGTGTGCACAGCTGTTGCGAGATCAAACTGTGGAACATTCACTTTTGATTCCACTGACTTCACTGATCAAAACCATTTTCAAAGTTGGCTGGTTTGTTTTGTTTTTTTTTTTTCCAGAGTGAAATCCATTCCATCAAAACAGCTTCTTCAGTGTGCAGGCTTCGTCTGTACTGTGATTCTCTTGCCTCAGTTTTATTTTTGTCCTGCAGATTCCTGATGCAGATATATACGGTGTGCTTGCTGGAACAATGAGAAATAAATCCATATTAAAGAAGTTTCTAGGATGCAACCCAGAGCAAAAATAGTTGGGAGACCTGCCCATGATGCTTGTGCTGTGACAGTTTCTCTCTGATCATCAATACCTGAGAAAAATTATGCCAGATTCCCTATTAGTGTGTAATACAGGGAGAGAAAATCCCATGTAAGTAAGATTATAAACAAAGAATATAAGACTGTTTGGTTTGTGTTGGTTTTTTTTTTTCCTAGTAAGGTAAACTAAACAGTTATTCCAGAATTTATGCAGCAAGTAAGTAATAAGATTATAGAAATCCTTTCAAGGCCAATGGGTGCATGTCTGCAAACACTAGCATGTATTTCCTTTAAGGAGCTGTGTCAGTCTTCAGTCTCAAGCACTGACAGTTTGGCTTTCTGCTCCAGTGGGAAGTGGGTTTGTCATGCCAGCTAAGATACTATCTACCTCTTGGACAGCTCACAAGTGACACCGCTGCGGTGATGATGGGTGAAATAACAGCTGTCTGGCATGCTTTCCTTCAGTGCTGCTTTGCTGCCCTTTTCTAGTGAGGCAGCCACAGGGAATCCACAGGAAATCCTACCTTCCTAGAAAAATATCCTGCTTCCTCCTAAGGACGCGTGGATCTGCCAGCTCGACTTGACTGTGGGCATATCCGAAGAGAATAATCTTTCATAGGAAGTGGCTCAAGGTTCATTGTTTGAGACACTGAAAACCACAGTGGACAAGAAACCAGCTGGTTGGTTTGATCAAGTGCCAGCAATATTTTGGGCAGGACTGTTGGACCCCAGAAGCCTCTTCTAACCAACGTTTTTATGTTTTGATAATCACAAAATCTAACATGTTTTTTCAGTCTCTAAAATCTGTGCTTCTCTGATAAACATTGCTAGGCCTTGTATTTGGTTCCATTTTTTGGAATATAATTTTTTTTTACCTCAGCTTTTAATTAAAGATGCATATAATTAAAGTACTGATTTTATTGCATGTTATAAATTATTTATGCTCTTCTGTGGGAGTGCTAGAAATTAAGTATTCTTCCAGCAAGCTGAATTTTCATAATTTTAATACTTTCAATATATTCCTGTAACTGAAAGTGTTTCATGAACCTAAAGACGTTATATTAATTTAGTAATACAATGAGAAATATGCTTAGGGTTGCAGGCCTATGACTTTGATGGGTAATATGAATTGGCAAATTGAAACTCACTCATCATTTAAATTGCAAATGTAGCTGAAAGTGACTTCATGGTTCAGACTGAAGTACAAAAAAACCTGAAAAATTATATATTTAATATCAGAAAGTTATGCTATCTCGTACAGCTGTTAAAGCAAAAAAAAAATGAAAACAGGGATCTTGGCAGTTCTGTACTTAAAAATCTTTTAAATCTGTCTGTGAAAACTGTTCATTGGTCTCAAGCATTTCCTTTCAGGCAAACCTTAAACTACAGGAATTAGGATCAGAAAAATGAGTTGCTCTGAGATGATGATTATTTTCCATGATTGTGGAAGCATGAATGAACTACAGGAAGCTTTCCAAACCAGGAAGAGGATGTAGTCCCTGTTCCAAAGCATGCGAGTGTAAAAGGCAGGGTAGGGCAGAGAAGGGATGAAGCTACAATGCAGAAATCAATCTGGGTAATGCAAGCCATGTATATGACAAATTAGAGCTGGTAGAAAGTGATAGCAATTTTTTCTGGAGGAGAAGAAAATCAAATTTATTCTTATTTGGGACAGAATGTATTTTGGCCAAATGTTTGGGGATTTTAATGTATTTTTAATTTTAGGATGTTATTTCTATTTTCTCAACATTAAGAGTGGGAAATAAACATTATATTTCTGGGTTTTGTAAGGATTTTTTTGGGGGAAAAGGAAAATTGCAGGAAAATTCTACATAAAAGTGTTTATGAGATTCCAATTATTTCTGCTGGGTGCAGAAATATTCCAATTTATTCCTAGATTAGTAATTCCTTTCAAACTGGGAGATGAAAAAACAAAAGGTTTGTACTCAAAGTCCATATTTTTGTTGTAGAGAACTTAGAATGAGTAGTTTGAAAAATACCCCCGAAACCAAACAAAACAAATGTAGGTGTACAAAACACTACAGAAATAAAAAGGTGTGTAAATATTGTCTTTCCTTGTCATTGTGTCCTTGAGAAGCAGGTCCTTGCTTCCAGGTTTCTTTTCAGCTCAATGGCTTTCTGGGTTGCTGCAAACTCTGTGTAGTCCCCCTGGGTCTCACATGACCCAGTCGCTCTCTTTTTAGAGGAACATGCCAAAATAACCTGAAACAAACAACTGAAACTAGTGCCATATGTCACTGCTTGCAAGAGGAAGGTCCTAGTTCAACTGGTGTCTTTGAGAAATGTGCAATTATTGACAGAGAAAATATTTTAACTAAAGAACCGGGACAAATCCAAAGCATATAAAGCTAATTCTTACAAGCAACAAAGTATGTGTCAGTCTCTTCTCCCACCACCACCTCATTGTACATCTAATCATTAATTTGTTTTCTATTTAAATGGTTACCAGTAGTAACTTCTCAAATTTTGAGGTAAATAGGAAGAGGCTGTTTTAGCAATGTGTTTTCTTTATTGCCTACTCATTAGAAGAATTTCTGGTTTAGACTAAAGAAGCTTTTTAAGATTAACCTAAAGGATGATTTGAGGGGAAACTGAGAAAGTATGTGGAGAGAAGTGTGGTGGAGGCTCTACAGAGTAGATTTGAGTGCATGCCACTGTGACAGCAGGGTCTCTTCTGGGCACACCAAGCTCTGCAGTGTGTTTCTAACTTCAGCTTGTATAATCTGTCTTTATCTAGTCATATCTTGAGGCTCAATAAACACAAGTACTAGGCCTGGATGTCCTGACAATTACCCTCCACAGCTGATAATAGGCACATGGAATATTTAGACAAGCATTCATTTCTATTTTCAAAATTCACCACTTGACTTTAGCATCACAGAAGATGAGATTTTAATAAACAGTATATTTCCTTAGGATAACAGCTCTGATTTGGGGATTTTGTTTTTTTATTGTTTCCTTTGCAGGAAGAAGGTATCGTGAAGGAAATAGACATCAGTCATCATGTCAAGGAAGGTTTTGAAAAAGCAGATCCTTCTCAGTTTGAGCTGTTGAAAGTACTAGGACAAGGTTCATATGGAAAGGTAATTTTTATTGTCATCTAATAACCCAGAGCAACACGGAAAATATAATGTCTTTTTTCTGCATTCATTTGCAGTGCTAACATTATCCGTATATAAATTATATTGCAAAGGCAGGTAAGGAAAGCCGTTTTATCTTAATTTTAGTAACACTTTTGTCTTTAGCTGGATTCCTGCACATGAACCAGTTTAAGAAGTAGCACTTACGGCTCTCAGCCTGGTGTAATGAGTACAAATGGTCATTAATGAGCACCACTAGTGCTTATAAAATTAGACTCTCCTCCCTCTTTCTGACCTATCCACCAGGGAGATGAGTGTGCCACTGCTGCATAGCTGGAGGATGTAAATAGGAGCATTCAAAGACTTAAAGAAGTTAGCTGCACAGTTCCCACTGAGGGCAACCTGGAGTGCATTTCCAAGTGCCAGACTGCTGCTTTTAGTTCAGAGGTGCCTTGAGAGGATCCTGGAGATAAACCCTGGTGAAGAATACAGCAATCATTATAGCAAGAGCATGAGGAAAAAACCCTGCTTGTATGACCACAAGCTAATTTGTGAATAAATAAAATTCTCCACAGATCTTAAGACAAAGTATTTTCTTAATTCAAAAGACAGTTCTTCAGCAGGGCATGTTGGCTGGAAATGAGAACAGGAAGGAAAGATGGAGAGAAAGAAGGAAGAATCAATTCAGCCTTAAAGTCTTTCCATGGTTTAAATAAGACATTGAAACATTTGGAACAGTGAACCTACGTTAAACTAGGCATGGAAGTCCTTATAATTGTCATTATATTATTTTGTGGAGTTTTAAAAAATAGTTTCCAATCAGAACCATTAGCTTTATTCCTAAAGGAAGCTATATTGAGAGCATTTATCAACTTCCAGGTTATTCTAGAATTATATTGATAATTAAATCTATTAGAAGGGAGTTTTGCTAGTTTGGGTGTTAATAACCTGAGGTGTTTGCAAACATATCAAACGAGAAAATTGAAAGTCATATTAAGCCACATGCAGATGCTATTCTTGCAAACTAGGATAATACAGCTAATATAACCTCTCAAGGAAGCACTTCAGGGCTGCTTGGTGGTTTCAAGAACAATGCAGCACTACCTTTCAGAATAATCAGAAAGATTACATCATTTTGCAATATAATGCATTTTCATTTTTTCTGTTCCTTTCTGGTTTGGTGATTATTTTGATGTCCTCTGAAACAGAACGCAGTGTTCTTGACTGATCTTTTTTGGAGGGAATGCAGACAAGTGCCCTATCCCATGCTATAGTGAGCAGCTGACTAGTGACTAGTAAAGTAAATTGATAATTTTGTTTATTACAGCAATATGGGTATTACAAGGTTTGCAAGATTATATGGCAGTCAAGATATTTCTAGAACTGCATCCTGATATTTCTGCAAATGCAGCATGCTGTGCTGGTCTATGTGCAGTGCTGCTGAAAGCAAGCATAGGGTTTGAATTTGGGTTTTTGGTTTTTTGGTGTAAAGAGTCCATAAATGTTTTTGAAGAATAATAATACAGCTGAAAATCTAGTGTCTGGGCAAACTTGCTTTTGACTTTCTCTTCCTTTTCAATGTGATGCAAGAATTAAATCTTTTACTTGACCTGGATAGAAAAATACCCCAACTTTTCTCCATAAATTTCTAAATGAATTGACTTCCTGTTAATGCTGGAGCCGCTGAGCTTAATTTATCGTTGATATTAACAAAAAACACTTTAGAAAGTCTTACATGTTCCTATTGAATCCAGATTTCATAATTTTTTCCTGTATTTGTGAGCACTGGAGGTATTTTTATGTTCATCAGACTAGGAAGCAGGGGCTGGGAGCTGTGGAACTGTGCGTATCTTCTATGCACAGGAAACATCTTGAGAAGGAGAGTCTCACCAAAACCCAATCACATCATACTGTAGAAGTGTTGCAGCTGTGATGCTGTCAGACGTGAGTCCTGATGAAGTCGTTCAGAGAGAATTTACCTTTTGTTTTTTAATTATTTCCAGCTTCTGCACCTGCTTGGTAAAAGTTGTTCTGCCTCCCCACAAACCTTTCCTCAAAGGGTGTTTGAGAAAATCTAATCTGAATACAGACTGGGGTTTTTTAGGAGGAAGAGTCTTTGAATTTGAAAAAAAAAAAAAAGTGTTAGAAACAGACTTCCTCCTTCCTCTTTTTTGGCTTTTTTATTTTAGGTAGAGACAGTTAATAAAACTGCATGGTTCCTGGAATGGCAATTAATAAAATAATTGCTATGGAATTTTTAATCCAACTAGACATTCATTAGTTAGATAATTTCACCTAGCCTTTGTTAATTTATAGATTAATACATATATGCTATGTATGTGGGACTATATTTTACTTCCATATTTGGCTTTACTTCAGCTTCTGTCCAGTAACACAAGTGCTGAAATAAAAATATAAAAAGAGACACTGTTGCCTGTTACTTCCAACCTCAGAATGTCTCCTGAGTGTATCCTGGGAATCAGCTAAAACATTTATTTTCAATTAGTAAAACACTGAAAGTCTTTCAAAGACCAGACTGAACCACTGATTCCTTTGTTTGCTACCCCTCCAGTGCTCAGATGCACTCAGGGGCAGATAAGAAATATTTGCATGTGGTAATACAAAAAGGGTACAACAAAAGACTACAAATTTTATTTTATTTCAATTCAAAATTTTCACTGTCAGAAGATGAAACATAGGAGACTACAACAGGGAGAACTGCCTTTAATAACAACAGATTTTCAGCTGTATGAACTTTCTGCTTCAGCTGCATCTTAGGCACATCACCATTCATGACTTATGGCATAAATTTCACCAAATTGATTTTTTTCTTTGATTTAGTTGATGGTAATAATTTTAAGACACTGCACATTCCCAGAAACAAATGAGACAAAATTTTTTTCCATGTACAGCTGGTCAGAATATGAAGAGATATGTGCACACTGATTCTAACTTTTCACCCATATTTAACAGAATGTATAAGGTCAATTAATAACGTTGAAAATGTTTTCTTTTTGAGATGGTAAAGGCTTAAAACTGAAAATTTCCAGAGTAATTAACCAATTGCAGGTGAAATAGATTTGAAACGCTTTCAGCTAGCAATTTTCATTAGATTTCCTGAAGCGTAGTATCTATTCTCCTGTCAAATGCAGTAAGTCTTAAAAGTGGAAATTCAGTACTCATCTACACAAAACATTTGCTTTTTACAGGTATTTCTAGTCAGGAAGATAAAAGGATCTGATGCAGGCCAGCTTTATGCCATGAAGGTACTCAAGAAGGCAACTCTGAAAGGTAATGACTGGGACAGTGGCTTCATTTTCTATTTCTGTGCTACACATTAATTTATTTTTCTTGCTGTTTTTTGCATTGTTGCTGCCTTGCAGTATATGAATTGAAAATTCTGCCTTACTGTAAATGAATGTTCTAGTAGGAACTTAGCTGAAAATGTGTTATCTGTACAGTGTGAGAACAGGAAAACAGGGGTTTGCAGATTCCCAGCTGCATGCTTTCTTTATTTTCTGGGTGGTTTTTTTAGGATTTCTATTTGATATATATTAATTCGTGTTGAAGCATCACTATCTTTCTGTTGCTGAAGTAAATACGGATATTGCTGAAGTAAAACCTGGCTCCTACTGGGCAGAATGGCCTTCCCAGCTGGTGATTCTCACTATGTGCCTGACAAACCATGAGAACATGTTTTCAAGTGTGAGAAGTCATTCTGAGATTGTTGAGATCATGCTGTTTCCTAGCCCTTGGGCCGTAGGAGGCTAGGGCCAAATGACTGATGTTTAAAGCTGGTCACTCTCTTCTGGGGCCACTGGCTGCTACAGCCTCACTCAGACAAAAAAAAAGTTGCTAGTCAAGTCCAGGACTAAAAAGAAAAGACAGTAAATTCAGTCTTGGTTGAAATCCTTATTGGTGTTCCTCCTTAGAGTAAGGAGAATGCAGTTGTCTTCTTGTTTCCCTGACCTAGCACTGTTCTGTTTTTTCTCTCAAAAGCCTGAAACTTTTTGCAGATAAGGTGGAGAGCATTCATTTTGCCTGGTGCAGGTATTTTGCTTTGTCTTGGACAGTGTGGGTTTTTGCAATGCAGTGTAGCGTCTAAATTTCTGTCCTAATGTGAAGAATAATAATTTTGAGATAATCCTTTCCACTTAAGAATCCAGATTGCTGTAGCATGCCTTGCATTGGGGAACCAAAATACGAATAAAGCTAGCAGTAATTGCAAGGTAGAGCTACTGCAGGTGGTGTTGGGCAGAGCCAGCAGCTCTTCTGAGTCCTGGTCAAAATGGGGACCTGGCACAGCAGGCATTTAGACAGTCCTTTCCTCTAAGAAAGCCTCTTCGGGGAAGCATTAGTCTGAAGCAATGCTGGCGTGCTTATCTTTTTGTTTGGAATCTAGATGAGAATGTTTGTTCTAGCAGAACAGCCTGGTGTAAATAAACACTTAGAACAGTCCTGGGCATAAGACATACAAAGTAAAAGGTCAGGCCTGTGTACATCACGTGTGTGACAGAGTGATTCTCTGACTTCTCAACCAAGAGCAGGAACGTGAAGTGCCCAAACTGAGCTGAACTCAAGTGTCAGAGTCTTCCCCACTGGGGAAGGTCATCTTCTCATAGTGCCTGAGCAAGGTCTGTGTACCAGAAACTTATTTCTGTTTCTTTTGACAACACAGACTTTTTTTTAGTGGAAGAGAAAACTGGATATTCTCTCTTTTTCTGTACAACTCTGAGAAAGGAAGAGCTTTGGAGAATGGGAGGGTTTCTTTTGGATCCCCAAATGCTTTATTGTTGCTTAATATTTGATGGCCAAATATGTAATGTTAGATTCCACTGTAAAAGGAAAGACCTGTATTACGGCAGTGTTTCAGGAAATCTCAAAATTTAGATGGTGATTTTGAAGTACCCAAAGTGTTCCGTCAAGTTGCTATTCTGTCAAGAACAGGCACCTCTTTGCAGTACTGTGGTTCGTTATAGAACAGAAAAGCTATTTATTGTCCTTTCAAGTATGGGTCACAAGATCCAAAAATTGAGGCTACTTTGTGGTTTTGTTGGATTGCATTTCTTTCCTATTCAGGCTACTCACCCCTCTGACTGCTAGCTCAGGATTTCCCATTAATCTCAAGATAACCAGCACAGGAGTAGGACCTAATTTATCCACACTGGTTTCTACAAATAAGTTAAATTTGACAGCTGTTTAACTCAAAGTACAAAAATAAAGGCAGAGCCCCATTGGCACAGGGCAAGTGAGATGAGCAACAACGAGGACTGCTGTCAGTAAGCTTCCGTGTATCTTTTGGCACAAAGATAATTTTTCTGACAGATTAATTTCATCTTTTAAATGAGAGTGCTGAATTGTTGCTGACTACCTTCATTTAAAAAGGCTGGAAGTCACTGTGATGTGAAGTACTTATTACTCCATCAAGCACTGGGAGCAAAGTTTCAGGTACATGTTAGCATGAGAAAAGACACGCTACAAGACAAATTTCTGAATAGTTCTGCTTTCTGACCTGTGCTCTGCACAAGCACCACATGGAGCAGAAAGTCAGAGCTCTCAGTGCCAATGCCATTGACATGGCCAGACAGCCCTAAATGTTATAGCGTTTATTTTCTATAGTGAAACAAATTTACACAGCCTGTAAATGGACATGTCAGGAAGAAAATAAATGAAGATGGGATAGAAAGCTGATTTCTTTTCTGGATTTCTTTTTGGATTTTCCTAAGAATTAAAACCTGGTTAAATAAGAGACATTCAGGAGCGATGGTTTAAAATTAGCTTTGTACTTTGCTCTGAAGAACAGCCATAGTAAGTCCTGTTGGGGGGTTTCCTAAACTGGGAGCCTGACTCTGGCTGTGGCTGGGTGGGAATGTTTAGGAAGAAGCAGAAGTACAAAATGACACCTTCTCCAGTGAGCCTGCTGCCCCCTGCGCCTTTCCAGGGCTGTTGCCCCTTGTTAGCATGAGCCAAACTTCACCAGCAGCAAAGGTTAGATTATAAAGTTAAATATAAAAAGGTTCATATAAAAAGGGTACAGCAAGCAGTAGCAGAACTTTTCAAGTGTTCATAGCGCAAAAACTGGTTTTGATACAAAAGAAACTTTGTAGATCAATTACGTGTGTTGGATTTGAGCTTGAAAAAGATCTGCTAATCAGCAGAACCAGTCCTGCTTTGAAGGGAAAATTAGGCTCCAAAATATTGCAGTTTAGGTTGTAAAAGTTTACAGAGACACATGCTGTACGCACAAATATTTGTGAAAATGAAATCTTAAACTCATGAAGTTTTATTTTAAACATAGAGTATATCTGAATAAGCACCTGTAACAGCATGGATCCTTGAAAGTGAGAAAGCCACTGTTACTCTTGGTTGTAAATGAGACCATCACACCCAAGTTCCTTTCTGCCTCATTTTTTTTTTTCCAGGAGCTTGTGGGTATCTGATTTTAAGGCAGAAAGCTTTTTGAAGAAAGCAGATAAGTCTTTCATTCTAATAATTAATTTTAGGAAAACCTTGTTCAAAGTGGTTAAGAGTGTTATGTGTGTTAGATGCCAGATAGGGAATACATCAGATTTAAGGCTGGATGTATGTATAACTCCAACTTGTCTGTCTTTCAAACACTGTGCATTAAATTATAGTACCTTTGCGAATATAAACCCTTTTGGGGACTTCTAGATGCTCAGAGGTATTTAGGCACTTAAACACCTTCCAGGAGTGAGACTTATGCCTTGCAGAATGCATTAGATAATACTTTAAAATAACATCTAAATATTACTTTCATGTCTGTGTTACACTCTACTTCTTCCTTTTCTTTGAAATCAGATTTTTAGATAAAAAACTGAAAGATAATAAAATTGTTCTGTATGTTTAAACCCTTACAGACATATATCAGTGAGTCTCAGCTGCCCATCCTGAATACACTGTAAACCTGAGGCAACCAGAAATAAACCAGGGAGCATATTCTGTGTATGTGTGTGTGTCTTGTACATATTCTTGTACATATTTTGTATATATGTGTGTCTTGTATTCACCAGCAAGGCTGGAAGAGAGGGACAGGGCAAGCTGATTGTTTTGATTCATTCAGCATTTCTCTCAAGGTGTCTCCGGCTCCATCAGCCTTACTGAACGTGCTTCAGGATTCCATGATCAAGAGTTGTTTAGATTGGTTACAGTGTAAGCCTCATTAAACACCTATGAAATGCCCATAAATTCCCAGCAGGTTGCTGTGCTGGAGCGTAAGGGAACTTGAAAATCAAAGA
Source organism: Acanthiza pusilla (assembly GCA_036630365.1). Lineage (NCBI taxonomy): Eukaryota > Metazoa > Chordata > Aves > Passeriformes > Acanthizidae > Acanthiza > Acanthiza pusilla. The sequence goes on along the minus strand of JAXCHO010000023.1, from coordinate 4,842,056 downwards.
CCCATTCCTCCGGGAGACGTGCAATCTAAGAGAAAGTGGTGTTGAGCCATAATTCAGTGACATAATGTTTATGAACTTTCTAAATATTACAGTGATGATGCAGCGAGGGTTATGTGATAGACATGAGGAATTGGTTTGCATCTGGCCATCTGCTCAGTAATGGGCTGTGTAAGTCTTGGCACTGGAAGCCATTTGACCCTGAGAATGCCATCTACCTGTTTCTGCTTATGGGGTTTATGATAAATGATAATCTGTTTTGTCCAAACCTCTGAAGTGCTTTTGCAGCTTATCAGATCCCCTCAGTTTAAGCCAGCTGGCTTAGGGGTTTGCTGGTCACAGGTGCAGTAAGCTGTGAGAGCAACTTTAGTGACACACAGAGAGCTTGGCTCTTCTCGGGGATGTTGGATTGACGGTGTTAAGTATATCCTAAATCGAACAACTAACTTAGATGTCACCAGGTGGAGAGTGATTTCTATCTAAACCACTGATAAAATTGTAGTAGTGGCTGCCCTGAGTGGACACCAACTGAAGCAGCTTCTTCAATTTCCCTCTGTGTGTGACTCAGTTTCCCTGTAACTAATGTGGTGTTTAGATATCAGTCCAGTGGTTTCCCTCTGGTTTGAAGGGAATAAAATTCCAACAAAACAAGAAACTGTAGACATTATTACCCAATACCTATAAAGCAGGACTCAGAAAGAGTCTTCACCGCAGGTAAAACTAGCTCCATTCTGCCAAGCTTTTCAAGATGTCTTTTTCTATTTTGTACAGTCCTTGCGTTTGGTGAGAGGTGCTGGTATTCATCCAGGTTCAACATTTAAATTTTGGTTTATTATCTTTTCTTAAAGTATTCTGCTATATTTTTTATATATTCTTGGGCATCTTATTAACTGCTTCTAAAAAATTCACCAGGGAGGTCCTGTCCACAGGACAGTCCAGACCCCGCAGCAGAGGTACCTTTGTCCTGCAGTTTGGAGGAAGGGTTGTGTGCTCTGCATCCTTGGAACTGCTGCATATGTATGGCTTCTTTAGTCTGAGAATTGTAACCCTCCAAATGTCAGGGCTCTGAGTTAAAAAAACCACAAACATTGCCGGACCTGGAAGTGCCCTTAAAGATCCAGCTGAGACATAGACTCCCCCGTCGCCACAAATAGCCATACACTAATTTTTCAGTCTTGGAAGGGTATAGCAACTTCTGTGTGCACAAACACAAAAATATTTGATTCCTCTGTATATTTCCCAGTGGCTCTAAAATGTAAAGATCAGCCTAGACAGTATGTGCTGAGCCAGACAGCAATACTCTTGGGTCACCATCTGGACCTGGTCCATTCACATGCACATTTCGTGGACTAGGAGTCAAGAAGTGCTGTGGAATGTGCAAACTTTCCTAACAGTTTAGGAGCAAATTGGATTTAGGAGCTGTCATCTGAGGAAGAAGAGCTTTCTTTCCTCTGTGGGAGTTTTGAAAATGGAACCAAGAAAGTCCTCAACAAACAGTGCTTAGGGGTCACTTTTGGGCTGTGTTTTTACAATGCCTTTGCAAAGTTACTTGCATCAGACCACCTCTTCCTTCTTCCCCTTAAAACTCTTACCTAGGGCTTGCTTGCTGAAGGAAGAAAGGGTACAGTATGTAAGAAAGAACTCACTTAGGCTGACTCTAATGGAGAATAATGTGCTTGTGTATTATAAGGAAAATGAACTGTGTTTAAGCAACTGATTGTGTGCCAGTAAATATTATAGAGTGTCCTAGCCTGAATATACAGCAGATTGAACAGGTCAAAAACAAAAAGCCTTGCTGGAAATTTCATAGCATTTGCTAAGTTGTTCATTGAGATTCTGTCTTCTGGGTTAGATACTTAATACTCTAGTGATTCTGTACAGTGTTTGGATTCAAGTTTGGATGAGAAGGGAAAACTTTTGCCTAGAAATATAAACTGAACACACGTCATTTAAAGATTTTGTTATCTGTTTTATTCAAACCATGTGGGAGTTTGCATTGTATGAAGTCCTGATTAAATTATAGTATCTTCACAATGCCAAGTGCATTGTGAAGATCCTGTTAGGAGGCAAAAAAAATTCCCACTGCTAAGGCATTAAAGAAATGAGCACTGGATATTAAAATGCTCTCTGTTTTGTAGCAAGGGAACATTTTGGCTCATTTGTTTTTACACAAAAACCTGTTGTTCCTTATGGAGCTTTTCCTAAGTGAGAAAGAAAATTCAGCTTCCTCTACATGAAGATGTTGGCTGTTGAGTTCTGTATAGGGCCCAGAGAGTGGTGATAAAGCTGGGGAAGGGTCTGGAGCACAGGTCCTAGGAGGAGTGACTGAGGGAGCTGGGGGTGTTTAGCCGGGAGAAAAGGAGGCTCAGGGGAGACCTTATCACTCTCTGAAACTCCCCAAAAGATAGTGGGGGGTCAGCCTCTTCTTTCTGGCAACTAGTTTTAGGATGAGAGGTCACAGCCCTAATCTGCACATGGGGAGGTTTAGGTTGGACATTAGGAAGATTTTTTTTTTTTTTGCGGAAAGGGTGAATAAATATTAAAATTGGCTGCCCAGGATGGTGGTGGAGCCACTGTCCCTGGGGGTGTTTAAGGAAGGAGTGGGCATGAGACTGAGTGCCATGGTCTAGTTGACATGGTAGTGTTCAGTCATAGGTTGGACTCTATGATCTCAGAGTCTTTTCCAACCTGATTGATTATGTGATTCTCTTAAAACTGCCGCTCACGTTGCTGAATAGCAGCTTCTTCCTGTTTGTCTGAAGCAGGGCAGAGTTACTAAGTCTTTGTCTAAATACTGGTAAAAAATTAAAATCAACCTCCCTGTCTTTCTCCCTCTAATCCAACCAGACAGACATAGGAGCGCACACTTACTTCTGTGCTTGTCATTTCTGCTGTCGGTGAATGCAGCAATGTTGCCCAGTACTTTCCTGTCCACACATTTCTTCCAGCACAACTCTGCTGTTACAATAATATCAAATTATAGCTCCCTGCATAGTTGCATGTTGATTTGGAAAGCAGCTTCAGCCACTTAGTATGCTGCTGCCTGAAATAGGTTTGTTTTATTCTCCCCAAAGAGCACTCAGGGCAGGACTCACAAGCAAACTCCAGCTTTCTCCATGAGCACTTCAGCAGCAGAAACTGTGGTGGGAGTCCTAGCATCCAACAGCATTGGCTCTTGGGTTTGACTGGGTTTTTGAAGGAATTCTTCCAGTCATCTCCCTTTGCTGTGCCTGGGTTTGCCGAGCACAGCACTTTTGGAGCAAGCAAGCAAAGTTCCCTCCTGATGAAAGTCACTCAGGGGCCAACCCAGTGCCCTCCAGCCTCTCGTGGCCATTCAGGTCATGGCCCCAAAGTGCGACATAAGGTGTGGGGCAACCTCAGGTCCCAGCTCTTATTTTCCATAGATTGGAGCCACACTGCTTATTAGTGCACCCATAGGTTTAAGCCAAAGTTTAAGATTTTTCTGTGAAGATACTGAGTGCACCTGTGTTTATGTTTTTCACGAGGTATAGCACAGAGCTGTCTTCAATTTTTCCGTCTTTTTGCTAGGTTAAAGTGCCCGTGCCCTTGACTTCTAATCCTTGAGCAGTTCCATGGGCCTTAGCAGCAGCCGAGTGTTGCATTATTCAGGTTTTCATATGATGATTCTCTAGAGAGCACAAAGGTGATTCAAATCTGAAGTCAGAGAAAAGAAGCACTGAAAAGTCTGCTGATTCCTTTGGCAAAAAATACATGTTCTTCACCTGTGATCAAATTATACAAGCTTGTTCTAAATGTTTATTGAGTCTCTCTTCTGTCAGTGAAATACAGAAAGAATGACTTTTTTAAATATAAAAGCCCCCAGCAGCTCATGTAGGTTACATTTGGATTTGCCCCCCGGCCATTCCAGCCAGTAAAGGAATGGTAGCTGGGTGGTTTTTTTTCAGGAATGAGTAGTTCATCATACTCATAGCGTTTCTGATAGCAAAAAGAATTTTTCAAGTCATCTTATAATTTTCAGTCAGTTTGCCATCTCCCTCTTTAAAGTTTCCTGCGTACTTGCCATGGTGAATAAGTAGCAATGGAGACACTTGAAACTGCAGCTCCTGTAGATACTGCTATTAAAATGTTTTCAGACCCAAACTCATTCTTCAAACTCTCCATTGTAGACTTGATCAAGGGTTTCACTGTGGCTTGCTTTTCCTTGGATTATTCTTTTTATCATTGTGTTGTATATCTAATGACAGATATTTGCGGTTATTCACAAATTGGTTGCTGTTTTACAGAAAAAACCATATTTGATTTTTTTTATTGTCAGGTTGCAGATTGCTGTTAATTGTTTTTGCTGTAGATTCAGGGAGAGACTACATGGACTCATGTTGAGTTGTTCTGAAGCTGCAAGTGAAATGTTTATCCTCTTTGAAAATGTGGTGCAATTCCATTTTATCTGAAGAAAAAATCCCTTTACCAGGAAACGACTGGGAGGTGCAGTGGCCTTTGTGAGCCCTCACACCCCTCATCAACACTAGCTGGAAAGCAGAGAGAGGAGAGAAAAGCACGGTTTTGTTTAATTGGAACAGATCTGTGAAGACTGACATGAAGCTTCAGCTAAAAGAAGGAATTGCTGCTGGCCATGTGCAGTGCTCTGCCTGGGCCAACAGCCTGGGAGTGAGGACTAGCGGATCTTTGGGACAATCACAAAGGCTCAGTAGTTCTGCTTTGGAAGCCTGTTTTTACAACATCTGTCCAGTACCTGCCTTGCCAGAGCTGAAGTTGTTCATTCATCTCTTCTCCGTTGAGAACAGTTTCCTCTTTACAGTTTTCTTCCAGATCTTGAAGTTTGTTACATTTAGCTTCTGCCTTCTGTAGGCTGAGAATCTTTTATGTCTCTCTCCTTCTTCAGAGTTCATTTTTCCTAGCTATTTATTTTAGAAGACTTAGTTATACACCAGGTAAGTCAGAGGTGACGTTATCTTCTCTGGCTGCATGTCCTGCCTCTCGGGTCCTCTGTGAGTGTTTTGTTATGACAGAGTAGTAGAGGTACCCCTGCTCTACCATGAAGATCATTGAAAATTTAGGGAGTGTAATTGAATTTATAGAAATGTCTTGCTGCAAAGACAGCAGAGTGGTAAGATTGTCGAGATGTTGAATGTTTGTTCCTTTGGAGAGTCCCATTGAGAGAACGTTCCTAGATAAAGCCAGCCCTTGGCTAGATGGATTTGTAAAACGGTGTGATTATTGGAGTGTCCTGTACAGGACCAGGAGTTTGCCTTGATCCTGACTGGTCCCTTCCAACCCACCATATTCTATGAGTCCATGATTCCGTGAGTATTTCTGCAGAGTGCTTCCAGTTTCTCGTGGTTGCCTGCAGCTGTCAGCCTCTACTCCCTGTCTCCCATGTACTTAGTTTCAGAATTAAGCACATCGTCAGCAGACAGCATGTACCCAGGCCAGTCAGGCTTTGCCAGTGACAACAAAACACTGGCCACTGTTTTATCTTCCCTGCTGCCCTTTTTCTTCTGCCTCTCTGGCTGGTGTCCTGTAAGCCGAATGGAAATCTCCATGTGAAGGTCTACTTTTCTGGTTTTCTTTTGGCTTACTCTGGAGGCTTGGAATTTTTTGTGTCTTGTTTGTCTTGCACCATCTTAAAGGAGCTTTGTAAGCTTTGTATTTGCTTGCAGTGTATCTGATTTTAAGAAACCCACTGTCAAAAGAGAGAAGCTATTGCTGGCAGCCCGTCAAGTCAGCTGTGCAGCATGTGAATGAACCTCTGGAAGTCTTTTAATCCTGCCTGACATCCAAGAGCTTCCTGTTGGTACCACAAGGTTGTGAATTACAGGAAGAGAAAAATTGCTCTTTTGGCAAATACAGGCTCAGATGCTTTTAGTCGTCATCTCCTTTGGATTATGTCATGTAGGCTGTTCTTTCATGGCAGGCTGTGTCTAGCATGGGAGCTGGTACCTCAGTTTAGGAATTAGAAAACTTGGGCTCTGCTCACATTTCTGCTGCCAGTCTGCTGCATGAACACAAACCAGCCACCCTTACTGCTGCTCCTCTGCTCAGTCTCCAGATCTGTAATGCTAACCTAATTATGCCAGCCTGCTCTTCACAGTGCTCACTGCCCTTTGGAGGAGTGATAGTCAGATATTAACAGAGATGATATTAACACCCCTCCCCACTTAAGTGCAACCTGCTTCGTTATGGAATTTAATGCCTAAAGATTCCAAATTAACAAACTGTTAGGAAAGGTCTCTTCTGTATAATGCATTGATCATTTGAATTAATCAGAACTATGAATCAACTCTGCTTTTGAATAAATTTATATCTGTAGTGGAAACCTAAACTGATAATACAATATCTAAATATCCCTGGGATTTTTAACCTCCCTGATGGACTCTGCAAGTCTTTGGCTGTGGTACAAATCCATTATCTATATGACAAGAATTTGTTTGTTCTGTTCGCTGAATAAGTTGCACAGTTGTAACATCCAGCATAGTTGCCATTTAACCAAGTTCAGCTGCCTGCAACTGCAGTGCATTTGTAGTTGGTTGGAAACCAAAATCATAAGCATCTTCTGGGAGTTGCATCCAACTGCTTTTACTGGTTCCCATAACACAGCAGAAAAATCGTATTTCCTTTCGAGCATGAGGACAGATTAACAGGGAGGTCAGTGCTGTCACTTGATGCCATTTTAAGTCAGAGTGACAGCAGAGGATAGGCGTCAGTTGCACTGGTGATGGTTTTCCTCACAGCAGTGCAGTTGGATCGCTTGTAAACCTTCACCGAACTGCTCCTGGAGGTGTGCTAGCACTGAGCTGGCTCTCCGTAAAAGTTAGATGGCACAATGTGGGAGAATAGCATCTGGGATTTGTTTCAACAGAAGCAAAATTATTCTGTTTTCACACTCTTCATGTAGGTCACAAATGTCAGTCTCAGCTTCCTTGTGGCTGTGGCATTTGCTCCAAGTTGGAGGTTTTGATGAAGTTTGAAGAGAGACCAGCAATCAGCATCAATGACTGTCTCTCCTTTCTATTTTCTCTACAGCATTTTCTATCTGCACGAGACAGTAATTGACACACTCGAAAGGTTTCCGTGGCACAGTAATTTAACTGACATTTTCTCAGCAGCAGTAGATAATTTTTGTAAATTCAGGCAAAACCTGGGTTGTTCAGACAATTGTACTGTGTCCCTGGTCATCTTTCAGGTCTTTGTTTGGGCTATGACATAGTTGCCATTGAGTAGGAATTATCAACACCATAAACTCAGAATATACTTTTCTGCTGAAAGAGAGCCTACATTTCCTCTTTTTCTGTTTCACTTATCTCCTTCTATTTATATTTCTTATTTTCCTTTAATTTTGATAACTGAGTCTTTGTCCTACATTTTGATATCCTTTAAATATTTATCTTCTCTATAGGTTCTGTCAATGCTTATCTGTTCAAATTGGTTTTCATTATGGATATAATAAGCTCTGCAATGTAAAATGTCAATGTCACGCAGCTAGGTACTATCTTCACCCTTATATATTATCATAAGAAAGAAATATTTTCTAGTGTACATTTATAAGTACTGCTTTGTATTTTTGTTTTTACAAAAATAGGGTGTTTTTACAATGCAGGGTGTTCCCTGCATTTGAGTCACCTTTACCACCTGTTTCTGTCTCCTAGAAAATTTTCCTCCTAAAGGGAAAAGAATGGGCCCCCAGCTTGTGGCCCATCTCTTGTTTTGTTGAGGAGAACGGCCAGTGGCTTTTGTCAACAGCTCCAGTGAGTCCCTTGGATAGGAATTCTATGCAGAAGACAGTTTCTAAAGAAACAGATTTTGACCTTGGTACCAAGGAAGCCGGGACGCTCTTCCTAGACCATCCCACTAAATGCGCAGCCTTCATTTAGCTGGCTTTCCAACCTGCTGAAAATCTGAACACCCTCTCATCCAGAAACCCCTCAGCTGTCCCCAGGTGAGATGATGGCCCTCAGATTCCCAAGGGCAGCTTTCTAGGGCAGAGGACAGCTACCACCCCCCGAGTCAGCAGGCCTGGGAATGTGATCTGGTGTGTGGAGCCAAGGGAAGGGCAATAGGAGAGGCAAAACCTCAGTGGGGGGGCGAGGAAAAGAGAGTGACAGGAATCATGGGCAGCAATCTCTCCAGGCATCATTTTGAGGGAAGGGCTGAACTTAGTGCGAGTGTGAGACAGGGCCAGAGCTAATCTTCTCTGCAACGTGAGGAAGATGTCTGCCACTCCCTCCAGATCATCCCCCCTCCTCCCGTCTCTTTCTGCTTGGGACTGCCGAGGGGGCTGCGGAGGAACAGGGGTGCTCAGCTCCAGCGCGGGCAGAGCGGGTCCTTGGTGGCTTCCCTTGGTGGAGAAGGGAAGCAGCAGCCGTGAGGCTGTCCAGCCATGCCACCTGTGCAGGGAGTGCAAGGAATTTGGAGTGTGGCTAAGCATGAGACTGATGGGCCTAAAACAAGGTGCTCAAGGCTTAAGACTTGACTTTGCTGTATGAGATTTGCCTGTGTCAGAAGACTCCTTACGTGCATCTTCATTAGAAATATGCAGGAACCCTGCCATGAATTTGTGCTTGATTTGCCGAAGAGTTTACCGTGTAGAGGTTTTGGGAGAGCTTTTCCACAAGCAGCACAAAGCAGGCAACTTCCAATGCAAAATTTTGAGGAAGCCTGGAAGTTTGCACTGTGTGTGTGAGGAGTATGACTTGCTGAGCTGTCACTATAGGGATTGTCACAGGGCTGGTGGTCACAGGGGTGGGTGGCCCCAGAGGGCCTGCATTATCCCTCTGCCTTACCCACAGCTATCACCCACGTCTTAACAGCCTTAGGGATCACAGATTCTTGGTAAGGCTATCTGAGACCTCGGAATTAAAAGCATTGTGGAAAATAAACTGCTCGTGTTTATTCTTCACAGGGTTTTCAAGTTTGCTGCCAATAAGAATTTTTAGTTTCTGGTATTTTTTTCACTTTGCTGGTATGTTCTGATATAATGCTCTGGGCATTAATCCTGGTACAAATGCTTTGTTTCAGACAGCCTTCCAAACACTTGTGCATAACAATGAAATCTAGATTTTTAAGATGTCCATTATTGAGGTGGAGTCACTGCAGCAAAGTAGTGCATACAGAAAGATGCAGTCTCCTTCCCCTGCAGTCAGGGCAGGCTGGTTTCTTACAAAATAGTTATTTAACTTTTTCTGTTCAGTTTTGTTTAAAAATGTGTCAGTAAGGAGGTTCCAATCCTAACCCATTGCTCTGCTCCATAGGGGTTCATGCGGTTCTGGTTTGCCTGACATAGCCAACATTTCCTCTTTTTCTGTTTCGCTTACCTCCTCCTATTTATATTCAATTCTTTCCTTTTATTTTGATAAATAAGTCTTCTTTTTCGTCCGTGTTTATATCCTTTAAATATTTATCTGCTCTCCTCCTGTCTCCCTGTAGTCATTGCTCAGTACCGTTTATGTTTAGCTTTTGGCAGTTACTCAGTAACATAGGAAAAAACCTCAAGATTTCCTTTTTGGTTAGGTGTTCTTTTAGAGTTCAAGCAGCTACATATATTTTCAGAACTGTGTATAGGGACTGAGATGTAGATTGTGAGATCCTATTAATGTCAACAGTGGTTTTGCTATTGACTGTTTTAGGGCCATGATTTCACCCAGAAACTCTCTGAACTTAGTCATATCTTCCACAACACTCCCTATACGGTAGTGGAGTCCAGGCTGAAAACCAATTCACAATTGTTTGAGGACTGTGTTTCTCTTCTCAAAGGAGAAAACACTAGATCAGCCTTTTTTTTTCCTTGTTGTTCATGTAACCAAGGCTTGCTGGTTGCAAAGCTTTAATGAGCATGTTGATAACGACAAAAGACCAGGCTTTTTCTTGTGCTCTAATTTAGGAAATGACCTTGCCTTGACTTCACACCCTACTTGCTGATGGGACTGGAGGCTTCTTCAGTGACAGACAGCCGTCTTGCAGATGCTTTTTCATTTTTATGAGGCAAACACATCAACAGAGCTATATTAAGTATGTCTGCATCTCGTATCAAGTCCTGGGCAAAGCAGAGGTTTGCTTTGTCTGAATGTTGACATTAAACACCACAATTTTAGTGAACTATTTAAATTCTAAATTCCTGTCCATGTTGTGTGCAGGTAGCATGGAGGGCTGGGTTACCTGATAAATCTTGTCCTGCATGGTTTGCAGACAGAAGCTGCCTCAGGGCTTTGTATCTCCTAAATGAACTGTGTACTCAATGTTGGATGATAAGCCACTATCCCAGCTTCCTCAGCGATGCCTTAAATATATTAGTTAGTTGTTTCAAAACCCAAAATGTTTGGAATTCAGTAACTGAAATGCTCATCCAAAAAATTTTGTTAGAACAAGTCAGATTGGCCTGGCTGTGTGTTTACCACATCTAAGCAGCCTAATGGAAGGAGTGTTTAGAGTGAGAAGTCGGCGTAGTGCAGTTGTGGTCAGGACAGCTTGGGGAGAATGTTAACATTTGCCTCCTGCCCTACGGCCAAATCCATCCCAAGCCTCCCTTCTGAGAAGTGCACCTCTCACTGTTACCCTTACTGAAACAAAGCTGCTAAACTCCAATTAGGACAATTGCAAAGACATTACTTCGTAATTTTGTATGTTTACCCTAAACCTGGAAGACATGGGGATTCTGTTTTAAAACTTCCTAGTGGGGGTTTTTATTATTCCATCTTCTGAATTTATGTTACAGCTGATAAAAAGAAGATTGAGTTTCTGATAGAGTGTCTATCCAGAGGAACAGGACTGTTAAGGGAGATTTTGCTTGGCAAAATATTAGTATTAAGCATTTCAGCAGAATTCTCTGGTTTGATTGTGTACATTTAAAGAAAATATGTTATAGTTGTGCATTATAATTAGTGTTAAGAAAGAGGAGATAAAAAATTAAAATAAAACCCTTAACAAAGAGTACTTTGATGCAGGCCAAAAAAATTTCTCAATTTGATTTTGGCAAAATTTGCTGAATTTAGGATTTTTGTCCCAGTTTACAAAAAGAGAAACTTTTGTTTTTCCAGAAAAAAAGAATAAGCAAAAATATCTTTGAAAATATTCAAAATTACAAGTTTCAAATGGATCTACAGAAAACTACAGAAAACGTTTACTAGGATTACTTCAGCCTATGAGTAAAACTGCCCTGGTGGCAAATGACAGCATCCCAGTACGTACATTCCACACAGAGAGGAAATACCACATTTCCTCTCCTTCCAGGAATTCTCACTTAATATTTTATAAAAGATTGCTGGTCTCATCCTTAACCATCTGAACTGGACCAGGCAAAAGGTTTCATACCATGCCATTAAACAAAATAGTAGGGGCTCATATAACAAAGGAGAAGGGATTTGGGTGGGTTTTAAATCACTCTCGCAGAGGGGTGCTTTGCCCTGAGTCGATGTGCCAAGAGCTCCTTGGGGAGATCCTGCACCATCCTCACCCCCTTTCACCTCTGCCAGGCTTTGCATGTGAATCAGTAGTTGCTCACAGATCCTGAAGGAGACGAAATGTTCCTTTCAGTACAACAGTCTTTTTAGACCTGGAGAGACTGAATAAAGGGGGCAATTTTTTTTTTCCTGTAGAAGGCTGGCATATCTTTGTATTTTCACCCCTGAGCCAGTGTTCACTCAGCATACTTTTCAATCATAAAAGCTATAGTTTTGCCTTTGATGGTATGCTGCAGAAAGTATTTGTGGTGAATACCAAAGCAGAGACAGTTTTCACACTTCCAGAGTGAAGTGATGCACCAACTTTATTCAGCCCTCCCTGTAAAACCCACAAAACAGGTGTGTTTTCAGAGCAAAGAGCAGCAGTGGTTGATTAAACCATGCTGGGCTTCAAGCTTAAAAGGCAAGCGGTGAAACTCATTACCCTGAGAGACGCAGCAGTTCCTGGACGTCTGGATCATCTCCATCTCAAGCAGGACAAGGAAAAAATAATTTCTTCATTGCTTCTGTTGGCTTAGCAACATCTCAATAGCAAACACAAGGCAGACACTCATTCGATACTGGAATGCCCCTCGGATAGGAAATATGAATCTTGGTGCTGCCTCTTCTTTGCAGCTGCATGTGAGTTTGCCAGCACTGCAGCAGGGCAAGAGCTGTGAGGGAAAAAGAGTCTGCCAGGAGATACGAGAGAAGTTTGATGGAAAAAATTCATTCCTCTTTAGACTGTATTTAAGAGTAAGACTGGGAACTACATGTCCTGATCATCTTTCTTTTATTGGTTTCTTGCAGGTTGGAACTAAATTCAACATGTCTATTTTGTGTGGGGAGAAAAGGCCAGCTGTCTCATAAATGTTTTTAAAAACTTTTCTTCATTCCAAAACTATATGAAACCAGTTTCTTCCTTCTGGTCGTCATAATTTCCAGAGCTACTTATGGATAGTGTTTACTAGGACGTGTGAATTCTAAGGCCAGCCCTCTTACTCATTTGTCATTTTGAAATTATGCCTATTCCTAGAGCATAGCTAATTATTGCCTGTCAGTAAGAGTTAATACTGAAATTGTCATTATTGCCTGCAGTAGTAGTAATAATAATAATAAATAGTTATAAGTCTGTTCAACTACAGCAAATGAAATATAGGAGCATGTAACACTCAAATTTGAGAAACAAATACTTTGTTGATGATTTCACAGGATATCACATCCAGTAAGGTAAATAAATTTAAATCAAGCATATGTTTTACATAAAAAGAAAAAAAGTTCCAGGTGCAACTCTGCAGAGGTGTTGAAGACTTTCAGTTTTGCACAAGTTGTGAACAGATGTATTTCCAGCTGTAGGTTTTGGGTTTTTAGAGGAAGTTCCCTTCTAGCAAATGGCAGCTTTCTTTTCCCTTCGTCAGGCTGTTTATTGAGTCTGGTTTTAATGATTTTAGTTAGAACAGCTTGACGTGATTGTGAGGGGTGTAATTCTGACTTTGCTGGTGATGTACATCACCACAGGATTTGGCTTATTGGGTACCGTTTCACATCCACAGCTCACAGACCTTGGTGGGGAATGGTTTCACCTGGGAGTTTTGCATAAGCACATCTGTGTATATTGGGTGGGACCAGTTCTGCTTAAAAATACACAAAAATTGAAATTTCGCCTCTGCATAAGGACATGAGATTTACGTGATGATCTGGCTGGTCTGTCAGTCAGTGCTTCTCTAATGATGCGGTTGAGCCCAGCAGCTAATTTCAGCCAAAAACCTAAAACACACTTAATCTCCTGCAGCATCTGTGGATTTTTTTGGACAAGAAGAAAGATCTAAGTTGGTGTCCCAGTGAGGAAACAGCAGGAGGTTGCAGCTGCTAGAGGCTCCCTGGGGTAGGAAGGAGGCGACTGTGCAGCACCCTCAGCTCATCAGGCTGCTCCTTGCTGAACAGGGTTATGAGGAAAACATAACAAGAGCTCAGGTTACTGCTCTGAGGATTTATTTTCAGCCGAGTCCATATATCGTAGAGCCTATGTTTGGTCCTGACAAGTGCCATGTGAATTTTTTTTATATATATATATATAGCATCAGACTTCATCAATCTGTTCTTTATTTCTCTTTGTTGGAAAATTGAGCAGAGGTACTTCAGAGGGATACTGCAAGATTTAATTAACTTTTACAAACAGATAGAATAATGAATAGGTGATAAAGACTTTAAATGGAAGTTCAATACTGAAGTGTAGTATTGATTTAGAGACATCTGTCATTCCACATCTCAACATCGAAGCATCAAGGCTACTTTAAAAAACAAACAACCAAAGGGAACTCTTTGATTTCTTTAAAGACAAATGTGTTGTTTCATGTAAAAGGGGGGAAAAAAAAACGGGGGGGATAAAATGACCTCCTCCAGACCCTGGACTCCTGAAACCCAGTCTACATCTTTATTGATTTTTCAGAGTGCCCTTCTACAAAGGAGTGTCTTCTGATCTGTAGATCTGTTTTTTTACCTTTACTGCAGCAGCATAGGGCTGAGTGGTGAAGCTCTGGTGTAATGGCTCTTTCCCCATCTCTAAAAGGTTCCATATTTTGAGCCACAGAGGATCTTTCTTCCAGGAAAATAACCTTCACAAAATTACATGCATTTCAAAAGAAAAGCACATGAAGTCCCCATGTGACATTGTTGGTATACTTCTACATTCAGGTGTCAACAGGACACTTTTCTACTTTTTCTTTGTGTTGTAATAATGAAGGTATAACATGAAAGGCTGCTCTTTAGAAGATTTGAGTTTAGTACTGTGTGGAACAAAAACACAGTAATACAAATAGAATTTCCAAGCAGAGCCATGGAAGTGAGACTATGATAACTTTTAGAAAACCTCTATTTCTCCATATCTCAGGTAATTAGGCACCACACAAGCACTTTGTCTTCTGGACGTAGGCAGCATGAATTTGAATTTAAAATTTGGTTCTCTGTTTTTGTCTACAACAGACAGCATTAAAAACAGATTAAAATAACAGCAATAGAATTGAAAAGGATGTTGTACAAAGTTTTATGTATATATTCTCTTTTCTTTATCTTTGTGTGTTCCTGTGCTGCATGAAGGATTTGAAATTGAGTCGCTGTCCTAAGGCTGAGTTGTATTTTGCTTTTGTTCCACTCAAAGCAAAGTGCTGAGTTTTAAGGAAGTAAGGAGAGTAATGGATGAAATTTAAAGCCATTGTTTTGTTCACTGATTTATTTCTCTTGCTGCAATACCTTTTGATGCTGATGTAATTAAGTTAACTTAGTTTGTAGCTCCCCTTGTTCTTGCTTTATTAATTAATTAATGCTCCACTCCTGGTTAGGCAGTAACATTTCTTATGGAGAGGTCATTGAAAGGTAGGGATGAGCAAATAATTTATAATCAATAATGCTTTTTGACAAACATCTCTGAGTAGATTGGGAGATCTTTGATCTTATTTGTATATTTTCTGTGTGTATCTTCCCGCAGAAACAGGTTTCTCTAAGTGGCAGATGCTTTTGTCAGACATGCAGGGGGATTTCTCTCCCTCATGTTTCAGATCAGGGGATTCAAAAGCACTTTGGGTAAAATTGTCAAAAAGTACAAAAAGCCATGAGAACAAGCTACTAATACACCAAACCTATCATCTGACAACCCAGTCCTAGTTTTAAAAAAAAAAAATTAAACTTTCAAATGCCCATTTTACCCTGGTGACACCAAGAAGATAATTTCCAAAATCAATGGAGAGAGACTGACCTACTCA
Source organism: Acanthiza pusilla (assembly GCA_036630365.1). Lineage (NCBI taxonomy): Eukaryota > Metazoa > Chordata > Aves > Passeriformes > Acanthizidae > Acanthiza > Acanthiza pusilla. Next base: position 4,826,869 of record JAXCHO010000023.1, on the reverse strand, counting down.
GAGAGACAACCAAATCCCCAGGTCCTGCTCTGAGCCACCTCCAGAGGACTCTGGGGAGGGACAAGGCTCCTGCACTTCTATGCAGTCAGCAGATATTCACACTGGGACTTTGCTCTTTATCACTTTGGTTCTGCAGCCCAGTGCCCTTGGCTGAGGCAGTCCATTAAAATGTCTGTAATAACGCACTGTCTTGCTAGATCTTTCTCTACATAAGACTTTTAAAGAGGAAAGCTCTAAGTGGAAAATGGTATCTGTCTTGGGAGCACTAATTTAGAGCATCCATGCCCTGACAGGATGCTGCTGACCCCAAGGGAAGCATGATGTGAGCACCAGGGGGGTTTCAGCTCTGGGAGCAGGGCAGAGCCCATCCCACTGCCCCCCACCCTCATCAGTGGTCCTGCCACCAAATGGTGCCCATGGAGTCCTGGGCTGGCCCAGGCTGTGTGAGGAGAGCAGTGCCCAGACAGGGACAACCTGCAGTGCTGCTGAGCCTCTGGCTTCACGTGCCTGATTTGTTCCCAAAAGGCAGGTTTTCAAAAGAGGAGGTATAGCCCCATAATGTGCCAGCTGCAGGTTCAGAGTGGTTGCAGGGCCGTGGCTCTGGAGAATGAGATGTCTTCTGCGGTGCCATCACCTTCTCTTTAATTTTGGTGTGCCTCCTGTGTGCGTGTGGGGAGGAGGGTGACTTGGCACTCTACACTGTGACCACCACAGCAGCAAGCAGGGCACAGGGCTTTGGCAAAGCCCTTGGCTGCACAGCTGGGCCTTTCCCTGTGGAGAGGTTAAAATGATGGGTGGAGGAGGGTGTGCTGCTGCTCTGACAGCCTGTTCTCACAACTGTGCAGTGCAAATGCCGGCAGGCACTTTGTTAGGCTGCCTAACCAAGCTTCATGGGAAATGTCCCGTGTAGACTGTCCAGCAGTGCCCACCTAGCCAACAAGAATTCCCAGCTGGGATCATCACTGATGTACAGCACAAGAAATGGTCTGCGTTCATGTAGGTTAAGCATTTTGTGAGTGTATGATGTGTGATTTTTACTTGTGAGATGAGATTCAGATTCCTCAATTCCCATTGTCTTGAATTTTATCTACCAGGTAGTTTAGGCTGAATGAGCTAGTAAAGCTTACGTCACTATTGGCCTAAGCAGAGCATCAATATAGCAAGAAATCCTAGTATGTCACCAGTGCTATTTAAGGTTTTTCAGATCAGCTGGTTGGGACCTATATCTGTGCATCAATTTTTGAAGTACAGGAATAGCCTGTGGTTTTTTTACTATATCTTCCTTACTTGGGTGCTGAGAGTACTCAGCTTCTGAGCAGCTCCACAACACATGCCTGCAATGGTGGAATCTGACAGAGATCTCAGGCTTTGCTACCTAAAATAGTTTAATAATATCTCTTGTAGATGCTTTCATCTGAAAAGCATACTGGCATTGTGAAGAGAAAGAAGAAAGTGTAATACTTTCAATAAAATAGTGATTGACTGAAAAATGCATCTTTAGGATCAAAATTTGGTTACATGGGGATTTGAATCCTCACTGTCTGAATACTCTGCTAAATGACTTTGGTATGAAATCTTCAGCATTAGTTTTGTTTAACTTGAAGTCAGCTCACCTCTGAAGTTATGATTTCCCTTACTCTATATTTATCTCAACCACAAAAAGTATTTTTCTCACTGCTATCACACAGTAAAGTTATCTTTCCACATAAAAATAATTAGTTACTATTTTTATTTGGTGTTTTTCTTTATTACTCAGTGTTTGGGTGGTTTATTGGAAGTTTTGAATATTTTATATGTACATCACTTCCAGAGAGTGCTATTCAGTGATATGTCATAAATGCTGCTAGCATCAGCAATGTACAATAAATTAATTTGCACAAGATTAATCTGACTTGCTCTGGGACTGGTACATTCTATTTCATCTTAAATGACGTAAAGTTATTAATTTTGTGTAGTTTTCGTTTTCACATTAACATTTTCTTCTGTGAAGTGTCATTGCCTTCCTGCCTTCCTGTTTGTAATACTGTAGTCATTTTAGTTAGGGCAGTTCTTTATTGAGAAAGACACAGGGCCTTCCTGGAGAACTTACTACACAGATCAGACAGTCAGAAAAAGAGGACACATGAGTGTTCTGATTTGCCTAAGGTTGTAATACAAGCCATCAGCAGAGCGAGGATAAGAATCCAGACTGACAAACCTTATTCTAGTACTGTATCCAGGGTCCATGCTGCCTCTTAACATGTCACTGTTCTTATTGTTCTTTCTTTATAGTGCGGGATCGGGTACGATCTAAAATGGAGAGAGATATTTTGGCAGAAGTGAACCATCCTTTCATAGTCAAGCTTCATTATGGTAACTATGATAAAATATAATTCTTGTTTGTTCTTAAATTGGTTGGGGAATTGTGACTAGATGTGTTACACTTCCGTACAGATACCCCCTGCCTACTTATGACTGTTTCCAACAAAGTCATAGAGGCTACGTCTGTGAAATTCTTCATTTTTGCTAAAGGAGAAAGTCAGTATTTGTAAGTTTTAGCCATTCCTCCATCCAAATAAATTTGTCATAAAGTCTGACATGGTAGGTGGTGCTGGTGGGGTACCTGGGGAGTTTACATCTGCCATCCCCCTTATCCACTGTCAGGTATCATTTAGAAAGAGTATTTAAATAAAAATTGGTTTTAATAATCAGTACCAGTCTAAGTTTGTACACGTGTATACATGAATGTGGTGTCTTGCTGGAGCTGCATCCTGCCATGCCCGCCCCATAATAACTGTAATGGGTATTCTGAGGACATTTGGGTAGTGCAGAGTGTCCTCTCACACAAACACAGGAACTTCTCCCTGTGCCTCGCTCTCAGTGACTCCTGATACCTTGTTGAGTGGGAAGCCATGTTAATTCATAGGTGCTTAGCGTAGAAATTATTATATTAGAAATGCACTGTTGTCTCTCAACTGACACTATTTTTGCACATAGCCTAAGCTCAGTTGCTAACTTCTATACAGATTTTTTTTTGTTGTTCTCAAAATTCTGAAGTGACAGTGAAGCAATGCCATGAATGATACACTGTTAGTCAACAAGACTTACTCTTTGGGGACTTTATGTTGATTCAAACTTCCAACATCTCAATCCTTTTCTAATGCAGCATTTCAAACAGAGGGAAAGTTGTATCTAATACTAGATTTCCTGCGGGGAGGGGACCTTTTCACCAGACTCTCCAAAGAGGTAAGCTGATCTTTAACTTAGAAATTGAAGATGGTCTTAGATTTTCAGAACTCAGATTGAGTTTTTGGGAATGAAAAATGGCCTTGGGAGTAGTCCTGTATATGTGCATACATATACATGTACATGTACGTATATACATACATATGTGTGTATATACATATATATGTGTGTGTGTCTATGTGTGTGTATATATATATAATAGAGGTGTCTCATCTTGCATGTTTATGCAGGTTCTTAATAATTGTATTAGAATTCTGCCATAGGTAATGAAGCAGGTACCATATAGGCATCACTGTCAGAGAAAACTGCCCCACTGCTAAGCCATTCCCATAGCAAAATAGCCCCAGACTCATTGCTTTCAAAATAAGTCTTGGACGTGATGAGAAACAGGCTGGGAAATCAATCCCCAATAGATTTTGGCCTTGGGGTGAGCACAGAACCACTGGAAAAACACAGACACTGCCAGCAGAGGGAAGAGATGGCCGTGGGTCAGGGCCAGCCCTGCAGCAGCTGTGGGAGCAGGTCAGGGGCCACGCACCACCCCGAGCATGGGAGATGGACTATCACAGCCCTCACCTGCCCTCCTTTTGCCTACCAGGAGCAGCTGCTGCTTCCATCTCTTCCCCAGGCTCTCATCCCTGCCCTGTCCTCTGCATGTCCCTGGAGAGGGATTGCTGCAGGCAGGGAACGTCCCAAACCCAACTCTCACTATACCCACACAGAGCAGCCGCAGTAGGTTTTTGGGTTCATTCAGCTCTTTCCTCCATCTCCAAACACCTCTGTTTGAGCCAGCAGTCCCAGAGAGATCCCTGAAGGAGTGCAGGAGGCTCCAGTGAGGCAGGATAACTGCCCTGCAGTTGGCTGTGCCCTGTTGTTCTGCCACTGACAATGTCCCCAGCCCTTGGTACTTTCCAGGGTGTGGGGACAGGCAGCCCCTTATCACAGAGTCTTTAAGGATAGGAACCTCTCAAATGCTATCTTGAGGGGAAGCTCTGTTGCTCTTCTTGGGTTTGGGAAGCTAGTGATGGACTAAAAAAGCTGTCGGTATTTTCAGTCAAAAGTTCCCTAGCTCTTTTTTTTCTCCCCATTCAGTTTGTGATTCAGTGCCATGCAGCAGGCTGCTGTGAGCACTGCAGCTTGGGACCCCAAGTATTTGCTTGTAGGGCTTGTTTGCTAATGCAAGAAGACATTGGTAACAAGTTAATTACGCTGCTGAGTAATGATGCTTGTGTAAATATTCAGTCTCTGGTAGCAGGTATTTTGAATATGAGGAAAAAGATTTTAAAAATTTAAATTTGAAGTACCGTTCCGCTATTGTCATGAGACCAAGCTTTATTAGCGAGGCAGCACTGCCATCTCAGCAAGGGCCTCTCCAGTTTCCTGGAAGAAGACAGAAAATGTGACTGTTGCCTACAGAGGGCAGATGCCTGTTCTGCGGTCAGGGAACACAAAAGTGGAAGGTAGCAGCTCAGACTTTGTACTTCTTCAAAGTTTCACGTTTTTCCCAAAGCTTTTCCAGTGCAATTCACTGACTTCTCTGCTATATTCCATCAGGAACGAGTCCTCTAAAGTTGACAGTAAAAACGTACTTTTTTCAGTGTTTGCAGCTCACCTTGTCTGCCTATACTTTGCAGCTGTTTAGGGGCAAGGTATTGCAAGGGAAGAAGTTCTGGGAAAACTTGAATTGTTTGCAATTTGTTGTTATAGATTTGGTTGAAAGGTATTGATTTCAGCGGACATTCAGTCAGATCCCATGTACATATATTGCATGCCTGCATGCAAAGCTTGCTTATTTCTTGCTCTGTCTTTTTGAGTCATCTGAATTTAACTAGTCTATATGTATAGATTAGATTTTTCCTTTATTATATTGATTGAATTTCTTGCCTACATTTAAACCTTATAAATAATTCAAATTTATTTTGAAAATTAATGCAATTTTTACTTTCAATACAATTAAATTCTTAGAGTTTTTGCTTGTCTATTTGTTTATTATTTTCTTTGCGATTTTGTTTCTAGCCTTTGCAGTGAAATTCTTAATTAAATTACGTGACATCTGTTCTCTGAATCATCTTTTTTCTCTCAGCTGTCTGGAGCTTTTCAGAGCACTCAAATATTTTGGCTACTCCTTTCTGAGAACAGAGACTTAATTTTAAAATTAAGCTCTGCAACTTCTACTGTAGAATTTACATTTACATGTGACAAGTAAATCTGTATTGAGCTGACTCATTTTACTTCTGTCATGCATAATATTCACACTAGTGTATCCAATATATCAGCTTCTTTTTCTGCGTTATTACCTCTGTGCGTATTGAAATTTAGTTAGAGAGAACATCTGAGATATAACGGAAGTTGGACCAAAGGGGTTTTTTGCTATCTGAACTTTTCAGAGCTTAGTGTTCTTTTTATTACAGAAGTCTCTTCTCACCCAAAACACAGCGTTCAGTGTTAGCAGTGTCCATATAAGCTACTGAAAAATTGTTTTTCTTTGGCACCTCATCAGGCCCTGGGTGCTAGGCAGCACATCACTGCTAAGGGCATCTGCACTGAGATTCCTTGAACCTCCAAGGCATGAGGTTTTAAATCCGTCTCTGACTGTCTTCCTGCTGTGTGTTCTGCTCAGATTTGGAAGTGTTTCACTTCCCCAAAAAGGTTTTCCCATGCTATTTTGTGGGCATTTGGTAACCAAATGCCCACAAAATTTTAGCACGTTGAAGGATATGAAAACAATATGGGCTGCACTGAATGTGTTTAATTTTGTTGTCCATTTCCAAAGGCTAAGGAGTTATAACTTATTCCTATTATTGTGACATAATGTAATCTAAACAGATGAAACAGGCGAATGAGAGCAGAATATTTTAAGGAACAGAAGTACTCAACAGATCAAGCTTTTTTTTGTAAGGAGAATCTGGTAAGAATTGTTAATGTCAGTTCAGACAAATCATGGAAAATTGAACCTGATGTGACAGTCCTTCCAGCATTCCCAGGTTTGACAGCTCCTTCCCCATGTCTGTTTAAGGTGAGCCAGCCCACTGCTGTCCAATAAATAGATGTGGTTTTCTCTTCCTTCTCTCTAGGTGATGTTTACAGAAGAGGATGTCAAGTTCTACTTAGCTGAGCTGGCCTTGGCATTAGACCACCTCCATGGTCTTGGAATTATTTACAGGGATCTAAAACCAGAAAAGTAAGTTAACAAGGAAAACGGAACTGAAACATAAATACATGAACTTCTGGGTTGCTTCTGCTTCCTGTCATGATACTAAATGGGAAGGTGCCAGAGGCTCTGCCTTCCTTGTTGTTTGTGAGACTCTACACAAGACCTTCACTAACAGCAGTAGGGTTTTCCTACAGTACCATTTTAGCACGAGGCCAAATATTTTGACTATGACCAGTATGGTGGGACCTCTATGTGCTTGGCCTTCACTTTTGTGAATGATCTCAGCAGAGAATTCATATTCCTGTGCCTTTAACTTCAATGGCACTGTTCTCTGCAGCATTTAATCTGGCCTTCCCCTTGATGCAGTGTAAACCACTTAAAGCAGCTCCACTTCCAGCTCATACGGTATATCTTGCGGCACCATTCAGTTTTATTGTAACCATTACTCAAAGAAAATGAGCATGTCTGAAAACTCGTGTGCCTGTTAACTCATGAGAGATGTGATAAGCATGATTTTTAAAACACTTTTATTAACTATGCAAAATATTTTCCGAAATATTTGTTCTCATTTATATTTGCAGCTGTTTTTCACTCATAATGTGGCCCTAAATTTCCTTTCTCTTTTTTTATTTGCAATACATCAGTAGAGCAAATGACACCCTCAGTGCTATCACTGGGAGTGACAGGATGCTGTTTTTATTCTATGCCCTTTGCCTGGTGCTTTGCCCGCGCCTGCTGTGCTGACTCAAATAAATCAGGCTGCAACATTTCAAAGTTAGTTTTTAATGTAATGGTCACCAGCATTTATAAAAGATAACCACTGAGGGAAGTCTGTTTGGCAATTGCTTACACTTTCAAAGTCTAACAACACAGCAGCATTTTCCTTCTGTGACATCAAACTGAAAAATATGCGGCACTTTCTTTGAAATGGAGTGTTACAGCTTTTACTCTCACAGAAAAAAAATTAGACCAAAAGTAATGGGAGATGGACTTTGTTGGTGAGAAGTTGAAGGGGAGAAGTCTGTTTATCTACATTACCGTTCTATGTGATTTAAGTTTTAAATTCAATATTATATTTTGGTTAGAGAAATAGTGGTAGTAGTAATACTATGCAAATTCAACAGATATTCATAGCAAGAGCTCTCTCTCTCTTTTGGGCTAGAGAGCTTTTTGCAGTGGACCAAATTTTCCAGTCTTGCCCATTTATGCAACCAAAACTGGAAACCAGAGTCTTTGGAAAACATGGGAAGCCATCCTCCAAATTAAACAGCTGGAGGGAGAAAAGTGCCAGTCCGTTCCTGCCATGAGCTGCAGGTGGGCAGCGGTCACACCCCAGCTATCACAGCCACAGGCTCTTGCATTGTCTGCCAGCAGCTCCTTGCTTTCAGCTTCATTCTGAATTGCTGTTTTATCCATTCAGCATCAACAAACATGTACACCATAAAATAACTCCAATTATAGGTTTTTAATTTTAAACTTTGATTCTAGTGAGCCTAATATGAGTCATGCGCTGCTTTTCTCTCTGATGTTAGATGAAGCTGATTTTTGAGATAACAGATGATACATGAATCTGCTATTAGAAGGTATCCAGACATGAGCTTGTATATTCAGATATAAGTCACAATGCTGTTACATTTATAGGACACGCTGTAGTTTTTTGCTTTAGAAGTTAGAAACCAAAGAGAAAATTAAGCGTATGTCAAAACTGTTCATTGTATGAGAACTGGTTTTTTCATAGTTCTCAGCAGGAAGTGTCACTTAGCATCACAAAAGACATCTCTCAATTACTCCAGTTGCAAGTGAGAGCACTTTAAATTTCCGCAGACCAAGGTGCAGTGCTTCAAATCAGGGATCAGTGAATCGAGAAATTAGAGCTCACCTAAGGAAGGAAGGTGCCACTGATTTGTCATTGTCACATAGAAGCATGTTGAAAAGGTACAGATGGAATCCAGTTTTCTCTGTATTTTTGCCTGAGCTGAGACCAGCCATCCCCTTCACTGTACTGCTCTGCTAAAATCCTTCCCTGAGTCTTACCAATCTGCCAACCGAGACATGATTTTTCTGGAAGAAAATAAGAAGTATCATCACATAAGTGAAGATCTTTATACAGCGAGATCACTGTGTAGAGTTAAGGTGGCAGCCCTCATTCTTGCATTTTCTAACCTTCTTATATATGGTTTATGGTCTTTTATGTACAGTTAAATGGATTAAGTGTAATACAGTTCCATTTTTATTCAATTGCCATAGTATAAAATCAGTTTACATTAATATAACTGTTGTATAAGAAAGGGAATGACCCAGAAGTTTATCCCTGGAGAAAAAGCAAGACCTCTGACTGAAAACCATATTCTCTAAAAATAGCTCTATAAGTGCAAAGCCCATGTGTAATCTACACCTAGGACAGCAAAGAGAAAGCCCATGATTTCTCTGGAACTTAAGGTTTACATTAAAGAAATAGATACAGCAGAATAAAAAATTATTCTCAAGGGGAAAAAAATGCTTAATTTTTTATTTCAATCTGGGAAAGAATAGTTTTCTAAGTAAGGCAATAAAAGAAAATTAGGACCATCCCAGGATGCTGTCAGCCTCCCCTTGCCCCCTGGCTGGGTCAAATATATCAAGGCCATTACAAGTATGTTGCTAACCTGGGATTAAAAGAGATGGTGGAAACTCCATGATCTACACAAGACGCCTCTTCTCAGTGCTCCACCAGTTGTTCATCCAGAATGTTGCTCCTAATAGCTAGCTTGAAATTTCTTTGCCTCAGGGAACTCTGAGAACATCCTTGTCCTTAGACCCTCTTCAGTACCCTAAACAATCCAGCTACTGAACTCTTCTTCACTAGTCAGTCTTTACAGGTGTTCAGTCATTCCCATTCCTCACCTTTGGTTCCCTCAATTCCCATCTCCTTTGATTTGCAACGTGCAGAATCACACACACACATCTTCAGGAGAGGCATTACCAGCATGATTACAGCACAAGGTTTGCTCTGTCAGATTTGCAGAACTGGAGATAAATTAATTAGTTTGTAATTTCCCAATTCTCTCTCTCTCTCCCCTCTTTATTAAAGATAGACACGGCATTTGACCTTTCATTGTTCAGTGCTTTTGCTGTTCTTCAGAAGCTCCCAAAAGTAACTGCTGATAGGTTTGGGTTTGCTTGTCAGCTCTGTAAATATGCTAAAATGAAGCTCATTGGAATTGTTTATATATTTAAAAAAAAAAAAAAAGTTAGAAAACAGCACTGTTCAAACCACTTGGAAGAACCAGCAGTACATTAAAATTTAAGGTTGGGCTTTTTTTTCTTTTTTAAGATTCCCTGAGCAAAAATCCATGTTAACAATTCAAAGCTATGAGTTAATTTCAAGTGCAACTGGGAGTTGTTCTCAAGTCAGCTGTACTTACTTCAAAAAGACAAGTAATTGAGCTTTCTGGTTAAAGTCTTGTTTAGAGCAAGCAGACACTTCTCTTGAATTGTTGCAGACAAATTCTCCTTGAGTTGTCTTGGTGATTTCAGTGGTACCCCTTGTGGAATAAGGTATTGTTCAGTCAGACTGAGAGCTGCTGAGTTACTTACATGGTAAGGCATGTTTTTACTTAAGAACTGCACAATCAAGCTACTAAATATGGTAAATATACCAAAATAGAAAATTGGGAACTTATTATAAAGTAATATATGATGGATATGTTATTTCTTATGCTGTGGTTTAAGGATATCAGTGACCGAGAAATAACTCTACCATCTGAAAATGGACAGACTATTATTATTTATCTTTACCATTTCTCTTTTCAGGATCCTAGATACACCTTGAGTTCTGGCATAAGGGCTTAGATTAACAAGGAGTGGGGTGCATTTTAAGGCCCTCAGTTGTGTATACAAAGGACAGTTCATATAACAGCTCATACAAAAACTGATAAGTTGAACTATAAAAAACACAAACACCACTTTTTAATGTGGCATGTTGTAAACCATGACAGCTGATTTATGAATGTGACTGCCCTGTGTAGGGAGGGAAGATCTGATAATCAGCAAAAGACAAAGGTTTTATGGCAGAAAGCTTCCGTTGATATAAACAGTCCCTTTTTGACTTCATGGTGTCAACGAAGCTACAGCAGAGAGGGATTTGTATTCAGCAGGGTGAGATAGCATGGAGCCATGTGAGATAGGTATGGGGTCATGCTAACACTGAAATGTCACAAAACACAAGTTGTGAGAATCTTCATCTCTTTAGTAGATATTTGACTACTTCATCTGGTACTTTCATAGCAAAACGTGCAATGAAATAAAATACTTCATAAAGTCTCAGGTTTTATTTCCAACCTGAACATTTGGCTACAGTTTCTGAAAAACATAAAGTGTGGGTTGAATCTTCTGCAAAACTGCTGTCACTTACAAAGAAACTTAGATCATCCAAAAAAGAACCCAAAAAAACAACCCAACCAAACCAACCCCAAAATTCCAGCTTTATTAGATTTGGCAGAACTTCACATTGATTTGGGAATGCTGGTGCTCGGAGTAAAGCCCAAAATACATGTCTCAAAACCAAAAATAAAGAGAGAGAGAGAGAGAAACAGGAAAGAATTGTTCAGGCCTTGATTTAAGACATGACATGAAACAATGCCAACAACCCATAACAAAATCTTTTTATCCCTGTGATAAACTTGCAGCAGAAAACTACTATGGAGTTTGAAGTCCTAGCTCTACTATGAGGCTTCTCCTGTAACTTGGAGTATGTCATTTCGCTGCTACTAATTTAGCTGCTCCAGCCTCTAGCATGGAGATTTCCAGCTTTTATTTTCTCAAGGCATACTTTTAAACTGAGGTCAGTGAAAGCAATTTGAAAGTTTGTGGGATGATCCCGATGCTAAGACGTTCAATCATAGAATAATAGAATGTCCCCAAGACAATCCAAAGAATCACACCATGTGTCTGAGAGCATTGTCCAAATACTTGAACTCTGCCAGGCTTGGAGCTGTGACCACTTCCCTGGGGAGCTGTTCCAGTGCCCAACCTCCCTCTGGGTGAAGAACCTTTTCCTGATACCCAACCTAAACCTCCCTGACACAGCTTCAGGCCATCCTTGGGTCCTGTCACAGGTCACTACAGAGAAGAGATCAGTGCCTGCCCCTCCTCATCCTCTCTTGAGAAAGCTGTAGACTGTGATGAGGTTTCTCTTCAGTCTCTTCTTCTCTAAGAGACACCCTTATTTCATGGCATTTTTTTGTTCCAAGTCTATGTGTGGTTCACTTGTTTTTGGTGTTAGTATATTTTTCACCTAATAAGTGTTATTGCTGTTTCAAAGAGAAGGTTGACAATGACAGTGTCCTGTAAAAACACTCAAGCCTTAGATTGAACAAATAAAATTAAAAAAAATCCTTGCTGAAGGTTATCACTCAGTGGGATTGTAAGCTAGTTTAGCATTTAAAATTAGTCTACTTTTTATTGGTTTTTTATAATTTCAAAACATTAATTTAGGTGAAAGATTATTCTCAAGCCTGAATCATATTAACAACTTCTGCTTCTTTTTTCCATTCCACTTCCATAGAATAATACTATCTTATTGCAAAATAGTTTATCCTGCAAACCATAGCTAAAGTAATTGTGATTGTCACAATAGAATTTCTCCATGGACATTGTGGGATAAAAAGGAATGTAAAGTGATAAAGATAAAAAGAGACTACAGAGAATGATCAGATAATAAGTTTGCTTGTATGGTCACAGGAAAACTGTTTGTCTGGTGTTGTAATTTGCATTCTTAGAACCAGGTGCTTTGTTCTTCGCTTCTTAATTTTACCCTAAGATAATTCAGTGCAACAGTTGCCCTTTTTTCCCCTCACTGTTAGCATATTGCTTCCTTTTTACATGAAATATAATCTTCAGTTAGTAACTGTAGCATTATTTATGCTACAGATGGCATGTGGAAGTACCCAGATGGCAAATGTGGAAGTACCCAGATGTCCAAAGGGTGCTGCCAGGGGCCACAGAGGAAGGTGGCAGCAGCTGAGGGCACGGTAGAAGGGTGGTTGGGTAACATGAGATGGAGGGGAGAACTGTAGATCACGTTTTAGGGGATATAGGATACACATCCAATGGATCCAGTCATTTTGCTGCTCATGCAAACACTCAGTGTGAGAAAGTGTTGCTGTGTGTTTCTGACTCAACCTCAGACAATATTATCTCTCTGAGAGCTGTGTTGGTGTTGCCTCCATACCTTTAATAAGGGTAAACTGTGAACTCTCTAATCAGGGCAAAAGTACAGGAAACTTACATTGTATACATATAGAACCAGCATGGATTTTCAACAGGACATTATGAAATACAAAATTGATTAAATGTTTCTGGGGAAACTTCCACAACTTCCTATATTCATGCTCACTCCCACTGGCAGGTGTTTTATTCTGTTCTCTTCTGAAGTATGGGTTTAGGTGTTGCAGTCAAAAAATATATTTAAACATGCCTGTTATAGACTAGTACTTGAAAATTATGTGTCTTCAAGAAAACTGTGGAGAAAGAGTAAAGGTAAGATGCTTTTATCAAGAAGAAGAGGCTTTAGTTATTGGAATCATAGTACTGACTTAGTTGCTGGCCTTTGTTGAATTGCACAGCAGCTTTTTCTAAACACATGAATGACAGAAGAGCATCTTTTTTCAATTATGTTTCAGTAGAGACAAAACTTTTCACAAAAGTATAGGCCATTATATTTGGTTCATTTCTGTCCTCTTTTCTTCCTGAATAATTGGATTAAAGTGATTCTCTAAGAGAAGAGGAATATAAAAATATCTGGCAGCTTGCAAGGTCATTTTGAAAAGAGAAATATACTAAGTCTAACTAGACTGAGTATACACCACCTTCATTATTATGTCACTTTTTATTTACCAAAATCATTATTTTTCAAATTTCATGTTCCTTCTTATTTCCACAAAAACTAGCACTACTTTTTTTGAACTACAGAAATGTTGGAGTGCCTTTGTGAGAAAAAAATATGTTGGCAGGTGTCAAGTGTGAGAACACTTGAATTTGGCATCCAGGCTGAATTTTCATCTGTGCTTCTGGACAGAAAATAAGCAGAGGCTGAGATCCATGCAGTTAGGCTTTGACTAGTCACTGTGCTCTACAATAACTTTTATTAATTCACCATGAACCTTTAAACTTAATTTTAGTTCCAGTGAGTCCAAGCCCTGATTATTTTTTGTGACTGGCTTTTCTTATGACAAGAACAGAAAACCTGTAGCTTCTTCTCCTGCTGGAAGCATCTACTCTGCAGTTGTTGGCTTTGAACATACTGTTCCTTCTGAGCTCTGTTTGCATGCCCATCTTGAACATCCTGTGGAGCAAGGAGGAGGCTCCTCAGGGAACTGCCTCAGGCTGTGCATTCTTCACACATGAGATTAGGCAGACCTTTGAGGTTCATTTTTCTTTCTGAAGCCATAGAATCCACTAAGGTTTTGTTTATGAAGGTATCTGAATCTCTTTACCTGACTTAAACATTTTTATTCATGTTTTTTAACTGCACTCTATGCCTGGCTAATGAATGAATGTTTCTTTTTTGCTTTATAGCATTCTTCTTGATGAAGAGGGTCACATTAAGATAACAGGTATGTGAGGAACAGAAAATTTCATGTCTTTTCCTGCAGTATCTTCCATGCATCCTGGTCTTTGGTTAGAAGGAGTTTGCTTACAAAAACTAGAAGCCAGAAGAGTTTGAGTGTTGAGCTTCCCTGCCGATTTGTCAAACTCCTGTGTTGCACAGCACATGGAGAACATACCATTATCTTGGTAAAACTGTGTTTTTGCCTGACGTGAAGCAGGCAGGTTTGGCTGCCTACCACTGCAGATGGAAGGATGCTTCCAATGTGATTGCTTACTGCAGGCAGAGGATGGCTGCAAAGATATCCCTTTGCCACTCTGGAGACCCTGTCTAGCCATCCTTTTCACTGGTGTAACCTGGGATTATTAACCTTTATTCTCTGGCTGGCTGAGCAAGAATCCTCACCAGCATTGCCTTCACCAACTTACCTGTATATTTCTCCTTATTTAACTCTCTCATCTGCTTTGGGCCAGAGCCTCATTCAGAACAGAGATGTTATGCCTACTTTCAGGGTGTATTAACTAGTGCCAGCCACGCAGGCAGGGCTCCAGCACACATGTGCCTGTGGCCTCTCTCTGCACACAGACAGAAGGGCGCTTCACCAGCTGGTTGGTGCATTTTGTTCAAACAGATTAAGTGAGCAAAAGCATAAACAATAATTTTCAGAGACCTAACAAGTCTTTTTTGCTTCAATTTATGTAGATTTCGGTCTGAGTAAAGAAGCCATCGACCATGACAAGAGAGCGTATTCATTCTGCGGGACGATAGAGTACATGGCCCCGGAGGTGGTCAACCGGCGAGGACACACGCAGAGTGCTGACTGGTGGTCTTTTGGTGTGCTCATGGTAATGCAGAAATTGTGCTTGTTTGTTGGAGGGGTGGCTGTAAGAGGGCTCAGACCCCTCAGATAAAAATCGCAGTATCAGGACAGCTTTTCAGAGAGGTATTGCACTCTCCTCAAGCCAGACTTCTAAAATTATGTGCTCATATGTTAACCTGCACCTCCCACCCTGCACCCCTCCAGCCTCCTCAGTCTGTCTGCTGTTGTTGCTGAGGTAAATGAAGAAAAGATCAAGAAGCTGGTTTGTGATGCTGGTTTTTTGGGTTTTTTTTAAATTCTATAGATACACTATAAGCTTTTGGAAGCAGATACTCGCAGCATTGTTTTATTAAGCACAGTGCTGTCTGTCCCTTGAGCCCAGGCACCAGGCACTTGTTTCTCTCATGGGGATTCACTTGGATAATGGAGGTGGTGCTGCTCTCTGCTGAAGTGTGCGGGCTGTGGGTGTGCCCAAGTGCTCAGGGCATGGCCACCCCCAGGCAGCTGTGGCTCACAGGGCACCTGCCCATGGCTGTCACAGCTTCCCTGCAGAAGCAGCAATTAGCACAGCGATGTGCTCTTCCAATACTGCACCATTTCCTGTGCTATGGAGGCTATTTTTGGCAGCTGTATATTACACTACATACCAAAATCCACAGAGTACATTTAGATTTTGTTTACCCAAAGCAGACAACTGATGCCACCAGAGGAAGTAAGTATAGGAAGCAATGTGAAAAACAGTGAAAATTTGGGTTGGGGAGGGCCCACATCACTGATCCAACAGGTTGGTAGAAGTTAATCTACATAAATATTGTAATTTATTACCTGAATTATAAAGGAAGTGGAACATTCTTATCTCCTGTCACCACAAATCCATGTGGCTCAGCACTTCTGAACCATCTGTGTTTATTCAGGAGAATCAATAGGTTATGTCTCATAGAATAAATATATCTCTACCCTTTAACTTTTTTATTATATATTTAGTTTTGGAGGATAGCTGTGTCTTCTCACACTCTATCTCCTGTTAAATAATGGTGTATTTGGTGTATAGATTGTTTTTCTTTCACCAGCTAATAAACTCTTAATAAACCAGGCTACTTCCTCCCTGGGTTTTGCTAGGCATTCTTTTTTTTTTTTTTTCCTTTCCTTTCCTCTTTTCAACCCTCCCCTAAGGATTCATCATATCAGAATTATAAAAGATAAGAATCCCTATAAAAGGAGATGAATTAAAGAAAGTAAAGCCCTTAAACTCCAAGCTAATGCTTTAAGCTTCTAAGTGTTACCAGACATCTTAAAGAAAAATATGTCAACCAGTTCAGCCTTTTTTCCTTTTCATTATTTATTTCTACACATTAAACATGTGGAAGGACTTTCTGATGCTGTCTTTCACTCTGCTCTTTTCTCCTTGTTCTCCTTGTTTTCCTTTTTCTGTCACTGGTATGTTCTATTAGGGAAGCTGTTTTTCTGTCAGTCTGAAAAAAACTGAAGATAATTAAATGGCATTCAAAAGATTTATTAGCATTTCTTCCTAAGCACTTTGCAGTATGACATAAAATAGACAAAGAAAACATACCAGTTGATGAAATATGCATAGACTGAAAGGAAGTGTATATGATAGTGTAATTTTCATATCTAAAATTCTTATCAAGAAAGGGAACACATTAGGCAGAGAGTTATAACATGGTCTGTGTCCTCCTCATCACCAGAGCAACCAAACTCTCCCTTGTCTGTTCTGTTGGGTGAAGGAGGATTAATGCTTCAGCATGAAGAGCTGGGTTGTGCTGGCAGCATCTTGCCAGCCTGCACTGACCAGGGCGCAGGCTAGAATCAAACTGAGTGATCCTTGCAGACTTCTTAAAGGTGGCATGTTTTGATTATTAATAGCAAAACAAACTTGTCTGAAAATTACTAAATTCTGCTCTTATTTATTAATTATTGTTTCATGAATTATTATTCACCAGGAGTTTTACAACAGCAAAACTTCATTTACTACCAGCCAGGTCTTTGACAGAGGCTACACAACCGACACTGTTACCTGCTCTGTTTTTTTGCTGCTCAGTTTATTTGAATTGTTTTATAGTAGCTTACTGTATGCCAATGGGTATAGTTACACAAATCTTGAAATTTGCCCTTTCCAGCATTACAGAAGACACTGCCTGCTTCTCATTAAATATGTGGTGATGACTGCTGAAACCCAGCTATAATTTTTTGCTGGTGAATTTATATGGTTTATCATGACCAGACAGTTTTCATTTTCTTCCTTTCTGTATCGCACTCGCTGCATTGGAGATTTTGGATGGGCTATACTCTGCAAAAGCTTTGCATTAAGAGATCTGCATGAACGAGTGTTTGGCCTAAATTGTTAAAAAGTTGGATATGTACCAAATACCTTTTCAGCTGCTCTGCAAGAGCTTTGATGCCACACTGCCATCTCTGAAGCTCAGATAAACTGGTCTGCATGATCTAACACGTACACATCTCTTGGAAGGCCTCACAAAGCAGTGCTTTTGTAGTTCATCCTACCAGCTGATTTACAAGTTCACAGACCTTATGGAAGTTGTATCCCAGTTCAGGAAAAAAACCCCCACTGTACGCCTTTGAGAGTCATGTGAGCAGAGAGGGGAATATAATTGAAGAAATGGCTGTGATGACTTGATAGGCAGTCCCAAAGAAGAAGAAATGTGTTCATATATGTCGGCAAGTAGTGAAGTCTTCACAAGAAAAGAAAATGTCCCTTTGGTATCCAAAGTATTCAGCTCTGTAGTAATTTTGTAGTAACTATACGGTGGCATTGGAAAAAATCAATGCAAGACATCAAAGCATTACAATCTTCTTTTACAAAATCCTGTTATAACACTTGTTTTATTCCCAGTGAAAGAGATGGTCTTCATGAACATTATTTTTTATTTTTATTCTTGCTGCTATGTTAAGGGATTCAACCCTTTGTGAGCACTAATTCATTATGTTTCACACCCAGATAATAATAAAAAATATTTAATGCATTTTGCAAATTATTAAACTGAGTGCTTGAGCAGTTCTCAGACACCTGGAAAGTGACTGGAAGTGTTGAAAGGAGAACCTGGCCCTTCTGATGGGAGTGTCTCTCTCTGTTTTCCAAAACCGAGTGGTATCAAGTTTCACTGTAACTCTGGACTGAAGTAGTTTGCACAAGCTGCTCTCCTTCCATCTCCTAGGAAGACTCATATGGTAGTTACCCAGGCTGAGGACTTTTTCTCATTCTTTATCTTCCTCAATGACTTTCCAGAGTCACTTCTTGAATCCATTCCTCAGGAAATGTGGCACTCTTCTCCAGGGTCTTCCCACATGTGTATATTCTGGGAAGTGCTCATGTTTTGCCTACCGAAATTGGAGCCTGCCCTGAAAACTAGAGAAAGGAAGCACTGCATAGTACATTGAAACCTCAGCAGGGGTTGGACTGTGTGACTCCAGAGGCCCCCTCCCATTAAGCCTAATTCTGTGGTTCTCTTTATAGGCAGCTGAACTGGCAAAAAGACTAGTTGCCTTTCTTGCTGAATATTGGTACAGAAAGGAAGTCAAGGTTGGAGGGAGGTGAAGCCTTCTGAAGTACTGTCTTCTCAGAAGATGGCCCTTCAAAACACCCAGGAAATGAATCAGTGGGAAGGAAGGAGCAAACAGATGGTTTATACAGATGGGGAAGTAGGGAGAATGAAAATTGAGTCTCCGAGCAAAACTATAGGGACTGCATTAATAGACAAAAGTGCTACAGAGTTCATTCACCCCTAGGCTCAGCTTCTTGTCAACCTGCTGTGACCCACACAGCTCTGTATTTATGTGTAAGGGTGTAAACAGCAAGTTGTCACTCCTCTTTTCATGTTCACGTTTAGCAAGATTTTTGATTTTTTGAAAAAATAAGCAGGGAGGCAGGTGGTTGTGCAGTGAAGAAGTAGCTTTAACTGATGAGATTAACTCTTTAAATATATATATTTTTTGTCTCGTCCATTCATTTTTAACCTTCGACACATTTATTGAGGACTGCAACTGAGAAGCTAATGCTTTCTTCCAGACGTTGCTTAGCTAAGTTCACTGAAGTAAAAAGCTACTTACGTAGCTGCCTTTCCATTTAAATATTGATGTTAAGTGCATTTCTTCTGAACCTGAATTAATCTCAACATTAGGCCTGCGCAATTGCAGACGTGCGGTAACAAAGTGCTGGCCATTACAGCAGCACAGGAAATATTCCCTGCAGCCTCCAGGACACTCATTCCCCCTGCTCCCTCCTGCAACTTAAATTTCTTCCAAATTCCTTCCTTCTGGTTTCCATCCCTTGCAGCCACTGTGCCTTTGCAGGTATTCCTGGGATATTGTGGTGGGTGGGAGCTAGAGTCCCTTCCCACGTAGTCACTGACCAAGCAGTTGCTGATATCTGTATCATCTCCATCAGCCGTGTCAAGCCCATTTGTGCCAGTGTAAATGAGACACAGCAGCCGTTGTTGCTGCTGCTAAATTAGATTTATTATGACAACAAAGTAACATGAGAAACTGTAAGTGAACATTAGGTACTCACCGTGAGCGTAAACGCTCTAGAAATTATGAGGAGGGTTTGGTACAATCTGTACCATTTCTGTTGCTGCCCTGGGAAGCAATGTTCTCTGCCCCTCATTCCCAGTGTAACTGAACACTTTTATCAGGACTAAGGCTCTAGTAGGTCAGAATTACTTTGGCAATGTTATTTAAGCTCCAGTGTCATCTAGGCAGGTTTAAAAATCCCCCCCCCCCCAATTATATTCCTTTGTAGGAGATGAGCTGCTTTCTTCCAGCTCTACCAGGCAGCTCTCCTCTTGCATTTCCTAACCTAAGCAGAAGTTAATATATTTGTTTTTTCCAAATCTTGTTTATATTTGTCAGTCATACACACTTCTTTAAAGTGTTTTTTTTCCTGTTCCTTCTGTGGGTTTTATTGCCTTGAGGTAATTTGTTACTAATGCAGATTAATCCTTCAATTAACTATATTCAATTAGTTGTCTGGTTTCTAAACCTCTCCTCTACCCTTCTCCCAAAATTAGCATCACAGTTTCACCATTGGTTTTCTTCTGTTTTCTGTATTTTTCTTATGGTATATCTGTATTTAATCTGGGCAAAAGGAAGAGTCAGGCTGTGGGGCAGTCTGACACAAGTTTTGGTAATAAAACGATCCTTCTTTGCACAAATGTGCTTCCTGGGAGCACTGCAGTTTCTTGTGGGACAAGGTACAAAAACTACATAAGGCTTGATGAATCTTTCCTGCTTTAACAGGTATTTGATTATAGCAATGAATATTAATTATTAGATGCTTATTTTAGTTGAAGAGATCCAAAGCCTGAGTCACAGACCAAAACGCGTAACAGTTCTCCTTACTCTCAATGGGCATCGTTCTCCTTTGTGTCCAAGCTGAATTATGCTCTTGGTGTCTTTATGTTTGGTGATGCACAGCCTTCAGCCTCCCTTAGTCAGAGAAAGCAGCTGCCACTCCATGAAACATCATGGCAAGAGCTGTGTGAAAGACCTGAATTGAATCCAAGTTAGGCAAACTTCTTTGGCTGGGTTTTGTTGAGTTTTTTTCCTTCTTACAGATGAAATTCCTGTCAAATTTATTGAAAGCACTAATTTGTCTCAAAGGAACCATAACTGATTGATGTTTCAACATGTGAGTTAGGCAAATAATTGATGATGGTTGTTGAATTTCTCTTTGAGATTTGGATTCAGTTAAATGTGACACTTGTGAAATTCATCACTGAGTACAGCCAGAGAAATCAAAGGAGGAGAGAAAAAGCACACTCAAATGCCCTGTGATAGTGGGGTTTAGACATGTTTCTCCCGCAAAATGTAGTAGAGGCATCTCTAAGTGGTGCAAATATACAATCAAAAAGGTGGTTTGACTCAACCTAAAAGGGTGGGGAGTGGCATGTTGAATCCATTTTCCTTGCGTGATAGTCCATGCCAAACACCTAAGAACAGCCATACCCACTGGGGTTAAGGGTTCCCCCAGCCAAATACCTCATTTCCAGAATTGGTCATAAAACAGGTGCTGAGGAAAAACAGCACATTTGACACTTCTTCCCAAACACACCACAATTTGACAACAAGTATCAGTGTAAACAGTTTATAATAACTTTCTGGCATGGTACAGTCATCAAGACTTGCTGTGCCATTTTTTTCTGAAGCAGAGCTTGTTGGTTCATTTCTTTTCCTCAAGTTTTCAGTTGTGTTGTAAATAGAGGATGGATGTGGTGTCTAGCAGCCATGCAGGCCATCCCAGTGCACATTTGATTTACCATTTTATTGCTACTCCACAGTTTGAGATGCTGACGGGATCATTACCCTTCCAGGGAAAAGACAGAAAGGAGACAATGGCACTCATTCTCAAGTGAGTATCAAAACTGCTTTCGTTCTTCTGACTGTGGGTTCGCTCTACCCTCTGGAGACTCTGTAGGGCCCAAATATATGAAGGGTAGAGAATAATAATGTGCATAATGAACTTTCCAAAGCTATGCAAGACGTGAATTAAGTAAGGCACACAAAGCTGATGTCTGTGTAACTCTAAAATTGCCTTCAGAATAAATAGGAGGAAGTGAATTAATGAGAGGGCCTTACAACAGAAATTTATCTTACTGTTTGTGATAATGTCAGTATCCACCAAATGCGAGAAAGTCAGATTTCTGCAAGGCACCTTTATTTTCTTGCTGCCAAGTTTCAACTCTTCTTTTGAGATGTTCCATTTATTTAATGTTAAATGCAGACAAGATATTTGAAGCTTAGCTTTGCTCAGTATTACGTGGCTTTTTTTTCTGTAGCAGTGAACGGCCAAGAGAAAAGTTTTATTCTCTTTAAACAGTATGCAGTTTGATATAATTTTTTTCATTAAGTTTGATGGTTTAAATTCCTCAATTCTCAAATTTATTCCAGCAAACTAGAGAAGTGAAAAAAATCTGTAGGGAAACTACCTATTTAGGTTGCAAAAGTTTTTATAAGATTCATTAGATCTGTTCTACCCCTAGTGAAGTCAGTGGTAAAACCTTCCTTAAGCTCAGCAGAATAAGATCAGGTTCTCACTCTGTATTGCACTAGGCTTAGGTAGCCTTTGGTCACTGATTTCCTGTGTCTGCCCATCCTGACTGCTACAATTCCACTGTTCCAGCCACACTGGGATGGAAAAAAACCTTGAAAAATCTATTTTCTTTTCAAGTGTTGTGTTCTTTCAGAGCCAAGCTGGGAATGCCACAATTCTTGAGCGTAGAAGCCCAGAGCCTGCTGCGAGCCCTCTTCAAAAGGAACCCCTCCAACAGATTAGGTACGTGTGCCTTTGATCAGAACGTTCGTTGTGTGCTCCCTGCCTTGTCAGCAGGTGGTGGTTCCTCTCAGCTCATCTTTTCTCATGGTTGTGCTCTTCATTAGGTGACATTTTGCATTGCTTCCCAGAGCACAGTGAACCTTGAGCTTCACTTGAGAAATTTGCAAAGAGCACAGGCAAAGCACTGAAATGTAAAACATGATATTAAATTGCATTTCATTTTTTTGGTAAAGAGGGAGAGTAAAACCTCCAGCTTTTATGGGCAATTTACGATAACTGCTGCATATGATAATATAGGGAACTGAGAAACAAGTGTATAAGTGTGTTTTAAAATCTGTATAATTTAGCTGCAAATCTGAAGTTTCACCTCTCCCATTCTCAAATGCATTTCAATCCTGTCTCATTCTGTTAGCTGGGGACATTCATACAGCAGACCTCCTTCTTTACATCATCTCCTTTTTACTTCACTCTTTGTTAATAATGCTGTTTGGATTACATATCTTATGTCATCTGTACCCTTGTTTATGGGTTTTATTAAATCAATTGCATTTGGTGAGGCCATGGACAATGCCTGTTGCATGATTGCCAGTCCTGCACAGTGCTGCTCTGGCCCCTCTCCTGCAGGAGGGATCCCCCATGGCCCGCAGAGGGAATGCCCTCACATTTGTTTTACCTCTTGATCTAAATGGTAGCTCTCGTACTCTGAGATACTGTAGACAGGAGAGCAGAAAAACACATTTTCTCAGCAGGTTTCAATTGCTCTCGGGCAATTTGTTTGACACTAGGAAAAATAGAGTATTGGGATTTCTAGGTTTAATCTCTGTTCAGAAAAATTAGGCGCTGCTCCAAATATAAACTTTTTCCCACTCTCAACCTCTGTTTCTTTCTGCTGTTTCCTCCCTGTCTTCATCTCTCGGTTTTATGCTGCTCTGTTTGTTTTGTCGCTTCTCATGAGTTGCTGTCCATCCAAAATGGAGCTCCAGTGAAGTCAGTGGGAGTTTCTGGATTCCAGTGCCTAAATAAAAAGCTACTCACTAAAACTTAGTTTTAGCCATAACAATTCTAGCCCTCATTTGTTAATAATGAGGAATTGCTAGGGGTCAAGGTTTTAAAACCTAAGGTTTATTGAAATACTCAATATTTCAATAAGGAAGGCTTGCAGAAAGAAATAAAAAGAAAGAAAGAAATTATTTATAACACCAACATCCAAGGAAATAAAATCTAAAAGAGTAACAGAAAAATAGATCTTAACATTTCAGAGATCGTGGTTGAAAGCTCCTGAAGGCACTCTCTGTTTTAACTGATTGAGAATCAGCACAAAGGAAGATGGAAAGGGACCTGTTGGTAACAAAAGAAGGAAAGCTTGAATAGGTGGCCTAAATACTGAACAGAAGTCAGTAGATAAAAGGACTGCTTCAATCTTGTGGATTTCAGCTTTTTCTGGGAAAGAAATAATGATATTAAAAGAAAAGTAGGCTTAGACATCCAGTTTTGAAAAATCTTTGGAAAATTAATTTAACCTGCTAAAATAAATGAATCATATTATGGATCAAACACTTGTTTTCAGCCATTGTTTCACAAGTTTGCAAATCTAGAAAGTGTATTTAGTTCCAAAATCCAATTTTTAATACTGCAAAGATAAAAGATGCTTTTTGCCATTTGATTTTGGTATCTTAACAAACAGAAGATTGATGATGTATTCTGAAATTTTGCTTTGAAACTTTGCTTTGAAGTTTTGGATTGTTAATGGAAGAACTGTTAGGGTTGAAGCAAGTTAGACAAGACTGAGACAAAATTCAGCAATCTGGTTTACCTGGCTCTATTTTTAAGCCTGATGCCCATATTAATATTTGTTACAAATTTTTAAGGATTGGAAAGTCTTCCTTTGGTATCCCTGGATTTGGGCACTGTCTGTTCTTTTCTGAGCCTATTTGCTGTACTAATAGTCTCCGCAGCACTGCTTTGCTCAGAGTACAATAAATTTCAGATTATAGATAAGCATAATTTTAAATTATTAGCAGAAATTAACTGAATACCCAGGCAAATAAGGAGTAAGCATCTCAGAAATGAAACTTTATGATGAAGGAGTTAGTTCATTACTTTGTCAAGAACTTTGGCAAGGGACTTGCCCTAAGGCTGGGATCTGCTCAGGTAGGTAAATTATTTATTATTTAGCATGATTATTTAACAGAAGTATATTAAAAATTTATTTAGTATAAAAAACATATTATTTAACAAACTGCTTAAGCAGTTTGGCAGTATAAAGGTTCCAGTGTCCGATAATTGAGAGGCTTGGCCAAGAAAGTTTAAAATGAAGGCACTTGCCAATAGGCTCAGAGTAAAAGCCAAGGAAATAGTTACTGTTTTCTTAATCCTGTGTTCTCAGGAAAGATGCATTCTGCTCTGGCACATAGAAAACTTTGGGGTTTAACTTTATAAAATGATGAGTTTAAACAATAAACAGCTTTCACCTTTGTCAGAGAACTGTAAAGATTTCTTGTAAACCTTAGAAAAAATATTTCAAAAAATCTAGCCCGTTAAAAATATTCTGAAGCTGTGGAAATGCTAAAATTTTACTGTCTGAAACTAAAAATCTGGAAACTCTTTCTGATGAATTTTCATATCCAAGTAATCAACTTGCAAATTTCATAGGTCTCCTTTTTTCCCCTTAATATTTCAAGGCTCATGTTGTCCATAATGATTCAATAATCAAAACCAATTAAAAATAAAACATTCTACTCTTTCTGTTTGCAGGCACTTTTATTACAGGCATAAAACTTAGATAATTAGGTTCTTACTTACTAATGTGAGGCTGCTTTTATATAAATGCTTGCACTCTATAATGTGTTTAAGCTGGCAATTGGATCTGAAAGAATTATCTTCTCAGACCCTCATGGGACTGGATGGCACATAAGAATATTTGCAGGCAATAGGTTTGATTGTGCTGATTATTCTTGACTGCTAGGTCTTATTGCTAAATTGAAGTTAAAGGGAAGTTAAAAATCCCAAACCCACTAGAAACCTTGAGGAAGGTGAAAGGTTTGTGGCCATGCAGTGTGCTGTTGTGTGCTGTGCTTCAGATGTTTGCTGAATACCAATCCCTGTGCCAAGAAATGTCCTTCTCCTTAAAGCAGGCCTTTCCAGTCATACCCTCTGCAGTGCTTTTCTCCATGAAAGCACATCTCTTTTCAGTAGCACTGTAGATTTGCAGATGGTAGATAAATGGCTGAAATATGCCGAGCAAATCCAGAGGGACTCCACCATAAGCACTGATGCCAAATGTCTTCGTGGACTTTTGCAGTGGGGTCAGGGGTGCCCTTCCAGCTCCCAAAGCTGTTCCTGAATGCACCCTTGGGCTGCTTCCCTCCTTCAGCTGAGCAGAGGACCAGGCCACACTGCTGCCTGCAGCCACAGCACACAGTCCAAGAAGGAGTTGGGGGCTACACCAGCAGGTCTCATGGCACAGAAGGTCAGGGAATAAGAACTGCAGGAAGTGCCGAACCTTCTCCATAGCATAAAATCAGTTGCTAAGAATTGGAAGTCCTCCACTCTTTGCACAATTAGGCTATTACCATCCTAAATCTCTTTAATATATTAAGATCTTGCACTTAATAATGTATTACTTCTGTGCCGGAACTGAGGTGGCTGCAACTGGGAAATTGATACTTTTCAAACTAACGCCTGCCTCAAATGCATTCTTGCATCCCTTACTGAACACTGCAGCCCCCCACTAAGAGAAGTGGCAATGGGTGGACTTTTTCCTTGGTCCTTATTTCTGTGGGTTTGTGGAAAAAGGAATGGCAACATTACCAAAAAGAGTGGCTTTCAAACAGACGCTCTGAAAAGAGGCGTGTCATTCCCAACACACAATGACATATCCCTCAGCCTAAGCAAGAGGGAAAAGAGGAACAGTGAGGAAGGGACAGAGTAGAGCAAATTGAATTCGTTAGCAATTATCCTCAGTCTAGGATATGCTACTAGTGTCTTATGGTGTCTGAGCATTTATCCCAGTCCTGCAAAATCATTCTGGCACTTGGGTTTCATCCTGATGTGGTAAAGAACATTTACTGCACATTGCGGTTTCCAATCACCACGACTGAACACAAAGCATTTTTCACAGATACTTCTTCTCTGAAGTTTGCTTAATGTAATTCTCTCCAGAGTAACTCTGTTGGTTTTGTGTTTCTGTTGGCATTGCTAAAATCAGAATGAATCTGCCAAGGGAATCTTGCAGACTTCAGGCTGTGCATTGAAAAAAAAATATACTAGGGTAGTCATAGAACAAGTCTTAGTCAAAGACTTATTATTTTCTTGTTCAATACCCATGGGCCATAAACAGCTGCCTAGGGGCATGCAAGAACAGAATAAACATGTGTGTTACTTCACCCAAATTTTCTCCTACCCTATTCCTGTTTTAAGGTCAAGTGAGGGGTTTCCTGAACCTCTTGTGGTTTGTCGATGAAGTAATCGTCAACAGATTTCTTTTCGACAGACTTTCCTGGCCCCTGCATGAACCCATATAAGTATTTTGCACCATGTCATCTTTTCCAAGTAATTCCACATCACACAACTCTCTGTTTCCTGAGGAAACATCTCCAGGTTCTTCTGAACCTGATTCCTGCTAGCATAGTTTACTGATATGTTGTATACTTCCTCGGTCATCTGTTTCCAGGTTGAAAAGTCCTGACCTACTCAGTCATTCCATACCATTCCTTGTTGATCTTCTTTGGTTTTTCCTACCTTTAGTAAGTACTCCCCTTTTACAGGGGTGTGTGTCAGCTACAATCCATACTCCAGCTGCAGGAATGCAACAGACTTACACAGTGACAGTGCAATGATCTTGTCCTTTTTGTCCTTTTTTCATTTTTCTAAGGTTTGATTTCATATTATGTTTGCCTAGAAATGTCAGTCTGTCATAACCCACAGACTCCTCAGTGGAGGTGATCACTTCTGAGCACATAATTTTGTATGGCAGGCTAGGATTTTTTTATCCTCATGTGCATCGCTTGACTTTGCCTATACTGAAAGATTACTGGGATGGGCAATTAATCAGAAGATCATCCCTCTTTGTTTTCCAGCAGGCCTGACAGACAATCCTGCATGTTGTGTTTACAGAGTGTTTGCTTTCCATATCCATTCATCAGTGAATGTTAAGCAGGCCGTAGGAAGCAGTTCCTGATCATTGCATTTTGACAAACATCGATAACAGTCTTGTACACAAGGAGAGCAGAAATCACATTCTACAAAAGCTTCAGTTGACAAGACCTTTGTAAAACTGCTTGTAATGTTGATCTTCCCAAAGTACAAATACTGCATATATAAAGAGCTGAGTCCTCTCAGGTGCTGAGTGTCCCTTGCAAGGTGCTTATGAATCCCAAATCCTTTTGGGAATCAAGGATGCTCAGCATGCTTGTGAAGAAATAGGCTGGGTACCTTTCAGGAACAGATTCCAGAATTGCAGTGCAAAGCCTTTGCTTCCAGATGTTAATTCTCCTTGAAATGAAAATGAAAGGTGGTATTAATAAGGTCAAATCAACCCCAGAAATGGCATTCTAAATCCTGACAGTTCTATAATTATTACTGAGTACCTGTTGGGTTCTGTGATAGCACTGAAACAAACAAATTGAGCTAAAGGAACAAAAAAAGGCAAACCTCAATAAAAATATAAGGCAAAAGTAATGAATTAATTAGATTCTTTACCAGATCTCAGAAGACTTTCCCTAAATTTCCTACAGTAATGTAACAGAAATTTCTTATTGAAGGAAACATAACACTGAGAGTGATGATTTTGGTACTCACAGGAATTTGAAGACAGTATTTGAAGAGAAGGAACCTAAAACCCTGTCTTACCTCAAGACATTTGGAGCCTTTTGGTATTTTGTGTCTGTATTTGTAGTGCAGTTTCCTCTGCCTGTGGAGAACAGTAGCTAGTCAAGATTTGAAAGTCAGTATGGATAGAAGAGGTGCCACTGGTGGAGCCTTGCTAGAATATTGGGATATCCTGTTCCTTTCCTGAGCTTGCTGGTGCATGCACTCTGCTGTGGCTAAAATCCCATGTCTCATCCAAAGCCTTGGCGGCAGCCTCAATTAGAGAAAAGTAAAAAACCCTTGGGAGCAAATCCTCATTAATGAAGTGCCCTTGTCTGTATTTATGGGAGTTTATACTGTGATGGCATTTGCACTCTTCAGGATTTCTTGACTGGAAGAAATGTTTAGATGGGAACTCTACTTTGTCAGAAGAAAAGTGGGATGGAGAGGGAGACTGGAGAAGAGATACCAGGCAGCTCTGTTACAAACATGACTTCATTTTGATTCTTTCATTCTCTTCTCAGGTGCTGGATTTGATGGAGTGGAAGAAATTAAACGCCACCCTTTCTTTGTTACTATAGACTGGAATGTAAGTGGAGAAGCAATATTTTTTTCTTAGAAGCACTATTTTTTGAAGAACAAACTGCCATGCTTAGGAAAAAGATGACATAGAGAGCCTAACTTCTCTAGCACAGAGGAGTTAGAGCCTTTTCAATGGGTGTCTATGTCTCTCTTGCCTGTGTGTTGGCATCACTACTCAAAACTGGAACAGTTGATCAAATTAAACATGATTCAAGTAAGACAGGTCAGATGTGATTAACAAAATGGTAAACAAGGATTAATTTTATTGCTATCAGCTACAGCTCATAAAGGTGGTGGTAGAGATTAGATGAGTATTTGATTTAGACATTTTCAGCATTGTATTTGTTCAAATTAACTTATTCTTACACAAACCTGGAGGCAAACATTTTTCATTCTTGATCTGGACATCTGCCAGTGCATCAGAGCTTGTGTTTTCCACATCCTCTAGCATTTTCTAGTTTAATTTTATTGATCCCGTGTTATGGTGTTGTTGTGTCTCTTCAGTATTTAACACATTCACTGATGAATGCTAGTGCAACAGGTAACACTGATGCAGTTCTTAAGATAAATTCTGGTAAAAGTGCATGAATCAATGTGACAGAGCTATTCTCAAACTGCTGCCCAGGACTTTGCAGTAAAGCTAATTCCTCTGTGACAGAACATTTTGTGGTGCCCAGGTAGCCTTTGAAAGGCTCACAAACCCATTTATTTTGGAAAAAACTCATTAGAAAAATCTAATTTGAGTTGCATGTTGAAGAGTTGTCATGACTCATAAATGTATTAAAACATAACCAATGAAAGTGGATTTTGAGATTTTCCTTTATAGTCCAGCTGACCTTTAGTCCCATTATATATGTCCTGGAGTCTAGAGTCTCTTTCCTCTTCTGCTTCTTACTTATCATGAGATACTGTATGAAGACTTTACATTCATGAAAACAGTAAGGGAAAATAAAAAGTAGAAAATCAAAAATACTTGGGTTGTTGTTGATGATGATGATGAAATAATAATATTAATATCAATAACAAAATTATTTTCTATATTCCTCTGATATCTACACAGTCCTCAGCTTTGCAATTAAAATATAGGTCAGATGAATACATCTTGATGTAATAAGAGGAACTCCAAGAGGTTTTTTCTTTCTTCTGTGTTTGCTAGTGGAGCAGCTCACTAACTCATCACAAATAAATGAGGCTCTGCATCTTGGAAAGGTTTTCAGAAAAGTCAGTTCTGTCCCATGAGAATCCTCAAGACCACCTTCTGTCATGATAAGTGAGGATTGTTTCAAGCTTCATTCTTTAGGGAACAATTTTATGCCTGTCCTAGGGAAACTCTACAGTCCTCCATCATTTGAAAAAGCTCTTATGGACAGGGAAATACCTACCATGAAGAAAATAGGTATGATTGAACATGCCTTGGAGCTAGAGAGGAAGGTGGATTTAATTGCCCTTTGATGTGTTATCTAGCCCTCTAACTCTGCTGTGAAATATAGCTGTGAAAATCCATTTGAATCCAACATAATTAGTGCTTATTGCACTCTCTTGGAGACAGGCAGATCATTATTACACTGATCAGCTATCATCTTTGTAATATATTTCCTCATTTTATCCTAATTTTACAATCACTCATGGAGATCTTGGGAGGCTTATCTCGTTCCAGCAGCTACAATATTGTATGTATTTCAAAGCAGTGTGAGCCAGCCTGGCCCTGAGCTGAAGTCAGGACTTTGGCTCACAATGATCATCCAACCAGTTGTTAATGTGTCTTCCATGGACAGAAACAGAACAGGGTCAGAGAACAGAAATGGATTGGACGTAAATGTTTAGCACTGATCTCTGTACAGTTGCAGGAAAAGAGTCCCTGGGGCCCTCATTTTGTTCTCCCATAATGTATACAGAATCTCCCACATCAATTTGCAGACAGTCAGCAAACAGCACTGTTCAGACGGGACAGAAATGTTGATTTACTTTGTGCCTTGGTAATATAAAGACCTCAGAGAGCAAGAGGCAAGATCTTCTGGAGAACTTCTGTGCTACCTTGGCAGCTATGATAGACAGGATGGCTGTGGCTGACAGCACAGAAAATTTCAGCAACTGAAGTAAAATGATCCTCCATCAAAAGCCCCCTTATCATGAAGGGTCAGAATGGATTTGTGTCTGCTAAAAATGCAGTGTGAAACAGGTTTGATTTTAAGCATGATTTTTCCTGCAAGAGTGACACGATAACCAGGAACAGAGCACTAAGCTGCATCATCTAATTTTTAAGAGAGATTCAAAGCAGAAATGAGTTGGCTTCTTCCTTCTAAGCTGTGTGTGAAGTTGCAGTGATATTAGAATTGCAGATGGAACCGTGTGACCTGGGCTTTCATTTCACAGAATTTTCAGAGCTGCTCCCTTGGGTTTTGGCTTGGAGCTGGTTATTTTCTCTGCCACTGAAGTGTTTACCTGTTGAGGCAGTCATTTCCCATCTTTTCCTGTCTTCAAACAGACACAAGCAGATACAGTGTCCGGCTTGGATGAGCACAGCAAACAGGGTGAAAAGAGCACACCCAGTGCAGGAGCAGCCCCTGTTCCGAAGCCATGGGTGTTGCTGCCAAGCACAGTGTGATGGTAGCCTGTGACCACTGCACACAGAGGCTATAAGGGCAATCCTGGAAAACATGACCGTGGCCAGAGAGCCCTCCCCCTCCCAGCCTTTCCCAGAAACCATTCCCTTGTTCCAGGGTGCCATTCTCCAGCCACCTTAGGTTTAACTTCTGGCTAACTTCTTCACTAAATGAACTGTGGACGATCTGACACGGAGGTTTTTATGCCCAGGCTTAAATTGTGGCATGAGACACTGTAAGAACCTCATTTTTACAGCTGTTACCCTGTAACAAAGCCCTAAATTCCCACTTTCTAGAGTGAAAAATAGCTGGAGGTTTCTGCAAATATCAGTCTTGCTGCTCTGAGGCATTTAATAGGCACCGTGACGCAAATTCAATAGATCTGTTGTTAAATGAACGGACTGTCTTTCGTGATCAAGGCTGGGACTCTCAGGAAAGAGATTAGATGTCCAGATCCTTGACAGTTTTACCTGCTTGTTAACCTTGCACCTCCTTCTTAAGACAAGCAAACCTAAAACGAGTTGACCTCAGATAATTTCAGTCATTGGCTCTGAGAAAGCACAGTCTGGTTCCTGATTTTTTTACTACTGTTTCTTCTTTCCAGGTCATGCATAATGAATTTCTGGCTTTTCACTGAAAATGAAAAATGAAATCCCTTTTTGCAGACTGCTGTTGGAGGAGTGGGCTATAAACAGAAGTTTTTGCTTAATGACAGGCTAAATTGGAACTAGAGCAATGACATGCAGGAAAATGAACTGTCAAATACAACTGAGGAAAGGAGTGGGAAGAAAGTGGATTCCAGTTCTTTTTCCTTCGATATTAATCAGAGATCAAACTAAACTGAAAATGTGAATTATTTAATTGCAGATTTTACCAGTAGCAAAAGTTAATCCCAGAGTCAGAATTTTGCTAGCTGTTCTATTGTTTGCAGGCAATAGCATTGAGTCATTGATCTAGGAAAGAACAAGCATTTTAGAATGTAGTTCATCCTTTTGTCTGCTTATTGGATTTTCCATGACAGGTATATGTATCAAGGGAGTTTATTCTCACACTACAAGTGCATCACTGTGGAGGGTAGCATCTTTCTGTTTCTAGAAGGTGTCTCAGGAATAATTCAATTCTTCATCAAAGAAACTCAGTTGAGGAAATGACTAAATAGTTTTTAATGAAATTAAACCATTTTCTTTTTCTTGATGCTTGCCAGGCACATATACAGAGCATTTACATCTCTGGGGTTTTTTAGGAGTGCATTTTTTTAAAAGATGTTGAAAAATTAACTGCTTATAAATAAGAAGAAAAAGAAACACAATGTTGTAGCATTTTATTACCAGTCTCCCTGGTGTATTATTTAAGTTTCAGCTGAGCAGGTGTTCAGATGAAGATCATATTAGGGATCTGGCAGCATATTTTAAGAAAAGGTCAATGGCACCTGGGTGAAAATTAGTTATTTCAAATTAAAATATTTCTGTCTGTAATCAGAAAGAAAGTTGATAGAAGCTCATAGTTTCTCAAACTGCTGTAGAACTGGTTTCTAGTTAATTCATAGGTATAATTATCAAAGTCTCAGAAGGATGTGAGGGGTTGATAAGTAGTCAGAAGCATGGATATGTATCCAGGTGTGAATATCTAAATCAGTGTTTTCACACCTTGGAGTCCATCTCACTTGTTCTGTGGTTTATTTGCTCCCTCAGCCCAGCCTCTGGATCCAACAGCTCTGTGCAATATGCAGTGATTCCTGGGACCTGTCAGTCACATTTTTCTGTGCTAAGTCAATGCTGTGGCCAGTTTAAAAAAATTGGTGATGGAACATGGGAGTTTATTCTTTACTGGGAAAGAGAAATAAATAATATTCTCAATAAAACATTAAGGGCTAAGGAAAGCAATTCTTCTTTACAGGTGTGGAAACAATGTGGAAGAAAAAACAATCTTCAGCTTCTTACACTTGTGCAAAATAACAAACATATAATGATCTTAAGTACCCAACCTGAAATTTAAATGCTCCAGTTAACACTAACATATCCAAAGTCTCTTTTGAATGCCTAAGAAGACATCCCAAAACAAAAATTTGATTCAAAACTGGAATTTAAGCTGGGAAAGCTGGGACCCTGTTCCCATTTAAAGAGGTGTTGGAACTCACAGTAACTTTTGGCCACAGTACTAACACTACTGTAACTTAGAAAGTACTTAGTAGCTGTTTAAACTTTAGCAGAAGTTATGGACAGACTGATAGAAATGGTCAGAGACGAGATTTGAAATTTAACTTGCTGCCATTTCCCACTCTGGTCGGTTTCTGTCAGAGGGGTCATGGTTGAGATATATCATCCCTGAATAGTTTGGGGACCATGGCGTAGGAAGAGATAATATATTAAGGCATTTCCTAAAATTAGAAATATTCTTGAAAAATCCAGAAGGCTCTCAAATCCTCCAAGAGTTTCGCTCTCTATGTGTATACAAAGCAATGGCTGTGATTCTTACTGTTTTCTTAGATCAGCTTGTGTCATATTGAGTTTTCCAGTCTACAGGATGTAGGTTTTTAAAGGAAGAGGTGTTCTGCCTGCAGCAGGCCTTCGTGTTTAACTGTGTTGGGCTGCCCTGTGGTTTAGTGATTTGGCTTTGGTTGGAGTGGTTCACTCAGAGAATTGGAGCCAGTGGGATAGAAAAGTCCATAGATGATACTACTCTGCTTTTCCTCATCCTCAATGATTACATTTAATTCAAGAGCTGTTTTTTCCCTATTCAAGAACTTCAGGAAAAAAGTGTTTTAGGCAGTTTACCTTTTGCTGCTCTGTTGTCTAATTTTTATCATGAGTGGGCAAGGAGCTGGAAAAGGGAGTCATCGGGGCTGTGCTCAAACGAGTGCCTTTCACTCGCAAAAGCAACTTCTTTGTTTCCATCCCTTCCCAAAAAGCAAATTTGTGATTATAAATCTTTAGGTGGAGTGTGACTCATGATGAATCTTAAATCCCTCCCTAGCAGTGGCGGATGTGGGTTAGGGATTCAAAATACAAATGTAGCTCCAGCAGCACTTAAGGAGCTACAGATGGGGGAAGGAATTAAGGGGCCAGAGAGAATATGGTTACGATAATGAAGAGAGTGCAATTCCTGAATGATGTACAGCGCTGAAACATTTTCCAGTTTTTGGACCTCACAGGATGAGCCGTGCGGTTAATTCAGGGAGGAAGCATGTGCCTGTGACCATAGTGCTTTCTGCAGAAGAAGCACTGCAGTTGTGAATTAAGACAAATAAAGGGAAGCTGGAAGCAAATAGCTTTCTCAAGGTGAAATCCTAGCAACAGAAAAACCTTCAGTAGGTGCTGAGTTCTCTTTTAAAGTTCTGTGCAGACAGGAAAAGATGTATGTTAATTACTAGGTTGATACTGTTCAGCTGATTAGTGACATTTCCTGCTTAAGATTGCAATTGGCTTTTAATTATTTGGAAGACTGGCTTTCCATTGTGGCTCACAGCAGTTATTCATCTCCTTTTCTCTCTGAAGATATGGAGCAGTTTTACGCAAGCAGAACTTTTTATGGTGAAATGGCCATTAATTATTGCAGATTCATTTCCAACCTCACTGATTCACTTTTTCAAGGAATCATAATTCAACCGCAAATATATCCTTTATGTTAAGGTTAATACTATGCTACAGAATGTTCTGCTTCAAGAACCTTTATTTATCAATACAAAATCAAGTTCAAATTTTTGGTGATGTGTATATATCTTAGGTTTGACCACATGCTTTGTATTACCAAAGTTAATTCACCACAAAATGCACAGATAAAAAGAATCTTCCTGCATGCAAAGAGCTGGACAAGCATTTAGTAATCTCCACTAAATACTTTGAAAAATCAGCTAATTCGGAAGTTGTTTTAAGAGCTAAGCTAAAAATACGTATTGCAAACAGTCATAAAGTTGAACTCTCCAGTTCTTATCATGACTTGAACGTTTGGATGAAATGTTATGCTCAGACATGTTAATTATGGGGAGCTGTCTGTGGCAACTAATTCAACCCTTTGAAACCTGAGAGCAAAAGCATTGCTAGAAAGGAAATGCAGTCTAAGGGCTGAAACATGGGGCAGGGAGTCAAACTGGAGCTCTGTTCCCTGTGCTGCCATCAGCATGATGTTCAGTTCTGGCCTTTCCAGGCAGAGAGGTTGCAAAGCTGACTGAATTCAATAGGGCTCTTTCCATTAACCTCTACAGGCTTTGGATCAGATCCAGACACGCTGCACCTCAGTGTGTCTGTGTGTGGCTGAATGCTTGCAAAGGAGCACAGTATAGCAATTTCTTGAAGATCACTGAGCATGAGTAGAAAGGCCACAAAGTCCCTCACAATAAAGGCAAGATGTATTAGAATGAATTTGTGGTGCCTGTTGCTTAGGTGATCCCGTACATGACCCCTCAGTCACAAGCAGAAACTTGCACACCTAGAAGTGCTTACCTGTTAAATACCTTCCTCTCTTCCTTATATTTTTCCATGACTTTGTTTCTCTCCTCAGTTCAAGCCACACACAGACCTTCAGTGGGATTTCCCACCCATCCACAGTGCTTTCTCCCTAGCATCTTTTGATGGGAATTTCATCTAATCATCAGCTGTAGGCCCCCTTCCCTTTTACTAAATATGCTTAAAGAGCAATCTCTTGTTTAGGTTGTAAGGACCAGGCAGCCAAGCCTGTTGCTCAGCTCAGTCTGGCAGCATGTCAAACATACTGCTGGTTCCTGACAAAAAATAAATGCTAAAACAGTCACGGCTTCCCAGCAGTTCTTGGTGCTGATTGCCATTGCTGCACTGCTGAAGTCACCCTGTTTCCTGGTCTTACCATTGCACATTCCAGTCCTGCCCCTGGACCAGTGAATTTCCAGATGCCCCAGCTGGAATACTGTACCAGTCTATGGGCTAAATTTTTGCCAGAAACATTTGTGTTTATATTCAGGATTCCGGTAGCTAGAAAGTGCAGGGACCATCCAGGGCACAGATTTTAAGCTGACCTGTCAAGCAGGAGCCAGAACTGTGGATACATCCTCCTTTTCTGTCAGCCCTGCAAGGATAGCACAGAGCTGAGAGAGGACACCCTAAAGGTAGCAGGGGAGTCTACCTCCAGATGCTGAGGGTGTACACATTGATGTTGATTGTGATCTGTTCTTCTTCTTGTAGAAACTGTACAGAAAAGAAATCAAGCCGCCTTTCAAGCCTGCAGTGGGGCGGCCAGAAGACACCTTTCATTTTGATCCAGAGTTCACATCTCGGACCCCCACAGGTTAGTAAGGTGGCAAGAGTAATACATCTTTTCAGTTAGTAAATTCATTCTTTCTTCCCCCTCCCTATTCCAACAGGGTCTAAAAGTTGGATCATCTGTTGCGTTACAGGGTTTTGCCATATCCAGCAGGAAGCAAAGACTGTTTTTGCTTTTCCAACAAAAGAAGCTCATGAGTATTTCACCAGCTTCACATTAACTTGTCTTCAGGAAGGACAGATTTCACATTTTTTAAAGAAAAATAACTACTGCTTTTCTATTTTATTACTCATCATTCCTTGCACTAGCTGAATTTAACTATTTTGAATTACCTTGGCTTCAAAGAACTTTGCATCTCTGCAAGTTAGTATGTCATTATATATCCCATAGTTGTTTAATTGTGACATCCCACAGACTGTGGACTGTTGGAAGTAAATGTGGTTAAAAGCAATGAAGAATCATCAATTTCTCAGGTCAGCAGAGTTATGCCAACAGGAAATTTGGCCCACAATATTTAGAAAATGCTTGCAGTGAGAATGTTGTTCCTGTACAATCTATTTCCTAGCAGAAATACCACACTTTGTACTTTATATATGAAGGTGAGTGTTGCACAAAACTCAGACTTTCCACTCTTTTAAGTGGAAATCAATATGAATATCAATTATGTCGAAGTGGCAGTCCCACTTATAATGTTGCCTCCTGCTAGACATGGATAAGTTACATTACACTTCTCCTTGTGATATTCCTGTGTAAAGAAGTACCTATTTATGTTTTCTAAAAAGTAAGAATTGAATTAGCTGTTGTTTGTAGAACGCTTTGAAGATAGTAAACACTGTAAATACCACATAGTATTGTTGTAATTACCGTGTATAAGGTCTCAAGCTTCAACCCTCAAATTGCCCAGAACTGTTGCAAGAGACTGACAAGATCTGAGCTTTCCTTATGAAAACACTTACATTATAGCATGTGAATCAGAGCTGAGATTTCCTGTAGTTTTTGTTCAGGCTTAACATGACATACGCCATTTTTTCTTAGAACTAGCCCAAACTTCTATTCAAAGCCTGGCTCAAACTTCCTTTCATGGGATTTGAAATAATGATATACTCCAAATCTCATGTCAGTCGGTTCCTATTTTTTTGTTTTTGCAAGGATGTGCTGACTTTTGCAAACTGTAAAAATATTACACTATGGTTTACCAACTGGAACATCCACCTGTCTCCAGTATATGTTGGTCATGTTCTGATATTCCTATTCCACTGCGTAGAAACATGACCTTTGGTTACCAGACATGTCACACATCTGATTTTAACTTTAAACTAGATTTCAGAGGAACTAATTTCTCTGAAATGTTGGAAACTGCAAGTTAGTCTGATCTTGAGAGATGTGTGGTCTGGTGCTGCCATGGGAAGTCTCACTGATGTGCAAAGAAGCATTAAGAGTTTGGATTGCTTTGGAAGTTCACACTCCATGGGTTCTGCTGATGCCTGGGGCTATCTTTTGCACTCTATGTGTTAGTGCTGTTGCCTAATTAAGTTTGTTGTTTGGTACAAGACACTGACTTGTAAGGTTTGTTTTGGGATGGTAGCTGGGGTGGGGGGATGGCCTGCCTCAATTCTGCTTTGGGCTTCCTTGGATAGTGGCCTGAGAATCAAACCATGTCATTTCAAAGTAGGTGTAATTGGAAGTGTGAATCCATTTCCAGAATGATGGAAAAGCCCTTGCAGACTGGCAGAATATTTTACAGCCCTTGACTGGGTCAACCAGAATGGGGGAGAGCATCACAAGTATGTTTAATATTAGTTCACACTGCCAATGGAATAGAACAATTTTTTTTTTTTTTGGTGAGTTTTCTGTCAGGACATAGACCCTAACAAACTAACCCTGTTACTGAGAACATCCTCAGACAAAAAACACCATAATAATTCCTGCTTCATGATCATGCAGTTGTGTTTTAATGAAGCTGTCAGAGATACGCTGTATCCCCAAGGAGGGAATACAGATTCATAGAGTAATTTTACACTGTCTTTATTAAGGAGTTCTCCTGCCTGAATGCAGGTTTATGTCAAAGTTTTTGATCCAGTAAGTCTTGTCAGTGCAGTGAGTTTCTGTACATCAGAAGCTTTCTCTACCCTGGAGGTTGAAACAGCATTCTGTGGAATCTTAACCTCAGATCTAAGTGTGCCAAAGATGTGGTTTCTGACACTGACAGAGGATTTATGTGGGTATAGTTACACATCAGTTTTTCTCAGAGATTTGTCCAAGTTGGAGTTGCTTCTCCTGGCCACTTGCTTCCTGAATTCACCACTGTGGACCCACATCTCATTTGTGGTGACTCAGCTCCTTACAGGGAGCAGGAGGCTGAAGCAATCTAGGTTAGAAATGGTGATTTGAACAAGGATCAAACCGAGCTCATTCTTGTGACCCAACTTGGGTTTCAGTCCACAAGTGTTTGTACTGTTGTAATTGATGGGACAGCATGCTGTAACCAGCAGGGGTGTTTTAGACTGGCTTTACTGCTGAGAAAAAAGTATGTAAAACTTCACCTGAAGTATCTAAATATCCTCATTTGCAAATTAAAACAGAATTAAGGAAATTACTTAAGATTTATGAAGCCTTTTAAAACCCTTAAACTTAGATGTTCTAGTGGAACAAAATATCAAATCATTAATAGTTCTTCTACAGTGTTTGCTCAAGTGATTGGCAGTGTATTGTGAAGGAATGCCTGTTTTTAAATAGAGCTGACCTACCACTTTAGTTTTAGAGCTGGATCACAGCTTTTCTGAAGTCCAGAAGTGTTCAGATGTGAATTATTGTCATTCCTTTTTTAAAAACAAACATTGTTTCCTCTTAATTAATCCCTCTTGTAAAAATAACTGTTATAGATATGCCATTGTAGGAAGTATCCAGTGACTCAAGAGGTCTGGGGTGATTCATCCATGTATTTGCAGGGAGAGTGCCCATTAAAAACACTGAGATAAACAAATAGCCCACGTCATTTTACTAAAAGACAATCTTCTCCATCTGAACTCTGACTTGATGTGCAATATGAGCAGGCTGACTCCTGATTCTGACTCCTGTCAAAGCTGAGGCAGCTTTGTGATAAGAAATAGAATTAGCTGCAGTCTCAGTTTCGTTTATTCCCAAGCAGATATTTTGGTTTCACCAAATTCTTCCGTTCCTCTATTCATTTCACCAGTAGATTTATACAGGGAGTGTGCACACTGAGACATACACATCCTCACACATTTTCAGGGCCTCAAGCAGGTGAGTCAGATTAAGGTTCAGTGGGGATGTATTTTCTTTAGATAACTAGGTATTTACACACTTTACTAGAAGGAAATGGCTTTCAAAAGAAAGTCTAGCTCTGTAACTTTGTTGGAGTAAATCACATGGTGCATTTGAGGTAATGTGAAGGGAAAAGCAGAAAAAAGAAAAAAACACTAAAACCCACCCAAAAACCCAACTAAAAGGTTAGCAAATTTTAGTACTACAGGTTTTATAATATCCAGCCAGTTACCAAGGAATGGCTTACAAAGTGATTCTTCTTGCTTGGGAAAATACCTGGGATAAAACATATACCAGGGAGAAAGATCTCTTTAAAGCTTTTCAGAATTTTGAGTGAAGCACAGCTCTTCTTGCTTCATCAAGCTGTTTTTCTCGCTGAGCAGTGGTGCAGGTACAAAGAACTGCTCTCTGGTTTCATTCCAAAGGCAGAATAATTCAGGATTTTTTGAACTTTAGCTATTCCTTCCCTCCTTTTGCCATGGCAGGGGAAGGAATGGAGTAGGTCCCAGCTCCCAGATCCCTGCTCCAGAAGATTCCTGTAAGGCCTCCCTGCCCTGTGCCTTCTCTCTGTGCATTCTTGGCACAGGCAGTACTTTGCCTAAGAATGAACATGCACTGTGAAAAAACCCTGTATTCAAGAGGAGACATCCTTACAAACAATATCCCTGCATTGCTCAAATCCAGAGGAAAGGAATGGAGGAGGTACACCAAAGCCTTGATAAGGAGATGAATTATATTCCTGTGTGTCTGCAGTTTATCAGGTCTGCTATCAACTGGCAGGGGTGACTTTGTCTTTTGTGTTGTGGTGCCATGCTCTTCCTTTCTGTTTTTTTGTGCAGCTCATGAGGCCATTTTCTTCCTTCTCCTACAGATTCCCCAGGTGTTCCTCCAAGTGCCAATGCTCATCATCTTTTCAGAGGGTTCAGCTTTGTTGCCTCTAACCTGGTGCAGGAGCCTGCACAGCAAGATGTGCACAAAATCACTGTCCACCCAATTGTGCAGGTACTGATGCTGGTTACATTTCACATCTGATGTGCAGATAGATATGTGCACAGCGTATTTAAACTGCCTGAAGTTCTCACTGGTATTTCACAGCTACCTAGCGTAGGAAGGAGGTGTTTTACATGCGGCACGTAGGTGTTGGAAAATGAGAATCTTTTCGCAAAGGCTTTTATGTATATGGATATGGTTCCTCACCACCTTTGCAAAGGAAATAGGAACTGCACTTTGTCACAACTAAAATGAAAAGTACTTCTCAATACCTGAAACATTCTACCAGTTGTGCATGCAGAGAAGGTAATGAAGTGGTTTTTTGCTGAATGCATGCCATTCTCTCATTCAGTTTTGCCTTGTACTATGTTGTACGGTCTGTGCTGGCAAAAGGGTTTGATGAACTACTGCTATAGGCTCCCCCAGACACAGAGCCCGAGCTCCTGGGTGTGAGAGGCCACCGTACTCCTGTTGCTATTGCACAAAAACCTGGGTGTCCTCACCTAAACCGGGTGGCTTGATGGGGGAGAGATGCCAGACACTTGGTTCTTTTCTGCCATTCCCCTAAAACAATCTATCCAGTTGTACTTTAAACCAGAAATAAATTGCTGCAAAAGGTTGGATATATCACAGGGGAAGTGAATAGGGAGAAAGAACTGGGCTGCTCAAAGATGCAGCAAGTTTTCTCACTAAGAAAAAGCTCCCTCTCCTACCCAGAGCCAAAGGTATACAGCTCAAAGGGGGAGACCCTGCCCATGGTTTTCATGGGTTTTCATCTCTGTCTTAATTATTTGCAGTGGACTATATCATATTCTTAAAAATGCTTTTATGCAACGCTAAGTGAAATGTTACCCAAGCAATTACATCCCAGAAATGTTATACATATTCCTGTGATTTACTTTGTAAAAAGGTTTTGAATATTAACACATGCATGTTTTATAATTTAGCAGGTGCTGTGTGGACTTTGCTAGCAAGGTTGCATTTTTAGACAGAGGATTCTGGAGGATTTTTAGAGGTGCTGGTCATTTCTTGAGTCCTGGGATGGAATTTGTGGGAAAGCCTCAGATTTGGGGTTCACCATTTAATCAGTCTACATTTTCTAAAGAGTATATGAATAAATAGCTTAAAATAGTAACTTCTCGCTCACGCAGAAACCACAAATAAACATATTCTAGACAAGACCCCCTGTGATCTGGGGGTACTCCCTGTACATAGGATATCTCTCTTGAAGACTGAGAAGCTATCAGTATTTTATAAGGATTTTATAATTTACTGCCCCTCAGTAATTAGAAATCAGTTTACATCGTCAAGATATGTGGGTTTCTCAGGAGATTTGAGCCCACAGTTTCCTATGAATTTCTAATAGATGGTGATTTTTTGCATTTCAAAAATAGTTTAAAAGATCTCTGCACTTTTGCTGCTACTACATGGATAATCCGATCTTACAGATTGGAAAATGTTAAAAAGAGAGGAGACACACTTACTTGCTTAAGTTAAGGGCTTCATAATTTTTTAACTGGACTTAGAAAAGCTGCTAAGGACAAGAGAGCCCTGTGAAGGAGAAGAAATCAAGCACCTCCTTCAAGAGGGGCAAGTCCCTGCTTTTATATACCCATGTCCTGATCACCTTGTTTCTTTTGTCTTTCCTTATAGCAGTTACATGGGAACAACATTCATTTTACTGATGGATATGAAATCAAGGAGGACATAGGAGTTGGCTCCTATTCAGTGTGCAAGAGATGCGTTCATAAAGCTACAGAAACGGAGTTTGCAGTGAAGGTAAGAAAGCCTCTGGTAAATGCCAAAAATGCAGCTGAGACTGCTCTGCCAGCCAGGGCAGCGGTGCAGTCACTGGATTTTTTGTTGGCTTATTTCTTGTTGCTGGGTGTTGCTTGGGATTTTTTCTATTTTTTAAGATGGCAAGTTTCATGAGAAGTCTTTTATTATTTTTCACACTTCAATCTCACCAAGTAAAATAGCTCAGTGGAAAAAAAATTTTCTGTCTTGCATGGAAATCCTGTTAATCATTTCAGCCATGCTTCTTGCAAACTGAATAAGATTTTTAACATA
The DNA here is from genome assembly GCA_036630365.1 of Acanthiza pusilla. Lineage (NCBI taxonomy): Eukaryota > Metazoa > Chordata > Aves > Passeriformes > Acanthizidae > Acanthiza > Acanthiza pusilla. The sequence goes on along the minus strand of JAXCHO010000023.1, from coordinate 4,784,203 downwards.
TCCTACACTCAATCATCATAATTAAAAAATACAACATATAGAATTATTGCAAAGTTGAAATATGATTTATTCTTCTTTCTCAAGTTGTTTAGATCTGACTTTTTTATTGTAGTTAGATTTGCCAGTGAAAACCACTACCACCTAGAAAGACTCAAATTTCTTTTTGTCTTCCTAACATTCAAAATGAATGCTACTGAAATGAGCAAAAGTCAGTCTTCAGCAGAGATTTAAAATATTTATTTAGTTGGGCATTAAAGACAAGTCAGTGAACTTCAGACTTGGTCATGCAACGGTGCATTAAAATGGAGTCACCCCAGCCACAGAGGCCAGGAAGCTGCTAAGATGAGGGAGCCTTTTCTTTTATTCAGTCTTACTTTCCATTGCTAGACTGATCACAATGCAGTATCCGTGAAAATCCACGAAACTTTTCGTGTTTCCATTTTTGGTGGCCACAAAAAATGTGGAAAGCACTATTAACCTACAATCTTTTGGTGTCACTGTTCAAACAATGGTTGATTTTTTTAGGCTACACCATAATTAGCAGCATGGGCTTACCAGCAGATCTGTGGGCTTGCGTATGAATGTACTACTATTTTAATTTCTAATTAATGAAAATAATTAGTTTCTAGAGTTTTCAGTGCCAGGTCATTTGTCAGCAGATGGCATTATATTATAGTAGGTATAGGTTCTGTATAATTTAAATATATCCATTATTAATGAAATGTATGCTAAACTAAAGTAATAACTAATATTTCATTTATATCAAGTACTGTGGACAGTTTTATCCGTTTAATACAGCCAGTGTGAAACCAAAATAGAAAAACCTCATCCTTCAAAGATGTCTGAGTGCTCAAATCTGACAGGATCAGGGGTTGGGTGTTTGGAGAACCTCAGATGATCCAGAACAGTCAATGCATGGAGACACTCAAAGCTCCAGAAGAGTTCAGCACTAGGATTGCTAGGTTTATGCTCTTTCCCATTTTTATTATTATTTCCTCTTTTTATTCCTTTCTTCCTCTACTTCTTACATCTCTATTCTTGTCATGTAAATATATCTTGATTTTGACTGCCAGTGTAGGCAACATGTGCAGCATCTCAGTTTCTGACACAGTGTGAGTCAAATGTGTAGCACAGATTTGGGGTTGGAGACAGTTGGTGGGTTTCTGTTTGTTCTGTCTTTCCAGCACATTTAGTGCTGCCTCTTTGATTATTACTCCTACCAATATATTAATTTTACTTTTCCTTCAGTTTTATTGTAATTTCATAATAAAATTATATCATTTTGTTGTCAGAGTAGCTCACTTCCAAAAAAAATTGCACAATGCCACCCATTTCAAGTAATTAGATAGTACAGGAGTTGCAACTGATATTATCATAATTATATATCAGTCCCTTTTGACATGCATCTTTTAACTCTCTCTATAAAAATCACTGTAATTAGGCTCTTTTCATTTCTGACAGTAAGTATAATTTTCTCAGTGCTCTCTAATACATAACATTCACAGGAAAAAGTATCTGCAGTGATAGTTTGTGTGATAGGCACACTTCCCTTGCACCACCTCATTAAAAGCTCCCTCTTTCAGATGAGCTGCCAACACGTCAGAGAACGTCATCCTGTCTGCCCAGGGGAGGCTGGCGATAGGGAAGGAGTTAAGGAAATTATGTGGCTGCATCACAGCGGGAAGACACACATCATGTCCCTGTGTAAATAAATAATCCTGCCATGGAGACTGCCGCTCACCTTATTTGTTATTGTTGTGGGGTGTCATGCTGAGGCAGGAGAGTACCTGGCCAGAGTACCTGGAGTCAGAGCTACAGTCAGAAAAGCAACACCTTTCCTAGCCCAGATGCAGAATGTATTTATTAAAAAGCAAAACACTTCATCCCTTTTCCTTTTGCTGGACATCTGCTACTAATTGGGGGGCATCTTGTAGAAATGATTAGGTGTCTAGCAGTGCAAAGAAGTTCTTTGCTGGTGTTGTAAAAGCATTTGAGCAGATCTAAAATTTCACACTTTTCAGAGCTCATTGAGATCACGCACGTTGCTCACTGAGGAGCTTTTGGAATTTCCCCCAGACACCTCTCTGCACCTGCAGGCAGCTGTACTGCCTTTGTAAATTCAGTCCTGGAGCCTGCTGAAGAGACTTTTCTTGCAACCTATTCCCTCTTCTTCCATGTCATCTGTAAAAATGAAATGCTAATAATAAACTCTAAACCTATTTTAGACATGCCCTCAGGCTTCTAACTGCACTATTTCAGAATTCAGACATATCTCCCCTTCTGAGAGCATTTCCCTACCATGCAAGAGAAAGCCCTGCAGACAGTCAGATTTCCTGCAAACTGTGTCTACCCTGAAACTAACAGGCACCTATCTAGGTCAGTGCAGGTAGATGTTGGTTTAGCAAGTCTGTGTGTCATATTCTGCTGCACGTATGTACTCTGAGGAGCTTTTAAAATTTTACTCTTAACTTTCTTTCCGTCTCACTCCCAAGTGAAAAAAAGTAAAAAGCTCTGAAATACAAGTATATTGTTCTTTCTTCTGAATCACAGAATATTCTGAGTTGGATGCTTCATAAGACTCTGGTAGAAAGAAGAGAGATGGGAAAAAAAGAGTGTTTCTCCTCCAATGGACCTCTACTGTGTTTCTGAATCTTCTGCTATAATATTGATCTTCTTGACTATAGCAGGCCTAATGATTTTTAAAAACAAAGAAAACTGGCATTGGCAGTCATAGTTACAAGCTTCACATGGGTATAGATGTAATAGTGAGGTCAGAAGCAAAGCAAAATCAGATCAAAGTGTTTCAGTCACATCAGTATCTATAGAAAATAAGTTAATTAAGTAAAAGAATGATGCTAGGGGAGATGGGAGGGCTTTCTGTGGGTGGAACAAAGTTTGCAATGAAAGCCTAAACAGATTAAGAGCTCTTGTTTGGAGTTCAGAGTTCTTGGTGAATCAGATTTTTCAAAACCTGCCAGAGATGTGATGCAATTAGCATATTCCAAATGTTTTTCTTTTCTTAAAACTATTGCAAAGCTTTCAAGTTTGGAGCGCTAGTGAAGCTTTAATGCTGGATTTTTGGATGTGCTTCTTACTGACGCCAGATTAAGTTAGAAAAGGACTTGATTTCATCTCCCTGTTTCTAAAGGTTTATCTATTTTAGAATGACTCCCGATCTCCAGGAGAGATTACTGGTGGATAACAGCCAAGTAGAAACTTCTGCTGCTGGGCCAGTTCTACCCCCAATACGGTAACTGCCCCAGACATTGCAGAGGTGGGTGGCTTAGATGCCAGATTCAACACCTTGGTGTCAACTGCCTTCTTCTCCAGGCCAAAAGAATATCTAACTGGTTATGTCTTGGGGGTTTTTAGTCCCTCCATGCTGCTAGAGGCAGGGCAAACAACTAGGTGAAAACACAGGATATAGATGTTTTCCTCCTTTGAAAAAGAAACACAGTAGATACAGTCCCGATTGACAAATCCAATTTTGCAGATGCCAATATTACAGTGGAATTTGGATCTTGAAACACACGTGATTCTCATGATTTTTTCCTATCTCTGTTATGTACTAACCAACTGTTTGGCTCCAGATGTGAGCAAAGCCGAAGTCTGCAGTCCATGTCTGCCACTGTGGTACAAGTTATTTCATGCTAGAGTCCTAGTAAATTTTTCAGCTCGTATATAATCGTGGTAATTGCAAAGCACTGAAAACGCAGCTATCTAGCATATTTTGGTATATGCAGACTGGAGAGAAGGTGCATTTTAATTAGCTACAAAAATTCAATACCAGAAGTGATATCAACATGCTATCAATAAATGGAAATCAGTAACTTATGAGAGCTAGTGCAAACAGGCTTGTGGAATCAAACTGGTTGTGTATGTCTATTTATTTGCTAGTAGCAGTGAGTGGCACAGTCACCAAAACCCACTTAAATTCCAGAGTTTTTTCATAATTTCCTTAGACTTCATTTTCCTCTTCCATTGATATTCACAGTCTTGGTCTGGTTGTTGTATGTGGTTGGTGTAAATAGATAAAATTGCACACTAATCTGAAGGCAGGAGGTTACACAGTGGCCTTTAGTGGCTCTACATTTTCTCCTTAGCCTCTGTTATGGTTGGGTCAGGAGTTTAGTGCTGAATGCAGTAAAGAAAATAGAAATCTTATTTAGTGAAATAAGAAGAAAAAAAAAACAAAGAAGAAAAAAATCAGTCCAAACATCCTCAAATCTCCTTGAAAGTTAAGGTGTCTGTAGGTCTAGAGAGATTTGCTTAAAATTGTCTCTCCTTAACCACAGAAAGTCACTAATGTGAAACAGATAGTGAAAATTTCAGGGAAGGCTTTGTATCTATTTTTGTCTGTTTGGGAGGTACCTAGTGTCTGGTGGAAAATGGATAAATATATCAGTATTTAAAATAGGCAAGTCAATGGAAAGTTTGCTGGATGGCCTCACATTTCTTGGCCCTGAGTCTGCCAGCTTGTCAACACCAGCAGGTACTCATCCACCACTTGTCCAACCTTTTACCCCTCTGCCTGCACCAGAGCATGGTACAGGGGTCAGGGCCCAGGGATGTACAGCAGGCTCCAGGTCAGAGCCACTGGTAATGCATCCCCTTTAAATGTAGCTTCAAAATTTCACAGAAGTTACCTGATGCTGGAGCAGAGCACTATCAGGAGTCTGCAAGAGGGAGGATGGGCTGATTGGGCATGGATCAGATGCTGAGGTCCTGTCTCAGTTCTCATTCAGTCCCCAGGAATGCAAGCTCCTCTGGACTTTGCTGGGTGGCTGCCACAGTGAGGTTTATATGGATAAGTGTATGCCTCTATCACATCGCACACTTGGCGAAAAAATGGCATCAGGAAGAATATGTCATGCAAAAGAACCTCATTATAAAACCTGTTAGCCAAGTGAAGGGAAATAGGACTGCTAACTGTGCTTCCAGAAGCCTCTAACTGTCCTTGGCTTATCAAATTATCTACGAAGAGCATATCTTTTGCTTCTGCAAGTTCATACATAATAATTCTGAAAGATACTTTCCAATATTTTATTGAGAAAGTGTCTCTCACTGCCGTCTTCTGAAAATTTTTCATTCCTATTTGCTTTCATTCCCTGAATATGCAATGAAGCTGTTCAGTGTACTCAAATAATTCATAGGATTGAAATACAAGTATTTGAATACCAGCATCAGACAAGCATTTCATAAATATGTTGCTAGTGTAGTTACAGTTTTATTAATAAAATTCAATTGCAGGGCTATAGATTTCTATCTTGCTAACATGCTTGCGTATAAGTAAGTGAGTTTTTCTTGTAGTACCTGAGTAGGAATACTAAATCCTGTGGGATCATGTGCTCTTTTGATAGCCATGGTTTAAGATAGAATATAAGCAAACTAGAGAAAAACTATAGCAGAAAATATGCAAGAATTATAAGGCAATCTCTATCAAGAGTGCTACAAATATGTGTGATGTAAGACAGACAAGAGCCGGTGGGATGCGATCAAAATCTATAAATATCTCTAAGGTGATATAAATGATGGATGACAACCATTTGGCTGCTAGAGACAGCAAGGGAAGACAGAATGTCTTGAAGCTAAAAAAGGGAGTTTTAGGGGAAAAAAAGTCTGATTGTGAGAGCAGTTGGTAAAGCAGACGCTTGAAGGAGATGACCAAGACGTCTTTCCCCTCACATGCCAAGAAGTTGGATTTGTCAGATTAGTGGAAATGTAGCCTCACAAAATGCAGGGTCAGAAGTACTTGACCCCTTCTTACCTTGATGAACTACAGATAACACTTAGCAGGTTCTCCCATGAAATTTGGTTTATGAAGATGGGCATCAGGAAATAATGTGGTCCAGACACTTAAGTAAAACATGGTTTTGAGTGTCTGAAGCATATTCAAGCTTCCTGGAAGTGTGGCACCAGATTCTGCAGGGTGCCATGTAGGAGATATAGGCTTTAGAGCAGATTTAAGCACAAATCTTTGTCCTTCTTTGAATTTTCATTGGGAGAGCTGAGTTCTAGAGTGCTCTGCAAAGAAACCAGTATTAATAGCACTAATAAGGGCTAATTGCTAAGAGTGATTACAAACAGCATGGAAGGTGTCCTCTAGATGTGATTGAAAGAGAAAATTATTTACAGTAAAATGGATGAAGTAGCAAAGGATGATAGGTTATTTCTGACTATGAGGCTATTACATCTGATCTGTGAGAGTATTTTTGAAGGCTTTTTTGGTTTTTCCATTTCAAAAACTTTATCAAAAGGCCTGACTTCCACGCTGGACCAGGGCTGTTCTGTACACTCATCATAACAGGAGGCAACATAGCATATTTTATATTGTGTCCTCATTTTTTAAGAGTTGGGTTTTCTGAAATACCTGCAAAACTTCAATGAGTCTCACTTTTCTATTGTTTTGATTTGAGTGTGTTCAGATAGGAGTTGCACTCAATGATTCTGATGAGTCCCTTCCACCTCAGCATATTCTGTGATTCTGTGCTTTCTACTCTCTCCACAGAAATAAGGCAGTTCTCCAAGGAGACACTGCTGGAATAGGCAGAGCCCTGCAGCTACAGCTTCAGAAAGGCTAGGCCAGTACAGAGTGCTGGGCTCTGCTGGAAGGATGTGGGAGAAGGCGGGGCAGAGAGGCAGGAGCGGCTTGAGCATTTCTGCAAGTAGCCAGGTTGTTTCTAGCAGCAAGAAGCATTGCTAACTTTTGGGGTAAATGGGGTCAAAGCATTGCTTAAGTCTGAACAAAATAATCAGAGAGGACAGGTAGAAATACAGAAATGTGTATAGGCCACCTCTTAATCTCAGCTTCAAAGCAAATCTTAAATCTGTAGTGGCTGTACATCTCCTCTGGTTTAAGGATTCCTGCAGCCTCCTTCCCATTTCGTCACAGAGCTCACAGTGTCTCTCTCCTTGGCATGGCTGAACCTCTGAAGAATGTGAGAATATGGTATTTCTCTCTGCTAACTAGATCTTTTCTGAGACCTGGGATCAGGCAGCAATTTTTCTACAGCTTAATAGTATCATGTTTTTCTTCACTAGCTTGCTAGCCAAATACCTAAAGTATTTTGGACAGAATTTGGTCCTTTGTGGCTCTATTTCTCTTTTGGGGCCATTCAAACTATGTTTCTTGTATTTGTCTTCCATACTGATGTAATAATTTTCCCCTTTTGTATGTTCCGAAAATGATACACTGGTTTCCATCCCTGAAGCTCTTTGTAAGAGAAGGTGAGAGTAGCATTGCAGTTATTTTACGGACTGAAAACGCATCAGTCTGATCCAAGGACGTGTGCTGAGCAGAGCTGACTGAAACAGTGCAGAGCCTTTCCCACCAAGCCGTTCTGCCTCCAAAACTGAAGACTTCTCCCTAAAGTGAGCTTTTCTGTTTCACAGGTGCTATTGGAATAAATTTGTTAGGGTTTCTGCACTACTTAGAAAATGTGTGCTACCATATAAGTGCTAATTAACAAATACAGTTAATTAACAGTTTCAGCTGACAGCTTAGGAGTGCTAAGTCAGCAAACAGTGGCAGCAAGCGGGCCTGCTCTGTGTGCAGAAATGTTTGATGTTTCACCTGCACAGCTTGATTAGATGGGCAGTCCTTATTTCAGAAAGATATTGCTAATTAGGCCTGTTTCTTCTAATAGTCATTTCACAATTTTCCTGAAAGATTTAAACATGGATGGAGGGAATGAATTTCTGGAGCTAATCAAAACTAATAGCACAGCAAATAGTCCCTCAGAAACTATTAAGCTTGGAAAAGTTCTCCTTGGAGACATCTAAATGTAAAATTATACCATGTTCTTTTAAATAATATTAGCCTTTCTGCAGTGATTTTCATCCAGCTTGAGTTATTTGACATCAGAAAAGGAACCAAATTAAAACAGATGCTTGGCATGAATAGAGCTTATTTTTAGAAGGAAATATTACTAAAATGGAAACCTGTACGTTTTCCAGCAGCACAGAACTGCAGAACTCTCTCTCTGTGACACTTTCATTGGAATTACTATTGTAGATGAAACTGTCAGGTTAAAATCTCTTGTGTGCTTTCACACTTCCATTTTTCAGAAGAGATGCGAATCCCACTTCTAGTCAGTTCCACTAGTGGTGCCCTGAATTTTCAAACACATAACATTGTAGATATAATGTGCAAAAGGACAAAAAATTAATTCTCCCTTTGCTCGTCCCTCCCTTCCCAGAAAAGGAAAGCATTTTTATAGGGACTGTCACATCACACTATATAATGAATCTGTTCTTAAAGGTGATCAACCCATGTTACTCTCCAAACAGATTACAGAAAAAAAACTTTAAAAGTTTATAATAGAAAACAAAACAGCTTTAAAAAGAGTATAAAACTCTACTCTATGCTTTTCTCACAAAGCCATTATAAGTTCCCTGGTGCTGGTCAAAAGGAGCTTTACATCATCCCACTGCCTCAAGACACTGGCAGCCTCAGCTGGGGCTGTACAAGGTATGACGATGCCCAGGTGTCTTCCCTACCTTCTGCTGGACTTGCTGCTGCCGTGGCTGGAGCAGCAGACGGGGACTGTGCAGGTAGCTCAGCTGCCCCACTTCACACTCTGCTATCTCAGTTTCAGCTGCCAGGAAGGGTCACTCGGGGCAGTTGAAGACAAGGTAGAGCCTGATCCCATTTGGGACTGGGGAAAAAAAGATCTGTGCCTTATGCCTCTACGGCATAACCCACCAAAACTCCTAATTCAGAGCTCCTCAACTTACATTTTATCTATTCCTGTGCTGCAAGGTGTACCTTCAATGCTTCCCCATGTCTGTGGGTATTATTGTGGAATAAGTCTATAAAACAAAATGGGGAATTTTTTCTGCCGTCCATGGTAGCGGCACACACCAGGGTGTTAAGGGTTAAAGCACTGTGCATTCAGCTGCCCCTGGAAGGGAGGTGGCTGCCATCACCCACTTCAACTGACACAATCAGACAGTTTTCGAGTCCTGTTTCGCTTAAAGAGAAAAATCAAGTCAGAACAAAGCAAATGTTGCAATACAGTCTTGTTCAGTCATTAAAGATGCCCAAAGTCCTTTCTCCCCAGCACAGAAAGACCCAACAGAGCAGTTTCCTTGCTACTAGCTCCAGCTTAGCCGGGCCAGTGCTCTGTCCTTTCTTCTCAGGCCTGTGTCACTGCTCTTCCCATCAATACATCTCATGTTCCTTTTCTGTCCTCTTCCTCACTCTCTTGCTTTTCTCTCACCTTTTCTTTTAGGCTGTTCATTTTCCAGACAGCAAAGGCAGACAAACTGTCTCCTCCTACCTCCTGCCTTTTTCCAATCTCACAACTGTAGTGATGGAGAACTCCGTGTGAGAAACACAGCCATTCTCCATTCTTTTCGTGCACAGTCATCCAGGTTAATTTCAGTGTTTGAAAAGGCAATTTGTATTAGCAGGGCTGGTTCAGCAAAAGCAGATTAGGGAGTGCTCACACGTACAGTTTCTTTGGCAGGGCTGTAAAGGCTGTAAGTCCCAGCTGGTGGGTGGCATCAAACAGCTGAAGGCTCCAGCATCTGCTAAGGGCATAACTAAGTCCAGAAGAGGAAATTTATCTACACAGTTGGAAGCATGCAAATACCTTCACAAAAAGGCAACAAGCAAATATATATATATATTGTCTATTTAGTTTCTGTGCCAATTTCAGCAAGGCTTTACCCACACAGAATTTTATTGATACTCTCTTTCATAATCATCAGTCTGCTCTGGCAAGGCTAAAGCCATTGAAAATCCATTAGTAAAGAAGAATTGGATGATTTTTTCCATGCAGAAGACTTTTAGAAGGACTTGTAAAAACTGGACAGATGTACTAATTGGGATTTTGATAATATTCTGTCCTGATCATTTCTTTCTTAATAGAGAATGTGTTCAGTATTGTCCTTTAAATGAGCTTGACTAATTTTCAAACATCATGAGGTTATTACCCTAAATCCCACTGAGGAAAGAAAATGCACCTTTTTCTTTCAGTTAGTCGTTTAGTCACACAAAGGATTTGAGAGTAAAAAAAAAAGTCCCCTATTGGAACAAAGGACACTGTTGACTGTGCTGAGCCCATTTTACTCTGGAATTGTTTCATACACTGTTTGACACAGATGAGCTTCTGAACAATCCCTGGGTGTACAAAGCACAGAAAAAGTCTATTTGCTTTATGGCTCAGTTTCTTTCTCTTCTGAAGGGCAATAGAAGAGATGTCTGTGAAAAGAAAGGTCTATGAAGACCCTTGTGCTTCATAGCTCTTCTCTGCCAAGGTACAGTGGAGCTCATGTTACATGTGTGTCACTTACCCATTATGGTGGCTTTTTGAGTTGGTCTTCACCACATATCTACAGAGAGAAATAGAAAAAGTAGCATCATTTCATAGTACTCAACTTCTCAGGACTAGCAGCTGAGATCTTCTTGTAATTCTGTAACAGAGAGTGTTTAGATATACATTTTAGTGGAATTCAAATCAGAATGAGTTTCCTAAAGAAAAGACATCATTCCTTGTACAGGAAGAGCTGCAGGAGGTTCATGGGCTGTCACAGAGAGGAACAGAGAAGAGTCTGTATTCATGCAAAACACAGTGTCTCAGAGGAAACAGGGACCAGGACAGCAAATGCTCCTTTTTATGACAGGAAATTCTGGGTGGATTTAACAACACACCAAAAAATTCTCTGAAAGGGTTGTAAAGCACTGAGCAAGCTGCCCAGGGAAATGGTGAAGTCATCATCCCTGCAGGCATTTATAAGACACGTAGATGTGGCATTTGGGGACATGGTTTGGTGGTGGACTTGGCAATGCTGCGTTAATTGTTGGACTTGAAGATCTCAAGAGATCTTTTCCAACCTAAATGATTCTGTGACTCAGTGAAAAGGAAGATCAGGAGGACTGGGTATCACAGTGGAGCTAGGGTATATTTAATGAACTGCTGTGGTCATTTATCAGTCATGGGCCAGTGTAAATCAGAGCCATGCTGAAGGGAGGCACCATTAGGGTGACAATCCCTTGCTTTGGAGGAAAAAAATGGTTCTGGTCTCTCCAATCAGACTGCCTAGAGACTGAGAGGAATTTGGTAGGTCCCTTCACAGCTCTGACAATGACTTGTGGTGTGGTTTGGGGCAGCTTGTCCATTTAATCACTGTATCATAGGTTGTGCACACATCAAAGCAAACAGCAGGCATAGTTAGTGGAACTGCCTGCAATTTGTATTAATATAGCATATTGTGAATTAGAAGCATTAAATGTCCTCTACAGCTCTTACCACTGCATCAGTAGCAGAGTGCTTCAGGTTATGTTGGTTTTAGTTTTGTCAACAGCTGAGACTATTTTTGGTTTGGATTTTTTTTAGGCCATATATGTGCGTTTATAGTCCTGCATTATTAATAGTTCCTTAAAATTTTCCACAGCTCTGGATATTTCCTTTCACAGGGAACTTCAACAGAAAAGGAAGCTGGAATATATTGCTTGCTAGAGTAGAGTAGTGATAGTGGTGCTTCACTCTGGTGGCACTACTTGCCACAGTAGGTTCTGCTGGTTTGCATGAGGCGGGCAGATGCTAACAGGGGCACATGAGAGTTACTCCAGCAATTTTACAAGAGGTATATTAGTTTATATTTTAATTTAGCCAAGGAATTGTCCCTGGGGATTTTTTTTGTATGTTAACATTACTGGTTGAGTGGGACACAATCAGCCACTGTGGTTGTATTCATGACGAGTCAGTTGATCAGGGCTTCATTGGCTTCTTGATGATGTCTCTACTAAACTGGGAGAAAAACAGCAGAATTTTTCTTCATTTGCCTGTTCTTGAGGTCTTCCTGTATTTATTTAAATGTGGGCAACAACCATGTACCTTCATCAGCTGCCTGTTGCACTTAAATTTGTCACACTTCTAGTAATTCAGAACCAAATACTGATGTGGCTTCAAATGCATACCTGAGCCATGGACAACTACTGACCATCATTATCACTGCACATACATGCCAGTCATGATGACTATAAAACCTCTGATGTATATTCATTTATGCATTATCATGGCTAATGCATACTATTTGAATTTGTATCACCATAATTAAACCATGAAAAATGCATGCATTTTATAAAAAAGCAGGCAGGCATTTATCCTCATTAGCAAAAGAGGTTTCTAAAGAGCTGTTTTTCCCTGCTAACACCATCATTTTAAATCTGTGCTCTGTGCCTAGTTCTTGGAGAGAACTAACCACATTTAAGGTTGGAAGCCTTGAAATCCAAGGCGATAATGGAGTTATGATTTCTGAAATTACCACTCATTTCACTTTGATAAACCTATTATTCAAAAGTACTGCTGTTGTTTTCTAGCAATAAGAAATAGAGCCAAAATACTGTACTCCTAACGAGTTTCTAGTAGAATGAGTCTTTTGCCATTTCCTATGCAGTTGCATTTGAGATTCCAAAATGAGATTTTCCTTTAGATTATTTTTTGTTTCATATTTATAATTTAAATCTGCAAAGTGAGAAACATTAGTCAATGCTCTCAACTGGACAAATGACTAAAGCTCTTTGACTGACTTCCCAAATACAGGGAACAGAAACACTGAGGGGAGGTCGGTGCTCTCGTAACAGCTGGCTTTCCATGCAGTGATGCTCTCTAAGCAGCAGGTGTCATGTTTTCCACTACCTGCTGCTACAAAACTAAAAAGTTGGCATGCCTTACTATACTTTCTGATAAGGCAAAAGATGCTGACTACATTAAAGTGATATATAAAGCAGATTTTTTTCCAGTTTAGGAATGGGTAGAGTTTGATTACATGGCCAAATTCAGTCTCTGGTCACTCTCTTGTTTACTACAACAGCATGGCCCAAAAAGCCAAGTGATTGCCAATAGCTTCAATTCAAATCTCCCCTGACAGTGAATGTGTATACAATTTCATTTCTGACAAATACATATGACAATTAGTTTTTATTAATTTATCAGCATATATACTAGCATGTGCCAATATTATGATTCCATCCATTTTTTATGTCAAAGAGGTCATTTTAAAACTATGATTATTTTAAAACTCTCAAGGTTGTTTGATTTCTAAATGACACTTCTTGTAACTGCATTATTTATGGGTAAACAGAACTGTAGGCATCAAAAAGAGGCCTACGCCTCCAGAATCTAAACTAATTATTGCTCCATCTGGCTTTGGCAGACAGTCAGCATGCCTCTCATTTGCACATGGTTTGAGCTGTCCTCTCCTAGAATAATGATTAATAGAAGAATTTTGAATATTAATTTGTTCAAACTGTAGAGATTGGTTGGTTTGTGCTTAGCGCTGCTAGCTGGTATTTGACTGCACTCTGCTTATTTCTTCCAGATAATTGATAAGAGCAAGAGAGACCCTTCTGAAGAAATTGAGATACTCTTGCGATATGGACAGCATCCAAACATCATTACTCTTAAAGATGTGAGTAGTCTTTGAGCACTTCAGCATTAAATGATTTTTACCTTAGCAGGCTCACTTACTAGTCCACGTCTGGAAAATTCTTCAGTCGAAGGTCAGAGCTAAAACCAGACCCACTGAAATCAAGGAGAAAAATATGACTTAACAAATTACTGGATAGCATTTGGAAAGACTGGTCAGGTTGTGCATCTTCCAGTTACTAACAAACAGTAAATAATACCAAAGGGGCACAGTGCTGGAGAAAGACAAGATGGGTTTGTGTTTGCAGCACTATTTAAAAGGAGATCTCCCCAGCTGGGTGTTTTGGGACACATTGGTGAATGCACACACAGTGGCACTGATGGACAGGAATGATCTTTCACAAGCAGCAGCCATTCCCATGCAGCCTGTGATATCTTCCTTGTTGGGGAGAGGAGAGCTCACAGAGTCTCTAAGTATTCTCCTGATACTCTTTTAATACCAGGGACTATTTACCTTCTACTCAAGCAGCCTGAGAAGACATTAAGGTATTTCTCTTCAGCATTTCATATGAAAAATAGCTTTCACCCTGCTTAAATGAAGTAATGCCCTTTAGTCAGAGATGTTTTACTTTTGTTGCCTGAAGTCTCACCTAAGATTGTCTACACCATATCAGGAAAGTCTCACCTAATTCCTTAAAGAGTATCTCAAAATCTGTACAAAATGGGATTTTATATTCCTTTCCAAAATCATGTAGCATTGATGACTAGAACACTGTCCCTATCCCTATTATTGCAGTCCAGATAAAGGATGATGAAAATGGTCATATTCCAATTTAAATGACAAAATGTCTTTTACCAATTGCCATTGACCTTGAAGGTAAAATATTCTGCATCTGATATCAACAATATATTCTCCAGAACTGCAAATATAAACTATATAATATCATTAGATGCATGTGTTGGCCAACAGTATAATACAGTTCTTTAGCTGATCATGAGTCAAAGGGAAATATTGATATTTGAAATGGCCAGTGTTACCCTGTGGAAGTGGAAAGAGACAATGCTGCTGGGGTGAGAGCCAGCAGACATTTGAAGCTGTGTGGTGTGGTGCTGTTTTTGACAGCTGAGCCTGTCAGCTGTCAAAAACTTTGATAGCAGACCAGGAAAGCTACATTTCTGTGTAGACAAATCAGACACAAGAAAAAAGTGATGATTTAGTAATTTTACAAAGGTGGGGGTTTTTTGTTAAGCGTAATAAGCACAATTCCCACACATTAGCTGACATTTTCTTCTTGCAATGTGTCACACAAAGCAAGCCAACACTGTGATTAAAGGGCCAACCTTCACCAAGTTAATAGGTCCAAACCATGTATTTTTTCTATTACTGTTCCAGGTCTATGATGATGGGAAATTCGTGTACCTGGTGATGGAGCTGATGCGGGGAGGTGAGCTCCTGGACCGCATTCTTCGGCAGAAGTGTTTCTCAGAGCGGGAGGCCAGCGCTGTGCTCTGCACCATCACCAGGACTGTGGACTACCTACACTCTCAGGGCGTAAGCGTTGCTTTTTTGGCTTAACTGCATCAACCTTCTTAAAATACAACTTTTAGAAATAGAAAATAGCTGTGATTTTGCTTCTCTGAAATGTAAATATGTATTTTCCCCAAAAAAAATTCCCCAACTTTCTCCATATTTATAATTGTACTTGGTTTACGAAATAGAGTCATAGGCTTTTTATCAATTTTCCACTGAACTGAAGCATGTCAAAGTAGTATTTTCATTCCCACACTACAGTGATTTTCAAGTTCATGTACCATCTTGAGATATTAGTTGTTTACTTTTTATCACAAACATTATTGCAGGACCTGAACTTTTAGCAACATTTCAAATAGGGTAGCTGAATCAGCAGATAGGTAGAAAATCAAATGCTCTGCTCTCCAAATGAAGTGGCAGTTTGAGCAGCTGATGGGAAAGGCTTCTGACACGCTGTTAAAATCTGACTGCTAAAGTCTAAGCTCTTTATATACAACAGTTTGAAAATCTCTCCTTTTCTGCATTTCAGGGACAAGCAGTTTGGATAACTAGTCAAATATTTACTGCTTTTCCTGCTTCGTGGTTAAAACAAAGTGCATTTTGTGCTTTGGCTTCTGTGCTTTCATGGTAATTTTTCAGTCTTGCTATAACAAAGGCTGCTTTCCTGCCACTGAAATGCAGCATGTCTGGTAAAACACAGTCACATGAATACATTTTGAAATCAGGAAAGAAATTAATCCATCCTTTCAGGTGTGAGCAACTCACATGGACAGTCACAAGAAGACCCTTACATAGAGTCCATAGGAGGAAGACCTTTCCTCCTATGATGCTATTTCTTCTTCCCCTTTCAGCTGAGTATTCAGGGCCATCGAGCTCCAGGAGATTCTGCCACCAAGATGTTTGTACAACAGCCCACTCTGACCACCCTCAGGAAGTTGTCTCCCCTTAGAGCAGCAGCCTCCATCTTAAAACACCAACAGAGGCTGTCAAACATTTTATTTTTCGTTTTAACAGACTTAAACTTTTTTTTCCTCCCTTCATTCATCCAAGGCTTTTAAGTAACATTTTTTTCCAAAACTTAAATATTTTCAGCATGAGCTCTTGACCTACCTCAACCAGCAGACCAGAAACTGCAGCCAAGCCTGAGTGCTCCCTGACCTCCTCTTCTCACTTGTTTCTCACTGTTCTTTCTTAAGGTGGTGCACCGAGATCTCAAGCCAAGTAATATCCTCTACATGGATGAGTCAGGAAACCCAGACTCTATCAGAATCTGTGACTTCGGGTTTGCCAAGCAGCTGCGAGCGGAGAATGGGCTGCTCATGACTCCGTGCTACACAGCCAACTTTGTCGCTCCCGAGGTAGGATTACATTTCAAAGGCTTCCGTAACAAGTGTGTCCTAGGAAGCAGTCCTTCCTCCCTTGCTGCCTTTACAAGAGGAGCACGGCAGAAACCAGGCTCCTGGCACTTGCACAGCCTCTATTACCATAACTTTCCTATTCCTGCTCCTGTCACAGCAGTTGTTTTTCTCCTGACAGAAGCTGGTGTCTGTCTTGGACTGATGTACACAATGCTTTGGCTCATTACCAGGATAAATATCTTTTTTCTCGATCTGCTTCTGATCAGACTCCTTTCCCTCTAGTGCACTGCATCAGAACAGGATTAAGGGTTGAGAGGGAAATCTTCGTGCCAGGTTGCCCAGAGACATTGTGGAGTCTCCTCTGGGGATATCCAAAAGCCATCTGGACACAATCCTGAGTAGTGTGTTCTAGGGGACCCTGCTTGAGCAGAGAGGTTGAACTTTATGACCTCAACATTAACCATTCCATGATTATGTGATAAGACTGAAAAATCCTTGCACGAAATCCTTACTATGCTGAAATCAGTGAGAGCTTTATTGTTGACTTCATTGAGCTAAAGAAACATTTCTTCTCCTGGGCTTTCCTAGTACCAATCCCCCCATGTTCTCAGGGGTGGAGGAAAGGGCTGCTTTCTCATTTTTACAGACAGGAAAATGGAAGAAGACCAAACAGCTTATCCCAAGCACAGGGAGAAGTGGCTCTGCTTCACTGGCAAGCGCTGCTCCTTTCGTGCAGCCCTGCAGGAGTGGGCTTGGGTCATATCACTGTTCAGTGGCTTGGGCTCTTTGCTGTATTTGACCAATGAGATGTTCAGATCTGCTTCCTCCCAAAGAAGGGGCAAGAATTTAATGGACTGGGTGATTGTCCATTTCTTGGAGTGATGAAATCAAAACTTTTAGTACTTGCAATCCACCACTTCAAATGTGTGTCGATTGCTTGTTTTGGTCCTTATGAAAAAACCAAAAAACTATTGTCTTTCAATCTCTACTATCCTAGTCCTCCACCATCTACTAGATGTCCTTCATTTGTTCTCTACTATCAAATACCAATGTCTCTCAGTTGGTATCATCTAGCAATCTTTCCCCCCCTCAAGTCTTCTCCATGAAACATTCATCTGTGTGGTATGTAACTGGGAAAAGTAGGATGGTCTTTTTGTACAACATCCTTTCATGATACCAAAATTTACAGGAATCACAGCCTTCCAGCGTCAGAAGGAGAATTTGTTATATTGAGACCATTGCTGGGGCAGTATAAATTCAAAACAGATTTTTTCCAGCAAAATAAATCTTCCATTGCCAAGATAGATTGGTTTGGGTTTTTTATTGCTGTTTGGTTGGGCTTCCATTTTAGAAATGGGAATGAGCTGTTTATCAAAGTACATTGAAAAATTTGCAAGGCTCTACAGCCATTCAATTTCTAAACCACAAAAGTAATCATGTTTGCAAGATTTGAAGCACTCAGATTTCCTCCAAGGTACAAGATGCTTGAAATCGGTGTAACTATTTTTTATGATGGGCTATTTTGTATAGTGTCTGCAATCACAAACATTGCCAGTCTCAGATCAGACTCTTCTGATTTGAACTGAAAGCAGAAATCACACTCCCAGACATTCGTGATGAAGAAGACAGGTCCTGCTAATGCAGGAGACACTGGAGATTAATTGAAACATTACCAGAACTGGCAGAGAGCTTACATAAAGCCTTAAGTGCTTTTACATTTTACCTGTGATATAATGCTGCCCTCCAGCCTAGACTTGACTTTCACGTTCTCTGAGTCCAACTGCAACGTCTGCCACATGCTCATGGTACTAATCAAGGAGGCAGAAAGTCACCTGAGCTGGTGACAAAGAGGGCAGTGACCGAAGAAGAAGAACATGTTTGCCCACGTGGATGTCCCTTTATTCTGGAAACAGATAATTCGGGGTTTAGGTGATAGCGAGAGCAAAGATGAGGGCTATCCGAAAGAGGCACGCTGCCACCTAGTGCGAGTCGTGCTGCGTGCAGGGAGGAAAGAGCCAGGCTGTTGTCTTACTGATGCAGTAGGGCGCTTTCGGATAAAGTAAAAATATTTTATTCTGCAGTTTTCCTACAAAATTCGTGAAGAACTACTGCTTAGTCATTTGAAATTATGAGGTTTCTTCTTAGCTTTTGTACTCATTCGCATCCCTTCTTGTCACAACTGAGAAAAACCTGTATTTGTAACATTGTTAACCCAGTAAGTCAAAGCTTATAGGAATAAAAAGGGACTGGATAAACATCTGAGCCATTATCAGAATTGGATGAACCCAGGGTATCATTATCTCCAGGACACCCATTATCTCTACAATGTTGTGCTATGGTGTGGCACTAAGAACCAGTTTCTGCCTGTGTTTCAGATCCCACTAAGTTCTCAAAGTGACCTGAACTTAATTGGTGGTAAATGTTTCAGCATCCATTACAGCAGGACACCACTGCATCTTTTGCAAAGCTCCTTCCCTGACTGATCTATTTCTAAGACACATGCCTGTTTCTGTTCCATAACATCTCCTGCCTACATCAAACACCAATCTTTATGGCCAAGGTTTCCCACATTTTTTCCCATCAGCTCAGTTCTCGTTTTAAACACAGACCTGCTGGAGACATTTTCAAATAGCAGTGACACTAACTGACAACCCACTGGGTCCTGTTGTTATCCATGGGGTGAAGTTGCTGTTGATAAAAAGGTATTTGCCTGCAAAGCTTTCCCTAGGCACTGGCACAGAGTGAGTGTCCTTGTTATCTGGCAGTGCTCCTGCAAATGGAATAATATGACACAGCAACACCTCGCCATCATTAACAGAGGGGGAAAGAATGCAGGAACTAAATAAATAGAGAGAAATAAATCATCCATAAAGCCTATATATTACATGCAGGAGAGAGAGAGGCAGAAGCAAGATCTTACCAGCTTTGTAAACAGGAGGAACTGCAGCTTTTTCTCTGGTTTTGTTGCTGTGGAAGTTTTTTTTGTTTGTTAGGTTTTTTTCCCAGGTAACAAATGTTCACTCAGCAGCATACCTGGCAGATGGTTGCTTTACCACTCATAATTTATAAAATCTGTTGAGAAAATATTTTCTCAAACTGTTTTTCCTTAACAGAATTTGGTCTTTTCTGTGATAGATTTCAGATACTTAAACCACTCCTGGGTTATAAGGCTGCAGGTCAGAGAAAGACTTGCTGAATTTGTACATTCCTTTTTCACATGCTTTGCAAAAAGATTAATCTACCCGTCCATCTGAAGAGGACAAAACTCTCCTCATGTGTCAGAACTCAATAAACAGAGGGGTAGTTTGCTTTTGTGGGCAAGTGGAAGATATGGAGGTGGTCCCCGAGCTTAGCTGGTGACTTCACTTTCGCTTGGACCTGCACTGACCCAAATAGGCATTTCTTCTAGTGTGCAGTAGCATGAATTAAGTCTGGACTTTACCCTACTGCTATACCTTACCATCCTGAATCAGCATTGTACCAGATCTACTGCTCCGATCTCTGCTGGGTACCATGGGTCTTGTTTGCCCCACAGGAAAAGGGGGTAAAGTTTTAGCCTGCTCTCTGTTAACTCCAGTCTAAATGTGCCCACTTTTCCTTGTACAGAAGTAAGATTAGCCTTTTAGCTTTCTTTGCAGTTGTCATCCATCTTCATTAGTCTGACATTAGATGTGCTTCAGTGCGCATCCATTTGCTGTATCAAATCCAAACTGAGCTCAGTTGGAATGCTTATCACTGTCATTAAGCCCTATGATGCATCCACAGTGTTGTTGGTAACTTTTATGTTAGGAGGATGTGTTTCAAAGTATTAATGAAGTTTGTGGGGGTTTTTTAATGAAACATTTTAAAACACTGAAATATTGTTCTGCTTTGCTGTATGTTGGATGGTCAAAGAAGATTCCAGAGTCTCCAACAAACTGCTCTCATCTGTCTCACTGTGAAAGGGACAGATGTGCTGGGTTTGAGCACTAATCAGCTCATTCCAGCCTGGGCTTTGCCTTGCTCCACAGCACTTCTGGACATTCTGATCCCAAGGCATTTTGATCATGTTCGAGGCAGATACGCAGCTAAGTCCTGAAAATGTCAGCAGATACAAGCAATCAGTGCTTTTTGTAGAACAGAAGCTAAAAATTTTGATTCACCTATTTTCATCAGAGTCACCTATATTCATCTCTCTCTTTGCTTCACACAGGTCCTCAAACGCCAAGGTTATGATGCAGCCTGTGACATTTGGAGCTTGGGGATCCTGCTGTACACCATGTTGGCAGGGTGAGTGACGAGGCTCTCCTAGAGCAGCAGTCTCCAGCAGGCTCAGCACTGCAGCACTGATCAAACCCGAAAGGAGTCACGGATAGGGATTCTGGCCTCCTTGAGAAGTTGTATAAAGCAAGCAAATGAATGTCAAAACCTATAATTAGAATCAGCTTTTTCTAGAATGCATAAATATCTTTGATACTTGACAAATTGTTTAGGTTTTTAACAGAAAGTCCCTGTAAGCATGCACTGAGACTTAGACT
The DNA here is from genome assembly GCA_036630365.1 of Acanthiza pusilla. NCBI lineage: Eukaryota > Metazoa > Chordata > Aves > Passeriformes > Acanthizidae > Acanthiza > Acanthiza pusilla. The sequence goes on along the minus strand of JAXCHO010000023.1, from coordinate 4,763,421 downwards.
CCTAAGGGGTTCACTACCACTTAAGCAGTGTGGAAGCTTGCCATTAGGAGAGGTGCACAGGAGTATGAAGAGCCACATCATGTTCCCCTTATCCATGGAAGGATGTTAATTCAGTCTATTAATAGGTGTATTCTCTTCAGCTTCATTATTCTTCATTTGTTATTGTTATTAAAGTTTCTGAGCACCTTTAAAAGCTAGAAAAACCCCCACCCAAACATAGTTTTCAGATGTTATTTGAAAAATATGATTCAGAAAGTAAACTAAGAGATAAGCAAGAATAGCAACAGGCAGCAGAAACTTTTGAGAGGTACTTGGAAAAAATCCCCCTACCAATGTGTTGGCTAAAGTTAAACATTAACACAAGAAGATGCAGGGAAAGACACAGATTGAAATAAGCAGTGAAGGATAAGAGTAAGATGTGCTGGGATGATTGGGAAACCAAGTGTGCAAACCCAATCTAGAGTTATCAGGCCCCTGAATTTCATTTCTCAGAGTATGGTACGTGCACATTTATCACACCTAAGTGCAGCTTGCAGCTATTCAGTGACCTCTCTAAACTGTTTAACCTCCTTCATGATCATTCAGCTGTGACAAGAAGCCTGGATTCATTCCTAGGTTTTATACAGAAAACAAAGAGTTGGACTCTGACTTTCTGTTAGTTGCCTCTCTTGCCTGGTGGATTTGGGTGAACAGCCAGGGGAGAGCAGGGAGCAGTGAGTGGAAATGGCCTCTCTGAAGCAATGACTTGGAAAGGTGCCAGGGGTCTCTATCTCATCTATTTATTCTTGACTACAACTGTGTTCAAGGTCAGCTGAAATATATTGAGGCTTTCTTGGGAAGTCTCCCAGTCTGCTAGGATCTCCAAGAACCTATTTCTACTTGGCTGATGCCACAGACTGCTACACAGCCAGAATCAGTAAAATAAAATTAACACATTACCCACAGTTACATTTGTTTGGTTGATTATGTTCAAAATGCTTCTTTATTAAATGTGAAAAAAAAATCCAAGTCTAGGTGAATCAGAAATACAAATAGCACAACTTAGTGGATATTAAATTTACTGACAGGTGCTAGTAACCTGTATCTCACTTTTTCTGGACTTACCAGAGAAAATAATAGTAACACAACCAGTTGAGGAATGCTTTTTAGGTGCCAGCATTGCATTTATGAATGGTCTTGTTCTTCCTCATCAGAGGAGATGAGTAGGAACTGACTAATATTTACATGCCAGGACTTTTTTCTCCTCCTATCATCAGTATGAGCAGAGAGGGCTCAGACAGCCAGGACTAGAGCACAGACCTGGGGTCCTGGTAATGGAGCTAGTGATAGACCTCAGAGTTTTTGCCAGCCCTTAACTCTAACTGCATCCCTCCTGATAGCTATAGATTGGAATAACATTACATATCTCCTTGGGCTGAACTGCTGTGAAGTCTGAAATGTTTTTAAAAATGAGAAAATACAGTGGGAGGAATTGAGTTTGCTACCAGAAACCGGGTGGGATAGGAAGCTGTGGCCAAACCAACTGTTTAACAATCTAAAAACCACTCTGGCAAGTTTTCAGAAAAGAAAAGACAGATTGAAGGGAAAAAAGAAAAATCCAAAATACCTACTTCTTCCAAACCTACACAGCTGTTCAAGATTGCAGAGTAAATTTTGGCCTCATAGATTTTAGTCAGCTGCAAAAACCTTATTTCTTGTCACTTTCTGAAGACAAAAGGTGTATCCTCTGCATGTGTCACTGATTTTGTAAAGCTGGGTGCATGATACTAGTCATTTCTGACTGGCTGGACAAGGAAGCAACCTATTGCAGGTCATTTCTTTTGCCCAACTGACTATGGTTAACAAAGCATGGTGAAATAGATTAGAAAGGGTTCTTCCTTCTTTTCCTTTTTTCTGTTTCAGATCCTGTTTTTTCTCCTTTATAATTTCTGTCCTTTCTTGCCATTATCAAGGTATTGGTATTGGCAATAAAGCTGTTGGCAATAAAACAGAGTTAAAACAAGAGGTAAAAACCTGACTATTTTTACAAAGAATATTTCATTCCTAAAAAAATTAGAAAAAAAAATTTAAAAACAATTAAGGAATCAGTCTTTCCCCCTACAGATCAATATGAGGAACCACCAACCTGTATAGTTTGAGGGAAAGTGAAGCAGCAGTGGTACATTCTGGAAACAAATTCCTGTTGTAATCAGTGGCAGTTAATACTAGAACCTAGAAATAATATACTTTCAAATTACATAGCTTTTTTCTCTCTCTCTTTCTCTTTTTTTTCTTTTTCTTTCTTTTTTTTTTTTTTTAAATAGATTCACTCCTTTTGCAAACGGACCAGATGACACCCCAGAGGAGATTTTGGCCAGGATTGGCAGTGGCAAATATGCTCTTACAGGAGGAAACTGGGATTCGGTATCTGATACTGCAAAGGTCAGTGAATCCTTTCTCAGATTTTCTTTCAAGATTTAAATACCACACAACTCTTCTTTTGGTGCAACTGCACTTTTAAAAGAAGTGTAAGTTTGTCAATGCCACAGATGTATAGTCTATACATGAATCACCTTTTTGCTTCTCAGTTAAACAGCAGCAGGCAGTTTTAATTCCTGTACAGTTCAGTTTAGGCTGCCCATCTATCACAAAGCATGGAAACCCCAGGAGAAAAAAAATGATCTGGTGCTGAGATTTTTAGGCATGAAGCTGTCCACTAGTCTGTGAGACAGGTAGATGGGCAGGAAAGGTGGTAAGTTTCCAGTTGCCTGGCATTAATAAGAAGCTTTGACAGGATGTGAAGATTCTTGCAAGAGATTCCATTTTCAGCAACTATTAGTATCCAATGGAAGAACATTGATGCATTCCACCACAAAACTGTAAGCAATCCTCATAACATATCAATCTTGCTACCAGTACCTATGGGCCTCACAGTGGGTTTTTTTATCAGCTGTCCAGTTTTGAAATTAAAATGTTTAAATGTTGTAGGACTAACCTAATTGCAATTCAGTTGCCTGAGTGTTAGATTTCTATTCCAAGTTTCTCTTGTAAGCATGCTTCGAGGGCAGTGAGGAGATGCCTCCAGATGGCATCCTCCCTCTAGGTGTTTATCACGCTTACACGGTCATCAGTAATTAACACTCTTTCAATAAGATGAATACTCTCCACATTACCTTTTGACTGTATTACCAGCTGAGAGTTGAACATTACAGTTGAAAATTTTGGAGATATGACCTGACACTTAAAGAATATAAAGCTTATCTAAAGTGCGTTACTCTCCCCACTGGACATACTAATGATGACACTGCCACCAGGGGTGGTACTTAGTAAAACCTGTACTGCTATTAATTACTTTTTCCCTTGTACTGTTTTCTTCCTTTCAAACCCAGGACATTGTGTCTAAGATGCTTCACGTAGACCCTCATCAGCGCCTCACAGCAGTCCAAGTCCTGAGACATCCGTGGATAGTGAACAGGGAGTATCTGTCTCAAAACCAACTCAGCAGACAGGATGTTCACCTGGTGAAGGTACCTCCTACATCCTTGCCTCTTCCTTCCTTGCAGAATGACCTGTCATTTGTGTAAATAGTATGGAAAGTGATAGAGGAGTTGGGAAGATTATTTGCCACAGAGGCAAAATTTAATGTTTTAACAGCAAATAGTTTTGACTATCACCTGCTCAGTATTTTTCATTTCAGGCTGCATTGTAATAACCTGGTGGCACATACTGATATTCACCACTTCAAATCTGAGACACTTTAGCTGTCTGCCAGCCTTAATGTTATCATTTCATGGAAATTGTGCATGCGTGACTTTTTTTTTTTTTTTTTTTTTTTTTTTGGAGACTGAATAGGGGAAGGGAAAAGCATCAAAGAACTTAATTCAGCTCAAAGTTTTCTCCTTCTCTATTTTACAGGGTGCAATGGCAGCCACTTACTTTGCTTTAAACCGAGCACCTCAGGCCCCAAGGCTGGAGCCTGTATTGTCCTCCAATCTGGCTCAGCGGCGAGGCATGAAAAGACTTACCTCTACCAGATTGTAGCAGTACCCCCAAAAGGCCTCCTTGAAAACCCACAGTTTATTATTTGAGAAATTCATCTTTACTTGGCTAGCAGAACTTTTTTGGACAACCTGCACATGAAATTGCCAGAACTTGCAGAAGCCCACGTAAGGCAAAGTTCTCATTTGCTACATCATTTCTTTTACATTCCAGTCAGGGTCCTGAGTTTAACAACTTCACAAAGATGTGCCAGTTTTGCCAGTAGCTCTGTTTCTTTACCAAGATAAAGCCAAATAAAATAGGTGAGCTTCATCCTTACCACCCTAAGAAAACTATCTTTGTGTCTGTAAGATGTTCCACAGGAACAGTTTTCATTTTGTTTCTCAAGAAAAGCACTTTTTGCTATGAAGAACGCAATTGGGTTTGAACGCTGTTCCAGCACGTGTCATGATGAAGTGACTTGGCTGGTCACCAGTAGACACCTACGGATCTCCACTCACCCCAGGAAGGCTGCAGATAATACCTTCTTTGAAACAAGTGCTATATGACATGAGGGAGAGCTGGTGGTGGTGGAAATATCTTCTAATTTTGAGGAATCTTTTGCACTTTGCCCCTGCCTTCTCTGGAATGAAGCTAGCACCTCTCAAGGAGAGTGTGCCACCAGCTCTGACTTGCTCAAAAGTCTCAGAGAGCAGAAAACCTCTGAGAAACTCGGTCTCCTGAGGAAAAGAATGGGTCTGATGAGACTGTGGGAAGGCATTCATGTAAAGCAGTGTGAGTAGGAGCCTGTGGATCAGGCAAGAGAAAGGTGTCTGGTCTTGGCCAGGTCTGGGAGGATTAGCTGAGGGGGACTGGGGCACAGAAGAGGCAGGGAAAGGTGTGGGTGACTCTGAGGACAGTAGGCAAAATGGCCCATGGCAGCAGGGTGGGGAGCACTGCCAAAGGCAGCTAGTGTGCAAACTGGGGCTCCCTCTCAAAGCAGGGGACAGTCCCTCTTCAGCGACTGGTGCAGAAGAGGGGGATGGCTGGGCTGCCCGGGGGCTGAGTGGGTCAATGCAGTTGTCCATCCATGCCATCACCCAGTCTGCTCACCAAGAGCAGTTCTGGCAGACCAGAGTGCCACCCTGGAGCAAGAGAGGCCATTTCCAGTCTTTACTCCCTGCCCTCCCCTGGCTGTTCACCCAAATCTGCCTCCATCACCCAACATTTCATGTCCCTGCCTGGGTGTTCTGCTCTAGCAGAGCTAAACTCCCCGTGCCACGTGTGTGCAGAGAGTACCCACCTCTGAAGAGCTCAGCCAACTCTGTTACAAGCTTTAATAATAATAAATTATGAGGAGAAATGGGAGGATGCTCTGCTTTTATATTTATATGAATATGTACATGTGTATTTATATACATATAAAACAAAAATTCTGTGCCCTAATACCTGGATTTTCCAGGTCCAGGGAAAGAAAACTTTTGTTGAAATGGTCTCTTCAAAATGGACTTTTTTCTCATTCCCTGGTTTCAAAGAAAGCAAGCAAGGTTTGTGGTGCCGGATGTGAACTATTTTTTTATTCTTTTTCTTACCCATCTTGGCTTATGGTGGTCACAAGCTGACCGGGATTCTTCTTTGTACTGCTTATGTTAATTTTTATTTTCTGAGTGAATTTCGTCACCTTGAATGCTTTGTGGGAAAAGCTACTGTGCTGTGTTGGCTTTTTTCTGTTGTGACAGGGAAGGAAAAAAAAAAAGAAAAATGTGAACATGGAGCTTCATGTGCTAGACATGGTAATTTTTGCTTGCTGGGTAGTTTGTGTATCTTGGTGCTGAACTGAAATTATCAGATCACTGCCTCAAAGTGTCCAAGGGGTTTCATTTGCTATAGTAATATTCTTCCTAAAACTAGCTCTGCTTCAATGTTGACTGGAGTTTGTTTGCATTAGTCTATTTTAAAATTTAAATTTATTCGTATTAATTTAAACTGATATTTAATGTTCAAGTTTATGTGCTGTGCACAGAGCAGCGCTGCAAAGCAGCTCTCCTTGAAGCCCTTCTCTTTTCTAAAAGAAACAATGCTGTGAAACTTCACACAGAGGCTGTCGGCTGGGACTGATGAGTGCAAGCGCGCAGGTGGGTGTGTCTGGCTGTGTACACAGCTGCCCACTTTCTCCCCTCTGGCTAAGCTGTGCTTAATGTCAGCTTTTTGCTGCCTTTAGAATTTTCTGCTTGTTAGAAGTTAAGCCTCACATCTTTCTGCTAACAGCCCACTGCGAGGATATCCAGCGACAGGGATATCCTGGCTGGTGTAGAATAGCTCTGGCCAAGCCTTGTTTTCCTCGAAGTGACTTCTGTCCTGCAAGAAGGCAAGGTGGGCATAAGGATGCAAAGCGCAAGCTGAAGGGAGGGCTGGATTTTCTGGGGTCCCAGCTGATATGTGTTGTTTTAACAAAATGTATTTTTAATGGTCAGAGTAATTGTATTGTATGTGGGCAGAAAGAGTGTTGCAAATATTATGTACAGTTTTTGTCTCCCTCTGCGATTTCCTGGTCATCTTGCATTGCCTCAGTTTGCTTTCTCTCACAACCATTGGAAAAAGTCTAATTCCCTCTAGATATACTCAGTCTTAATTCTTTGAGCATTTTTTCGTATTATTGTAGGCCGAACTTACAGGATGTTGCACTTCCCAAAGTTTAATGGTTTTAATCTCACCTCTTTCTGATCCACCAACTATTAACATACAGACACATATGAACTGATACATCTTAATGCTCATTAATTATTTTATAAGCCTATAAGTAACTATAAGCTCATACACAGAGTGGGCTTTTTTTGTTAAGGTTTTGTTGTCAGTGCATCCATATGTGTCTATATGTAAATACATGCACAAAAAAGGTGCTGTCCCAGCTTGTCCAGTGAGGACAGAAGTGTAGTCAGTGGTTGAGGTGATACTCAGAGACTGTTGTCTGCAGTGTTCTTTGAAATATGTCATAGATAATGGTAGTGATTATTCCAGGTGTAGAAAAAAAAGCTGTGCCCATCCATGGAAGAAACTGTCCCATCCAGCCTCCCCTCTCTCCCAGATGTGCATCCCCATGCACTTCCAAAGGCAGATCAGTCTCCCCTCTGCAGTCTTGCCATGGGAGGTGTTCTTCTGAGGGTTTTATCACCTGATCCAGTCAAGGGAACCTGATTGAACCATTTTAATATTTTCTAAGCAAGTTTTAACAGCAGATAGCATTTATAAAGCCTATTTCAGCAAATGACAAGTGACCCTCACAGACACGTAATTAATCTCTACATTTGAAAAAGAAATCCATCTGAGAATAGATTCTGGTTTGATTCTCCATAAAATAATCTTCAGCAGCTCCCTGAGAGCCCAGGGTGCTGGGGACAGCCCAAGCACAGAGAGATGAGTGAAGCATGTCATGTGTGACATGACGTCATGACATCACATGTCACAGTCTTACAAAGTACAGACTGTGTGTTCATGTGCTTCTTGTAACCTTGGGTGTAATAGTGGGCTCTCTTTTCAGCCAGACCCTTTCAGCTCTCTCTAACAACTTGTACCCAGCTCTGGTACCTCCAAATACATCCAAACTTCGGTCAAGTATTCAATTGCTGTGTGTCTATGATAGGAATTATGACAGGGCTTGGATCATCCCCTAAGCCATGGATAGCACAAGGGTTTCTGATGCTGCTAGTCTACTGAACTTATGCCAGCATGTGCAAGTGCTGACACTTGCTGACACTAAAAATGGCAGGCAGTCACTTTCTCTTGGCTTCAGCTGCTCATCTGTCCTTTCACACCTCCCTTAGCCAGGTCACCATAGGGCAAAGCAAATGTTTGTGCGTCAGAACAAATGGCTGGGGACAGCAGGAAAGCAACAGAATCAGTTCAGCCAATAGTGCTGTCAACATATTGGAGTGGCTACAAGTTCAGTGTCACCTCTGTCCCTCTGTTTCTGAGTTATGCTGAGCAGAGCCCAGGTGTGGCTCAGAGTCAGGGCTATAAATGAGGTGATGTTTGTACAGCAGCAGGTTCCCAGTGCCAGGCCCTGTGCACAGAGACAGGGGACAAGTCCAGGCTTCTGAAAATTGCCCACAAGTTCATATAAACTCCCTGTAACCAGAAGGTATAGGGCCATAGATGGCATGTCATGGGGAAATAATGTTGACTGTATGTATTTTTGCTACCACTCACTTAATAAAATGATAGGAAACACCCAGGGTTTGTTTTTAAGTCATACATTTTTACAGAGGAAATTCTTGATTTTGGGGTGTGTTGCAGCTTTCTTGATCCCTAGGAGTAAGACAGTCAAACACGGAAGAGATGGCAGATTACTATAGCAGAAAATACATCTTAGCTTTCACTGGAAAATTACTTGCAGGCAGGTGTTTTGAAGCTCTCTCTTAGAATGTGTGGATGAGAAATGCCAAAGCAAATATTTAGAAGCAAAGTTCCCTTGTTAAACATCCAGAGATGACACTTTTAAGGAAGAGCCATGTGAGCTCCAGGTTCACATATCTGAATCCTAAAAGACAGGCAAGCAGCACAACCCTTCAGATATTCCTTACATTAAAATAAAAAGGCCTAAAATAATGTTAATAAAATGCTTTAGTATACTTTTTTTTTTTAAATAGTAAAATGTATAAGCCCATTTTTCTTTTCCTCTTTTGAAGCATACATTATTTTCCTATGGAAGTGTATGTTCTTACCTCCTAGCTGACCCTGATCCTAAAATCTTGTGTTGCCTGAAAACACTGCAGCTAAGCTGCTTCTGATACCATACCTCAGCTCCTGTGTGAACACAGTCCCACACTCTGCTCTCCGTGTCTGTCCACAGCAGACACAACCATTGTGCACCCTCTCCTATTCTGAAAGTTAACAAAAATGTAAGAATTTAAACTCCAAAGATAAAGTGAAATTAAAAGTAAGGCTCTCAGTGTGTACAGAACTAAAACTCTCAGTATTCAGGTGGAGGGTGGATTGAAGTCTGTGCAGAACAAGAATGTTACAGAGTTAATAAAGTCACAGCAATTCTTAGAGCCAAATTTTAGCTAAAATCTCTTCGCAGATTTTTGTGAGCCTAGACCTTGCATTTCCAGGTGCAAATAGGTGAAAACACATATATCAACCAGCATCTGACCATGCATGTCATCACAAGGCTTGCACATGAAAATGTTTTGCAGCCCAAAGTTCAGGGTCTAAAATTAAGAATTTGGCCCTTTCTGTCATCCCATGTTGTGTAAACCATGATGTTTAGTGTTGAGCTGTTCAACCACTGCTTCCTGCTTTGGTATACACAGTTAGAGTCTACTTCTGCTCCATTATGTCAGAGACGCTATAGCCTGAAAGGAAAACGAGGAAAATGCAGAAAATGCATGCCCTTTTTGATAAAGGCAGATTTTGAAAGGAGAGACTGGAGATACACATTCGAAGTGCAGAAAATGAAAACCAGTTGCTAAAAGATTGTTTCTGATTTGCTACCCAGAGCCAAATCTTGCTGCCTTTGCTCCTGTGTTAATTCCTTAATCCATATGAACCTGCAGAGACTCTAGAGGGAGAGCTTGGAGTCAAGTCTTCTTTCCTGTTGCAGTAGTGGAGTCTGGCCATTAGGTGATGATGTGTGTAAGGGATTTACTTGGGTAGTATTAAATTAATTTGACAGAATATGAACCATGATCTAGCACTTTGTTTACAGGCTCCATATTCATGTTTACAAAATGATGATTTCTGAGGCTCACGCTTTTTATGTTTCCTGTATGAAAAGGGCAGCCAGTGTACAGATATTTGTTATGTTTACCAGCGTTTCTGAATAGATTTTTTTTATAGTACATGGTTTTATGAAGTGTAATATTTTTATAGCAGAATGATGATCTTTGGACTTTCTATATTGTTACCTACAATTGTTTGCAAACAAGCTCCTTGCTCCCTTTTTTCTGTGCACTGTATCCCATGTTGCTGCTGCTAATGTTGCTGGCCTCAGCTGCTGCTGCCCCACCATGACGTGGGCTGATGGTATTGTGAAACTGTGCAAACTAACTTCAAAGAGCTGTGATTGTGCTGAAGGGCTGGCTCATGCTGGGTTCCTCCTGGCAGGAGGGATGGGGAGCTGTACCCTACCAAGGCAAGAGTTTACTGTGGATGGCCCCCAAGGAGAAGCCTTAGTGCTCACCTTTGTCTGTATTCTGCCATTTTGGTTTGGCATGCCCATCCTTTCCTTTCTTTATAAAGAAATAAAAAGAAAAACAAAAAGAATCCTGCTTGTTTTTGCATAATTTCTTTCCAGTTCCCAAGCACTGGCCATGTTTGAATGCCATGTGCTGGTCACAATAAAAGCACACAGTTACCTATTCAAATAATATCTGGAGCTGTGATCTCTGTGCAGCCTGAATACTCGAACCTCTGCTTTGGGAAGTGACAAGTAAGCCTTTAACACCCATCAGTCAGTTCACCCACTAGACAAATACAGGGTTTCAGTGCCAGACAGATGAGTGCTTCACACAAGCTGCCTCAGCATGAATTTCCCTTGCCCCCTTGAGATCTTCCAAGGTACCATTCCTTTGGAAACTGCTGGTTGCTGGCAAGCAGCTTGCATAGCCTTTTCTGCTTGCTGAACTTACTAGTGACGACAAAAGCAAAATCAGCCTCTTACTTTGAGGGATTGGTTCTGCTTCCCTGGCAGTACCACATCTGAGCCTGCACACAGTTACACTGGCGCTCACGTCTGAATTGTCATCAGACCTGGCAGCATCACAAAGGTGATGAATCTGGCTCAGATTCCTCACAGGAACAGCATGTGGTACCAGATATGGAGAAACAGCATATGATTTAGATCCAAGCAAGCAAAACGGAGCAAACTTGCACTTGAAGAATGCTATTCATAAGATTTCTACTCTGACCATAAGCAGCCTCAGGCCTCTGTTGTCCTGCCAGCTGCTCCTGTCCTACTCCCACTTCTGTCCTTCCTTTCTTTTCTCTGTTCATGAAAAACTTCCTGCTCCTTTAGTCCGCATGGTCCTTCATCACTGGAGCATGCATGTACCTTCCCATCATCTTCCTCTACACCCCAGCATGTACCATGAGCTATTCCACCTTTCTCTTACCAAGTTTCTGTCCCACAGGTCCACCTTTTGGTTTTTATAGCCTCTTCTGCTGGGCAGCCCAATAAATCTGGTACACCTGTCTTTATAGGCCCAGTGGTTAAAAAAGGAGGCTTCTCTGGAGAACCATAATTATATACAAGAACATCCAAATAGGACAACTGCAGAGGGAAAAACCAAAAGAGATCCAGGCCTTCTCTTCCATTTCCTCTTCTAATTCCTCTGGTAATATGACCAAGATCAAGGATGAGTGAAGTTCAGCCACTGTTGGCCATACATAACTTTTCAGAAGACCTGGTTAGGAAGCCATGGGTCATGCCATGCCGTGGGCAGGCAGATGTGAGTCTTTCCCTCCAATGCTAGTAAATGAATAAATGACATGCCTAAGAGGAAAGCTTCCCAGCGCATACTCAAGTGCCTGATCAAGACATAGCCTTTTTAGGAAATCTGCACTGGCGACCATCTTAAACCCCTGCATTAATGAGCAGTAACCATGTTTTTTCCTCCTGAATGGAGAGGAATACATTTGTTTAAATTTTTTTAAAATACTAACAAAATGGTAGCAAACCACCCCCTGTAAACGACAACCTGTAATTTTGCTCTTTAGTCAACATTCATTTCTTTCTTGTATCTTTCCCCTTCTTTATCCCATCCCAATTTGCTTCACCCCCTTTTCATGTCCCACAATGAGAATTGTCCTGAGGCTCAGAAAGTCCTGTTATATGCCTGAAGGGCATCGTATTTAAGGGCAGCACAACTGCTGGCTGAGCACCTCGAGCACTACAGCAAGGCAAACAGGAAGCAAAGATTCTGCATTAAAACCTATGAAAAAGAGCTGAAGACAAGGATTTAAGGCTATGTCCAGCTTTTAAGGTTACTCATAGACAGCTTCAGTGCACTGACTGGCAAAGATGCCATGTTCCAAGTGCCTGGAGGCAAGATGGAAGAAAGGATTATCTGTCCATTCATCTAGACGGACTGGAGCTCTCACTGTTTTCTAAACAACCAAAGCTGGCCTGAGATCAATTCTATTTTTTGTTGAGGAAATTAGTTTATTAAGAGGCTGGTGACTCACCATCTGTGGTAAGCCTGTGTGTTGTTCTGGCTTGGCACGCTCTCGCCTAATTGATTCTTCCTGTCCTTCAGGTTCTGTGGTCACCGGTAAAAATAGCTGCAGCTGTAAAGCCTTACACTTTCCCTAGTGTAGAATTTTGCAGCTCCAATTTTAATGATAGTCTCCTTGCTAAGGCATGCAAAGGAAGACTTGGTGATTTCCAGTGCATTTACCCAGACTTTCCAATTGTCATGTTATTGTCTGAGTTCTTGTGTCTATTGCAGGTTCTGTTGTGATCAGTTATTTGCTTTACTCATCCATTTATTTATTTCACCTGTTGGTGTTAAAACAATTTACCCTTTAGGAACATCAGCTGATACAATGGAGCCTTAAACACAGAGAACAGAAACAACCTGCCATTCACTTCAGAGAAGCGATAAGAGTCACCCATTAGATTTTAGAAACTTGGCAATGCTGGTCTTTTGCTATCTGGTCTCACTCCAGCCTCCAGTTTGCTGCCATCAGTTACGCTCTTGAGTAGTGCTGCACATCAGCTTCAGGGCTGCAGTCTTTCTCTTGGGTCTGTGAACTAACACACACAGGTACAGAGTTTGTCCAGGATGAGCAACATGCTCCTTGATGTGTTGATGGGTGGGAATAAAGTGGAATACACAGCTGAGATGTATGCATGCCTTTGGCCCAGACAAAAGAAAGTGCATGCTCAGCTAAGCAAAGGTGAGGATTATTTATTCAGATGCAAATTGTTATTACTCTCCCAAGCCCAGGAATGACAGCAGCTTTCTGAGAAGCTCATGTCAGATATCCAACATGCACATTCACACAACTTGCACAATTCCCAGTTCCAAGAAGTCTCCCAAGTAGCTTCATATTCTTCTATAATTAGATAGGCTGTTAGGAAAAATGCAATGTTTGTCTTTGATGCAGGATGAGTTGTATATTATTATGTCCACCAACATATGCAAAAATCATTGATCAGCGACCTCTAAACTTGGTATATTTTTCTACTGTTTAATAGCCATTCAAGTCAAAAATATCCTCATTGTTATGCAGTCAACACCTAAAACCTCAGTCCAAAACAGGCTAAGTGACTCCCTAAGTCACAGAAGCTTTCTTCCAGATTATGTTTCATTAAGTAGAGTGCCTAACTGGGGAAGATACATTGGCAATATCCTGTACTTAAATGCCAGTCTTCTCAAAACTTTTAGTCATATAATCAACAGGCACTTGATTCTCTTAGAAAGCAATCTGCAAGAATTACAAGAAAAACCTCACCATTGTAACTGGAAGCTTCATCCCTGGCTTCTAAATTAAAGTGGAAGAAGAGATTAGGCAGTATATGTTAAAAGTAAGAAAATGTCATGCAAACCCCACCATTCAGGCCTCGAGTGTCATTTTTTAAATGGCACCAACTAATATAATTTTAATATATTCAAACAGTCCAGAGTTCAGATGCAGGGAAAAAACCCAAAATGCCTGCCAAGGAGATTATTAAAGACCTTGGACTGTTCACCTTTGCTTGGAGAAGGCTGAGAGGTGATTTGGTTATTGTCTACAAGAATCTTCACAAGGAGAAAAATCCCATGTTCTGGAAGCACAGAGAGACAGACTAGAGAACAAAATCAGGCAAATTTCTGGGTGCAAAATTCATGCAGCTGCAGAATGGAGATAAGGTAAATGTAGTTTTAAAAGTGAGGCTGTTATTCATTGGAACAAATCATCAAAAGAGAAAAGGGTTTTTTTCGTTCTCTTTGTATTCCTTTTAGTAATATCCCTTAGCAGACAAAAGGTTAGTCCAGAAGCAAGTGGATGACTTCAACAGCCTGTAGTAATCTGGAAATCAATTCTAAATGCTGTGATGGTCTCTTTGGGCCTCAAATATGATATGCATTCATATCACCCTACCACAAGCAGCTGGCACTGAATGAGTAGATCAGGATTGATGCATGAACTCCAAAGATTAATTCAAAGATATTTAAGTCACAAACAACTGGAACAACCAACTTTCTCTGTTTAAATCTGTATCTTTGCTATGGCACATTTGGAGAATATTTGCTGTCTTTTCACAATATAGAATATTGCTCTGAAATTTTATGATGTTTATGACTGCCTATAATGTTAATTTAGAACAACCTGTCCCACACCATTGGGGAACATGGTGAACATAGCACAACCAGGCAAATGATGTTCCCCAAACACAGTGGAAAAAAATCACTGCCTTAAAATCCAAATAAATTACAATAGCATTAATAGTGCATTAATCCTATAAACCTCAGGAGGGCTTTAAAGAAATAGATGTCAAACATGAGTGAAACTTTACAGAACAAAGAGACAAAAAAGGCTTTTATCTCAAATAAGATCTCCAACTAGAATTGAGCTGTTTAAAAGAGAGTGAAAATTAAACCACAAAATTTTGAATTTTTACATTACCAAGGCCTGAAGCTGAGTGGTAACTTGTGAACTGACTGGCTTTACACAGCTTCTGAACATCTGAGATGTACACTGAGAGAGAGAGAGATAAAGGCTGCAAAATTGTAATCACAGCAACCAGAATATATTTTAAAATTAAAAAAAAAAAAGGAAGGAAGAATAAAATAAAAAGTGTAAATGTTGTCCATAATAATGCCCAACAACTGTTAAAGAAGGTGCTTCTCCAGGGAAAACACTACTCCGCTCCTCTCCTCAGCTTCAAGATAGTGGATATTAGCAATTCCCATAAGAACTATTTTTGGTAAACCTAGACACTAAGGATTACATCTAGTGAGACTTTTTCCAGCCCTGTGACAAACACTGCTGTAGCAGCCTCCTCAAGGAATGATATGACAGAAATTTGCACAGAGCAGCCACTCATTATGGAAGTGCTGCATAGCCACCCCCATCAGGGCACCCTCCTGCAAAGTGACAGTCTCTCTTTTAGTCCAAAGAGCATTAAATAAGCCTACACTGTTGGAAGCTTGCATCACGCTCCCAGAAGGTGGTTGTGTGGGTCTGACCAACGCCAGGCTAAGGAAGGAGCTGATGGGGTTCCCTGCTCTGATCTACAGCACCCTTAGCAAGTATTGGGATCACAGGATTTCCACATGATGCAGAGATGATGCTCCCACTGCCTCCTCCTGAGCTTCCAGAGAAAAGAAGGAACTGCTTTCAGCACGTTATAAAAATGTACTTCTGCACTACCTTCAAGAGGGACACTGAGCAAGAAAGAAGCACTGCAGTCACAGAAGGGGTCACAGTAAGGGCACTGATCTACTCCAAATTTCTTTTTGGTTCAGTTTTGTTGGCTTCCTGCTATGTGTGAAAGGTTTGGCTTCCATTCTACAAGGACTAACACTCCCTCTGCAGGGCAGACACTACTGTCCAGTCCAGGTGCCAAGGATCAGTAGTTTTTGGATAAAGGCTCTCATATTTAATTTATAAGGGGCTTGGCATGCAAAACAAGATCTCTTGCAGAAAAAAAGATAGTCCTTGTGAACTGAAGCTCTAGCACTACCAGCTAATATTAATGTTTATTGGAAAGGTCAATACCCATATAAAGATTAACTCAGATGTCTGTGGGACACAATACTTCAAACCTTTCTAGCAAGAAAAGATCCTCTCTACATAGTTTGGAGGTTGTCGGTAACCACCCAACTCAATTTGGCACACGCACATTTGGGTACATGAGTAAAACACATCCATTCTTTTAAAAGTATACACACTTGAATATCTACCTTTTTTTTCTCTTTTAGGCCTTGTGCAAACCTAAACGACTCTGTGTCGAGTCCTGAACGACTTTTTAGAAGTCTACTATGACCTATTGTTTATTTCACTTTGATCCCAGCAGCTTTGGAAAGGACTTTGGCATGTTTACCTTCAAGTTACTCATCGTGCATGCCCATGGTTTGTTTATACACTGTAGCCTACTGAAATTTCCCCCTTTTCTTTTAGTTAAAGAAATAGGCCAAAGGTGATTTCAGGGTCCCTATCTGGATACACATCAGCAATTCAAAGACCTTTGGCTTCCTCTAGTAAGTCAGGGACACCTTAGATACCATCTTGCTCTCACATTTCTCCAGTGAGCAACAGAAATCTCAGTCCATCAAGAGAAAAACTGACCTTAAGTTTAACACTACCAAGGATACTGTAATTACACTGGAATGAGCTCTGGTGTGATCATGCATTTCTGTCTCAAATGTGATAATCTACTTTTTTTTTTTTCTTTCCCCTAGTATAAGTCTACTAATATTATGCTCAAGGTTTTCCAGTGGCAGTAGTTGAGGTGGTTGTTCTTTAACTGGGGAAAGGCTGAAAGAGGAAAAAAGCACAGAATTATACTTTTCTGTCAGGAATGATCCCCTGCTCCTGGGCATCCTCCAGCCTCACTTAGCCTGTTTAGGCTGAGGAAAGCAAACGTACCAGGAAAGAGCATATGGTAAGTGAATTTATTAGTAGTGAAACTATCATGTTCTACTAAATTTACACTTACTCAGCTCAGTAAAGACCCATTAGTCCTGAGGAAAAGATTACAAGACCAAAATTACTGTCATTATTTATCAGTGTCTCTCAACTTTGACACCTCACTTTCTGCCATCAGTCAGAACCCTGACTTCATCCTTTTCCCTATAATCAGAGGTATGTTGGTATTGGATAAAACACCTTAAGAAGCACATACAAAGCTTGGGGGAAAATCAGTGACTGTTTCCTCATGGAGCACAAGTGTCTCAGCACACACTTTGCTAGGCAGTAACAGAGGAAGCAAATCTCCTCACAACCTTACTTGAGAAGTTCACGTCACATCACTGATAGTCCTTCCTCAGAAACTGAAATTAGTTTCTAAAAATAGAATAGAAGAGGGGCTTTTTGTTGTTTGTTTTTGGTTGGTTGGTTGGGTTTTTTTACTCCTGTTGGATTCATCACCAAGGCAGGTTTTCCATGATGAGGAAGCCAACTCTGCTTTGCAGCCCAGTTTGACACCTGCTAGGAGGTGCAGCCTGCTGATTGAGCATCACCAGCCCTCCTGTTCTGCTCCTCTGGACATAATAATTATAACAATGAAGTGATTATATGTCATTTATCTCTAACAGAAGTTTCCCTAACTGAGTGAAGGAGGAGAATTTTCAAGGCAGTTTTACAAGAAAAGGCTCTCTTACCCCAGCTGACCTGATTGAGCAGTATAAAGTACAGAGTGCACCTGACTGAGCAAGCAGCACTCATCCCTTCCTTCCCAAACACAAGACAATCATGCACAATTGCTTCAGGGATACCAGCAATGCAGTGGTGTGGTACTAGAAACAGCAGTTTGGTTCTTCTTCTCAGAGGGAAGTGGGCACATGACTATTAAAAATGACCATTTATTATAACAACTTCTTAAGAAAAGAGAATTGTATAAGTTAAAAAGCAAAGACAGTTTTAAAGGTCCATTTATTAAATAGTACAATATACCCATGGAGCCCAGTACCTGTATCCACATTACCAATTGCAATATAAATAACTTGTGGATAAACTCATTAATCAGATTTTTTCCCTATGTTTAAAACCTGATTTTTTTCTAAACAACCTTAGCAATATAGCTTTATATTTAAAAATAGAATCTAAAATCTAATTTGAATCATTATTATATGAGTAAAGTACAAAATGAACTTCAGCCCAGAAAGTTATTTTAAAACACTTAGTCTTCATGACAGTAAAACACACATCAACACAGCCATCCCTGCTACATATATTTCAGCAGGAAGTTGGCTTAAGCAATTTCAGCTTCAATTTTGTCTGTCTCTTTTACTAATTGAGGACTCAAAGCAGTCTCATCACATAAAGGCCCCATCCTCCAGCTGCCTCAGGATTCTGCTGTGCTCATACAGGGTGCATCCTTCATCTACAGCTGGCTGACTTCTAGGAAAAAAAATTCCCAGGAGAGAACTTGCCCTTAAGAATAGTTGTACTGTAAATTTAACCAGGGGAAGATACTGTTTAGGGGTGGTTTTTTTCAGGTTGGTTTGGGGTTTTTCCCACCCCTCCTGCAAGGTTTGGTGCTGGCAGTCAGCCCAGTAGTGGGGAACTGCCCCACCCTTGAGCAGTGGCCTCCAGCCCTCTGAGCTGCTTCTCAGGCACAGAGAAAAAGAACAGCCTCACTACAAACCCAGCTGCCTCTCTGCCAGACTGTTGTACTCTGCTTCTCCTTGTCTGTAGCATTTTGGACATTACATCTTTTCACAGCACAGGCCTAGCTGTTTTCTATGCATGCATGATATAGACCAGAGCCAAGAGCTTGCGTGGTTTCTACCTACAGAGTTTATAATAACAGGAATAACTATGCTAATAAAAGCTTCAAGTATTCAGCCCCACCCAACTGCAATCTAATCATGACAGACAGGTCTTTTTTGCATGTAAGGCAGAGGAAAGCAGTGATAATTGCAATAACTGCCTGAAATACTTGTCTTCTATGCTGACAAAATACTTTCATTTTTCATTGTTATAGGTAGCACGCTTGCTTTAGTTCCTGCTGCCCAGCTGTTGCTTGGCTTGCCTACAATCATTGTTAATCACAATAGCTGCGAATTTGACAATATTTATGTCTTGTCAATCCAATTTTTTTCCAGATCCATCCTGCATCTTTTCTACTTTCCACTTCTTTATTCTGTCCATTGCAATACCCATATTATAGCGCTCTTTTGGCCATTCATAGAGGAGGGTCTTTTTCTTGTGATTTTGTAATTACACCATTGTCTTATTTGCAGGTCCTCAGCTGGAAATACATGTTTTATTTTGCTGTTTGGTCCTAATCAGATCCTACTGAGAACTGCAGATGATGGATGAAATGTTTCTAGCTCCATAATTTATCCTAACTTATCAGGTTTTACATAGAAACATTGGACTGCTCAAATGATATATGCTGATTTTGTGCAATAGTGTGTCACCTCCACGGTCAGTCACAATGGGAACTGTTACCTCTAGAAGCTGCAGCTATATTTTTCAGCACTAAGTGCTTCTGCATTTCAGAAAGTGTTTTTTAAAATGCTTCTCCTTGAGTTATTTAGTTGTTAAGCATTTTTTTCAGTTTTGTTTAGACTAATACTAAAGTAATATTTTTATTAGGATGCCTTTCACAAACATGTCAGAGCTGGCCATGCATTGTACAGATGTTATTAATCATTTCTATACCAGACTCCCTTTTTGGCATTCTCAGGTATTCAATCTACTCAGTTACTGCAGTGTACTCCACGTGGAATAAAACTGCTCGAGCATCATGCCAACATGTAGGGGTAATGCATCTGTAATCAAAGATGCAAAGAGAAATATGTGTCACACCAAGCTGTGCTCTCGCTTGGCTCCGTTTGAGATTGCAGCTGATTAAATGTCATAGTCCATGGCTCGAGTTGATCTCGTCCACCTACCACGTGATTTCTGCCTGCTTTAATGAACAGGTATTTTATTACAAGGTCTAGGAAGATTGTCCAAACAAAGTATCTTTTCTTCATATTTTTCTGTAACTTTGGAGCTACCATAGCAGGGAAATATTAACTCTTTCAGTCCTGAAATCAGAGTTTCTTGAACAACTTGTTTAATTGTTTTTCCCTTGCCTGTCAAGCAGCATTACACATAATGTTTCCTTGCAATTCTTTTCACAGATGAGAAAAGGCGCCACTGTTTACCCCTGAAGATGTTTGTTAAGAATTCTATCAGACACATCTTTTAGGACTGATTTTATTTTCAAGCATAACTACTGCATAGCATTAGTATATTGCTCTGCAAGGTCCATTATTGTGAGGCAGGTAGTATATTCCTCTTTTCCATATGCCCCCATGCATGTGCCTGCAAAAGCATGTCAAGAGGAAGACAGGAGATGCCTGAAAAGGAGAAATATTGCAGGCTGCTTTACTCAGCAGCTGGATCTGCATCCACTAAGGTCAGGAAATGCTAATTCCTGAGATGCAGTTCTGGGATGAGGAGAACAGGAAGGGCCATATGCCCCCTGCAGCTAGGAGGATTGCCCCTGCCACCCCCCCACAGAAAGGGGAAATGGATATGGAGACTCATGTCTGAGGGAGACAGAGTATTCATTTGCTAAACAGACAGACCAATCATCCAACAGCTCACCTCCTCACTGAGGCAAAATTTAAGATACTACCAAATATTATTAAAGCTCATCCAGCCCTGACTACCTTATGTACGTGTTCCTGTGGGCAAAGACACCACCCTAGGTGCACTAGCACTGAAGACTTGTGGAGCCAATGATGAAGGTGCCAGGAATGCTCTCCTCCATCCCCCCAGCACAGGCAGCAGTTCGGAAGAGTGCAGGCATGTGCTGGCAGCAAGGGATGATGAGCTACAGAAATGCTGTCTATAGAAAGCCTCTGTTATTAGAGTATCCCATGCAGAGTAACTGCTGGACAACTGTAGAGTCTATCTGCTAAAAACATGGAAGGAAATTCAAGGCTTTTAAATCTAGTGAGGAAAAGTTGTAGCTTAATGACCGACAGTAACAAAAGTCAGTAAGTGAGTTAAAAATGTAGTGACCTGTCCAAAGGTTGAGGGAAAATAAAGGGAATAACTGGACAGCCTAATAAACTTCAGAAGTATCTCCTTGCAAAGGTCAGAAGTATAAAGCTAACAAGAAACAAAAGAAAGCAATGAGAATGTCAGGAAGAAATTCCAGGAAATGGCAGGTAGGGTATTTGTGAAGATAATCTAAGGGATTAAAGATTGCAGACTGACTGTTTGAAAACCAAACCAGCTACAATTACCTGTTCTGATTAAAAGAAACACAGGAGCTATCCTCTGACATACACAGATTGTCCTATTCACAAACACATAATGACCTAAAAATCAAAAGGGAACAAATAAATAGCGAAAAGGACATATGAGTACTTGAAAATAAATTGTGTCAGCTTGCAGATAATAGAATCAGAAAGGTGGAGCTATGAAATCAGTTTCAACTATCTTGGGACATAAAAGACAAGTAAAGGGGTTTGATAAAAACATCAGAAATTAGAATAAGACAAAGAAATTTACAGTCATTAAAAAACGTAGAAAGAGTTCACAACAAATAAAAGCAGAATTGTGGTAATAAAAACTCAAAATAGGTATGCATTTAGTGTGAAAAAAATAGAAAGAAGTAGAGTTCAAACTAGGAAAAAAACCAGGTGGAATGTACTTTAGGAAAAAAAAAACGTCTAGCAAAGCGTAATGAAACTTGCTCTGAAGTCCATCAGGCCCTCACAGAAGAAATTTGAGATGATCATTGAATTCCCTCTAGGTCATGGAGAGGACAGGGCAGTCCTGCACTGGAGAAGAGCACACGTGTGAAGGGAAGGGGTTATCAACAACCCAGCAAATTGTAAGTCAAATGACCTAATTCTGATATTTCAAAGAAACAAAGAAAACCCACCCCCCAAAAAAAAAACCCAAAACAAAAACCAAAACACAAAAACAAACAAACAAAACCAAAAAAAACCAACCAACAAACAACAACAACAAAAAATTTTTTAAAACACCACAAAGAAAAACCTGCTAGAATAATTTATTAAACTATCAGTTAATGTTCACTCAAGGAACAACACACTCAAAAGTACACCTAACCAACTCATCGAGTACACCTAACCAACTCTCAGCTTGTCGAGACCAACTCATGCCAAATCCAACCTGATTTCTCTATTGAACAGGTTAAAAGGGGTAAAAGAAAAGCTATTAATATGATACATTAAGAGGATCTTTTGTATGGTTTTTTATATTCTTATAAAAAGCCTAAAAAACAGTATGCAAATAAAAGCACTATAAACACGTATAAAACAAAAGCAAACTTTAAATCCTTGCTAGCTGGTTTTGTTGTGTAACTGGTAGAGCCTGTCATGTGGAACTATTTTCTTCTGGACACGTTTCAGGTTAATGATTTTTCCATTAACTACTTGAAAAAAAAAAAAAGATACTCTCATAACTGGAGAAGGGTACTGCACTGCTGGTAAGGCTTTGATTGAGACATGGTGACCCTTGGCTATGCCTTAAGAAAGCTGTAAATACAAATGGAGTAGGCAAGATGTTTAAAAATGTAACAGGCACAGCCTGTGAGAAAAGACTGAAAAAACTTTACTCCAGGAAGAAGGACTGAAGAACAATGCCTACCAATGCAGACAGATCATTTTTTTGCTTCCTACATGGAGTTAAGGAAAAAAAAAAGTACAAATTTTCAGTAAAGGAGAATAAGACTACATTTTTTGCCTTATTATGTAAGGCTAAAAATTAGTTCTCTAACTGTAGCTGTAATATTAAAGACAAAGCCTGGCCATCTAGGATATGTGGAATCCTACCACACGAGAATTTTGTTTGAACATATAGAGCTGATTTCCACAGACCTCCTTTCTGCCAGTGCATGTGGAATCAACTGAAATAAAAGAGTCTTTGAGATCTCATTCAGATTCACATTGCTGCTTTTAAATAGGAGTCTAAGTAGTCCACAGAAATATGGGCTACATTTTGGCCTTTCATAATGCAATACACCCAGGGGATTAGAATTCTTCTGCTCACACAGCGAAGTGTGGGCTGGTTGTGGGGTGTCATATCATATGCTGAATATATGTAGAAAAAGGAGAGGTTACCCAACACTTCTCCTCAGACCTGCTGCTCTCTAAGCAAGCAATGCGGGGAGAAGAGTGAAGAGAGTTTTTTTGTTTGAGCTTTTTTGTACGGTTTTTGAGAGTTTTGGGTTTGGTGCGTGCGTTTTGTGAGGTTTTTTTTAGTTTTTTTGGTTTTTTAAGCTGAGATCCTGCAGGATACGAAGCAGCCACGGCATCCAGAGCTTCTTGCAGAGTGTAGCTGTGCCCCAGGCTGCACTCTCAACCCAGCTCTGGACTGTAAAAACTGAGGCTGCAAGTCTTTGGAAAGCACAGGAGATAAACATCCATTTTCACTATCTCTAGTGCACTGAGCAAAGATAAAAGAATTCGTTTGTATGGCCCAAATTTTCCAGAGGTAGTATTAGCAAGGTTAGAGTTTATCTTCCCTTCTACGTAAGTAAACTCTGCTCAGGTATGAAATAGAAAGTGCTGGTGAGAGATGGGACCTTAGACCACTGCAATTAAAATTACTGAAACAATTATCACAGGATCACAGGACATCTGGGGTTGGAAAGGACCTCTGGAGATCAGCTAGTCCAGCTCCCCTGCCAAGGCAGGGTCACTCAGAGCAGGTGACACAGGGACGCGTGCAGCTGGGTTTGGCATGTCTCCACACAGGAAGCCTCCAGGTCCCCGCCGGCCCGTCCGTCCCGGAGCCCTGCCAGCCGCACGGTGTACCCGGGCCCGCCCGCGCCCCATTCCCTCCCTCACACCCCGCCGGCGCCACTGGGGGCGGGGCCACACGCCGCGAGGGGCGGAGCGCGCCAATGGGAAGCCACCTGCCGCCGCCCCGCAGCCAATCGCGGCCCGGGGAGCCGCCGCGCGACGCTGCCCCGCGGGCTGCGGAGGAATGCCGGCGGCTCGGCCCACGGCGACCCCTCCTCGCCGCGTCGCTTTGCGACGCTTTTCCCCCTCCTCCGGCCGCGTTGCTTTACGGCCCCCTGCCTTTGCCCCTGCCCGCGACCATCTCCCCGGGCCGGGCGCGCGCGGGGGGCGGGGCCGCGGCGGCCAATGGGCGGCGAGAGCGCCGCGGTGACGGGGCGGGGCGGGGGGGTGCGCGCGCTGTCGTAAAGCGGGCGGCGGGCGGCGCGCGGGGCAGTTGTCACCGGCGGCGGCGGCAGCAGCGCGGCGTGAGGCGGACGGGCCGGGCGGGCGCTCCCTTCCCCACTGCCGCCGAGACGCCATGGCGGGGGCGCTGGGCCGCAAGGCCGTGGACTATTTGCGCAGCAAGGAGTTCAGGGAATACCTGATGAGGTGAGCGCGGCGCGGGGGTGGTCGTCGCCGCGCCCGCCGCCCCGCCCTGCCCTGGCGGGCGGCTGGGATCAGCGTCCTGTCCCCGAACCCTTCAGTCCCCCGCAGCCTCGGGGCGCCCGGGACGGGGCCGGACGGCTGGCGCTGGTTGACCCCTGGCGGGCTCGCCCTTGCCAGCGGCTGGGCGGCGGGAGAAGGCCCGGAGGTGCCGCGGTCCCGTCGCGCCTCTTGTTTCGCCCGTCGTCACCTCGGCCCGCGGGGCGGTCGGGGCTGTCACTATCCCGCCTCGGCCCGGGCAAACCGGCCTTGACCTTGAAGCGACGCGGCGCGCTTTGAAGCTGCCGTGGCAGCTGCGCCCCTCTGTGACCTTCTCCTCCCGGCTGCGGTCGCCGGGAGTGCCGCCGCGCCGCGGGCACGGGCTCGCTGCGGCAGAGGTGGCAGCGGGCACAGGAGTCCGGGACCAGCACAGTCTGACCGCTGCCTGCGACAGGGGCAGAAAGAGCCTTGCTCTGCTGTGAGCAGAAGCGAGCCTGGTCACGGATGCAGTCTGAGGATCGGTTATTTGAATCTCTGAGTACGTGTTAGTAGGTACCTCTCTTCAGAGGCTTGTTAGAGACCCACTGTCGTGGGAATGGGGCTCAAGTCACCTCCCAGACAGCTCAATGCTTGTGTCAAGCTTTGTCTTGTGTGCTGTGGTAAGGGATATGGCACTCTGGACTGAAACCACAAGACTGCCTTAACAGTTTTGGCATACTTAAATCTAGTTGAACCACTGTGCAGGAGCAGTCTCAAGTAGGCAGATTCAAGTTTCTATGGCTGACAGGTTGTTTGACAAACGAAACAAATAAAAATGGTCTCTTCTAATTAAGGTCGTTGAGCAACCTTTCACTGTAGCTGTTGCTTGCTATTTTACCTACATCTATTGCAACTGGTGTTTGATGTTGAGCAAGCATGTAGGAGGACATCTGTTTATCTGAGAAACGTAGTCTTGGGTGAAGTAGCAGGAGATGGTGTAAGCCTTCATGGACAAGGGATTATAATATAAAGGCTCAGTAAAGCCTTAAATGTCAGGAGGATAGATTTGAATTAGATATTAGGAAGAAATGCTTTACTGTGAGGGTGGTTTGGCACTGGAACAGTTAACTCGAAGAGGTTATCGACGCCCATCCCTGGCAGTGTTCAGAGCCAGGCTGGACAGAACTTTGAACAGCATGGTTTAGTGGAAGTTGTCCCTGCCCATGGCAGAGGGATTGGAACTCCATGATCTTTAAAATTCTGTGATCCTAAGCAGAGGGCTTGTTTGGCATTTACAGAATGAAGATCCACAGAAACAGTAGGACAAAAAGATGAGTAAAATATGAGAAAGAAGAGAACAACCTTGAAACAAAATAAAAAGTCCAGAGCAGGCTTCTGTGATTCTTTTTGGAAGTCTTGAGGATGACATGTAAGCTGGATAGATGCATATTAGTATTAATAGTTAATTGCAACTAGATTCATATGAAGCATGTAAATGGCCATTAAAACAGTAATTTCTTTCATAATTAGAAAAACAAACAAAGCAAGCATCCAGAAGAGATAACAGCTGCTTCCTAATGCCACCACAGCTACTGGAAGTATCTCTTTCTTCACCAAAGACTGAGAAGGTCTTTGAAATAAACCTTTCAGATATATTTTGTCTAGTCTTCAAACAAGCTATAAAAATGACTGTATTGCAATAAAAAGAGCATTCCACAGAGTTCTGCCAATGTGGATGGAATGTGTTCTGCCTTGCTATGTACAAAGATACCTGCTTAATTTGTATTTCTGTTACTGGGTGTGTCATGAAGGGCTAAAGTCAGTTGCTCCACCTGCTCTGGCCTTTGAATGTTGTTTCTTGCTTTCTGGGAGGTAAGTGTTTAGGTTATTGGCTTTATGTTGAGTTTAAAATTTAGATACCTTTCAATAAAAGCCTTGTCTGTCTTCTCCATATATGAAATGGAGAGTTATTGCTTTGCATTTTTTCCTGAAGGTGATTTCTTCCCCAGACTACAGGACTCTGTCCTGAAAAAGATTCCATTCTTTCTTTGCTCATAGAGCAAAAGTGTCCTTACAGCTCTGAAACGGTGGTGTCTGTTCTAAAAATCAGCATCTAATCACTGCAGGGAATCAAGGCTTTATAAATGTGAAACTTGTTTGTGGGCATTAATGGAGTAAGATACTGTTTGAGATACCAGCTTTAGATTAGTTGACCTTCAATAGAATAGCTGAAGTTACCCAAAGTGGTGGAATGAAGTGCTCCATTATTATGGCTTGGGGCAGTCAAAACTTGCAGACATCTATCGGAATAAATAGCTTCACTTTCAGCTTCATAACCTGCAAACATGAAAGTAGGCATAATGAATGCATGCTGCTTTGTTCAGGTGGATATATCTGGCATTAGAATTGCATTATGTCACAGGTTAGCTTTTGGATCTTGCACAAAGAAACAGGAGAAATTGCTTTTAAAACTATCATTAAAAATCAATTGTTCTGCCAGTTTCACATCTGGCTTTTCACTAGTGGTGAATAATAGGGATCTGAATGACTATAAATCATAAATACAAATTTACCCTAACTGTGTCTTAATGCTTTAAAATGAGCATAGTAAGAATATAAGCTGTAGGTAGACTTTTCCTGCTTCTTGTAAAATGCAGCCATAATGTTAATTTAAAGCTAGCTGATTAGCATATTGAAGCCTGGTAACTCTATGTATTGTGAACTTGAAGTTGCATTTTTTTCTCAAGATCCTAAAAATGACAGCTGTCACTAAAATTGTATTATCTAAGCCCCTAGCAGTAGGCAACTGCATCCTCTTGCTTCCTAACCTGTTGATTTAAAACATCTTCTGAAAAACATCCAGTAAGACAGCTTCCCTCCTCTAAGAGAGAAGACATCATTCTAGACAAGCTGTTGTTTTCTTGAGGTAGAAGCCTAAGTTGCTTTCGTCACATAATGAATTCCAAGGAATCCCAAAATCTGGTAATAGGAAATGAGCACTGCAATTGCAGTCTGCTGGAGCACTTCTGAAACATCTCTTCCTGATGAGCCAGCAGTAATACAAATGTAGCAACTGTTAATATAGAGGGCTTTGAAACAGAGATAGTTCGTTCATTTCCTGGAAAGCCTGAGCACTTAAATTGATTTGATCTGTCTAGGAACTTTCTTTTAATGGAAACAATCTTTGGAAGAGTTAGCATCAGTAATAGAACTACAATTAGCTGATCTTCAGTTCTCTTTAGTAAATCTTTAAACATGAGGACATAAGAACTTTAAAAAAAAAGTACTCTGTAATCTGTGCTAAAAAGTGAAGGACATAGCGCTCGCTTGTTTTGTGTGCTCTGAGAACTGAACAGCCAGCCCTTTTGCAGAAGGATAGTGCCCTTGCCACTTAGGGGATGGCAGTATGGGGAAAACAAATAGTGACAGTTCACCTATATTTGCAGAATGGTCTCTGGCCTATTAATATCCTCATTGCCAGAATGAGGAAAATACATGCAGAAGTTTTAGAAAACTAAATCTTTCCCACTATAACCTTTCTGGAATGAACTGTCGTACCGATATCAGGGGTTGATCAGCCCTGGGTTGTTCTTGTGATGTCTAGACATTTGTATAGAAAGCTGACATGGAAACTGAGTGAGTAAATCTGGCAATTGTTGTCCACAGTTCTGAAAACATTAGTACAATGTTTCCTTTGTCGAGGGACTGAATGTAGTTCTTGCAGTTCTTGGAAACTACTAATTGGGAATGGAGTCACTTTGGAAATAGGTGCATTCACATGGCGCAGTATCCACACTGTTGGATACGGTGCATTTGTTGCAACTCCACTGGCTGCAGAGCTTTGGGCTGGATGCCTGCTTCTGAAAGAGTCTATATGTCCTTGATTTGCCCTCCTCTAGAAGTATAATAACTGTTCCAGTCCCATGTGATTATAAGGACAACCTTGTAAAACCTTAGCCACAGCTGCCTACTCTGTTAAAGTGGTATCTGTTTGATTCTATTTTAGGCTCTCACTTCCCTGGAAACAACTTACACTTTAAAAATTAAGGCTGACTTCTGGTGGCACAAAAACATCCTGCCAGAAGACATATCTGAACTTGTTTAGTAACGGTTTTATGAAAACATTTAAGTTACACCTGTCTTGTGAACTTCACTTCAACTATTGCTGCAGATCAATTAAAAAGAAAACAAAAAACAAATGGCTGGAACTAGTCAAGGGCATCCTGAAAAAGCCCCTTGAACCAACTGCGGCTTGTAGCAAAGACTCACTGAAATGCACGTCCTGTGTGATTTCCTAAGTAGTCTTGACTGCTCCATTACCATAGCTATTTATAAAGCTGTGATCTAAGAACATGGAAATCAGTGTGAGGGAAGTGATATTACAAAGTGTTCTGCAACTCAGGGCAGCGCTAGTCTTTCTATTAGCCTCCCTATTTCTTATAAGAAATGCTTTCTTGTTACTCATAATTCAGAACTAAGTCTTATCAGTATCTTTGTTAGAAAGGTGTTTAAAAGTTCTGAAACAAAGGCTTAGTAACAAACAACCTTAAATGTGTGCTGTAGTCTTGCTTTCATGCATAGATCATTTAGTTATTACATAAACTGGTACCTAGATGATCACTTAAATGAACCCCAGACATGACTGAAGTGTAATTGCATGTATCACTGAGAATGTGTTATAGATCGTGTTTGGTACAGCCACAGTTGGCCTGAACTTAGTGACAGGAAGATATCTGGCTATCTTTAGTTTGACCTACTTACATAAGTATACAGATAATTCCAAGCAACTTCAAAGCTTTCATTGAAGAATTTTAGCCATTTAGCTTTGTCATGACAAACTTTGATGGCTTTTATCATCCTTTAAACTAGTTGGATGCTCTGAAGGGTTGAATATCTTCCACAGACTATAATGGGATTTTATGTGGCTGGGAAAAAGAGAGCAGAAAACACTTGTCACAGTGACAGCTCTTGTGGGAAATAGAATTTTTTTAACACTAATACATTAGACAAAGTTAATGTCGTGACAGCTTCCTGAGTTCTACCTATCTTCTATTTGTGGTATAATTCTGTCTATATAGATTATGAAAGAGACTAATGTGGTTTTTTTTTTCTTCTTTCTTTCATGTACTTTTTGAATGGAAAACAATGATGGTGCACTTGAACAGTACGGTAAGAAAAGGGAGGAGATTTCTGGTTTCACATTATTCCTGACTTCAGTAACTTGCTTTCTTTTTCCCTCAGTACTGTTACAACTTTGTGTGAAAAGCATACTGCAAACCCCCAGGAGCAATGCGCTAGGAATATTTAATTGCAGGTCTGAGGTTAAGGTGACCAAATGTTAGCTACTTCAAAATGTCTTAAAGGGGCTTCATTTTTTTTCTGTACTCCTTGCTAAGGACATCAGAGTATGGAATACATTCTTCTACATAACAGTAATACTGGTACATAACGAAACTATCTGGCTTATCTTCAGTGGCCTTTAGGCCAGACAATAAATGTACATCTTAGTTCACACTAGATTCTTCTGTCCTGGAGCCTTTCAGTTTTCTCGTGAAACTGGAAGTGGGTATTTTATGCCTGTTATACTGTGAATTATATA
Source organism: Acanthiza pusilla (assembly GCA_036630365.1). Taxonomy (NCBI): domain Eukaryota; kingdom Metazoa; phylum Chordata; class Aves; order Passeriformes; family Acanthizidae; genus Acanthiza; species Acanthiza pusilla. The sequence goes on along the minus strand of JAXCHO010000023.1, from coordinate 4,733,832 downwards.
CTTAGGGAAGATTTGCTCTTCTACCTAGACAAAAGACAAACTGTATAGGTGTAGTTTAATTCTTGTGTTTGGAGGCTTCAAAGGGCTGCCTGCCTGGAGGCTCTTAAAGCCTGATAGCCATCTCTGGTGAGAAGGTTCCAAATATAACTTCTTGTCAGCAGAGAAAAGCTACTGCTGCAGTACTTTTGTTAACTGATGATTCTTCAGCTTGCACAGCCTGAATTTGAGTGGTCCCTAATCAATAATGTATTATTTGGTTATGTTCTAATTGATTAAGTAAAAATGCCAGGGTGATTTAATTTACTCTTCAAAACAGAAGTTGTCACTCAGATTCTTAAAAACTGTAAATATTTCATAGATTAAAAAAACCAAGCTTAATTTTCATAAACTACAGTTGTTCATGAGACCCCTGAAATGACTATAAAACTATCACTAAGTATGTGTAGCGCTTCTCCACTTAGTTTGCTTTGTTGTGTTGATGCTTACACAAGGTGTCTTCTGTTTTCACTGTGCAAATAATTGTGGTTATGACTAGCTGTTTCTGGTCCTCTTATTGTCCTTTAAGACTATTTAAATGGCTGCGTTAAAACCTCTAAATCAACATCTTGTGTCCTGCTGGCTTCATTTTCTTGAATGTTCTTGTTCTGCCACTACATATCTTGTGCGTAAGTGGTGTTGTAGATACACATAGGCGTACAGTGTAAATACCACATATTCATGCAACTCTCCTCAGTTATGGCATATTACCTCTGGTGTGCTTGAGAGGCTTTAACCATTACAGATGTCAATTTTCTTATCGGTAGGAATATAGCAAACAAATGTTTGTATTGCATTCTTCAGAATACTGTTGTTATACATCTGAATTTGCAGAAATACCGTATTGTTTTCCATATTGCACTGAAGTTGAACTATCAAAGCAGTGTGTGTAACATAAACTCACTTTTTTCTTTTTTCTTTTTTTTTTTTTTTAAGTGAAGTTTCTTGTATTGCAACTGCAGGAAGCAAGTGTGGGTTTTAATCTGTAGTGTTACAAGTTAGTATCCAGACTGGCAAGAGTATCTTAGACTTAAAATTGCAAGAAATTTAAATACCCCCTGAGAATACCAAATCATTAAACATGTTACAGTTACAGAAAACTTCAAAAGAATGGATGTAGTTGGTATTCTGCAAAGTTTTTTCTTGAAAGGTTCATCTCTTTTGTCCTATCTGGCCAAGTGACTTCTGGGAATGAGTTTCCATATAGAAAAAGCTGATGCAAATAGTGTGCATTTTCTGTGGAAGGAATTCTAGTGAAGCCTGTTTGCTCATAATAGTAGAGGAAATAGAACTTATGATACAGTTTTTCTCAGTTTAGAGTCTTTTAGATAATACTCAGCAAAATAAACTCTTGTCAGTTTTTCTGACTTGATTCTTTCCACTTCTTGTCTCTGTTTTTCTGTGTACACACCTGTTGCTATCTTCTCTCCTAGGATGTCTGTTGAATCACGGAGTTTAAGTAATCACTACGGTTTTTCAGCAATTGCAGATGAAGCTCAGGGGAACAGTTTGGTTTGTGTGCTGGCCCTGCTCTTTCAGAGAGAGGGTATAAGCACTCACAAGAAGATGCTTGCTGAGCATTTCTTCATCCTCGGCATAACATGAAAACAGCTTCAGTTCTTCACTTCATCAGGGCCTTACATTTTCATTATATTTTGAGGAGTCTTACTTGAAAGAGAGAAATGCTAATTCTCTGCACAGAAGTGAGCTATAAATCTGAAGTTATTATATGACAATGCCAATCAGATGCTTAATGATTGCTGGGCTATAATTACACAAAATTCTATTTCAAGGGTCTTACAGTAGTTCCTCTCCAGAATAGGTTCCTTTTCCTTTCCTTCTGAAGAGTAAATCCCACTAAAAGAAATGTTTAGTTTTTCTCTCTTACATTAAAAATAGTCTCTGTCTTTTGTTGGAATTTTCCCCATAACCCTGTCCTCTGTAATTTTATTTGGCTAATAAAAAAACTGTAAGAAAACTGCAGGAGATCTTTATTTCTGTTAAGCTTCATTTTTGTTTTCCTTCTTCGTAGCACTTTTGGGGGCCAGTTGCCAACTGGGGTCTTCCTGTTGCTGCTTTTAATGACATGAAGAAATCTCCAGAAATTGTTAGTGGCCGAATGACATTTGGTAAGCCAAACTTCTTGTTAGTAAACTGACTCTTGAACACAGTTTCTGTCTTTAAAGCAGTGATATGATTAGGTGTTTGCAAACTTGTGATTAAAGCCGATGCAGATATCATGTATCTTGTTATATAATTTCAGAGGCCACTTAAATTGAGGTAATGAAAAACTCCAGGGCTCTTTTTTGAAGAGCTTTTCAGTAATTTGGGAGGGGAGAGTGAGGCAGGTCTTAAGCCTTAGCAGTTTTCAACACCAGACTGTCTCTTGAAGTATAACTCTTGTGTTATCTTATACTATTACACACACTTGTTCAAAATTCATCTCTTTACCCAGTTTTATTCTTTGTATAAAGAACAATGCTGCTTTGTGGTTAGTGTGAGATTTAAACATTTATCATCACTGACGAAGTGTAGAAATGGTAATGCTTCATCAGCAGGGTGCAAGAAGCAGCAAAGAAGACTTTAACTCCTTTCAAAGCAGTTGCCTATGAGAGACTAGTGTGGCTCTCAATGAGAAATTATTTTTAAATGAGAAATTATTTTTAAATGCATAAGCAATATTTTTCCACCTTTCCTTGGAACATGTGTAATTTTTGCCTTGATGTCAGTGTCTATTTTATGTTCAAATTCTTTCCTAGGGTCAGAAATCTGTTAGCTTTAATTTATTAGCTTAACTTTGGCATTATGTCTCTTCCTTAACTCACTTAATAACTTAATTCTAAGTAATTCTTCTTCCCACAAGCAAAATACCTTTGGCTTAAGGAATTTTATAGCCTCATCATCATTAGGCTCTGCTTAGAGTAATTCAGTCCCTTAATCAGCTTCCTTGAGACAGAAAACTAGTTTAAATAATCTCCAGCACAGTGAAACTGTTTTGCACACAGTGTTTTGGTGGCAGCTACCCAGCTCAGCAGTGTTGAGCCAGCTTTTTAATTTTTGCAGGTATATATAATTTGGTGTGTGTACAGAACCTGGGAGATGAAAAAAGAGTATTTGTACTTTAAAAAAGGCTGTTTTCCTTGAACATTTAATTACCTTTTTATTTTCTTTAAGCCTTACAGAACTTTACAAAACTAGTGAATTCTTGGGTTGTAATTTCCTGTATTTAAATGAAGTTATGGTAGGAGAATAGATTAAAATAGTTTCTCATCTTTCTGGAAAGCAAATGACAAAGCTTCATGTTTCTGAATGTTCATGATTTCCTGGGCATCAAAAACTCCTGACTTTAAAGTCCGTCTTAATGTGTTTCCAGAAAGAACTGTATTTAACTAATTAGTGTCTTTAAAAATACTTTTTCTTAGAAATTGTCAGAATAATTGTATAGGACAGACCGTGTCTCATTGATATTAACACTTATTTTCTGGCTGTGATAATTTGGATAGTAAACTAGAAAGACTTCAGTTGCATCACAGGATAGTGCATGAACATAATGAATTTTTATGGAAAGCTGCAGTCATGTAGATTTTCTTGGGTAGCAGAAATGAGCACTCTTGTGTCTTTTCTTGCATTGGATCCTCAAAGTGGACATGTTTGTAGGGCTGTTGGGAAACTCATTAACAGTAACAAATGTGCTACCTGTCATTACATTTTACTAGTAGTAAAACTATGACTCAATGAAATGCAGGTATTTGCAATCTCATAACAATATCTATCATCTTTTGCAGCACTGTGTTGTTATTCCTTGACTTTCATGAGGTTTGCCTACAAAGTGCAGCCGAGGAACTGGCTCCTGTTTGCATGCCACTTCACTAATGAAGTTGCACAACTTATTCAAGGAGGACGACTGATCAAATACAGGCAAGTCACACTTTAAAATGGGGTAGTCATAAATTGATGGCTTCTGGAATATTGTTAGGGATTTTTCACTGTGGTGCAAACCTCTGCATGGTTTCTGAACTTGTTTTAACTTTATTACCTTTTGCAAACCTATTAAGAACTTGTTGTCAGTAGGCAGAACTTTTACCTTGCGCCTCCTTTGAACCTTCTGAGGTCTGCACATAGAAAAGGCCAGGAAGCCCTTATGGTCATCAGTGAGTGTAGGCAGGACCTTCAGCAGCTGCTGGCTATTTTGGGGGTTGTTTCATGCATTATATTGGTTAGTTCTGCATGTGTCCATCTTGGTAACTAATTCCTGAAATAGAAACATCCATAAAACGGTGCAGGAATTGTACCGCTGAAAGAGAACACACACACACACAAAACCTGACAGAGGTGACTTTCTATACATGAGGTGGAGCCAGCTGAGTGTGACTGGGGAACAGACTGGAATCCATCTCACACCCTCATTGTGTAGCAAGTAGTGCAGACACTGCCCCAAGCAATCCTGATGAGTCAGGGTTACGGCTTTTCTCTCTTCGACTCCAAGAAATTACTGTGGAGCAATAGGAGGATGAAACCAATGAACTATAAATTAAAAGATGAGCACAACTGCAAGTGGACTTGTCTTTGCATAAATCACTGACCAATGTCCTTCATTCATAAAGTTCTACTGTAAGTTCAGAGCTTTTTAATACCAATTGTAGTTCAATATTCACTCTTACAAAAGCTGTTTTTCTTTTGGCAGGATGGAGAAAAAGAACTAAATATATAACTTGAAATAAACCAGGGAATGTATTCATCCTAAATTACAACCAAGGAAGACATGCCATCTACAGTTGCTGTGACAATTACAGTGGGGATGAAGCAGAAACACCTATTATGAATATGACCCCACCAAAAATCCTTCTAATAATTTTTTATCTTGCCTTTTAAAAAGTACTATTCAGCAATGTAAACCATTACATTTAAAGTCTTGCTGCCTTACAGATCTTTAATAACTACCCTTTTAATAAAATGTTAGCCACCCAAATAACAAGCAATATTTGAAAACCAACTTTTTTATCTAACAGTCTGCAAAAGTGGCCCGTGATGGTTTGACAGAACTCATTTTAAAATCAACATGAACAGAGGTCAGTAAACAGAACTGTAGGTGGTATCATTGTTTATGTATTAACATATCCTTAAAAGCCATTTAACTTGAGTGCATTCATTCCTATTCTATTTTTTTTTTAAACTTAAGCAGTGGCTTCTTGATCTACAAGAACAAATGTGTAGATAGGCAGCCTGGAAGTGAGCAACAATCCCTCTTCCCTCACTGCATGCCTTGTCTCAGTAAAGAGACTTCATTAACATACATTTTTATGTCGCACACTATTTAAAGAAGGCTTGGAAAAACAAAAGCATAGCACTGAATGAAGGAAGGCAACAAAGTTTGATACTGTTCTTTAAGAAGTTCTAAATGGATTTTATTTTTTCCTACTGTTTGAGTTTCTAGATGTATGTAATTCTTACACAGGCAAAAACTAAACTTGTTTGGAGTCTAAGATCTGAAAGACATGAAGTGCCTTTCAGTAGTTTTTGACTTCATTGTGAGAGTGGTTTTCCTGCATGATCTGCCTGAAAGTTACATTGCTGTAAAGATAAAAATGACAAAGAATGTCAGAATGTATATGTTACAGATTTTATTTCAGTGCAGTGTTTTTGAACAATAAACATATTTCAAATGGCAATAAATCTCTTGAACACTTGGAAGAGTTTTGTTTTTCATACTGTGATACCAGACCCAAAAGTGAAATTTAATTATGGAGTGTCTATTACTGTAACAGCATGAAGCAAAAACAGGCTGAAAGAATAAATGGTATGTATTGAATTTAGGTAAGTGTCCTCTGGATCCAAATGCTTCTTCTGGATCCAACTTCTTCCCCCTAGCAAGAAAAAGTGTGTGGGTACTGAGACGGAGTCATCCTACTGTCTAAGGCAGGGTGGGTTGAATTCAGAGCTCTCATTATACAACTAAGTCAATATTGCCTATTGTCTTCTACCAATTAGAAGATGCTCAGTTAAGATTTGCTCTAACTCTATATTCCCAGTTGCATGATGGCAACATTTTTCAATGGGCATACAAGAAAGAGGCTAATAGGGTATGTCTGCTGGATGCTAAAGCTGGTACTGACTGCTGCATCTTACTTTAGTACAGTTACTGCATAAAGCTGCCCCTTCAGTACTGCTGTCTTGTCACAAAAGTAGTCACTCTCCCTATCTCCTGGAATAGGAGCAGCATTAGACTTCTGTATAAATAGGTAGTGAGACAAGCAGATAAGGACAGCTGATTATCTTTGCACCTTATAGTTTGTTATATTACTTCTGGAGAGAGAAACAAGCTACAACTGAGTTTGAACTTCACAGGTGAAATATGTTGTGCTGCTCTTGGGTGAAGTTTGCATTACAGGCTGTACTCTGCTCTCACCTGCTTTGATCACTGTTCATTAGCTGCTGATTGTCTTGCGTCTCTACCCAGAGAATACCATTTGCAAGAGGTTTTTCGCATTTTCCTGGTAGTTGTACCATACTTATATATTTCCTTCTACCGTTCTCCTCCTTTCTTCCTTTTATCCGTTCACTGTGACAAGGCTCAAGTTCTTTCATAGTGGACTGGTGCAAGGTGGATTGCAGGTGGAAAATGGGCTCTAACTTGCTTTGATTAGATTTTAAACCAGTGATGTTTCCTGCAGCCCCTACAGACTTAAGAAAGGGGAAGGGATGGCAGGAAAGCATTTTTCATGGGACTTAAAGGGACAGGGTGCTGTTGGGGATGGAAAATCCAGTCTGGATTGGATTTCCACAGCCTGTCATTCTGCCTAGTGACAAAAATAGTTTATATGGGCAGAGTGCCATCAAGTGGCTTGTGGCCTGTCAGTCAAAGCATTACTTATCAAGCCTTTTACATACCTTTTCTTTGTCTAAAGGTGCTGGGAGCAAGGGGCTGCCTTAAGGAATTACTGCAATAAATAATTGATGACTGGTCTGCACCTTCCTCCTCCAGCACAAAACACTAAAACACACTGGCATATGGCTCTTTGGGGATGGGGTGCTTGGGATAATCTGAAAAGGGGAACAATAGCTTCAAGAGGACTGGAGATTTTGTATTCTTGAGTTTGAATACCTTAATGAAGCTAATGGCTTCCTTTTTTTCTTTTCTTACTCCCCTCTGGGGCTATGTGACTTTCACTGCTTAATAAGTTAGAGCTTAGTATTTGCATTTGATATATAAGATTACAGGGCTTGTTTGTACTTGCCATTATTCTGGAATACCTATTTGGTTTTAATTTCACAGCTTGCTTTAATAACAACTATGTCCTGCCACGAGAAACCTGTGTTCCTCTGCTCCCAGGCACTGCCTTATGTACTGCTTCTATTTCGCCAGTCAGACTGGGAGCTACTCGGCCTTTCTTGCTGCAGGGGTTACTGCTGCAGTGACAGCTGCTGTCTTTTTTCACGTCTTCAGACAGAAAAGAATTTCTCACCTTTCTGAGCAAGTCCTGCTATACTGCTGGTTAGGAATGCAACACCCCTAGGAATTCAAGTGGAAAACAATACCAGCTAAGCTGTCTATCTTTCCCCCTTTCACCCCAGTTTGAGCTGGAGATCTCTTGACTTGCTTTTTCAAGGGAAGACATAGATTTTAACTGACTATGGCATTAAAGTAGCTCACAATCTCTTCTGCTGTTGCAAGACTGAGTGTCCTTGATCTGGAAGGTTGATGATGTATGATTCAAATGTGGAAATTGTTTGGTAGCGTGGTAATTAATGGACAGAAAGCAATAACCATAATTGTGGGGTCAGAACAGAAGGAATTACTTGCAAGGATTCTTTAACGAGTGTAATAACACCTACTGATAGTGAATTTTGTTCAACTGTCTTGTGCTATATAATCATTTCAGCCAATGCTGCTATGTATAGGGGTTTGTTTGGGGGGCTTTTGTTTGTTTGTTTTGGTTGGCTGGTTTTTTGTTTTGTTTTGGTTTTTTGTTTTGTTTTGGTTTTTTGTTTTTCTTCTATTACTTCTGTATAAAGTGAATGTTCCCTACTCTAAAACCAGCAGAAAAATCTCTTGGCCATAGTGCTACCACTACAACCTGCCAGCTCTCAGAGAAAACACCTTCTTAGTAAAATGTAGTTCTCCATAGCATTGAGCATTGCCTTTTGTTCTCCATGCAAAGCACAATGGTGTTACCTGAGCAAGGACAACACTGCAGAGAACTGGGGTGAAAAAAGTCTCAGTAAGTTTAGAGACAGAGAAGGCAATAAGAAAAGGGAGAGTTTTCTCCTTGGGACCAAGACAGGTTTTGACACGGAAATCTATAATCCTGGATTAGGACAGACCAGTCTTTTAACTACTCCAGTGTTTTCCCTGGGTTCTTGCAAGAATGCTGATACCAACTGTATTGTGGTCCAACTAATATGTAGACCATCAACTATCAAATGCATTTACTTCAACTGTGTGCATTTCCAGTGTACATTAGTCTGTATTACACTACTACAGGTGCAGACACAGGTTATTGCTTTACATGCCAGTTACAAGAATGTGAAGGCAGTCAAAAGGAGGAATAACGAGAGATAGAGAAAATAAATAAAAAACTTACTAGAGTGATATATTCATATCACTTAGCCCAAAGCCCTTAATGAATACAGTCTGTTTCTTCATGCTCATGTGACAGACAAATTAGTATTAGAATATAAAACAGTAGTACAGGAAATATTCACAAGCACAGTTACCAGCTCTCTTAGGTTTTCAGCCTGTGTCTCACAGGCTAGATTGGGCCTATCTGCATTTGGGGAAGAAGAGTGCTCACTGCCTGATGCAATATGTCTGCAGTTCTGCTTCTATAGAGCTGGAGTATTTCTGGTGCCAACTTACACAGAGGCTAAAATGTTTATTCTGATTGAGCAAGACATTGCTGCAAGTTTTACTATCTCTGTAAAGTGGAAAAGCAATCATTCTGATGTTTAAGATGAGGCAATTTCTTTATTAAATTAATTGTGGAAAAGTCTCTCCCCACCCAATCCCTTTCTGCTTTTGCAGATCTAATACCTACCATGCATTGCATTTAGTCACTGTGGTAATCACTTAAAATAACCAATGTGCATGGAATCAACTCACTAGCAGCCAGAAGGCAGAAATATCCTTTTTCTGGATAACCTGCTCTAAATGTTGTCACTGAGGTCCTGCTTCTTCAAGATCATCACATCTCTTTATCACATGGCCTAAGCCTGATCATATTGCTATCTTCTTTTCCTGCTTTTCATCCTTTTCCTTTTCTTCCCACCTTCTTTAACAGTAGGTTTCAAGTAACTATGGCAACAAGCCTAGGAATTTTCCGCTTATTCGTTTCGTCTGAAATCTGGGTCATGTCTTTCTTATTAAGTGAAACTTGTGTGGGGATAACTGGTTTTTGGCTAGATTATTGTTTGTAACAGGAATGGGTTTAAAGATTTAGCAGGGTATCCAGTAGTGTATCAGTTACCCAAGAGTCTGCACTACCTGATCCGAGTGCCTGATGCCACACAGAGATGAGCCCACAAGGCTGTTTGGTACTTTCTAGCATGCGTTGTTTCGGCCACAATGAGCCAATAAAGGCTATTACCTTTCCCTCCAAAGCTTTGCAGTAGCTCACAGTGTTCCTGTGAATCACAAACACACCTGGATACTACCAGGTGCAGGCCAAGCACACTGGGAAATAGCTCATCTGTAGGTGGTTTTTGTATGCCTCAGCTTTCTGCATCAGAGGCCTAGAGTGAGGTTACTTTGTGTCACTAAAGAAGTGATGACTGGATCTAGAAAGACTTGAGTCACAGCAGAGACAATTCCCATGAAGCTGGATGAAGGTGCCATGCGGCCTGTGACTTAGGTTCATCTGCAGGCAGTGTCAGACAAATCAGAAGAGATGGGTTTCCCAAACTGAGACATTAGAAAGGGGATACATTTTTCAGCTTTTGCTTGCTTGTTTTTGGATCACCACTACCTGTCACTGTCAGTGATGCAGGCTTATTGGGAAGATGTTCATAGCTGCATTTGCAGGAGCCCAGGATCTTTTCATGAGACACGAAGGGCATTCATTCCCCACTGTTAAGCTCCCTTCCCTTCAGAGGGCTTCAGGAGCAGCTGCTTTATGTAATGGGAGATGTTTCTACCGTACAGCAGGATTGAGGTGGGGTCTTAACAAGTGGAATAGGCAAGTCCTCAAAGAAGCTCTACATTTTCTGTTTTCTGCCATGCTCCTAGTAGGTCTCTGTAAGATCATTTATTTAACATTCCTTATAATCCCTGACTCTAACCTTCCAGCAGTATTCATTCAAATATCCCATTTCCACTGGTGAAGCATGCAAAGCTGGGGAGGCATACAGGACATTACAGCCCTACATAGGATCAGAGCAATCACATTGTGGAATAAGGGTTTACAGGTTTACAGATGACAGAGGTACAAGACTGAAGGGTACAGACACTGCCCTATGCACATTACAAGTATGCCACCAACTGCATCAATTCAGTATCAATTCAGGAAGACAAGTTTGCGCTGGAGTTTGCAGTGTGCCTGCCGGCTGGTAGTAAGTGACCAAATGCTCAGCCCACCTGCACCATGCCCGTGGAACAGCAGGGCCAAGCTGGACACTGCCAGCTGCTCGGAACCACACTGTGCTCCAGGGTCATCCTAGAGCACATGGCACAGGATTGCAACCAGATGGTTCTTGAGTCCCTCCACTGTGGGAGAATACACAACCTTTGGGGCCAGTCTGTTTCAGTGCTAGGTCAGGTGCATAGTAAAGAAGTTCTTCCTCGTATCCATGCGGAACTAACTTCCTGGGCATTAGTGGAAGAGCCAGGCTCTGCTCGGCGGTGCCAAGCAATAGGACAAGAGGTAAGGAGCTGAAACTGATGCTCAGGAAATTCCACCTTAACATTAGGTGCTCAGCACCAGCGTGTCCTAACGCGGTTCTACCGGGGCCCTGCACACCCGCGGTGCTGTGCTCTGTGTTCCATATCCCGCGTTCATCGCGCTCATGCAAATCACGCTGCTGCGCGAACGCAGATTCTGCGGACGGCGCTGAAGCCGGGGTCAGGCTGAAAACACCTTTCTTCCGGCGCAGTTCCTCCAGCGAGGCCGCAGCGGGCCCCCTCGCCCCACCGGCGCACACGGCTCGCCGCCAGCGCTGCCCACGGGGACCCGCGGAGCCGCCGGGACTGCCCCGCGCAGCCGCCGCCGCCGCCCCAGCGCGCAGGCGCGGCCCCGCCACCGCCGCGGGGTAGCGTCACTTCCGGGTTGGGCCGGCGGCCCGCGGCGGAGCGCGGCCCCGTCCCGCCCCGTCCCGACCGCGGCGCGGCCCTGCCCAGGGAGGGCCGGCATGGAGAAGTTGCGGCGGGTGCTGGCTGGCCAGGACGACGAGGAGCAGGGACTGACGGCGCAGGTACCGCCCGGCGAGGGCCCGTTCTCCCTCTCCCTGCCCGGTGCGGGGCGAGCGGCGCTGGAGCCTCCCCGCGCCGATCCCGTTGCGGTGTCCGTGGCTCGGGAGCTGCCGTGTTCCCTGTGCCTCCTCCTTGCCCTGCGCACACGCACTCGCCCCCTCACAGTGCCTGCCCGACCGTGTCGGAGAGGGGCACGGACGGGCGGGAAAAGCAGAGACCAAAATTTGCGCCGAAGGACGAGGGTTGTGGGCAGCAGGCCTTGCCCGGAGGATGAGCTTTGGCCAATTCCTGTTGTGTGAAGCTTTTTGCTGTGTTGGTGTCGTAGGGTCCTTTGGTTTCTACAAGATTTTCTTGTGCTTAAGCGAGGAGTTTGGACCAGATAATACACTGTGGTCCCTTCCAACCTGACCAATTCTGCGATTCTGTGTAAATTGCTTCTCCCTTCCCGTATGCCCTTAAATTTGCAGGAACAGAGGTTTTCTTTAGACAAAGATCGTTTTGTGTACATTCTGCCGAAGTTACTTTTTGCCCCTTACTCCTCAAGTACGACTTAATTTTTCTGTTTCCTTCCCATTATCTTTCTCATTGTCAGGGGGTTTTTTTGTTTGGTTTTTGGGTTTTTTTGGTTTTTTGGGACGTGGGGGGGTTGTTGGTTTGGGGTTTTTGGTTTTTTTTGTTTGTTTGTTTGTTTTTTGTGAGTTTTTTTGGGGTTGGTTTTTTTGTTTTGTTTTGTTTTGTTTTTGTTTAGTTTTTACTGTGTTTGAAGACCATACATTCCTGAGGATTAACCTCTAGGTTGAAGCAAAGCTGAGCATGATTACAAAGAACCATTTATTCCTTCAGCTCCCTCTTAATTCATGTGACTGCAGGTCAAAGTGCCCCACATCAAAGAATATCTTGATACTGCTTACTACTTACAGGGTGCTGGAGCATGGTGGAAGAAGTTGGAATGTGGCTAGGATTTGAGTGAGCTGCAGCTAACAAACCTTGGTGAACCAGCACAGCCTGAGCACAGCTCGCAGGGTATTAGTTCTGACAGCTTGCTGCTGGTATGTGTCACTTGGTTTTGCACTGAGTTGCTGTCGGTCTTCAAGGTTCGTGAATTTGGCCTCTGCCGCAACAAAGCAGCTAAATTGTGTGCACTGATTCTGGAAGCACTGTGCCCTTTCACACCAGAACTGGCTGCCAGCGTTTAGGAGGGATGCTTCACCTTCTGCTCCTCTCAGGATTATCAGAGAAATACTTACATTTCTGTTAATCTCCATTCAGTTCCAAAAGAATTAATTAATCTGCCCATCACCAGGCACATTTCAGATGAGGCACATGATAGTGATATAGAGTTTTCTTTGACTTGATACTGTGATGATTGTTTTAAGGTGGCAATCAGTAGATAAATGCCTGCATATTTAACAATTTGTATTTGAGGTGCATATCCTGAGAAGGAGGGAACTGACCTAAGAAAATATTATCTGTTAGATGTCAGTATTAAACTGTATATGATTTCACTGTTGCATGTAATGATACTGTTATAGTCAGAAAAGGCTATAAATAAGAAAAATCTGCTTTTATTTAAAACCTATCCAGTACCTGGTAGAAGGAAATTTATAAATGTGTCTTTCATGAAGTGCAAAGAAGCCTCATGCTGAGGTGAACCAGAAAAATCTCTAGAATGAATGAATACCCCTTGACTTTAAAAAATAGTGAAGTGTTTAGGTCAGGCAATATCTCAGCTGTATGTTTCTCTCAAGGTAGCAATGTGTGTGTAGGACACCGGAAATCAAGCCTCTTTTTCGTGAGAAAATTCATACGTGACATTCACTAAAGCTACGGCTGAATGGCGTTGACTTTTTAAAGTGTGTGTATTAGAGCAAAAAAGTATGTGCACCCATGCAGAGAAGAACACTTGGTAAGAGGTAGGGTTGTAAAAGAAAGTATGAGGCTATACATTTTGTGTGTAGAATTTTCAACTGTTTTAATGATCTCTCTGAAGATGAGTCATGTGTTTGGTTGAACACAATGGCCCACTCTTTGGAATATCTGATAGTTGTGCAGTAGCTGTCATATGGTTCATGTCCATAGATATCTCTGTATTCTTTTCCTTGATTTTTGCAGAACAATTATCATGAAGTCAGTAGTAATTCCTGCTCAGTAGAAGACAAGTCTGTAAGGAAACAATTGTGTGATGATTCAGTGAAGTCTTTCTAACCTTTCTAAACTCTTCAGTTGACCAGCTGTTGCTTTTTGCTGCAGTTGGATCCATTATTCTAAATATATTTTTTTTTAAATTAAAGGAATTCATTGCCAAAAAGATCATTAATAAATTGTAAGTATAGCAGCGTAGTAATGTTTTCAGGGCAGCATTAGGCTCTTTAGTTTCATATACATCGAAAGTAATATAAAATCAGTCCATGTGACACATTTGCTGTAGTTGCATGACAGCTGAGAGCTGCTTAAAGCACTCAACAAGATTTCAACAAAGAGGAATAGACCAGGTATTTAAATTTCTTATATTTTACTCTCCAGTGCTGAGAGAAATACATATAAGGAAGCCTGTTAGGGAAAGATGAAAATATATCTCTATGAATATTTTTTTGGTATGGCTTAGAAACTCAGTTCTGCAAATTTTCTCAATGTTTCTTTGAATTTTCTCCGTTACTTGCATATTCTTAAATTGTGTCAGGAAGGTTTAGGCTGGATATTAGGAAAAGATTCTTCATCCAGAGGGTGGTTGGGCAATTGTTAGCTTCTAGAATCTTTCTTAAAACTTGTAAAGTAAAGTAATTGTTTTTCTGTTTGCCTACATGGAAAACTGTTATAAGATCTTTAATATCTGGGGGGATCCTAGGTGGATGTTAAGAACCTCAAGAAGTATTTTGGAAAGGTAATGAGCTCCATTGCTTCCATGAAACCTAAAAAGTAGGGTTTGTAGAATATCCTGACTTGGAAGGGACCCCCAAGGACCATCAAGTCCCAACTCCTGGCCCTGCACAGCACAATCCCCAGGAGTCACACCGTGTGCCTGAGAGCATTGCCCAAATGCTTCTTGAACTCCATCAGGCTGGCTGTGACCACTTCCCTGGGGAGCTGTTCCAGTGCCCAGCCACCTCTGGGTGAAGAACCTTTTCCTGATATCCAACCTAAACCTCCCTGGCACAACTTCAGGCCATTCCCTTGGGTTCTGTCTTTGGTCACCACAGAGAAGAGATCCGTGTCTGCCCCTCTGCTTCCGCTCATGAGGAAGCTGTAGACTGCAGTGAGGTCTCCCCTCAGTCTCCTTAGGTATCAGGGACTAAGAAAATGCATCCCCAGTTTCAGGATTTAAAAAATTGCGTTAAATACGTTCAGCTTGACAACATAAATAGTGATATCATTGGGAATGGTTGGAGGATCAGCCTTCATTTTAATGCCAATTAATTTATTTAGTTTTATTATTACACAGAATGCTATGTTGGGGTCCTCTGGCAGCCCTCATGCCGCAGTTTATATTCCTGTAGTTCATATGCATCTATTGTCAATCTAAGTTTTTAGGAGTTAAATCCATGAAATGTATCAAACTTTTTTGCGTTTGTGGCATTTTTTGCTCCAAGCGTTTGTGTGGTTCTCTTATTTTTTGTGCTGGTATTTTTTTCACTTCATAACTGTTAGGCATTTAAATGATAAAGAAGATAAAGCTGTTTTCAAATTTATTTGAAGAATGAAATCTCCTGGTACTCACTTCAGGAGCACTGTCAGATATTAAGATTGGAAGTAAAAGAGCAGTAAGTGGCAGCAGTGAGCCTGGTGTACCTGAATAAATTATCTTCATCTGTTCCCTGTTTTCTATGGAATCTGAAACGTGTGTGTTGTGTTTACTGGTAGTATTGGCCTATCTACACTTAATTTCTGAACACGGATGGAAAGGATTTTTACTCTTTTTTGTGTCTGTGTGTGTGTACTTGTGATTAGTTGCATGAATAAGTGTAACTAAAGGCACGATTGAAATGGGTATCTTCAACTGTGTCCTACCAGCTATTCCTACTCTTCTTAAATGTGTAGGCATTCAGGACTATGACTATCAAAAATGATTTAAGCCATCTTTCAGTTACTGTTTTTGTCTGTTTCTTTAATGCATACATAAGGATAAAGTGTTGGACCTAACAAGGTAAGCTGCATCTTCTGGCCTTTGGGAAGTTGCGTCATCACAGCACCTTTATGTGTGCGTGCATGTGGCACTTTTTTATTAAACTGGATACAGATTTTTCATTTGTACAGATGTGAAATTGTTCTAAGCAATTTCCTTCATTCACATACCACTTCCAGAAAGAGAAATTTCTCAAGAAATTAGAAGTATCATACTTGTTGGCTGGGGAAGGCCTAACTTGTATATTTGGTTAATAAGACTTAATTAAAATACCTGTAAGCTAGATAACAAGAGGACAAGTTTGCCTGTGACATCTGAACAAATAGGAAAGTTGGCTTTTTTAAGTAATTTTGTGTAAACTGAAGCAACACTTCACTTAATAGTACATTTAATTGTGGTGTATTAAAAGTACATTTAATTGTGGTGATCTGGAGTAAGCTGAAGTGCATTGGTCTTACAGCATGGGTGGAGATGAGCTGAGCATATCTAACTCTGTCAAAAGGGCCGTTCTGCCAGATACATGGTCCTGCCTCTTTCCTTACGTCAGCCCCGCTGCTTTTCTGACAGCTTGCAGAGCTGCCTTGACTCATTAGTCAAGTCATCAGAATAGAAGGAACGCTAGTTCTGTTCTCATGTCATGAGTTGTGTCAGGTAGCTCAGCTCATTAGGTTCTGGAGTCACTCTGGAGGAGCAGGAAGCAGAATATTCCCTTTCAGCAAGTTAGGTGAGTCTGATGAGACAAGCTGTCTTAATCTGCCTACACCTTCACCCTGTAAGGAACAGTAATTGAAGTGGAGTTGTAATTCTTGCAGTGGATACTGGTATTAATAGGTACAAGGGATCCTCTCTAGTAACAGGAAAAGGTGCTCATGTCTATAGGAACCTACAGTGTTGCACAGTAGATCAGTTCCTCTGCAAATTGCTAGAAGGTCCATTCATTCTTTTGATTTGGTACAATTGTGATTATTTTCAGTTGTATGGTAATAAGAAGGTCTGTTGAAAGTGAAGAAGTATTGCTTGCATGCCAGGGTATACCATTATGGGGTTTGTCTCTTTTGTTTGTTTGTAAATATGTTTCCATATATTCCACATTGATAATAGAATTTTGTAATATGAAAGAATTAATACACCAGGGACTGATAAACAAGGTAAAATAATTTTTTCTGGCTAAAAAGTTATTTTGTTTGAAATTGAGGATTTCAGTGGTAAAGAAAAAGAGTCCTTTAGATTGTTCGGAACTGGGTTTGTAATCTCTTTTTCCTCTCCTCCTTTTAAGGTCCTTGATGCCTCAACACTCAGCTTTGGTACTCGAGTCAGATGGTTTGCCATATGCTTTGTTGCTGGCATTGTGTGTTCTTTTCTTGTAAGTAAAGTTGTTTTTTCCCATGTGCTTTATTACTGTTCTAGAGTTGAGCTTCATTCATATTCCTACTTTATATGTGATTCTGTGTTTGCTTTATCCTGTATTCTAAATTTTGTATGCATTTATTTAACTGGACATCAAATGCATAATTGGCTGTTGATCTCTAAATTATTATTTTGACCATTTTTCTTCTAATTACAGAAGAGAGCATTTTTATTGTAGCATAATACATTATCTTACTAAATGGTTTGAATACTGACAAAATATGCCCTATTTTTGTAACGTGTATTAGGAAAGAGGTGTGTACCCATTTTATTTTTATTCTCTCCAATATAAGGAGAAAAGAGGGGGGAAGCTTGAAAGGTTTTTAAAGGCTGAAAAAACCACAAGTGTAGCCTGTCACACTCAACAAATCAATAGGTGATGACTGTGGTTGTGTGTTGATATTTGAAAAACCTGCTGCACTCCTGGTGGTTTTACAGTCAGCAAATCATTTGTTCATTCTTGAACTTTAGAGGCTGGCAGGAGTCTCCAGCCTGCAGTTAAGAGTTGAGATCTATTAATTGCTTGGGTCTGTCAAAATCTGGCACAGGTAACTTGCAAGCACTTGAAAGCAGTTTCAGCTGCATGGAAACTCCCAGAAGCATGTGAAAAAACATTGGGGAAGTCCTCCCTCTTTTCCTCCTCCCCCCACTTTCCTCTCTTCCCCTCCTTTTCTTCCCATCCCTTTTTCTTCCCCACCTCTTTCTTCCCCCCCCTTTCCTCCCTCTTTCTTCCTCCCTCTTTTCCTTTCGTTTCACAAAGATTTCCCCTGAAATTGCAATTGAGTAGAATGCAGTTGCCTTTTTTGTGGGGTTGGGTTTTTTCAGGACACAGTGTGCAGATCACAGTTTGCTTTGCATTTAGTTGAGGCTTTCTTTAGGCTGTGACAGGCTGAGAAAGTTCAGTCAGTGCAGCCTGGAGAAGGGAAGGCTGTGTGGAGCCTTCCAATATCTGAAGGGGGCCCACGGGGAAGCCAGGAAGGAAGTCTTTGTCAGGAGCTGTAGTGATAGGACAAGGAGTAATGCATACCAATTGAAAACACGGAAATTTAGGTTAGACATATGGAAGAAATTCTTGTGAGGCAGTAGAACAGGTTGTCCAGAGAAGTTGTGGATGCCCCATCCCTGGCAGTGTTCAAAGCCAGGCTGAATGGGGATTTGAGCAGCCTGGTCTAGTGGGAGGTGCCACTGCCCATTGCAGTGGGGGGGTGGGATCTAAGTGATCTTTAAGGTCCCTTGCAATCCAAACGATTCTATGGTCCCTTTTCTCCCTGATAATCATAGGTGACTGTGATCAGCAGAAGGCTTTGGATTTTTTTAAGTTTAGTGGAAAGAAGAGGTATCTGGAAGTAAGGGTTGGAAAATGTTTCTCTTCAGCCTTAGTATGTATTTAGACTGCAAGTCAGCTGGTTGATTGGAGGAATCCAATGTTGAATATTAGTACAGCTTTATGACATTTGAATATTAGTTCAGCTTTATGACATTTTATCTTGTGTGCAGACATGTAGGATGCACAGTGGGGCACTGTAACAAAAGTGAAAGTGTTGTGAATAGAATACAAACAGTACAAATAAATGTGTTCAATAATATAAACAAACATTGCTTAGTTGTAAAAGTATTTAGAAATACAGTAAACCAACACACTGTTTGCCAGCAGGTGGCAATAGAATTGTGCTAAGTAGTGACTGCTGCAGCTCTGAGAGCAACATGCTCTGCTAATGTGTGTCAGAATGATGCTCTTCATGGTATGAAGTTGTATTTATAGACTATAAAATCTAAATAAATTGAATTAACTGATTGCAAACGTACAAATAACCTGTCTGTTATAGGGAACAGCCTTGCTATGGCTCCCAAAGGGGATCAAACTTTTTGCAGTGTTCTACACCCTGGGAAATATTGCTGCGCTAGCCAGGTATGTTTTCTTAGTTATTGTTATTAGAAAAGTACCCTCCTTTTCATCTACATTTCCATTTACTTTTACTCTAGAGTGGTGTCCGTTTATGTTGTGTGTAATGACATATTTCATATTGAAATACTGATAAAAAAAGCTTGTTTGTTTTATAGTTTTGTTGTATATCAGTTGTCTTACATGCCTGTTTGTAGACACATCACAACATCTATCTGAAGTATGAATAGCAAATTGCTAGCTGAATGTTTTGTACTTTTTACAGCTAAGTCCTTCTGCCAGGTACAGAAGTACTTCAGGGTCAGGAGCAAACTATGTGGATACTCTGTTACTGGAAGGAGCTTTGTGCTGCTAATGGAGAGATCATTCCATTTCCAAGAAAACTCTTTCAAAAAGGAAACATTCAAGAGGTCCTTGTTTTGACTGCAATGCTGAAGGCAGAATCGAAAAATTGTTCAAAGTGTATTTTTAAACTCTATGTTTGATTCTTTGAAGTGTTCCACATAACAGTTTTAAAAGATTTGCAGACAGGGCCTCTTAGGATTGAAAACTTTATTTCACAATTTGAAAGACACATAAGAAACAACTTAATGTTCATAAAGTATTTTCAGTTTCTGTTTGTCCTCCCTCTTTGATTATCTTAGTGTAGTTGAAGCATGGTCGTGGGACTCAAATCCTATGGACTGTGGTCTTGACTTTCACGGACACTATGACTTAAGTGACTTAACACTTGAGTCAAAGCATTGTTAATCTGTTAAAACTCAGGTAAATGTGAAGGTGTGCTGCTTTTCCACAACAAGTTTGTTAGGAGACAGTAATTTCTATACTGAAATTGAGTCTCAATTGTAGAACTATTCCATCTCATACTAAAACAAGACAAAAAGTTAATAATAACTGGAGCAAAGCTAAGTGTTTGCCTTTCTTTCCCTTATCTTACTCTTTATTCTTTATTATAGGTTTGGGGTGAGGTTTTTTGTTGTGTTGTTTTCACCTGGTACTTTGGGTGTGTTTTCACTGCTTCAAATGAAGTGAGCATTTTAGAATTTTAGTACTAATTGAGTTAAGAGGAAATTTTTTACAGGCTGGTATTTCTTTTAGGAGAGTGCTGGAAAACTTTAGTCTGGATTCCAACTAAAATTAGAAGAAAAAAGAGGCCCCCTTTTCCTTCGATACTACTTTTAGATATAAACAATGGGCAACTGTGTTCTAAGAATAGTAGGAATGACAATGCAGTCCCAAACTGACAAGCAGATTTCAACTTTTTCAGGCTAATTTGCAAGTCTGTATTTAATCTAAAATGCAGTTACCACTTACTAGCCTGTTTAGTCCCCTCTAGCTTGTTTTTACTACCATTTTCTAACCACAAACATGAAAACAATGATACTTACTTGATTATTCTCAGGGGTGATGAGTGTATCTCCTACCGAATGTGGTGTATCTAAAAAAATTATCCTGTTTTACTGCAGGATGTTTAGAATTTTTTCCAGTCTTTCTTTCTGTTCCGTATGGAATCTCTTCTCATCTCTGGAGAAGCTCTTGTGATGTCACTCTTTTCAATGTGACTCAGATTACAAACAATGCATTTTGCATTGTTGCATTTTGCTTTCTGTGTTTTTTCTGCCTATTTGATATGGCCTAAATTTAACTCCTTTTTACCACCATATTTTCCTCATCTCTATCCTTCCACTAGCTAACTAATTTTTTCTTCTAGTTCTCCATGTCGCCTTTTTTTTGTCTTAATTTGATGGCTCAGCAGACAAGATGAAAAAATACTTTGAAAAATTTAGTTTGGATTGCAGTGAATTTAAAACTTCTCTTTTTCTATTGAATTGTGAAAACTTTTCCATTTAAATGAACATTTGAGGTCTGTCTGTATAAGATAAAAAAGAAGGAGATATATGTTCAAAGTTGCTGGTAGGAGAACATTTGGATGTGGAAGATTGAGTTCCATTTAGTGCCTGGAATATGGATTCCCGTATTTCTTCTGTCATAGAAGGCTTATGATTGGTTTCAGGAAGAAACTCTATCAAACTCTTCCCTGCTTCATTTCATATAAAAATGAATGACTGGAAAAGGAGTTAAGCTAGGTTTTCTGCTCTATAGTAAAGCATTCAGACCCCCACAAGATTATAGGCATTTTAACTCTTTCATTAAATTGTTGTCTTTTCTACAAAGCATAATGACAGGGAAGAAAGAGACTCATCTCAAATATTTGAAGCCAGAGAATTACTCCTGACGTTGTGAGCTCTTAGTTCAGATGGCATTTCTTTGCATGAAAAGGTACAGCGTGTGGTGTTGCTGATGGTTTTCATTCTCCCTTCAAGTTAACCACAGAGTAGAAAAAAGCAGGAGGATTAATACAAACTACTGAACTTTTTCCTTCCTTTTTGCTTGCTGAGTTTGACCAAAATAGGTAGAGCTTCCCTGTAATTTTGATTGGAGCTACTTGCATTCTGCCTGGGTAGAAACAATTACTGTTGAAATTTTCTACAGCAGTTTGGTCTTTGTAATCTTGACATTGTTTTGTCAAGTCAGGTCTTATAACAGCTTCAACACAAAATTCACTAGACTTCAACTTGATAACCCTCTGCTATACTTATTTACGGCATAATGTTTTGTTTTGATAATATAAAAAGCTCTAACCACTATATTTGTTCCCATTATTTTTCCCCAAATCTTGGATATGATCTCATTTACTTCTGCAGTTGAGTTTTCTCATCTTTTTTTTTCCCCCGTGTATTATGGTGCTTGCTATCTTAAAATAACAATCAAAACATCTTTGACTACCCACCCATCTCTAAATTCATGTAGAGCTACTTATAGTCATTGTTCAATCTCTTCCCATTTTGTCTCTTAACATTATTTAAATTTAACTGTATCTGCACTGCTTTCTGAATTGTCTTTAGTTATAAATGGCATTCAGCACCATCAAAGAGATTATTAATGGAAATGTGTTTTTTCTTATTCTGTGAAAGAGTTCATGAAAACTGATATGCTTCTGTGCTCTTCTGTCATTCCTTAAGTATATCCTTGTCACACTTTGTCCTCTCTTATCTCAACCAATATAAATGTTCTTGTATTTGCCTGTTACTTTTTTTTACTATGGTAATATTTTGGAAAGAATTTCGTGACCAAGGGTGACTCATAAACTGTTTCCAGGGCTAAATTCATGGAGTATTTCACCTTCTGTTCTAGTGAGTCTCTGTTGCTAAGCACTGAAATATCTTTTTTTAAAGCCTTTGTAGTCATCTATATGTTGGAAAATTGGTTAATTACCTACTGTCTTTTAGAAAGAGTTATTTGAAAGTGATTTACAATTTGTTTTGTTTTTTCTCTCCTATTAGTACGTGTTTCCTGATGGGGCCACTGAAGCAACTGAAAGCAATGTTTGATCCAAAACGATTAATAGCTACGATCGTGATGTTGGTAAATATACTGTCTTTGCTTCCTTTTATTAAAAAGTTTTCCTTTAGCCTCAAAGCTAAATTTGATGCTTTTCTAAAGGAAGGTTATTTCTCAGTCTGCCTCTTCCTTCTGCTGAGAAATTACAGTCAGGCTGTTTAGCTCTATATGTCACAAAGATCATCTAGCTCCTTTCTATGAACGTGTGTGGTTTTGTTGTTTATGACATTTTAATTAATCATTTGGAGTAAAATGTTCTTTACTAAATATTTCTTAGTAAATGCTAATAGCAAGTTAATTATTTTTAATTTCTTTTCTAAAATACTTTCTTCAAGAGCAAGGCGAGAGACCTTTTCGCTATTGTGAAAAGTCAGTGGTCACCAAGTGTAGCTTTACAGTTGTTTGTTGGCTGCAAGCTCGGTCTCTAAAGGTCAGTGGTTCAGCACTTTCAAAGCAATGGAGAAAATTAATTTATTTCCCCCAAAGTCTGGGAAGCCACATATTCAGCTTTGAGATTCTCCATTCTGATATCCCTGGCTCCTTTATTTCTATGACCATAATTTCTTTTTCCAGGAGGATGGAAAAAAACCTTCTCCCCAGTATCAGAATTCCTATCCCAAAGCTTTATATTAGGTAGTTAAAACAACTTTCTGCCCTTTCTGCTTCTCTGTTTTGTACTTTTCTCTCTTGTTCCTTCTGATTTGTTTCAACTTTTATTTTTGAAATATAGTTGGCTGTCCTATTCTCCCTATCGTATAACTTGTTTTTCTAGTTGATTAGTGGGTAAGAAAGTCTTCATAAATTCTTTCCGGGTGGCTGACATATGGGGATTGTATGTTCTTCCTCTCACACACCCACATAAAAAAAAGTTATAATCTCATTTGAGAAGCTCATGTTTACCCATATCTTTTGGGGAAGTCACTTGGTCCTTGCTTGGATTCCAAGCTTTGTTCAAGAGGTTTGTTTTGTTTTGTTTGAGTGTTTTTGTTTTGTTCTCTCATTATTTACAACTCATACCAAGTTACAAGTCCTATGAAGGTTATGTTTCATAGGTCTGGATTAAAAATGTCCAAGAATATCTCCAGTTCTCCTAGAGTCTGTATTTGCTGAGCATGATTTCTCCAACACTTTACAGCTGTGGGCTTTTTGCAGTGAAACTGAGAGCCTAAGCCAGACACTTAAAACAGCAGGGACAAAAATCATTTTGCTCTGATGGTCCTGTCATCCACTGTGCTCAGACATGATGACAAAGAAAATAACTCACTTTGAAGGCTGTTAAAACAAGACACATCAGGGAAATGGAAAGAGAACAGAGAGCAGAGAAAACATTGCAGACCAACCTGTGCAGAGACACTACCAGCAAAGTTGGGAAAAGAGAGAATGAAAGGTTTCATCTAATAGTGAACATGAACATTGGATGAGAGCGAAGGTTTTTAGTATGGAAATTTCAGTAAAACAGAGAAGAATGGGGAAAGTTAAAGTTTTGAAAACTTTGACTGTTTTAATCCCCATCCTAACACAAAGCTAGAATTGTAAACAGTTCAGGAGTCACAAACATGTTTGGAAAATTTCAAAAGAGTCTGTTATTTTTTTTCCTTTCAATAAAGCACCAAGAATTTTTTTTTTTAATGAAAATTAATTTTTAGTTTTGTTCTGTTTTCTGCTATGTGTAATGACAAATGGAGGAAGCCAGATAAGATTTAGTGGAAAAGTTTTAGTGGATGGTTAAGCTTGCATGAATAGTGTGATTATTTGGCATTGTAAACCGTATCATTGTAATGTTCCACCTAAAGTGTCTAAGCACCTTACCAAAGCTTCATGTGAGCTTTTTCCCTGTACTTGGGGCAGCTGCTCCCTAGTGGACTTTTCATTTCTGTCAGAAGATGAAAAAGTACTGGCAGATGAGGCATAGGCTGTATTTGCCTGATACTGTAATTGAGAATGGATGTTTTTAATAAAGGGTTTGTAGCAATGCACGTATCTTTTTTGTCAGAGATGGGTGTTATGAATTCTAGGTTCAAAATGATAGTATGTACTGGAATAAGAGAATAGCAGCTACAAGGCTTGATTCCTTTCAAAAAAAGGTTTGTCATCTAAGCCCACCTCTTAATAGAACTAACACGTAAAGGTACACACACCTGGTTATACTCCTCTTGGTTCCTGAAGTCAACTCCTGCCTCCTCTTTCTTCAGAGACTTGTCCCAGCCCTTCTGGCCATGAATACCTCATGCTGTGCTTTGGAAAACACCACTTTAAATGGAGTTCATCATATAGTCACTGTGGCAGCCTTTGGCTCTGCTTGTTTCAGAAGTCAGTTTCAAATGCTGATTGCCCGATGAAAACATGGAAACGGTTACTTGTATTTGCTTTGTTCTGTATTTGAGTATTCATTCTTTTGTTTTTTGTCTCTCTTCTCCCCAGCTTTGCCTAATATTAACTCTGTGTGCTGTATTGTGGGTAAGTGAGAATGCTTTTTTCCTCTAGAAAGCAATCTAACTTGGCTAATTTATTAATTGTGTTGTAGCTTTAAGATACAGTTCAGTTGTAGAGGAAAGGTGAGCTCGTGTGTGTGGTGGTGTCTGCTGCGGTTGAGCTTAGGTGGAGTGATGAGCCCACTGGCTGTAAAGCAAATGTATTCTTCCACCTGCATGTGATGTAGATGAGAATACAAAATCGAGAGCATCAGGTTCAGTCTGCAGATCTCTAGAATAAAAACTAAGAAAAGCAAGTTAAAATACTGATTCAGTGATGCATACTTATATCACAATGCATCAGAGAGTATGTAGTCATCTTTAGAAGCCATGGATACAGAACATCAATCTGGTTAAGACAATGAAAAAAACCAGAAGTATCTTCAAGCTTGAACACTGTAGGTACATTCCATAGAAGTAAATATGTCACTGGAATGAACTTCCATATTTGCAGAAGTGCAGTGTTGTGAGTGGGTGTTAACACTGATGTTGTTAGGTGTTTTAAAAGCTAGAAAAGGTTTTCATAGCATGATGCTAATGAAATGATGGATAAAATGAATGGAGAGTTCTTAGGAAAGAAATAGCAAATTAAGACAAGGAAATATAGGCATTGCCAGTTAAGTCAATTTTTCATTGAACAGACTGTTCCAATTGTTTACAGTATAGACCGGTGCAGAATGAACTAACTTGCAGTATTTGCTTTATTTTTACTTAGTGGAACAAAAAAGGCTTGGCGATGTTATTCTGCATATTGCAGTTCTTGGCAATGACCTGGTAAGATTCTTAAAATTCCTTTTAATTTCTTCTCCCTGCCCCTACACCCGCATGATTATAAACCTATATATATGATTCACATATTAGCATGCCCAAATGCTAGCCTCAATCTGTTTTTCTCAGCTAGGTTGTGTAACTCCAGCTAAATCTATATTCAATCGTCTTGCAAAAATGGTAATTTGAATTCTGCAATGTGTGAAGTTATCTGAAGCCTTATGAAAGGAATATATATGCAAAAAATGGTCATGCTTTTTCTGTGTTTTGAAAGTAATAATACAATCTCCTCTTTTTTGAATTCTAACTAATTTTTCATTTTGGAAGTGCAAGAAACTAAAAAACATTTTCACAGGGTGTGTCCTGCGCCGGAGATACACAGTGACTCTGGGTAAAGAGTGGGTGGATGTGAGAGGGTGAATTTAGTGCAGCAGGTACTGTGATGACCATCTGAGTGCACTCAGGGACTGGGTTTGGCAATGTGTGAATGAAGTTAGGTGAATGCTTTGCAAGCCTGGCAGAAGTCATGGAAGTTACTGCTTTCTCCATAGAGATACACACTTTGTGTCCTTGTCCCAGGTGAATTACTTGGTGCTAACTCTCAGGCAACCCAAGGTGACCACAGTTCTTGTTTGAACTTTCCCTGAATACACAGAGTCTATACTGAACTCGGGTCTAAGGACAAGTAACCATTTGTTCAGGGTAGGGACTGTTGGGCATGGCACTAGATAGAGGGAAGACCGCTAGCTCAGGCTGTGCTCCGTGTGTTTGCAGCAGACAGTTCACACTTGTTAAGTGTCCTGGAGTTTGATCAGGCCAGGTATGAGAACAGAATACTGCCTGGAGGCTTGTGAGAAGCAAGTTTCAGAGAATAATAGAATTGTCAGCTGTCTCAGTGTCACAGTTGTGGAATATTATTCATACTACAGCATCTATCTGTATTTAGTTACATAAATAATATGATTATATGTATATTTGCATAGTAATTTAGATTCTCTTTTAAACTAGAAAAAGATTCCTATCATCTTGAATACAGTTTTCCCAGAAATCTCTATTCCTTTTGGATTTGGCAATAGTAAGTCTGGTTTTTTTAAGTTCATGTGCAATAGAAGTTATGAACTACGTTAAAAAAAAATTAAAGAAACAAAAACAAACAAACAAAAAAACCTGAAAACCTGAAAACCACCAACCAAAATCACCAACCAAACAAGGAAAAACTAAACCACCTAATCCTTGTCAGTATGTTTAGTTCTTGTCCAAACCTGTCATCTTTTCTCAGGTAAGCTTTTAATTTGATAGGTAATCTTATTTAAAATTTTGTTACAACAGGTTGCTTTTATTAATTCTGGGCTAAAGTGAAATAATTTGGTTCTAGGAGAGACATGAACACTCTGTAAATACACTTTTTTCCTCTTTTTTTCAGGTATAGTCTGTCTTATATTCCTTTTGCAAGGTGAGTCTGCATAATAATTTCCACCTTAGCAAAAGTCAGTTACCTTTATGCTGGGGAGGGGGAAAAAGTACTTTAGGTGTGTGGAAAAACATAATATCTTCCCTCTTCTTTTAATTTTTGGAAAATGGCACAGCTGAACTAAAAAGTCATGCTTAATGTAAGCTTTAAATAGAAGTACAATACATAGTAATTCTCTTTAATAAATATCTCTGTAGTTTCTATCACTGAAAATAAATCAATGTTTTGTTTAAATTTTCCTGTGATTTAGCAATACAGTGATGCAATAGTGACTTTTCTGGTCCTAAAATTAAAGGTAACTTATGGATCTGAGGTCCTAGTTAAAAGCAAACAAGCCATATAGTGTCAGCTTCTGTTTCTATTTCTGAATTCCTCCATCATTTTCAGGAGAGGCAAAGGCAATGCTTTGTCTTTATTTTCATTCTGGCAAGCTTCTCTCTTTTCTTTCATTCTTATGTGTACAAAAAGGGACTGAAAGCAGACCAAACACATAGTGAAAACACATGCAAGTAATCAAATGTAAGAATCTGCTTTTTCAGTAATTCATGTAAAACGCAGTTTGGTCTTTCCAACAGTGTGATTTTTTAAAAAATCAAGCACTTCCATATAATTTAATGAGGTTTTCTGTAGTAGAAGTGGGTGGAAAAAGAATACAAAGAATTGTCTATCCCTTTCATCAGGTATTTTCCTGTAGCATTGCCAAAAAATCTGTACTTTTTTTTAAAGCTTCAGATTTCATCTAGGAAGGATTTTTTTAAGACAGTAGTTGATAATTACAGTGGATAAAATACTTTAACTGAACTCAGGCTTCAAATTGTCTTTTTCCTATTTCTGGCAACTCAGACTAACCCAGTCAAAAGTAGTATTCTGAATTCTTGTAGTTCCAGTGGCCATGAGACAGACTTAGCAGGTTCATTCCTTTTTTTGTCTTTTTTTGTTTAATAGTCTGCTCTGTAGAGAAAGCAAGTTGAGCTTCTAGTCTCGCCAGCCTTTTCTTCCCTACCAACAGTACTTTCAAGTTCTGAGGAGAAAACCATTAGGGTATATGCATCAGTTAATTTCTTTGGGTTTATTATCTATTAGATTTTATGAGCCAAAGAACTGAATTTTATACAAACTGCTTTTAATAATACAATGATTTCTTTAGGGATTATTGAGTTATTTGCTTATGTGGAGAGGTATCATAAATTTGTTGTATAGGCTGCCTTTCTTATGGGAACAATGATCTAAACCATGCTAAGTGCCAGAGAATAGTATTAAGTCATTTGTTTAAAGCATGCATTTCTCTTGATTTCATAAAATTACCATTCCTTGGTTTAACTCCATTAATGGTTTGATCTTCAAAACAATTTACTTGTTCATGGGTTTCCTGGGGGGAGGGAGTTCTTAGTTTCTGTTCGTTTTTTCTTTAATTAGTGGTAGCTCTCCTGTTGGCCTGGCAACAAAAAGCCCCACCAAAACAGACCCAAATGAAAACAAAAACAAATGCAACAAAACCAAAACCCATACAGCTGAGTGATGATAGTATGTTTCTTCATTTTTCAAACTGACTAACAACAGAACACAAATTTCACTCTATAGTAAGTTATTACTTTTCTGGGAAAAGGAAAAATAAAAGAGACTAAAGTGAGTGATGTGAGTGTAACAGTCAGAAAACAGCTTATTGTTGGTTGAAAGAATAGAACCCTCCAGATCTTCCAAACCTGAAGGCTGAACCAGCTCTCTCCATTCCTGCACTGTCAGTGCACACTTTAAAACCCGTCAGCCTGTGCTTTATTTCCTGCACTGTGATGGTCCAACTCAAATGTGGCTTGGAGTCCTGGCACGGGTGCCTTGCTGTGGATTTTGGCGCTCCTCAGCTGCGCCCTTGCTGGGCAGCCTTTGCGAAATCAGGCTCTGCCCTTTGCTCAGCCTCCCCATGTGCTGCAGAGCAGTTCCTAACACTGTGTCTGCATTGCAGCCTGGGCTGCAGTGTAAACAGCTTGGTACAGACTGGGCTTGAGCCTGGGCTTTGGCTGGTTTGATGGAAGCACTCACACAGGTCCTGCATTTGATAAACTGTTGATGCCTGTCTTTCGTTTCTGCCATATTTGTAATTGTAAGTAGGTAATGGCTTAGATGTATATAAACAAAATAACAAATATCTTAACGGACTTTTTTTTCTTTTTTAAAGGGATGCTGTGATTAAATGCTTCTCATCCTGTCTAGGGTAAATGAAAACCAGGAACCACTGTCTGCTTTAAAATGCAACTTTTTTCCTCCGTAAGTTTTGCTCAGAAAACTGTACTTTTCCACTTTTGAATTACCCAGTAACAGTTTAGTATTTTCCTTGCCTTTTGCATTTGGGACATTAAATAATTTTTACTAGAAACAGTTTTTTTAAATAAATTTGGAGAAATATTTGTATTTACCCTGGAACTTCCAGGATTTTTTTTTTAACAAAAAAGTACATTTAAATACTTCATGCAGAGTAGTCTTAACACTACTTTGTATCCAGTAACAGGTTATTTCCCAGTGGAGGCAAGTCACCACGGTGTGGGTAGTATGCATAAAGATTTCATTTACAGTTCTGTCTAAAATTTGCAATGTGCCATTTATGTTTGTATATTATCCATTCTATGCTTTTCCAAAGATAGAGTTTTATAAACGTTGTAAAGATTTGGTGAATTGTAATTAACTGCGCCTTTGAAATGTCTATACATGTGCCTTACGGAGAAAACTTAATGAGAATGTGAAAGGTATGTTTAAAACTTGTTGGATTTTATTAAAAAGTTGTATTTTAAATGATTTTTTTAAAAAAAACTTTCATACTTAAATACTTTTTACTAAAAGAACTTATTGCTAATGTATAAATGAGACTTGTGAAATAAATTCATTTTAAAGGTGTCTAATATATTTTTATTTATCAATCAGCTATAGAAGGCTGAAAATTTCAGCATTACACTTGAATAAATATGAAAACATAAAGGGGGATATGTGTATGACTATATCCAAATTTGCTTAATAGATACAGAAGTGACTTCAAGGGTTCTACGTTTTTAGTATTTAGACAAACTGTTGATTCTGACTTATCTGGTAATAGATTGAAGTACTCTAACACTTTGCCGGGCTTCAGTAAGAGGTTCTCATTTCTAACGTTTTCAACTAAGAACTATCCAGTTATTCTGGAGCAAAGTTAAGTCTTTGACAGTTGATATTATATTGCAGGAGGTTCTTTTTTGCACAGGATGGATGTGCTTACTTATGTGTGTTCAAAATTGAGTTGTTTTTGAGTTGGATTTCTTTTTTCTGTTAATCCACTAATACAGAAGAAGGAAAGGCTTTGAAAAGATGAGAACTGCAGTGTCAGGAAGGGGAAAACCTCAGTCTTTTTAGTATGCAGGGTTCAGGCTAAAGAGACAAATTGAGGTACAGTATGTTCCTGTTGAATCTCAGAGTATATTGCAAAACATAGCAACAACTTTTGGGGAAGTTGTGTACAGGGTGATAGCATTATTTTGCAGCTAGATGTCCAACTAAGCCCCACCTTTTAAGTGATTAGTAACAATAAATCGCCAGGGTGGCAATCCTCCCTGTTCGTGATAGGGGGCCAGGTAGTCCTGACCCCATAGCAGGCTCTTGGGCTCTCTAGTGCTGTGTGGTGTAGTGACAGCTGTTCCAGCTCTGCCCAAAGCCCTTGGGTGCTGGGGCACCCTTGGGTGAATTTTTAGTTCCTTTTAGCTTTCAGCGTGTACTGAAGATGAAGTAGGATGTGTGTAGGCAGCGACGGATGTCATCCTGGAAGTGACTGCCCCTTCCCCAGTTGCTGCTGCTGACCTCAGCTGACCCTGGAGAGATGCTGTCCCACTAGTGCTTCAGGGCCAGGCCATTGTTTGCTCCAGAGCTGGTTTTGCCCATCTCCCACCAGTTCTGACAGTACACATTCACCTACACTGCAGTCTTTAATCAGAATGGCATTGGTTACCACTCCTCTGTTAGATCACCAGCAGAGAATGGGTTCAAGAACTGAGGTCCAAAAGTTCCATGTACTGGTATGCTTTTATATTCACTTTCGTCTATTACATCATGTGCCACCTTATTTGTTTATTTCTCTCCTGAACATTTAAGGATTTACTTCATCTGCATACAGAGCACACACAGTGTTGTTTTGTCTGTATCTTTTGCTCCTTCACATCCTGTCTTTGTTTACTGTGTATGCGTATTCCAAAAGCTCACAGTTGGGGAATCCCCAGAGTATAATACCCATTATGATAGTGTGGAACCATAGGTATGAAGATCCTGTCCCTGTGGATTGCATATGTGCTACCCATCTTCTGAAAAAGTTTTAGTTTCCTAGTTAAAATAGTACTTTGAAGTAAATGCTGTAGAAATTATATTCTGTGATTTCTAAGGCTAAATTCTGGAGTGGTAATAATCTTGGATCTACAGGAAATATATGTTTACTTATTACTGCCCCATGAAACCTCTCCAAACCTCTATTGCTGGCTAGGCTACCTGAAAAGGTAGGAAATTGCTGCCTTGCACATCATGAAAAACCAAACCCCAACAAAACCAAAACCAAAAAACCCAACGGGGGGATGTGCTTTTTCTCTCATAGAAGGCATTGAAGCTAGAAAGAAGCATTTCTGGACTATGCTCTTCATTACCATGCCAGGCGGCTCTTGTCCTCGAAGTCCGAGTCGGCCCTAGGTCTGAGTGTGTCTGTTTCTTGTCCTGTCTGCCTGCCCTTATTCACGATACTTCAAGTAATCAAGGAGGTCAAAATATCATTCATGTTTTTAAGATGGCAAGAGAGTTTAACATGATTTTAAAATATTGTCTTTTCACACTTGGACGCTTGAGGACTTCGGGAGGAATTTAGCGGCTGTTTGCCCTCGGGGCATGAGCCCCGCCATACCCTTCTTTACTTCGGCTCTGCTGTGGGGTGGGCGGACGAGGACCGGGAAAAGGCATGGGAGTAGCGTCGCATCGAGCCCGACCAGCGCGGCTCGTTCGGGAGGGACGGCCAGTGCCGGCACGACCCCCGTCCCCGCCCGCACGCCCACCCCGCGCCGGGGAAGGGTGTTCCCGGGGCGGGCGAAGGGCGGGAAGGGGGACGGGTTATCGAGAGGGAAAATCGGCGGCTGTCGGCGCAGAGCGAACTCGCATTCCGTGCCGGTGGCTGGGGCTCCTCGTCCGCCTCTCGCCATGGGGCTGCAGCCCCGGCGCGCCGCGGGGCCCTGCCCGCCCGCGGGGAGAAGCGCCGCCCTGCCCGGAGCGCGCTCCGCGCCTCCCTGGGCCCGCAGCGACGAGCCGGAGGGAACTCCCGGGCGCCCCGCCACCCTGCCGCCCCTGCTGCCGGCCATCCTGCCGACCCCCACCTCTTCCCCCGCCGCCGCCCGGGCGCAGCCCAAGAAGCCGGCGGCGGCCGCCTCGGCTCCCAAGAAGGCAGCGCCTCGGCCCGCAGAGGAGAAGGCGGCGAGGAAGGCGCGGGGGGCGCCCCCGGAGCGGCCGGGCCCCCTCTCCAGCTCCTGGCCCTGCTCGTCCCTGCAGCGGCCGCCGCCGCGGAGACCTCCGGCCGAGCGGGCGGCGCGGCCCCAGCCCACCCCGCCGCAGCCGCGGGGCCGCCCGGGGGCGCCGGGGGCGGGCAGCCGCTCCTGCGAGAGCCTCGGCGGGGCGCCGGGGGAGGCGGCGGGGCGCTTCTCGCTGAGCCTGCCCCCGGAGGCCATCCGTGTGCTGCAGCGTCGCAGCCTGGAGCGGCAGCGGGGGCAGCCCGCACCCTCCCCCGCAGGCAGAACCGCCCCGGGCCGGCGCGGCGGCGGCGACCTGCGCGCTCTGCTGAAGGTTTCGCTGCTCAACGACCGGCACCGCTACGACGACGAGGAGTACGAGGAGGAGGAGGCGGGGGCCGCGGCGGACGAGGGGCTGGTGCGGAAATGCACCGAGTGGCTGCGCGGCGTGGAGAGCGCGGCCGGCCGCGACCACCCCGACCGGCTGGAGACGCTGCCGCACTTGGGCACCCTCTGAGCCCCCCGGGACCGGGGAGCGGCACGGCGGGGGCTGCCGAAGCGCTCGGACCGGGGGGAGATGGGGCCGCCAGCCGCGATGTCGTGTTCCTTGTGGTGTTGTCGGCGCCGGGGCGGCCCGGGCGGGGGGCGGCGGGGGCCGGGCAGCGGAGCCCCTGGCCCTGGGCCGATCCTCGGGCCGCCGCCGCCGGGGCGAAGGACAAAGGAGCGGCGCCGGCCTCCGCCCGCCGGTGCCCGGGTGCTGGGAGGGAGGGCACCGGCTGTGGGCGTCCTGCCTCCACCCTCGCGGTTTTTTTAAAGATTTCTGACTACTTTATAAAATGTGCGTAATGGTTTTGTATATTTGTACATAAAAGTTCATTTTTATTTATTTGAATAAAGGACCCTTGTGTTGCGGTAGCCTTTGCGCCTTGGTAGCTTCTCGTTGGGCTGTCCCAGCCTGGCGGTGTCCGCTGTCTCGGTGTCCAGAAGGTAAGGATCGGGGGCTGCTCACCGTGCGGAGAGCCTGTGCCGTTCACATGTTTGCTGCTCGCTACGGTCGCCGACAGCTCGGCTCCCGGGAATCGCAGAGCCGCGGATCCGGCGAGGCGGCGGAGGCAGGGTACCGAGCAGGCGGGGGCGAGCTGGGGCCAGGCGGCAGCAGCGCCGGCCAGCGCTCCAAGCGGGGAGCAGCCCTCCCGGGGAGACACACGGACAGCGGGGGGAGGATGGGGCACTGCGGGCGGCCGCGGCGGGGGCAGAGATCGCTCCGGTGTCCTGCGCCGGGGAACGCGAGAGGAGCGGCTCGGTCTCTGCATGGACTTGGGCGATTTCATCCCCTCCTCTTCAGGCAGTAATTCAGAGACATCCGACCTTTCGAGCTGCTGCCAGTGTACGGGGTGGCGGAGGAAGGAAGGAGGGAGGGAGGGAGCGCAGAGACAGCATCCTTTGTCAGCGTCCCCCGGCCTCCCATCCCCGCGGCCCGCTGCAGCTTCCCCTCTCCGGGCTATGGCCATGCCTGGTGCTCCTCAGAGCTCTGTATGGTGGGAGAGGCGAGGCGGGGGCGGGAGTGGCCAAGTGTACAAAAATGAAGGGCGGAAAGGGAAGGGTAAGTATTTACCAGGCTTGCAGTGTCTCGGCCACCTACTGTTGCTCTTGTGTTGTTGTTATCCAGCTTCTCAGAACAGCAGTCAGACCTAAGCATTTACTGTGATTCTGTATTTTGCAAATGAATGTTTGAACATGTAGGAACATGTTAAGTTGAATTTACTTAGCGGAGTAAAACAAAGTTAATTGCCAGAAATTGGGCATAAATTTCACTAAGATGTCAGTTGTTTACACCAAACGCTCTGTGTGCTGTCTATTCCATTAAATCATGTGAGATAAACCTTTCTGTACATTAGTTGCATGATGTAGCAATGTGCTGCATTTTGTTTTGCTCCATGTTTGTTCAAGCACTTTTTAAAATTTTTTTTTACCTGAAAATGACAGGGGAGATAGTTTGCAAAAATATTTATTTATTAAATGCATTGATACTGCCTTTGAAAAAAAAAAAGAAAAGGACCAATATAAGGCAATTGTGAAATAGCTATGCTCAAAAGCCAGAGACAAAAGCATGGGACATAAAAATTTATGGAAACTAATTCTATTTCATTTAAGTAAATGTAGAGTCATTTGTAGTGATAGGTATGGAACACATGCATTTTCATATAATTTTAACTGAGTTTGCATGCAGTTCTATTATATTACTAGTTTTCATTAACATCTTCAAGCAAATCTGCCTCAACAATTGCAAATTTCCTGCCAAATTTAATACATGCTGGATTGATGACAGATCCACTTGTTGTTTTTCCCTCTTCCAAAAATGATGGAAATGGAAGTAGTTGTGCTGTTAGCTGAGTTTTCCTTTTGTGCCTGTTTTGGGAATGTGAG
Source organism: Acanthiza pusilla (assembly GCA_036630365.1). Lineage (NCBI taxonomy): Eukaryota > Metazoa > Chordata > Aves > Passeriformes > Acanthizidae > Acanthiza > Acanthiza pusilla. Next base: position 4,698,937 of record JAXCHO010000023.1, on the reverse strand, counting down.
TTTATAAATGAGCATCCTAGACTCTTAATGTTGTTCCTTAAACTGCTCCATGGTTTCATATTAAGTACAATCAGTATCTCAAATTGCAGTGAAAAGTGATTCACTCATTAAGGGCTGAAGTATGTTAAAGCTTACTTGTGAGGCTGAAAGCTGCTTTGTTCAGAGTCTGAAGTGTGGCAAAAAAATTCAATAAATTTGAATGCACAGCTGCAGCAATTGCACTGTGAGTTGGGGGTAAGAGGGGTTGGAATTGAAGAGCTGCCAACTCTGAAAAAGAAAAAACCTGCTCCTAGGATGAAGAGTCTGAGAACTTGGGAATTGCCTGGATAGATTTTATTTATTTATTTATTTATTTTTCCCTAAAGAATTTATTTTAACAAAGATGATGCAGCTATAAGAGCCACTGGACTCTCTGGCATCACATAACTAGTGTCTGCTTGGAATAGTATCTCCTTCACTAAATGGTAACATCAAGATTTATTGTTTTCTGTTTTGCCACCTTTCTGCTCTCTTTGGATGAGAAATTATGCCCTTAGTGTTCTGAATACTTCCAGCTGAAATGCCCAGAAATCTTACAAGTGGTACTAGAATAGAGGAAGTTACTTCCTAGAAACAAGCAGTAACTTATGTTCCTTTTGTGTGTTCCTTACCTCTTGATATTTTTCCAGTTTAAAAGAAAACTCTCGGATTTTAGTATCTAAAAATCGTAGCTAAACATAATAACACTATTTATTTAATTCATTAATATGTGTTCGAATAGACATTTGAACCCAGTAGCAGGTTTCAAAATACAAAAATGCCTGTGGAAATTCAGAAAGTGGTGAAAACCCTCAAATAAGTAATTCATCTTAGTACAGAGTAGCTACTGCTATCTAATATCCGTTATTTAATTATATGTCAGTAGGTGTCATGTAATGAACTAATCACTGTTCCTTTCCTTGATGAGAGAGCAAAAGCGTTATCAAGTGCTGAGAACCAAATTCTCAGGAGGTTTCCTATCCCACTGATCCCCAGTCAGCCTGAGCCTTCCTCCATCTCACACACAAGGGTTCAGGACAGGTTGTGGTTGGCATGTCTGGAAAATTCAAGTGGGATGCTGTGAAACAGCATCTCTTCTGTCCCTCTGCTGAGCCTGTTCTCGGTCAAGCTGAGAGAGCTTTCCATGGACAGTTAAGGCCACTGCCAGCTCCTCCCAGTTCTCAGCCTGTGGAGCTGCACCCCAGTGTAAGTACTGACGTAAGTAAGAACTCTTCTGATTCTGTACTGGTGAGCAGATAAGGTGTCTTCAGGAAGACTTTTCAGGTGGCATAGATCTGATTTTGCCATAAGAACCAACAAGGAACTTGGAAGTCACTACATTTGCATTTTACAGTATGTTAGCCATCTTCAAAATGCCTCAGCCTAAGCCTCCCACTCATAACCCTTTTAGCTGTTGAGAGTTAGGAGCAGCTGGTGCTGTGAATGCTTAAAATAATCAATAATTCCTCCGGGGTAGATAGCTTCTTCCTCCAAACATGTCAGCATGATTTACAGTGGAAAAAAAAAAACCCAAGCAAAACATATTCTGGGTCTTTTTTTTGTTGGTTTTTTTTTTTTTTTAAGGTAGCAAATAAATAGTGTCGTTTTCCTGCTGCTCCTGAGCAAAGCTGAGAGGCCAGACACAGCTGAAGCCCATGTTTTTCTAACTGAACAGCCCCAGCCCTGTGCATGGCTGAGTTTGCTCTTGGGTTCTAGCCCAAATCTCAACTTTCCCATTCCACTGACATAGTTAGTACCATTTTTTTGTTTCAAAGCTGAGGGGGGAGCATGTTGTTTCCCAGCTTTTATCTTCTTTTGTTGTCTTCCTCACCACAACTCATGTAAAGCCCCAACGAACAGTATTCCCTGAGCTGTTGTCAAACATCTCCACCATCTCACACCCTTCCCAGCTGTGCCTAAGGATCTGACACACAGCTGGGTGAGTGCATCAGTTGTGAGGGCTGCTGTCCTGAGAGGACTAATGGAGCAGCATCTGTCTTGACGACAACTGTCCTTTTGCTTGGGGGGGTGTCTCTTTCTTTGGTTTTGTGGGCTGTTTTTGTGAGCTAAAGGCACATTCTGTTGCTTCTCTTAAGAAAACCCTCTTCCCAGTGGTGGTTTTGTGATGAGAGGAAGAGATTTTTGAGAAGGTTTGGCTTTGGCACTTTCTGGAAGAGAAGTCACCATTTTGAAATGACCAGGTGTGGCAATTTGCGAGCTCCCCCTGACACTGCTGCAAGGAGGGGAGCCCAAAGCTTTTAGTCCCTTTTAATTTTGTTGAAAGAGCTGTTACAGATTATGCTTGAAGGACATTATTTTAAAGCATTTTCCCCCCTTCTTTGTAATGTACAATGAGGGATTGAGGGTTCTGGAATGGCTTAAAGATGTCTTGGTTTCTTTTTATTTTTTTTAAAATTGAAGATACCAAAAACATGCAGTCCATGTTTTGCAGTCAGCTGTCTTGAGTTAATGACTGTCCTCGTTTCGGTTGAGGTAGAGTTATTTTCTTCCCAGTACAGTGCTGTGTTTTGGATTCAGCATGAGAATAATGTTGATAACATGCTGAATGCTTTTGGTTTTTGCTAAGTTGTGTTCATCCTGAGCCAAGAACTTTTTTTTGTTTCATGCTCTGCCAGTGAGGATGAGCACAAAAGGAAGACTGGGAAGGAGCATAGCCAGAACAGGTGACCCAAACTGGCCAAAGGGATATTTTCGTACCATAAAACATCATGCCCAGTATATAAACTGGGGGACTTACCTGGAAAGGGAGTCAGTCTGGGTTTAGGGATGGAGCCATCAGTCAGTGGGTGTGAGCAATTGCACTGTGCATCACTTGTTTGTTTTAGTTTGGTTTTCTTTTTATTATAATTAGTACCATATTTTACTTTGTTTTAGTTATTAGTCTCTCATATCAACCTACAAGTTCATCCACTGATTGTCCTCCCCATTCCACTGGTGTGGGTGGGGAGGGTGGTGAGTGAGTGGCTGCCGTGGTGCTTAATTGCCAGCTGCACAACATCAGGTCACTCTTATTGTGACGGCTCACATTTTGGGTGGAAGTGTTAGGTGCAATAAAAACTCTTAAGAATTATTTCTACACCCCAAAGTAATTTTACTTTTTAGTTAAATGAACTGTTCAGCGAGGGTCAGCTAATGTTCAGCTCTCTGCACTCGGACTACAAGGACTGTAACGCTTCCATTGTCTTTCCTGTGGCCATCCCACTTCTGAGTGCTGGTAAAAGCTGAGCTTTGAATGGAAAGGAAACAAATGTTCCTAATTAAGCATAAAAGTAAATTAGCACTGAAGCTATTACCTTCTTATCAATTAACAGAGGAGAGAGCAAATTGCAGTAAATTCTGGTATTCCGAATGTGGTTTTTTTAACATTCTCTTGGCTGCCAGAGTTTCAGCTGCCAGCATGGTCCCAACAGCCGGGCAGGTGCGTCACGCAGTGAGGGGCTGGGAAATGAATCACAGCCTTTGCTTTGCCAGGGAGCTTTCAGAATAGCAAAACCCGAGTGGGAACAGCACTAAGCGACCGAACTTTAAACGCTTTAAATTAAAACTAACAGAGGCTATTTAGGACTAGGACAGAAATAGGAGCAAACAAAAGCAAAATTCTGCAGAGAAGGCTCTGGGTGCGTGAAGCACCTGAGAGCAATCGTCAAGGGCAAAGCTGGTGGGCGGGGGGAGCTCCGGGCGGGGGTGTCCCGAGGCGTGCGGTGCCCGCGGCGCGGCTGTGTCCCAAACCGGGACCGGGAACCGCGGGAACATCCCGGGGCTGCTCCCCCTGCGGCCGCCCGGCCCCAAACAGGTAATAGTGCTCAGGAAGGAGCTGGGGCTTTGCTTTTCTCTCTCGGCTTTTTCTGAGTCGTTTTTGTTTGTTTGAACAGAATCCATGTAGTAAGTATGGCTATGTTCTTTGGAAACATTTTATTTGCTTAGTGCCTAGTATGTGAAGACAGAGATCCAGCCATTTTAATAGATGCTCATTTAATACAGTCCTCTCGTGTTTTTCTCCTGCAGCAACCACTATTATAACTTCACATAATATGAAGTTATAATAAAAACTTCATTATATAGTTATGAACTATATAACAGCCTATAGTTCCTGAGAGTGAGCTAAACTTCTCTCCCCTTCTCACCCTCAGCCCTGAAGTGCAAAGTTTCAAAGCAAACAGAAGGTCCAACAGTTGAATAAGTATTTCTGTGAGCCTGTTGTGTGGGGCTATGTGTCGCTGGGATTTATTTTTTTTTTTGCCACCACGTGAAGTGCTGGACAGATCTTGAGAGTGAATTTAAAGCCTCAGAGTGGTGTGTCTTACACATCCACGTGCCTTCTGCGTATCAGATTGCAATGCCTGAAATCTCTTCTTGGGACAGGCACAAACACTCTGCACAAACATCATTAAAAAGGAACGTTGATGCCCTGGTGTTAATTACTTGTTATGAGGATATTTTGTACTGCTCACTGTATTCAACCACGTGGTCTTTGGAGAGCGGATATTTTTCAATTCATAGTAGTCAGTGAACCTCCTTAACTTTGAGAAAAATGTGTGTAGACTTCACACAAGTCATTTTAGGGTAGAAATAATTTGGCTCGGCAGTTGTATCTGAAGGATAATGCACAGATGTCTTTAGCAAGCAATTCCTTTAAATTACAAGTACATGAAAAATGTTCATCTATTGTTTCCAGTCTCATGGCTTCTTATTTTTTCCCAGTGAGGCTACAAAAAGATTCTGTCAAAGTGGGAAATAGTCTGACCTATATACTCTTAGTGATCACCGTGATACCTTTAATTTAAACTGCCAATATTGCAGGGGGCAATTACTGTGAAATAGCAAATATTGGATTTGTATTGATGCTTACAATGCCTTTTGGACTGGTTTTTGTTTCCTGGCATGTTTGTAACAGCTTACTGTGCAAGATACACAGTATTCATGTGCCTATTGGTAACCTTGTTATGGGTCATACAAACAGTTTACTGCTGGGGTGTGTTCTTTTTTCTTTTTCTGAATTTCTTATGGAATGTAAGCCTCTATATTGCTTCTCTCAGCTGCCTGAGATAAAAATCTTGCCATTGTGGGTTATTTTGAATATGCAGGTTACTTCTAAGAGTTTAATGAAATTTCTGAAAGTAAACCAATGCCCCATAGGCTTGAATGTGATAATCAAGAATCTCTACCTCCACTGGCCAAGTTATTTTTAAAATGCTGAAAGCCAGAGGAACATCCAATGAGAATGTGTAGCTGTCCAAAGTATAGACTGGGGCAAAGGAGAAAGAAAAATGGGTTGTCTAGGGCAGTACTGAAGTGTCAGTAGAACCACGGACTACGAAAGGTTATCTGCCAAATGGTGCTCTCATCGGAATGAGCAACTGCAGAACTGTAGTATAGCATGTTAGAAATCCTGAACATATGTTTCTTGAGTTTGAAGTGCTGATTTTTTGTGGGGGGGGGGGTGGGGGGGAATTGTTACATGGTTTTATTTTATTTTTTCTGTTTGATGAATCTGAAAAGAAATCTGAAGGCAGTAGCTGTATTTCCAGCCTGTGGTGGATGAATACAGATTGTAAGCAGAACAAAAGGAGCTCAGCAGCAAACTGGCTGTAGCCACCCTGTGCCACCACTGGCTGATCCCCAGCTGTGGCAAAGCTCCTGCCTTGGCTCAGCTGACTGAGCTGCTTAGCATGCCTGCTTCCCAAACCATCACACCCTGCGAGCTGCTGGAAACCTTTCCTCATCTGCTTTGCTTTGACTGCTACAAGCAGGGAGAGCTCCCACATGGGGCGGAGTCAAGAGATGCAAATGAGATGTTTTGCTATAAATCTTGACTGTGCCCAGAAGGTCCAAATACTATTTGTATTGCACTGACCACCAAACGAGCTAACTCGGTACCCCTTTTTTTTGGAGGGGTGGGGGTGCTGTGGGGAGGAGGTTGAGGGGAGTTAGAGCAGAAGACTTAAACCGTTGCTGGTTAGAAGCAAATGAATAGAGATGAGGTGGTGTTAGTAGTCATGCAGGAACCTATTTCTATTACCACTTGGATGGGGTCACATGAAAAATGGGATTTCATTGCAGCTGACGCAGACAAATGTGTCTACATTGGTTTAGTTGTTTTCAGGGGAAACAGCAAGGTCTGTGAGCATCCTTGCTCTCACCGTTGCCTGGGTGCAGCTAAAGAGCAAAGGGGTTCAGCTTTGCTTGAGAAGCAAGCAGATTGGGTCACTAACACTTCTTTTTAATTTTTTTTTCATGAAAAAAGGAAAACACTTTGTTTGCAAGAACATATCTGAAGGTCTTTGGCATTTGTATCTCATTCATAGACCTGTAATTTATCCTCAGTTAATATAACAAAAAAGTTAATAAAATAACCTTTGTTTTGATTATCTGAATGATTCACCATCCCTCTTTGTGACTGTTTTGTTTAAAAATAAAGGAGGGGAGGGGGAAAGCGAGTATATTCTAGGTACAAAGGGAGAAGATAAAAGCATCAGTCTGTTTCTGTACCTCCTATGTAATATTGCCATAGTAACGAGGAGCTGGCTGTGGCTGTTCATCACTGAATGCTGAGGTAAAGCAGACACTCTTCTTATTCAAAGGAATATTAGTAAAATACAGATTTTTAAGGTGTCAATGAAGAATTAGGAAAAAATTATCTGCCTTACAGAGCACACCCTGTAAGCTAATAATAAAGTGCCACTTTGAAAGAAGACAGGGCAATTAAGGCATTTAGCAAACATCTCTAATGCTGTAAATCAGAGCGTTTTATCTTCCACACAAAGCCATGCTGAGGTGTGATGTGCAGTCACAGATGATATATTTTGACATCAAATGTGCATGAGATGAGCAGCTCTCTCTTTTCTTCTGCCTAATACATTTCTGGCATGGCAGTTGGCTGTGGCTATTGCCAAATATTTACACTGCAGCATCGACTGGCCGTGCTCTAATCCAGATTAAAGTGTAAGTGGGTAAAGTATTTTACGTATTTAGAACTGCGTGATGTCTCCTAGATCCTGGTAATATTTTTTAAACCGTTAAACCACTTCAAGAGGGGATTAAATTCTCTTCCAGGTGTGTGCATTAGATAAATATCTATAATTTTGAAATTGTAGTGTAAAAAGGAATAGTTCAATTGCTCCTGGGAAAAATTTGGGAAGGATAAAAACGTGCATTGATTTTGGTGTACAATTGCTAACACAACTTATTGTTACTATTGTAATTTATCTGTGCTTTACAGCAAGAATTTGACATTTAAGTTGTTGCATTTCTATGTCCAATAGCAGCCTTTTTTTTAAGGCTTCTTTATTTGATCAAATGATAGATTAAACAGGACATTTGTTTGTTACTGCACACACTCTCAAAGGTCTCATTAAATTGAAAGTTGCTGGTTCTGGTTTTCTTTTCTGAAGGCTTTTTCAGCCTGAGGCTTGTTTAGAATGAGGCTTGAAGCATGAAGCAGCACTTTGCTAGCAGCCACAGCTGCCTTCTGGCATCAGGAGGTCAGAAGTGGCTGCAGGAACAGATTTTCCTACACCACCGGTGTTCTTTGCCAGCCTCTCATGCCTCTGGTCGGGGTTACAACAGGGACAAGAGCTCGAGGCAACAGCTCTGGGGAAAGCGATCTGTACTCAGATGCCTGGGAAAATGATACAGATTCAGGTCAGAGCCAGGCTGAAGGGATGGAAAGAGGAGCAGCCAAGAGGAGCAATAGCTGGAGGCCGTCACTGTTGGAGCTTGCAGAAGAGGAGATTGAGCTGAGAATGGTGGCAAATCCCTGTGAAATGCCAAAGTAAACGGATGTCCCAGCTCTTCCCGTGATTGACTCAGGTAGCAGGTGACAAACTGGCTCCATAGACAGAGCCATTTTATTCACTCAGCTCTGTGCTGGCAGGAGGAGGGCTGGCATTCTCTTCTTCCTCTTTGCAAAAAGCACTCAAGGATGTCAAGCACACATGCACACCCTGGTTGTGGGGCCAAGCACACTGAAGTTAGACATGAAGTAGTTCATCCATCCCCCTTTATCTATAAGCTTATACAGCCTTTTTTAAAGTGATTTCAACATTACTTGCTGCTTAGGCTTTGCTCTTCCTCGTGCAGCCTGGCTGTGTTTCTAGGAGTTTGTTATGCCTTACTGTGAGGGGTTTTACTACAGCTTCCTGCACTGGCCACTGGAAAATGCCAGAACCTGCCTAATTATGCAGCCTGTTGGGCTGCATGTTGACATGTTCTGGTTGATGGTGACCGTGTTGCCTGGTAAAAGGCTGGCAAACCCAAGATTTCACCTCCTGAGCATACTAATGGGGTCTTTCTTGTGTTTCATCTGCCAGGGAGCCTGTGTGTGGGAAGGGAGCAAATAAAGATCGTGTAACTTGGTCTCTTTCCACAGTTTGAACAGTTGCCTGAATGGTATTTTTATTGCTTGGCCATGAGAAGTAAATACCTTTTTTTATTCCTGCGAAACTGTGTCCTATCTGACTTGTGGAGATCCAGTTTCAAAAACAGCTCTTAGTGTTTCAAGGGCAGCTTTGTGTGCATGGGAAGCTGTGTGTTCATGAGGAGGTAGGAAACAAGGATTTGGAAGAGGAGAAGTTCATTTGTGGATTATTGTTTCTTGTCAGATTACTGTAGCTAAAAGAAAAAGCTGATAGTTTTAGGAGCAAATGAAGTGCAGGAGTCTTCTCTGCCTGGTTCTTGTCCTTGTCTTAGGGGGAAGAGTTATTGCTTTGTGGGCGTCCTCTTTACCTTGTCTAGTAGGCTCAGAAGAGAAGTTAAATATTCTCCCTCAGTGTTGTCCTGTCCCTCAGCCTGGCTGTTATGCTGCCCTCCTGGAAGGTGAGGGGACATGGGTCATGTCCTTCATGCAGGGGACATGAATGCAGTGACCACTGCCAGCCTGTCACTCAAAGTTTGCCACTTTGTAGGAGAGTTTTCACCATCAGAGAGATGACAGTGAAAGGTTTCTGTTTGTAATCAGCTCTTCTAGATAGTAACAAATTGATAGCTAATTCACTACAAAAATGGTTAATGTGACATCTCTGTGTAGATTTGAGAAACATTTTTCTTGGGTACTTCTTTGTTACTTTAGGAGTTTTTAAATTATTTCCTCCCCACCTCTGTGGCCAAGGGCAAAAAAATCAGTGCTCCTGTGAGAGGGCAGGTCTTCAGCCCTTAAGCCCCAGGCTCTTCTGGATTTTGGTGTCTGGCTTGGACTTGTGAATGCTGCTCTGTGAGCTGAATACCTCAGCAGGATGGGGCAGTGCCAACTGTTGCCTCACTGCCACTACATCCCTCTTTTGGCTGCTGTGGATTCAGGCCCTTGTCTTACTTTATATGTGTAGTGATGCAGGTGCTTTTGCACAACAAAAACCTTTTTGTGTAGGGGAAAAGATAAAGTACTGAGGTTGGGACTGTAATGTGGGTCTTTGTTTAAATTCTGTAGAAGAAGTAGACAATGCATAATCTAAGAGAAGGATGAAGCAATGTCGACAAAAGGAAGTGTGGGTTCAACACAGTATCTTATGTACAGTCAGCAATTAATCCAACAGGAGAATGACCAGTTAAGGACATTAGCACACAAACAGGCAGATTGGAACTTGGATTTAATGGTACATTTACAGTGACTGCTCAGCAGTTGTGTTCACTTGGAGTAAGATTTGGGTCACATAAAGGAAACACAGATATGCCAACATGGATCTTTGTGGGTCCCTTCCAACTCAGCATACTCTGTGATTATGTGATATGTCTTTGATTATTCATCTTCTGTATACTTCTTCTGCTTTTCCTTGTGTCCATGCCAGGATGCTGCACACTGCAACTTACCCTTGTCTGAGGCCAGCCTTGTATTACTCGTGTTGTTTCCTCTTCTTTCAACAACCACCTGCTGATTTATTCCTCACTCTTCCCAAGGCTGAGTTACCCTTGGCTGGTGCTGCAGAAGGGATGCAAACTCATGGTACAAGATATACTGCACTCGAGGTCTTATCTTTGCAAGTGGAGAGCTGCATGAGCATAAAAAGAGTCTTAGGCTGTCTTGTATCAGAAAGTTTTCTCATGGTAGTTTAATTACTTCTTTGTTTAGCTTTCTGTAATTTTGCTGTGCTGTCTTCAAGCCCCTTGGATGTTGGATCAGAAATAAACTTCAGATCCGTGTTGGTGGGGAAGAGGTGAATGAATAGCCGGTGACTCACAGCAGTGCCTCTTCACCTGAGTTTGTCTGTGTCTGTTCTGTATGTTCACTGTAGACGAAAGCTGTGAGCTCAGCCCCAGGGAGCTGACTAAATTGTCTCGGAGTGGTGCTGCTGGGAAGCTCTCTGTGGAAAGAGGCAAATGGGATGTCACTAGGGAGCTGCAGCAAGATGGAGCGGGGGAGGGGGAAATAGGAAAATAAGGTTGATGTGAAGAGGAGCAGACAGGAGCTTAGGGACATGGCACAACAACAAAATACCTCAGTCAGTGGCATGGTTCCATTTCTCTCTTATAAATCTTGCACTGCAGACACGATTCTCAGTAGCATCATCTTGCCTCTAGAGAACACGAGCACCTGCACCATCTGTCAGCCTCGTCCTCTCTGAGGCAGGAGATCCCTGTGCTGTTCCCTGGTACCTCGGGTGTACATTCATCTGAAACCACAGTATAATCAGTGCCTTTTCCCCCTTGCTGCTTTTGACTGAACTGTAAAGGTTTGCTTCGTTTTTCTGCTCAGGATCCTTCAAATGTTTGATTTTAAAATGAGAGGAGAACTGGCATGAGTGAATTACTGCTACTGATTTAAAGTTTCCCTCTTTAGCCCTCTCACTTACAAAGCACTATCCGTGCCATAAGGTGTTATTGCTGTGGTTCTTCCCCCCAGGCAATGTTGCAGCCTCATACTCGGAGGGTGAGGGCTTCGAGGTGGGTGCCAAGGCTGCCTTCCCCTCTTCTTCACACAGTGAGTGCCCGCAGGCCTTTCTGCAGGGTGGGAACCACCAGGATTATGCGTGTTTCCTTGTGTCCTTGGAAGCAAAGGATTACTTACAATGAAAGCAGGATTCTTCCCACTGTGAGCAATGTGCCTCTTGAGCAGAGCTTTGGTGTTTAACCAGCGAGATGGATTTTGCAAATAAGCTGGGGGAGGAAGTAGTGGTGCTTTATGCTTATGTTTTTGTGGTTTGTTTTTGTTGTTTTCTTTTAACAAAACTGAGCTTCTTTGTATATGTCAGTCATTTTTATTGTACTGTCATTTTGCTTGCTGTCACATCTGTCTCATTTTGCTGCTTATTATATACACGTTAGATATTCACTGACTTTTAAAATCAATCACTGGCATTCTTGAGATTTCATGGCAACAAATTGTACTACAGAGAGAGGGAGAAGCGATGTTGTGCAGGAATAATGTCAGTAATGCCAGGTATTTCTGTGAGATGGTAACTAATTTCTTTGCAGATGTCGGTCTCCTGCAAACAACAAAGATGCAGTCAGACTTCATCTCAAATAGCTCTTGGTAGGGACAAGTGAATGCGCATGTTAACTGTTTTGTGTTGCCTCTTGACCTCTGGTGAGGGAGCTGTGCCACCTCAGAAACATTGCCACAAGAGCTATGGCTTGTAGGATTTGGATTGAGAGGATGCTTTCTGTAAGGTCTATTTCTTGGAATGGCACATAGAAATTTAATAAGCCCAGAAAAGTATCAGGCTTAGTCAGAGTTGGATGCTGAGCATTTGATAGTTTAGAATAAAGCAGAAAACCCCAACATATCGCAGACAGAATATGCTCAATAATATAAGATTTTTCTGTATCTGGTACGTGAATACTTTAGTTCCTCAAGCCAGATCTGAGGTCACTGGTCAGTGCAGGACAAAGAGCTGATCTGTTTTATGCTCCTGACACTAAAAAACCCATTCCAGCCCAGACCTCAAAAATCAGAGCACGTCAGGTGCTTATTCTGAACCTGCATGTTGTGCTTGCCTGGAATATTTGCCGTTTCCTAAAGCTTAGAGAGAGTCTGACAGATCCCTTCTTCAGTCAGGTAATACAGCTCTTCCAGAATAGTCTAATTTTAGTGAGACATTAATGAAACATTTTTTAAAACTCTGTGATTTTTTTTTTTCTGTTTGTTTGGGGTTTTTTTAGTCCATGCTCATAAGAATTTTTTTGATTCTTTGATATACCAATGAAATTCTGTGTGTTTTTAAGTGTGCGAGAGACAGTCTACCAATTGACATAGTTTACTTCTTTGTGTCAAAACTTAGAGCAAGTCTTGCATCCCTGTGAGCCCCCAGAGCTGTTGCTCTGCCACAGGCCATCCCTCCAGCTGTTGCCCATGTCCCGGAGGTCATGAGTTGCAGCTGCCTAGCTGGTGTGGATGTCCCTGAAAAACAAATTGCATCACACATGGAACAAGAAACCTTGCATTTCAGCAGCATTTCTAGGAGGATTTTGGCTGTCTGGTTCTGTTCTGTACAGCAGAAGATTGTGTCTGCTGAGTGTTAACTTGCCTGTTAGTGTGCACAACTTCCACTCCAGTTCACTGGAGATGTCTGAGAACCAGATGGGTGTTCTTGGTATTTCAGTATGTGTGGTGTGGATAAATGTGTTATGGCAAGCTGTACTCTAGCTTCATTCTTGGTTTGAATCATACATTGGCAAAGACAACCCAGAAGGTGTCCATTGCCACAGTTGCACAGCTGCTTTTTTTTTTTTTTTTTTGCACCAATTTATCTTAGTAATGAATAACCACAGAAGCGGACTATCAAAGATGGCAAACAGAGTGGGTAAATGTTAAATTAGCATTTAGTGAGGAAGATGAGGAAGATATGATGAAACAAGCCTTGATGGATCAAGTAATGTCTTTATAGAAGGTTACCTGGTAACAGGCAGCACTGAATTTCAGGATTTCTGGTCAAGTAGCAAGGAAATAATTTATTTGCCCAAGGGCTGGTATGCCCTTTTTATTACCAGGTACCAAGAGAGTTTCTGTATTGGTGGAGCACCTTGGTTTAACTGGTAAGAGAATAGATCCTGACATCAGTTGTGGTTGCTCTACTGGCATCTTTCATGAATTTGTTTATTTTTATTCTTTGTTTATGTCTGTGTGGGCAAGAGGAAAATATGATTGTATAGCCTAAAATGCTGGAGGCAGTCTTCAAAAAAAACCTCGCACATACTAAGGGAAATGAGATTTTTAGGTGTGTTGTTTTGCTGTTACTGTGCTGCAGTGCCCATTGTTTTCATCAGCTAGCAGGGGAGAGTTTGCAGAGCAAGGCTGGCAAGGAGTTCTTTGGTCATTTTCACTATAGAGTATTCCCCTGTGCAACAAATGAGAGTCAACCCTGCTTAACCTAGACATTAGAGGGATGATATTCGACAGTATTTATTTGCATAATGGTATATGAAAATATGTGCTATGTCAGAAAACTCTTCTCAAAAAAGCTTTTGTAGTGATTCTTGTAGGATACTCTCAATATTTTCTTGCAGCTCTAGTGTTTACTCCATCAGGGTGCAATTTGACACAGCTGGGTCTCAGCTCATGCCTTGCTGATAACTAAAAGAGATTTGTTTTTACTGCAGGAGCCATCATGTCACTTGCAGGACAGTGCATGCAGTAGTGTGACAGCTATAATTAATTCCGTAGTGCCACAGACTGTAATTGTACTCAGAGGAAAAGACACCTTGTATTCAAAGCTGTTAACAGGGCCTGTTGAGATAGGCAAGGGGTAATGGTTGCAAACTGAAGCAGGGTCAGTTTAGATTAGATATAAGGAGGAATTTTTTTACAAAGAGCATGGTGAAACACTGGAGCAGGCTGCCCAGAGACATGGTGGATGTCCCATCCCTGGACACATTTGCCCAAGCTGGGCAAATTGAACTTGCTCTGAGCAACCTGGGCTAGTTGAAGATGTCCTTGCACATCACAGTGGCCTTGGATGAAGTGTCCTTTAAGGGTCCCTCCCAATCCGGACCACTCTATGATTCCACAATTCCTTTGGTAGTTCCTACATGCTTTTCTTTCCGAAAGCTGGCTCCTATGGCTCTTCTTTTCCTCCCTTTAGTGTATCTCTGACCAGACATCGCTGTCCGGCATATTCTGCAGCTGAAAAGGCTTTTCTGTGCAGCAGGGCGCTGCCGATCCGGCCTCCGGAGGCTCGGGTAGCACATGGGCACAAGCATCTCCCGAAGCCCTCGCCCGGACGGCGGGCCCCGGGCAGGCGGAGCTGCTCAGGGACACTCAAGTCAACGTTGCCATCTGCTGGGGCTCTGCAGGAGCTGCCAGCTGCCTACCGCTGGAAAACCCTGCTGTTTGTAGTCTGGGCTGGGGAAGCGTGTGGATAATAGCGTGTACACGCCAGCAGCTCAAAAATAGAAGCATTCTGCCTGGGTTCTTTTGAGATGATTTTAGAGAAAAGCAGCTTCCAGAAACTGGGGAAGGAAACGGATTCTTGGGCTAAATCTGCTGTTGCCTTCTCCTTTCCCAAGGAAAAAAAGCCACTGCTACTATGGACATTTGCTTCAAGCAGTTACTAGTGGCCTGCACTTTGTGATACTTGTAAAGTGTTTTGCACAAGGTGCTTTTGTTCATGCTCATTGCTCTGTGCCCTAAATGTCTCAGTTTCCAATTTAGCCAACCAGTACTTGCATGAAATAGAAGTGTTAGTACGTTTGTGTTCCTAAGAGGTCTGTAGCACTCTGAGGAAAGTGAACCATCATCTTTTTTGTTGCATTAATTGATTTACTTTAAGTATATATAATGCAGATAAATTTCTTAGGTGTGTATCAAAACTAGTCTGTCTCTTCCATTTTAAAGGTACAATAAAACAAGTATGTAAAATGACATTTCAAAGGGCTTCTAATTTAAATAGTTTCAACTTCTTAAACAGCTTGAGCTCCTTTAGCTTTTCCTTTTATTTTCCATCTATCCAGGATATATATACATATACATACATATATATATGTAGGTAAGACAAAAAATACACATTTTTAACAAAAAAAACCAACTTCCAAGTGTAGATTAGTTAGCGGGACTTCCCCTCTCTCTCCCATCCCCTCAAGTGCCAGCTTAAAATGTAATAGGATCTCTGCAGACAGGGAAATGCTGTTTATGCTCCTGGGACTTGCTGAATAGGGAAGTTCAAAAGCAGAGAATTCAGATCTCAATGTCTGATTTTAGCATCAAACAAAATCTTGAACAGCAGAAGAAGAAAAAGGTGTGACGTTGTGGAGAAGGAGGATGTTGGGGAGCTGGGGTAGCCAATATTTATGTATGAAATTCTTTGAATTACAGGAAGAAATTTTTTTCATAAAGATTTTGTTATATTTTCCTCTGAAAGTTTTCTTGGTGTAGGAAAGGATATTCTTTCTCCAGCGAAAATAGACCACTTGGTACTGAGGGCTATGATTATTAAGGTGCAACTTCAGCATAGATGCATATATGTTTCAATGATTCATGCACTGTAATCGTAACTAGCAGGTTTAAAAGCAGAAAATAACGACTTTACACAAAGCACAATAAAAGCAAAATAAATCAGGTGAAAGGAAGGCTCTTTGTAACAGTAACTACAAGAGTAATTTTTTTTTCCAATGATAGGTGCAAAGAAACCTGAGATACTAAAACCACTTTTCTAGTTATACAGTCACTGAAAAAATAACCTAGTAAGAAGTGTGATTTGTTCTGTTTTCTTGCTTTACTTTGGTATATGAAGAAATTCTGAAACAATATAAATAAAATAAGACCTTTTAGTAACAGACAGAATTAAACCGCTGTCCCTAGAAACTGCAGACAACCCAGCAATCTCCAAACAGTTTTTATAGCTTGCAATTCACCAAATGCCAATTGTGGAAATCTCCTTCCTGTCTGTCACTCAGGTTGCTAACAGTGACATCCTTTTATGGACTCTTACCCTTTGCAATTGCTTTTTTTTTTTTTTTTCCTCAGAAGAGGAGAAAGCCTTCCAAAACTTCCATGGGTGAAGCATGCCATATTTTCAGGAAGCACTGGAGAACAATCCTGCCTGGAGTGAAATAACACATATATTTTGGTGACTTGCCAAAATCTCTGTGGGTATCAATATCTAAATGTTAGGGGATTTTGTACAGTTTTTGTAAGTTTGGTCTGTCAGCTTGGCTGTACAACAGCTTTGCTACATGATAAGAATTCTCCCCATGTTTGAATCAAAGTTTTTGCTCCTGATGGTGTTATTTTGCTTAGCTATGGATTTCCACATGCTGTCTTGGACTGTTATTGCCCAGCCTGTGATTCTGTTTTTACACAATGTTGTAAAGCTGGCTTGATGACAGGAATATAGTCAGAGCTGTGAGTTGAATTCTGTTCCTTTACTACTAACTAGTCTGCAGGCAGAAAGAGTTCTCCTCCTCTCTTCTCTCTCGTGTGCTGGGGCTTCTGTCAGCTCGAGGCTTTTGTGGTGAGGTGCCCTGTTGCCCCTTAGCAAAGCTTTCCCTGGGGTATCCTCATTTCTTTACACAATTTATTCCCCCAGCAAGGTCAGTGAAGACGTGAATGTGTTGGTCTCTGGAACAGATGCCACAAATCAGTCTAGCACTTCTTTCTAATTTTAATGGAGATGAGCTACACGTTGTAATTTCTTGAATCTCTCATTTAGGATGTAGAGAGACCATAAATCTTAAAGCAACAAACATTCCCAAATCCTACACTTTGAAGTGAATGGGAGCTCCTGGGTCATCAGCACTTTTCGGAAACAAGCTGCTTAACTAGGTGTCCAAAGCCATTACAGTCTTTTCTTTTTTTCTTTCTGAAAAACTTAGGTCTCAATATTTCAGGGAATATACAAGAAAAGGTTTGTACAGTGCGAGCAGTGCTTCCCTGAACAGCCTCAGGCAAAGCCGATGGGTACTGTAGCATCCAAACTCAGCACTCCTGTGTGCTGAGCCAAGTGTTTGGCTTGAAGATTCATTACATTTATTATTAGACTTTGTTTGGCGAGGGGGGATTTTGGTTGGGTTTTTTTTTTGCTTTCAACATTATTATTAAAAGGAACCAAAATAAACCCAAGAAAACCTAACCCAAATATGAGGCTTGTTGTGATCTTTATTTTTTTTAGTTGGTTGTGTTGTTTGTTTGTTTGGGTTTCTTTAAGTTTCTTCTGCCAGAACTTTTCATTCCCTATCTTACATCTTCTCCTTTCAAAATTTACTCTTACTCGGGTATGGTGTGGGATAGTCTAAACAATTGCTATAAATATCTACTAAAATATGTTTCTCTGAAGAATATGACATAGCTAAATGTATGCAATATATTATTATGCTCTTATCCTTGCTTCCTCATTTTTGTCTTAAGCTGAAAATTCAGTTTATCTCCATAGTCTCTACAGATGAATGAGTTAATCAAGCTGTGTGTTGTTAGTTGAATTGGGGACTATTTTTAAAGAATTAGTACCATTTTCTGAGTCCATAAACGATGTAAGCAGTATACTGAAACATATATGAAAAAATACACCGATTTCTGATAAAGTCGTGCAAGTCAGTTAGGAAAGGAGGGGAAGAAACATGAAGGTAATAATATGGCTTATCTTGTACTAATGGGTCATATCTTGGCGCAAGAGTTTACATTTTACCTCAGGGTAAACTCTTCAGCCCGTGTTGGCTGACTCTCGAGGGCTGACTCACCCTGGCAGCAGCCGTCAGCAGCCTGGCTTCTTGTAGCAGCCCATGTGGTGTGGCACTTGTTTTAATGGCACAGCGACACTTCCGTGACAGCACTTTCGTGGTGATCTCAATGATCTCATTGTGGGCAGGTGCTCATGTTTTGTGTTGGGAGTTATTCTGTCTGAATAATCTTGTACTGAGCTCACGGTAGCATAGGAGTTTGGGGGACTTGCAGGTGCCCAAGCACTGCAAAGGAGAAGGTAAGAGCTGAACTATCCTCGTGGAGGAGGCAAGGGGTATTCCCTGTGCTGGGAAGTGTGGTGCTCCACAATATTTGTGTGTTGGGTCCTTGGCAGGCTGCAGCAGAGCCATCAGCACTCTGAGTTCCTCCTTTGGAACCACACGATCCAGACCTTTATTAGGCAGAGGATTGGAGGAGTTCCTGGAGGATGGGTCTCCTGTGGAAGGGATCATGCTGGAGCAGGGGAAGAGTGTGAGGAGCCCTCTCACTAAGGAGGAAGAATTGGAAGAGACAACATGTGATGAGCTGACCACAGCCCCCATTCCCCAACCAGTATAGTTAAGCCGAGTGAAGAATAGGAGGGGTGGGGGAAACCTGTTTTTAAGATTTGGTTCTATTTACCATTATCCTGCTCTGAGCTGATTGGTAAAAAAATTAACTTAATTTGCCCAAGTCAAGTCTGTTTTTCCATGACAGTGGGAGAATCTCTCAGTGTCCTTATTTTGACCCATGGGACTTCATTGTATTTTCTCTCCCCTGTCCAGTAGAGGAGAGTGATAGAGTGGCTTTTGTAGGCACCTGGCCTCCAGCCAGGGTCAAACCACCACACAGCCTGATGACTCTGAAAACAAAAAAAATTAAGCCAACCAAAACAGATACATGATCTTTCAGATATGCTCTCTCATCTTTCTTATGCTTTGGCTTTCCCCAGATCACAGGATGTCTGTTGCTGCTCCTATCTTCAGACAAGCCTAGTCCTGACAGAGGGAGAATAGAAAAATGAAAGGGAAGACAGTCAATGTAGGGTAAGATAGACAAAGTTCATCACCTCTCACCGTCAGACCTTACAGTGGTCAGTAAAACATGGTTAACATCTGTGATGTATGGCAAGACAACTGAATAGATTTAGGATTTGGTTTTCTGTTTGAATGTTAGATTGAAATGTGGACTGTTCTCACAGAAAACAAAACAACAAAAAAAGCATTTATGAGTTTCACTTTTCCACTAGTCTAACAAGTGAAAATTGTATTTCCATGATGCAGGTGAATGCAAGCTTATGATTGCAAACCTAAATATCCCCAGATCAAATAAACTAAGTTGTTGCATCTTGGGGTTACCTTTATTTTGTTTTTAACTTACTTCTTTCTTTCTTTCTTTATTTAGTTTTATCCTAGAAAGAACAATACAGTTGCCACTACTGCTCCCAGGCCCTTTAAGATTCTTCTTCTGAGACACTAAACTTTGTCTCCACTGGTGGAAAAGGAGTGGGTTTGTGTCAGGGCAGTTAGCAAAATTGCATTGTCTTGAGGTGCTGTGAATTTGCCAAGGCTAGTTTCCTTGCTGACTTCATTGTGTTGACCTCAGGGTAAAAAGTAATGTTTTTTTACTACCTTGGGGTGGGCTCAGCATGTGGTTTATGCTGAGAGAGTTCTCGTGCACTGCAAACCAGTCCTGAGTGGGCTGATGGAGGGAGGAAGAGGATGGCCTGCTTGCTTAGGTGTCACAACTGATGAGAGGCAGCAGAGCAGGACTCAGGCTGAGGCTAGTGGTGGTAGGAGACACACTGTGTCCCAGAGGAGCTTTCACAGATTTCCATAGTGGTGGAATTGTTGCAGTCACTGATAATTGGGGCCCTGACAGCAATGATCAAAATTAACTTGTGTTTGCACAGAAATGCTATCATTTCACTTTTGATTGCAGGGTTGGCCATCACCTGCAGATAATATGTGCTTCCTAATAGTTCAAATATCTTGGACCCTTCCCAAAAAGCATTCAGTGGATTCAGTTACTCCCATGTGATCTTTAACAGTTGCCACATGTCAGAATTTTAACTGAGCCTGTCAAGGTTGACATGAATGTTTGATAAACCAGCGGAAGAAAGCTAGCTTGATTTTATACAGGGAGGATGCTCTTAAGCCGAGGGTCATAAATGCCATACTGGAGTCAAAAGATAGTGCTTGAACCAGGAGGATAAAATGGCTTTGGGGCATTGTCTGGGTGGCACCCAAAATGATGCAGGAGAGCTGCCCAAGGGCTGCAGGCACACGTTCCCTTCTCATCTTACAGCCCACAGTACTGAATGTGGCCAGTAGTGCATTTATAGATGTTTTGTATGTTACACCAGCATGTGTATGTGCATATATATATATGTGCAGCCCACATAACAATATAATAGATTGAGCTCTGGTTTTTTGGGAAGATTTAAATGTTCCTCTTTTGACCTTTTTTAGGTCCTGGGGCTAGGAAACAAAAATTGATTTGCAAGGGGTAATAGTGGTCACTTGACTTGTTGCTATTCTTTTAGTATAACACTAACCAGATGCACAAACATCAGGGCACAGCCTTCAAGACGCTGTGATGGTGCCCTAGACCTCCTCCCTCTGCATGAGAATCTGGTGCCTGAAGCTCTGGACCTTCCTGCTTGTCTTCTCGAAGCTGGAGGAGGGTGAGAGACTCACGTCCAGCGCAGAGATCGTGCGAGCAGGTGAGATCTATAGAAGAACACTTCTATAAATCTGTAAACTTGTGCTGTGAGGGCAGCAGCTGCGTGAGTGAGGAGCATCGCCTTTGGAGCAGCGCAGGCGCCTCATCTTAGAATGCACTGCCTTACTTTTATGAGAGCCCTTCGAAGCCCTTCCTGCATGGACAGGAGAGCATTTTGAGTCCTTCAAAATGAAGGCATGAGACATCTTTGGGTGGCACTTTGCTTCTGCTCTTTTCATTCTCTTGAGGAGAAGGTGAACAGATGAAACGCCCTCTGTAGAAATGACAGGAAAGTGGAGGGGAATCTATTTAGTCAACTTTCAAATTAATAAACTACTTCGTAATTTCAGAGCTCTACTTATTTATTTCACATTAAAAATAGAAAGGCTGCAAGAATTTCTTCAACCTGACAGATAAGAGTAATTGATGATTGATGAATGTCCATTTTTTTTGTTGACTGCTGAAGTCATTGTCAGTAGAGCCTTGAGATGAGAGAAATAAGTTTGAAGCTGATAATTTTCCCAGGATAAGAGAAGTTATTTGTTACAGTTTTACTAGTGGCTGCATACATATGTGCTGGTCAATTGACCAGACTGGAAAAATAAATATATTAAAAAATATATATATATCTATATTTTAAAAAATAATAATTAAAAAAAAGTAAAATGCTTAAGCCATATAGAAAATTTTTAAACAGCAACAAAACTTCTTGTTATGATTTTTTAAAGTTTCATCAAAACAGCCATTAATAAAAGGGAGAAGCTTTTGTGTCAACAGGCTAAGCACAATCACATTTTTCCAGGATTGTTATTTCAAATTCAAATGGAAATCACTTGTGCATTGTGGGGTTTTTTTGTTGTTGTTTATTTTTTAAATTCCATTTTGCATGTGGTTTTAAAGCAAAAGGCCTTTTTTAGTGTCTGACAATGAAGAAAAGTTGTCCTAATCTATTTTTGTTGTTTAAGAAATATGAAAAAAATCCCCACATTCAAGTGGTGAAAACAAAATCTGTAAAGGGGAGAAGGTATATGGAAGGCTTGCTTGAGTGTGTGGTTAAATTAATTTTTAGGCTGTATGACACCAGATATACTAGATGTAATTTCAAGATTTTTTTTTAATGGTAAATACAAATTAGGATAAATGCGTGGTTGAGATTAGTTTTACCTAATACTTTTTATTACACTTTATATTGCTTTTGTAAATTTTTCAGTGTTGTTTTAAAAAGATTTAACTTTGAAATATCTCTGCAGTTTACAGCTAGATAGAATCACTCTCCAAGTTTTCCATGGGTTGCAGCAAGCTGTTTGAATAAATGCTGCCAATTTCTGTGCTTTTGATACCAGGATTGTTTTCATGACCTAGTAATTTATGAGGGTTTGCAACTGAGTGGCCTCATTTTGCATGTAAGGTTACCAGTGAAGAGCAAAAGCTGCTTCTGGTTAGTCTAAAAGGATTCCGTTTTGATCTTTTGAAGGCTTGCTTTAACTGAGAAACACTACAACAAAAATAACAGCCTAACTTTGCAAGACATTTTCATCTGAACTCGTATTTAAAAAATATGTCGTCTGATTCGCCCCCTGTGCGAGAGGGAAATAAATCTCCTGCTTAAGACAGCTATTATATCTGGTGCCACATATCGGGTTGTCTCTACAGGTCCCTGTTAAAGTAGAGTTGTAGGCTTATTAGCATCCTATTAATATGTGCATAAAATGTAGTCTGTGTCTGAGCCTAAATACACAAGCTGGGAAATCAAAGAGAAATCCTTCACACCTTTTGCTGGCTTCATCCTGAACTTTTATTTAGCTTAAAACAACTTCCTTAAGAGAATTTCCTCTTCTAAAGGAAACACTTTTCTCCATACTTAACAGGGGAATACTGCATTGAATTATTTTTGGAGGGACACAGTCACCATTGGGAGAGAATTGCTTTAATCATGACGTATCTTAATCTTGCCTTGTGTAAAATATCAATCAATTCAAAAAGTATTGACCCATCTGTGGCTTTTTTTCTTTATAGGTGAAGGTTAGGGAAATGTTCGGTAGACAGTATTTTCACATGTATTTTACCAAAATCTTATAAAGAAAGGACTACAAAGGCTTCTCTGTGTTACAAGTTTTGTTTTGTTTATATGAACAATAGAGGATACTTGTTTCTGACTACTTTAGGGCTTTATGTGTACTACAAAATTACCTCTAAAACTTGGGTTGGTTTAATACTGACCTAGATATTGCAGTGGAAAAACCTTGTCTTTAACAGTCATTGTAATTTAGAATTCCTTCTGTTTAGCTTACGTTAGTAAGCAGTGGATTTAGACTGAATTAATATAGGTTCATTATTAAACTGAAATAAGAGGTCTGTGCAAGTTTAAAATTCGGTGTTTAGTTTAAGTGAGAGCTGAGAGTTGCAGGTGGGGAAGGAACAGGATCGATCCCTGCATGCACTCTTTTGTCTGGTGCCTAGTCTCAAATGTGCCTCATGACCTGTTAGGAATTGTTTAAAAAAAAAACTTAGGTAATTCTGTTAAAGCTTGAGGGTTAAGAAAAACATCATTTGGCAACAGAAGCTGAAGTGCTTTTAAAATCAAACTAACTATTTATGTTCTTTAAATAAATCTAATTTAACAGTTCAGTCAGTCTCCAGTAGCTTTAAGCTGTCCGAACCATCAAAAGTCTATTTTTATATTTTGTTCTTCAAGGTTTTTTTTCCAAAATATTTTTTCCTTTATTTTCCTGTCTTGCAGCTGCCAGTGAAAGTGTCCCCTGAATTGCCTGCAGCTACTGTCTTGCAGAACCAGCAGCCTCCACGCAAGCTCTTCCCACACCCGTGTGCCAATAGGTCTGCAAAAGTTGCTGTATCCAATTACTAAGTTGTCATAACAATTTGTAGAAGTATGTTAATGCTTCTTTTTACAGGAGTGCCTTGCACATTATTGTTCAGGGCAGCCACAGCATTATTTCCCATTATATGTTTATATCAAATAAGCACATGGTTGACTGGAAAATGCAGACTTCCTCTACCTGGGCCTGCACACACTAAATAGTTGAACTTTTGTAGCCTTGCCAACTGTGTCATGTGGGCCTTGAAGCCTGAAAAGAAACAACAGCTCAAGTTCTCTTCTAGTATCTTAGCTTGTTTAAACTGTTTGTTTTCCACAGTGAGCTATATATGTGGATTTAATTTAAGTATGAAAATGAAATTAAATTAAAAAAATAAAAACCAATTTTTCTGCCCAAGATCTACCTGTGAGGGAAACTACACCTGTAGAAACAAATAGTTCAGCTCAGCTCTTTTGCTGTAAAGGCCTGTAGATATCTAATTGCACTCTTGCTCATTTGCAGGCATGTCTGCATGGCCATGCTGTGCCTTAGAGTGTTTTGGGTATAGAGCAGGAAAACAGCAGTGGTGATGAAAATAAGCGCATTTAAGTAAGTGACCATGGTTGTTGACAAAGTTTATATCAGCTTCATCCCAACCATTTTAAACAGGAAGTACTCAAGACTCATTAAAATATTAATATTTATGTAGGAAAAGTCTTTGGAGCTAATTACCTCAGACCTACTTTGAAGTGAGCCTCCAGCTGTTTCCCCTCGGCACTTGGAGGCTCACATCATGAAGTGGGGCTGAGGATGGATGGATGGATGGATGGATGGATGGATGGATGGATGGATGGATGGAGGATATACTTTGCCTTGTGTGTGCCAGCTGCCAGTGGCTGTTTTGGTCCACAGTTCCGGACTAGAAGTAGCCCAAAGTAAAAAAACCTGGGGTGGGTGCTGGGTCCTGAGCCCTGACTGTCATTCTTCAGGTTCAGCTTCCTCTGTTCTGCGCTGTGCTAATGTAGATGTGGACAGAGATGTGCCCCCAGATTCTGCTCTTTTCATTGGTCTTAATGTGTCCGTGATGCATCTTAGGAGGTGTGAAACTCTTGGTCCTTTTGAGTCCTTTGTCCTGATGAAGTCTGTAAAACTGTATTGGGACTTAAAATCTTTAGCTGGGGTATGTAATTCACTGATATATTAGCAGATATACACTCATTTTTAATCCTGACAGCTATTTATTTTGAGCAAATGAAATAAAAATCACCTAAAGACTGCAAGCCCAGTTATGCTAGTCTACTAAAAAATGAATGTGTGTAGGACTAAAGGATGGTAATTTTTGTATTTTTCTCGGATGCTTTCTTCAGAATAAATAATTTGCAGAGTATTGAAGAGGAAGGGGGGAAAAGTGACTACAGGAGAAACTGAGAGCTGAATTCTGATCTAATGGAGGACTTGCATCCATTTCTCCGTTGGATGTAGCAGGTATGACAAGCAGACCCGTATAAAGTACCTCTGCAGTGAAGCAACACATTTAAAGACATGCTTTAATGCTTCAAATTCACCACCTTTGTTACCTCAAATCTCACAGTTGCTCTGCATGGGAGTGCACACATGAAATGGGTTATGGAGAGTGGGAGCAAGTGGGTATATCCAGCGTAGCCCCTGCTTTGCTCCTCTCATTGCCTGCAGAAGGCCAGGCTTTGGCTGTCTGTGAGCTAGCATGGCTGGAAGCTGGGGCTGTAAAACTGCAGTGTGTGACCTGATGATCTCCATGGTGTCTCCTGGTGTTTCTGTTTTACGGTCCTTTCACACCTCCCCAGCCTCCCCAGTGCTTGCATTACTGGAATGCAGCACCAGACTCTGGGACAAGACAGGTGTAAACTAACTAGGAAATGAAAGCTTTCACTCCTCACCCATTTTGGATTTCCATGGGATTGTTAGCATGACAGGGTTATATTTAAAGGAGCACAAGATGTGAATCACTATATGTAGGCTGGCATTTCAGTTTTGACAGTGACAGCTACTTTTTAACACCTGAATATCAATATAGTGCTGGTAGATATCTGTGAATCTTTTCAGCCAGCTACAGCAATGCAGAGAAAGGCAGACCTCAAGTCTACATTTTATTTGCTTTGTGGGATCGAGCTCTGACCTCTAGAATTTAGAGCCACTTTTAATCAGATGCTCATTTAATCATGCCTTTATGCTTTCTCCCCATTTTGTAAATAATTGACATGGGAAGGGAATATCCTAAAGGGGATGACAGTAGAAAACAGACAGAGAAAAACAGCAAATGCAATGCCTACCCATTTCTCAACCTATTTCTCAGTTTAGTTTACTGAGGACTTGCAAAGAAGCACATTGTTTTTTTCCATGCAGGGAAAAGGTGTGGCTGAAGATTATATATATTACTGATATGAGCCTGAATTTTTCAATTTCTTTAACTGAAGAATGCCAGGTGTGAGTCTCATCCAAGTGTTAAAGATTGTTCCCTATTTGTAAATATTAGCAGTTTTAAAGACCTTGCAAACCATGCCCAGTTGGGCTGAGCGGTATTTTTGTTCTGTGCTATTTGCCTGTGTGGAACGACCTGCATTTATAGGCAGTAAAGGCTAGCACACGCTTGGCTGGCATGGAGAACAAGAGACAGTGCCATTGGTTTCAGCAGAGCAGGAGGCACCATCGAGAGATACTGCTAACGAGAGCTGTTCTTATTTTTTGCAAGGATGTTGTGCAAAACCTAAATGGAACCTTGAACTCCTGAAGAACAACAGATGTGGAAAAATTATTGTCTCGAATTGACACTGTGGTGTCAGGTAAATGGAAGCAGTGGGCTGAGCAAGTTCCTTCTCTGGGTTAAGTTTCATATCTGATTTCTGGAGTGATGACATGTTCCCACCTTTCCTCTTTGGCAGCACTGACAGATTTGTCCTTTACTTAGTAACATGCTTCCACTAAATGTTTCAAGTTTTTTTATATATCTCTGTCATCTTTAGATGGCTAAGAGGTTTGCAACAGACAATTTCTTAATATTCAGAATGTGAACCTAATTTTCTTGGGAAAATAGAACAGCATGAACCTTATTTCTTTATGAAAAAACACAAAGCTTCCACAAATCTCTGACTATAATAGATATAGTGATCTACAGTTCGAATGTTCAAGAGTGTAAGATGATTTTTTTGCATGAGAAATTTAAATTTTTACTTTCTTTGTAAGCCCAGTATAATGGGAATTTTCACATGTGTGTGAATCTTTATAATCCTCCCTAATCTTGTAGCATGGGATTCCTCTTAACATTAGCTGCTAGAAGTTAAGTATCTCTCCTAAGGGAGTAATCTAGGAAGTAATTCCTCACCCTCCCCCAGCAGATAGCCATGCCAGGGATTCATCTCACCTGTTTTACTCACCTATCCTAGAATGGGATAAATGGCAACCTGGAGACAATTATCTCTCTTGCTTGACTACAGAAGGAGCCTAGATGACTGGCTTGGATGAGCCACCTGATTTCTAGGTGGCTGCAGCACAGGGTCACTCTCTCTTCTGACCTCAGTGTATAAGCCCTAGTTTTCAAAAATGTTTTCTTAGTGCTGAAGGGGTTGCTTATATATATGCACACAGTTTTGCAAATAACCTTTCTTATCAGTTGGTGTTTTGCATATGGGTTCATGTACACTTAAATGATCAGTACTTAAGTGTATTATTTTGTGTCCCAAATTTCTTTCTGAGAAGTATCAAGACAAAACTGAGAAGTGTGTATGCAGATAATAAGTTACACAGGCACAACTGCTCCCTTCCCACAGAGGAACAGGGAAGCTCTCACTGAAATGGGTGAAACTCCCCTCCAGTTTGGTACCTGGGAAAGGTCAGTCTAGGCTAATCTCAAATGGAATAAATAAACCTCAATCTGAAAATTCTGTAAATGTCCACAATAGTCATATCCTTTTAGCTGTGGAGGAGGATGTTTGAGTTCACATGTATTCATGCATACCAGCATATCAACAGAGTCCACTCACTTCAGTTCTCTGCTAAGTCTAGATCTGTGGAAATGGGCAAGCTGGTTAGGCTTCCTGTACTCAGGCTTCCTCACATGTCATTTTTCTGTCTTGCTGAGGAATATCGGTGCCTGGGTCATTTCTCTCACTTCTGTTACGCAGTGCTCCTGTCCCAGCAGGCCAGGAAGCAGTGATGTGGGCTCCCTGCTGAGCCAAAAGGAACCAGACAGGTACTGAATTTCTCTACCTTGGTGGCCACATGGTCTCCTTGAAGTGCCGAGCTGCAAAGCAACAGCAGTGAGAAGCCAGGGCTGCTGTAGCACTCAGTGGCTCCTAGACATTTTCCATGGCATGAGCACTGGACAGGTGAGCTCTGGGTACACACAGGGACTGTGGGGTTTTTGTCAATTATCCTTCTGGATTCTAGGCTGCCGATATCTGGGAATGATAAGAGCACCTCTATATACCACACACCTGTGTGACAGTACTGAGGTGCATGTCACAGGGCTTAAGGCATATATCTGGTTATTGTTCAAAACTCATCAGATAGGTGTTCCGGGAATTCTGTTGTAGAGTTTACCCTCTGTCACAGATAATTTTCAGTGCTGGTTGTGGGGGCTATTGCATGCTGAGGCTGCACAGCTCTGTCACACTGCTGGAGGAGCAGGAGTTGGGAGCTTCAGTGAGAACTGTTGGCAGAGGCAGTGGAGGGGGCAAAGAGATGGGTAACTGGGCTCACCTTTGCCAAAACCAGTGGGGATTTAACATTTAGTGCAATTGGAAAGTAATTCACTCATCTGCTGATGTTTCCTTTGATTTTTTTTGAAATGGCAAAAACAGTGGAAAAAATTATGGAAAAATCAAAGAGAAACATGGAGAGCTCTGAATTAGCACAGTTTTGCTTGTCTTGTAATGCCAAAAGCATCAAGAAACTATCAAACTTCAACTGGTGATGTTTTGGTTAATTTTCATCTAGCAGTGATGATAGACACAGAAATGGCACATGAGAGCACCCTGGCTGTGGATGGTTGTAAGACAAAGGTTAATTTAGTGGAGTTGTGTGGGTTTTTTCACCCATGTTTTATATTGGGACACACACTAAGAAGATCTCTCAGTTCTCTGGGCTGGATTGGATTTTCTCTGCTTTTTGCAGTGCTATAATGCTGTGAAAAGACTTCTTCATTTTGGAAAAACAGTGGCAAGTTGGCATAATCTTCATTTGGGAGATTGCAACCTGCTTTTTTTTTTTTTTTTTTAAATTTTATAGTCTCAATGTGAAAGTGAGAATCTTATTTTGTGTCACCTTTCAATAAAACTCTGTAGTTCCTAAGGGAAGAAGTAAGGCACAATCTACAAGTGACATTAAAAGGCCTGAGTAATTTACTGAGGTTCTTTGGATAGAAGATACGAAATATCTTACAATTGACATAAAGAGCTCAAAACTGCATATATTTTGTGCAATGTTGTTGGCCGAAGTAGAATATATTTTTTGCTCTTTTTTCGTTGTTGCCGACTTTCTTAATTTTAAAAACAATATCCTTTTCACTCTGTTCTATGCCAAAATTTGTGATTTGAAAAAATAATATCCTTGTGGCAAAAATCTGAGAATTCACATATATTTTCTCTGTGAGCGCATTTGCCTGACATCACCATTGTGTTATGCATTCTCCTCCAAAAGAAAAGTTGAAAAGGAATGAGAGAGAGACAAAGAGGAAAAGGATCACAGTATCTCAATTATATTTTCTTTCCTGAAGAGTATTCCCTTTGGACAGACAGTAATTGTAGTTTCTAATGACACAAACTTGAAGGGAAACAGAAGAAGACTACAAACAGCTTTATGGGCCTATCAGCAGGAATATGTGGCTACAAATTGCAGAGTAAATGAAACAGCCTGTTGTTTCCTAAGCCTGAGTTTGTGAGTGTTATGCCAAAGTATTTGAGGAGGAGCTAGAGCACCAGGCGGTGTAAAGGATACCTGCTGGGCCCTAATTGGTGCCCACTGTTGTTAATGGCTTCCTGTGGCTGAATGTTTACTTGTCATTTGTTTTGTGCTTTGTTTCCCAGCTACTGGAAGGAAAAAGAAATACTGACCAAAACTTTATTTTGCTTTTAAGTGGACATCCCTGAACATCGACTGCCACGCTGCAAATTGTCTCATAACACAAACTACCTTGAGACTATTCCTTAGTCTTGGGCTTCTAAAGTTACATTTTCTTTGAATTTGAAAAATGAACTGATTTTTTTCAATATATATTATATGTAATATGTAATACATTATATATTATATGCAAAATGTATATATTATCTATTACATAACTACGAAATTGATGCAATAACAATGTCTCGGACTTTTGCCTACTGCAAGGCTTTGCATGGTTCAATATTTGAAAAATACAACAGAAAAATACAAAAATACAACCGGTGTAATTTTAAGCTTCTCTTTTCCTAAAATGCCCATTTCTCTCATAAATCTCAATTTTTGTGGGATACCTGTGAGTGGCCTGTTGAAGATGAAGAAGAATGAAACCTTGCATGCTCAGAACTTCCCTACAAGAGTTCCCTTTCTGTATGTGATGCAGCTGCAGTCTGATTTAGTGGTAATTTTTTCTTCTAATCCAAAGGGACTAAAAGAAATCTGTCCAGGTCAGTGTCTCAGACCCTTTGCTTACCCTGCTCTTGGTCTCTCTAAGAAGAGAGCCTGTTATTATCAGCTATGGTGTGAACACCTCCCTGCTGGGAAAAAGGAGTGAAACTGCTATTTTTAACTAGGCCACCAAAGAGTTTGTGGTGAATAACCATATATACACATGACTGATGAAGAAGGAATTAGAACTTGTAAAAACATCCTAATCCCATAATCTTAAACCATCTGCTTCTCCTACACTGGGTTGAGGAGCTGGGGTTTCTTTCAAATGGTGTCAAGGGAGATTTAGTTTCAGTAATCCTAGAGAACAAAACAGACTTCAGAGAAAAAATACCTATATCTCAATTTAGCAACTAATTATTACTCTGTTTAGGTACTTGTCCTCTGTTCACAGGGGTGTACAGCTTTATATACAGAAGTATAGTATGGTTGCAAAGAACTGAATCAGTTTGTGCTAAGGCTATGTTTGACAGCCAGTTCTATAGCAGGTTTCAGACAGTGTTTGAGATGCCCTCAGAGGCAAACCGGACAATGTGGGAGAAGCTTTCATTGAAGTGCTGAGTATTTTGTCTGGGAACATAAATCTAATTGCTTGATTACCACTGACTGTCCTTTCAGCTCTGTCTCATGTGTGTATCTCTTCCATATGCATTTGGCTCATACACCTTGCAGGTGCACAGTCCACAGAGAATTATCTCATGCTTATTTTGTATTGCCACTCTAGACAACACTCTCCTGGAACTTTCCTTTATCCGGCATGGAGTTTGGAAGCTACTGAGATCTGAAGTAGGCTTTACCCAGTGTAGAAGACCAGGATTTAGGTATGGAGTTCCAGATATTTAATCTGTGCTGACCTAGGTACTGGAGAGAAGGGGAAGGAAGATGGGTTCAAAATTGTCCTTTACCATGTAGCCAGGTATATTTTCCACTTTGCAGGCTGATCTCAGGGAAAATGCATCTAAATAACATGGAAGCCCTTTTCTGTAATTCCTGAAGGATCTTGATCAGTAAGAAAAAAGAGCTGCTTTCCTCTGAGTGGAAAGACGGTGCTCAGAAAATAGCAGAGGGAGGAACAAACAGATTTATCCCATCTTCAAGGGGAAACTTAGTATACTTTAGGGTATTCTCATTCCTAATTGTATCTCTAGAACATCATCTAGCATTTAGCAAGGTATTTGCTATCTTTGATTTGTTCTTGGTTTTGAGTATTAAATAATCTAATATTTTTATATGATCTTTCTCAGACTGGAAGACTAAACAGAACCAACAGGACTGTGAAGACTTTTGCTGCTGTTTCCACTGGGCTGTGATAGTTAACAGCTCAAAAGAAAACCTGAGGATGCAAAATCAAGAAGTTGAGCTTCTTACACACTTGGCCATAGCTGAGTATTTAGGCAGTTTAGTTGTGGGGGCGAAGAGAAGGAAGCTCCAAACCAAACCTGATTGCAAAAAGTGACAGCAAGAAAAGAAGCCAGATCTTTAAGTGTTGTAGGAGTGTGTAACTCATTAGCATCAATGGATCAGTGCTCATTTGTGTCACCTGAGAGTCAAGCCCAATAATATGGTGTTGTCCCTTTAGAGTAATTCTTCCAACACCGTTTTTTTTCTGCTTGTTAAGCCAGAAGCATCCCAGTCTCTAGAAAAAAGAAAACTGAACTACATTTTGACTAGACATATGAAATGCCAAAATCCAAAGTAATCTTTCAATTATTTAAATTAAAAAGAAGTCAGTATGCCAGAATATGCAGAGAGTCTGATTAATTTGCTCAACATGTTTTGAACAAATGGTTTTTATGACTGACTGCCCTACAGCATGATTATTCAAGTACATTATTCTTGGGTTAGGATGAGAAATATATTGACTTTTGGTTTCGATAATTTATGTATCACTTGCTCATTTTGATCCTCTTGGAAGTCATTGAAATAGGGAGATCATGTTTTTGGCCTTTGCTATCTTGCTCCTCTCTTAACCTTTCTCTATTTTTTTACCCCCGTATGTTGGTTTGTACCCTAATTTTTACAACAATCCTGCAAATACGGACTTAGTTTACTGCAGCTCTTCCATTAATCTGAATTTGCCTGTTGAATCAAGGCTGCCAGATATATAAAATAAGGGAAAGGAATATTAGTTGATTAAAACTGTTCCCTTCATTTCTGTAGAGGTGTTTCAATCACCTTCAGTAGATCTGGAGCATAGATAACTCTGCCTATAGTATAAAATATCTTGTTTTATGCAAATATATAAGTACTGTGATGCTAAGAATTTTTTTTTAAATAGAGATAAATACTACTCTAGAAACTGGGTATCCAAACGTTGGAAAACTGTTGAAATTGAACCATTTTTATTTCTTTCACAAGTTACCAGTGAAATTCTGATTATGGTTTTTCTTTGATTTTACAGTGACGTCTTCCAAAAGTTTGCCTTCTGGTGCCTTTGTAAGAACTGTTATGGAGCAGCTGGCCCTGGTTTCTCTAAGCAAGGGATGTGAACAGCTGAAAAAGGCAAGCTTTTTATTTTATAGTTAAACAAAACCCTTGTGCTTTCAAACAGTGCTACTCAGACTGGCGTTGTGCCATCCAAAGTCATTCCTCCCTGTGTCCAAGCTGTGCTTGGTACGGGAGAGTAGTGGTGGCAGCTGCCATGATCTGCTCTGGCAGGAGCCTCTCTATGTCATTTCTCCTGCTTCAAATGCTTATACAAAGGCAAAATAATTCTTTTACTGATAGATGTTCCCTGAAAAAAATAAGTTCTTCCAGTAGAACAGCATTTTTGCCCGTCAAGCTGTGGCTTTGCTGTGGTTTTGCTAGAGTGGTTGTGTCCATGGTGGTGGAATTTCTCATTGCCTTTCATGCAGTATTCTTCAGCCAGGTGGCTGTCTGACAACGTTTAAATTTGGACCTAATTTTAGGGACGTGCTCATCCAGTATCTCAGTTCTTTGTAAATTCTCAGTTGGGAAGAATGAGGTTTAACACCCTTGTGTTTTTCTTGGAGGGCTTGGAATCATCCTTTCATTTTACTGTAAATTTGAGGAGGAACTCATGTACACCTGCATACCATGTGAATAACATAGGGTGGAAAGGGACGGCAGAAAGTTAGAGGAGAGAAATATTAACTATTCAGGCAGTGTTTCAAGGCTAGGGAAGTTCTGTGTCAGATTCAGGGACCTCCTGCTGCTGTTGGTAAGAGAGAAGACTTAAAGAAAAGAATCTTGGTCAATGTATCCAAGGTTTTGATGTTCCACAGAGAAACTAAGTGGCATGAATTCAGGGAGAATATTTGAGGGTGTGTAAGCTGAAGAATGACTCAGAGATAAGGAGGGTACAAAAGATTTAAAAAAATCTTTATTGGTGTTTGCCCCAATCTTCTGGGTAGAGCACCTTCCCTTCAGCTCATTATGTCCAGGTGTCCTGTGCAAAGGTGCTGTAAAATGAAAATGAAAATAGGGCAGGTTTAAAGGATCGTGATGAAGAATGCTTGAAAAGACTCAGTAGCACACTCAGTTTTAATTACATTAATCAAAGGGATTCATTCTGACGTCTGAAAATTGTTTTGGTAAAATACCACTTTTCATATAAGCTGGCAATGAAAAATGCTTGGCTGAAATAGCAGCAGGATATGAAAGAACCCAGAATATCTCCCATTTTTGCTTTAGGCCCCTTCTCACCTCCTCCCCTCAAAGCCACTTGTTTCCCTTCTTTGTGTACAGTTCCCCAGCTGTGCCCTGCAAGATGAGCTGGGGTGGGCTGCGTTCCTCACACCTCCGTGTGATGCACACATCACTCTCCCAATTCCCCAGACTTGGCAGTATTTCTTCTTCAGACTGTCAGGTTGCTGAGGATAAGTGAGGGTTTAATTTGCAGTTTGCATTCTTTTCCTAAGTAATACATGCTCTGGAGAGAAGTCAAAAGCAGTCGTATGATTATGAACTCAATGGTTCCATCCATCTATCTTTTCATAAAGTCAGTTCTGTCCAGAAGGTATTTCACATATTGGGCCTACTAAGCTCATTTATATTGCAGGGGACAAAAATAACATCTTTTTTCTACAGCAATGAAAAATGTAGTGACCCTTGCTGTCTCCTAATCTTAAATCCAGATATTTTTATTGTGCATAGGTATACTTGTGGTCATTTTTTCCTT
This sequence comes from Acanthiza pusilla, assembly GCA_036630365.1. Lineage (NCBI taxonomy): Eukaryota > Metazoa > Chordata > Aves > Passeriformes > Acanthizidae > Acanthiza > Acanthiza pusilla. Next base: position 4,665,000 of record JAXCHO010000023.1, on the reverse strand, counting down.
GAGTTTACCAGTTCTAGGCATGGAAGTTGTGGTATAAATTGCTATGTTTGTTACATAAATTAGGAACACAGTTCTATGTTAGAATTTTTTATTTAATGTCTTTTACAATTTTAGAGCCTATTCACCAAATGGTAACCAGGACAATGAAACAGTTTGAAAGAAAAAAGAAGTTGTATGCTTTTGGGGGAGAATTACAGAATAGAAAACTAGGACTTTATCTTGTATATTTCACACTATGGCTTAAAGTTTTATTTGTAAGTACAAAAATTGTATTACATGACCCGTAACCTTTGAATAACTTGGAAAAACTTAGCATTGGTAAATTCTGGCAATATTACTACAAATTAAAGTAGTTGTATAAATGAGGAGTAGTCTATCCAGACTACTGGATAAGACCATTTTGCAGTAAGAGAAGATGAGATTTTTAAATTATTTCTCTCCTTTTATTTTCCCACTTTTATTACCCATGATGCTAGTGATGAAACAGGAATCAGAAGGGAATTTTTCTTTCAAAGAAGATGATTTAGCTTGAAAGAGAAAAAAGAATAAGAAGGAAATGGCTAGGGAATATTTTGAGATGAAAGTTTAACCATCTTTTGGTTTAATTTTAATATACCTTTCTTGGTTTCCTTAACATGAGGCAGGTGTTCCTAAGTGATATTCCATTTGATGCTGTGACATGATACAACTTTTTTCCTCTCTCAGAAGTGCTTACATCAAACACTATAGGAACTGATCATCAGAATCACTTTTTCCCTATCCCCAGACTTGTAGTGTATTCATCCCATAGGCAATGTAAAAATATCAGCAATTTTAAGAATATTTGTGTAAAGGACTTTTCTCCTCCCTGTCACTCAGCCTATCACTCATAACGTGTGGGTTGCTTTCTGTTTTGACTGAAGAGAGAAGCTACAAGTTTTGTCCCCACGCCACAGTGGTGGCAGAGCTGCAGTGCTCCCACACTTGTCTGATGTCCTCACCTCCCGTGGTGAAGAATGATGGGCTTGCCAATGCCCAACAGTTTCCTTGCACAGCTTCAGCTGGGCTCCTTGCAGCTGATGTCACTGTCGAGGCTGCACATTCTTCCTGCGGCAAGGATACAGGTGACAAGCCAGACTTGAGTTAAAGGATTTAAACCATAAGGCTGAGGCTTTTAAGCTGGCTTCTAATGTGAGAGGAAGAGATCATAGATTTGATATGATGAATGCTTTTCTTTTGATCAAAAGAGGGCTTCAGCCTCCTGTCCAGCTAAGACCTGGTCTCTCTACTCCCAGTTAAACTAGAGGGAAATGTGCTGTGTGGAATTCTGCAATACATAAAGCTTTGAGAGACCTGAAGATGTGCAGGTCTCCTCTGTCAAACTGAAAATGCTGCTTACACTGCCTCCCCAGCTGTAGTCCCATGTGGCAGGATCTTCTCTATGGGATCACCTGGCATGGAGGATCCCCCAGGCATCCCATGGCCATCACCACAGCAGTAACAGGATGCTTCATAGGTAATTGCTTCCTCATTTTTTGGGAAGTGGGTATCCACAGATGAAGAAAAGGGCAGAGATGTGATTACATCTCCTGACCATCTGATCTCTTCCTTAGTTTAATCTCTTCATTTTCATGGTAGCACTTCAAGTCACTGCCAGGTGGGAAAATAGCTGCTTATGGCAGACTTTGACCCATGAGGGCAACAACACACCCTGGAGAATAATAAACGGATTTTATGTGAACAAACTTTAATATATAAATGAAGAGTTAGTCGATCTCTGGGTAGGATCTCTCATTGGAGTACAGGGCTTGTGAGAGCTTTGCTTTGACTCAAATGCGGAGCTCTTGCCTTTGACCCACAGTATGCTGGATGATACCAATCGGTGTCTTTTGGCTGTAGGCTGGAACAGGGCTTGGATAAGCAAATTTCACTCTGCTTTCTCTCTTTGCACCTGGCAGCTATATTCTCCAAGCTGGAGCCAGGAGCAGCTTGCAGAGAGCCCCTCTGATGAGAGGATATCCTGCACAGAGGAGGGGAGCTCGGGGCTGCTTTGTGCTTTTGTGTAGGCTGACAGGAAGGCTTGGGCACCCATGTGTCACTAAAACAGATTTATTACATTGCCATTAAAAGCATGCTTATTTCCACCTTTACTGTCCGGGTAGATGTTGTCTCTATAGACTGTGGCTTTGTCCATTCTTAAAATTACTTTTGCACAGGATTCAGGCATCAGCTGATATCTTTAGGAGGATTTAGGTTAACTGTTGCGCAGTGTGCAGAGCTGGCAAGGGGAACGTGAAAGAAAGGTGACATTACCCCATTAATAGAGCAAAAGTGAAAACACACAATATAGTTGTTCTCATTATTTATTTAAGATAAAACCCACATGTGAAGTCTGGTCTAGTCTGGATTAGCTGCCAGGAAGCCAAGTCATGCACCCAGAGAAAGCCGTGGGTGATTTCCCTCTGTGACAGCGCCCTGGGCTCCCACCAGTGAGAGTGACAGCAGAAAACAGGTTCCAAGCGCTGGTGGTGAGAAAGCAGCCTCTCTCAACTCCTGGAAAGAGGTTTATGTGTACCCCTTTGGGGTGGCTCTCTGTAATTGCTCCCGAAGGGAGGGAGGGCTGGCCGGGGTGTCACCAAACCGTGAGGGGGCCTGGCTGGCCTTTCATCCTGCCCCAGGCCGAGCGTGGCCACACAGGCCCTGTTTGCCTGACCCAAGGCAAACACGCCTCGGCTCAGGGCTGCTTTCTGTGTGCCTGGCTGAGGCCGAAGCGATTGTTCACAAACAGGTGAGAGAAAAATAAAGCGGAGAAAGGAAGGGGCAGCCTTTTATGCGTGAGAAGGGGAAAAGGCTGCTTGAAAATTACTTGAAAACCCCTGAGCCTTTCAGGCTGTGACACTGGCAGGATGACAAGACAAGCAAATGAAGTGCAGTCAAAGTATTTTTAGAAGAGTTATACTCAATGGAAAATTGAGTTCAGGCCATGAGTTTAGGTGGGTTGGTTGCAATAAGTTGATTCCTTTCGGGATGACCAGCCTGGAGCAGCTTAGCTGTGGTCCCAGGAGTCAAGGAGGGAAGGAAAAGCAAGAGGGGAATGTGGCACATATGCAGATTGGCTTCTGGATGCCAGCTTTCCTTCCTCCTAGTATTTTACATTTTAGGAATATATTTCTAGTCACACAAGGAGTTGCAAATAGTTATGGTACTGAGCCACCCCATAGTGATAACCTCTGCAATGTGAGTGTATCGGCAGCCGCCTGGGTGCAAGTCTATGGAGAATCAGGCCCAGAAAGCTTTTGTTTTTCTCTATGAAATGCAAATGACATTCAATCAAAGGCCTGCTTGCAAACTGGCACTAATTTAAATGTATCTCTCTTTTTTTACTGATACGGGCAATTGATGTGGGTTTTACATACATTGCCTAGAGCATTTCCTGGTTTTGTTTTGTTGCTCATCAGGGTTAGGGAGATATATTCAACCCCTGTATTAATATTTGCTTGGATACTTATGCTCACAGTGCGAACTTCCATAAATGTTAGTGCTGCTGCATTTGCCTTAAATTCTCTGCTCCCATCATACGAAGACAGGCAAGTCTTCTTTCAGTTTTCATTTGATTCAGCTGTGATCTTCAGCTTTGGCTAAATGAGGATCCTCAGCCTCATGAAGTTTAAGAAAAAATTCTTTAAAATTTTTCTCTTCAGTTCTTGTTCTCCAGCTCTAATTTACAGAGGGGCCAACTTCTTGTTATTCTGAGAAAAGAGAATTTTAATGGGATTGCTGCAGGGTGCAACCCTAGACTAGACGAGGACTAGATCCAGAGTTCACATTTTAATACTTCTCCTGAGTGTTAAAATAGAAGACAAAACAGAATAGAATAGTTCATCTAGAAAGGACCAACAGTGGTTGTCTAATTCAACTGTCTATCAGTATGAAAAAAACCCAAAATCCATATGCAAAATATTTTACAAAAAAAGCTGTAATTCTTGCAAATTTCTCCTAAATAGCTATTGAAACAATTACAAGGCAGGTAAGAGATGTTTTCTTTTTTCTTGGACAATGCCAGTAAGTCTAACAAACTCTGGAAGTGAATGACATTTGGCTGAGTAGCAAGAAAATAGATCGCTTTTTCAGATGTTACTTATACTTGGAACACTGTTTATGTCTAAGCAGAACTGTGTGTATTTAACTGCTGAAAGTCAGAGTTTTAATAAAACCCCTCTCAGGCATAGAAGTGCAGTCTGTAATCTTGGTTTAGGTAAAGACACCGACATTCACGGAGACTGAAATGTGCCAGACAGTCCTGCTGTGGAGAAGAGCGGCTGCGGTGCTCCAGGAAGGGCTGCTGATGGGCAGCTTGCGTTGGCCTGAAGGTAGGAGAGTTTCCTGGCATGGGCACCAGCTGCTTCATGCTGCTTAGCTTTTGTGCAAGAAGGCTTCCCTCGGCGCGTCTGATTTACTGGCGTTGGCAGAGCATCAGCAGCCCCTAAGAAATGGTTTGTGGGCCTGGCATGTGAAGAAATCAGTGGAAACACCGAAAACAAGCAGGTGTGTCTTGGCTTTCTGAAATGGCAGAGTATCCTGCGACAGTAGCATTCATTTCACTCCTTCATTTCATGCCGCTCAAAAAATAGTTAGATCTGAAGCATAAAGATGACAGTTTAAATATAATGATTGTTGTCTCTTTCACTGGAATTCTTTTAGCTGAAAGAAAGCTGAAGGAACTAAAAGTGTAAGCAAATTGCATAAATCTGAAAATTAATAATTTCTTCACCCTCACTCTTATTCTAAGGAAATTAGGTGTGCTTGTAGTTCTGTTGCCTGTCCCTCTTCCTGCCCTTACTTCTGGGCACACTGGAGAGTTTTGTATCAAGGTTCTGAAAAGGTTTGTGAAAACTGGTATCTGGGAACAGGAATGGGAGTCAGGCACAAATCTGAAGAGCAGATTTTCAATAAGAGGCCAAGTTCTTCTATAAATGTGACTTTGAGGACATGTTCATCATTGGCACTGCAAGAAGCCAGCAAGTGAGAGCTTTTACCCAGCTTTTGGCATAGAACTTACAGATAATGGGGCAGAAATAGAAAATTCAAGAGTACAGAAAGGGAAGTAACAGAGGATAAGGATCAACAGTTTTTGTTGCTTCTGCTGCTGCGTTTTATTTTTAATGCAATTAAAGTTCCTGTGAAGTGATTGCCTTGCTATATATAAGTGCAACAGGTCCTGGAAGTGTAATGCATTTATATCAATCCGTTCATCACCAGTCCAAAAGGACAGGAGCAGTGAATAACTGAAGAGGAAAATATTTGTAGTAGACCAAGATGGCCAAGATATGGATAAACATGTTGTCTGGATTTATTTCTTTTATTGTGGAGTAAGGTTTGAAAAGCAGGAAATATTCCAGCACTGGGAGGTAGTTATATTAAAAATTGAAGTTTTACAAATGGGAAGAATGTTGCTGCTAACAGCAATGGAGAAGAGGAAATAACATAAAAGGAAATAACATCAAAGGAAAAAAGACAAGCTCAGTAATATCTGCAAAGTTTAGTTTAAACAAATAGTCATCCTTCCAGGGCAGCAGATCAGAAGTGTTATTAAATGTGTAGTGCTAAACTGAGGGAGATCACTTTGGTATTGAGATGTAGATTTGTGAGCCATTTACCCAAAGGTAATAGTAATATCAGTGTGAAGAGGAGAGGCTCCCTGAGGATAAGATACAGAAGATGACACCTAGGATAGAGCTTTGAAGAGCTTTCACAGAGAGGACAAGAGATAGTGGAGAATGAGGAGCCATTCTAGGGTGGCGGGAATTCCATATATGTGCTGGGCTGCAATGGAACAGAGAGTGCTTTGTTAGGACTGGGGGGGTATTAGAAATGCCCACAGTCTGCTCCTTGCAGTCTAGATCAAACTTCTGACTGTTTGAGCTTGTGTGTTAAAATAAATTAGATATCTCTTCCTTACAGAATAGACATAACTACAAAAGTAGGGGCCAAAGCCAAGGTGAGTTGTGAAGGTGAAAAAGAGTGGCAAGGAAGGGTTGGAGTCAGGAAGGAGGAATATAGTACAGACTGTCACAGGGCTGTGAAGGGGCAAAACTGAGCAAGGTGTGTGCAGTGTTCAGCACAACAGAGGGAGAGGGAAAGGGAAGAGGCCAGGATGAGTCAGGGAAGGGGTGCTGATTGTGAATAGGAACATTAGGCTTCAGAAGGATACGGCAGAAGGAGGGCCTGGGATCCGGGGTTTTGTGTGTCTGTCTGATGACTACTACAACACTTGAATGTTAGTAAGTGAAGTCTATGACTCCCCTCTCTTCCCGCCTTCATTAGTTTCTAATAACAACAAAATAAATCCCCAAACTAGTCCACTTCATGCTTCACGCAGCCTTTTTTTCTCAGGCCAGTACCACTTTATGTGTGCCTCGTGCCTCTTATCCTGAAAGAGACCCTGGCCTTTCCTCCTCCCCGGCATGACTGAAATGCACCTGCATAAGGAGAAGAGGGTCTGTGGGTGGTGGGGTCTGGACCTTGGTGCAGGGACAGGAGGAGAGACTGCACCTCTTGATGTGGAATTTTGAGGAACTGCATTTTCTGAGGACCAGCTTTGCCACACACACCAAAATACTCTTTCACTTTTTGGTATAGGAATTTCAGAAAAGCAGCTGTTGATAGGCAAGAAATTGTCATCAGTCATACAAACAAACTTCCTGCTCTTTCCAGTCCACCTTCCACTGGCACCCATAATGCCCAAATCAGAGCCTCCTGAACTGAGCTGCTCCTATTTTAACTTTAGACACAGCAGCTGAGATTAATGTAAAATTCTGCTTTCTAAAGTTATATGTATTAACATTCATTTCATTCTAAAGTTAAAAGTAACTTTAGCAGCAAATACAGTTAGATATGGAGTGGGAGATGCCAGAGAATCTATGTAAAACTCATGCATATAATTTCTAGGAAGGAGAAGCATGTGTATAGGATAAATCTCTAAAAGTGGAGTTTGGGGTTTAAGAATGAAAAATTATTGTTTGCTTAGAACATTTAAGGCAGTTCATCCTAAAGTGAAATGGTATTTCAGCAAAGACTAATTTGTTTTTTCCCCTGTATCAGCAACAAGGCATGGCTTTGAAATTAATTTTTATCTTTCACTAGGAGCTTAATGTGTTCTCAGTAAAGATACTCGAGGGGCACCCCATTATAGTGGTTTTCTGGTTATGAAGCAGGTGGGTTATGGACAGGAAATGATCTGTTTGAAAAATGGTCCAAAGTGGATGGTACATTGTGAATAGAAAGATGACTCTTCTGACAGGGGTTTTTCCTTTTACACACTTGGCAATGTTAAGGAGTAAGTTTCTTTACATAGAGTGGATACAGGTAGATAATCTGAATAGATGTTCTGTAAGATTGTCCCTTAGGACGTTGTTTCAAATGAAACATTTCCAGTTATTTCTGGAGTGAAACTTGATAATCAGGAAAAATCTAGAGCTCTTAACCACAAATTCTTTCATCAGTGGTGTAGTCTCAGATGTGATATTGGTGGCCTCTTGACATCCCAACAGGGGTGATTGATGTGGAGTATGATCTGTGTCAGCTCATTTTTAGCAGTGTAGATAAGGAAGTCTGGAAGCACCACAGATCTTCATGCTTTTTAGCAAACTCACGGTGTAAATTCTAACCAGAGTATCACTTCTTTCTTTAAAACTCTGGCATTATTCAGCCATGTAGTTTACAAATAATAATGGCTGAGTTGCATGCCAGTGTGATCAGGGAGTTTCGTATTTATTCTCATAGCTGTCTGCAGTGTGCCCTTGAAGATGTGTCAGTGAGACAGATACCTGCCTGTGGGAATTGGAAGTGCTCTCCAGGAACTGTGATGCCTTGTGCTGACAAGTCCTTGGTGAGTGTGAACTCTCACTGTTTTTTTCATCAAGGTGGCTGCTGGGAGAGCAGGTCCTGCATCAGCTGTGCCAAAGAACAAATTCTAATTTATTTTAAAATGTGCTTAGAATGTAATGTGTGAGCAGGGGTGTTTCAATGTTTGTGTACCTATCAGTCATTATGAAATCCCTTCTAAGTCCAGTGCATAAAATGTGTAATTTATGTTATATGTAGTTCTGTAGAGCTTGTTGGTGTTGCTGTAGTATACAGCAAGTTAGACATAGCACAATATATCGTTTGCTCTGTAAAAGGACTGTGGGTGTGTTTGGCTGAGGCTGGGCATTGCAGACCTGTTTTCTATCACCTTGCTCTTGTGTTGTCATTTATATCAGTGCAAGTAGGTGTAAACTGTGGCTAATTCAGGGAGATGGCAATAACTACCCAAAGTGCAAAGACTCAGACTTCGTTATAGCAGGTATTGCACTGTGAAATATGTTCCCTGTTAATTTCTCTTCCAGAGCACATTTCAAAAAATACCTCCATTTAGGGTAAAGGGATGGTGGTGTGTGTTTCATTGTTTGGGTGTTTTGTGTGTTCCTTCTTTCCTTCTTTTTCTTTTTCTTTTTCTTTTTCTTTTTCTTTTTCTTTTTTTTCTTTTTCTTTTTCTTTTTCTTTTTCTTTTTCTTTTTCTTTTTCTTTTTCTTTTTCTTTTTCTTTTTCTTTTTCTTTTTCTTTTTCTTTTTCTTTTTCTTTTTCTTTTTCTTTTTCTTTTTCTTTTTCTTTTTCTTTTTCTTTTTTTTCTTTTTTTTTAACAGAAGAGCATACAGGGTTGGGTTTTTTTTTAAATTTAAAAATAGTGTTGATGTCATATGCAAAAAGGACATTTAAAGGAAGAGTTATTAAAAGTTGTTAAAGTCTTTTTAATTCCTTCTTGAAAGCCTCCTCAGTTTTGTCTGACATGGACCTAAGACCCACACATTCCATTGTGAAAATATCCCTAATGATGTGCTAGTTCTCAAGGATGTATCAGAGTGCTGCAGCTAACACCCGATAACACTGCTCACTCCAGTGCTGGCACACTTTGCCTGATGGGTGCAAAATCTCTCCTGCAACAGATCTGAGGCAAGAAGTCAGGATCTGCATTGACTTGCAGGACCATGCAGCAAGCAGCAAAAAAATCAATTCTCACTGAGTCAGGAGGCGAGGTTGAATGCCTGATCCTTTCCCTCTTTGGATGTCTTCTTTTCCCCTTGTTTTCTTCATGCAGGAAATGCAAGTGTTACTTGTCTTACAAGCACTTAGGAATTTTCTTTCCTATTTTAGAGCATAATAGTTATGCATTGTGGCAAAGTTTTCCTTTTCTCCTTTTTTCTCTTCTCCCCAGGACTGAAATTAATACAGAGCTCCCAGGTCTAATACATTAACAAAGACTAGGGGAGTTATAATGAATATCTTTGCTCTGAGACTGACCCTTCCTTAAATTTAATTTTATCAAAACGGATGTCCATCTAACAAAGAACTACAGGATACACACACTTGTGGAGGTTGCTGGAAATGAATCCCTTTCCTTGCTTTAACTTGTTTGCAGGCTGTGCAGGGTTTCTTCAGGAGAAGAGCTACAAGGGCTTTGATGTTTACAAAGCACAACATATAGCTAACCTCTGGCACCAGGTTCAGGAGGCTGGTCTGCTGCCTCCTCTCTTTGCTCAGCTGGCCTCCTGCCTAATCTGCCTGCTGTAACTGGGATGTTTGCAGTTACTTTCCCTCTCAGTAGCAGTTTGTGTTGAATTGTGTGGTCAGAAAGATACAGACAAGATTGTTTGTATGCTTCTTTAATTAGACCAGCTGCAAAATGGAGATTGTCTCGGAGGTACACAAGCTCTTCTCCAGGCAAAGACTAATAATCTTGTAGTTTGAAGAATGCTAGCTAAGCTTCAAAGGGTGGTTTTTTTCCCTGACATCTCTTCATCTAATCCTGTATTTATTCATTACACTTTTAGGCCAGGAGGACCTAACTGGTTATTGACCCTGTCTCCTGTTCAAGGGTCCTCTATATTTCACCCAGCTGTCACACAGGGCAGTGACTGGTATTTGGCTGAAGCAGATAGTCCAGAGAGGTGCTCAGTTTTGATAATGACCTTGGCTGTTACTATGTGTAAGTGCTCTTGGTTAAGTACTCGAGTGAAGCAGGATCAAAACTGTGACTGGATCAAATCTACTGCAATAAGCACTTCAAAGCAATGAAAAGAGTGCTTACAAGGGATCTCTGGAGGTTTCTTATCCAGCTTCTGCTTCAACTTCAAATCTAGATCATGTTGCTCAGGATCTTTTCTGGTTGAACTTGGCCTGTCTCAATGTACTCATTCTGAATCTGCCTGTGCTGTCAAGTACAAAATCTCATGGAAAAATTTTAAATCAGATCCATTACAAAACACACGTGTATCACATCCACACAGTTGTTATTGCCAAGCCAACCTGTCAAATAATGAAAATCTGCTGATGGCATTCATTGTTTTTATTCAGTAAATCATAAGAGTCATAAATTCTTTCATCTAAGAGTCTCGAAATTGACTGAGACTTGTACTTTTGTGTGAAATTTGCCATCAGTGGATCCAATCAAATCTACCTCATGGCTGAGGTCTCCTTTGCTGCCTCAGTTGCGAACCTTTGCACCTCTGGCTCATGCCTGGAAATGAAAATGTGTAAATACCTTACACTTACGCTGCTTCCAGCAGAGCCAGATCCAGGCATTTCTGAAACACCAGTGCAGTGCAGCTGGGAGCAGCACTTAGCAGCCACTTGTTTGCCAGTGATTTGAGGCAGATGGAGGAAGATATGGGAGCAAACAGCAAGCCAAGGTAATTGCATTTCTCTAGGTCTCATGGAAGTATAATAACAGCTTGAAGTAAAGCACTGTGGTTAAGGATTTATCAGAACAGCCTTTGTGCAAAACTTAATAGGGTCCTTTCCATCCCCTCTTTTTCTATTGAAAGAGGGGTAAGGTAGCTTTAAATCTCTGTTTCAGTTCTTGATCTCTGAGGCAGATTGTGTACTGTCGTGTATAACTGCCTTTTATGGCAGATCTCAGAAAGAACCACTGTAATTTTCTAGCCAGCAAGAAAAAGAAATAAAATAATTTCAAGAATTTTCAAGTTTTACTGTTGCTAATGATCAGATTGCCACAGAAGTTCGAAGTGATGGGTTGGTGCTGCAACTAAGCTGACATAAGAGCTATTTCTGCTAAGTCAGCTCCCCTCCCTTTCCTGTCCTTGGTCTCTTGCTAAAGCTTCTCTGATACCAGAGTGAGCAAGCTCACAGAGCTCAAACAAAAAGAAAAAAAAAAATTGGCGTATGTCTTTATTCTTTCCACTTATTTGTCTTCATTAATTCTGAACTGGCCAGGACTTGAGTTTCACAATACTTTTGCACTGATGTAAGTGTGCTGTATAAAGTGAAGTTCTCAACTAGAGCTCTTCCCTGCTTGTGCTTTTACTGAATGTCACACCGCCTGTGTTGGGAGGCAGATGTTGGTGCTGACCTGGAGGAGAATCATCTCCTCATCCCACTCCCTAATTTTTCTTCAGGTTAGTTTATATGATAATGATATATGACTTGATATGGCTTATTACATGGCTGAACAAATACTAGTAGGAAGAGACAGGCAATTTCCTTTACGTGGTAATTTCCACTTGTTTTGGCTGAGACAGAACATGGAAGGGCGACTTCAGATATGCCTTTGTAAAGCTGGACCCATTTTGCTGACACTAAATCATTTCCTCTCTACTTCCATTGAAGGTAAATTAGTGAAGAATACAGCCCAATGGAAAGAAAATATATAGGATGAAAAGAGCGTGAAGTATGGAAAAAACATAACATGGTCCTCTTCAGGAGTCTTTTTTCTTTCAAAGAAATGGAGATTGGCTTGAATAAGAAAAATATAATCTCTAAAACAGTCCTTCATTTTGTTAGTTACTTCTTTCCGGGATAACATAAATGCAAATACACTATCATGAGTTGAATATCCCATTTAGAAAATGCATCCTTCTGACTTTGTTTTCTTTCTTCTGCCCACAGCACCCAGCCAGACTGCTGGGATTGGCACCCTGCCAAAGGCCACCTCGTTCTCATGAGCACACAAAGCCCCAAAATGAAACTAAGCAAATATTTCCTATGGTAAGTGTGAAAATCCCAGCCCTTGCTGTCTCCTTTCAGCTGAATTTTGCTCTATAATTGCTAAGCTGAGTGTATGAAATTAAGGTTGTGCTTGTCAGCAGCTTTTTCCAGTGGCCTTATCAGAACTGCACTTGGTAGCCATTTCTGCAGAGTTACTATTATTTTACTGCCATCATCACCAGTTAAAAGAGTTGTGGTGTAAAAAGACTGTAGGGCACACATGTGGCTCAAAAAGGGTCCTGTGGCAGAGCAGATAATTTACCACGGTACTCTGCAACACCTCCCCTTTATGCCCAGTCTCCCTCAGCTTTTCAGTTTCTAACATGCTTTTTAAAAAATTTATTTCCTTGTGGGAGCACAGAGGACTGGATAATGACCCTCCAGAGCTGCAAGGTCAGAGTTTCTGTCCTGAAAAGCTGATGGCAGAGTAGTTGTCATGAACTGTGGTACATATGTTTGGGAACACATTTTCTGGCATTGCAAACGTAATGAGAAAGGCCAGTTCATGTAGTGAGGTGACTTGTGGGTGCAGCACAAAGGCTATCAAGATTTGTTGAGTTTAAAAGAAGATTTTGTTTCCTGTGCTTTGCTGTTAAAATCTATCTGCTGACACAGTGGTGAGGTTATTACAGACTGCTGCAGGATGGATAGCTAAAGATTAGTCTGGCGGTCAAGGGAACCAGCAAAAGCAATTATTCATGAGCTCACCTTACTCTTCCTACTGACAGCTGGGAAATAAGTTTGTAGTAAAAATATAGAGAGTGGTTACCTTCTCTATATCTCTTTCCCTATTTCCTTGCTCTGTGTGAATACTCTGACAGTTCTATTCCTGAGCTAGGTTTTTGAGCTTTGGTTGCTTTTTTAGGTTATAGACTATCCTTGCCAAGCCCTGGCTTAGGCAGTTTGTGTTATATTTCCATGCTGAAGGTACTGGCAAAGTTTCCACAGCTGTTACTGGAAAATAGGATAGACAGCATCCTATGTGTACCAAGTTCCCTTAGAATTCTGTCAACAGAACTGGATTTAGGAGCAGCATGGGACACCTGCATATCATTCCCTGATGGCTTTAGAAAGGGTGCTCAATTCATCTGTTTGTCAGCAAAGCCATGCCAGCCCTGAGCAAGCTGCCACTTCAGGCATGGACAAAACCACACTGCATTTTTCCCTGTTGCAGACAATATGGTCCATTCTGATTCCCCCTGGTCTTTCTCGAAGAGATGTCCAATTACCTCAGAACTTCATAAGCCGCTGAGTAGCACAACCAACTGCTGAAGCAGTCACAGAAGCATTGTGCTCCTAGATCCAGCTCATTCACAGCTGGCTTGACTTCAAGTTTGTGATTGCTCCCAGTCCTGCTTTGAGTTTCTAGGAATTGCTGCATCAGAAATGGCTGTTCAGGGAAATAAAAGTATTAGGAAAAAACAAAAAGCGAGCAGGTCAGGAACTTGAAATTCATCTATCACTGCTTGCCAGAGGGGGCACACCCATCATACAGGTTGTGCTGGTTTTGTCTGGGGTAGAGTTAACTTTCTTCACAGTGACTGGTACACAGCTGTGGTTTGGATTTGTGCTGAACACAGGGTTGATAATACAGAGATGTTTTTGTTATTGCTGTGCAGGGCTTAGAGAGAGCCAAGGCCTTTTTTGCTGTTCCTACTGCCACACTGGTGAGGAAGCTGGGGGTGAATGGGAGGTTGGGAGGAGACACAGCCAGGACAGGTGACCCAAAATGACCAAAGGGATATTTCAGGCCATACGGCATCATGCTCAGTATATAAAGTAGAAGAAAAAAGACATAGAGGGTGTTTGGAATTCATCTTTCCAAGTAGCTCCCATATCTTCCTCCATCTGCCTCAAGTCACTGGCGATTGCATGTGATGGGGCCCTGGTCTCCTGGAGGTGGCTGAACACCTGCCTGCCCATGAGAAGTGAATTAATTTGTTCTGCTTTGCTTGTTTGTGTGGCTTTTTCTTTCCCTATTAAACTGTCTTTATCTCAACCCATGAGTTTTGCAGACTGAGATAAAGTTGTTGCTTCTACCCTCCCCATTGTCTCCTCGATCCCACTGGTGAGGGAGTGAGTGAGTGTCGGTGTGGGGTTTGGCTGCTGGCTGGGGTTAAACATGGCATCGGTCTAGATGGATAAGCAGCTGCAGAACTGAACTTGCACATTTGTGATTTGGGCAATGCTCAGAAGCTTTGTGTAGACAAATCCCTACCTTGCTAAACTTCTGCTGTATGGGCAAACAGCAGAGGTGACAGTGCAGCTGAAACTTTCCTGACTAATTAGCTCCTCTTAAACCTCCCATCTCTTTGCAATATCTTGCTGCTTCTCTCAGTCTTTATTTGCTCACTCTTTGTTAGCACCAAAATATTGCTTAGCTTTAAAACATTGATGTAAAGGGCCAAGGTTAAAATATAGATGCCTAAAATTTGGTGTGCTAGAGAATCTAGGACCTAGAGGTTGCAGAAGTGCTGGCATCCCACACCTAATCAGGGGCTCAGGGACAGATTTAAAGCCCAAAGACCACTGTTCAGGCTCTCTCTCTCCTAGAGGGAGATAGGGACACTATTTGAAGTTGGGCTTGAAAATATTTTGTGAAATCCAGGCCATGCCTTGGTGTTTGGGCAATCTGAAAATTCAAGTCCCATTGATTCTGAGTGCTGGAGAGCATCATGTGTCACTTGTGTGTTCTGGAAAAATGGTCCCTTGTAGACTATTAGTTTCAGGCACCCATTTCTAAAAATCCTGAGCTGAAGTTGCTAAATGTTGTTCTTTAGGGCCACTTCACAGCTCGAGTACTGTTTAAAATAAAGCAGGCTTCTAAGTGACTTTTATAAGGTAAGAGTTTTAGATACAGTTTATTACATTGTTGAGTTATTTCAAGAACAACAGCAAATCGTTGTGTTTTTTCCTGTTTTGTTCCTTTTTTCCCCCATTTTTCCCCCCATTCCCTTTGCCTTCATTGCCCAAATGTAAATGGGTGCAGAAATTTCCAGATGAAAGTTCATTACATAAATTAATCCCTAATGATTGATTTTTGTCTTCCTCTGTGAAGTCCACACAAT
Source organism: Acanthiza pusilla (assembly GCA_036630365.1). Lineage (NCBI taxonomy): Eukaryota > Metazoa > Chordata > Aves > Passeriformes > Acanthizidae > Acanthiza > Acanthiza pusilla. Next base: position 4,649,911 of record JAXCHO010000023.1, on the reverse strand, counting down.
GGGACGTGGTTGCTTATCACTGAGTAAGACCATTGAATGATTTAATGGGGGGTTAAATGAAAAGTAAGAGTTTTCATACTAGTGCGATGTAAATCCTGCATCCAATTAAAGCCTCAAAGCATTTTTTAAAAGCTGTATAAAAGGTGAATCATTTCTGTAAACAGCCCTTCAAGTGAAAACCCAACACCTTTGCTGTGGGAGAAGTAGTACAATCTCAAATACCTCTGCAAACAAAGAGTCCCTTGCCTTCTGCGAGCTGCTCTCTTTTTTTCAGCAGCTCAGCATGGGGTGCCAGAAAAATCATTAACGGGCCCATCTTGCACTTCTGGCTTTTCCACACCTGCGTATCATGATCTCTGCTGTAGCTTTATGGACCGTGAGGAGGCAGGTTTGACGCCATGAAAGACAGGCTCAGCCAACAGCTGCAGGATGGGCAGAAAGCCAGACAGTAAAATGTAAAGAGGAGGAAGGAGAGGGATCACCTTTGAAGTTTACGAAAAAAAAAAGCATGACTTTGACCACTTCCTTTTTTAATTAGCTGTCTCAGGTACATTGAGCCACCAGTTTGAATGGATACTGGCAGGGGGTTGTTGGAAATGCTGAAGGTAATACTGTAAGGGTTTCATCACAATGTGACTATTATTTTTTTAACAATTTTTTTCCTTTTTTTTTGTTTTTGTTTGTTTGGGGTTGATTTGTTCCTTGTTTGTTTGTTTGTTTTTGTGTTTGTTTGTTTGTTTGTTCTGTTTTTTTTAAGTTAAACATCCTAGCATGTCAGGGAGAAGAGCTTACTCCATTTGGGAGTGCCTGAACTACAGCTAAAATCTGTGTCTTTTGCAAGTGTGAAAAACAACATTAAAACTGTGTTGAAGGGTAAATTTGGATCCCATTCCAGCCAGGAAATTGATGATTACCACTCCCATAGCAACCAGGACGCACCTCCTGGACACACAGGTTGAATTTTTTTAATACACGTACATAATGTTAACTTTTGGTCAATATCCATGCTAGCACCAGGAGGTGGATTTTGATTTGTACTCCTGTAGCTGAAAGACGAATTGGAGGGATTCTGTAGAGGAATTGCAGTTGCTGCAGGAACCAAACTTTGCTGTGCCCCCAAGAGGCCAAAAGTTCACTTTGAACTAGTATGTCCCTGCTCCTGTCTATGCATGTTGAAGTGTGTTCAGGGAGAAAATGCAAACTGCTGTTGTCACCAATGTAAGAACTACATGCATTCTATTTACAAGCCTGTAAGTTAAGAGTAGGTATTTTGATATTCATAATCTATGTTAGAGTCTGATCCAAAGATGATACTCTAATAATTCAGAACTGAATGAGCTATCTAGCAGGTAGAGAATTTCTGTGGGATGATGAACGAATGATACAGTCAAATCCTAAACAAATTCAGTGAGTATTGCTCAAACCTCAGAAAATTAATTTGGAAATTTACTGGGCATACAAAAAATCCTTCAGACTGAACAGGAAAAAAAATCAACAGAATCATCTAGTGTCCTGCTATAAAGTACAGGATGATCCAACAGTAAAGTCCAAAGATGTAATATCAATGACATAAAATTTCATTGTGCTTCATAACTGCAGTAGTCTTGAGTCTGTTCTCTGCTTGAAAGAAAAAAGTAACACTGGATATTACTATAAATCCACCAAATTCAGCTAGAAATGTACCTTTATGCAGGAATAGAATGTGGTCCAGTGTGCCAGTGGGTTTTAAAAGCTTCAAAGAAGGCCAAAGTGGGACACCAAGCTGTGAATTGTGTTATACACAGGTACTTTGTATAATTTTTTAAAAATTGTTGGAGCATGGAGTAATTATTTTCATGTGATTATACAATGTTTTTAAGCAAAAAATTAAAAAGAATGCTTAGATTCATGTTGAAAAACTGTAGTTGAAATACATAATTTGATATATCATAGGTAAAGAAAACCATTTATGTAAATTAGTTTACGCTTTTTTTTTTTTTTAACATAATCTACTTTTAGTAATCTAGTAGACACTCTAGTGTAATAAATCTGCCTGTCATTCCTTCATTCCTTGATGGATTTTTTTCTGTCTGTGGACATAAGAATTAACAGAAAAGCATACTAGGAAGCATGCAGGTAGATGGTTCTCTCTAGCTGAAATTGCTCCCAGTTTAAGAGTGTTGATTTTATTTTTTAAGATCAGGTACTGTAGATAGAATTCATGGTGTTTTTAGAAGGAATTTATATAGACTAAAGGCCTTTCAAAAATCTGTCTAGTGTTTGTGGGTTGTTGCAATCTTTACTTAGTTAAGCATAAGAAACTATTTCCCAATATCATATTACAATAAAATATTGTGAACAGACAACAGCTTTTTGTAGAGGATGGTAGAATAAATGTGAATCAATATCATAGCTCTTTTTTTTTTTGTTTATTTTTATGAAACTCTTGTCAAAGCCTGTGCATTTTTTTAAGGGATTGAATCTCAGAAAATTCAGTTAACTGCAAAAGTTTCAGGCTTATTAGGTTATTTGAACTGTAGAACTGGAAGGTTCTTTTCTTTTAAAGAAAAGATAATCTAAGCCACTTCTCTTCCCAGTGCAGCCTCAGATAATACCCACTCATCATTAATAGATGTTTATATAACTTTTTCTTAAGGACTTGCTCTCCCTGTCAAACTTGGTCTAGAGTCCCCTTCTCTTTACCATTAAAATGTGGATTTCTCAACCTGGAACCTTAACCTTCTTCCTTCAACTAAAGCCATTCCTTTTAAAAATTATTTTAAATTATTTTTACCCAGTAACTAAACAAACAAGAAAGTACTGCTTAAAATACAGCAGACTTTTAAGTGACTTTTGTACGGTAAGAATTTTAGATACAGGTTTGCATATCATAATTTTTTCAGCCTTTTTTTTTCTTTTTTTTTAAGCTATCACCATTTTAATTACTTGCATTTTCTAAACTTCTGTTGACCTTCATTTTCTCTTCAGCTGTTCTGTGTCCCTCTTAAAGCAGCTCACACGCATCTGGATGTGGTACTCCCTTGAAGATGTAACACAGCATAATGATTGGATTATTATATTTTGTGATTTCTAGCTTGGACTTATGCTTCCAGTTCCTCTTGCAGCGTTTGGGTTTGCTAATTTTGCAATCCTCAGTAGTTATTCAGCTTTCACCTCACTCTCTGAGCAGCTGCTTGGCAGCCTGGCTTCATGTAGTGCATTATTCCTGCCTGTGTGCACTGTCTTGCATTTGTCTATGCTGGACAGCCTGCTGCTGCTACTGCTTCAGACCATGCTTTCAATTTGTCCAAATCACTTTGTATTCTAAACCCAGCTTCCTGCTAGTCTCTCCCCACCTGGAGTCATCCACAGGTTTAATAAAATTATCCACTACTCTGTCACTGCATGATGTATTATGGACTCTAAGATTAACACAGGAGGAATACAAATAGTTTGTCAAAAGGATTAAAGCTGTGTCTAGTGGTTCTAATAGAGGTCCTCAGAATACTAAATCAGGAGCCTCACTGATGAAGCGTATGGATGTACAAGGACTTACGGCCTGGAAAAGAAAAGGAGTTGGGAAGCAATAGCAGAAAAAGAAACAGGGTCTGTCTTCTAGAGAGAAATACAGACCGACTTCCTAGTAATGTCTTAGCACCTCTAGTGACAGAACTAAATATTGAATTGGAGATAACAGAAATAATTATTCTGTTGAGGCTAGGCTCAATTTTCCCACGTGTCTTTGTTCCAGGTGATTTATGAATGTCAGCAGGGTAAAAGTTTAGCCCCTGCCATAGTTCTCCTTTCTACACTGTTAGAGATGGATGATGGCTGTGTTGCCCTCACTAGCTGACTGCCTTTTTTTGTACTGACATAAAGGAGAATCTCTGTAAGCCACCCCCAGGTGAACCATGACTGAAATCATGAGTCATTTGCTGCTCTCAGGAAAGTAGACCTGAGTTCTGTCATGTCTGGATCAGAGAGAAAACTTTTCATAAAGGGCCCCAGAAATACCTTTATTATTCTTTTGATACCTCACAGCCCTAGCAACATGGGGGGTTCAGTAAGCCCTACAAGTTAAGGAAAGTAGGTTGGTTTGGGGTTTGGGAACTGTCCAGGAATTCCAGTGAATCCTGAAGATAAGGGGGAAAAAATTAAAAGGCATTTTCGTTCGCATCAGCACTGAATGAGTGCTGTAGGAGACTGTAAGCCATCATGCTGTTTCACAGTGTGATGTTTTGAATGAGCCTTCACAGGCATTTTTCTTCTTTTTAAAATTTAAACTGTTACCAAGTTTTTTCTCAAGGTAAGAATGGTGAGGTCTCATTGGAAGAAGTCAGACTGTTGCACACTGAAATAGCTGACAGCCTCCAATTCCTATTTATCCTGTTAGGCTCACATTTTGGTATTTCTGTTCTATGCTAAACCTGGATGTTGGATTATGTTCCACAGCTGCAGCTTTCTGGGGCCTCAGAATTGCAGAGAAGACCTGCAGAGCCTTGGGAGGAGGTGAGTTCTCCCAGCAAATCTTCACGGCATCTCTCTGTTATCCATGCTTTCTCCTCACTCCCTCACCTCCCAGCCCAACAAAAAACCCCAAGGTTTATTTGAACTCTTGTAATTAGATCTGTCTGGGAGAACAACCAAAGTGTCAAGGTTTCAAAGAGAAATTCAGAAAAGTCAAGAGCAAGTAGTGACTTGAAAAGGGAAGTCGAAAAAAAAAGCTGGTCTTTATCATGGTAATAGTAATGAAGCCAAGCTGAAAAAGCCCAGACGAGGGGCTGGGTTACTGTACTGTGAAGTGCTTCCAGCCGCTGGCCTTCCCAGTGCAGCATCCCGAGCGAGCGCCTTAGGGAACCACACAGCCGCTCCGGGGGCCAAGCCTCGGCACTGCTGTCACTTGGCCATTTCTGGTTCTTACTCTGAGGAGCGATGGGGCAGGAAACACTACAGAAGCAAACCCCTTACTATTTGTGGATGGGGAGCGTTTGGGAGGGCAAAACAAGATTTCTGCTGCCGGAGAGGCTCTCCGTGGGGGGCTGAGTGTCCCCACAGCCGGGATGGCCTCTGTGCCCGCCGGGCCCTCGGCAGCCCCCAGGAGGTAACACCCAGGGCTCCCTTGCTGCGCCCCTCTCTCCAAGTCTACCATCCCCTTTTGCGCTCGGGGGCGTGCTGGAGATGCCGGTGCAGAAAATGATGGTGGACAATGATTTCTCAGCCCAGGAGCCCCCATTTCTGTGAAGCCGCCGCGCAAGCTCCCAGTCTCTGTGCATGCATATCCCCCCGGGGTACCCAGTCCTCCGCCGGTGCAATCAGCCTTCTAATCAATTAGGCAAATTGACTGCGGGAGTGAGCTATTTCCTATTCCTGGCAACAAAACCGGCTTATGTTAACTCCGTATTTCCCAGGAGCCCTGGTCTTTTCCACCTCAGCGAGTTTTTTTTGTTGGTTGGTGGTTTTTTTTGTGGTCTTTTTTTGTTTTGTTTTGTTTTGTTTGGGTTTTTTTTTGTTTTTTTTTTTTTTTGTGTGTGTGTGTCCAGATGCTTTAAGGACTAAATTATGAAAAGCAGAGGAGTTTCTAGTGACTGTGGGCATGCTCTGTTACAGCAGAAACCAAAATAATTTAGCAAAGTGTGGGAGGATTTTGGTGATTCTTTAAAAAAAGTATTGATTTGGATTCAAAGGGACAAATATACCAGTTACGCAAGTGTGGGAGCATTTGCTCTTTAAATCCCAGTCAACCAAAGACACAGTGCACGTAAGCAGATTCACCTATACTCAGAGAACTAGTGCTGTATGTATTTAAATCTGTAGGTGTTACAGCCGGATATGACATGTCACTTAACAAATACAACTTCAAAAGTCCTGAGGACAGAGGTTCCAGAAGAAAGTTAAGTTGCACTTTCTGTTGTTCTTCATAGCAGGGAATTATTCCTACCAGGCTCTGCGAGGAGCTCTGCATCAACAAGTCACTGAAGTCCCAAAGACTCCACGTCGGCACAGGCATATTGGAGGGCCAATGCCAAAGGATGTCACATATGTTCTTAAACATTATTTTACATATACCAGACTACTGGTTTGGCAGATTGTTTCCAAAGATGTCATCAGGCTACACCATCCTGTCTGATTTCGTTTGCTGTTTCAGGAGTTTAATTCACTGTAACTTCTTGCCTGGTGTTACATATGGCACTGAGAAAAATAGCCCCCACAGTGCTGTAATCAGTCACTTTCCATGTGTAGCCGAGCAGCCCACCAAGCATATGGCCCTGCTCTTGTTTCTGTACAGTCCTACCAGTTGCTTTAGTCTCACCCTAGTGGAACACAGAATGCAGAAAGTGTTGTATAACGAGTCACCCACAGCAGTATTTTATAAATTGAAAGTGGACCCCACATTAAGAATGATTCTTGAAATCTTCTGAAACCCAGCTCCAGAGCCTTGGCTTACAGTTGGTCCTGAAGTCATTCAGGAATTTTCGAGATCAAATAACTCTCATTAGAAATAAAATGATGGTTGCTTCTTGGGCCAGATTTGCTTCCTTCAGGAGGCAGGCAGATAATTCAAGCTGCTGAATTCGTACAGAAAAGAAAAATAAAGACCTCAATGAATTTGCCATCATACACATATAAAAATTAAAGATTATTGAGATTTAAAATTGCTGCTCAAAATCATTGATGGCAATTTATTTATTCATTGTAAATTACATGCAAATATGCATTTCATGCATGAGGGATACCATCACACAGTAAAATAATGACAAGCAGAGTGTGTTAGTGACAAGTCATGTTTGCTTGCTGGACCAGTCAGCAGAATAGGGGAAGTTAAACACTATATATTTTCATATGCATAATATAAAAATTACAGTTTATAAACTAAAGAATATCTCTCTACAGGTATTACAACATGGTAAAAAAAACTGTAATTACACCAAAGTTTTTTTATATTGGATTTTTTTTTTGTTATAATATTTCTGCATCCAATGCTATGCTTCATCAAATTAATTGAATGAATAGGAATTTCGGGAGGTCATTAAATGTCCAGTGTTACACAGTATTATACAGACAATGTTTCTCTCCTACTTGATTTAAATATGAAAATTCCTTTGAGTAAGCTCAGTTTATAATGTCACAGTGTGTAATTTTTTTTTTTTACTTACAGCACAAAACCTGTAAAAGGAGTAAGAAATATTTTCAACATGAAAGGCACCTTTTTTTTGCCTTCCTACTATGGTATTGTCCAGGAGGTCAGTTACTGTCATTATGTATGAACATATTTAATATTATATTAAGATATATTTAGGTCTTCTGAGTTTTATCTAAAAGAGCAAGTAGCTTCACTGTTTAACAGATTTATGTTAAATTTTACTAACTTTTGATTTACAAAGATTTCTTTTTGTTTCTCCATTTGCAAAAGAGATGGCAGGGTCATCACAATTGTTGACTACCAAAATAGTGGGGGAAAAAAAGGACCTGCATATTAAAAATCATTAAAATAACTGATACTAGTGCTCCCATATTAACTATGTGCTCAAAAAAGAGACCAGATAGTAGGTACCCAAAAAGCTGATTCAGCTTCAGATTTATTTTCCCATGTATAACACCAAATTTTGGCAAAGCAAGGTTATAAACCTACTTTGTTTCATGCTCTCTGTTACATGAATGAATACATTTCTGTTAGACCGAAAGGCCTTAGAGACAGAGAACCAGATCAACACGAAGAAAATCCCAGTTGCATTAAGGCCAGATCACTGTTTTCCCATTTCAAAGTCCTTTTTCAGCTACTAGAGCAATAAAATAGAAATGTAATGAATCTTGTTCTAAGAATGTGAGCTGGGGGATCAGAGTGGTGACTCATAATTGTTGTTAAAATCCTCTGCTTGTAGAGCTCCAGTCTTGTTTAGGAAACTGATGCACCTCCTTGCAAACTTCATGCTTAAGCTTCACTGAAGCTCTTAGGAATACAACTGCCTCCTAAAGAGAGAGCAGCCACAGTGTTTTGATGGTCTCTCATGTATTTTAATGATCTCAAGGACAAATTCACAAGCTTCATTTTAGATAGAAAGCTGAGTTGTTTAAAATTTACCCTGACCCACATGTTCTTTCCTGTGAAACAAAGCCTGTTTCCACACTTGAGCTCTGATTAAGCACTTGTTTTTATGACAAAAGACTCTCAGTCCTCCAGGAAAACGGGACATGGCTTGTAATGCCAGGAGAGAACCATAACAGCCCTGGTGCACTTTTTCAGGATAGCTCCACAGTTCGATCCCAGGCCTGCTGTGTTGTTTAAGGGATGCTGGTTCAGCAGCAATGACAATATCTGCCATATATTCACAGATTGATGAACTTTACTGCTCTCCTCCAAGCATTTTTCTCTATTTGGTTCTGCTTGAAGCAGGAGGCTGGAGCAAAAAAATCAGTTTGCAGCTGCTGAACATGTTACATCCATAATCTGGTTAGTAAGCACATGATCACAGCTTTCTTCTCTGCTTTGTTTTTTCTTCTTTTTTTAAATGAAGGTCTTTCCAGGTAAAATAAGGACTAAAGCACTTTTCTGTGGAGTATTGCCACAGGGGTGCGAGAGATGGGTGTCTTAAGCTCTCTCATGAGAGCTAATAGTAACCAAAATTTTTATTTTAAAAATTATTTGAAGATGTGTGCTTTTGGTAGATCAGTGGGAAATCTGCCCAGAAGACTGAAGGGGCAGGAGTTCACATCTGTTTTCAACCTCTCCCTGTTCTGCATGACTTTTATTGAAAGAAAATGAATTCAAAGCAATTGGCAGAAGCATAAAGTAGTACATTTTAAATAGTTTTTTGGATGTACATTTCATGGTTTTGTTACCCTACAGATTAGAAATGCTCTATTCTCAAGTATGAACTATTTAAAAAGTTTATTTTTTCCATATCTTCTAGGCTTTAAAAATGAGTTTTAACATCTCATGATATCTACAGATAAGCCTTTCAAGCAAATGATATCAGGACCTCTACAGAATACCAATTTGCAGGTATGAGTTGAGAACTGTAGTAAAACCAGGAGTAAGCTTTTATTATTATAGCACAACATAAAAAGGGATACTGAATATTCACGACTAATAAGATAAATGAAAGTCAAAGGGAAAATCTGAGGGTAAAGGCCCATTTTGTTTAAATTAATTTCTGATTTTTTTTATGTATCAATAACAGATATTGGACTAAAGAACCATTACTCCAAGACATGAAATAGAATTAAGTAATAAGTAAATATTTCCCTTATTTAACTAATACTTTACTGAATATCAAAACCAGAAAAATCCATGAATGGCTTATGATAGTCATAGACTGTGGGATATTCTTACTGAATTCAGGGATATATGGCTCTTCTTAAGAAACAAAACCTTTAAATACTATTCTTTCACTAACTCCTTTTACGTTATTCCTCCAGTTGCTTCTTCATGCTGTATACTTAACAAGCAGTGTGTGAGCAGTGTGCAGGGAGGTATTACATGTAAGTGTTACTCTGGCACAGGAAGCACACATAAAATAGAAGTTAATTTTGACAGCATTTTTCTTACCTATTTTTAAGCACCGAGTTTAAACATCTCACCTTCTCCCTATCTCAGTTATCCTCTGTCATTTTTGATGAATCCCGGCAGGTGAACTCAGAACTGGGTTAGCCATGAACCTCACTCGCCATGCCAACTGGCAGAAACATACTTTCTTATTCATTCAAAAATTCAGTCTAAAACTCCTGTCAAGGCTCAAAGGTGAACAGTTCCAGTAACTAACAGAAGTTTCAAGCCAACGCTCGAAAGATGCATTCAGTTCTGAGCAAGTTATTGATTGTGACCGTATTTGATGCCCTTTAGCTGTGTTCAGTATTCTGCTGTGAGGGTGCAGAATTGTTTTTTGTTACTCAAAACAATTTTGTTTTTCTCTTATCCCAAGGTGGATTATTCATTTCCAAGAGATCATAAATCACCAAGTATCACTGAGAAAGGGATGGAGGAAAACACATTTCCAGTTTTGGCCAGAAAGAAGCGTCAGGGACAGCACTGCAAGAGATCTTCCAAAGAATGCAAAGTTTTCTATGAATTGAGAAATGAAGATAATGGGGTCACAGAAATGTGAGTATATTTTCTCCACATAATGATTTGAATCAGCATATTTCCTAGATCACAGCCTTTCTTGAAAGAAGCTCCATTTAAGTTTATTTCTACAAGACTAATAGTAGTTCCTGTGAGTAAAATGCCTATATTCTTTCATTCACTGACTGAAAGCAGAAACATGATTTATTATAAACAGTAAGGTCTCCAACGCCCTTTTCTTTTTGTAACTGTGATTCAGAACAATGCAGTACTGAAAGTAATCACACATTCAAATACAAGTAGGTGTGAGCTTTCAAATATACTGAAAGTGAATATTCAGAACATCACATCCTGGTGTTTGCTTCTGATGTTAAAAACCTGCTGTGCAAACCAGGATGCATGTTTTCAAAAGTCTATAACTTTGTCATTTTGAAGCCAGATTTCTTCAAACAGAGCAAGGCACATATTTACCTTCGAAGGATTTGTGCCATTTGTGCCAACTTTGGTACTGTTAAAAGAAACTGATTTTGAATTTCCTTGAATGCAAAAGTATGTGCAAATAAAATTTTCACAGCTCATTTTTAGATAAATTTGTTTAGGTGTCATGAGAGCATTTTATTAATAGTTTCTCTTTGGTTGAAGTCCGGAAGTTTTGATATTGTCCTACCAGAGAAGAGATTCTCTAAATAACTAAAGAGACAGAAATTAATTTATTACAATAGAAAAAGTATATCTAATATAATTACATTGCAAACATAGCACAATGCTGAAAACATTTAAATTAAGTCAATGAAGCTAATTTTTTATAACAAGCCTTTTCAGAGGTGTATTTTATGTGTTTTGCAGAAATCCAGTGCCAGTGCTTTAGCCCCATTAAACTATAAAAAAAATAGAACTCTGACTCTTCAGGACATGGCTCTGAAGCATCCAGTGCTGGTGTATTGTTCCTCATTTATTCCACACAATTGTGTTCAGTTCCATAAGTGTGTTGAACCAAGTCTGGAGGCTTTTTCTGATTTGGAGGGAGATTTGGGTTTGACTTTGTAGTTAAGTCTGAATGCAGCAACACACAAAGACATCTACTCTACTGCTGTATATGGGCATGCACATACAGTTATTAGTACTTTTTTTCCTAAAATGTAGTACTAGGAACTTTAAAAGTACAGGTTTGGGGGATCTGGTTAGGAGTAGATCTGATGAAAAGTGAGAATTCATGAATTTTGAAACATATTCTCCTTCCTAAAAAAAAAAAAAAAAAAAAAAAAGTTAAAATATTTTGGTGCCCCCACAAAAAAGAAATCTCAAGACTCATTCTGGAAAACTGCATTTTGACTTGAAAACTAAAAAAAGTCCTTCAGTAAAACATTGATGTTCTTGGCTCAGATGGTGTTATTTTCATTTGTTGTAATGACACCAAGTGCTCCGGGTCAGCTCAGTGTTAACTGGTATTCTGCTGACTCACAGGGGCTGTAACTCCCATGGAAAGCAAAGCACAGACTGCCTCTGTCAGGCTCCCACACCACCCCATCCTCCTGTGCTCCACTCACTCATGAATCCTTCACTTACCAGAGGGGGCACCTCCTTGCATTACATGGAAAATAGGGTGTGCAGTCCTACCAAAGGAGCCCTGCCAGAAATAAGCCACCATCCTTGTGTGGGATCTGGCTCAAAGGCAGCCAGGGATTGTACTTGGCTTCAAACATTTAGACTGGTTTAAACAGTACAAACAGTAGGACTGGGACTTGATTTGACTTAAAACCGGATTATTTTTTGTGTCCGTTTTTCCAATTCAAATTATACATATTCCATGAAAATGCTTACTGCTGCAAATACTGCATTTTTCCTGCTTCTTAATTAAGTAGCAAAGTACTAAAGTATTTTTAAATAAGCTGATGTAACTACAGTGATGATACATCTCTTGTTCAGGACTGACTGATATTATTAATTTACATGGCATAATTCTTCAGTGTAATGGAGAATTTTGTTTGGTTTTTTAACTTTAAGTAGCTAAATCAAGACTTACTGGTTGGACTAATTATGCAGATAAAGAAGAAATCTCCTAGACTAGAAGAGAATTACTAGAATATAGAAGCAAGAGATTACCTTCTTATAATTCCCCAAAAAGCTACATCAGGTACAGACTATCTATAAACACTTGGAATTTTTGGTATTAACAATCATCCTGGCCTTACAGGAAGACAAGAATTTTTGCCACTCTTTTATCTTTTTCTTCTCCTGCAGCAAATCTCTAAAGTAGTTTTCCAGAATCGTTGGTATTGCTGCAACTCAAAGCTTAAATTGCTGTAATGAAACTTGAGTGTCTCCATTTGGATACACTTCCCGTACTGAAAAGCACAATACCAGTGATTTTGTTCTTTATTTTGTACTGCAACTAAGTTGGAAGGAAATGTTTTCCAGTGTAAGACCTTCCATGTATCAGAATGTGGCAGCAACAAATCTGAGTACAAATCAATAAATTCAGCTTTCCAGGAAACAGTAAAATAAGTATCTTTAGAAGTATGTTCTTATTCTTGGTGGTTTTCAGTTTCATTTGGTGGAATTCTTCATACCTCATGTATGAGTGGGCTGTCTTACCCTCTCTCAGTCACTGCTCATAGAACTAAAGTGACCACAGATTCATGTAGCAGAGACACGACCTTCAGCTGTATGGGAGATCATAACTCTTGCAATGGGAGAGATGAGAATGCTTTAAAGAATCAAAGATTGTCAGTGGAGAAGGAAAAAAAAACCTTCTCACAGATGAGCCACTATTTTCAACTAGAAATATTCACTGAGAGCTAGGAGATTCAACAAAATTAAAAAGTTAGTAGTTCATGATGGAGAAGAAAATATGTAAGCACCCTGGTTATGAGCCGGACAGGGATGAGTATGGAAGGGCAGTGTAACTTCATTGCAGGAAAAGGAATCTAGAAGACAAGTTCACTTTTTATTTCCAGAAATTGCTGCTTATTTTTTGTTTGTCTTGCACAGCACAAAACATGTCTTAAAACAGAGCAACTGAGATAATAAATGTGCGAAAAGTGAAGCCAGCAATGAGAATTCATGAAAGAACAAAAATGGGATTGGTCAGCCTGTTTTGCAAGAACATGGCTATTCTGATAATTCATGCTCACAGGAAGAATCTTCCTGAGTTTGATACTGCTCTCTTTTGAGCCATTCATTTTTTTCAGATTTGATCAAGAAATTGGAAGTTTAATCCAATTTTATAACTGAAGAGTTTAACCCCCAACATAGCTTAATTTCCAACTACCAAATTCAGGCTTCCAAGTACAGTAGATAAGAGCTGGAAAACAAATTAATCCAAGACCAGTGAAAAAAGTTTTCCAGCTTTTACTAATCTCTTGAAATAAAATTAAAAGGAAAACAAAAGTTTTGGTAAAATAAGGTGTCCTGTTTCTTTGCCTTACTATCCAGCAGCAAGTCAGGGAATAAAAATGCTGTTTACAACAGACACACAAACTTACAAAAGAAATTAGTAGTCTTTACTAAGACACATTTTGTGGAAGCCACCTAAAATCCAGAACAAAGGTAGGAAGATTTTTAAATGGTATATTTCTGCACTTAACTGCTAATAAAAGTGGGTACTAATTGTTAGGCCCGAGAGTTATATGGGAGGGACAATTAACATGTTGTTCTGTTTTTGAAGTATCTGTCTGCATTAACATAGGGCATTGTAGTGCAGATTACATTGAAATGCTGACTACTCTGCTGTAATATTGCTAGGAGGAAAACAATCAGTCCTACAGCAAAGAGCTGATACTAGTTAACTTAGAAAAGGTAAGTATTGCTCTGGTTTTGATATTTTAGATGGTCTGCTTGATAAGTGAAGATATATATTAATTTCTCACAAGGATTTGATATTTCTTTCCACAAACAAATGGTTTTCAGTAGGAGTTTTTAACCTAAGACGAAGCAGTTTTGTATACAAACAATACAAAAGTTGTGACAGTAATGCCAATTTCTCCCTGCTAAATTTCTCAGGATACAGAAAAAATTAAGTTTTAGATTTAGAAAAAATGATATCACTGTTGGTCAGGCTAGTTTTCTTTGCAGCAGTCAGCCCTGCCTAAGAGAAACCAGTACTTTCTGAGCTGGTGAAATAATACATTTAGATCAATGTGTCAAGATCAATGAAGTCAATATTTCTATAGCCTTGCAATATTAGATTTTCAGCTTTACATTTTCATATCTAATTGTTTTTGTCCAAAGTGCCAAACAAAGAGAGAAAAAAGGACAAAGAGTTAATTGTCACAAGCAGAGCAAAAGAAGCATGTTTGTTTGCACATGCTAATCAGTTCCCCCGTGTGTTTTTGTTTTCCCCTTCGTGGGTTCGGGCGGAGAGTGGATAGGAGCAACGAACAACTTCTAACCAACAGTTCTGCTGACAGTTCTGCTTCTTCCATCATTTCCCCTTCCCCTTTGTTCTCTCCTGCAAACAAAGAAGTTTCTCCTACCGGGCTTCTCCTCATCTTGCCAGATCTGGCTCCTTTCTGCTCCCATTCCCCCACTGCCCCATGGCCCCTTCCCCCACTGCCCTGCCTGTCTCCTGCCTGTTGCCACTGGCTTTCCATCCTCCCTCCCATCTCTCCTGGCTCTTTGTTCCCACAGGGCTCTGGAGATGTGCAGCAGGGGCTCAGCTCTTTCTTTTTAATTATTTTTTTTCTTTTTTTCTTTTTTTTTCAGGGAGGAAACACAGCGCATTTGAAGCCCCATTGACAGCACACAAGAAGATAGCAGAGAAAAGAAAGAACTATCATATGCCTTAAGAAAATGCTACCATAAAACACAGCCGTGTTTTCCTTTAGAAGAAGATGCACATATCCCAAGAAAGACTGCATGCAACTTGCATGTAATTATGACAGATTGCTGTGTAAGTGATTTGTACAAAGTTAAGAACTTTCCTTCACAACAAGTGTAACAATATTTTAAGAAGCACAGTTATACCTGCAAAGGAAAGTGAAGAGGGTGGGGTGAAGTTTCCTCATAAGGTTTTCAGAGAGCTTTTACACATAGAAATAATAAGTATATTTTCAAATCCCAGCAAGGATGTTTAGCAAGGAACTATAGCTTTCTGTACTAGAGTACACCAAGGCCTCAGGTGCACAGTATTAACCCGCCACCATGAAGGTGGTCTGGGTAAAACAGTTATAGTCTCTTTAAAAAGGAAGAGAAAGCATTGCTATCATTTTCCTAGCTTTGGAAGGGCATATGCCAAATTTTTCATCAAAACCATGAAAAACAACTTTCACCACCACCATATTTTGATTAGGAGCATAACTGCAAAAACAAGTTTAAGCAACCAAGAAAAAACATTAACAAAGTGATGTGTCTGACTCTCTTACCTGTTTAAAAACTAATGCTGTAACAGCTGAATCCAGGACACAATGATAGGTGTGATTGGAAATGAAGCACCTTTGCTTTCTAATCAAGTTCTTCAAACTGTTTTTAAATTCCTGCCTGCTTCTAGACTATGCTTGAGATAATCATAATATTTTACCTAAAACTGAGCTAATGGAACAAACATCAGTCAGACAAGTCCAGCTTAGATTGCATGGCAGTGCTGAGAAAGTTGAAGGTGTCTACAAATTTGTTATCCCTAATATCAAAGATCAAAAGAGTAAAGTGCTGCTCTGCAGCACAGCACATAAATTACTTTATAAGGGAATTCTCATGCGTCCTGATGGATCTATGAGAATGGGCAGACACTAATAGGCAGTAAAATAATTTCTCTAGAAGTTCACTTCTACTGTTTGTTTGCATACCTCTCTGGGACAGAAGTGAAATTTGCTAGTATTTCCCCCTGAATCCTCCTCCCATGCATTGAAAACAATGAAATTCTATTTGAATTAGGACAACAGGAGAGGCAATTTAAAGGGGCACTAAAGATTCAGTCTCTTAATCACAACTGTGACAAAATGCTGTTATCCTTGCCGGCAATTCCCTGGCAATTTACAGTACACTAGTGTAAAAGGAGGAGACCTTGCATTGCAAAGAAACCTGACCAGATAACCAGATCGTCATCTACTGATTCCTTCCCCTTTCCTTGTACTAATTCACAAATCCTAGGGATCACCAGGTACTTTGCCATCCTGAAGCCATTCAGGAGCACTATTTCGAACCTGACATTGAATCTAAAGTTATTTAGAAACTGAAGTCAGTGCAGACGTTGGCTTCTGAATAACCCATTTAATGAGGAGGGCATTTCAGTAGGACTGTGTGAATGCACACCAGCAGCCCCATTAGGCTGCAATAGCGGCTTAAGAGTTTTTACTATAGGTGCAACCTAAAACCACTCTGTCTGAACTGTGGCTTCTGCTGCTCCCCAAAAGGGACTCCCTTCCTGTGTATAAAACAGAAATTAAACTGTTGGGCAGGTTTTCCCTGTCCTGGAACCCTAGGTTGCCACAAGTCTAGCAGTTCTTTTAGTATGTAAGAAAAGAAATACATACTTAGTAATTTGGGAAAGATTTGAAGACTTTGAATATAGCATCCCAAAGCAAAGATGACCTGAAGAAAGAGTTAGGATTCTTTCTTTTATGTCATTGCTGGACTGATTTCCTGCTGAACAATTGCTCAAATGTAAAAATATTTTGTTATACTGATAATGATAGGTTAAATATAGTCAAATAAAGGCATGTTTTTATTATCTGCATATAGCTGAAGGTAATTTAAAATACAAGGAGAAGCAGGAAGAGTAAATGCCAGGAAAATACCCCAATGATCAAAATGGTTTTCAAAAGATTGTGATGTTTTTAACAACTTGTTAATTCCTGGTATATCGCTAAGTGCCAAACTCAAATCATTCTTTCAAATTATGTTCCAAAACAAAATACATAGAGATTGTCAACCTCTGTTAAACACCACAAAGAAAACAGACTCCACATACTTGTGGGTGATTTCTGAATTATTGTAATTTTTATGACTCTCATAGGTTGCATTGACTCTCAGATCAATATCTACTTTCTCATTACTGCTGCTGTTTTCAAGCCTTGAATATCTGAATCTTAGCACTCTTCCTTAAATAATTGGAAACTGCTAAAAAAAATTACTAGTTTTTAGCCTTTAATCGGGACAATTTGTCAAGACAAATACTTTTAAATTACCATAGCTGCATTTCAGGCAAGACTCTTAAGCCATGTATTCCCATGTTCCTTTAGGAAAGCATTCTCAAAAAAGTTTACCTATTTCTTTTGCTTCATTCTTTATGCCAGTTGGTGGGGAAAGGCAGAAGAAATGTTAAGTGTGATTAGTTTATTTTAAAACATATTACTGAGACAGTATCCCTTTCCAGAATAGCATATTTCTGCTGACAGCCTTTTCACATAAGATCTTCAGCCAGTTCTCCATGAAAAGTTCAGTTTCCAGCAACCTCTAAAAATAATTTCCTTTCCCTATGAAGTCTTCTAGAGCTGTTAATTTATGTAGAATGAGGAAAGTAATTTCAAAACAGATATGAAACAGGCAATTGCTTTTCACTTCCTGAGGTTGCCATGACTTTGTCCTCTTGAAGGAGATTCTCACCAGGACTTTCAGCAACAGAAGGAGCTCCTTTAGTGTTATGCACAGAGCTCTTCAGCTACAAGTGGAAGGGAAGAAAGAGCTTTTGGAGCCATTTCAGGATTTCTACTTGGAAGCCTAGTAACAGAACATTGAAGTAAAAGTAATTAGAAATATGTGTGATTTAGTGTCAAAGTTTCTCAACTGAGGCATCTCAAATATATACATTGAAAACACCCTTCTACCTGTTACTGTTAGTTTTCAGTTACTGTTCAGTATTTCTGTTTAAATGATGTGTTAGTTGGTCTGAAGCCGTTGCAACTCCACTTTCTAATAGTTCATATCATCCTTTATAAGTTGGGGTTTTTTTCTGTAGAAGTTCATATTGCTTTGTTAACTCTGAGATAATTTATAGAAAATTTTGTCCTTTTAAAAAAATATTTTAAAACTGTGGTTCTTGTTTTGAATCATGCTTGAAGCTTAACCCAAATTTTTGCAGAGAGAGACAAAACTTATCTCCACAAACACTTTAAATATGTTAGAGATCACTATTTTCCTCTGATGTTTCTTTGAGTCGGATAATTGGCAATGTTAGGAAAACTAATTTTTTAGAGGGAAGACTCAAGGGGTAAGATTTTATTTGGTGTGCATCTTCAGATTGCTTTTGCAGGGCACTGCAAAGCATGAAGCATGGAATGAGCAGTTGTCTTCTCTGTTTCTCATGACAGCTGGTTGATATCCAAAAGGCTTCCTAGAGCTGTGCTTCCTCTTGGAAGGAAATCTGGGATTCTGTTTATCTAGTTGTTTTCTTCTATCTTCTTGTTTTGTTTTACTGGAATGTTTAACCTAAAAAATGTATCAAACGTCTGTGGTGAAATTTAGGCATGAGAATCCAATTCAATAACTTAATTTCTGCTTAAAGCTGCTTTACCCAGTGTCATTGAGCCAAACACAATTTGTTTGGTGAGTAAAACTGAGAATATACATTCTGTGTATGAGGGCAGGTGGGAAGTGGTGGTTGTGGGGGCTGAAATATCCTAGTTTTGACAGTTCTTGATTTCTGTAGGAATTGTAGGTATTTAGCCCCACTGATTAATAGGTAACTTATTTAAGCATTTAATTTTAGACACCTATATAGGCTGAATTTTGGGTTGCTGTTCTTTCTTGAGTTTGGACATAAGTGAGGAGAGGGGTGGTGTTGGATCTCCTGTAAGATGTAAAAGCTTGGAGGGAGAGAACTGGTTAGAGACTGCATATCAGGATATGTGTAGAAGGAATACGATCAAAGCTGAACAGAGTAAAATATGTGCACCATATGAGAAAAAGATAGAAAACACTCCTATAGACAAATGTATCTCGTTTGCAAGCTAAGACAACCAAAGAAAATGTTAGTGTGTATGGATAGTTGAAAGTAATCTGGATAAAAGAAGAGGCAGTTGCTGGACCCTGGATAGAAATGGTTTTCATCTCTGATATTGTCTCTGAATATTTGGTGTGAAACACAGTGATTTTGCTTGAAAATACATGGGGCAGCCAAAAGCTTGTAGCCAGTTGTGTCTTGCTGAGAGATCAGCTTCCATAAAACAGAGTTCCTTTAAAGAAGGTGCCATGCTGTCAGCACATCTGTCTCGAGAAAGGGAAGGAAGCGCTGAAGGTGGAGGATTGCCGTTCATTAATTGCATCATATTGAGCTTCCAGGCAGACAAGTACTTGAGACAGCCAAAAGGTGGAGATTTTTAGGTTCCTCCCCCTACTTTTCTATCTCCTCCCCCCTTCCCAAAAGAAGTGTTTTGCCAAAACCTCCTTGTGGCAGAGCAAGGGTTTTAAAAGAAAAGGCAGGAACAAAGCAAGAATTTTGAAGATTTGGTTAATTCCAATCCTTTTTTTTTCTGAAAGGAAGACTTGTAATGTGTACACTCTTCCAAGTTACACTTCTTTTTTACTTTTACTCACAGTGTAAATTAAAAAAAAATTAAAATATAAACAATAATAGAATAGGGTTACAAGTCATCACCCAGTCTTGTAAATACAAGAGTCTTCAGCTTCCAGTTGTTGATCTGAGAACGAAAATTGTAAGAACTGGGAACATATTCATCCTTTGTTCAGTTTTATTCTTGTGTGGACTACTCATAGAAAAATTTCCTATGCTTTCAACAGAAATATTTCTGAGGTAAAATCTGTAAAAACAAGCTGATGCTTAAGAACTTTTTTTAGCATAAGAGTTCATTAGTAAAATGAATTTGTGAGTTTTGTAATTTCTTTATCAGAAATGTATACTTGACTTATTAACTTAATATTGTCCCAGTGTTGCACACTGTAATCTTGTATTTCTAGATGTAAAATGGGTTGAAAACTTTTCACTGCATCAAAACAGTTGCCTTCTGAATGGAAATATATTTACTACAAGCGTAAACAACTTAATGTGTGAGACAAGGCATCTGCCAAGGATAAAATCTTGAATTAAATCCTGTTTATATCAAAGCTGTCAGTGTGTTAAGGCTTGAAGTGAAGTGTTTTCTTCCTAAAGAAAGGTGCCCTGAAGTTATTTTTCTGCTTCTTAGATTGACCCCATCCTTGGCATCTGGACAGGCAGAAACAGGAAATTAATTCTTGGAGATACATGGCATCTGCCACAAGATTCCTGAAGTGAAATGCACCTGAAATTACTGACTTGGGCAATATTGAAATCTTCCTTCTGGTTCCTTTAAAAAGAATTTTGAAAAGCCAGAGTTAAATGCAAATAACAGGCTATCTAAGGATAGAATTGGAGAAGGCTTCAATTAGTGGTGTTTTTTGCCAGTATAAAATGATGAATATAACATGATTGAGATTGCTTTTAATTTAATTGTTTTAATTTCGCTTGTTTAAAAAAAGCTGAAGAAGGCAAATAAATGTTTGCAACGTGTCTGCAAGTTTATTAATGTACTACATTAGCACAGATGCAAGTGGAAAGTCCATGATTGAAAAGAGAAACTCATGTTTCTGCAGTGTCCCCTGGGCATTGCTGGCACTGCCTTCTATGGCACAGGCAGTGGTGGTTATTACATTACGTGGTCCCCACACATTTGTTGTTTGCTCCTCAGTCATCATCTCTTGAATCTATCTGCATGTGGTACTAACAGCATGGATTGCTAGATAAAAAGGTAGGAACTCTTTGGACCTATTTGGGGTTTTTTTTTGGTGGGGTTCTTTTTGTGTGTGTGGTTTTTTGGGGGGTTTTGATTTTTTTTGTTGTTGTCAGTTTTTTGTGGGAGGTTGTTGTTGGGGTTTTTTTTGTTGTTTGGTTTGGTTTGGTTTGGTTTGGTTTGGTTTGGTTTGGTTGGTTTGGTTTTTTTATGTTGTTTGGGTTTTTTTTAACAGATTGAACATGCAAAATGAACCAATGTCTGCTGCATGCTGGAACTAAATGTACTACAATGAGCAGTTTGATAAAAACACAAGTTTTCCAGAAACATCCAGCAGGAAAATTGCAACCTTGTTGGAAAATCAAACCAATTTTGCATTACCAGACATCAAAGGTTGTGAATTTTTGTTTCAACATGTAATTACTTTTCATTATGCATTATTAGCCTATTGGATGTTTGTTTGCATTACAAATGGTTCTAGAGAAAATAAGGATGGGATACTAGCAATGCAAATTTTTGTGTAATATTTTCACCCTGAAGGTTACCAAAATGAGATCCTGAAGACTTGCCCAAAGTGAGACAGTGAGTCAGTAGAGCCCAAAATCAGCTCTCCTGGCACTCAAGCTCTTGTGCTGTACATTAAATCTGCATCTCCCCATGTCTAAACTTGTTAGGCAGTATAAGGCCAAAGGAAGTGGCCAAGATCCAATTAACCTTAGCTGAATTTTAACCAGGAAACTGTAAGAAACATTTGTGTTTGTTGATAGGTATGTTTAATGCAAAAAAGCTGAAGTTAGCAAAACGTTTCACATTCCTCATGAAACTAAAAGTGGAGAACCACAAACATGTCTGTACATCCCAGAAGGGGCTCTTCAGGCCTGAGCCCTGTGTGACAGGCAGAAGCTGGCGTTAGTTTTGCCCATTGTCTCTCTGAGAAGACCAACAGGAGCTTTTTTGAGGAGCTGTGGTGTCAGCAGTTTCTCATTTTCTACATTTACCACTTTCCAATCAGTGTTGCCTGGCTTATTTTTCCCTTGTCCAGATTTAAAATTGTTGATGTCACAGTTCCATTCTTCTGCTCTGTGTGGTCCTTCTCCCACATCTTTTCCTCTGAACAGACCTGTCCAGCATTGTGCTCAACATAAATGCTGTGCACATAATCAGAAAAAGATTTATAGGAAAATGTGGTGGTGACTTGATCAGTTTGTGAATTTTCCACTTTCTTAAGACTAATAATATGAAAATAGTTCGATGTGGAGAAGACCTTGTTGGTGAAGTGATATGGGTAAGATGAAGAGTTAAGTACGGAGAAAAGAGGTACGTCACATACAGCTTGGAAGAAATAAATTAATTGTGTTCAGAGCAGTGTAAGATGGTACAATCAAGGGACCAAGAAAGTGGCTCAGTTGATGGCTGAAAGTGGCTCAGCTCAGCATGCTACATATGAGGTCAAATAATACCTAGACTGAGTTAAGTTTCTGTCCTTTCCTCTAAGTCTGCTGCACCAACATGATGAAAACAGCATCAGAGTTATACAAAACGGTTGGTGTCAGTCAGGGGAGGTTAACTCAAACAAGATAAAGAAGACAGTTTTCTATCTGAGAGCTTCCTTGCTGATGAGAGACAGAGGATTTGTTTTCAGTAACCACTCATGGCTGAAGCTGCCCAAATGCTATTATTTCGTAAAGCAAAGTGGATGAGGGGGTTACCTACAGCAAGAAATCAGGAAATAATCTTGGCAGTAAAGGATTCAGAGGAGCTGCAAGCTTTGAGGCCACACTCAAGGTAACTACTAATTCCAAAACACAAGATAATCTAGATTTAGATACAAATTGACAGATGAACACTACAAATGTTGTCCTTATTTGTAAAATATAAAACAATGCTCATTAACACTGTGCATTTGCCTTTCCTGGGGACCAGTGAGGAGAAGGAAGAAAAGCACTAAACAGTAAAGGAGAGGGAAAAAAACCCTCACAAAACAATGGAAATGAGATTGATTTGGTTTTTAAAATTCTGCAGTTACAGATTAGGACTTATATCTCTGTATGTAGAGGTGTTAACATTATTTAGCTGTGAAGCACCCAGTTTGTCTTAAGCCTTACACTAATCTTCACGAAATGTTCAAAGTAGAGATAAAGGAAAAATGATGGATTTCCAAATTCCTTAAATCTTTTACTGATATCAAAAGAATTGTGGAAAAAAAGTTTGATTCTTAGCACTGCATACTTTTATAAAGAGAGGCATATGCTTAGGGCAAAGATGTATATTTCCAGTAAAAGTCTGTTTTTAATGTCAGCAAATCTGAGGACTTTTGTGCTTAAGACCTGAACACTAGCTTTTTAAGCTCCCTCAACATATCTCAGCAAGGAAAGTTGAGTTTACATTAGTGCCCTTTGGAAACTAGATGGATTGAAGTATAAGAAAAGGTGTTGTTTATGGTAGGGTCTCCCAACAGGATGCTTGCTAGGACATTTATGACAACACTAGTACTTTCTGTCATCAGATTTCTACAGTCCCTGTTTGAAGCAGAATATGTCTTCACTGTGGGGTTGTTTGTTTATTTGTTTATTTTGTTTTAGTTTTTGCTTGGTTGGAGTTTTTTTAATTTGTCCTTTAGGCCAGGATAATGCAGTAAACAGTATCTATTATTCTGCTACATCTCTTTGCATCGCCTGTAGTCTCTCTTGCGCCTGTCCCTCCTTGCAGCTTTAAATGAAATGGCCTGTTAAGAGTGGTGGGTGGCACCCAGTTGTGTCATTTCCTTGTTCCCACTAGTTCACTTAGGAAAACTTGGTTTAAATAGCTCTTGTGATCTAAGCAATATTGCTAAGAAATTGAAAAAGGTATTGTAGGTCAAGATATTCTACTCTCACGTTTGCTGATTTCATTTATCTTTAAGCCAGCCTCTCCCTAAGGACTTTCTTGGGAGTTTCAGTTTATTTTGTTGTTTTTCTGCAGTTGGTGCTGTCTAGTGCAGCAGGAGCTGAAGTCACTGTAAGTTTGATCATTGACTTTCATGAGGGAACCTCAGGATCTGAGCATTTGAGCTGGAGAGGGTACTTAGCATTACTCAAGCAAAGATCTGACTAAGTCAACGGGAGTTTTGCCACCTTCCAGAAATGCAGGATGGCACTCTGCCTTTGCCTTGCCCTCCCATATGCTACAGGGGGAAAGCAAAACAAACCAAAATCAACATGCTGTGCTCTGCTCAGGCTACTTGAAAAGAAAATGTTTCTCAAAAATGTGTGTGCATCAAAACCTGTGGAGAAAATCAGTCCTATTAAATACTAAAAGTGGAGAACCTGAAACAGTTATTCCAGAGGCTTAATTCTCACAACGTATGAACTTGATATGGACAAAACCACTGTATGTTTTCACAGGCTCTCATGTCCTATGTAGGTATGTGTTAGCATGCTGGGGTTACAAAGTCGTGAGTTCTTGTAAAGAGCTCTTCCAGCACAATCTTCAGGCTTTGTGTAAATCTTGTGTATGAGGAAAATGATAGGCCAGATTAAATAAAACCCAGAACCTTCCCAGAAAAATGGCATTTACATCCACATCAATGCCTCAAGAGTAGCATCAGGAGGACATTCCTGCCCAGTGTCCAGGAAAAAGCAGCTGACAAGCAGAGATGTACATCTCGGTTGTACCTCATATATATAATGATAAATGTATTCATTTTTCTTAAGGGGGAAAAAAGCTCAGTGGTGGGAAGGCAGGTGCTTACTCTTCAGGGAATAAGAAGTGGGAAATTTTAACCTTTGGAAAGTGGTTTCATCCCCGGGCTCAGTAAGTGCTGGCCCAGCCTGGAGCTGCTGCCCAGGGTGGGGGCAAGGGGAGGGGGGGCGCTTCAGGGATGCGGATCTGGCACCAAGGATGGTGTTAATCACCTGCATCCCCCCCAGAACTGCAAGTTGAAAGTTACTTAAACAAATACCTCCAATACTTAAACACGCTCTGACATTTTTGCACGGCATCCTCTGGCGGTTAAAGCTGCACAGGGGCAGCTGGTACCCTGGGACCGCAGGGACGGGCTGGTTCCCGCTGGGAAGGTGTCTGGGGCTTTGCGATGTCCCGGGGAATAAGGCAGGGAATGACGGACAGGCCTTCAGAACATGAAGTAACAGCTGGAGGCTACTAATCTTCCCATGCAAGAGGGAAAGTATTGCTATAAATCGGGAATCTTTATAGCTGTTCGGCTGGAGGAAGTTTTTTGGCTGTAAACTGTCATGCACTGCAGCTCCCAGTGAAAAGACTGTGGAAGTGGGGAGTCCTCTCTCCTGAGAACCAAAGTGCAATTAAGATCAGAAAGATCAGAAAGAGGGGGAAGGAAATAAAGTAAAGACGACAGGAATCCAAGCCGAGGCAAAACTTTACGGTTTGGGTTTGTAGGTTGTTTTAGGGAGGTTTTTAGGTTGTTTTTATTTTTATGGTTTTTTGACATTCCAAAGATTATGCATAACTCCTGAAAACTTTTTTTTAAATGGTCATTTCAAAATTTAAAGTTGGAAAGACTTCTTTATTTAAAGACCATCTAAATTTGAGAATATACATTATTTGTCTGGGATGAGCAGCTCACGCATTTGCTAAATATTAAGTAAAACGTGAGATACATCAAATCAAGTTTAACTTCAACTCTCCTCTCTTTGCCTAAAGAGAGCGATCAGTACAAAAAAAATATTACCATATAGACGTCTGCTGCCGAAGAGCTTCCCATTCCTTGAGTGCATATATATATATGAGTGCATATATATCTGTATGTATATATATATATGAAAGGGATTGGTCCTCCCTTGAAGCACACATCTGGAAGAATTAAACAGTATTTTAAAAGCTCAGGTCACCTAAATACGAATTTAGATAGTCCCTAATTATTTTATTTATTCATTTTCAGAACGGTTCATATTCCACCAAGAACACTCCGTCACTTTCAATTCCAGCTGTTCCTGCTGCTTTTGACTCTTAAACACGTTCATTGTCAGGTGGTGTCGAGCTGAGGATAAGCTGAGGCAAGACGAGACTCACCATCACCACCCCCACCACCTCCACTGCTCTTGTGCCCTTCTCCCCGCCCTTCCTTCCCTGCGGACCGTACCCTAAAAGTGACGCGACTTCTCTCCCTGTCACCTGCACGGAGCGAGGGACTGTCCGTGCGACTGTCCGCGCGGATTTAGCCTCTCCTAGTCCTCCGCTTTTTCAGGATTAAGATGTTTGAAATGTCGCCTTCAAAGCACAAACCCAAAGGTGGGGCTGCCAGCCCACCCGAGGGCCAGTGTGCCGTGCTCATGCGGGCTTTGAGCGTCCGGGGTTTTTATTAGGTCGTGTTTGCTTGCTTTGAGCGGAGCGCCTTCAGTGAAATAAACACCTGAGAGCGAGAGGATCATCTCCAACTATGGTTAGCAGTGACTGTGTATCAACTTAGTAAACTTTGCCCGTCATGTATTTGCAAATGCTGCTTTCCCTTCCGAAGAGGACGAAAAGCAGGCAGTAGGTCAGGCAGAAAGAGCTATAAGAAACTTTAACGCAGGAATTAATTTGACGGGATAACAATTTTTAATGTGTTTCTGCACAGTAGTTGAAGAGAGGTGGTTCAAGGAACTCGGGTGTCAGGTTGAAGGTGAAAAATGCACTGGGGAGTAGAGTAAGTTAATGATGTATGAGCCCGATGGTGATGTGCAATGAAAATACAGCCCTAAACTGTAATTACTAAACCAAAAAGAAACCGAAAATAATAGCAGAAGCTTTGGGATTATTTGAAGTTTGACGAGGGCAGAAACGTTCGAGCTGCTGTTCCGCTGGGTGCGGAGCGTGGAAAGGGCAGGGGGTGTCTTTCTTCAGAAAGAGCGAGGATCCGGACTGAACCACCGCCTGCATCCCTCAAAAGGGAACTTCAGCGTGCCTTCCCCTGGTAGCCCCGGCTTCTCACTCCTTCTGCTACCAGGCAGCATGACAGTGTACCCTGCGCACTTTCTCCTAAAATTTGAAAAATCCCGGCAGCGATGATGCGCGGTGTTTGGGGAAGAGGGGATGCCTATTTTGAAAACAACTCTGATTTTTACACCGCTCTGCTTCTTTTTCCCTCTCCTTTGCTCCCGTTTAAAGAACTTGTTATTGTTTAAAGAGACCCCATTGAACTATTTCCTGCTCATTGTCACCTCTCTCCCCCTCACCCTCTATCCAGGGATTCTCACGGAAAGGTAATAAACTGTTTCCCTCACACCACAGACCGCCGCAGCCGCGGAGAA
The DNA here is from genome assembly GCA_036630365.1 of Acanthiza pusilla. NCBI lineage: Eukaryota > Metazoa > Chordata > Aves > Passeriformes > Acanthizidae > Acanthiza > Acanthiza pusilla. The sequence goes on along the minus strand of JAXCHO010000023.1, from coordinate 4,622,981 downwards.
TGCAAACTCTTACAACACCGGCCGGCGGGAGTGCTTCAGAGCATCCCTCTTTTCCCTGTCCCGGCCCTTGTTTTTGCGTCAAATAACTTTAAAATAAATTCATCCCGTTCCAAAGTTTCACCCATGAGGTTAAGATTCCTCTCTTGCCCTCAGAAACACGGGGGAGTTTCTCCTTCCTACACGAAACAAAGCCTTTAACTATCGATCTGGTTTTCAGAAGTATGTTTTTATTTAGGTGGGATGGCGGGTAGCCATCAGTCAGACTTTTAGATTTTTTTAAAAATTATTTTATTTAGGTGGAATAGCTCCAAACCGTCGCCGTCGAGCATGTCGGCTGCGAAGGAACAGCCCGAGCTAGTGCTGTAAGGCAAACTCTGCCGCTTTTCTCACGGCTAGGCGCTTGGGCTCGCTAAAAGCCGGGGGCCCGTGTAGTGCCAGGTTTGTGGTCAGCCGCTGTACAGTGCGGTTTCAGCTCTTCGGCTGACTTTTTCCCGCAAGGTTTGAGGCTGCCAGCTGCACCCTTCCCTGCAGCAGGAGTTTCTGACAAGGGGGCAGGGGCAGGCGCGGGGGGAAGGGGCGGCCGGGGTAGTGAGGGTGCTGCTGTCAGCTTGCGGCCGCCTGGAGAAGAGGACTTCCTGTTTTTTCCCCCTAAATATGAATCCGCGGCGGGGGTGTTTCCCATCCAGGACTGTCCGCCTAGAAGCGGACCGGGGGTCTCGCTGCGCCGGTGGCTGCGGCGGGAGGCGGGAGGGTGCCGCGCTGGCCGGTTGTGAGGCTGTTGCCGAGATGGGCCATTTCCTCCGCGGCTGCCGGAGTCCCGGCCCCGGCGGCTTTGATAGAGGTGCAAACATTTGGGGGCAGATTTACATAAAATAGCCGCGTTTAATGCCGCGGGCTGCAATTAACATCACAGGCTCCCCCGGGCACCGTTCTGATATGGCCGCGGGCGGCCAATGGGCAGCGCCGCCCGCGCGGATCAAAGGCGCCGCCCGCCAATCAGCGGGGCCCCCCCGCCGGCGCGGTGATGTCACCGGGGGGGCGTTTATGGCGGGCTATAACAGCGGCCCGGCCCGCTGAGGGCGAGGGGAGGCGGCCCGGGCCCGGCTCGCTCCCGCCGCTGCCGTGCCACGGAGCTGCCCCGCGGGCGGGCGGGCGGGCGCGGGGCCGGGATGAGCTCCCCCGGCGCGGAGGGCGCGGGCAAGCCCCCGCAGTACCGCGTGGACCACCTGCTGAGCGCCGTGGAGAGCGAGCTGCAGGCGGGCAGCGAGAAGGGGGACCCCACGGAGCGGGAGCTGCGCGTCGCGCTGGAGGACAGCGACCTGTGGCTGCGCTTCAAGGAGCTCACCAACGAGATGATCGTCACCAAGAACGGCAGGTAGGGAGCGGCCCCCGCTGCCTCCCCATCCCGGTCCCGGCCGCCCGCCCCGGGGGGCGAGGGGCTCCCGGCGGCGGGGGCGGGTGGCCGCCCCGGGCCGGGGATGGCGGGCTGCCCGCCGCCGTGCCTCGCGCCTCCGTGTCGCCCCGCAGGAGGATGTTCCCGGTGCTGAAGGTGAGCGTGTCGGGGCTGGACCCCAACGCCATGTACTCCTTCCTGCTGGACTTCGTGGCGGCCGACGGGCACCGCTGGAAGTACGTGAACGGGGAGTGGGTGCCGGGCGGGAAGCCGGAGCCGCAGGCGCCCAGCTGCGTCTACATCCACCCCGACTCGCCCAACTTCGGCGCCCACTGGATGAAGGCGCCCGTCTCCTTCAGCAAAGTCAAACTCACCAACAAGCTCAACGGCGGCGGGCAGGTAAACCCCGGCACCGGCCTGGCCCTGCGGTCTCGATCTCTCCTTAACGCTCATATTCATCCTTTTCTTACCAAACGTGTTGGGATGGGTCGCACTTCTCTCTGCGTCCCCCCCAAATTCATTCATTCAGGAGAGCTGTTCTTTCCACCGAGGATGTGTGCCTTGATATTTTGTAACTTTCTGCTTTTTGAAAATCTGGTCTGAGTATCTGCTAATGTCAGTGGTGTGGTAGATTAGTCTTTCTGGCTAACTGATCATTGATGCATTTGTGACACTACGAGTGCCTTGTCAAGTAAGAGGGATGAGGATAACTGTGCAAAAAGTTGTGGTGTCTGTCCTCAGTGTGCCTTTCCTTCTCTCGCAGTTTCAGTTTTAAGCTTTATTCATGCCTGTTGCCTTTCTCACCTCTGATGGAAAAATGGTTACTTTAAAACCTAAGTGCCCTTTGTGCCTGCCAGCGTCTGCCACTACTCTTGTCAGTGCTCACCTTTCCTGTCTATTTGTCCACAGATCATGTTGAACTCCCTGCACAAGTATGAGCCACGGATTCACATCGTGCGAGTGGGTGGCCCGCAGCGGATGATCACCAGCCATTCCTTCCCAGAAACCCAGTTTATAGCTGTGACGGCCTACCAGAATGAGGAGGTATGCCCAGCAGGGAAGAGAGGATGCCACTACCAGGAGGCTTCAAGTAGCAAAGTGTGCATGTTACAGAGCAAAATAATGGCTCTCCCTTTGCGTTTTTCAGTTTTTCCTGTGCTCTTTGTTTTGAAGCTAAATATAAAAAAATGGAATTAGTGTGTGTAAAAGCCCTATGAATGAATGATAGAACAAAGTTTTGATCACTGTTTTTCTCAATATGTACTGCAAATTCATTATAGAGAAGATTCTGTGGGGGCAAGCAATAGTGATAAAAAGTACAATTGTCATTTTCAACTACACAGTGAAATGACTGAATGTGCTGTCTTTGAAGTGGCCCTTTTTTCTGTTAGCCCAAATCCATATCTGTGTTGAATGAAGCTGTAATTATCAAGTTTTCTGAGATTTCTTTGAAGTCCATTCTGCTCTGGCATGAAATGTGAGGGGTTTTATAGCTATTTAGTGTACTACTTTTCCTAGGTGTTTCCTTAGATGATCAATAAACTCAGGCAATTCAGATTCTTAGAATCTGGCAGAGAGGCTAATTCCTAGCCCTTTGATAATACTTCAGACCATAAGGACCTGTTTAATGGGTGCCCATAGGTTGCTGTTATGGGCCTACTTTTATTTCTCAAAAAATCTGTGATTTTACTAACTTCAGTGGATAGTCCTAATTAAAATCCTAGTATCAGTGTGATAATGAATGATGATACATGTGAATAAAGATATTTGTTGTTGTTTTTAGATCACAGCTTTAAAAATTAAATACAATCCGTTTGCAAAGGCATTTCTTGATGCAAAGGAAAGGTGAGAGCTCTTAACTTAACTCTAAAATGTGGATTTTTAAGATTTGTGAAGGCATATTCTTAACTAATGCAACACTTTTTTTTTTAATAGAAGTGATCACAAAGACATGATGGAGGAAGTGGGGGACAACCAGCAGTCTGGGTATTCACAGTGTATGTTTCTTTTCCTTGTGCATCATGAGTTTAACTTTGATTTCTTCCATCTAATCTGTCAAGTTAGGCAAAACTTCGGGACCAGTGTTTGATGGCAGGCTTGTTAGCTCACAGGGAGAGGATTATTACTGATCTTTGTGGTTGTGGTTCATGCATGTTTATGATTGTATAAACACTATAATCTCTGCGTGTGGTTAAGATTTATTGCGTTCAAAATTATTTAATAGACTCTTGCAGCATTGCCTTCATGTCCAAAAAGACAGCTGCCTTTTTATACGAAGTCACCAATGTTCACATGGACATGGAGACAAAAGTTTATTTCTCAAAGTTTATTGAGACAGTACTTGTGTTTTAAGTACTCAAAGAAAATTATGGGCATTTGCTTTAAAAAGTTCTTTCAGATGATTGAAAATCATTAGTGTTTTAATGATTTCTTTTTTAACAGATGATTGACAACAAAATGATTGTAGCCTATAAAGGATGGGGGAGTTGATTTGAAGTAGGGATTATTTGGTTTTCAGAGAAAGGCTTAATTTTTAAGTGGAGTTCTTAGCAGTCTGAGAAACTTCAGATTTTAGCTATAGATTGAGACCCCCAAAGAGCAATTTAAAACTGAAAACTATTCTAACAAGTACTGAGCACACTTTACTTACATGTGGGAGGGTTTAACAATTTCGGTGTTTCCTTTCTGTGGTTATAATTAAATGATAATTTAAAAAACAAGTTAGCTTGACACAAGACTTTTTCTAAGTGGTTTTCTAATTTTCCTTCATAAGAGCATTTAGGAAAGTTGTAAAGATCCAGATTTTCCAGCTATGTTTAAATTCAGTTTCTTTTCCTGAGTGTGCATTTCCTCGCTGTTCAGTTATTTGTCCTGTTGCTGTGATTCTCTGCCTGGCTGCACTATACACACCTCTTACAGATCTCTTGCTTCTCCACAGTAGGTAGTTGGCTTATTCCTGGAAGTGGCACTCTGTGCCCACCTGCCAACCCTCACGCCCAGTTTGGAGCCCCCCTATCGCTCTCCCCTGCCCACAGCTGTGAGAGGTACTCATCGCTGAGGAACCACCGGCCCGCGCCCTACGCCACCCCCTACACTCACAGGAACAGCTCTCCAAGTAAGTCTGAGGTTGCAGCTCTGTGAAAAGGTGGGGAATGAGTTGAGAGGATGAGAACTTTGAACAGTGGCATCGCACGTGATGCCCCAGAAATGAAGGTGGATAACTGGCTCAGTTTGTTCCGAGGGCTTGGGGTCAGCATTGCAAAGAAATGGGGCTGATAAGTGCATGTCCCCAGTGTCTTTATAATTGCGGATCTGATTTGGTTATTTTCTCTTACCTGTGATGTGGTTAATGTCTGTGCCTCAAGGTTGTCTGTGAACCTGTCACCACTGCCTAGACAGAAACAATATGGCTCTGGTAAACTGCAGAGCTTTTAAAAGATGTGCTTAGAAAAAGCCAAATATATTATGGTGCAGTGTCTCAAGCACTAGGTACTTAAGGGTGAGAAGGGCATTTTTAGCAGTGATTTGGTTTTTAAATTTTTTTCTTTCTTCTGGCGAAGAATGATTAACAATTTTTGCCTTTCAGGCTGTATAGATATTGAAGGTTCCCATCTAAAAAAAACCCCCTAATATTTTGAATTACGAAGTAATAGGTGGGCTTCCAGATGCAGCCTGACCAATCTTGTATGTAGCTTTGTAGTTAAAAATTTTGAAGTGAAAAACTAGCTTTCTGTGAACTTTTCTTGCATCTTGGAAATTTTATGCAAGTTTTGTGACTTAAAAAAGAATGGAAGAACAAGACCTCTCTGGTATTCTTTCTTGTTTCATGGTCCTCAGCAAAGAAACTCCTTCCCTTAGCCAGCTACCACAGCAGCTTCTTTCTTGCTATGGGCAGCTGTGTGGGACTCCATTTACGGCTTCCTAGTGTCCCTGCTGTGTGACCCAGCTAGTTTTGGTCACAAGCAGAGCAGCCTAAGCCGCAGTCCAATCACTCCTGATGGTGTGAGGATCCACAGGCTGGCTCCAACGCATCCAAGGCAGATTTCAAGGCTCATCATGGCATCCTCAACTCAAAACTGGAATCTGTGATCCAGTGATACGCTTGTTATCCAGATCTGCCAGACTGTTACTGCCAGTGTAGGGGATGGAGATAAAGAAGGTGTCCTGGAAGGTCCCCAGGTGCTTGAGATAGTGTAGAAAAAGAGCCTGCCTCTTGCCACTGACTGAATAGAAGAAGACTTGTGCTGAATTAGCAGGTGGTTTGCAGACAGTTTTTTGGCCATAGCTCCTTCACAGAAAGACTTTGCAGTTGTGTGTTGAGCAAAATGGTACATCAGGGCAATGCCAGTGAAAGTGTGAGCTTGACACAACTGGTTGCTGGCTTTGTTTTTTTTCTCTGTGTGTGTAATTTTGTCTCTCTTTTTGTTTTTTTCCCCAAGGTAGTAAGAGGGAAGGATGGTTTAAACCTCTGTAGTGCGTTTAAGTACAGGATTGTTATTTGGCCTGATTCTAGTGTTTGTAAGTGATTATTTGTTTTCTCAGCAGCCTATGCTGACAACTCCTCTGCCTGCCTATCCATGCTGCAGTCCCATGACAACTGGTCCTCTCTAGGAGTTACTACACACACAACAATGCTGCCCATGGGTCACAGCACTGGCACAGCTTCCAGCTCCAGGTAGGAGTTCATCCCTCAGCAGCCCTCAAATCCATATATTGGCACTTTCTAAGAAGAAAAGGCTGAAAAAGGAGGTAGAAGCCCTTTTGGCCATTGGTGTGAATCATCAGAGCTCTGGGGCACTGAGAAGGACTATCCACGAGGAAAACAGATTGAAGAAGTTTTTTTAGTTTTTCTTTAATGTCTTGGTTTTGGAAATGTAGATACTTGTGACAACAATATTTGATAGATTAAGGATTGCAAAACGCTTAGACAAGCATACACTGAATTTGAGGATGCTCTATTAAGTTTCATCTCTCATGCATAATGGTAGTTTTTTGGTTTGTTTTTTTTTTTTAATCCCTTTCATTTTGGCTGGTCACTGCTTCCTTGTTCTGCTACAAATGATGGAGCAGTGAACTGCAGTGTGAGAAAGAACACATGGTTGGGGCAGTAACTCTTTACTTCAGCATTGCCACACTAACGAGCATAGCATGGGATTGTACATGTGGTTAAAGTTTTTGATATTTTCTGATCATAAAAGTGAATCTTTATTCCTCTTTGTACTTATTATCTTAATTAAACTTTTGGATTCTTTAGCAGATACGTAGCTTGCAGTAAGTCCCTCGGAGCTAAAATTGAAAATTCAAAGAGATACAGAAAAGGTGGTAAAATATTTGCTATTAACTGCAGCAGGACAAGATTTGGATATCTTTCTCAGCAATTCAGACCTAGCATTCTGTTTGGGGAAAGCATTTTTATTTGAACCATGTACATTGACACTTAACTGTTAATCAGGCTATGTACTACTACCTAGTATGAGTTAACTGTATTCCTGAAGTTAAGTTTTAGTCCTGAACACAGATTAATTCAGCAAAGAGGTCCTTCCAGCACTTCTTTCTCTGTCTGATCCCCAGGATACATATTTAGGAAGTTGCAAAGTTCCCTGAGCTTCAGTTTCTGCACTGAGTTTCAGTAAAACTGGAACTGTGGAACCTCAAGGAAGGCATTTCTGCCACTCCTTTTGTCTAATGCCCTATCTGTTGGAAATTCAGGAAGTTTGATTTATTTGTGGGGGTGCAATGAACACGAATTCTGCCTGGGGGTCCTTCCTGCCCTGCAGGGGCTGGGAACTGCCTAGAGAACTTCACTGTCTCCAGCAAATGGACCTGGCCTGGGGGCTGTATTGTGACCTGAGGAACTGCCAGCAGGCCCCAGAGTCCCTAATAACTTGTTTTATTTATGGCTTTCCCTCTTTTAGTCAGTACCCCAACTTGTGGTCCGTGAGTAACAGCACCATCACACCGGTGTCGCAGCCGAGCGGGATGTCCAATGGCCTGAGCTCCCAGTTTCTGCGTGGCTCTCCAGCACACTACTCTGCCCTTCCGCACCCGGTGACAGCCACCTCCTCTGCCTCGCCCCTGTATGACGGCGGGGCACCCACGGACCTGCCCGACAGCCAGTACGACACCTCTGCACATGCCAGGCTGGCATCCACATGGACACCTGTCACCCCCCCTTCCATGTAAACCCAGGCCTTGTCCTCCAAGACACTTTTAGCTACTGAATTACTTTAAATGCTTAATCCTCAAGGAAGGGAAAAAGGAGACATGAAGGAAACTGCAAACAAAAAGCATCTGCACTGCTTTGCGTAGAGCATCCACATTATACCTCTTACAGTGAACAGTGCATCACTGACTTCATGTAGAGTTTACAAACCTGGTGATTGTGCAATTCTGAGAGCAGATTCACTGCTTTTAATTTTTTTCAAAAGTTTGATAGACCTAAGTTTTAAGATTTTTACCTGGATTCCAAATTTTCTCAGTGTTCTGATATATTTGGACCTGAAATTTGGCATCGTTCTTGAGTAAGTCACTCCTAACTGTTTCTCAGTAAATTTTTTTAAATGGCAAACTTAGCTATAGTCATGAGAAGACTTTTATTAACCATCTAGTTAGAAGCATTCTGAAATATGCACAAATGTAGCTGAGGAGTGAAGTTTTTGGAAAATCATGTGCACTAACACGTATTTGCTTCGCAAATACGTTGTGTTCTTAACTGTATGCTTATTTCCTTACTGCTGAATTAACGTCGAGACAATCTTCAAGAACTATATTCTTCCCAATAAAAACAGTATTAATGCTTGGTCTAAAAAGTTTTACCCAAAAGACTCCTTTTAGAGGTAAGTTTTGCTGTTTGATCATACAGGTTTCAAATATCCATCAGCTTAGCTAAACATCTCATTTTCAAACAGCCAGTGTCTGAGCTGTTTGACAAGTCCTATCCAAGACCTTTTTGAACCATTGAAAATACATTACTTGGTGGGGTTTTTTTGTTGTTTTTTGGGGTCTTTGGCTCAGGCCTTAAGAGAGGGAATTTAACAACCAGGGAATCATTCTAATTTATTTTATTTCAGTCTTGTACTCTGACCTATATTTATTATTTGGTAAATTACAACTTTATTTTCTACATGTTAAGATATGTAAATAATCACTCAACCTACAGTGTCCTCTTTTAAGACAATCATGTGGGATATGTCACCCAATGGCACACTGAACAGCGTGGATGTAAGCAGTTAACCTACTGGAAGAGGGAAATCTGTAGTTGCCAAGAATTTTTAGCCAAAGTCCAAATATACTAAGATTTAAAATATGCTGACTGCTTGACTTGGTGGAAGGAAAAGGTCTTGATAAAATACTTCCTTCATTACTGGTATGAAGTAATGTGATCCAAATTTCTAATGCAGGCTAACCCAAAACATTGGCTGAAAGTGTGCCCTTAGACATGTCTCTTTCTCCCACTGCCTGGCAAATACATATCCTGAGGAAAGTGAGTTCTTTTGCATAAGCCATAATAAATAACTTTTATAGTGAAGTGCCTAATATAGCAAAGCAAAATTCTGTATCAGGGAATTCCTTAAATAACTCATTAATGTGTGCTTATGTGCTACAGTGGCAGCTTTAATATGAAAAAGCAAATATTTGCCACTATTTTGGTCTTTTTAGCACCCTTTGGACAGGCCCCTGCATCTAAAAAGGCTTTGGCAGGGCTTTTCTCCCTGCAGAAGGATCTGCGTGTGACTGCAGGCAACAGTGTCCCAAAGGTACTCCAGCAGGAAACAGCACCAGAAGTAGATGGCTGCACAGCCACATCCTCTGTCAATATGTAAATATTGATTGAAGTGCTCCTATTTTATTGTGAAGGTGAATTGTGTAAATGATGTAAGTGCATTATTATTTAGACTATTTTGTAGAAATTAGCAGCATATTTCATTTGAGGTTTTATACTTGTATTTCGGACATATAATTTAAATTTTAAAAAAAGTAAAGATTCTTAAGAAAAACTCCATGCTTGAATTTCAGTTTGTGGGGGTGGTGGGAAAGGTGAAACAAATGCACATCAGCCCTATTGAACCTACAGTATGCTGACCTTCCACGGAGCGGTTTCACAAAAGGTTCCTGCTGCATGTCAGCTTCTGTCTGTAGGCGAAAGTTCAAAGAGTTCTCATCCACCTCTCCCTGCTTTCCCTCCCCCCCTGTCTCTGTTTCTCCCACCTTTTTGGTAAATCCTTGACTGGCTGGTTTTCAGAGATGGTAGCTGTGTTTGGTACTGGGTGAAGGCTCTTCTCCCACAGTGACCAGTTTGTAGGGTAAATGCTGGAGCTGGATGCAAGCCTGGCAGCTGCTGTGTTACACCCTGATAACCAGATGGTCACGTGTGTTTCTGAATCCCTGCCCCCAGGAATAAATGCCAACCCACTGCCTGGTACTTTCAGCTGCTTCAGGAGTCTGTTATCCAACACTGCCGTGGCTCTATGTGTAGCTGAGCATGCACATGCCACTTCTGAGAGCTTACAGGGTGGGGAAGCCCAGCTCATGGTGTGGAGGGAGCCAGCTCTTCTCCCTTCCTCCAGACCTGTCTGGGGAAGAGGATGTTAAATCTGCCATAGAATCATTTAGTTTGGAAATTACCTTTAAGAGCCCAGCCATTAACCCAGCATGGCAAAGTCCACCACTAAACCATGTCTCTAAGTATCACATCTGTGCACCTTTTAAATACTTCCAGGGATGGTGACTCCATCATTTTCCTGGGCAGCCTGTGCAGTGAAGAGGGCCTATAAAGCAAATATGGGCTACAGACTACTGTGAGGCTGGGGGAGGTCCTAATGTCCAGGAACTGAGCCATCAGCAAATGCTCAGGACTCTTAGAAAACCTGTACTGTTTGCCATCTCAGTGGGTTAATGCTTTTTACCTTTATTTTCCTTTGCATAACAAATAACTGCTGGCTGTAGCAAATCTCAGTAAAACCCCCATCCCAATTGTGCAGAAATGTCTTGCTCTGCCTCCAAAAACCATGTCAATACTCAGTTCCACACAGGAATAAAATGTGACATTTATTTGGTATTCCCATGCTTGTCTCCAGCCTGATGCTCTCCCATAGATGTCAGTCAGATTTATGAGTTAATACACATTAAGGTACTGCATCACTCATGTAAATATAAATAAAAATCAAAAGAAAAAAAATATTTGAAGGCAGGTATAAAGAAGACCGAAGCAGAAACATTTTTTTTTAAACCACACGGAGACTCATTCCAGAGGCTTGTATCTGTGCAGAAAATAATTTCTTCTCTAGAGGTTCTGCCTTTAGCTGCTCCTGGGTGGCTGTGCCTGTGGCAACTGAGGTAAAGAAAGGAGGGAGCCAGTCTGAGTGGTGCATGGTGCAGTTCCAGTTCTTATAGTGCCTAATAGCACCTTCCAGACACAGTTGTTTTTGACAATGTCAAAAATTCTTTGAGAAGATAACAATCCAAACCCAGGTTCTCCCACTGCACACACCACTATGATATCGAGGATTTGGACACTGGGCTTTAAAGCCCAAGATTATATGTCTGGCTACAGCAGTTGCCTTTGTAAACAGAAGAGGCACAGGGCTTCTCAGGAGTCTCCTCCTGGAGCTACCACTGCTCTACTATTCACCGAATTTGTCCTTCTGTCCTTTGTGTTCATCTGCACTCCCTGCTCTCCTAAGTGGACACTGCTAGTTTTATTCCCGTCTTTGTTAGCTGAAGTGCTGGCTTGTGTTTATCATGTCTATCATTTCTCAAGTCTATCTACCGTGCCAGTAGGAGCAGGGGAGGTGCTGGAGCCCATTCCCAGTGATAGCTTCCCAGAGGTGGATGTTGGCTGGTCTTCCCTTCTCCCCCACCCCCTTTTTTTAATGAATGGCCCAGTTCCCATCATACACTTCCGGTGCTGCCTTCCTGATATGTCTCTGAGCCTTGTCTCCCAAGGCACCACCTGAGATGGTGCCACAGGCATGTGACCAGAGGACTCTGGCAAGATGACAGTCTGTACCTGCTGGGCAAGCAGCTTGCAGCTTTTTCTTGTTTTCCCTCTCCTCTCCTGGTCTTGCAACACTACAAAAGTGGGTTACTGTTTCTTGATGCTAGTAAACTAATTAATTGCTTGAGTAACTTCATCAATGCCAGTAATTCCTCTGTGATATGCAATTATCAGACTTGTACCACAGAGTTGGAAGGGGTTTCCTGAATTTAGTTCCTTAATTATAGAAAATCCCTTCACCGAGACCTTTTGGGAAAGCACTGGGGTTTATCTTAACAATTGGTGAGATTCTGGGGAGGTTTTTGTGTGTGCCTCTATACCTGTGGCAAGTGGTGTTGCTTTTTTTTGATTAGTAGACTTTTGCAGCCCCCTTGCTTCTCATTGCTTAGGAGCTATCTTTTAATTGCGAGCTGAAATTAATCTGTAATAGTCTTATGACTATCTGATCCTGAGCCAAAACCTATTTCCTGCTTAAATGATTCTTCTCCCTTGGTAGTCTTTAAGCTGATATGTATTGTTAGAAAGTAATTTCTCAGCCTCTCTTTTGATCGGTTATAAAAATCCTCTCTTCTTCTCTGGTAGCTTTCCCTGTCCTGCCAGCCTTCTGTCCCTGTCTGGTTCGATGAGAGATGGAGTGTCCGTGCTCAAAGCATGGGCTTGCAGAAGAGCTTATGCAATGGCATACTGCTCCCCTATTTCCACTGAAATTAGCCATTTTGATAACTTTGAAAAACACATTTTCATTATCTAGAGTAACATCAGTGATTGACTGGTCATGGTGACCCACAACCTTCTTTAGCTATTTTTTGCTAATGAACTACCATCTTTTGTCAGAAAGCATTATTAGTCTTCCACTGTGACTTTGCCCTTTTCCCAGTCAGCTTTATAGTACTTCCATTGCTCCCCAGTTTTCTAGTTTGTCCTTTGAGAAATCTCCCTTTTGATCTGCATTAATGACATCTCTTAACCTCACATCTCCAGGAGATTTTGTCAATGATCTCTTCATTTTGAGACTAAGACATTAATGAAAGCGCTAAAGCTCTCATTAGCTTTTCTGTCTTTGCCTCTTCATTACATCTCCTCTTCCTCAGTGAGAACAGAAGCAGGATAATGAATGCTTGTAGAAAAAAAACCTGTATTAGCCTTAATTTCCATCATGCTGTGTAATGGAATAGTGACCCAACTTCCCTCTTCCCTCTCTTTGTGCACATGGACTGCAGGCATTGTGGTCCTCACTCTTGGCAGTGCCGGGGGTCTGGTTTGCAGAACTTGGGTTCTCTGAGTATTGTTCAGTGACCTCTCCTTGCAGCATCATCCAAGGACCAAAATGATGTCATTCAGCATATGAAAAGCTACACAGGCAACCTGAAATATTTCACTTGCTGAATGGGCAAAAACCCAGAGGAAGCCTGACGGGACACACAGAAAGGAAACCGGAACATTCAGCAGCTCAGGAACAACATCTGCCTGTTCGTCCATATTGGTGATCCCAGATCCAATACTAGTTATGCAGGGGCAGGCGTGCAGGCTGGACAGCTCTTGGTCCATTACAAAAGGCCTTGTGGCCCTGCAGGAGCTGGGCTGCCTTAGCCCACGGAGCTGGCACACAGGTGGCACTGCCCACCTCATCTGGCTGACCTCTGCGGGCTCTGAAGGGGGAGCAGCCAGGTGGTGCTGGTTTGGGTGGCCACAGGTGGGGATTTTGGAGCAGGCAGAGCCAGCTGACTGTGTGGGAGGTCGATCCACCGGTGGGGAAGAAAAGGAATTGCAGAAGTGTTTGGGATGTGGAGGATAGTTGTGACCCTGTCTTATTTTCCTCAGAAACAGCCAGCCTGGAGCTTGCAGGTAAGGTGTGCAAGGTCACCTGGGTGGGTGTTATGTGGTAGGGCTGATGGGGCTGGGAGGAATGAGCTGCTTTAGATCGATGAGGTCATTTTCACTCTGTCCTGCTGGGGCAGAGCAGCTGCTGGACCATCCTGCTGTGGTGGGATGGCCTGGAGAGCCTGGGCCCGGGAGCTGCCCCATGGCACAGCCTGGGCCCGGGAGCTGCCCTGTGGTGCAGTCTCCAGAGCAGCAGCTAGGCCCAGTGTGGTCTTGGTGATCACTGATGTACATAACTCTTGATTGTTTCTGCCCAGAAGCTTATGGTATGCCTTTAGATGCTGCAGGCCTCTCTGGGTGGCAGGAAAATGCTGAATCTGCTGCCTTTGCTGGTGACAGGGAGGCGGTGGTGGTGCTGGCTGCTGCTTGGCCTGCCAGTGCTGAGGGGGAAAGGGCATCCCCAAAGAAGGGGAGCTGGCTGCTAGCTGGAACCTGGAAACTCTGCCAGCCTTCAAAAATACAAACTTAGTGTCAGAAAACCCTGCTGCCTCCTAGAAAAGGAGGTTTCTGTAAGAGGAACTATATTGGCTCGTAGCTTGTCTTGGCTTTGTGAATTTCACGTTGTTTTAGACTCAAGGTGGCTGCTGCTAGGTACACTGCACAATCATTGGCACTGCTTTGTGAAATGTTTTGGCATGTTGAGTTGGGTTCTGGGCACTGCACTAAATGTGTGAAACTTAATTCTTGGTCTATCCTTCACCTTAATACAACATTTGTAGTGGTAATTGTGAAACTTCAGTAATTCTGAGAACTTCCCACATGAAAGCTCTTGTTTCAATATGCATTAGAAGTGGTGTTCCATGCTGTGTCCTGTGCCTGAATTACTGTCCAAATGTGTATGTCTGTGTGAGAGGTATTTATAATACTTGTAATCCAGGATATTTACTTGTTCTGGTTGTCCCACTCTTACTGGATGGCTCATACAAGTTTCCATCATCTGTTCTTTGCCCAGTTATATGTTAACTGTGGTGGGTGGGAGGCGAAAGAGAAATTTCCACTCACCCCAGCAGCAGGTTTATGCAGTTTCCATAGTTAATTTACATCTCTGCAAAATGAAATGTGGTCTTGCTATTGGTGCCTGTGGAAACTTCTGCCTTCTTCCTTTTCCTTTAATTTGTACACATGCAAGCTCTCAAAAACACCACAAAAAGTAGCTGCAGACTGGATGTACACTTTTCTTATGCCCTTGGCAGCCAGAGAATGTGTCACCTTTTGGTAGTGCTTCAGCTGCTGTGCAGCTGCTGGCAGGATGCTTGCAGGGCAGGAGCTGGGGATCTGTGCAGAGGAAGGGGGAAATCCAGGCTTAGAGTGAGACATGTAGGTGGAAGGGGAGCACTGAGTCAGGAAACTTGAGAAAATGAGTCCTGTCTTGCATTTATGGAAATTTTCTTATTTTCTGAGTTGATTATTTGTAGTGATCTCTTCTCCGGAGAGATCATAGAGGATTTTCATGCTGTCACTGGGGTTTTTGTGTAGATGGTAACATGAAATTAATGAGAGTGTGATTACCCTAAGATGGAGTTATTTTTCTAGCACACTAAAAATAACAAGCTAACTTGAATATAAAGTTAGTGATACCTTCCATTCCAGGATGAAGAAAGAGATTAACTTTGGCAACTGGACATGAGCAGTTTCTCCTCTATGTAGGTTGGACTTTTTTTTTTTTTTTTTTTTTTTTTTTTTTTACTTACAAGCACATTTTTCTATGTAGGTGAGGAATGGTACTCATCTTGAAAGCACTTGCTTCTGCAAACCCCAGAGCTGTTGTTGGGGGATGCCAGGGAATTCTGCAAATATGCTGTCTGCTGAAAAATGGTAACAATTAAACAGCCCTTGAAAAATTGCCTGTCAGAAGATTGAATTTGTGTTTTTAAACTGACCAGTGACAGCAAACACAGCTAACTTTTAATTTTGACTTGCCTTGGTTAGCGAATAAATGACAACATTCCCTCAGCCTGCTAATTTGTCAGTTTAAGGAATACCTTTCTTTGTTGAATTTTTGCTGTTAGGTAGTTAAATAAGGCAAACTTCATGTGCAGCTCTCAGAGAGCTCTGGAAGCTGGGTTTCAGCAGATAGGTTCCCCTTACAACTTGGCTTTCTCTTTTTCCTTGTATGAATTTGCACTAGTGAAGCATGGCTGATGACACGCACAAAGCCCATGTTCAGAAAGGCTGCCAGTATGATCTGTTCTGCTTTGACAGACTGGATATCAAATGGTTGTTAGTCATCCTCACTTTTGTTCCCCCTCTGTGTCATGTGATTGTGGTGGTCCCAATTAAGTTAAAGATTGAAATTTATCACTGAAATGTCCATTTTCATCCTGAAACTTGAATTTCTTAATTATGTTCAGTCCTTTTTTTTGGCACTGTATTTTTTTTTGTTTGTTTGTTTTTCTTTCAGGAAAAATTCAAAGGTTCTGACAGACACATTCCTCTCTGCTTAGCTTTTGTTCTGTCCCTCTGGAATGGGTTATGGTGTACTGTTGCCAATGAGATGGTCCCCATAAGTATTTATGTGTGTGCTGCCAGACTCACCCTGTTGGCTCTTGCAACCTCACCCATGCTGCTTCCTGGTGCATTGCTACATGGAAGTGATCTAGACCAAAATCAGCATTTGGAGAATGGACCTTGTGCAGGGACTTCCTTCTGTAGGCTCCATCACCTTGAAATGTTCACCCCTTTCATGGTGAATTTCTGTAGGGGTCAGGGGTGCCACTGTTGGCACTTAGCAAGTATTTAGAGTTAGAAAGATTAAGACAGCTCTGTGATCAGGCCTCAAAAAGGAGCACTGCAGAAAGCCCATCCTTGTGCTGTCACATCCGAGTGGAAGGTCAGGATGCAGCCCCAGCCCTGTCTCTCCTCGGGTCTGTGCTGCAGATGTGGCACAGTGCTCCCTGAGCCATGGGAGCCAGAGTGCTGCTGGGGGTGCCAAGGTGCTTAAGTGACCACAAAAACATCACTCTTATTTTTAGAGCAAGTTTAAGCAGGTTGCTTGTGACAGAGTAACTCTTTCCAGACAGCAAGCAATGCTAATAAAAGCATCTCTGGTCTTGCTGAAGTAGTACTGGTGGTTTCTGGTCTCAGACCTCTGTTACAGTATGTCAGGGGTACTTCAATAAGGAAAAAACAAATACTTTGGTATATTTTGGGTAGTATAAAACACTCTTGACTGATAAATAACCCTGCTGAAGCATCAGACCTCCTCTATGGGTTACAGCAAGCTTGAAGATCTCCTTTTTACCTGCCTAATCAAAATTGTTTTGTTAGGCCAAATACTAAAAAAAAAAAAAAAAGAAAAAGAAATCCAACAAAGCCCCAGTTGCTTTGAGCCAATTTTTAATTTGCTTGCTCTCAACCATTTTCAAAATATCAAAGCAAGCAAGTCCACAGGGTACTACATTATTACTCTCTGAAGTGTCTCTTGGCCTCCCGCTTAGCCCGGTTCTGCTCTTCCCATTCCCCATCCCGAAGGGTGCTGCCTAGGCTCGGAGAGGGAGGGAGAGAGGAACACCTCTCCGAGCCTGGGGCTGTACCAGCCTTAGTGCGGACCTGTAGCAGAGGAAAAGGTTTCACTGCTGGTCTGTTATCTCCCTCTTGTGGACAGACTTCGCGCTCCTTGCCATGAGCAGGTGAGGCTGCAACACCATGTGTTGTTTGGCGCTGCTCACAACTGTAAATTAATTGCTCGGCAAACGTGTTGTGTACTCATTACTAAATTGCACTTCCCTTCTCTGGGAAGGGGCTTCCCTTCTCTGGGCGTGTAACTTTGTAGCGTGAACCAACCTCAAATCGGCCCTGTGAATAAATGCTGCTGCAAAAGAAACCATCATTGCATTTACATTTGACAAAGTGGAACTAAAATTTTTTAGAGCTGCCTTTCACATTTCGTCTGTCACTTGCTCCTTGTCTCTGTTGCTAATAAACTTCATTTTAGCAACTGAAATAATACTGATTATTGGAGTGCTGTGTAAGCTTTGGGTAATTTAACAAGGCAGAGAAATATACTTAGTTTAAAAGTGCATATCTGAAAGCTGCAAGAGCAGTAACTTAAGGTTTGCCTGAATTGTAGTGATTATTTTTGTGCTGTCCTACATAGGATCAAATCCAATAAATCCGTCCCTTTCTTGTACATCTGCTCTGCCTCTGAGGCAGCACTGCCAGGATTACCTTGCTGAAAGTCTTGTCCTTTTTGCCTTTGATTAATGGCATCTATGGTTGATGTTCTTGACCACTCTAAATCGCTTTTGATTGGAGTTTTGAAGAGATGAGCCAAGGACAGATGATGACATTTTGCTGGGTAGGTTTTCATAAATGCAGCCAAGCATGCGCAACTCTTGCACTGGTTAACTGTTGAGATTTGTTGTCATATCTCTGAATAAGTCTGTTAATGAACACAAACTTTTCCACTTTAGGCAATTTATTTTAAATCATGTGCACTTAAAATACGTTATTTCTTTTTTGTATCTGTTGGCCTGGAATGCAAAAAGCCATAGGAGAGGCGACTGTGAACCACTCCTTTGGACTGGGACTCTGGTCTGGCATTAACAGTGGCTTTCCCTTGGGGGGCTCTTCAGTGCTACACAAGAGGCTTTTCTAGTTTGGAAAGAGGCATCCTAGAAATTTTATGTAAGAAAAATCACAATTAAAACTAAAAATAATAAACAAGCCTCTAGGCATGGGGAGAGCAGTGTGATGGATGAAAAGAGAGCAGTCCTCAGTGATAGCAGGTCTTTTCACTGCTCTGGCTGGGGTTTTTTGCCTTAGAGCTAAGAATCCTTCTCTTGCAAAAACCCAATACACTCTCAACCGAGGGACATTACACAGAGACATGAAGCTGGGAGGCAAAGATGAGTAGTTTCAGTTACAATGTCCATGGTACAGTTCTCTATCTTGTTATCTGTCTCTGAGTGTATGAGGCTTCCTGCTGGCCCTGACAATGTTTGTGAGTGATACAGGAGTAAGGGGACTTAAGGCTTTGGCATTAGCAAATACTCCATGCAGCATTTGACCCTTATGAATGTGTTCATTGTTCGCTGCTTGTTTATGCATGTTTTATCTCTGTTTTGGTAGAGGGAAATACACCAGTTTACACTCAGTGTCAACAGAATAAAAAAGTATATTCTGAAGCTGAGCACACTGTTTTAAAAAGTACAGATAGCTAACCAGCTAAGTAAGATGAGAGATACTAGTTAAAATTCTTGTCTAATAACATAGAGCTTTGTGTTGGATCAGTACATGGTTAGTTTGAAAGCTGCTTCTCTTGGAACTGGCTCAGGTTTTCCAAAGGAGCACTCTGACAGAGGGGTAAATCTTTTGGGAAGTCTGGAATTTTGATTATGTAATCTGATGTTATCTTTGTTGTTGCTTTTATTTAGTATTCGTAGAAGGGATAGCTGCTTCACTGTAAAAACCTGCCATAGGTATAAATTTATTACCTAGGATAAACAAGAGATTATTTGAGCTAAAAGGTACTATAAGAATTTGGTGTATCAATATTATTCCTTCCTTTTGTGACATTTCTTCTGAAACCAGATACTGTCACACCCAGCGGTGCTTTCTGATTCATGCTTTCACTGCAGTGTGATCTGCTGTTGTGCCTGGGGTGTTTCTCCAGCTTCCTGGGCATTAGCTGTTGCCAGCTCTCAAAGCTTCTTGGGGACAAGCCTTCAACCCTTAGCACTGGTTTTCAAATGGGAAGAGATTGGAACATGGATTGGTGCTGTGTGGGACCTACAGTGGGCTCTGGCTTAGGATCAAGTCCTTGACAGCACACTGTCACACTGATTTTCTGGTAGGAGAAAAGGATTTTGGGGATAAACTCCAGACTTCAGTCTGGGAGGTCAAGTTACCTATATACACTGACATTTGCTTGCTTAGGGGTGTTCAGTGCTGCCCTGGGCTGGGTGCATGGTCTGTAGTGCTGTGCCACTGGCTCAGCCTCGCACACTTACCCCAAGTGCCCCTGGGCTCTGTGGTCTAAGGTGAAGCAGCCTGAAGTTCAGCATAACCACCTTGCCAAAGCAAATACGTGATGCAGCTTCCTGCTGTGGGATACGCTCCATGCTGATGCAACCTGGTCAGGCTGGCTGATCTTGCACTGGGGGGGTGTGTGAGTGGCAGCCTGCCCAAGGAGCTGCTGTTTCCAGCCTCTGCAGGAGCCAGGCAAAATCAAGTCTATCACAGACAACTTTGTATGTTGTTCTTGCTCCACTGCATAAGCTGTTCAGGATATGTGGGTTTTTTAATTAACAAAGAAACTTCCTCTTCTCCATGTAATGATTACTATGGCTTTTCCTTTCTCCTGCTTTTTCCTGCTCATCTTTCTAATGCTTCCTCTCTGTACAGGTTCCATGTACTGCTGACAGGGAGCTCTTAACCTCTATTCCAGGGAGGAGAGTTGTTCATGGAAATAGACAACTAAACCCTTTTTCCTGGAAAACCAGGCTGAGGTTTTGAAACAAAACCAATTTATTCAGCAATCCTTTTGTCATAATTCCCTGGCCAGGCTCTGTCTTCAGAGCTGAGGGAAGAGTGGCACAGGCATATCGAGGTAAAATGTCTCTGGCATGAGACTTTCTGTGTTTACAGTGAGTGATCACGTATTGTTCTTGTCCTGCGTGTTTTCTTTTAGGGACAGGAAGATATTTTTGTGAATAATAGCCTCTCCTCCTGCAGCTTTGACTCATAATGTTTGAGTTTCCTCCCCTGAGTTTCCTCGAAGAGCTGTTTCAGCCACAGATGCTTTGCATATGCGAGAAAAGCATGTGTTAGGAATGGAGCACCTTGGCTTTCAAAAACGTTATTGGCTTTCTGTTGTCAGTGCTGCTTATGAATTTATTGTTTCTCATATGACAGAGAGGGTTTAAAACTTAGAAAGAGATGAGTTTTCAAAATCAGTAAATCAGTTACTGTAAAAAATGTATATATTTAGCAGCAAGATCAAAGAACAAAAAATGTCCTTCACACTCCTGCCTTCTCTTCCCCATCAAGCCCTGAGGTTCCAGCCATCCAGCACAGTCTTTCATAAATGTTCTTTCTCGCTTGCTAAGGAAACAGCACTGCTGGGGCTTTACTGGCTGCCTGACAATCTGTTAGTCAGTATCATCCCACAAGCTTTTGAACCTCTTGCTCAGTTTGTTGCATGTGAGCAGGAAGTCAGAGACATCCCAAAGGTGTGGAAGGAAATGAGCCTTGAGGAACCTTCTCGCTGGAGAGAAGACCTGGAGCAGGTCTCCTTGGCCAGAGGCTGCTGAATGCCTGCTTCAGTCACCCCTCTGTCCGACCCTGTGCGTGCAGACCAGGCACCTTAGGGTGATTGGAGCATGTAAGTGAGGGCGTCTGGTGTGATGGGAGGGTTATAGGGGCGTGGGCTTGGGAGTCTGTCTGAAACTGGGCTGTCTTAGTTCTGTAGGGCAGGGAACAAGTTAACTGTGCTGTGTGAAATACCTTCACACGAAGTCAAGGAGGTGGCAAGCAGAGAGAATGTGCGGTTCTAACAGTGGGGAAAAGGGCACAGACTTCACTGAAGTCCAAGTAAATAGGAAAATCAAAGACCGGAGAGATAAGACTTGGATTTTTGGTTTTTTTCCTAGTAAGAGTGTTACTAAGGCAAGGTTACTTCCTCCTTTATTCTTCACAAAGATTTCATCTTGATATTTAATCTTTCCCAGTAAAGCTATAATTATCTTATACAGTATGAAGAAAATTATGATCACCCACTTGCCCATGAATTTCAGGTGCTACTGCAGCCCTTGAGAATATTTATCCCCTCACTTTATCTTGGGATAGTTAAAATTCAGAGCTGTCCCATATGAGGACAGCTACTCTTTAAGTCTTTCCATAATACTAATAACAATCAACAGACACTAGGAAAGAGTCTGAGGTAGAGAAATTTCTTCTGGACAAATATTTTCAGTTTAAACAGTCATGAAAGATTCCCAGTGTCATTCTGCCCTGCTTCCTGCATCCCTCTGAAGCCTGTGACTTTTTCTAGGCCCTTCAGTGCCTTATTAAGGGTATGGGGATGGTTGTATAATACCTTTTCATTGTTTATGTAGTACTTTCTGCTTAATGACCACTTGGAAGTTGCAATTTAACTTAAAAGTTACTGATGCTTCTGAACTTCAGGTAAACAGATGTTCATGAGGGCCAGACTGAGGATGGAAGCTGGAGTCAATAATAGGAGGGTGCAGGAATTCACTGATAAATTAGCTTTTGTTTGATTGTGTGGGGAACGATGTTTTGTCCAAATGGGTGTGGCCGAATGGCAGGTAATGCCCTGGGAGGATGCTCCTGTGCTGGGAGTGCCACAGCTTCTGACCACAGCACAGCCAAGCCCCATTCCAAGGCTCCTCATTTAGACAAAACTGCTAAATAATGAATGGAAAAGCTCAAAATATTTCATGGGTAGTCTTTGCAGCAATTTTACTTGGTTTGGATTCTTCCTTCCATAGGGAACTCTTATATTCCAGAACAGAACAAAAATGTAGGTTCACAAACACAGTTCCCCAAACAAAGGAGCAAATATCCTGGCTGTTTAATGCAATGGGGCCTATGTCAGACACAAATGTTAGAAATTAATATGTGATAATAGTGGAAGAAATAAGACATCTCAATTTTATTAATACAGATACCATATAAAAGTTAATGAATTTTTTTTGATTTAGCCATGTGGCCTGTGTATCAGCAGAGGTAATCTATCAGTAACCAGATGCTTTACTCTGACAGCCAGTAGCTACAGCTATTGATCTAGCCAAGGAAATATTGCACCGAGTAACCAGATTGTGTCCATGCAGAAGCCATACATAGGAATTGCCAAGGCCATGTGTTTAACAGTACAATAGCCTGCATAGTTCAGACTATTCTGTAACTGACTCTTCTGGATTTGGGTAAGAAGTCACTAAAGTAACTAAATGACACTCAGCTACAATGAGAGGTTCAAGATTAAATTCAAAGTGTTCAGTATGTCACAAGGTACTAGTGTCTTCTGTATAAGATGATGTCCATGCCTTGCATAAGAATTGATTTTGCTGTAAGTAACCTGGGATGCTGCAGAGGCTGTAGCAAAAGAACTGGAAACAAGAATATGTGAAATAGCAAGCCCAGTTTAACTGCTTTTAATTGAACCATGTTCAGAGGACCTACATGTGGTAAGTAATGGATGCCAAGATGTGCAAGGGTCATGCTCTGAGAGCAAGAATGTCATTCTCTTGTGAAAATAAAATCTGGTTTTTTGCTGTCCATCGGATCAGGTGCGAACTTGTACTTGTTTAAGCAAATCCTCCAGGAAGTTCAAAGCTGGAGCTCAGCAAGCCTGTGCTTCCAAGGAAGATAAGTTCATGAGGATATTCAGAGAAAGTAAATGGGAATTTGGGTAGAGCAATAAAGTTGCTAGGTAAATTTTTGTACGTCTCTTAAAGTAAATATTATTTAACACCTAGTATTCAGCATCGAAACACAACTTTTTGCAAAGCTATTCAGAATTCTGAAAAAATCTGAGAATAAATTCATATGCAGCTTGCATTTCTGCTATGATATACATGGTGATATGTGTGGCTGTGACCTCGGCCATGATCAAGTAATTATTCAGCCTCACCTGTTGCAACCTATTTGTCAGCCAGCTAAATGTTGTGATAGTGTTTTCAGAAATACTTTGGGTTTTTCACCTGAACAAAATGTCTCTTTTTTTTTTTTTTTTTTTTTTTTTTTTTTTTTTTTTTTGAGATGAAGAAAAAGCTAATATTTTTGTAGTAATAGCAAATGACTGGAAGCAAGCATTGTTTTAATCCACAGTGAGGCAGTCATGGTTTACTAAGTGTGACTTGTTTCAATCCATTTAACATGTATACAGGGGCGAAATGGATATTTTGCAACATATATCACTATTCCAGGGAGAATTGTTTTTTGAAACTTGTTCACAAGCATAAGTTACATCTGTTTAGTAGTACTGAGTGTAGGTTTCTGTCCATTTTATAAAGGAAGTCTGCTAACCACATGTTTTTCTTCTATTAATTGTGGGGAAATATGGATTGTGTACCTTGTTAGTGAATTACTACTTAGAGTAGGTTTTCATTTGAAAAAATGGCTGAGTAGGG
The DNA here is from genome assembly GCA_036630365.1 of Acanthiza pusilla. Taxonomy (NCBI): domain Eukaryota; kingdom Metazoa; phylum Chordata; class Aves; order Passeriformes; family Acanthizidae; genus Acanthiza; species Acanthiza pusilla. The sequence goes on along the minus strand of JAXCHO010000023.1, from coordinate 4,599,616 downwards.
GCATAAAGAAATGCTTCACTGAAGGACTGGGCACTGCAGAGCTTGGCTTTTTGGGAGTGTGTGGCTACAGAACGTGCTGCTTCAAAGTAGGTCTTTGAAGGTATGTAAGGGAGAATGTTCTTGGCACCAATTGCTGAAGAATAGCTGCATGGAAATAGTGTGTGGGTTTCTGTATTCCACAGGACAAGTTTTTAGGAAGAAGATGTAAGGATCTTTAATGTAGAGACTTAGAGGGGACAGGCACAATGTTTCTGCGGGTAAACTTTGATCTTTTGGTAGCAAGTCAATATTAGCATCCTACTTGAATAGAAATATTAATGGGAGAAGCTGCATGGGGCTCTCAGAAGAATGGCGATAGAAGGAACTTTCATCTAAAATCTCTGGATAAGGAATATCAAGGCATCCTGACTTAGCTACTTTCTGCAGTTTAATTTAGTCAGAAAACAGTGCTCTGTCACTTGCTGAAAACTCACAAAGCGTCCTTTAGCACTATGCCTTGTTCACATTAGGCTTTGTCTTTATTTCTTCATGCCAACACATATTAAAACTTGCCTGGGTTTACTGCTGCAAAGAGACTCTTCTGTTATATAGCCCTGGCTCGAGTGTGAGTGTTTGGGGTGTTGATATCTGTCTTGCTTCACTCTCAGTTGCAGTTTAGAGCTTTGGTTGGACTTTCTCCAGCAATTCAGCTATCGATATTGTAAGGGAGGACATTCAAATATGTGCAAGCTGGAAATAATTGTTGAAATGCTTTTTCAGTGACAAAGAAGTGGATGCAGCATATGGTTATTTGCTTGCAAAAGAATTGCAGCATTCAAGTAGACAAATTCAAAACTACCAACCTGTATTTCATATGAATAGTTTTAACTTGGTTGACTATGAACTATGTCAGATTGTTTCCTTCTATTAAAAATATACATGGCATGAGATAGATATATTTTCATGAGACCATATGTCTCATTGCTTGCTGCTTCCAAGTTGTAGTCTGTTTATGCTCCAGCACCTCACTGAGAAGTGTGCAGTTGCCCTCTGTGCCCATGTTGTGTTGCCTTCAAATAACACTGTTTCTGGGCAAGCAAAATTTCCCTGGCACCATGCACAATATGGAGTTGAGGTCTTCGACTGCCAGCGTTTTGGAGGAGAGACCTGTTCCTTCTATTTATAGCTAAGGCATCTGTTAACATAAAGTGTCTGCTACAGTACTGTGTTTTACAGGAGGACCTGGTTATTCTGATCTAGACCTGGGACCTTGTGATGTTGTGCAAGCAACTTGAGCTGATCCCTGTACCAAGTATTTGTAGTCAAATATTAGGAAGCTAGAGCAAGTTAGGAGGATATCCACTGACCAATGTGATTATTTTATTGCTGGAATACTGGAAAAAGTCCTCAAAACTACATGATTTAACAGTGTTTGGCATAAAGAGCCATGCTAAAGAATCTGCATTTCTGGCTAAAAAATTAGTTCTGTGATTCAAAGTACTACACTGCTGTGTCTTGTGAAACATATCTGTTCTATTAATACCTCATTCTAATAAAGTAGAAAGCACTGAAAACTGTCAGAGGGTCAAATGGGCCGGATAGCTGTCATATGGTTTATTGGTATTTTACTCACTTGACTCTGACATAGTATACTGCTAATTGGCAGGCAGGCAAATGAATTGGCAATAACTCTCTGCAATGTTCTCAACAGCATGCAAGGCGATGGGAGAGGGAAGGAGAAGCTCTAATAATATCTTGCCTAGGGGGAAAATAACAGGACAGAAATCCCAGAAATCAGAGATGAAAGAATAAACGAAGCTTTGGAGGAGAAAAATCTATGTGTGCAGAAAGTTTCATTGCACAGAGAGCAGCTTGAGAGAAGGAATTGGAAACAACCTTCCCTGTTCCCCAAAACACCTAGCTTTATAATATCTTGTGTAGGGATGTCTCATGGAAAGCAGTGAGGAGTTCTCTGCATGAAGAAAATGGCGCTAAGCCTGTAGCTACGACTAGTCCAAGTTAAAAACAATAAGGGTTTGTTTGATTTTTGAGTTTTATGCTGTCCTCGGGGTTGTCGCAGACCTGTGTCTGCTTTGTCTTTTTCTTACCCTTGGATTAATGTGCAGCATGAAGAGTCCTCTAAGCTAACATGGTAGAGGACAGTCAGGTTCTCTTTCAAGCTTCTTAATTATGCTGCTTTTGGGTTTTGAGGTACATCTTTCAGTAATCACACTAAAATCAAAGGTGAAATGTGATAGTACTGTAGGGATGTAGCCTTAGACCCACGATACAAGTTGCTACTTAAATTTGAAAACTGAGAACCAACCAGCTGGATTTGGTAGTTGTCTGCTGTAACTTACTGAGGCTTGGCACATGGAGAGACTTAACCTGAATGCAGTTGGTGCCCAGTGGGACACTCAGTCACTCCAGTGCTGAAGAGGTTTAATGGAACCCAGCCTTCTTTCCTGGAAAGAAAAGCAAAGAAAAACAAGTTCTGCTGGTGATACTGAGTGCTTTAAGACAGAAAAGAACATAAAGGAAGAAACTAGATACTTTACTGTGCATAAAGAGATTTTAAAAAACCCCAAACAAATCAAAACAAAAACCCAAACACAGAAACACAAGGAGGTTTTCAGGGGCTTTCCAGGAATTTTAGTCAACAGCCAGAAACCCAGATGTATAACAGCACCGGATTAATGCATTAAGTAAAATAGTTTTCAAAGAACAAGAGGAAAAATGGTGGTTCAAATTGGTCTCCTCAAATCATATTAAATGCTCAACTTCTAGTTCCAGCATTTGAATATGACTGCCAAAATCTTGTAATGTCTGTCCATTATGATGGTTGCCACTGCTCTTGTTCATTCTCTTGTTCTTTCCCCTTTATCTCAGAGAGGAAAAAAATAGCTGTTTCATTAGTGAAATTTGATGTATTCTTTTGGGAAGCAGTAAAGAGAGATTGGATGGAGGCTAGAACGGGGGGTGACTGCTGTATTTACTGCCTCAGACACTACTGCTTGCTTATTTCATGACTAACAGACTTCCAGAAGGGAAGCAGGGCTTAAGGAAAGAAATAACTTTTCACAGACATAACAGGCCCCAGAAGATTACCCTGAGTTACTTTAAATTTGATTAAACTCATGCCAGGATATTGCTTTCAGATACTCTGTTCAAGAGGAAAGAGGTTTAAAAAGTGTAAGGAATTTGGGTCACAAATTAACATTTTTTTTCCACTGTTCTCCTCCTTCCTCTCTGGTTAATAAACTGTAGCATGATTTGGAGAACTCATCATGCACAAGAGCTGTAGGAATAGCCCATATTACAATCTGGTGACTCTTTCATGCAAAACACACTGTTTGCAATATTCTTTCTGCTTTATCTCAGTCACCAGCTGTGTAACCTCTATGAGAGAGACTCTTACTGAACATAACTCTACAGGTGATGTGCTCATTTCCACTACTGTTATCCCCTGATTTTTCCCACTATGAGCATCACTAAAATAGATACCTGCATAATGTTGGCTTCCATTTTAAGTCTCAACAACATAAACGCAAAGAAATCTATTTTATTGCAGTCTTCTAGTGTTTATTTGTAAAAAACCATGAGGAAAATGCTTGTTATATGACATGAATTCACCCAATATATCTTTTTTTCATATATTTTATTCTCCCCATACCTCTCCAGAATAATTGGCCTAGAATAGGATAGATGAGTCCAGCGGAGGTTAAAGTGGAGACTGGTTGGCAGAGCATGAGCTAAGTTCAGGTCTCTCATAACAGAAGCAAATATCCTTTTTTTTTTTTCTTTTTCTAGATTACAAAAAAGAAAGTTTCAGAATTGATTCTTGTCTTTTAAAGGTGCATCTTGGATGGTTTCCATTAGGCAAAAGCGTACACTGGTGTTAGTGTGGGAGGGAGTGTAAGAAAAGGAAGAAACAAAAGACATTTTTTGCAATCCCTGGAAAGATTAAAAAAAAAAGTATTAATGCACTAGGGGAAAAGTATGAAGAAAGCACACACAGCTGCTATCAAGAAAATTATGCAGGGCTGATCAGATGACAAAAATGTTGGAATATGCTTTAGGGACTGTAACAGCATCAGTAAAGGAAATCTGGTAGAAGTTCCATAAGTAAGCTGGAGATTTTGTTGATGAAGAACTGTTCTGCTGATGCACTTTTAGTTATAAAATGATGTTCAGACTCACTCTACTGCTGGATCCTTACCTAGGGAAGTTCTTAGTGGAATTTAAACGAGTTTCTAGCATGAAAGATAACTGTAAGTAATGCTAATGCTTGCATATTCTGGTGTACAGTTTTGGTACCCATTTCTGTGCAGAATCTTCAGATCCTGGGAATCTGGGAAATTCAAGCCCTGTCATATTGTCCTGGAGTTAAGGGTTTTGTCCTTTTCAGAAGAAGGCACTTCTTCACATCCACTGAGTACAGGGAAGGGCTGTGGAAAGCATGGCCTATCTGCTCACACATGGCTGACTGTCACCCAGAAAGACGCACAGCCCTTCAGGGCTGCGGCTGCAGCTGTGGTGTGCAGGTCCTGACAGTCCTGCAGCAGTGTCCTGGGAGGAAGGTTATGTGTTTCTCAAGGGAAGATGTATTTTCTTCAATGTCGTTGTGCATAGCTTCCAGTGCCCTTCTAATTCTCACCTCTCCAGCGCCGAGGCCTATAGGAAGAATAGACAGGATTTCTTTTATTAGTCACAAGCTTTGACTTGTTGAATTAACTTATCTAAAAGAAAACTCAGAAGTCAGGAGGCAGTGGGCACAAACCAAAATACAAAGTATTCCATTTAAACATAATGCAAGCACTTTTTAGGTGAAGATGGTCAAGCAGTGGAACTGGTTGCCCAGACAGGCTGTAGAATCTTCATCTTTAGATTTATTCAAAATCAGACCTGACCAATCTGCTGTAGCTGATCCTGCTTTGAGGAGGGGGGTTGGACAAGATGATTTCCAAAGCTACTCCCCAATGCAGCAATTCTGTGGGGTTTTTGCAAAGGCAGGATATGGCCTAAGCACTTAGCATCTTAATCATCTATTGAATAACCACTCCTAGTGATATTTCAGTGTGTCAGTAAGTGGAAATAAATAGGGATAGCTATTGGCCAATTTTCAAGTGACTGTATGTTGAAGTTAAAGGAAACATATCTGTTGAAGTTAACAGAAACATATCTGCGTTAGAGTCTCCCTCTCCAGTGACTGATTCTGCCAAGTCAGTTTACAGGAAATTGAGAAGTGCCATTAATTCAAGATTCTTGGAGTAAGTATTTTGACATCAAAAACAGGTTTTCAGTGCTATTTAAGTGCCTAGATCAAAGAAAGCAAGCTAGACAGGCCACTTGTTAGCTGCCTTGCCAGAGATGTGTAAAACTAAGCAAGATCCTGTTTGGTCCAAAAGCTGTGCACGTAAAGTTGGATGTGCAAATACACACCCGTGTAGCCATGTGTAGGAAACTGGGCCCTTTGTGGCAGCCTGGGCGCCTTTATGATCCACAGCTGAGGTAGTGTTTGTGACTGCAAACTCCTGAGCTGTTGGCTCCCCTCATTGTGCTCAGACACACACGAACACAAAACACGCAGCTGCCCATGCTCTGCTCATTCAGAATAGCAGAGAGGGAAGCGATGTTCACCCCTCGCTTAGGGACTTGGCAGCTACTTGCAGCTCCTCCCTAGGAAGTGATAGTTCTGGTTCAGCTGTTTCTGCACTCCATCTCTTTTCAGCCACATCCCTAATTCTCAAACTGGGAAATTGTCCAGGCTGGACCTGGACTCTGGCCTGGTTTTGCTGCAAGGAAGTGATGAGATCAAATTATGGCCAAGCAGAGGCTGCATAATGAAAGATTGTACAGGTCTTGAGAACACTAGGAAGGTGTTTCAGGTTTTGCCCAGGAAGTCATAGGCTATGGTTTTGGTGTCTTGAGGCAGAAACAGCTTTTGATAGCAGTGAGAGAAGCTCATCTTTCTCTTCCATTCTCTTGTCTGGTGACAAATGCCACCCATATGGCATCGAGCTCTACAGTTTCTATTCACTGTCACAGCAGTCATGGTCATAAGCCATCTTGTTACAGCAGTCACCTGTTTATCACTCTGTTAGAACAAACAGATGCCAGCCTGATGTTTCTGCTGCACACATGGGCAATGAAATAATTAAGACTGTGTCATAATAGCAATGACCAGCAGCCCCGCAGCCACGTGAAGGCACAGGGAGGACAACATTGAACTATTCTGCTGGCTGGTCTGGCTGCAGTTTTGGTCTGATATTGAGTTTCAGCTGTTTTTTCGTGGTTTATCTGTCACAGCAATAGGAGCTGCATATTCTTCATATAGATGATTAACATCAGAGTATAGATTTTGTGTATTAGACTTAGTAAACCATTCTCAGACTTCTGCACTGTTTGAAAAACACCTAGCTGATGGGTGCTAGCTGATGGGTGCCTGATCCAGGCAGCGTTGCAATCGGATCAGCAGCTCTGGTTTTGACCAGAATACTGGGTGAGGATGTAGAAGGGGGTTATCCTTCACTGCTTTCCCACAGTGCAATGATTAATGATAAACCAGTTAATGACAGTACAAAGATAATCCCTTCAGCAGGTAGGTAGGCTGAATTCAGTATTTCTCTACCTCTTATGTCTCCTATTAATTGAAAAAAAAAAAAAAAACCAAAACAAACCAACAGGCAAGCACCTAAGAAATATTCTTAGATGGTTTTGTAATTGCTGACATTCTTGAAGGAAGATTGATAATGTTGTGTTTAGGCATAGTCTAAGGCTTCTCTATTCACATCTGCAAAAACTGCCTAATTCAAGGTGGTCTGTAGTATTCACCCTTACTGCTTTTTGGGGCTGACTTGTAAGTACAGTATAGTAGCAATGTGTGTGTCTAGATATCATATCCGGCTGGGATTCTGTGTAAGAGAAAGAGAGCAGCTATCTCTTTGAAGGCAAGAAAGTGACAGATTTAAAAGGAAATCATAACTATAAAAGGAGACTGTATCTCTTACAAGGCAGGTTTGGTCTGATACCATTTCATACCAAGTCTGATCTGTGGGTCATTCAATAATATCAGAAGAGCAGTGGTGCTTACTTATGTGAGAATATAGTCTATAAAAACCAGTTTGGACTTTTATTTTCCTGCATAATTTTTTTTCTTCAGTCAATGCTGGCTTACATTGACTATAAAATTAGGTCAATTGCTCTGTGGTATCCTGGTGGAATTCACTTTACTATGTGATGACCATGATCTCTGTTACCCATGAGGACTGAATAGCAGAACCACAGAGCCAAATGCATTTTTTTTTTATTCCTGAAGTAAGATTGAACAGGCTTGTTTCCTGTGCCATTAGCAAACTTTTCATTCCTGAGCTGATATTAAAAGAAAATTAGAATGTATTTTTTTTTTCTATTGAGTTTTACAAAGCTGAGCATTTGAAAGCTACAAGAGTGATTTGGATGGGACATGAGCTAAATGCTAACTCATGTAAAAACAATCCAGTTAAAAAGCCACTTTAAAACTGCTTATTGAAGATTTTCTTGCTTTGCTTCAGAAGCACATAGATCTCATATAAGGGAGAAATTCTTGTGTATGAGTTCTGTAATTGTAAATGCAACTCTTCATTTTCCATTCTATATGGACACCACTGTCTGTGTAATACTTACTCAGAAGGAAAAGCAGTCAGATTCCATAGAACCATAGAATGGCTGGGATTGGAAGGGACCTTAAAGATCATGCATTCCAACCCTCCTCCATGGAGGGGGACATCTTTCACTAGAAAAGGTTGCTCAAAGCCTGCCTGATGCAGCTGTGAACGCTTAGAGGGATGCAGCATCCACAGCTGCTCTGGGCAGCTGTGTTCCAGTGTCTCATTATCCTCATAGTGAAGAATTTCTTCCTTGTATCTAATCTAACTCTATCCTCTGTCAGTTTGAAGCTGTTTCCCCCTTGTCCTGTCACTATATGCCTTTGTAAGAAGTTCCTCTCCAGCTTTCTTGTAGAACTTTTTAGGTACTGGGAGCCTGTTGTGAGGCTCTATGAGGCAGATGCGTTGACAATATAATATGGAATGAAAACTAAGCTGGAATTGTAACACAGTAGAGCAGACTCTGCACTTTCCTAAAAGCCCTTACTGTTAAATATTGTAGACAACTTGGAAGTTCCGAATTCACCCAAAGATGGAGAACCTAAAATGAAATTACAATGCTTTGAGTAACCACTGCATATGTAATTTTTTTAACAGCCTCTGTTAAAATATGTTTTGTTAAATAAATGATTCCATGGATGTCTATGAAACATAAACAGAAAATGACAAATTTCTGAGGACCATTTTACACTCAGTGGCAAGTTTAAAGCTGGATGACAAGATGTGGATAGAAGAATTTTGATAGTCTTTTATCTAGCACTGTTTCTAGCATTGTTGAGCAGGGTACTTTATAAAAATGAGTGATATCAGCTTCTACAAAGATAGAAGCTGGTCATAAAAGTTACATGAAGGTCATATGCCAACACTGATGGATCAAGGAGTGAAACTTGCATCACAATTTCTGGACCAAAGCAGGAAAATTTGAGTTACAGCTCTGAATCTTCATTTAATTTGGGGTGTGGGGAGGCTGAATTGTTGTAACAGAGGATGAACTCTGATTTCTTGCCTATGTCACAAAGCAGATAATGAACTATAGAGGTTTTGTATCCAGTTATTCCTAATAAGAATAGCTTCAAAAGATAGAACTATTGGGGATGAGCAAATACTCATTTGCTTAGGATACCCAGTACCATTCACATCTTTTTTTATGGCAGAAGGAATTTTTCATGCCGTAGAGGATTGGTTCTATCAGAATTAGCCATGAAGTCACACTAAGTGTGACGAATAGCTTCTATGCTCTCCAAAAAATGTGATAAAGGATTCTGAAAAGGATTCTGAATTTTCAATTTTAATTTTGTGATTTTGTTTTGTTTCAGGAATATATTTAAAGCAATCAGGAGAAAGAAACTTCTCAAAATTAATAAAAGAAACATTATATATTCATCCTCAAACTAATTTCTTTACATTTCAATTTAGCCATAAATCCCACTTATTTCCCCCCTACCTCTAACTTAGAGATTTTTCCCACTAATATATCAAAAAAGCTAAGGGCCCCAGTAGTGAATGTTGCGATACTTACACCCTCTTGTGAATCAAAGCCAGGCTTTCCAAAGCTCCAGCTGTGCTGAAGGCCTGGAAAATATTTTTCTTTGGCATCTAGCACCACTGGAGCCCCTTGCAGTAGAATTGCTCCAATTAATGTCCATCCTTGTGGATTTGGACCACCTCCACCTGAAGCAGGGCAAAATGGGGGACATATTTGTCTTTGTGGAGAAGATTGTCCTGATTCACACAAGGGTCACCCTTTCCACCTGCAACGGGCATTTCAGGAAGAAATGTAACATCTCTGGCTGACTTCACTGAGTAATCTTTCTGGGCTTGCAGAGTTACTTGGAGAAGGGAGAGCTTTAGTCTGTTAAATGGAATAGTGCCCAGTGTGGCTAGTAAAAGTAAGAACACTGCTAAAGTCATTACCAGAGAAAAAACACCAGCTGACTTCAGCTGATGGTTTTTTGAAAGAGGGCAAAGTTTCTTTTTATACTGAGAATCCTTCCAGTTACCAGCCCTTCATACCTGTATATATAAAAAGTTCCTTTTTAGTCTGAGTGCGAAAGCAAGACATGTGAGCTCACTGTCTTATTTATCCATCCCCATTCCTTTCCCTCTTGTAGCTTTTCAGCCCCACTGCTCAATTTCCACCAACTTTGAAAGAAGGTTTCAATGATCATTAAACTCTCCCTGAACTGAGTTGAGGAAGGAGCTGCTGCTATCCCAACTCTGCCAGGAGAGCAGGGACAGCCCAGGACCCAGTGCAGCAGCAGGCCAGTGGGCTTGCTGCACGCCTGGATGGTGACTGGATGCAGTGTGGGCTGCCTCTCACCCCACAGGGTGCGGGGTGGATGCTGGAGGAACGTGGGCTGTTGCTGGGAAAGGTGGTTGGTTGAGAAGTAATGCTTGCAGTGTGCCAGCAGGAAACCAGGCTTTGCTAGGTGTGCTGCTTGCAGAACAGCTTCCAGTGAGAGCAGGTATGGAGAGGGGCTGCTCAGTCATTTGCTGTGCCTGCTTTGCTGCTTCTGGCTGCAGCCAGGGCTGAACCTACTTTGCTGTTCAAGTAATTCTTATACTCTGAAATAACAGCAAAAACAGTCTTGGTTCCGCTGAAGCCAACAGCAAAACTCTGGACTTCCTTTTCTGTTCGGTGCGACTGGAGAGCTGCTTCCTTACTCCTTTAGGACTATGAGCCTTTGAAATCATTACAGATACTGACTTTCCTGTGACAGGGATAACCAGAGTTGTCTTTAAGGGGCTCCCTTTTCTAATGGAGAGGTCTGAGAAAGGAAGGTTTTGGGGGATGATGATTCAGTCGAGGGAAGCTCTTTGGGGTAAAAATCACAGGATCTTTTTTGGTTTGGCTCCTTCTTGCTTCTTAAATGTATAACAACCTGCTAAAATGCGTCAGCTTCTGTTCTGTAAAAGTTACAGGCCGCAGAGTTTCTCTTCAAAGACATACAATTTCACTATATCTCAGAGTTTTTGATTGTGTCTTTTTCTTACCAGACGTTGCCACCAGAAATGCTCTGAAGAGCGACTGTTTTCTGTTGAAGGTCCGGATCTGTGAAATGGCTTCTGCTGGTCTAGCAATGGCTGCATACTACTCAGGGCAAATGAGAGGGTGAAAAGACAATGGATCTTGCCTGATGTCACTTATCTGACTCCTTATCTATCAAGGAGAATCTGCTGAGATGATTCTGCTTTCCATCCGTTTCTGGATGTATATTTTTAGGGGTTTATATTTTCTACATATTTTCAAAATTTTGATATATAAACAATCCTTTCTTCATTCTCTTGGAGCAGTACAACAAGCCAACCAGTATTCTTTTTCTTATTGAGATGTTAGCATGACTTGCAGTCTCACTGTAAGCGGGGTGGAAAGACACGTGTTGAAGTGATTATGTGTAAAGAATCTTTTCCAACATGTAATCCCTACACTCCCTTTATAAACAAACACTAATTCATGCGTTCTGCCTTATGGAAAACATTGGTTAGGATTTAACAGGATTTTTGTGGAAAAAGTGAGAGGAAGTCTAAGAAGGAAACAGTAAAGGAGCTAGATCCTGATGAATTAACATGAGAGAAAACAGATGTATCATGAAATGTTTGCTGAAAGAACTGTCCTCCTAACTAAAATGACTAAATACTTCAACCCGGGCAGTCTGTACATGGGTCTGAAACAAACTATTTTGAATTGAAAATGCAGCCATATGCTTTGAAAAGAAGGTATTTTCTTTGTCACTACCAAGCCTGCAGCTGTTGTACCACAGAAATAGTCTGCTGTAAATCAGTAATTCCGTTCAGGGGCAAATCTTCTGTTTCAGCACTTGTTCTTTCATTTTCTTTGCCTTGGCTCAGGCTCACCACACATTGCACCTCTGCACCAAGGTGTCATACCACAGCATTGGTCCTTTTTTTGCCAAGTTCATAGACATGACACCCAAAATATACTTGGGCTGTGTTATCCTTTTCAACAGAAAATTAAAGACCCTAAAATGAAAAATATGAAATTTGTGATTTCTAAAATTAATTTTTTCCCCAACAGTAAGAGGATATTGGTAAGACTGTTAGTATCTTGTAACGTATTGAGAGGCATAATGTGATATTCTGTGGAGGTTTTTTGGTTTTGTTTTGTTTTTTCTTAAGTCTTCAGTAGGTCAAATGGTCTTTCTGAGGGTATGGGAGGACTGTGCCAGTACTACTGCTGTGTCAAAGGTGAGGTTTGGAAAAAAATAAGATATTCAAGAAGTAACATCCTGGCATTTAAATTTCCAGGCAGCTGTATGAGTGCTGTTTCTTTCTACATCAGCAGCGTCTCATGGGAAATGGCTGGGACAAGCTGCTGGGTGTTTTTACGTCACTGTGGTGAATCTGCTCTTCCTGAAAAGCTGGAACCTATTTATTTTTAACAGCCCCACTTATTTCCCAAGGGTCAGCATGTTTTCACATACTGCATTTTAAAAATTTCTGAGGCAGAAATGATGATTAGATCTGTCAGTCCTTTCACAATGGAAGATTTTATTGCTGCAAGCACCCTTGTCTCCTTTCAGGGTGGTAAGCCATAAGGTTTTGAGACAAGAATAAAGCAAGTGACATTTTTCACTTTTTGACACTGCCTCCATTTTGCTCTAATCACAATCCAGTTCTAGTACCCTGTTGTTCGAGATAATTTGGCAATAAAAGTTAGACACCAGCATGTGCAAGGTGAGCATGTGGATAGGCTGTGCAGGCAGTCGACCTGAGTATTGTTTGAAGGCTTTTGAGCTGGTCATTAATCCCTTACGTGCTAATTGATTTCTCCTGCAATTGGTAGTCCTCCTTCTTCCCCCTGCTGGCTCTCCTGCTGCAGCTTCTGGGAGGAGAAAAGATGTTGGTGCAGGCACAGGTGCTGAGCCATTTGAGGAAGGGTGCAGCTGTGGCATGGGCTCTAGAAGAAAAAAGGGTTAAAGTCGCCCAAATTAATGTTTCCATGAGAGACAGCAACTGATCAGGGCATTAGAATGAAATGGAACATCATGTGCTAGGCTGCTCTCATAATTGACTGGCTTCAAAATTGGTTTGTGAGAAAATCTGAAGTTGCAGTTGTTTGTTGTAATCTGCAACAAAAACACGTGAGGATTTTCCGTAAGAGTGGAATTCTAGTTCCTAACTAGCTAAGAGCAACTCTTCTGCTCTTTCTGTGCAGCATATTCTTGACATGTGAAGTGTGGGCTCTCACTACAGAGATGTTTATCAGTGTCTGTGCTGCTCTTCCAATATGCATGGGTATTTCTGTGAAACTGTGAAAGCATGTGATAATCACTGTTTTTCCTCTGTCTACATCTATGGGAATTAGAGCTTTGGCAAAGCACAGTGTTCCCTAACACCATGATGGGGTTTCCATCTAATCCTGCTATGAAGAAAAACATTTAAACAAACAGGTAGCATATAACTTTGCTGACTGTCATCATTATCTTTCTTCTGAAAAATCTTCATTCCATTTAGGTGTAAATACTCTCAAGGGGGCTTTAAAGAATTGAGTAAAACAGTTACTACTGCCCATAGAAACAGCTTTTATAAATAAATCTTACCAGAACTGTTCCAAATATTTTCCCATTTTAGTTAATTGTTCTTAGAACTATATTCAGGATGGATTACCTTACTGTAGATGTATTAGGACATTTGATGACTATTCCAGAAGTGCAAATACAGTGATTCTAAAGATCTACTGGCTATTTAAAATCATTTGTGGTTAAAGTGAATTGGGAGATTATTATTAGTAAAAGTGGGAAATGTTTATATATTTAAGAGTTCCTCTACTGTGTCAGGCTTTTGAAATGAGTTGCACTGCAGCCCAGATAATGGGTTGCTTTTAATTTATTACTTCAGGTAAAGAGCTAACCAAAATACTTCACTGCAGCAAGTAAGTTTAAGGGGTTTTTAAAATTCAATACATACATCCTGGCTGGATAACTACAGGGAATTGATAAACCACCCAAAATTTCCTTTTTCAGAAGCAGTGAAGGATTAAGTAAAACCTGGGATGGATCATTTAGGCTTAGTCTTTGCTTTGGTTGTTCTAAAAGCCTTTCTGCAGCAGATATTTTAAAATTATTATTATTTTATTAAAAATAAACAGTGGTAAAAACCGGGGACAAATGTTCATATTTTTGTTTTTCAAGCTGCAGTAAAAATTCAAAATGAGTTATTTCAAAGACATTGGCATTCTCCATTACTGATAGGAACACAGAGAAGTTACATTGCTGATGTAAACTCCCAGCCCAGTGGCTCTTTTCCAGGAAAGTCAAGAACCCAAGGTAAATATCTCCTTGGAAGTTATTGTTGATTACAAGCTTCCTAACACTGGAGCTAACTCTGAACTGGCTTTGTAAAGCAATTCCTTAATTAAAATGACTGAATAACTACTATAATATTACAGATCAGGAAGAACACCTGCCTAACAATTACAGTTGGGAAAATTTGGGGTATGTTTGTAGCTCCATCTTTGGAGTTTACTGCTATCAAAACAATAAATCTGTTCTTTGGATACCTAAGATACATGAAGGAATTTCATGCATGAGTCTGAATGCTGTTTTCATATACAGCATTAAAAAACCCCTTAAATTCATTTCTTCAAGGGTCTTTTATGTAGAATCCCTCACTAGTAATGGCATTTTCAAGGCAATAAGCAAAGTATCCTGCAGGCACAGGCACTGAGTGAAAGTTAAGGCAGTGGTAGAACATTATTCCAATATCCTCCTGTTGCTACCATGGGGATTGTCCCAGTTGCAGTACTGTGTTACACTAGACTAGGGTTAAATAACCTTGATTGTCACAATACAGTACAGCAGGTACAGGAAAAAGGTACTGTGAATTCAGTCAAGGGGTAAAGATTCATTCATGGCACAATAGACTGTGATGGACTTGTGTGTGGCAAGGTAGTGGGCCAGCTTTGACACTCTAGGATAACTTGGTGGTCTAGACCTGAATTTACTATAAAATTGCATTTTTCTCTTCTAGAGAGAATGGGAGGAAGGCTTGTGCTTTTAAGTCAGAAATATCTTTTTTTAGCATACCTTGCCCCCGATAACAGAAGCTCTCCATGTAGTGTTTTAGTCTCCTCTCTTATTAGTGAATGAACAGGCAAGATTGTTCCGGGTGTGACTCAACCTCAATTAACTTCAGTGATCAGGGATTATGCTGGTCCATTGAGTTTCTCTCAGGTTTGGTGGGTTGCCAAAATTAATCATGGCAATATGAGGGCTTCTTACAAGTAAGGCTTGAACTCAAAATCATTCATTTATCTTTCTTTCACTGGGAAACCACACAATTGCTTACCCTGGCATCTGTAAACAGAATAGTGAGAATCCTTCACAAAGTGCTTCTCTCCACAGCTTTCTTGAAAATATATCCCTCAATTTCCTCCTGCCCTAATCAGTGGGGAAAAGTTCAGTTTCAATTTTCTGGGTAAACTTTAGCTCTTATGTTCACATTTCCCTTCTCGAATAATGGCCTTCACAATTAGCTCACTATGTGATTTCCTTTGATAAATTTAGCTCCAGTTAAAAGTATTAAGATTAATTTATATTACAGTAAATATACTTGATCTTAGAAGGGAAGAGGTTTCAGATCACTCTGAGACTTGGGGAGACATTTGAAAATCCTAGCGACAAAAAGCACAGAAAATCCTGGCAAAGCATTGGTTTGGAAAGACCAAATGAGCTGGCAGATTTCATTTGGCTCCCTTGCTGCTCTTGGGCTGACAAAAGGAGGAAAGGATAAGGGGAGAACAGCAGCTAAATCAACATCCCTCGAGGCTGAAGTCTTCCTTTGATAGGAAAAGCAGTTGATGCCGCAGTGCAGACTTCCTTGCTTGATAAAGACACCGTCAAATTCATTCTCAAGGGATTTATTGAGGGGAGGAAAGTACTTGCTTGTGCACCTGTGACCTTGCCGCTTAAATTGTCAGAGTCACCTGCAAACTCAGCCAGTTTTGAGCTAGAGGTGCCTGCCTTAGTCTGAATTGTGGACTTGATGTTGCTTCTGACATAGGTATGGGCTTCAGAACACAAGCTGCCTCCTCATCTACCAAAAAATAACACTGCAGAGTTCCTTCTGCTGGCGATGTCTCTTCCGTAAGAAAATCAAAACCAATCCTGTGAAGCAGCTGTTGTTTGCGGTGCATTAATGTTTGGTATGCATTAGTGTTTGAGCTTGGGCCAGTATTCTTATTACCCTTCCTTTGCCCTGATGTCCGAAATCTCCTATTTCATTCCAGATGCACGTCATTATCTGAATATTGGCCTCACCTCCATGGTCACAGGGATTATTTTGTTGTGATTAGATAGTTGTAACTAGGATAATCCCTGTACTTTTTCACGCAAAACCAGTTCAGCGCCTCCCAGTTCTTGTCTCTCTTGCAGAAGGATAAATGCGGAGTTGCTGGGCCTTTGTTTATTGGGTGATGGTAGGGAACAGCTGGGCTCCAACTGCAATTTTGGATAATTCCCAAGCTGTAGAGTCAGAATTTGTGAGTGTAGAAAGGTTAGATAGTGCTGGAGCCAGCACGTGCCTGTGTTTATGTGCACTGAGAGCAGGCACAGGCTGAAGCTGGGAGGAGATGGGCTGAGCAGTTGGAGCAAGGCTGTAGCCTCACTGCCATATCCTGCTGCTGAATGCTGCACTCCCAGAGCCTGTGACATCTGGCTGCAGCAGCCTGAGGCCACGTGAAATAGGGGGCACACATGATGTTTCAAAACCCTCAAGTAGGTACACATTAAATCTTAATTTTCCATCCCTCAGCTCATGGTGTGTCTAAATCTATGCTTCCATATGTGGATTCAGCAGGCTGTGGTTCATGGGCAGAGCTCTAGTGGTATCTCCACAGACAGGACACCGTGCAGCTTGCTCAAGTCTCTCCTTGTGGGGATGCAGGTGTGATGTTCTGTGCGCAGTCCCACCTTGCTGTGCAGCCCATGGGTTTGGAAATAGAGTGGAATATTTGGGCCTCTGGAAATAGACTGGAACTGGCACTGCTTATAATGTAAGGGAGAGTTTACCACAGTATTATACACTGCCCTGCCTTTAGGCTTCCTAGTTAGGCATGGGGTGCGGCCTGAGCAATACAACCTCCTCAGCGCTGGATCAAGGAGGTGTTTTCAGCCTTGTTTCTTGTGGTAATTTGCACATTCAAAGCTGCTTTTTAAGACCATGTAACACAAACTAGAAAAATAAAATACCCTCCTAAGAAACCAAACTTAAGGAATGAAAGGAATTAAGTTTTTTTTAGGGAAGGGTCCAGAGAGAACAAGAGGTAATGTAAACAGCATGCATAATCTCCTTGCCATCCCAGTTTTATGCTCCCTCTTGGGAAGGGCGGGCTTGTTTGCTTTCTCCTAAAGAAGTTAGTGTCTATAACCTCTCTCTAGATCCAGGATTTCCTGAGTCACAGATGCTGTTGGGAGACAGAAGGCAGCTAGATGTCTCCACTCCACTGCAATTCTCACCAGATTTTTGTATGGACATTTGCTCAGTTTAATTCCATCTCTTTCCTAATTCAGTACGTGTGAGGGAGGACTGCACCAAACCAAAGTCCTGTCTGAAATTTGTTGTTTTCTCTCTCTTCTCCTGTGAGTTTGAACTCTTGTCCACCAATTTACAGCCTCCTTGTGATACAAAGACAATGCATGATTTGTTAGAGTTATTTTTAAGATCTGTGTGCAAATCATATAGATGCAAATGTACGCAAGAGTAGAAACTGAACTTTTCCCAAAGGGCACCTTACTTTAGAGGTAAAAGAGTAGGCTAGTCTGTGCTCACTGTTCACCAGCTACTGAGGTGCCACGTGTTCAGAGTTAGAATGACCATGAGGATAACTGTCTTCCTGAATAGTGGAGCTGAGAGAATCTCCACTGCAAACTTCTGCAGCAAGATTATAATATCTAGAAAGATATCCAGTCGGTCTTGAGTTGAAAGATATCCAATCGGTCTTGCTCCTGACGGAGCACACTGTGTTCAGGGAAGTGATTGCAAAGTTTTATAATTATTTTCTCTAAAACATAGAAGACTTTGTTTAGCCTTGCTTTTTCAGACACTGCATCCCGGTCTGACTCTTTAATATGTCTTATACTGCTTATTGTTTACAGCTTTTAAAATCAGTGTTAATGGAACTGAATCCAAAAGACTTACAGAAGCCTGTTACGTCAAGATGGTTCTCTTTCAACATTAACATTCATAAACTGAAACGAAACAAAACAAAAAATTCAAGTATTGTTTGTGTGGCCTATTAAGCTGTTTCTGAGAAGTGATGGTAACTAGCATTGATCACATTATTATCCTCTATTTTACGTAGTTACCATATCCTAAAATATTATAGTAGTGCCAGTTCAGCTATAGTAACCATGCGTACTTCCTCTTAATCCATGGCATATGAGAAGGAATGCTGGCTAAGTTGGCCTGCAATGAGAAAGAAGTAAATGCAGTTATTTTCAAGTTGTTGTAGTCTCTACCCATTCACATGATAACTACAGTGATGCATAATTGGCGACTCTGTGACTGCTCCTTTGCTGTTCCACAGTTTTGCAAACAGTCAGCGACAAGCTGAATGACCAATAGCTCCATTCTGTATATATATTTTTTTTTAAATTGTATCTGTGGTAAGTTTTTCCAATAATCTGGAACTTCCAATTGACTTTCCATTGACTTCAGTGCATTTTGGATCAGATGTAAAAATGAACATCTGGTTGCTAATTCATTAGCCAAGTCCGAACAAGACAGCCTCTGTGAAACAAATACCTTCAGACTTCTTGCTTTGATACTCTGTGAACATCTTATTGTAGAAATTTGGTGGTCTCAGGAACTGTAATGCAGTAGCTCCAACAGCAACGTCAGTGTGGCGTTGACAACGTGTTCACCTGCTGTTCCCTGATCCTGTTATTTCCTCTTCAGAACTACAGCTCAGCATATTTCTGGCTGTGTTGCCTGATACACAGGATTTACAGCTCAGCTGAGCTGATGTTGGTATTGGAAGGTTACCTTCTTAATTTCTTCCTTTCCCTTTCCATTTAGTCAAGAAATTGTGCTGCATTTTTCTACTGTGATTCCAGGCGTTAGTAAGAGACTTCCGCTGCTCTCCCACAGCAACAGGTCAACAGCAGACACTGGCACCACCATTTTTATGTAACTGTTGAGACCTCTTTTAGAACTTGGAAGGGATCTAAGTTGTATTTTAGGCCTTGGAAACTCATTTTATCTGCAAAAGAGATACTTAGTTTTCTAAAATTCCCTCCAAAATGGGAGACAGCCTGAGCTAGAGATGTTTGTATTTATTCTAAACACACAAGCATATAAAAAAGGGAAGTAAAATGTGATCCATTTCATATATCCTTTTAAAATTTCCTTCCAGTAGTTTGCACAAGTAGGAAAATATATGAGGACACAGTAGAAAATAGGCTTCTAAAGAGGTTGCATTAATTTGGGGAAAAAAATTAAAATCCCAATGCACATTAAGAAAGGCAAATTTGATAGTTCATTTAGTAAAGACATCAGTGCCTGTAGACACAAAATTTTATAGCTCTGTTGGATTCCACCATTTAAAAGTTTTTGTTGTTGTAGAAACCATAAATTTATAATTTTTCTTCTTTTCCTTTTTTTAACAATGTCTATTTAATCATTTTAAAATACATGCAGTATATCTAGATCCCTCCTGGTGTTGATTTTTCTGACTAACAGTGCATTTATAGTTAAACAAGTGAGGCATTTGGACTGTAGTCATTTTGATTTATAGCAGCAGGAACAAAGCGAGAGAGTACAGACGTCAGTGCTGCTGCTGCTGATCTGGCAACAGAGACTTCCTAATGTACAAATTACGTCTTTCACCACACAATTCCCTCTCTACCCTAGCTAGAGACAAGGAAGCATGCTTATTTAATGCAGTGTGTGCCATCTATACAAAGGTGTATGTACAGTAGTAAGTGCATGCTATAGCATTCAATTTAGGCACATAGTTTATATTTCACTGTGCTTTTTGCATTTTAAAATGAATTGTCCATAATGGTAGGTATGCAGTAATTCACTTTTCTTGCCTCTTCTGGACCAAACAGACATGTGTGAGTTAAAGCCAGTTGTGGAGGTCGCTGTAGTGTTTTACCCATACATAGTCCACAAGAAATTGCAATGAAAATATTAATTAATTTTCTACAGATCACCAAAACACCGTGTGTAGTTTTTTTATTCACATCTGGCCCTGGGGAGGCCTTTGAATAACCACCCCATGGCTCCGAATGTTCAGGCTCAGCTCTCCGTGCCACTGAGTGGAAGCAGGACTGTTTTGATAATTAATGTTGAATATAGATGGTGGAACAAAGCAAGACTCCAGAGGAAATCTTGTCTCAGTGGTGGTGTTCCAAATTCAAGGGCTGAGTGTAACTGTCTATACCTACATATCTGTATGTAAAGATCCTAACAATTGTCCTTTTCAAATGGCATGAGGTATTTCACTAACCAAAAATCAGACTTAACTCAGCTGGATAAAGCAAAACCTTCTGGCAGTCATTGCACCCAGGGACCAGGCACCACATGACTCTGGTTAATATGTGGCTGCATTTCATTAGTAGCTGGAGTGATTCCTGTGCATATAGCACCATAGCCTGTATATCCGCTAAGCCTTTAAAGCACTTCAGGATGAAAATAGCTCAATGCAAGATAATGGTCTCAATTTAGCATTGCAATCTGCAGGCAAAGATTTGGAGCAACTCCCAAGGCAGAGCAAAGGCTGACTGGTTTCAAACCTGCTTCTCTGAAGGCAGATCTATGGAGTGCAGTGCCTTGTTCTGGGCAAAAGGCAGGGAGCTACCCTGTCCATTAGGCAGGCACCACTCCCCCTCTGCCACCCTGACAGGAAAGAGGGACTGTTTCTGCATAGACAGCAGGCCCCTTGCTGGTCCATGGGCATCATTCCACTGTCAGAATCATACAGCATACACTGGGAGCAGCTACCCTTGCTCTCACAAGGTCACCTTTTAACATGGGGAAATGAACAGTAAAGTCACCCTTATTAATATATGCTAGTGCATGCTATCTGTCCCATCTCCCATTTACATACTTCAGAGTTGCATTGCTTGTAATGTGAAAAATATGCACAAATGCATCCCAAGGTTCCTTTTGCCACACTGAAATAACATAGTGAAAAAAGAAAAAAAAAAACCCAACTAATAAGAAAGGGCAGTCACAGTGGTAGAATATAAATGACCGTGGGTAAAGTCAGGCTGCTTGCCACCCCTGGGACTCTGCAGGAGCCCTTCCGAATGCCTGCCTTTCCTCAAATGTCCTGTGACTGGTGCAAATTGCTGAGCTACTTGAATTGTATCTGGTATGGCAAGCCAGGGCTTGGTGGAGACCCTGAAAACTGCTGTCCTGCATAGCTTTGCAGCCTATCTGTTAAATGGATAGTTATTGAACATCCTCACTGACACAATGAAGTAAAATACAGCTGAATAAAGAAGTCATGTAAAAGCAGTTTTATGTACAAGCCAGGTATTAAAAGGTGCAAGCACATTCCTTTTGCTATGAGAATCCCTATTGCCATCCAGCACTGTTTTAATGACACTGGATTTGGTTGGTTTGGGTTCTTTTTGCACATGTGTGTGTGTAATAAATGCAAATAATAAGTTTCAAATGCACAGCAAAGCTCTTGCTGTGTGCAAGTTATTCAGTTGGTAGATTCCTTTCTCTCTTCAGAAATTTAGTTTGTGGTCTAATTGCTTACACTTTTAAAATTTGTTTTTCTTGTATTTAGAAGCACAATGGTTATTCAAAGTAGTTGTAGCTACAGAACCAAACTGTCTGAAACTGTTGGCCTTTGGATTGACAGAAAAAAAGGATTTTTTTTAATCATACAATTGTTAATATACCCAGCCCTGAGCTGGAGGGGGGTGGGGGTAAGTGCAGCTGGGAGGGTGCAGAAATGGCTGTGCCTCACACTTACTGGGACTTGGACAGCACCAGGCTCGTTTCCAGTATAAATTAATATAGCCTTTAGGCTGCTCTAATTTATACAGCCAATGTCGACCTCGAAGGACCTTTATCTGCTGGGGAGGTGCCAGGAGGTGGAAGCTAGTTTCTGGTTCCTTGCATGGTGGCAGCAGGGAGGTGCGGGATCTGTTCCAGCTGTTTAACGTCACCAAGGATTCCTGTATGAGAGGGTAGCGCTGCGCCAGCATCACAAGCCAGTTTCGCAGCAGCTTGGCACTGCTGCAGTTAAGCTGAATTGAAACGGGGCAGGGTTTGGCCAGAGCATGGCTGTGCATGCTCTGCCAGCCAAATCTGGTGACGCTTGAATTCACTGATTGCCATTGACTTTAATAGGACCGGGATATTGTCCTTTCTGCCGAGCTAAGCACAGATACATTCTGAAGTAGGACGAGGCCTGACCCCACAGAAATCCGGGGAGCTTTGCCATTAAATTCTCCAGAGGAAAAGAAACGGGGTGGAAGGAGACAGTTGGGAAGAAAATGCAAATTAAGTTTTGGGTTTAACTGTCCCCTCAAGCCTTTCCCCTAACCCTGATGTGCAGAAGAGGCACACAGACAGGAGGCTGGGGTTATGCATGCAGCTAAGGACATGCACAGAGTGACCATTTTATAAACCATTATTCTTTAGAGCCCAGGACTTGATGATTAATGGAGGGGGTGGTGAAGGCAGTGGCAAGAGATGAAATAACGGTGGGTGTGCGGATAATGCACAAACGCTGAATGAGTGGGCTATTAAACAGGAGAGGGGAAAAAAAAAGGTTGCTTTTCTGGGAAGAGAGGGAAATCCGTTATAATATAGTAAGCTGAGTGTGTGTGCTGGTGCAGCCTCTTGGTTCCAATCTCCGCTGTGCTGCATTGACAGGGAGAGGGGGAAGAAGATCGGGGGGTGGGGAAGGTGTGCGTGGGGGTCGGCACCTGAGGCGACCCGTGTCTGGGGGGACACGGGACCTGCGTGAAATAAATAAAATGGTAATTATTCCCCAAATTATTATTTTTTAAATAAAAAAAAAAAAATAGGGGTGGGGGAGAGAGGATGGAAATCCCCTTGCACAAAGGAACCGTAAACGCGCCAACGGCACCGGCTTCACGAGAGGGATCATAAAAATAAATAAATGAATCCCAGTAAGGCGTCTCATTGGGGGGGGGGGGGGGGGGGAAAAAGAGAGAGAGAGAATTAAAAAGGAAAAAAAGCCTCGCCAGGAGCGGCGGGGGGTGGGGGAGCGGGAGCGCAGGGCCCCGGTGCGTGTCGCTGAGGCAGCATTGACGCAGGCAGCTCTGACGGCAGCAGCCGCCGCGGGCGGGGGGAGGGAGGGAGGGAGCGCCGCGCTCCTGTCCCCCCATCCCCATCCTCAGCTTTCCGCAGCCCAGGGCGAGGCTCTGTCTCCCTGCCCTGCCGAGCGCTGCGGTGGGGTGGGGGCATTGACACCTCAGGTTTTTTTTTTGTTTTGTTTTGTTTTTTTCTTTGCTTTTGTTTTGGTTTTTGCGCCCCCTTTCCCATCCCTGCGTCAAGAGTAGGGGCTGTGTCCCTCCCGCCCAGCTCCGGTGTGTGCCTGCGTGGCCCTGTGGGCTCGCAGCATCAGCCTTCACAGATCTGAACGGGGAAGGCTGATGGCTGTGGGTAGGAAGTGTGGATTTTCTGGGAGTTTCTGCTTTATAACTTGGGAAGCAGAGGTTTGAGCACGCTAATGAAAACCGCCTGCTCATCCCTTCCCTGCGAGTTTGTTTCTCGCAGCTTATAGGAAATTTGGGGATTGTGGCCTTTGGGGATGAGAAATTCAGCTTTCCTGTGAGTTTTTCAAGGTTTTTCCTGTACAATCTCTCTAAGATGCAACGGAAAACAATGATTGTATTGCTGATAATACAGACACTTAGGGTTTGCTTGTCTTTGCAGACAGCTTTTTTCTCGGTTAAGAGAGAACTCAAATCCCAATCCCAGGCATTTCTCTGCAACTACAATGTAGTCATTGGGATTTTCCCCTCAGCAAGTTTGCAGATGACACAAAGCCAACTGATGCTGTTGACCCACCTGAAGGATGGGATGCTAGCCCGAGAGACCTGGACTGGTGGGCCTGTGGGAATCTCATACAGTTTAACAAGACCAAGGGCAAAGTGTGGCACCTGGGTTGAGGAATAAATAGATTGAAAGCAGCCCTGACAAGAAGAACTTGGGGATGCTGGTGGCTAAGAGGTTGGACATGATCCAGCATTGTGCACTCACAGCCCAGAAAACTAATCATATCCTAGGCTGCATCCAAAGCAACGTGGGCAACAGGTGAGGGAGTGGATTCTGTCCCTCTGCTCCACTTTGGTGACAAACCCCCCTGAAGTGCTGCATCAGCTCTGGGGTCCCCAGCTCAGGAAGGACATGGAGCTGTTGGACTGAGTCCAGAGACAGGTCACCAAGTTGATCAGAGGGATAGAGCATCTCTGCTATGAGGAAAGGCTGAGAGAACTGTGTTTTGCTCAACCTGGAAAGGAGAAAGCTTTGGGGTGGCCTAATTGTGGCTGCCTAGTACCTGAAAAGAACCTGTAAGTAAGATAGAGGTAATTTTTACAAGGACATGTATTGACAGGACAAGGGGGGAATGGCTTCAAACTTGAAAGTAAGTTCAGCTTAGATATTAGGAAAACAATCTTTACTGTGAGGATGGTATGGCAGTGGAACAGGTTGCTCACAGAAGTTGTAGATGCCCTATCCTGGAATTGTTAAAGGTCAAGTTAGATGGAGCTCTGAACAACCTGGTCTAGTGAGAGGTGTCCTTGGCATAGCAGGGACTGGATGAACTGGATGATCTTTAGATCCATAGAACTGGATGATCTTTGAGGTCCCTTCCAGCCCAGGACCTTCCATGATTTGCCTTTAGGACCAGAAGACTTTCCATAAAATGGTGAAAGGTGGCAACACTAAACTTTTTGCTGTGGTTCCCTGCCTTTAGTGTTCCCATGGCTGTTAAGCAACCCTGAAAATACCTCTTTGCCTTAATGACTGGTGCTGCGCTGTTCCCAAACATTACTTAGGAAGGACCTCGCGTATTGGGGTCATCAGTCTCGTAACTTTCAGCTCTCTATTCACTACAATCTTTTTATGAAAAGGACTAAGCAAGTAAAGAGTTTTTCCCCCTCTGTCAAGCAGGATGATTTCTGAAGGGAAGCAAAGAAAAATGTAATGCACAGGCCCTGGCTGGAAAAATCAGAGGCCAGTACAGTGTCAGAATCTATGACAGGAAACTGAGAAGGTACTGCTGGTGTCTGTGTCCTAGCCAGTGTCAAACCAGGCAATATGTTACTTTTTCCTCATGCAGGCAGGGCATGTATAGAAGCATGCATGAACTCATATCATCTGATTGTACTCCCACAACCATCAGAACAATCTGGAGGCTTTTTTGGTGAAATGTGTAGATTAACACTGGTGGAAGAGGAGTATCCTTCCTTTCCTCCTCTGTGTTCTCCCCAGAAAACTCTCTGTCCTGTGTTCTACCAAACTCATGAAAGCAAAGCTTCTGAAAGAAAAATTCTGTTCTTGAAGAATGAGGATTGCTGAAGGTTCTCATGGAGCTTTTAATTCAGAAGTTTTATCTGGAACATTGTTTAGACTTGTGACTATGAGTAGTGGTGGTTTTTGCTCTTCCTGCCTTACATTTTCACTTTTACACAGTTTCAAGTAGTGAAGCAGATGAACTAGTGTAACAGTTTTTTCAGGCAGATGTTGTGTGCTTGAATGGTCATGCAAAGAGAAGTGAGGGCATGACATTTTGATTTGAAACAAAAAAATCTCCAATACAAAAACCATCCCAAAAAACCCAGTGTGTTTAGAAAACTCTGAATTAGTTCCCATTAAATTCATTCGTGAAGATACAGGTGAAAAGAACTGACAAAGCAGAGTTAGAGGTTCACGTGAAGAGGGGTCTCAGAAAGTGTCCAGTCCAAAGTCCTGCTCAAAGCCAGGACAGCTGAGAGAACAGACCAGGTTTCTCAGCCTAACTTGCCCTCTTCTTTCATGCACAGTAGTTTCAGAGCACATCTAGCAGAGCTGCCGCTAGTGATAGATTTGAATCTCAGGAGCCAGATCCTTCCTTTTCTCACTTATACTAGTTTTGCACTTTCTGGGAGTAGATGCAGTTAATCCTGCTCTATATTAGAAAAAGGGATAGGAAAAACTAGTGCTTTTGAATCAAAAGGGAAAAAAATTATTTGCGTATGGTCACTGAATTGCCTCTTAAAGACTACAAATGTTTTGTTGTACCTTCTCCTTTAAATTTACAGGGTTCTTTTGATAGTATGCTACATTTAGTGGAATTTTAAATTTATTTTATATTTTTAGTATTTTGGTTTTTGGTTTTTTTCTTTCTGCTACCAAATACATTCAGATGGAAGTACTGTTAACTATCTTTTGAGAGACAAAACCATAAGGGTAGAAGACTTGCTGTAGGATAGAATTCATAATAGGAGTTTCATGTTTCTCACAGAACTTGGCTTTATTCTGAATTCCTTAAAGGGTTAAAAAAAATTGAAAATATAGACTGGAGCTTATCTTGCAGAAACATGCAGTTAGAATTGATTTTTTTTTTTCCCTCTGCCTTTCACAGATATTGTGAAAAAACAAAAAACCTGTAGCTTGGACACTGTGGTGGGGGTTTAAAAGTGTAACTCGTATGAATCACTGGAGTAATTGAGATGATGTAGCTTAAAAGCAGAATGAAAGCTGAATGGACAGTAAGTGGAAATTGTGTGATTTTCCAATACTGGAACAACTTATTTAGACTAAAATATTGTTCCACCCCCAGTCTTGAAGTTTGGTTTGTTTTTTTTTTACTGAAAACCAAGGATAATTTGATTCTCAGTTGCTTCTGCTTATTCCTATAGAAATCCTATGTAATCAAACATGTTTATTTACCCAGATGAATTTGAGACCTCACTGCTCAAAACAATTGGGTACAAAAGACATCAAGACATGCTCTGTGCTGCAAAATATGCAGGCCAGAGGAAGTGGGGAGGCAAGGCAGGTACCCCCTGGTACTGCAGCTTCTCAGGTAGAGTGGCCCCAGTGCAGCCCAGCAGGTCTGGGCTGTTTGGCACTGCCTCGGGACATTTCCCTGGTCCGCCTCCCATCCTGATGCTGTGCTGCTGGGAGCAGGTACCAGAGTCCTGTGCTGGCAGCTCCCTTCCTACCAAAGACTCTGCCAGCAGCCCCCAGGGGCCTGGCACGGGCCTCTGTGTCTTGCTGTAGAGATTTTGATCTGTACAGAAGGCTACAGGGAAAAGGGCTATAAAAGTAAATAAAATAAATGAAGAAAGAAAGACAGGTCCTGGATCTGTGTAAAAAAGCATGATGGAAAATGGCAGGGACATAGCGCAGCCTAGCCATGTTTGAGGACAAGAGACCTTTGCAGACATTTTTCTCCCATTCCAGCCCTTTTGGTTACCTAAGGTACCACAAATTGCTTTCCAAGCATGGAGTGTACCACGTACCCCCATTATCATAGAAACTCTCAGTACCGACCTTCTGATGCTGGGCTAGAGTCTAGGGAAGCTAGAAATGTTTGAGTGGAATGACACAGTGTGTGTTTTGCAAAATGAAACGTGATTACAGTTTCATCACATTGAAGTCACAGACACTGACAACGCAGGTGCATGCTTCCTCTGCTGGGTAAGGGATGGTGGATTTTACCTCCCAGGAGCAAGGAATTTGAGAAATTCCTGCTATAGAAATAGAGGAGGAGGAGAAAGAGATGGAGAAGAGGCAGGGAAGGGGAGGAAAAGTGCTGGAGAATCAGAGTTGCTGCCAGCAGGAGATGGGGAAGTTTCTGTACACTTTCCTCTCTCTTCAGTAGCTGCTGCCCTGAACACTTCCATTCTTCTCAACAGAGAGGTGTGTGAAAATCCAACAAAAAATTCACAGCTCTAAAAACTGGTAAAGGCTCAAAGAAGCCACCATACTTTTACAATTAAAAAGGCTATTACACATTGATAGCTAAGGTTTATGAGGAGACACAGGTCAGGCCTTGGTAGTCACCTATGTTGAACAAAAATGAGGTCTTTGCAGAAGTCAGAAGGAAAAGTGGACAAAATAACTTGATTCTGGAAGGCGAAAGCACTCAGTTCCCTCTAACTTAACAGAGCAAATTTAGCAAGACCTCTCTAAATTAATGTACCTATCATTATCTATCTGTGAAAATACAAAGATGAATGCTGTGGAATTAGATTACACATTTCATGCTAAAGAACAGTATTAAAAAACCCGAACAGAGATATGGATTTGTATCTTGAAACTGACTTAGTACTACCTTCCTCCTAGTGCTGAATTTCATATGAAACTTTGTCATACGAGATGTCATATGAGATCCCCCCCCCGCCTTTGAATTGTTAAATTAGGAGATCAAAAAGGTGGTCATTTTCATAGCATAAGAAACTGGGAACTGTGTGAGTC
Source organism: Acanthiza pusilla (assembly GCA_036630365.1). Lineage (NCBI taxonomy): Eukaryota > Metazoa > Chordata > Aves > Passeriformes > Acanthizidae > Acanthiza > Acanthiza pusilla. Next base: position 4,571,564 of record JAXCHO010000023.1, on the reverse strand, counting down.
CTGTGAGTTTTTCTTTGTGTTATGTGTCATCTTGTATTGTATGTAATGTCAGTACAGTGGGGCTACTTGATCATTATTACTATTGCAAATTAGCTTGGGCGGTGGAAAAATGACAGATATGGTGACAAGTTCTGGGTTTTGCTTTTAAATTGGGAAGGAGGATGAAACAAAAGAGTGTTTGAGAAAGAGATTTCAGTTCTAAACCTGCACTAAACTTTCTCCATGGCCTTGCTCAAATCACTTAGCGAAAGACACTGTGATTTTCAGTCCTATCAAATAGTATCTTACTGTGCAAGAATTCCCACTGAAAGCAGTGGAACTATCCAGGGAATAAGGCACTAATCAAATGTGAATAAATATGATAGAGCAGACTCTTCACCTCTCTGCTGCTGTTTCCCAACTTATAAAATGAGGATAATAAAATATACCAACTGCTCTGGGTGTTGTAAGGATACATTAGCTCATGCTAGCAAATCACTTTGAAGACAAAACCAAATTCTCTACAAATGCTGAGGATTTTGTCCAGTTGTGCAGGAGTATATTCACAGTTCAGGGACACATACCAAAAACCACTTTTGAGTGGGAAGAAGGCTTTTGCAAGAAATAGGCTTTCATGATACAGATGTCTTCAATATCTGAAATGCTGTGTTGTAAGTCACCCCATAAATACACACAAAGAAAAAATTCCAAACTGCTTGGGAAAAGTGGTAGTATGGCTGCATGAATGAGAACTGATTCTCTTATTGTGCTGTTTAAGTACTTGTTAAGTATTGCTGGGCCAAACAGTTCTGAACTGAGTCAGGCATGCGAGAAAAAAAGTAAGAGAAAGCAAACTGCAATATGAGATCTCTCTTGGTCTTTATGACCATTGGGTTTGGTTATTTGCTAAGTCTATACAGTGTGTATTGTAAAGAGGTGTGTTTTTCTTGACCAATTGCTATTTCTATCTCCTCTGAACCTTTAATTTTATATACCTTTAAAATATGCTGTGTTCGGATTGACTAGTCACTGAAAACCTCCATGAATGGTCCTTTATGAGCATGACTGACGGGCTAGGCTAGTAATGCTTTAAAAAATAAAGCAAAAAGTAGCATGTTTGCAAACTGAGCTGTATTTATTGAGGGCCTTTTGCCTGACGATTTCAGTTATTGACTCATGTGAGGCAAAGACCCAAGTCTAAAGCAGTAAAACTGAAAACACTTCTAGTCTATCTGTGTACAACGGTGACTTAACTCCAGGTCCCAAGGCTGAATTCTGAAAACTCAATGTGAGGGATGACCAAATGTGATGTAAAGGTTCCTATTTGCTTTTAGAGGTTTTAGATCAGGACGTTCTTCTCTTCTAATGAAAAGACTTGGGGCTTCATATACTGAATGCTTAAGTTTGGTGATGTAAGTCCACCACAAGAAACAGTTAATGTAATTTTATCCAAATGAAGTTACTGCACTCGCTGAAAATGGGTAGCATTTAAATGAGTAATAGCATAGAATTTTGTTGTTTCTCAGGGCATTAAAAATGAACTAATAGCAGAGCTCTCATGTATGTTATTAGGCATTTTTCCTTGAGGCCTACCTGTGTGATAGCTAATCACAGTGCTAGGAACAGAAGGAAGGCATCATTCCTCTGGAGATGGGAATGATTACTACTAGAATTCTTATATATATTAAAATAAACAAAAATTGGTAAGTAATGGTGATACACCAAGAAACCCCAAACACTAGTAAATTATTTCAAAGTGGTACTATCCCCACCCCGGAAGTCTTTGCTTTTCTGCTCTGGGCCTTATCCAATCAACCAGCAATATGCCATCTTCTCCCCTTCTTTCATTTCCCTGTAAGACTATCCCAAAAATGATTTGAAGTGCAGTATCTCTTCCAGACTGTGAGTGTAGAGAGCCAGCCTTGGTATAGAACATGGAAACTGGTACTGCCTTCCCTTTACTTCTTCCTCCTTCTTTCCTGTTGTACATGGCACTTTGTGACATGGCTTAGTGGGCATGGTGGTATTTGGTCAAAGGCTGGACTTGATGATCTTGGAGATCTTTTCCAACCTTAATGATTCTCTGATTCTATGTCAAAGGCTTTAACTGTGGAAAAGGCAACTCCTTCAGATGGTCCTCATCTTGCATGTAGTGGAAAGAAATTTTTATATAAGTGCTAGGAGTAACTGGATGAAAAGCTTTCCTTTGGCAACATCTAATAGAAAGGACGGAATAAAATCCCAAAGGGATTAGTTAGACTTAGTTTGGCTAGGTACAACCTCAGAGATTATTGCTTGTGGAATTACCTTTTTCACCCCATATCCTTCCCTCAGATGATCTGTTCTGTATTTCCATCCCTGATTTCCATAATACTGTAATGAAAATACGATCTGTCATCAGGGTAAACATTTTAGTGGAAACTCCTGTGTAAAGGCAGATCTTGATGGGAACTTCCGAAAACACATGAAAAATAATACAATGTCTTATTCTGTGATAGATATACCATGAATTCTGGGTGCTGAATGGGTGAAAAAATACATTTAGAAATGTAATACTTAAGATCAAATTAAATAGAAGATAGCATAGGATTGTCCATAGAGCTTGACAAATACATACAATTTGGGTCTCTGTAAAATTTTTTAGAGTATCTCTCTGAAGGGATGTGCTACTAGGTCCCCAAAACCTCCACAAATCATTCACAAAAATAAACATCTTGCTAAACCAGACTACGTAAGAAAGGAAGCATCTCCTGCTAATGATTTGAACATCTCCTCCTTTACTATGCAGCGAATCTTACCAAAGCTTTGTGTGGGAGATTATCATAGCAGATATCTCAAAGGCCACCACAGATACCAAATTTAACATCCATTCTAGCAAGAGGCTTTATGCCACATCTCCCCGCTTGGCACTCCTGTTTGCTGCCTTTTGCTTCTCACTAAAAAAGAAAAAAAAAGAAACCTTGAAAGGGGAAAGAACTGGGTACCTTGTGAGTGCTTTCAGCATTTCGTGAACCTGATTTGGGCTTGCAGGGATACCACTTATATCGCCGGAATCTACAATTGTTCCAGCAAAGAATGGCTCAATGCTTTGGGCAAGTAGCCACTTATTGCTTGGAATCATCTGGAGGCCAAACAAGCCCTGCCCCGGGCCTGACAGGACGCAGAAGCAAAAATCTGGACACCAAGTGTGGGGCTGGGGAGGCAGAGAGCAGCTGTCAAGGGACACCTCCCAAAGCTAACCCTGCCCCAGCAGCTGGGTGGGGATGACCGCCTCAGCCGCCCGGCGCTGCGGACTCCTTACGGCTCGGTACGGGAACGAAGGCACGCGGCTGGACCGCGATCCCCTAGGACCTTCCCCGCCGCCGCCCGTGTCACCCCCGGCCCCTTCTCCGGCGGGGGCAGGGCGCGGGAAAGGGGCTGCCCGGTTTTGTCCCCGCCCGGCTGCGGCGCGGCGCGGACACGCGTGGGCGGGCGCGGCGCTGCCTCCCCCGCGGCGGGGCCGGGCGCGGTGCCGGTGCCCGCTGCCGCCGGGGAGCTCCTGCGGCACCCGCGCTGCCATTCCCGGGGCAGCGGCTCGCGGCAGGGGAAGCGCCCCCGCCCCCGCGGCGTTCGCGGCACCCGCGGGGATTGGCAGCCCCGAGGTGCGGCCGCCCCCGCGCCCGGCAGCACCGCCCGCCCGCCGCCCCCGCCGCGGCTCGGCAGCGCGGCGGTCCCCACACGCGGTGCAACCCGCGGCAGTGCGAGGGTGTGACCCCTCGAGAGAAGGAGCTCGCTGCTTCTCATTGGCTTTTTAAAATTCTCATTTATTTCCAAGTGCCTTCCAGTGCTAAGAGAAAAAAGAAAAAAAAAAAAAATCCTTGCACCCTATACAGCAAGAAATTGCTACTTAAGAAGATGTAGCCACACATCATAAACACTTCAGCATGTACCCGAGCCGAAATATATTTGGAAAGACGGGGGGAGGGCACTTTTACCCGGCTTTCATCAATGCCTGCTTGAAGAGAGACAGAAATAATTAGGGAAAAAAAATCCCTCCCCTCCCCCCCTCCCGAATAATCATAATATATTGAAATTTCCCAAAGTCTAGTCAGCTGCAAAAAATAAATGTTGGTGCTAGAGGATCATGTTGCAGAAGCGTGTGACTGCAAGACCTAGATTCCTTTCCCTGCTTCCCCGTCTCTTTCCTTAGGTGTTTTTTAGCATTATTATTTGTTTTGGGAGGGGAAAAATCATCTTCGCTTCAGTCTCTTGCTAGAGGTCCAGACTGCTTACGTCTGAGCGCCCCTTATCATTTCAGTGAATGGCAATTGCAGCCTTGGTGCTGTTATAGCAATGAAGCTACAGACGTCATTGCCTCCTGTTGGACGTGAGATGTGTCCAAGCATCAGCCCCTTTTGCTTAAGAAAAACTCTTTAACTTCCACGCAGCCGACAGGCAAGCTTTTCTAAGATCCTGTGGACCCAACGTTGTACTGATAGAGTTATATCTTTTTATTTATATACACATATACACATACACAGGTGTGCATGTGTATGTGTGTCAGTACGTATGTATAGAGAGAGACAGAAATAGATAAATTAAAGCCGCAGCTATATTGCAAGCTCCTATAAAATTTCCTGCTTGTCAGAGTAGCTCTCTGCGTCGTTTTGTTAAATACAGCCCGGCGGGAAAGCCATCATCAATCAATTTCGCGTAACAAGGAAGACTTGTTGAACACCTTGTTCTCCAGACCCCGGGAAGATGCTGGGCTGCTGGAGCGTGGAAGAGCCAGGATTGTGCCCTGAACTTCACCCACTTGGCAGCAGCTATTTCTAAACAATTTCCCCTCTCCTCCCCTGCCTCTTTGCCTCCCGGACTGACTGAGAATCTGCTCTTTAAAGTTGATCTGAAGGGGAAAGCAGAGACGAGCTTGTGCATAGTTTGGAGGGTAAGTTGTGTCCTCGCCCCCTCCTCCTCCCCCCCCCCCCACCCCCGCTATCAGATACCCTCTAGGAAGCTTTGAAATCCGCCTGGAGAGGGGGCAGGTCGGGGGCCGGGGGGGACGGGACGGGACTCCCCAGGGGTACGGCGCATCTTGCTCCCAGAACTGAAAGGGTTACAAAGGGAGCGAGAAAGACCGACTGCGGGGGTACTGACTCGGCGGCGGAGTTTGCAAGGTGCGAGTTATCGGTGACTGCTGCCAGGCGGCTGCGGCGCCCCGCAGCCCCGCTCCGCCGCCGCTCCCGCAGGTGCCGGGCGGGGTGGCCGCAGCCCCCGCCGAGCCGCCCCCGCGGGCCGCGCCGCGCCCCTGCCCGCCGGCAGCCTCCGGGGAGCCGAGGATCTCCGGCTCCCAGAGCACATGACCCCTGCAGGGAATTTTGCCTCCCTGCACCTGCAGGCTCTTGTCATCCCTCCTCCTCTGCTCCTGGTTTTCTTTTTAATCCTCTCGTTCCCCCCGCTCTCCACACACTACCACCCCCCTCCCGATTCCCCCCCATCCATTCAGCTTTTATCTTCCCCCCCCCCTTTTTTTTTTTTTTTTTTTTTAAACCTGAAGGAATCCCAGCAGGGGAAAATAATATCAATCAGCTCCCTCCTTCCTCCCCCCCCATAAAAAAGAAAAAAAAAAAGCACCACCTGCTAACATTTGGAAAAGCAGCAGAGGACTATTACCTCTATCTTTAATTTTCACTCACACACTCAGATGAATGAGCGAGGAAGGGGGAGACCTCAACAGCCCCTTTAGACGTGGGGCTGAATTGATGGGATTGTGATTTGTAGGATTTCTCCACTTAGTCCCTGCCTCCTACTTGCTCTCCAGCCACTCCAAAGTCTCTTCCCCTCTCTTTAAGCAGCGATTTCTTTCAATCTCTCTCTCTCCCTCCCTGTGTCTCTCTCCCTCACACTCTCCCTCTCTCTCTACATACACTCATCTCCCCGGAGAGAGAGAGAGGAGAAACTCAACTCCCAAACACCGACCAGATGTCGAAGAAACGCAAAGCCCTGGAGGGCGGCGGAGCCCCGCTCCCCCCCGAGGACCCCAGAGCCTGCTTTGGGGCCGGCGAGGAGCAAGGTAGGGCGGCGGAGGCCTGCAGGTGGCCGGGCGGTGGGCAGCCGGGAGCCCACCGCAGGGACGTGTCGGCCTGGCTGGCCTCCTGCAGCCCACCGGCACTGGGGTGACTTGGGCGCTTAGGCCAGGCTGCTCCCGCCACCGGGCGCAGAACCGCAGGGCTGCTCCCACCGCAGCCACACTGAACTTGTGACAGGGGAAGGGTTACGGGGGGGCACGGGGCAGGGGGTGTGGGAGGGTGGCCGAGGGGAATGGCAGGTCTGCCAAGCAGTCCAGGCTCCCTTCCCCACTGCAGTTTGTCACTGGCATGGGCATAGCCACACTGCCTCATTGATTTGTAGCTCGTGTAAATCTGTTTGCAGTGCGCTCCTAGCCTGGGCAGCGAATGAGCTATAGGCACCTAATATATACGTTGTGGCTTCGCGTGGGTCCAGTTTCCTTCGGTGAGCCCCCATCCCTGGTACGATTTCAGTTGCGTCATGTTTGGGCTTCAAACGCCGCTCTTGTAGCGCACTTTGCACCCAGCTAAAGTTGGTTTTGCTGTAATTTTCAAGCTCCAAGTGTTTGTGGTGAAAGCTGTTCTGTACTTTTTGACAAAATAATATGAACGTAGCAGGCGAGGGGTGTAAAATCAGCTGTGCACACAAGTGTGAGGGAGTTCTGCAGCCGAATTTCTTGTTGTTCAGCCAGCCCAGTGGGTTCCCTTCCTTTGTGTTTATTTTAACAAAGTGGGCCCAGATGAACCAAGCTGAGCCAGCCTACAGGGCTTTGGGCTTGTGGCTGTAATGCAGAGAGGAGAGGAAAATACCGGTTGGATTCAGAGCAGTGTTTCAGACTGTTGCGAGTGGCTCTGGTGGGAGATGGTGGGTGTGTGGTGGGTTCAGATGACGATGTGAGTATGTCTCTGTGCATGCTCAAATTCAGAAACATGGTGTTTTTGTCTGGGCAGGTGTACACAGAGCAGAGAGGGATGGAATGAGTGTGTTCTCCAACATGGAGTCTGTGGCCCTTTTTGTAAATGATGTGAAGGAGCCTAATGTCACAAATCACCCACACCATGAAATTCCCTTACCACCACAGAGTTTCTGCTTTTTGCAAGGAAATGTTTCCAGCACAGTGGTTGGTGTGTTCTTCTGGTTTTATTAGAAAGGAGCACTGAAATTCACCATTTCTCTCAAAAGATATGGTTTAGGGTTTATGTGGTTGTTGGTTTTTAATTGCTTGGCTCTCCTACAAGAAAATAACACGTTCGTATTTTCTTGCCATTTCTCTGCTTAAGACTAATCTTGACATGGGAGGGACATTTTCAGACCCTGTCAATGACTTTATATGCATGACAGTATTCAATGTTTTTGCAATGTGGAATTTTGCTGTTACTAACCTGGAAAATCTTACCTCTTTGTCAGCAATAGAGTAGGTTAAATACAGAAAGGGCTTTCAGCAGAGATTCAGCATTCAGAAAGTTTGGTATAGATTACATGTAATTTTAATTTAAATATATGCCAGTAGTGGGTGTAGAAGCACCTTACACGCTATTGTGATGCAGTGATGTTTGCCTGGTTAGAATTTTTTTAATGCTTTTTTTTTTTTTTTTTTTTTTAACTCCACAATAATATTTTCTGTAACACTTCTGGTTATGTAACAAGAAACAGAAAACATAATATAACTTTAACACAGGATTTTTTTTTCTTGATTTCAGTATGCACAAAACAAATTAAATGGAAAGTGAAAAAATACTTAATAAAGCATTGATGTGTATCCAAAGGGAGTAAATAAGGTATCATTTTCCTCATAAGGGGACACAATGTATTTTGTAAATCAGACTGATTGAAAACTTGTGTTTTGCACCTAGATAATCCAGACTTATATCTTTTCTGACATAGTAAATGATGAAATTAGGTAAAAAAATGTAGTTTTATTTATGAGCTTAACTATATTTTTGTGAACTTCTATTCTGTTTATTCTCTCCCTCCTATTTTACAAGAAGGAATGTTGCTTGTTAATTACATTGTCTGTGACTATGTAACTGTTGAAACCATTAAGAGTGTGCAATGTATCACAGTCTTGTAGGGAATGTATTTTTGTGTAAGATGGTAGGTGTGAGACTTTCTTAAGGCATGAGATGGGAAGATTCTCTTTTTTATTAATCTTAAGTATTTCACTATGAAGGATTATGCTCTTACAGCAGGTTTACTACCCCTGTGGAGAGGGCCTACTTGCTAAGTTTGGAGGGCAAGTGTGTAGTGTTTGCCTGGAAGTATGGAGATACCCGGTAACACCTGGGGTTTAGCGTTAAAATGTGTGTGCACTGGGAGCAGAGAGGCAGGGAAGGGGAAATGGGCATTAGTAAACCAAGGGAAGAAAAACAGAGAGCTCAGATTTCTGGAGGCTGCCAAATCCTGTATTCCTGCAGAAGTTGAATGCGGAAGCCCAGCTGTCCTCAGCTAACGAGGTGACTTCTTTCAGTGACAGAAGCGTGAATGCACGAGAGCCTGGATCCAGGTCTGCCATGTTATGTGTCTATGTTACCTGGTCAGCTGAGGGCAGGTGTTGCTAACAGAGGAGTCTCAGACCCTTTCAAGGGTCTGCACCTCTGTTTTTAAATCTTAAGACAGTGCGGGCTAATTCTTAGCTGCTTCAGACTGTGTTGGATATTTGGCCAACTGAAGTGTGCGCTTGCAGAGTTTCATTCAGCTCTTGTTTATCCTCACTTGGCAAAGCTGTGGGTGGATAGACACTATGTAGGCCACAATACAGATTTTTCAAGCTTCCTTGGTGTGGCTTTGTTTTTATTCCCCATCGAAGTATTCTATGAAGGACTCTGTAATCTATACTGTAACCTTGCCTTTTATTGTGGGGTCTGATGCTGTGTGTTTCAAGCCTCACTGGTGTGGAGAGGAGATAAGGGATGAGACTGCTCTGTATCTCCCACTTTCTCAGCAGCAGCCTGAACTTGTCTGATTCAAGGCACTTCACTGCTTCACCTTATTAAGGGGTAGGCTCATGAGGCTCATTCCCATAATTTCTGAAGTCACAGTGGCATTTTTGTGGAAAATTCAGGTTTTTACATGAGCTGAATTGCCTCTCAGAGGTGCCCCTTTCTTTTTGTTAATTGTGCATGAAGCTTAGGGTAACTACACAGTCAAAGTGGCAGAAATTCCAGCAAAGCTGATAAGGTCTTAGCAGAGAAACCAGATAAGGTTGTTCAGTGTGATTCCCAGCATGGAGAAGGTGGGATTTGTCTGTTGAGGCTCAGCTCTCTGCACTCCCTTTATAGTCAGGAAGCAGAACATTTCTAGGGATCAATTCATCTCTTCCTGAAGTGGAAGTCTACATTTAGTCAGCAGAATCAGATCTGAGAAGTGCTGTTTCTGCCAATTGAATATAAAAGTAGTCCAAACATCTAGCATGGATGTACACAGCTGTATTTCAGCAGATGACTCCTGACTTTTGACCAGATCTTTCAGGCTTCAGTGGAAGTCAAATGACAAAGATATTTTCCAGCTGAATTTGAAGCAGAGGACTTCCCTTCTGGCAATAACCCTTTTGCTCAAAATTGTGGCACAAAAAACCTGAAGAAGGATCTTCTTTTTGTGAATTACTCTTTTCTATGAATGTGTTGAAAGCTAGTGTGGAAGATGTGAAAATGGAGGGTGTTGCTTTAAAAACAAACAAACAAAATATGGAAAATTCTCAGGACCAAATGCAATATGACATTGTGCCTAAATTATAATGCTGCTCACAATATTCCAGCAGTTCCTGGAAATAGTGCAATACAGTGTTTTGAAAATTTTTTTGCAGAGATCTTTGAGCATGATGGATTCAAGGAAGGAGTAATTTGTAAATTTCCATTGGATTGCTCTTTCTCTATTTGCCTTGTGTATGAAGATAAATAAATGCATTTCTTCCACTTCCCCTGCGGTCCAGTTGTTCAGATGATCTCCATTGTCACAAATGTGAGTTATAGTTGAGAGTTTTCTGGGCTTTACAAAATCGGTCTCTAAAGAGAGAACTGTTGCAAAACTCTTCCAGAGACAAAGTTGAACTCCTGTCTGCCCATGAGTAACTTTTAAGACGTAATTACTTTTTTGATTTCCATGGCACTGACCATTTACATAGAAGTTAATAATGTGCACAGGTAAATGTTTTCAAGGTTTTGATGGTCTTTAGTCATTATTAATCAAAGCTCTCTTGAGGGTCACTTCTATGCAAGGGATACTTCCCTAATAATTATTAGGGGGAGCAGTTTGTACTAAACTATACTCTCTGGTTAACACTTGAATGATTTGTGTGAGTGTTTAGAATTCATGTTTGCCTTGAAATTTGGTATTAAGTTCTGATTATTATTAAATCTTAATTTGGGATCATCAGGCACAGTAAACCAGGTTCTGTCCTGTTATTGAAGGCTTACATTGACCTAATGAAAGTCAGAATTGCACCCAACTTCTGAATTACAGTTTTTCAAATACTTAATCTTCATCAATGCGATTAGTTACAGTATTTAGTCCATTTGTTGTCTTATCAAGCAAATGAATATTTGGATTCCTTAGAGCTTAGAACACTTGTTGATATTCATGTTTCTCTGATACAGGTAGAAAAACAAAACAGTTTTTCCCTTGGCAGTTCTTCACTTGTGTGTGTGATTTGTGGCTTCAGTTTCTCACATACTTACTTTTCTCCATCCTCTGTGTCCTGACCATTCTTTTCTTTCCCCTTAGCTTCTGATCCCTGAAACAAACAAGCCCTCTCTGTCTCTGGATCATACTCTGGAAGATCTGGCTAATCGGAGTTAAGGTGTTTAGCGACAGAGGCTTATGTGTTTGTGAGGGCATGGGAAAGGAAAGGGAATTATTGTACAGCTTGAGTTTTGTGCCGATACTGTAATAACACAGAAAGAAGTGATCCTTTCTACTTCATTCACAGGAAGAAGTTTGTGTCACCAGAAAAAAAAAGAAAAAAGAATTGCATCAACCGCTTTTTAAGGGTTTTGTTAATGGAAAAGAAACCATGCTTTCCAAAGCTGATTAGCTCAATGGTTACCGGTAATTTCCTGTGTTAATTTTTTTAAAAAATCTTTCTTCTGAGACAGTCAATGATCTGCCTTCCAGATGCTGTGAACAATCTACGGGGTCTAACTTTTTCAGAGGATCAGATTTTATATGCTGAAAAAGACGACAATTTTACCAACTTCAATTTATATGAAGCTGCAAACTGAGAATGTTGGAAAGATGTAACGCTAAGGAGAATTCAAAATGTTTGGGAAGAGAGACAGGGGCAAGTATATATGCTGTTGTTGGAACAGTGTTGTAAGCAGTCACTGGAAAAAATACCTTCCTCAGGCCTTGTTGCTGACATGCCTTCCCATCCACTGTGTCATAAAAACTGTTGAGGAGCTTTTCTTTCACCACTTGTTTTAGGGAGGTGTGTGCTAGTCTGTGCCTTGGTATAAGTTTATGAGCCTTGTTTGAAGTAAAATACAAAGGCTAATGCTTGAGCGTTATGCTGAGTCGGTGTTTCCATGTAGGAGGGGACTTTTCTGTCCAGCAGTGCAGTACTGCCTAGTACAGCTTGGTCTTTAGCTGCTGCTGGCAAGTCTTGAGGTCACTATCTGCATCCTAAGGGAAAAAAGGCATCCCAGCTGATGTGAGAGGCAGAGTTGTAGGGAAAGGAGTGATATTTTAAGTACCTGACATAGATGCTTTGGTTGGAAAGTATGACTTTTGGTGAATTGCCAACTTGCCCTATAAATAAATTTATCCAAACATTTAAAAAGTGGAGATGACTTTTTAATTATTTGTGGGCACTTAGATATTTCAGCTATGCTGGTCATGTAGCATGAATGGTAATGCTATAAAAACACCCAGTGAGACAGGAATCGTAATTTCAGCAAAAAAGCAGTGAAGAAGTCTCCTGAGTAGCTATTAAAAATAGTGCTTTGGTTAAATAACCAGCATTTCAAGGAAAAACATACCTTGAAGCTTTGTGATAACTGTTTGAGACTCTGCTTTGGGCTCCATAAAGTTGTAGAGTAGTTATTATGATGATGGTGCTGTAGCCCCATTTGCATCTGTCTGTGAGTGTAAGAAGTCCATCCTGGCTGGCCCCAGCCTGCAGATGGTGATACCCCAGTGTACTAGGAACTGTTTACTCAAGGGAGCAACTGCTGTTAAATAGAATAAAGTTGTGCGGTTGGGTGAGTCCATACCTGGTGGTTGCTGTCTCCCTACCTAAAGAGGCAATGGGGAAAGAGCAGCTCTGAAAATGATCTTCAATGAAGACATCCTTCTGACTGCACAGTAAGCCTGAGTGGCCTCCCAAAGTTGACTAGGACTAGTCTTTGAAGAACCTGGTCCTCAGCTGCCCGCCGGTGTTCCCCTGACTGGTTGGGTGCTGCCTGGGGAATGGAGAACCCTGGCTGACAGAGGAGGAAGAGCCTTGATTTGGGATGCCTCCTTACACTTGAAGAAAAAACTGAATAGGGAGGGCAACATAAAGGTGAGAGGATTATAAAGGAAGTGAAACAAAAAATGTAAAAGCTTTGCAGGTTTCCTTTAACTTCTGGTAGAATGAAAATCTACAGGAATCTCCTGGGTTTAAGCAATGCGCTGCATTGTTTCTGTTTGGTTTTTCATAGCCATTTTCCTCTTTCTGCAAATAAATAAATAAATGAAGCTGCTTCCCTATTCCTGGTCAGCAAAGGAATGTGCATCTACCCTTACTGTGAATTGTGTGAGGGAGAGTCCAGGTGCTCTGTTACAGTGTCCACTTTCACCTGATCACTGTGTGTTGACAGGAGGATGAGTTGTATTGATGATACCACCTTGCCATGGTTTCTGAACATATCTGAGTCCAGTGCTTCTGTTTGGGAAGGGGGGAGAGATGCACAAGACAAGTGACATGAAAATGCAGATGTATTTATTTTTTAAAGGCATTGTGTTGTTAATACACAAGAATAGAGACTCTAATGAAGCACTTGTTCATTAATGAAGTCACTTTGTGTTTTTCACCCTGTGGCCTTGAAGTTTCTGTAATATTTGAACATAATCCTGTTTTTAAGTTACTAATGATAATGCAGAAAGCTTGGCAACTCAGTGAGCAACAGTTGTGGCTTTATGCTGGAGGAGGAGAAGAGAGGTGCTGTCTGGGTGTGATGGGCTAGGATACAGTTGGTTTGTGTGTTTATCACTTCAGTCACAATGTGATGGCTAATAATGTTGACATTTAATTGAGCAATTGAGCTTGTGCTCCTAAGCTCATTCCTAGTATGTCTGATAACATGTGGAATGAGCAGCTGTATTTCAGGTGTCAAGCTGTATTAAAGCCACCCACACCGTGTTTTACTTGAGTACTGTATTATAGCTGGGGGGCAGTTGGTAATGAATTAATTATTACATTGTTTTTCAGTTTGTGTTGGGCCCAGATATAATACAGGAAAGTTCAAACCAGTACAATATGGATGAGAGGTGGAGGAGTAGTACCTGACAGCACTATGAAGTAATAGTTAAAAGAAATGAAAGAGGAAACAACTCTGAGAAAGCACTAAGAGACATCCAGCCTTCAAGGGAAGGCCTACTTAAGCTTAGAGATGAAGGTAGAAAAATGATAGAGTAAAAATGTAAAGACACCTGGAGAAGGCAGCCTTTGCATGAGCAGAGGCTAACTATAAGAAGAACGCTATCTTCAAAAATAGCTCTTTTTTATAGTAATGATTATGCATTTGTTTTAGTTTTATGTAGTTGTTAAGTTAGCGTAAAATTTGACTGTTCTCTTTGCGATCAGGTTGGCTTTCTAGGCTTTGCCCATGCCAAGTCTGATTTTTTTTCACTTTTACTGTTTATTCACCTGCATTTTTACTTCTGTCATATTTCCTTTAGTATAAATACAGCCAAGATAGGCTTATGCTATAATTATTATTCAGGCTTTGCAGATCTGCTCTGTATGTTGTTAATCACTTTCTAATGTTATGTTTTGGAAATAAAGATTGCAAATTAGTAAGTTCAGATGGTAGATCTGTTTTAACAGTCCATGCAAGCTCTCCAGCTGTCTTTGGGGGAAAAAAGCTAATAACTTACAGGTGGGCTTCAACTTTGCATGACCTTGCCATAAGTGGGACTAGGAGCATTCACACTTAGAGGCTGTATAGAAACAATTGAGTCTTCCTACTGCTTTTCATCTCTTTAGTGTTGTCTGTATAAGACTGCATGAGTACTTGTAGTCTCTTTCAAGGCCAAACTAAAACTAGGTTCCCAGAGTCACATTGTGGCTTGTCTGGGAATTCATAACCAACAGCTGAACATGCCTGCAGAGCATGAAGAGTGTCCTCAGTTGAGTGGACTGAGCTGAGGACAGTTCTCTCTTCTTTGTTGATCTTCCTTGATTTCTTAAGAGCCTCAGTAATTTCTTGGAAACACGAGGAGTGCTGTGCAGGCCAATTTTTGCATTGAACTCCACACCCTTGCCTACAGCGTTTTGGGGATGTTGGTGGATTTTTCTTGTTGTTGTTGTTTTGCTTGGTTCTCTTCACAATATGTGAAGAACTGCAGCATTTTCTTGCAATGAAACTTCTGATTCCAGGAGATGATGCTGTGGCCCATATAGGGTTTTGAGGCAGGTCATGTGGATTCCATTGGGTTCTGGTCATGATACCTGAGAAAGGTTAATTCTCAATATCCAGATACTTCCCTGCAGAGGCTCCTATTTGAATGTAGGTTACTATTGTGTTAATTGTCCTTTGACTTGCAGAGCCTGTTAGTTTCAAACTGTATATGCTTACCTTGGTGCTTGAAAATACTTGGAATTTCAGTGCCACATGCAAGAACCACATGCTGAGATTTAGTCAAGGAATTGAAAGTGCGCAGGGGAGAGAAGCACTTGCCTAGATGAAAGGCCTATAGCTGGCACACTGACAATGTCAGTGTACAGCCCTGCAGATTTAAACCTACGCAGGAAGATAACTGTGACCTAGCCACACTCCTTCCTTTGCAACGTCTGGAGGAAGGAGAGACCCACTGCAGTTAGTCGGCACAGACAGTGAAAAAGCTACAGGTCATCATCATTTTCTCTTTACTCTGTGAAATACAAAGCCACAGTCCTGGCTGGTGGTAGCTAGTACTTCCGAAGAAATCTAAATGTACACCTCTGCTAATGCTGCACATGGAGCTTCGGAAAAGGTTTTCGTGAAGATGTGAAGCTGCTAAAGTCAAGAAAGGGGCTGGGTAACACCAGGAGGAGACCAATGTAGTTATATACACACACACACACACACACACACACATATATATATATATATGCTGTGTACAACATTTTGGGGGGGCAGGGTGAAGGGTCCAAGCATCCATATAATCCTTTACTAGGCCTCAGAAGCGAATGGTGTAAGTGGCTTCTAGTATGCCACTGCCCCATTCTCACAGAATGCTTTTGAGAGACGCCATTCATTCTGCGACTGCAACCCAGGCATTGGGTGTTCCCAAGATTTTCCTTGGCAGGACTATGTCTTTTTGCCTTGTCACTGCCAGGTAACTGGACAGTAATTAGGAAAAGGCTCTGCCTCACTGGTTTTTAAAGGCAGAGCATGTGTGACACTAGCTTTTTAAAAATCATTAAAGAATTATAGTAGTCATTTTTGGCTGGGAAACTGCTCTAGAAGCAGTGCTAATCCTAAAGCATTATATATTTTTAATTCAGGATTATAATAGGCTAGGATAGGAGGAAGAAAAAATGTAAAGCTTAACATGAAGGAATATTTAATTTTATTCAGGAAACTTTTTGGCAAAAATCCCCTGGATCTGCACAGAACCTACAGATTTAAGATGTCTTTGCACAGCCAGAGGCTGAGATCATGGCTGTCTAACTACAGTTGGATATTCTCATATCTGCCAAGTTTAGCCTTAAATAAATAAATGAAAAAAAGGTCATGCTTCATGCTTTGTTCAAACTCTTGAAATGGTTCTAACTTAATATTCTAGAGGATAGTGACCTCCCTTCGAAGATTCTGTCCTCCTGCTCAAAATCCTGCATGGAACCAAGAAAGTAGCTCCTTAAATGAAGTCATTAAATGTCTGAAGGTACTTTCTGGAATCCCTTAAAATGACCCTGGTTCAAGAAATATGCCCTACTTACTGCCAAGAGTGCAGTAAAGTCAATCACTGGAAATCTATTAGTTGTGGGCAATTGCAAGCACGTTACCCAACATTAACCCACAAAAAAGAAAATTAACACAGTTAAGAGTAGTTCTTGCCAGAGAAAGATGAACAAATAGGAGCAGAAGCTGAGTGGGAAGCTTCTAGCAGCAGGAGGGGGGAACTGTAAAGATCATCTGTTCAGACATGCTTTTTTATTTCTCCCCCCGCAACTCCCCAGGTATCTCTCTCTCTCACTCATGATTTTAAAGACACAGATGCAAATATACCTAATAGCTACTGTGAAATCTGTAATAACAATCAGCTAGCCAGGAGGCAGTTTTTAAGGACCACTGTGATTGAGGGTAATGTTTTTACAATGAGGTCATGTCCAAAGGCAGTCTCAGCTGATGGCAAACTTGTACTTGAGCACTGAATAAGCACCTTGTCTTGCGTGGTCCCTGCTCCAGAGAGGCTGCAATCTAATAAATCTGGCACACACGTACATGGCTGTATTTCTAAAATTGCTCATTTTATGGTTTTGGGGTTTGTTTTTATTGTGTATTTCAAGTCATCGTATTCTTCTTTCTTTTTCCTCTACTTACTCATCTCTTCTCTTAATACTTTGGCAAGTGCGTGTTGTGCAAAGTGCTTTTTTTTAACTCACGGAAGTACTATCAAATCATGTGAAGACAAACACAAGATCAGCAGAAGGGAAGCAGCAAACAGGGTAGAGTGTGTCTTCTGGTAGGTCTGCAAAGAGAGTAGGAAGTCTGGTCTGCTTGCTCCTATATTCTCCTTTATTTACAGTTTTCTGATACATTTTCCCTTTTCCTCAGAAATGCCCATCTCTGTGAAATTCAGCTGCATCTCTGCTCTGTGACGCTGTCACTGCTCAAATCGCAGCATGGAAAAGAGCAAGGAAAGTACCCAAAGTCAAACAAACTCAAGTAGGATTTGGCCAGAGTGTTTTGCATTGATGCCCGCAAGCCAAAAAAGCCAAGGAAAAATGTCTCACTTTGTGCTATGTTCATTGTCATGGCAAACCACATAGTGTTTCATGTGGCATTTTGTGTGCTCCAAAGGAATGAGCTCTCTTTCGAAACACCTGCAGACAGTTCAGGGCTTTGCAAGCTTGCCATGACTTGGCTTGAATGGCACCAGTTAGTTTATGCAAATTAAATGTGAAATAGCTCATGGTTCATTCTGGTATGGTAAGTTGGTCCTTTGCACTGTTACTGTTTGAAGGTGACTCTTCACTGAGTTTAATATCCCCTCTCCTTTTACTAAAACCAAAAGCCCATATTTTTGAAAGTAATTCTATTAGATACACATAAATTCTTGTTTGATCATCCTTTCTGTTTGAAACTCCATTTATTTAAAAGTAATCAAATTTTCATAGTATTTTAGTCTGCTGTGATAAGTTTTTGTATTACCCCCCAAAAAGAGAAGGTCATTCACTCACTAAAACACCTTTCTGGGGATATTTAGAGACACCTTTTCTTTACCATCAGAGAGTATTGTTTTAGGGTGGTTGGATTTTCTTTTTTCCCTGCTGCCCACTAATATAGTCAAACAAAAGCCACTTGGTGATCAGGAAGAATGGTTTACTGGCGGGGTTTGTTTTTTCTTCTTGTGTGTTTTTCTTCTGTTTTTTTGGGGAGGAGGTAGTGGTGTTTGTTAATTATAAAAAAATAATTTACAAAAAATATTGTCTATTTTTGTACTTTCCATGCGAAAGCATTTAGAAAAGTTAATGGGCTTGGGTAAATGTTACTGAGGAGGGTACTGGGAGGAGACATTAAGTAATTGCATGAAAGGGAATGCCATGGTGGTGCTGTTAGATGTGCTGTTGAACTGTACAGGTGTGGTACCAGGGGTTACTACAGATGGAATATGTTGGGAGCATGGCATTTGTAAAACTTCAAAAGTTATTGCTGAAGTCCTGCATAAGTTTTTAATACTTGTAATGATATGCTTACACATTATTAATAACAGGTTAGGTTTATGGGGTTTTTTCTGTGTTTTTTGTTGTTGGGGTTTTTGTGGTTTCTTGTGGTTTTTTGTAAGTAGTTTTTTGTTCCTTAACTGTTGAGTTATGTCTCAGAAGACTCCACTTATTTTTATTTAAATTATGACCAGACATGATGGGTCTTACGTTATTGTGACCAACCCTTCAGCTGAGGTCAGAAGTTATGAATGTCTTCAGTTATTTCATCAGCTCAGTGAACTTGGAAAAAGCAGATATTCTCTCTTGCGGTTTGTTAATCACTGAAGAGCACAAAGACATCAGGGTGATGCTGAATAGCCCCAAATGTCTCTTTGCACTGCGTACATGTTATTGTAGTTGTACCCATCTTTGTTCATTTGCTTTGTTCTGCTTTTTCGTTCTGGTAAAACCTCCTCTTCTTCCTCATTCTCTTTCTAAATCTACCTTGCTTTCTAGAGCATGGCCATCTTGTCAGATCTGGGGCTTGGTAAGGAATGGGTTAGGGAATGAAGAAGGAAAGAGAGATGAGTTTTAGTGTCATCTCCATCTCATTCTGTAGACTAAATTCTGCTATTTGTTATACTGGTTCATTACATTTGGGCTTTTGTGTTTTGAAATAACCTAGGAGTTTTTCAGGTAAAAGAAGATGAGAAACACCAAGTCTAAAAAAATAACTGAATTATCCAGGTGGAGCAGATGATTCTTAGTGTGAGTTTAAAGTTGTACTGAAAGAATGGGGGAAATGGTTACAAGACTGGAGTGAGATATAGATATAGATATTTGTAATAATAATTTAAATTTTTTTCTAGGCTTTTCAAGTCTGAAACCTCTCTGTGGAAAAGCTGCTTTTGTCCTTATTTTTTTTTTCTTACCCCAGATTTCTTTTTCTTACCCCAGAATCAGCATGACTATTGGTGTTGTGTAAATACAAGCCATATCTTCTCCATCTGCCAGAAGAGATACTTTTAGTTGGAATCTGTAAAAATTGGGTTTTTTCCACTTCTTTAAGATGATAACTTCTTCCACAAGTGATATAAATTTGATAGTTTTAGATATTATGTTGATATCTAGCTTCCTTTCCCAAATCTAAATTATTAAGTTCAATACTTCGAATTTTAGCATAGCTAGGAATAGAATTTTATTTCTGCTGTTGACCTCATCCTTGCTGACATGGCACAGAATATGGTACATCCTTACATAGGAAAAATTTTTAAAGTTAGGAATATTGCATTGGACAGAACAATTGGGCTCTGTTTAACTGATCTAGAGCAACAAATGGTGTTGCTTGGGAAAAGAACTTTGGGATGAGCATTCATATATTGTTCTCAACTTTGCTTGAACTGGTGAGTGGCCTACTATGAATGTTCTTGATGTGATGTTTAAGATGATTGAATTGAATCTGGCGTGAGACTCTAAGCAGCAGTTATTGAAATAAATACTTCCTTTTGAATATTGTGTGTAATAAGCCCCTCATGTTTTTCTTTAGTAAGCTATTATGGAATTTGGTTGTTTTCTGTTGTCTTTCCATGAAAATTTCATATTTGAAACACATTACACATGTTATGAATGTTCTTTCACTGCAGGAGGTGAACTATCCAGATTATTGTGAGTGGGCTTCTTTCTTTAGCAGGAGTTGTAAGCAGCCATGTTCTCTTCTTTAATAACTTTACCTACACATTAGTCTGGGAGTCAATTACTCTTTGAAAATCTGGCTTTGGAGTTTTCCAAACTTTTTTTTTCCTCATCTGGGGAGGTTTTCTTTTGCCTTCAAAGTAGGTCGTTAATCTTACAGTAGCTTGAACAGATGCTTTATTTCAAGGTTACTGGCTTCTCCTGCATCTTGTCTCAGTGACAGACAGTTAATATAAACAGCCCCTTCCCCCTGGAAAATCCTTTGGATTGCCTTGAGGTGAAAGGGAGGGGAGGGGTGTTTTTTTGGGGAGGGGAGGGAGGGGCAGGATTGTTTGGTTTTAAATAAAATGGACATTTGAGACATGCTTTATGTTGTGTTTACTGAACCATCGCCCAGCACTATGATATGCTGGAGGAGGACTATCACCAATTAAAGCACTGAGCAATGGTTGCTTTATGAAAAGAGCCTGTATTGATTTTTTTCCCTTCAGGTTTTCACATATATATAGAGATCAAAGAGGTAGGTTCTGTCAGTGGCTCATGGCAGGACAGCATTGGAAAAGAGAAGACCAGATGCTTCTCCACTTAGGTTGTTTAGGTCTTTCTTATATTTTAAGGAGAGACCAAAGACAGCCTGAGAAATGTTACCTGGTGCTTCCTGGCAGGTTGCCTCAACACCCAAGTCCTAGGTAGGAGGGCCAGCTTCCATGGTGTCCCAACAAAAAGAAAGCTGAGAGCAAAATTTCTAGTAAATTTGTAAAAGGCAAAGGTTTTTCCTGATTTTTGGTAACTGTATGGTCCCCTTGTCATTAATTTTTAGGTTGAAGTCAAAGACCACAATCTCTCAGCCACCTTTACAAATCATCTCTTCATGTATAGCAATCTGCTCCATTGAAATAGTTCCATTCTGGCCTTTTCTGTTGGAAACATACACAATTTGTCGTTGGAAGGTTTGGGGATATTGCTACCAATGAAGCAGTAGGACAGTGTTTGGGGGGTTAGCCACTGTCCAATCATCTTTAATTTGCTCATATCTCTTTGTGGTGTTTTAAGGCTTACACACAATTCAAAATGCATGTTTATTACAATAAAGAAGACCCAAGTAGAACATCACAGAACTTCTTTCATTTGCTGCTAACAGTCCTAATAATTTTAAGAATCCTTGTTACTTGCACAAGTTTTCTGTGTCAGTTTAGTTTCTCCTAGGGCACAGACACTTGCTGCAATTAGATGAGAGGTGTGTGGTGTGAAATGTGAACGAAGCTTGATATCAAGGGAAAAATTGCATCTCCAATTTAACTGAGGTCGGGTGGTCATGGAGCAGACAGGTTTCTCCGTCCTGGAGTCTGCTCATGCCACTGCATATACCACTTGCTATATGTACTGAAGACAGGCAGTCAGTTCTAGGGGATTTGCTTTCAGAAAAGGCTGATATGCAGAGCTCTCTTACACTTGAAGTTTTTGCTTGCCTAAGCTCTCTCTGTTTTGCAGTAACATCTAAAGTCTGCTGACTAGTCCTGCTGAAAGTGTATGGTTCCTAGACTTCTGAATGCTAGTTTCTCCAGTGGGATACTTTTCTTTCACTTGTTAATGAAACAATTTAGTTGCCTGCAGAGATTCTCAACTGTGGTTCCATTTCCCAAAAGAGGGAGGTGTGCCTCCTTTCCCAAAGCCTTTGCTGTCACAGCCCCAGTAGGTGACATTATCCCGAGTGCAAAAATAAGTCATGCAGCAGTTTCTTTTGCAAAAAGTATGCAGACACCCCCCTCCCCCTTCCCCAGATAATAATGTGGATATTTAGGCTGAGATCTGGATATATCTAAGCCTTTCTAAAGTGTATGCAGTCTTAATCATCTTCAGAAGAAAACAACAAAATATCCACTATGTGTTGGTTCCTTTCTTGGGAGCAGATGTGGTCTTGGTCCATATCATGTTCACTGGAAACTCTGTGGTTTAATTCTCAATTTGGAGATTTTTCCGTACTGGGGATGCTGAGGTTTGTGTTTTGGCTCTGTCTCCAGAAGGAATTTGCACCAGTTCTTCAGGACTGGCATAAGCTTCAGTGTGGCAGTATCACCATCAGAGGTTCTGAGGGGTCTCTCTAGTACAAAAGATAGATGTGAATTTCTGTCCTCATCTGGAAAGAAAGAGCAGTGGTTTAAAGAGACATTTAACTGGGAGAGGTATTCCATAGAGCTTATTGAAAACACCTCTGTGAGCAATAGCAACCTTCTGCACTGATTATGGGGGGTACTGTAACATTCCCTGAAATGCTGAACATACTTAAGCCTTGCTTTTGATCCTCTTCCTTCCAAGTCCAGCGTGCTGCTTTCAGCAGCACTTTTGAGATCTCTAAAACAAGGTGGTCTTTCTTTTTTCTTCTGTATTTTGTCCAGCCTATGTTTTACACAGTGCAACCAAAGCTTTCAGGCCTCTTTTATGCCTCTATGTCCTGACACTGTATTTTGAGAGGTTTGCCCCAAATACTAAAATTGTTCCTTCCTTTTTCACCTATGGAAGTATAGTCAGTCAAGGTTTTGAAGTGTAGCTTGCTTTCTTTTCTTCCGATGATTACTACTGTCTTTTTTAAAAAAAAGATTCATTCTTTGTGTCCATTTGCCTAAACACTCACCAATCAAAGAACAGTGAAGGGTGAAGTTATGAACAAAAAGGGAAATCTGTGGTGCTCACTGGTCTCAGTGGGCAGTTTGTGGTATGCTGCCTGTTGCAAAATGTGTCTTGGCCCTGGTTATGCAATATACAACACTGGACTGCTCAAGGCCTGACTGCTGTAAAGAGCAGCAAAACAGAGCCTTCCATGGGGCATGTGGCAGCAAAAGGAGAAGAGATGGAATGGAAAACAAATTAATGTTAGGTAGGCAGCAGCAAAAACAATGGTCTATTTGTGATGAGTATATTGCTAGAAAGGCTGACTGGGGCGTCTAGGGTTGAGATGGGACATGTTTGCTTAGCTTGGGTTGGGAGATTAAATAGTGACAGATGGTTCACATGGTTTTCTAATGCAGGAGAAGGTATGAAGCACGTCTGTGTTTGTGTGAGAGAGTGCCAGAGCTTGGAGGATTGATTATGTGCGAGAAGATTAACATGTGAGTGCAGTGTTTGTGTGCAAGCATGCAAAGGCAGGAATGTTTGTGTCAAAGGACGTGTGTGTGAGAGAACTTGTCTAGTGATGTGTGGATGTACACAAGGGATATTCTCATGTTGATGGTGTAGTAAGAGAGGACCTGAACATATTTGTGTAGGCTGGTTTTGTTGTGGTTTTTTTTTTTTAAAGCTGACGTAACTTGCCTCACTGAAAAAATAGAAATGCTTCAAAGATGTATTTCCATGCTGAAATGTTCTTTCCTGCAAATATTACAAGTTCTTGAAACATCATTATTTTTAATAAAGCATTCTGTCATAGGACATAAAATTTTCTCTTCTGATATTTTAAAGTATGATGAAGCCAAGTTTTGCAGTACATACCTAAGTCCTAACATATAGAAGGCACTTAATTTGTGGACTATTACAACATACTTTGGGTCACGCTATGGCCAAAGGCTGTGGCTTAATTTACCAAAAAGTATTGTAATCATATTGAAATGCACTTCCTGAACTCTTTTACTGTTTTTTTTATGGCCTGATTTTTTTAATTTTTTTTATTTTTTTTATTTTTACAATAAGAAAACAGTCAAGTCTGTGCATTTATTGGGCACAATGGAAAAAGATCTGGCATTGCCAGCGATCTGTCAGGACATTATGGTTCTATCCGGAATTTTCCAGTCATGTTATGAAATATAGCTGTGTATATTATTATTATTGTAGTAGTAGTAGTAGTAGTAGTAGTAGTATTTAATTTGGTTTGACCAATACTGCTATGGCTTAAAAATTATTATGAAGAATGATCAGGATTGTACCACAGCTTTAAAACTGCCTCACAATTGTGCTGTTCAGTCAGAATACTTTGGAAGACCAAAAGCAAACATATCAAGTTTGGACAAATTAAGAATATATCTTAGCAAAGTCAGTTTGATGTTGTTCTATTTTCCTATAGTCTTTCTTGTGTGTTTTATCATCCTTCTCAGACTTGCTCACTGTTCTTTCTCTTCATTCATAGTCAGAGCATTAAACTCATTCTGGGAAATCTTCTGTGCAAGTCCCTAGATTGTTGTAGATATCACACAACCTGTCCTTCAGCAATTGCTCTGGCTTGTTGGTTTTTTTCTTTTCCTGTGGTTTGGGTTGGGATTTTAAAAAAATTTTGGTTGGTTTGTGTTTTGGGGGTTTTTGAGTTTTTTTGTTTGTTTGTTTGGTTGTTTTTTCTTATTGTAGGGCAGCCTTTGATGGATTTTCTCATTTACAACAAGTTCACTGCGGTGCACAATAAATCTATGAAAAACTGAAACTCCATCCTAGTACTAAGAGTCTAGTTGCAGACATTAGTAGCAGTTTGTTGGGAGTAGGAAACTGAACATTTTTTAAGGATGGCCTCACTTTGGCTCTCAGCTTACTGAACACATTGTAAACTTTTTTATTCTAATATATATAAAAATAGTGTGCCAAGAACAGCCAGAGAGAGAAGTGTTGAGCATGCCGTTAGGCTATTCTTTTTTTTAACTTATTAGATAGTCTGACATGCTAGGGGGATGTGTTCTGCCACAGTCATACTCCTCCCCCATTGGCTTTATCCTGCAAAGCAAGGAAAACCATTCAGTGGAAACTGCCAGGTCAGAGTTGGGTGTGATGGAGAAGTCACCTGGGGGGGGTCCATAGCTACCACGTGCCTCAGGAGTGTCCTGGCATGCTGCTAGGAACAGGCAAAACAGTTCCAGCAGGAACTGGGAAAATTATGTTGTAGTTTAGAGGGAGGAGGAAAGACCCCAACTATTCAGGGATGATAGAATTGATGATGGAGAGCAAATGTAACCCTGCTGTCTCAAGTGGTCATGGATCCTCCTAAAGAACAGGCAAACAGTTCTTGTGTGGGGAAAGAGAATTAGAGGAGCAGCTCTTGATGCCTGTCAGCAGAGGATGAATTTTTACTCTGGAGCAGAATGATGTGAACCTGGCACCATGATGTTTCCACAGATCTGTGTGAATTTGTAATGTGTGATTGTCACATACTATAAACCTTCTTAAGACTTGAGAGGTCGTAAAGAGCTGTTCTCATTTTACTGCTTCGGTGTGAAGTTACTTTGAGCCTTAATTGCTAAATTATTGTGCCTGCATCCGTGCTATTGGAAAGTCAGACTGGAGAATGAACTAGTTTTCTATCGTATTTTCCTTTTTTTTCCCAGTTCATTGTATCATCACTAGGTTGTTTTGTAGCTTTCACTGTATTTTTTACTCTTTCTTGCAGTCTCTCTGACTGTCTAGTTACTCTGCTGTGATTAGTGACATGTGGCCTGGGAGAGTTAAGTGGTACCTTATTTGAGTAATGCTTATAATGTTGCTGTCAAAAGACTGATACTCTGTAGGGGTCTGCCTTGTCTTTCTCCCCCCTGTAGGAAGTATACAAGTTCCTATTCTCAAAGTTTTTAAGAGTAAACTTTTATGATCAAACATCTAAAGATTTTATCTCACTTACTCTGGGATTCTCTCCTGCAATATTGTCCCTTTTCACCTATTTGAAGATATGCTATTGTTCTGGTGTAGATCTGAATTTCTGCGAAGTTTGAGTGGAGACTTGGTCTGAAATTTGCCAGAGCTTTTACTGAATGACTCTGTGTTTCCATGTTGTTCTTTAGAGTCTGTGCCTTCCAGGTGCTTTCAGTGTTTTCTTATGTATATGTCAGCAGTGCTTACACACTGTGGTCGTGAATGTCAATATGCAGTTAGACTTTATGCAAACTGGTTTTGACCCCAGTTTTGAAAATCTGGAAGGTTTTTTTCTCCTTTACCTATAAACCCTTTTAAAAAAAAACATTTAAAAAACCTGAAGTCTTATTAACTCAAAGGGTTTGGGGTTTTTTTGCGTTCTGAAATGCCTTCCTAGATTGAGGCTGGTCTTTGTGTGTTTTTGATAAATGGCAGTTGTATTTACTTAGCTGGTGCCCAGTAGTGTTACCTATTTTTCATATGTCTGACAAATGAGGTTCTCTGTCATTCTTATGTTCCAAAGCTTAATAAAGCAAATGTTTTTACTTTCAAATTGAGCCATTTTTTTTCTTTTGTCACAAACAGGACTGATAAAATTCGCTGAAGTAAAACAATGATGACTTTGATTTCAAATTATATCACAAACTTGTCCTACTTGAGAGCAGATACTGGGATCTCGCCAACATTTAGCCCTTACAAGCTATACTTAAGCACTAAACTGTTTCATTTTCTATCAGTCTGTGGAATTAGGTTGGAAAAGGGTTTCAGTAGCCAAGCCAGACTAATGGAAGTTTCTAATACACCTCCTCTCCTCCTTTCTGTTTTCACAATTATGGCTCTTTTTTTCTTTTTCCTGTGTGGTGGGGAGAGATGGAGACTTCTCATAGAATCACTTAATACATGTTTTACTGTAGTTACAGTGAATCAATTAGAGAGCTCAAAAATTCAGTCGTGCAAAATAGGATGGCATTTCAGGATAAGACACAAAATATAATAAAGCATGAGAGCTGTCAGCACAGAGTACTAGAAACTATATAGGAAAAAAAAAAAATTCCTCAGAGTGTGTGATTAAAGCTGACTGCCTGAACACGCTTGAAGATATTTGTAAGACTAAAACTCATTCAAAATTCTAAGAGCTTGCCCCTGCAGTTTTTGATCTGGCCTTGTTATAGGAAAAGCATGGGCAAGCTTCTTTTAAAACCAGACATCTTATGCACATTCTCACATAGGATTCAATATTTCATAGTTCTCAGTTTAAAAGAAAAATAAGATCTGATGGTATTGGGTATATGTCAATATAGAAATCTTAATGCCCTAAAATAACACCCAGAATCTGAAATAATTTTGTTCACACTGAGTAATTTCTTATCTTACAGTTAGCTAACAGAATGCCTTGGGAGTAAAGACTAGTACTCAGAATAAGCATGTGTGCATTGTTCTCTGTTAATTGTAAAAGAATAAAGCTTTCATATTTGCGTATCTGAAATGTTAGGAGTTCCAACAGTGATTCTGAAACAGCTGTGAAACATAAAATCTTGGGTTTGGTGGTTTTGGCAAAGACTTCTGTAGGATTGACTTTTCTCCTTAATCGATGTAGACTGTTTTTAAACCTAATACATGTTAACAGTTTTGTTAAGTTTTGATTCATATTCTCTAAAGATGCTTAGAACATTCTCTTTCTTAGTGATGGCTGTGTCACAACCGGGCATGAGCACTCGTCTTTGTTTCACTGTGACAGAGTAGTAGTTACAAAGAGAGGTTTCTAAACTTCCTGATAGGCTGCTTTGAGAGGTGGTGCTTGGCTCAGGACCATCTCTTATGAGGAAATATATTTGTCAGTTGTCTCTGTGTCTTTCCACTCTCCTCTTCTCTTGCTCAGGGGTGTGTAGAGTGACTTCCCTGCTGGCAGGGCTGGTTGGAGGACCTGTGAGATAGTTTCATAGACTCTGTCAGCTGTGTGGCAAAACCAGGATTGTCCTTTTCAGAAAGTACTTACTTTC
The DNA here is from genome assembly GCA_036630365.1 of Acanthiza pusilla. NCBI lineage: Eukaryota > Metazoa > Chordata > Aves > Passeriformes > Acanthizidae > Acanthiza > Acanthiza pusilla. The sequence goes on along the minus strand of JAXCHO010000023.1, from coordinate 4,544,198 downwards.
ATCTTGGCACGCCCACCTTTGTTTCTGCTGCCAAAGTACATGCAATAGAAGTTACTTGCTACTTCTGTTCTTCCAGTTGCCTTCAACTACAGTTTTCTGTGGTCATTTGGGGTCATTTTTTGCAGCCAGGGAACTTCCTCTCCTCTGTGCAATGTACCAAATATATGGATACTGGATATCTAGGAAACAATAGGAAAGTTGGCTTTGGGAGAATGTATGGAACATGGAAAATGGAACTTAATTAGTATATGTAGGAAAAAAAAAATTCCCTTAGGAAAATATTACACTGACTTTATTAGACATGTCACCAATACAGTTCTGTAGACATTAGTGGCCAGCACTGATTGTTGTTAAGGTGGCTTTTTAAATTAGTTTAATACTTATACTTCAATTTTTCAGATAGAAGAAAACAGAGTCATTCTGTTTATGTGGAAGGCTCAAAAAATTGACTTGATTTTTCTTTTTTGTCTACCTCCTTTTTTCCTTGCCTTACAGCTTCTGGGAAGACAGAAATGTTTTCTAGCTAAATACTGTTTCTAAAGACCAAAAAAATGCCTACAACTTCAATTCTTTCTGCTCACTTGTGTTAAACATCTGGGGGTTTTCTTGTCAATGAACATTTCAGACAGCTCTAAACTGTGCTCTTAAAGCATTTATTGTTAATAACTATTATTATTATTATTATTATTATTATTATTATTATTATTACTATTATCTGTATTACATGGACATTTAAACTCCTTCTCCTTTATCCACTATGGTCTTAATATATAAGGCTGTCAAGATAGAAGTATCTTGGTGCTAGGGAAAAACATCTTATCAGCTTCTAATTTGTCAGCTATCTTTAAAGGCAAAAATATTACATATTGTAATGTATACCCAATCATAAAATCGCACCCATTGGATTTTGAAGGGAAGTGCTCATATGGCAACAAACTGTTAAAGATAGCTGTGTAGCTCAAATTCTAAGTTATTCTAATTTTTAATTTTTATGTGTTATATGAGGATTTTGTCTACCCTCTCCCACAACTGAGATTGATTATTAAGGAAGTGGTTCATGCCCTAAAGGGGTAATACATAAACAAGACAAGAACTTTATAATTTTGGGGCACAAGTCACTAATGACAATTCTCATCTCTTCCAATTTACAAATATCGCACTGTAAGACATTTAATCATAGCTGGTCAGCTTGGGTTGCCTTTGTATTCAGTGGAGAATATTTTCAGTGAGACACAGGCACCACCAGATGGTGATTCATCTAATCTATTTTAGACACCTATTTTAAGACAAGATGAATCACCCAGTGAAGGAGCTTTTCTCATAGAATCATAGAAAAATTTAGACTAGCAGGGCCCTCTTAAAGTCACTGATCCAACCCCTTGCTCAAATCTTGGCTAACTTCCAAGTTAGATCAGATTGCTCAACGCCTATCCAGTTGAGTTTTGAAAATGTCCAAGGATGAAGAGTTTGCAACCTCTCTGAGCACCTTTATCAGTGCTGAACCACTTTCATTCATTTTTTTCCTTATGTCTGACCAGAATTTCCAGCATCACAATTTGTGACCATAGTCTCTTCTTTGGTTCTGCAATTTTGAGAAGACTCTCATGCCCCCTTCTCTACAAGTCGCCTTTAGCTTGTTGAATTCAACAACTGGCTCTTGGCCTTCTCCTTTGCAAGCTAACCTAACCCAGTTCCTCTAGCCTCTCCTTGCACATTTTCTAGCACCTTCAGCTATTTAAGTAACAGTCTTAGTCACTTAGTGCTCCACTATTGTACTTTCTCCAGTTTGTCAACACCCTGTTGTGTTGGTGTCTGTTTTTGCAGAGCTGCTAACCTTTCCAACCAGTTGGTCCCCAGCTCGTACTGATTTTTTATTCTCTCTGCTTACTACAAAGGAAGCCAATGGTGACTAGTCTTAATGCTAAAGTTAGGTCATGTAAATAACAGTGTAAAAGCTGATTTCTGTGACTAGATCAAATATTAAATTCGGATATGCTGCTATACTTGTATTCTTAAGCCTTGAAATCCTGCCTGCTTATTAAATGTTCAGAGTTTGGATGTACGAGATGGATATGTTCTCAATATTGAGTCTGCTTGACCTGAGTACCACAGGGGTCTGTCCTGGCACTTGTTAATGAATATCTTTGGCAATGACCTGGAGGGAGTGATGGAGGGCTTGCTCTTTGCTTGCAGATGATACCGAACTGTAGGAACGAGTCAATAAGGCAGAGCCACCATAGAGGTACATAGACAGGCTGGACAGATGGGCCAGCAGGAGCTTTATGAAATTTAACAAGGACAAATGCCAAGTCCCGCACCTGGGGAGAAACCCTACCTTGGAACAGTACAGGCTGGGGAACAGCTTGGCAGAAAAGAACTTGATGGTCCTGGTAGAAGACAAACTAAATCAACAGTGTGCCCCGGCAGTGGAGACAGCAGCTAACAGCATCCTGGGCTATAGTAACAGGAGTATGGCATGTAGGTAGAGGGATCATGCCTCTCTACTCAGTAAATGTTAGGCTGCCCCTGGAGTACTGTGTCCAGTTTTGGATCCTCAAATACAAGAAAGGCATTGCTAAATAATAGGGAGTTTTAAGGTCGCCAAGATGGCTGGGGCCAGTGCACATGGCAGGTGAAGAGAGGTGGAAGAAATTGGGTCTGTTCAGCCTCGAGAAGTGGTAACTTCAGCTGGAGCTACTAGTAGCCTGTGAGTTTCTAGAGGAGGTTATTGAGAAGGTGGAGCCAGGCTCATCAGAGCAGTGCATGGCAGAAGGACAGGAGACAGTGGACCAAAGTTGCAAGAAGAGGTTTAGGTTGGCTATAATGAAAAGCTTTTTCACTCTGAAGCCAGTCAAGCAGTGAAGCAGGTTGCTCAGATAGGTTGTTTGACTTCCACCATTTTTAAGACCCAACTGATAAAGCCCTGAGCAACCTGGTCTGATCTTAGCTTGACCTTGCTTTGAGCAAAAGGTTGGACTAGAAAACTCCAGAGATCTGTCTAAGCTGAATTATTTTATGATTTCTATGAATTGCATTTCGCACCTTCATCTTGTATTTTAAAATTATTTTTTGTTCCCTTTGGGGAAAGGAGGCAGGTGCAGGGATTATATTTCCTTGCTTAGAATATTATGCAAAAAATGAGAAGTAATTCTGTTAGTTGGTGAAAATATGACATTTAGGCATAAATTTCATTAGTCACATTTCTTGTGTTTCCATATATTTGAAATGCTGTGTTCCTTTTTATTTTTTCTATATAGTAATAAGGTCTTTAAAAACCACCTCTTTAGAAAACAGTAGTTACTGAAGGAATCTCCAGATGAACTGGTTTAAGATGCTATTCATACAATTACTAGATATAGATAGAAGTACTGCTTTTCAGCCTAATGAGTTTATCCTTCATGCAGTCCCCAAACACTCGTGAGTACAGCATTTCTCCATTCTGTGCTTTTCCTTTAAACAAAAATGCCACTGGGCTAAATTCAACTCTGCAGTTACTCTGATCTCAGACAAATCTCTGCAATCTTGTTGATTCAGCTTTAGTGATATAAAAAGAAAAAAACAGTTGAATATGTTCTTAAGACCTTAATGGCTAAGGCTAGCATGATGTTCTCAGAATTAACCTTAAAATACTTGAATGCAGAATTAGACAAGTATCATGCTTCCAATAAGGTCCAGAGGAACGTGTTTTTATGTTCAGTTTTGTTCCAAAGGGGACCTCTGTGTCTGTGGATCTTCATTGCAAAACTATCCAGCATCTCAGATTTGAAGTTGGGTTAGAACGAGTGGCAGGGAGGAGTAAAAGGACTGTTTTTTACTCTTTTAAGCAACCGGGGTCTTTACCTCTCTCAGTAGATCTGTGAACCTGTCTTAGAGGACTAAAATCAGACACAGAAAGAATGTTTTATATGAACCACTGTCTGGGGCTTCTGGCAGACCTTGCTAAGCCATTGCAGCTTTTAGAAGCACGCTCACGACGCAGGCAACAAAAGTCACGAGTGGGAGACAGCTTCTTTATTTAGGTTATCTTCAGCCTCAGCTGGTCTGTACTGGATGTGATTGACTCCTCCTAAGCTGGCTAGAAATTGGAGGATCTCTTGACTTCCCCAACCTGTGAGGATCATACAACGTGACTCAGCAAAATTGTATCTCTGTGCCTGCACACTTGCATGCATACAGACTGCCTGCCTTAGTGGTGTCTGTATCGTTTATGCCCTGCAAAGCTCTGCTGTCATCAAAACTGTGTCAGCATGCTCACATCTCTAGGCTATGGCACACGTGTGTTTTGAGCCTTCTGACTGCTGAAACTGAGGGTGTATCCCATGCTGTGGCTCCTTACATGTCTGCGTTCCTTAGTTCCTTTCCTTGGGGCACTGAGGTGGGGGGGTGAGGTGACACAGGGATCAGGACTCACCTGGCCTCTATGCTTGCCTCCAAGCGGTGGGAAATTACACTGTAGGTGAGGTTTAGCTGATGCTAACTTTTTCTGGGCAATTAGGTTAGTGGTTTACTGGCCATTGGGAAAATAAATGACTTCACTAGAATGTATGGAAAATGTTTATTAATTATAGCAGAAGTACTTTTACTTGAGGAGCAAATGGTTCACTGGGGTTTTGGGCTAGGACAGATGATTGCTGCTGGACTTAAGGACAGGTATCTCGTGGGGACTGCTCTCTTATGGCAGAGTAGTAGAATGACTTTACTGTATTCAAAAGATTCCTATCCAGTTAACACAAAATAGCTTCCCTTGCTAGCGGCGTTGACTTTTTTCCATCTCTGTAAAGTAAAAGCACTGGAGCTGTGCCGCAAAGCCTACAGTGGCTCTGTGCCTTCCTGGTGCGGAATGTCCTGCGTGCTGTAGGAGTGTGTTGGCTGCAGATTCTTTCTGTGTACTTGTCAGGCTTCCATATAGGCATCCTTGAGCATTGTCCTGTGCCATCTTGTCTGGGTAACCTGTATGTTCTGAAATTCGTCCTGCATTTCGTTCCTGCATGCCGACTGTTGTTCACAACCCCTTAATTCCATATCTGGTGTATGTAGCCTAGATGTTGTGGTCCATGCTAATTGCTACCTTCTGACAAGGGCCTGCCTGTGTATCACAGAAGAAGAAATCTTTTATTTGCTGGGGCCTTTTTTTGTCCTAATAGTTTGCCAAAAGGCCTTTGAGGTAGGAGCTTCAGAGCATCTAAAAAAAAGATTTAAATCCATAAGCAAAAGGTGCAGGTGCCTCTGGGATACAGGTGTGAAATGCTAAAATGTTTGCTTCACCTCATTTGAAGGGATTTCCTTGAGCCAAGCTTACAGAAGCCCAGGCATACAGAAACCTTCTGTATGTTGACAGATACAAATTGATTGAAGCTGGATGATGATAATATGCTATTTGTAGATATATCCTTTCTAGATATATTTAGTTACTTTGCTTTCCTGGTGAGGTAAGCCTACAATAGTGAAGGTCACATAAATTCTATCAATATTAGTGTTTCCCTCCTTCGAGTAGGTAGATTATTGATTATAGTTAACTAGCATTCTGATAGCTAAATCATGTTTCATGAGAAGATTTTAATACCTCTTATTGCAATGGTACCATAAATATATATAGAAAGTACAATAGTAAGACAACCCAATGCCCCCCAAAGAGAAAGCCAAACCCATTTTCCCCTTAAAGTAGATAGATCTGGTCAATATCTAACATGAAAAATCAGTATGTTAAATTTTTTTTTTCTGAGAACATAAAGGAAATTCTTCATTGAGTTTAAATTTCTTTAAATAAAATCTTATTTTAAAGAATTATAAAAATTAAGTTAACTTTTTAACCTGAATTATCTTTAATTGTTAGAAGATTCTTCTGTCCGTCAGTCATGATAAATGCCATTAGTACTTTGTACACAGGCTATACCCAAGGCTATAAACCATTTCACATACGTGTGTCATAACTGCACTTCTCTAAAACTTTGATCAAGTTCTTCAAGCAGTTGTTTTGATTAAAAAAAACAAAAAAACTTTTGGGGTGTCTTTATGATGAAGAAAACATAAAACATGAATGTAACCAGAGCAGTGAGGGGTTACCATAAAACATGCAAGAGTCAGTCCTTGAGGTGTAAAAGCAAGTTGTGGATTTTCTAAAATTGTCTCTTTTGCACAGGCAAATGCAAACCACATAAAGTGTAAGGCTGTCCTAGAAGTTTCTACTTTGTTGAGCTTTCCCCATAATCCAAGTATCTTGCTGGCTTGCTGTCTGCACTGCAGACTCCAGGGCCTTCACACTCTCTGAACTGGGCAGCTGCTCCATGGATGCTTCTTCAGGCTGGGGGACTCCCTCACACTTCCAGCTGTGACAGCTGCTAGGAAATCAGTAGATCATGAGATGAACATCTTGATAAAAGGAGCTGGAGGAGTTCTCGCCCACTGCCTGCTAACTCTGGCAACAGCCAGTGCACTCGGGCTTTGGGAGGCTTGTTCCTCCCTCCCTCCCCCCAGCTGTGGAGTGAATTGCAGGGTTTTTGCAGCAAATTATTAGTCCTGACCAGCTGCCCTAGGAACTACCACATCCAGCCAAGTAAGCTGGATACCCTGGAAAAAACTGTTCAGATGATGACATGTGTTGACATGAACCATTCTTTGCCATACTAAAGGAAAAAAAAAGTCAGAAAATGTAGCATTACTTGTGAGTTATGTCTCATTTTCATGCCTGCTAGTCGGGGTGCATTTCACAGCTGTGTTCCCTCTGTTTCTGCAGCACAGAAGTAGGAGATCTGAGAACATAACCTGAGATTATACCAAACTGTAGTGGAAAATTTTGGGAGCCTAGATAACCTGAGGTGACAGCATTTGAAACAAGTCACAAGCAGACGTAAACAGGCACTTGTGGTGGCTTATGTCCATCGGGTTTTCTACCGTGTCTGTTTTCTGCAGAAGGGCTCCTCCTGTCCTTGGAGAGACGGGGCACTGGGCACTGCTTGCAGCCTGACCTTGCTGCTGTGGTCTGTCAGGAGCTGCAGGGGTGGTTCCATGCTTCAGCCCCAGCCTCCTTGTACCTGCAAGTCTAAATGTGCTGTAGGCATGTGCTGCAGACCCCTGAAGAAGTTTTGGATTATTTCTAAGTGTAGTTAAAAAAAAAAAAATTTCCTTGTGAACTATAAAAGACACAGCTGGACTGCAGCAGCAGCTTTCCATGCAAAGACAATATCTTATTTAATGGCTGTGAGCATTCCTTGTAGTAGATGGGTGTGTGACAGGAAGAAAATTATTTAACTGTGTCCTTCTGGACCAATTTTAAACAAAAAATTTAGGTTTTTTAGCAACTAAAATATGTGTTGATGAAGGGACAAAAACACTTCTGGCATTTATCCTGCAGCCAAATATAAAATAAAGAGATATTGTTCTTTTACATAAGGTTGACCTGTTTCTGCACAGATATTGGTCAATTTTGCAAAGAACATTAGAAAGATTTTTAATGTGTAGTTTTAATTTTTGAAGTCCTTTGAGGCATTAAAATGGTGGACACGGATCTCTATACCCCTGAATATAAATATTATAGATAAAACAATTATTAATACTTTAGAATGATAAAGATTTCCTAAATTTGGTTTTATTTTTTACAAGCATGCATTTCAAATTTAACTTTTCTCTTTGTGTGTGTGTGTGTGTGTATGTCATTGCCCTCTACTGGACAGATTTAGTGTAATTTTTTGAGCAACGCTGCCAGCTTGCTTAGAGTCTGTGGTTGTTACTTCAGCGTAGTCAGAAGAGGGATGCCTTCACACTCCAAGTATTAAACAAACATATGGAAATATCTCTGTAAGGTGGGTAGGTTTCTTTGTATTTTGTGTGTTTAACCAGTAGTTTTTAATTTTTAATTTGTATAAAAAACATGATGTTTTGAGATCTTTGTTTATTTTGTGGGAAGTTGTGCAAGACTGCTTATCCTTATTAAGAGCAATAACTTATATGGGATGGATGTGGAAAATTCTCTTTTGTCTCTCCCAAACATTTCATAAAATACAAGGATTCAGACACTTACATTGGCAGTGAAAATATAACTGTAACAGGCAGTGTACTTGTGTTGTAGTTCATGACTAGGTCAATGTCATATATTCTAATCCCTAAATTTTTTTTTTTATTGAATGTTAAAATGAACAGGATTAGGATGGGTATGTAATCAAAGCCAACTGTCTCACTGTTTTCATATTGCAGTTGGGGGACTTACTTGATCCTGCCTTGTGCCCACAGCCCCTGTTTACTGACAGCTTGGGCAGGATCAGCTCTTTTTAAGTTAGACTTTTTCTTTTCTTTCTGTATTCGTGTTTGACTGTCTTCTGCTGTTAACAGGACCTTGCCTGGAGGTGGTGTCATTTCATATTGAGCAGGGACATCTCTCTGATGCTTTGAAGGTTTGGGTTCTGGGTTTATTAGGAAGCAGAGGTGCGAAATAATGACACATTGCACCTCCCATTTAGTGAGGCTGCAGCAACATGCAGCTTTTCATAAAGGACAGGAAGAATTGGTTTGGTAAGAGTGACAGTGGGAAGGTGACAGCTCCCACTAGCAAGTGGCACTTGGCAGGGTATCTTGTCTGAGGATGCTTTTCCCTCATCTGCTCACCCAATTGATAGCTGTTCCTTCTGAGGCTAGATGGACATCTGAACACCTTAAATGGAGAGGAAAATATTGCTGCTATCTCCAAAGACAAAGTAAAGTTGAAATTTTAGTACAGTGCCACATAGAGAATATTTGGTTGAACAGAAGATGAAAAAACAGGTACTGTATGACACGAAAGGGTCTCAAGTTGGGAGGGTGGCAGGCAAAGACAAAGAAGGAAGCACCAAGCTTGCTCAGTGAAGACCTGCTAGGGGAATTTCATGAGGTCTTGGGCCTCCAAAAGGTAATGTTTTGATGTTGACCTCTGGCGCAAAAGCTGGGAGTAATGATGAAATGATGAATGACAGCAGAAATTTGAGAGGCGCTGTAAACATGGAGGAGGGTTGGGCTATCACACAGAAAAAACTGTATTATCTTGAGGGCTTCAATAGAAATGGGGTAAGATTTACTATATAAAGAGAAATATTATATTTGAAGGTTTTTTCCTGGTCCTTTTCTCATCAAGTAGATATGTAACAGCTACAGGTCTACAGGCATAACTGCCTGAGATATGGTAGTCAGCACAGTTCATTTTAAAGCAGAATTTTGTTTTATTAAATATAATAGTATGCTGTTGACAAACTGCCATGACTTGGTTTGTAGCAGATTTTAGGACTAGTCTTTGGTCAGCAATGATGTATCATCTTTTGAGTTGTGTGATTTTGTGTATATCCTCTTTATTTAATTACTCTTCTTCAGTTGTGAGCACCAAACACAGTAGTAAAGAAAAATGTTTGCCATCTTTGGCAAGGGCAAAAAAAGAAGGAAGTTAAACATCTCACTGACAAATGAGACGTACGGTAAAATGATACACAGAATGGAAACTTTACCTGGACTTATTACACTCCTTGCTATTTTCTCTAAAGCATTTTAGAACAACAGTGTGCTTTTACAGCTGGAACACTAGGAAGCAGTATGAAATGAGACCTGAAGGGAAGCAAAGCTGCACTGAGTCACCTGTGAGTGACATGCAGATGTTTCCAGTTTCCTTATTCACACAGTTCATTAGAACTTGTGTACATTAAGATATGTATCACTGTGCATTTAGTACTATCTAAACAGAAACATCTAGGCAGAGCTCAATCTCCTTGACATTTCAGAAACAACTTTTTTTGCTAACATTTTAGAGTGTGATGAATTTGGATATTCAATAAAACAAATTAGCATAATGGTTAGCATACAGGATATGGCTCTTTTGACAAGGCATCAGGTTATAAATGAAACTCAGCTGCATCTAGCCAGGAGGCATTATGTTTGCTTATATAACCTGACTCCCTCACTACCAGTGCTCTAGTCCTTACCATGTTATGCCACTGAGAAGGAGAATAGCTTCAATCGGTCGTGAACTATTTGTGGCTTACATTTGGCAAGGGATACGGTCAAAAGGAAAGAGGAAATTAAGGGTAAGAGAAAAAGTGATGTTGTCTAAGTTAAATGTTTGAATGCTATATGGTGGTTATTAGAGGTAGCAAGGGCTAATAGGGAGTGATTTTTACCAAAACTCTCAATATTGTGTATATGGCTGAGGTTGATGCTGGAATCTGGAAGAGATTTACTACATAATCTTGATTTGGTTCTTTTAAAATTCTTTTTAAAGTCATATGAGCACTGTATGCTGATGTGAATAGGAAACTTGTAGACTAGTAGAATGATTTCAGTACACTACACTTCCCATGGTATGTCAAACTGCAGAGACAAGTCCTCTGTACATCCTAAAATTGGAACATACCTCTAAGAGTGAAGTAGAGATCAGGAGGGCAGGTAATGGCTAAAAACATGCTGAACAACAGAGATGGTTTCTGTAGATATAACTGTGATGATAAAACTGGGACAATCTGATGGCTATTGTCATATGAACACAAAGTACATGGAAGGATCTTCTGTGTTGGTGAATCCCATTGCTGTCCCAAAAAACAAGCTAAATAATTCCTGCCTGTCACAAATAGGAGACAGTAAGGCTAGGAATGTTCTCAGTACCTCAGAGTTAATTTCATGAACAGTGGGAATATTTCTTCAAAAATTTACCACCTGCATGCCTGACAAAGTTCACTTAAGGTTTGTTGAGGAACAGAAAATATGTTAAATAATTTAAAGATAACTTATTAGTTTCACTAGAAAATGTGATGTCTTTTCTCTCACTTCATGGACTGCATGAAAAAATACAGGATGATATCACTCCTGCTATAACTTTTGAAGGAAGATAATTAGGATGCAACAGTAGAGCTTCAAAGTACAGTGGAGAAGCCACATAGCAGGAGCAGTTAGGAATGGAGCTGTCTCAGGAAGGTGTCAGAGTTTTGGACAGCAATGGAGCCTATCCAGACAAAAGTGTCCTTCATGCTGTGAGGCTGGGCTGGATCTAAAGCAAGCAGAGATGGTGAGATTCCTGGCTAGAGCAAAAGAGTGGTTTCAGGGTACTGGACATAGTGGTATGGAGCTTGAAATGTGTCCAGGTTACCATTTTTGAGGTGACTAAACACAGAAGGCAGCTGGTTATTAAGGCATCTGGCAGTTTGTTGAAGTGTAGCTGCAAACATCTTGAAATGACAGGGGTTTCAAGTAAACCATGCTTTCTGTCCTTCTCATGCAACAGCTTAAGTACAGTTTGAAAGTATAATTCTTAGACCTAAACTTTGTGTTTCTCAGGCTCCATTCACAGCAGTCTTGTTTCTCTCAGTCTAGAAAATACAGTACCCTGTCTGGTGGAGGAAGAACATAAGGAATCAGTGTACATAAAGGAGTATAAACTCTTTAATTTTGACCAAATAATACACAGTCTGTTTACTGTGAGAAACTCAGTCATGAGTATACTGGGCAAAATTTTCTGTCTGTCCCCCAGTTACTGGAGAGGGATGTCACTACCTATTTTAAACGTACATCTCTGTTTTTGTAAAGGCATTATTCTAACCAGTGTTAGTTTGTTTCCTTTTCTTCTAAGTCACTCTAGGGAAACTCAAGTTCATGGCCTGAGTAAAATCTTAATGATACACAGAAAACATGTTCAAGTGATAGGCCCATGTAATCTTCATTAAGTCTATGTTATAAATGCCAAGAAATCAGAGTCACTCAAATAATTTAGATTAGGGTCTCTTTGAACTGTGTGGCTTGTTTCAAAGCCAATATCCTGCTTTTGCTATGAGCAAGGAAATCCTGCTGATGTTAGTACAATTCCAGGCATGCTTGCCAGGATATCAGCAAGAAAGCCTTTTGCATTGACTTGGACTGGAGAACACTATTTATCTTGCCTCTGCAGTTCCAGGACTCTGAAACTTGCCCTGTTCGTTGGTTCAAAATATTTGGTGATCTTGCAGTCACTCTGGGGAAGAAACTTGTTCAACAGGATTTTGGATGAGATAACCATATATGCCACACAGAAACGAAAAGCTGAAGTGGCAGAAAGGAGCTTTTAGTTTTTCTTTCCATAGATGAAAAGTTGGCAAAGGCATTATTTTAGATGCTGCTGGAATTCTCTTCAAGTGCTGTAAAAAGAACCGTACTGCCTTGAAGATTTTGTTGTTTTTTTAAACAGGAGAGAAAACCCACTTAGTTATAATGCACTGGACCTGTGCATCAAAAGGAACGTGAGTGTCCTTATCCCTGCTTCACAGCTCAAGGAACTGATGCTTAGGGAAGTAAGCCTGACTTGCCCAAGATCATGCATCATAGAGAATTGGATGGAGTGGTAGAACTGTTTTTTACCCTGAGGCAACATCCAGTCTCCTAGAGAGTAAGGCCGCAGTAGCAACCCACTGTCGCTAGGCTCTTTTAAAAAAATGAAAACTTCCACCACTAAAGACCTGCTCAAATAAGCTATTTTGAAATGAACACTTTGGTTTAGTTAGAATAATGTGAGAGAGTGAATCCAGATTTGCAGCTACTAAATAAGTGTATACCAGAACACAGCTTGATTTTTTCTTTTTTCTCCTAAATTGAAATGTGCTGGAAAAGACTAAAGCCAGTAGCAAGTTTCCTCTCTTCTTCCAAAATATTTAATGTATGAAAAAATCTGTGAGGAAAAGAGGGAAGGGTGATAGCTGTACATGAACTTGTATTTCTTTATCTTTTATAATTCTGGAGTGATTTTGCATACTGTTTGACTGTAAATTCAAATTTAAAGTACAGTTGCAACATTAGTGTCAGCCACAGTTATTGCTCCGGAGCCCATGTTCTTAGTGATTATTTTCTCACCTATTTGGATTTTTGAGTGTTTAGGGTCATTATGCTCTGCATCAACAGATTGCAGATGAGGAATTGGCTGTAGTCTTTTCCAGCAAAATCTGTAATGATTTCTTTTGTAAGGTTTTTACTTTGGTAGTATGCTTATCTATTCAAAAGTTAAGGTTCCCATAGCAATGTTAACATGGCCACACTGCACATATGCAACATTTCCAATAACTGTTAATTTATGCTCGCTCTGTATCTTGAATGTTGCTGAATTACTGTTGCTGTGGGAACCTAAACTTTTGAGCCTCCTGACTTCTTTGCCTAGCTTAATGCCCAATTATAAAAGTTTGCAGTGTAAAAATGGTGCTAGCATTGAACTTCTGTCTTAGTTTCTTGAGAGCTGTGTATGTTAGAAAGCAGTGGTCAAAATCTAAAGAGATTTTGAGTGTATTTTCAAGTAAACAGTTTTAAATTTAAATTTCTATCTAAGGTAGTAACCCTAGAACACATAGCACAATAGCTGCACAGTCTGGAGTATGCCCCCAGCTCCTTCAGAAATCAAGTGCTGCTACAGCCGCTGGCACATCCCTCTACCCACATTTACCTCAGCAGGCAGAGCAGTGTAGACCAGGGCCATCCTTGGCAGCAATTTCTGACCGTGTGTGGAGAGAAGGCATTCAGTGACATGGATACTATTTTCAAATCATCTGATGAGGTGCATCTACCAGTAATAATATTTGTAGCATGCTCTGAAAATCACTTGATGTACTTGTAATTTACTTTATTGACTTCTCTCTAAATGATTTAGGGGAACTATTAGCCAGAGTTACTGTAGGTGAATGCAGGTTCTTCTTGAAATTAAACAGTAGGGGTCTCCAGTTGTGCAATGACAACTTCTGCACTGTTCCTTTGAAAAGCACGATGATTTAAGGATTCGCCCTTATGAGGAAAATTGATTGGCAGGACTGTTCCCTTCTAACTTTGAGGGTATAATTTAGCTGTTCTAGAATAACTCCCACATGTGGATGAAATATTCCAAAATAAAAATGATTTTATTCTATAACTATTATTTCACTTTGGAAATGGAGTAATTATCCCAGAATAAAATAATCACTCCACTTCCAGAGCAGAATAATTATTACAGAATCAGAGTTGCTTATTTTGGACTAGTGCATGAGCACTGCGGAGCTGTTAGGGAGAAGTTATTCTACTATATTAGCCCTCCTTAGTGTTCATAGGCAAGTGAATCTTGCTGGTCATGCTGTGCAGCTGGCGGCCTTGTAGACGCGTTGGGGAACATATGTGTTGCAAAGAAGGGTCTTCAGTCATATAATCTGAAGTTCCAGATTAAAAAAGCCATCTTAGTCTAGAAAGTCTTTGAGCTCTAATCATGTTTTTAGAGGTTGATTATCATTACATGTGGTTCCAAAGTAGTTGATTTAAACAATGTGTCCTTTATTAATGTGACACAAGGATTTGGGTGATTTTCAGTACTGGAAGCCTTCTGATGGCGCTTATCCAGGGCCAAACAGTTGGAGGCTGGAGCTGCGCTCAAGTGAGAATGAAATGGTGCCTGTAGAAGGCTCATAAGGCAATGGAAGGGAATACCAAGGGGGATAGGTGCTCTTTGCTAGAGTCTTCAAATCAAAATATCTCAGGCCCTACTCCTGCCCTGGCCAAACCGGGCTGTGCTTCCCAGGAGAGGATGAGAGGTTGGGTCCTGTGGGAGCCAGGGCAGGTTAGAGGTGCCAGCCTGGGGCAGGCACAGGAAGTCTTGGGATGCCAACGTCTGAAGGAAACTTGACATATTTCCAGAGTCAGTGCAGTTCACTGGTGACGACATACAATTGCTGTCACCTAGGAAATGAAACACGTTCCCATGGCAACCCCAAGGCTGCGTTATTACTCAGCTTCAAAATGTTGACAGTTGGAAAAAGGCCTCTTCAGATATCACCCCCCGCCCACCCCAAGGGGTTTTTTTCCTCCTTAATAAATGCACTTTATTATTTAATCTGAAACAGTCAGGGGAAAGGCATATATTTAACTCAAGACACTTCATGGAAATAAACCTTTAGAAGAAAAAAAAAGCAAGATGCTTTAGACACTTAAAGACTCCACTGCCTCCTAAAATAGTTCCAGATCCTGTGAAGGTAATTTTAATGAAGTGTATGGCACTTCAGTTGGCTTAAATCATCAGTCAGCTTCTGGAATTATTTTTTTTTAAATTCTTTTACATAGTTTGAATCACTCCGAAAGTCTCCAACTGTAAACTGTAGCTTTGTTTTGTAACCATATAAATAACTGGGAATTGAAACCTTCATTTTACGGTAGTATGAATGGAGACACACTTGCTGTATGCTGCCTTCAGCACTTCTTCAATATTTTTTTCCATTTTTTTTAACCTGGCCTGGTTACCTGTGCCCTGCCTCTGTGGGTAAACTAAGCTTTTGAATTGCTTGCAAAGTTTGTTTCCATATGTTACTGGTAATGCCAAAAAAGTGTTCACTTAAGACCATATTTGCATTAGTTTTTGCACTGTGCCAACTGCAATGTGCCCCTTCTTACTCTGTCTTTATTCTCTTGTTTATGTAGCAAAGTATATCTTGGCTTGATTTCTTATTATTTTCACTTATCCTTTGCCTTCTTGATCTCTAGTATTAGGAAGATCTCATTCTTTGCCATTTCAATCTATTTTCCATTACTTGGTAGGTTTTTTACTTACTCTTAGTATCGACCTCCAGGTAGTTATTCATCCACTAGATCTGCCCCTTAACACAAGTTCTCTTACTTACTGAAAATATAATTTTGGATTTTTTCCCCTGGGTACCTCTGACTTGGAGAAGTTCTAGACTTCCTTCACATTCAAGTTCCTGACATCCTTGATCCATCTGATTTCACTAACAGAGTTTAACTGAGCTATCTGTGTTAATTGTAGAAATCTGTTGGGGAGTTTTTCTTTATATTTCCAGTTAATTTTAAACAGAGACCTACTGTGATCCTTCTGTCCAAGGTCATATTCTTTATTTAGATTTTCTATTATTTTATTGCTCACTGAAAGCAAATCTAAATTTGCTTTTCTTAGTGCATCAAATAGCTGAAGAGGCCAGAGTAGCCGATGGTATCTGCCATCTTTAGCTCCTTAATTGTATGAGAAAAGGGTTTATCAATGTTAATGTTATTATTCCTTGCTAATGCTGTTGAACAAATTCTATCATTTTATATATGGTATGTTGTTTTTATTTCACTGTAAAATACTGAAATTAGACTTCTGATGTAGTCTGGAAGAAAGCAGTCTGGAATAGCTCATGATCATCTGTTTGCTGAAATTTTCTCTTCTCAATGTAACTATTACATATGGCATGTAGTGCCACTTCATTCTGGATCAACTAAGAATCAGCGATATATGAACAGAAATAGATCGTAATCCTCTACCTTGAGGAGCTGATTTGGACTGTTGCAGTGTTTCACTGTGCTAAAACTAGTCATAAATAAAACTTAAACAGGCAAAGCACTTCTCTCTTGAAGTTTGAGGAATCTTTTATCTGGAAAAGTAGAGGTATTCCAGTACTTACCTAACTGTTAACTCTGCTTCCCAAGGCTGATATTGGCAACACTCTCATCAGCTGCTGATTTGGAAGGTGCTGACTAGCCTAACTTCTGTCAGGTAACCTCTTGGCTGTGACCTCAAGTTAGCTGAGATGATGTGAGGTTGTAGAGATGAAATGACAGATTAGTCACAAGGCCCACCGAAATGGATTAAAACTTTGCAAAGAAGGTAGAAAATCTAGCTCCAGAATCTGGTTGCATTTGTATAGGCTAACACTCAGAGATGATTTGAAATAGATGTTAGGTTTCTGACTACCTCTGGAGATGTCCTGGTCTGCTGGTGCCTGCTAGGCTTTCTCTGTCAGACACTGATGAGAACTGCCTGGGAAGGTGGAGTCATGACACAATAAGAACTACACAGATGCAAGCTGTATTGGCTTTTGGTAGATATATAAATGCAGATATCCACATCCATTAAAAACAGATTCTAGGAGGGATATTTTTTTCCCCATCATTCATTAAATCAAATAGAAGTTAAAATATATGAATAGAAGTCAGATATTTGATGAGTGATTCAGGGACTGAAGCACAGGCATGCATGTAATGTGGTTTTAGATTTCCCATGGTACCCCAGACATCAGCAAAGAGATGGCGGCTAAGATGTGCTCTCTTCTAGAGCAGCAGCTGAAAGCCAGACCGAATACTTTATGACTTCTAAAATGCTCACACATGCCTAAGTTTAAGCACTGAAGTTCCTCTCCAACTAGCTCTGTGGATCTGGGCTTTACCCATTGGTGTCACTGCGCTGTTGGACATTCATCTGCTGAGTCCATTCACACAAATGACTGCATGTGAAAGCTGTGCTTGCAAGCTTCATTTTCTGGTCATTTCCTCTCAAACAGTAAGCTTTTCCAGTGCTCAGCTGTGAGTCCTCACTGTTCTGACTGACAATCCTTATTCTTTCAATGAAAGATCCTTCTGCAGAGCTCATTGGGGAAAATGAGAGACTATGACAAGTTCATTGATTCCTCTTTGCTGACCTTGACAGAAGGGGAAGGGATTAGACATATAAATTTTATTTTATTTTTGTAAGCTTCATCAAAATAGAGGATTTTTTCCCCCCACTTTGACTTCTCTCCCTGTCCCTCATGTTTTCCATTAGCCTTTTTTTCCCCTAGGTCAACATCCTGTCTCTGGTTACCCTATAAGGTATATCTCCCTAAGCCTGTGTAATCATCGAAGGGCAGAGTGTCCTGCAAGCTTAGCAGGCAGTGCTGTTTCTAACTAGTGAGTTGTAGTTTGCAGACTGATCATGGTGAAGACCAATAAGATATTAGAGAACTGGGAGATTAAGGGGGGGAAAAAAGGTTGCTGAGCAACAATGTGACATAAGCATGGTTGCAATCTATTTTTACAGCAAGAAGGTTGCAGAAGACCATAGAAAATGTTTATTTTTTTCAGAACCTTATTCATGTTTGTGGGATGAGAGTGGCCTGAAGGGAGGAAAGGCTGTACAGACTGGGCTAGTAGCTGTGCCCTTGTAATTGCCTTGTTGTACAGCCGGGAGTTGGCAGCAGGTTAAAAAAGAACAGTCAAGTACAATGGTTATCCCACAGTTTTTAAGGGAAAAGACCATGGCTATAACACAAGCAGATATAGAGTAGAAAAGCACAGCTGCAGGTAGCATCCAGAAGTCACTTCTTCCCCGTGCATCAGATATTTTTAAAAACGTTTTAAAAAAGTTTAAAACATATGAGTATAAATTTCCTTTGGCCAGCTGAAATGTCTGCCAGACAAATTGCTCTGTGCCTGAGACAAAGGCATTAACCTTTTTTCCGGTGTTTCTTTTCACATCCCTTCCTAATTCCCTAGGAACAATTATGCCACACACATACCCCACCCTCCCTCTGATTTTATGTCCAATGACCACACAATTTGTCACGCTGTTCTAAGGGGACACCTAGGAGGGAGTGTCAAGTCTTGCTGTCACAGTGCAAAGATCACAAGTTTGATTTGCTGGAGTCCTGAAATCAGAGTGAGCCATGCCAGTTTAAGGCTTCCTCAAACGTGGTTCATTGATCTTTTTGGGAGCAGGTACATTGCAAACCACTGATATAGTGTATAATTTCAAAATATTGATGATTTACCAACTATGATAGCATGTCTCGTGAATAGCTTGGCATCAGACAGAGAAGCAAAATGTTAAGGTGGGAAGAAAGCAGAAAAATTTATAAGCAGAAGCAGATGTGGCATGAATTAAAAATAAATATTTAATCTAATTTACTATAAAACCTTTTAAACTGCTTGAAGGGTTAGGGAGGATAACATTACACAGTGGTAGCATCACTCTATCAAGCCTTTCGTCATTAGAAACTGTATGAACAAGTTCTTCTCAAAGTACTTCCTAATTTCCAGTTAAAGGTGGTTCTACAAAAATTATATTAAAACCTGATCCTGTGGCCCATTCTAAAAATGGACCAATGTTTATTGGATGTTGAGATTTTTTTATTGTTTCTCATTCTTTATTTTTATAATAATGATAAATATAGACTTTTAAATCTCAGCTTTTGAAGTCTACAGCTCACACAAAAGTTGAAAATGTCACTCTTAGGCTATTTGGTGCTTTTTCAATATACACTGTTCTCCTTTACTTGTCTTCCTTTTGAGCTCCTCATTACTGAGAAGGCTTTACAAAAAAATTTGAGACACCAGTTGTGAACTCCATGCAAGATATATACACAATTTACTTAATTTTTTAAAAAACAACATTTTCTAGTTTGCCTGTGGCAAGTGCCCTCAATCAAATGAACCTGTAAAACATTTTGCATGCATTTTTAATGTACCTGAAACAGGAAGAGTACTTGTCTCTTGAGATGATTTTTGAATTTGTTTCCTCTGGCTTAGTTTTTATGTATGCCTTTTCAATATTAACACATTTAAGCAATATAATCCTACTCAATTGCAATTTACTGTCATTCCACACAAATTTGTACTCCATCTCAATTTTGCTGATTATTCTTTACTTTGGATCAAACAAAACATCCTGTCAATCGCAGAGTTAGTTTTTGTAATGGCATCCCTTGTTTCCCTTACACAATATTTTTGGAAATGCCTTTGACCTGCTATGGTGTGGATTCACACATTACTGTGTTTTTGTGCCTGAGAACATGTGTTTTTATATGTGCATTTTGGGAACTTGGATTCAGGAACCAGTCCTTTTGTTTCAAGTAACAATAATATTTATAAATCAACTGTAATACTCTTATTTTGTCTCTGGCCTAGCTGTTTTCTTTATATTCTAACATTTGCTGCCATCCTGTGGTACACGGAGAAAGGCACACATAAACAAACGATAGAGTAACATAAATGGGGAGTGTTTAAATATACAGAACAAAGAAACCTGTAGAGGTCTTGAGAGGAGAAAACACAGGCAATCTTCACTAGTTACTAGTTTGAGCAGTGTGGTGTGCATCTCTTTCTCACAGATAGCAAAACGAAGGCCTGTATATCACAGGAAGAATGAAGAAAAGTTTTATGTAGCTCCACAGAGAGTATTAAGAAAACCTGAGTTTTGGATTTTTTTAAAACTGGGGATTCTTCTTCAAGGAAGAAAAAAAATTTCAAACAACTTTCCTTCTTGCTGCTTAGATATTGACAATTTCTTTAAGATCTGTCAAGTGCCAGATGCTTGAAAAAATTGTTCACAGTGTTACAAAGAAGGAAGCTTCACTCAAAGGCTGATCATCAGGAAAGCTGGGTTCTTACACTGTTTTGTCTGCAGTGATGAGGAAAACCTAGAGCCAGCTTTTGTGACAGAAAGAAGGTAACGACGTGCTTTAGATTAGCTGGTGCCTTACTGGCTCATGTACTTGCATTGATTGTGTAAGATCCAACACATATGTCAGACACTCATCTGGATCTTTTCTGTCTTGTAGGGTTGTTGCCTTTGAGTGTTAGATGGGTACTCTTAAGCAAGATAGCAAATAGAAACTTCTTCATACTGCTCCAAAGAGTAAAGTTAACCCAGAATCTGAGACATGTTCCTGGGGAATGGTTTGGGTCTTTCTTGTGGAGGGCTGTGGTTTCAATAAATCAGCATAGTCTGATGGCAGACCTTCAGATCAGCTGTAAAGCTGTCTATATTCCTTTATAAAAACATTTCACAGTTGTATGTGGCACTTGTAATCTGAAACAGAGTAAAGGCCTTGGAGAAAAACTGAAGTGGCTCTTTCTTTTCTACCTTTGCTCTTCTGAGAGTCCAGCCTTCAGCCTGATAGCTGGAACCAGCCCAGACAGGTCTTCGAGAGGTTTCTTGCGTACTCCAGATCAGAGGACCTCATCATAACTCTGCAGTCATCTTAAAAATCAAATCAGTCAGCATGCCCCAGTCCTTTTAAGCATTTTGAGGCTAATTTGTAGGTGGATTAATATGGGCTCACACTGAATGACGATATATATCTATGAAAAGTGAGATCAAAGATTTCTGGAGGTTGACAAAAAATCCAAAATGCAGAAATAGTACTGTTCTTAACTTAGGTATTGAACGTGGCACGTTGTTGCCTTTCCTAGAACAGATGTACTCAATTGTGTACAGAAAAGTGAAATCTTGTAGAACTGGACCTAAGAGAGTGAGGAAATGGGGCTAAGTTTAAGTCTAGAACTGCTTGGCTCTACCTCCTAGGTTTATGTTACTTGACATTGGTATTTTCTGGTAAGATTTGTCCCCTTAAACTACTTGGAAATCTCGGTTTTTCTTATTGCTCGTTCTGTTATTTTATTTTATTTTATTTTATTTTATTTTATTTTATTTTATTTTATTTTATTTTATTTTATTTTATTTTATTTTATTTTATTTTATTTTATTTTATTTTATTTTATTTTATTTTATTTTATTTTATTTTATTTTATTTTATTTTATTTTATTTTATTTTATTTTATTTTATTTTATTTTATTTTATTTTATTTTATTTTACTCTTGCCTTTTCAAGGCGTGAGAGATTGTGAGAGGGTTCAGGGGTTTCTTTGCAAAGTAGGAGGTGTTCAGATTTCCCCTTCTCCACCAAGAAATGACAACTGGAAATGTAGTTATTCCCTAGTGAGGACTGTTACAGGTATTTGTTGCTTCTGAGGTCAGTGCAAGTTGGATGACGTGACTGGAAAAGATTTGGTCTTTCCATTTTTCTAGGTGAGAAGGATGGAGAACTGATACCAGTTCTAGCAAAGACTTGGTGATGTTGTAAATGTTAACAGTCCTGCAGAAGACCCAAGGCAGTGAGACAGAGTGCCAGCTCTCTAAGCAGAGAGATGGGTAAAAGCATTCCAGAGGCGAATTGCCCTGGAAACCATTTTAAAGCATATTAAGGATGAGAGGGTGATTGGGAGTAGTTAGCATGGATTTATGAAAGGCAAATCATGTTTGACCAGCTGGATAAGTTTCTGTGATGACATGACTGGCTCAGTAGATGTGGTTAGAGGAATAGATGATGCTTATCTTGATTTTAACAAAGCTTTTGAAACTGTCTTTTCTAATATCCTCATTGACAAGCTGATGAAGTACAAGCTAGATAAGTGGACAGTGAGGTGGACTGAAAACTGGCTAATTTCTTGAGCTGATGAGTTGTGACCAGTGGGGTGAAGCCCAGCAGAAATTCAGGCACTGGGATTGACACTGAGACAAATACTGTTTAGCGTCTTCGTTAATGACCTGAATGATGGGACAGCGTAACCTCAAGAAGTTTGCAAATGACACGGAACTGGGAGGAGTGGCTGATGCATCTGAGTTGTGCTGCAATTCAGATAACCTGGAGAAATGGGCTGACAGGAAACTCATGAAGCTTGACAAAGGCAGATTCAAAGGTCTTGAGCCTGGAAGAGGTCCCATGCATCAGCACATGCTGGGAGCTGACTGGTCAGAAAATGGCTTTGCAGAAACAGACCTGTGTTTTGTGGCAAACAGCAAGATAGACATGACTCAGCAAGGCACACTTGTGGCAAAGTCAGTCAACAATCTCCTGGGCTGCACAAGGGAAAGCAGCATCAGTAGACGGGAAGGTGATTGGTCCCCTCTCCTCTGCACTTGTGAGACACGTTTGGAGTACCAAGTATGGTTCTGAGCTTGCCTCAGAGGCAAGAGGTGTGAACGTGCTGGGGGTGAGTCCAGCAAGGGGTCTTAGAGGTGCATTGAGGACTTGCTTGGGGCATTTGACGTCTGAGGAGAGTCTGAGAGTGCTGGGACTGGTCAGTCTACAGAAGAGGACACTAGGGCTATCTGATTAATGTCTATATATCCCTGATGGAGTGGAGTAAAGAAGATAGAGATAGATTCCTCTCAGAGGTGCCTACCAACAGTATAAGAGGCAATGGTCACAAACTGAAAGACAAGAAGTGTTTAAATGTAAGAAAAACAATTTTTTAACTTAAGGGTGATTGAACACTAGTGCAAGTTGCCCAGAGAGACTGTGGAGTCACCATCCCTGTAGCTATAAAAACCTCAACTAGACACAGCCCTGAGCAACCTGTTGTAGCTGACCCTGCTTGAGCAGCAGGGGTTGGACTGGATTTCCCTCCACCAAGATTCTGTGACTGCTGAGATGAGCAGCAGGAAAATGCTACTAGACTACCTTTCTCCAAGGAAGAAAACAAAACAAAAAAAAAAAGCTGAGGGATTTTGTGCTGTGGAAGGCACTAGATGTGGGACTATTAAGAAACAGAGACTCTTGTTTGATGGGAGAATTTGCTTTAAAAGGTATCTTTTCATCCTAAAACATGTCTTGCTTTTTTGTACTTGCTGTAGGCTTTTCCTGCCACATTAGTAAAGCAGAGCCCACAGATCTTCCTTGGACCAACAGCTCAGAGAGCTTCATGTGTTGGGTAGAAAGGGGATGCATAAAATATAAGTGTGAAGCATGCTAATACATCCTGCCACTTTTTTCAAGGGTAATTTTTTTGTTTGAATTGGAATAGGCTGTAAATGGGAGAGGCTAATGGTCTGTGTCCAGGGAATGTATGCAAAAGACTGAGGATACCTGAAAATGGGGCCTGGGGTGTTTATTGTCAGTGGGCACCAGCAGGCCTGACTGCCCCTGCCCAGCCCCCCAGAGCCATGAGTCCCTGCCTCAGTGACACTGCAGCTGCACTGCAGCAGAGCTCCTCTCCAGCTCCAGCTTCCCACAGCCCTGCCCAGCTCAGCCCCATGACCTGCACCAGCCACAGCCGCCTGAACCTGGCTGGGGTGGTGGGACAGTCCCTGGGGGACAGACCCTGCCCTGAGAGACCCCACGGGCATCAGCCACCTCCTAGGGCCCTGGTTATTGTTCCAACAGCTTTCTAGAGATATTCTGAGGCTGTTTGTTAGTGTTGTGTTCATTTAAAGTTAATGCCTCCCCAGGGTTTCTCTGTGACCCGGGTCTTGGCCAGAGCTCTGGCAGGCAGGCTAATACCAAGCACCCTTTGTCACAGCAGAGTCCTTGGGTGAAAACTTCTAAACTTTACCTATGTTTCATTGACTTTGAAAGACACTGTGCTGGAATCAAATTAGCAAATGTAATGTGGGTACCTGGAGAACTCTGTTCCTTTTATTTCTGTGTCAGAGCCTTGCTATTAAAATAGCATAATAGATGTGCACTAGGTAGTGCATTAGGAAAAAAAACAATGGGTAACTAACTTCTGAAAGGCTATAGATAGTGCATTAAATGGTGACTTTTTTTCTCGCTAACTTGGGTATCTTGTCATATGTTAATTAAATGCCTGGAAAAATCTTTAGGAGATAATAAGAAGATAATAGTGCATAGACTTTAATGTAAATTGGAAGCATTACGCTGTATATCTTCTTCTGTCTTACTTTTAAAGCTCAGTAAGAATTCTTAGCTCAAACAATTTATCTTAATGTACTAAAAAGTAAGACAATTTAAAAGTAAATTAGAGAGTTGAAGAGCAAGCTTTCTGAATTCCAGTGATTTAGTCTGTCTTCATTGTTTGAACTCCCCATTTCCCACTTGTTTATGTATCATTTCAGAGTTTATATAAAGGCAATCCTTGTCCTAGCTCATCTTGTCCCACTGGGAAAAATCACATCTCTCATGTTTTTCTTTGTTTCTCTTTTATGCCCCTTTTTCCTTCCCTTTTGGAAGTCTGCTTCCTTTGGTTTTGATCGTGAGTGTAAAACCATAGTCTATGTGCATTCATGCAAAGGCGTTGGAAGGATGTCTGCCATGGCCATAATGAACTGAATTCTGCTATCCTTGGCAAGAAGATGAGAGAGGGACACAGCTTCTGATTATCCTCCTGGCTGTGCTGGCTGGAGTTTGTCATTGTAAAGGCTGATACTTGCATTCCAGCAAGGCTTGATCCTGTGAACCACACAAAGGATGCTGACCATTCATCTTTGTCCTCCTCAACACTAATTGAAGAGAGTGTGCTTTGCTCTGAGGGAGAACACTGGGCAAAGCTCTGCTGCCCCATCACTATTGTCTTATCTTCTAAGACTGGATATTTGTTTACGTCAGATCTAGATAATAAAAAGATGTTTGGAGTGCATGCACAGTCTGGCCAATCTATTCATCGCATAAGTTACTGAACACCCTGATGCTTCTTGCCATTTTAACATCTTGTGCGGTCCTCTGAAATTCTTCAGCAGAAGAATACATTTTTCAAAACAGAGGGGAAATAGGAGATTCTTTTACTTGATTTCTGATGGCACTTCTGTTCTTTCTTTCCCTTTTTTTCTTCTTCCTTTATTCCTGGAAAGGGAGACTTGACACTCTCTTCCCAGATGTTCAAAGCATTAAGTTTAGAAGGCAGTCCTGGCTTTCCATTCTAGCTGCAGGTGTCCTCAGCTGGAAGGGACCCTGCTAGTGACCTCCAGGATGCTTCCTTATAGGTTGTGATTCATGCAGTGTATGGAAATGGCCCACCTGAAATCCCAAACAATTTCCATGGCAGTTCAAAGTGCTGGCATTTACTGTATCAAAAGTAAAAATTTATTTTAATGATGTCCAGGGAGTGTTGTAACTTGGATCACAAAACAGGGATCCTCTTTTTCCCGCTTTCTAGGACAGTTACTTTCTGCAACAGTTCCTATCTGAAAAATGTTTGCTGCTTTTGCCTGGTTTTGGCATGTAAATGAAACAAAATTGAAATTGATGCTCTCTACAATTTGGAAGATAGTGTTCACTGGAGCCACTTTATTCTGTACAGCAGCAGTGGTGGCTGAAGCCAAAGAAAGACTTAAATTTTACCAGATTTTCTCATTTATCTTCAAATCTCTCCAGAGATGCTGGTGCTTGTCTGAGACTTTGGGATTGTGGCTTAAAGGTATGTGCAGCTCAGGAAGGGAGGCTTGTACTACTTAAAGATTTGTGAGAAACCCATACAATTTGCAAGTAATTATGACTTGTATGTTCCCTTTGCAGTCAAGGTGTTACACTGGTGGAAACACCAGCTTTGGCAAAAGAGTTCCCTTTTCTGCACCATTATCAATGGTTTTGGTGGCACTCTACACCAAGCAGGGGCTCTGTGTAGGAAGTTAAAAGTGCAAGTCACATCTGTTTTTCAGAAAACTGTACTTTAGGAACTAAGAATTCTTCATTTTGATATGCAGAGATTTTTCTCTCATTTTAAAAATATCTAACCATTAAAATAGGAAATTAGTGTTTTCTGAAATTACATGACATTCATTTTTTCCTTTCCAGCTTGGTCATCAGCCAAACTGTGATATTAAGACAGCCTGAGCTCCTCCAGTGCTCAAATACCTGGCAACTCAGCTTGCCAGTCTCCAGTTAAGGACAGCTTTGTGTGCAAGAGTATCTGTTTTCCTAAAAAAAAAAAGTCACTGAGAGTATATATTTATTCTTCCCATAAAATTAATGTGAGTTTTGAACTGTGAGTTCGTTATGAGTTTCATTGTTTTCAGCCAGATAGCTTTGTGTTAGAAATTGTAGCAGACAGAAAGGTGGGTGAGAGTGACAGCACCCCAATCTGTATTTCTCTTTTGGATCTTCTGTGCTGTTTTTACCTCACTGATAGATAACAAAATTATAGCTGAGATTATATAGCTATGTAGCATTGTTTCTTAAAAACAATGGACATAAAAAGGGCAAAGTTAAATTTCACAATTTCAATTTTCAGAAAATTCTGTTTCTACCTGGATAAATGTAGCTATTTAAGTTCTTAATTTATGGGAACCACATGAAAGGTCAAGTCATTGCAGCACAGGTCTTTGGAGTACTAAGGTCCCATAGTAAAGATATGTGGAAATGCTAAAAAAAAAAAGCCGGAAACAGAACTCCCCAAATTACCCATCGAGTTGTCACGATTATGTGATACTTTATCTGAGTTACAATGTGTTCAGACCCTCAACCCATCTACTGTGTTACAGTTAATAAGCAGCACTGGCATTTATACAGAGGAAAAAAAAAAGTAGCGCTAGGAGCAAGCGTGACTTCTGGGACAATAACTGATTTGTGAAGAGGTGTTGTCCATCTGGTTTTTTTGTGATTCTGCAATCTATACTAAGGCAAATTCTATATCCTGTCCTGGAGAGATGAACACCCAGGTTCTCCATATATCTCTTTAGAAGATATGGACACCTGGGATATAGACATTCACAGTGGATTCTAATGGTTTAAGGAATTTAAGCAAGTACATTATCTGTGAAAAATCTACAGGCAATTCACCTGTAGAATGGGAGCAGCTGCAAAAACAAAACAAAACAAAACCAAACCAAAACAAAAAAAAAACAACAAAAAACAAAACAAAAAAAACCAAACAAACAAACAAAAAAAAAAACACAAAAAAACCCAGATGACTTCTGCTTGGTGCCAGTAAATTTCTGGTTTGAGTAACAGGTTGATCCCAAGCAGTATTGAGAAGAGTTTTGCAACATATTCTTTTTACAAATTATGTTTAATGGATGCAAAGAGTTTTATGGGTTGTCTTCTGTCACAAGGGACATGATTTTTATATCTATTTTTAGAAATGTACATACAGCTCTGCCTTGAAGCTATTGCAGAGTATGAGTTTTCTTTCATTCCTGCTAATAGGAGGGACTTCAAAATCAATTGAAACATCTTTTTTAACTTTCAAATTTGTAGCATCACATCAACAAGTATACTTAACCATTACTCACATTGCATGTATTCATAGGAGCAGCTTTAAATTACAGAACCAGCAGAAAGAACTTCAGACTTATGAAATATTTGAGTATTGTATTGTATATAAGAGAGAGCATTAGTTGGTTTATGCTGACAGTGTCTAGGGGCAGCCCCATATGGGATCAGGATGGTGTTGTGCTGGTGGTTTTGGAACTGTGAAAGTCTATACCATTCTATAACTGTGTTATGTGTTTTTATACTGTTTGAAAAATATGGAGCTAAAAAAAGATCAACCGTTCCCTGAATATTCAAAGCATCCCTTTCAAATAAGGTATATTCACATCATTGTATTTCCCATCCTTTGAGCGTTTTACTGCTTCCTTAGAATGGAATCCATCTGTGGAGCTATGTTAAATCAGCTTTTTATAGGTGGCTGATACCCAAAATGCATAGGTAGAAATGGCAGCAAAGTCCAAGCAGACGATGGATGACATCAATTGACATATTGCCTTATAACAAAAGATGGGAGCTGAAGCCGGCTAGTTGGGAAAAGTATTGTTTCATCAGAGTTTGCTAGGTATTTCCTTTCCTTCTCCCCTTTGTCCTCTTTCTTTTTGGAAATAAGTTTTCATTTTCTGAAGTGGGAGAATTGACAGAGTATTTCACCTTTCTGCCTTTCACTCTGATTTAGCAGATACCTTACATGTACTGTATCCCACAAATGTCATGTACAAATAAATGTATTAGCTCTATTTAGTCATGATATCCTAAATGAGGTTTGTTAACTCATGTAGCAGTGAATTCAGCACAGGGTTTTACCTGCCCAGTTTTAGCTCTTTCCAAAAGTAGTATGAGTATGTACAAACACCTTAATGAACCTTGGGCTGAAAAGTGCAGCACCTTCTTTAACCAAGAGTACCATTTGCGTCAGCATGGAAATTGGAGCCTAACAATGTTCATTTTGCTATTTCCTTCTGGTTTTAACCATTCCATTTGCACAAAATCCCATTCAGACTTCTTAACAGTGGTGTGAATTTCTCCAGAGGGAAAACAGGAATTATATTATGGCCACTTGTGTAGTACTTTGGTTGGTTTTGCTTCCTGGACTCTTCTCCCTTACTTGGGAATTGGTCAACTGTATATTCTCTTCTGAAATTGCATTAAGAAATTACTTTTCTAAGACAAAGTGATTTGGCATACTACAGAAGTTTCTGCAGAAGTATAACTAGATATGGCAGTTAATACAGTTTCTTTTGACGTTACTTTGCTACTACAGTTGTTGTAGGAAGGTTTGTTCCTTTTCTGACTTTTTATTAGCATTTAAACAAGTACCCCCAAAGGACTGGTTACCCCAAAAGCAAAGATAGTTCAGGTTAAGAAATGCTTTTTCTAAAGAAGTTTTACTTCTGCTGTGGCTCTTTACTTGGGTAGTAGTTCCTGTATGTTAACCTATTGTCTGAGCTGAAAGGAACACCAGGTGCTGCTGGACACAAGACAAAATGCCCTTCTCGTGGAGCTGATGGTCCTCAAAGAGTTGGTGACCTGCTGGCAAGGTGATCCAAGCTTTCAGATCGTGCTCCAAAACTACGCACTTGCTCTTTCTTCCTCAGCTGCTGAATTCTTTGCTACTTTCAGTCTCATCTGGCAAGGGACAGGGCCACACAAACATTTCATTTAGTGGTCATGACCTTCGCCAACCATTATTTTGAGAGTGAAAATGTATTTAAGGGATAGCCATAGTCTAATGGCAGAGCTGAGGAGTGTTGGCCCCACAGAGGGATGAAATCTGCCCAGATGGTATGAGACATCGAGGTTCTGTGTAAGGTAGGGGAACAAGATGTGAGTTTTGGGGAGAGAAAGAAAGATCAGCATATCTAAGAACTGAGCAGATTCTGCCACTTCGACTGTCACTTTAGCCACGTTCAGACACTGCTGCATCAATTGCTAATCATGTCATCTTTGGACGTATTTCAGATCATAGTGATAGAAATCAAATGTGGAGCTATACTGAAACCACCAGCTGAGATTCTGGTTTAGTGGGGAATCAGTACAAGGCTCACATTCTGAAGTACCACATTTAAAACACCAGCCAGGCAGATCCTCTGGCTCTGGGAGAGTGAAATATGAGTGAACCTGAGTGCTGTAATTTTTTTCTTTCTGCAGGCTGCTCATCTTTTATTGCATCACCACTGCAGTGATGACTGCATAAATATTCTTCATGCTTTATTATAATTTACTTCATTGCCCAAGAGGAGAGTTTTATTGAAAAACTTGAAAAAATAATTTAGGTATCTGTAGAACACAGAAAATGGGCATACAGGTAAGGTGGAGAAATCATTCACTGAATATTTATCTGTGCATCTCTGAGCAGTTTAAAAGCTGAAAGGATGAGGAAGACAGTCTGTGGTTTGTGGGTTTTGGGGGTTTTTTGGGAAGGTTTGTTTTTTTTTCTTTGGTTGTTGTTTCAGGGTTTTTTTGGTGGGTTTTTTTTTTGTTTGTTTTTGGGTTTTTTTGGTTTTTGTTCTGTTTTTTGTTTTTGTTTTTTGGCTGGTTTGGTTTTTGTGGAAATATGCCTTTTGGATATATCTCCACAAGAGTTTTAGAGATCTCTTATTTTGATTTGTCTGTGTTATTTCATATTTGAACAGGACAACTATTGCACTCCTTTCTATAGGTCCCTTTGGAATTAGGAGAGGTTTCACAGTTAGAGGCTATGTAGCTCGCTTAAATGAATACTGAAAAAACCCAAACAACTGCCTCTAAGGTGAAACTCAATAAAATCTGTAGGACTTCTCTTGTTTACTTCAATGGTCTGTGGACTGGAAACATGGTGAAGATACACAACACGGTGAAGAAAAGCCTCAGAGGAGTCCTGTGGTCTTTATGGCATGTCCTACCATGCTAGGGATGAAAGACAAAGGCTTCTCATTTGCATGCACTAATTTGCTAGCAAAATAGAAGCTCTGCATCTGTTTAGCATATTTAATGGCAATCTACCTGGAAATCTGTTAGGGGGCATGTCCCACTGTTTGTTGGGAAAACATATATTAAATGCCTCTGTTATTTATTAGTTACTATGTCTTTTACCGTGCTGGGTGACTACAGTAGAGCATAGCTCTATTGCCTTCCTATCTGCCAGCTGAAAATATTGCAGAGCAAACTCTTGGAGGCCCTCCTAAGGCTTTGTAACCCTCCTTTATATCAGGAGTTGGTTAAGCAGAACTTTCTCTTAACACCTTTCATCATGAACCCTCATTATGAGATTCACCTGATCCTTTTTTTTTTTCTCCCCAGTGCTGCTCTCAGCTGGAAAGGAAAGGATAAGCCTTAGA
The DNA here is from genome assembly GCA_036630365.1 of Acanthiza pusilla. NCBI lineage: Eukaryota > Metazoa > Chordata > Aves > Passeriformes > Acanthizidae > Acanthiza > Acanthiza pusilla. The sequence goes on along the minus strand of JAXCHO010000023.1, from coordinate 4,513,432 downwards.
TCTCTATATCCCTTGAAAGGGGGGAGTTGAGAATGGAGAGGAATCAAGTGGATGAGAGTAAGGAGGGGAGAGATCTACAAAATGTAGTACCTCTTTTATTGCTGTGATTGAGAAACTTCTCTGGAATGTTGCCCACGCAGGCATAATCAATCTGCGCTCTGAGGCACAAACCGAACTCTACAGTTGACCTGATTAATTCCACTTTTATTTTATTTTTCTATCTGGAGGTACAGACTGAGAAACAAAACTAAAATATGTGAGGAAAGCTAATACAAAAACTTCCTTTTTCTTTGCATTTTCCATATTGATGCCTATTTTGTCTTGTTTGCTAGCATAACAGTCCTGTCACTTGCATCCTTTGCTCGCTTATTATTTGCTGATAAGCTAAATTGCATCTCTTTCAGTGATGCTCTTGCTGAGCCTCATTAGTTCACAGCCTAGCCTGTGCATCACATACCCTACGATCAGCTGACAAGACAATGGTGCCCATTCTCTACCTCCACTGTTGTGTTTCTGCGTGCCGACTGTGTGCTCTCCTCCCTGCCTTCCTGTGGGCACAGCACCAGGAAGAAAAACTTGCCAAGATGCTCAGCATAAACTCTTTGTTCTTCACTTCCACTGAAGAACTGAACTGTTCTTCAGTTTAAACTGAGGTTGGCTTTGCTGCTGGCTGTCATCATTAGCAGCTGTGTCCCGCTGTGAAAGTCCAGTGTGTGCATGCACGCACTTGGCTGCTGAGAAATTATGGAGCATGGGTAGGCCCATTAGAAGTCACCTGGAGATTCTTATCTGAGGGAGAGAACTGTGTACTAGCCCTGTGTAGCAGCAATACGTACCAGGCATAGAATCCAGTGACACTTAAGCTTAGTTTCTTAAGGAAGCTGCGCTGCTGTGTGTCCAGATCTCCTCCCTCTGCCCTTTCCTTTTCCCTCTTCTCTCTCTGACTTTCAAACTCTCAGGCTATATTTAGCCAAAGTTTGAAAAGGGATAGAAGTTTAAAATAGAGTCTGTTTCATTACTTTCCATTGCAATGCTGATGGAAGATAAAAACCCAAATCAGTTCCCAAAGAAAAAGAAAAAACAAACAATTGGGCAAACTTCAACTGTGTGATACTGTATTTGAGAGCATCCAGGTGGTCAGTCCTCCCATGTTCAGACCAGTCAGTAAACAAATACCTAAGTCCAGAGTAACTGCAACACATGTCATCTCTCATACGCAAGACATTAGGGGGTTTGATGTTATTGTGCGAGTGAGAAAGGTTTAAAAGATGAAGAAAATTGATTGACCAAAAAGTAATCCTCCCTAGTTCATGGGATAAGTTTTGCAGCTGGATATGAGGAGAAGATCTTATCCTCTAGGGGAGAAGATCTTATCCTCTACAGGCAATTGCTGTATATTACCAAATATAATTTGAGTATGCAGCTGGAGTAATGTAGCTTATCTGCTTTTGTCTTCATGGTATGGAACCTCTCTGGATATTATTTATTTCATGTTCTTCTGCCAGAGCAGGAGCAGCTAACTTGCAAGCTCTTTGGTTGTAACACTTTGCCAATGGAATTCTGTGGGAAGCATTTTCTATATTTCATGTATAAGAGTAGAAAGAGCAGATCAGGCAATTTCATATCTTGGTTCATAGCCCATGCTACAGCTTTGCTGTGTTCCAGTGCAACTAATAACAGATTGTCTTGGTGTTTTACTTTTTGTTTTGGTTAATAAATGTGTGATTAAGAAAATGTACGGTATACTGCTTCTTCCAGACTCTTCCTGGAACAGATTTAGTTTGAAGTGTTACAGAAACAACTTGTGTCCAAACACAGCCAGAATGACAGTGGACATGGAAAATCTCATGAGCTTTGGCAGTCAGGTAATGCCACAGCAAGTCACATATGTGGTTTACATGTTAGACAATTGTATACTTTCAGTTGCTAGCAATTTTTGTTATTTTGGAAAAAAATCTCTTGTGTATTTTCATCATTTTAACCAATGAAAAAAGATGGTAATATATGATTTTGTCTGCAAACAAAACTATTCAGAAGACACATTGTCAGTTTTGCGTGCCAGGTTAACAAAAATCTTTGCTTTTAGCAGTAAATATCATTTAACAACATTATCAAGTTTAATCAATTCTAGTTACTCTCCAGCATTTATAATGCTTTTACTTTATATTATACCTGAAATATCTGATTACAGCTTATTATATCTTATTAAATTCTGTAATACAATAAGCATTGCATGCTTATTTTGAACAGTGACACAAATATTTGCTGTCAGTGTGTTCCTGCGGTATCCTGTTTTCCATGCTTCCTGCAGTCCTCATCATCAGTGTCAGAGGCAGTATTCAGACCTGGGAAGGTTCACAGGGGAAAGGATTAAATTACCCGTGAGCTGCAGAAGGCACAGCAAAGAGTTCCTGACCACCAATCAGCATTGTGCTGCTCCACACAGTGCTAGGACTTCATAGAGGACACACGGTAAGCCACAGAAATCCAGATTAGATGTGAAAGGTCAAATAAACCATCTGTGTTATTAAAGCATGAGTTTAAGCTTAAATGGAGGGGTTTTGCCAATAGTATCATTAAAGCCTTTAAGCAAGCAGAAATTGAGAGAGAATGATAAGCTGTTACAGAGATGGTGCACTGTGTCTGTAATTTCAGCCTGCGGGTTGCTCACAGAGTGCATGGGGTTGTGTTGTTTCGTGTTTGCTGCTACCAGTGGAGCAACTGGTGCAGGGAAGTTCCCTTTCATGTCCTGTTCCTCATTTGGCATTAGAATATCTGGAAAGACTTCCTTCACAGACTTGTGTGAACAAGCCTGGTTGTAACAATGCAGGATTAGGGAGGAAAATGTTTGAGAATGGCAAAGGGCATGCTGAGATTGATGGCAACCTTCTTGTTTAGTAGCCAGGTAGGCACTGGAAGCAGTCCTCTTGCTGGAGAGGGTGTGTGCCCCAGTTGATGTGAGATACTTGAAAGTTCAGTCCAGGGTAAGACCTCCCACCTTTCATGTGAGCTTCATGTGCTGTCCTGGGTATGCCCAGCTGGAATAGAAAGGCAGGGGCTGCTGAGGAGAGCCCCGTGGCTTTGACAGAAGCTACAAAACTCTGATCTGACCCAGCATCTTTGTTTTCCATGGACTGTCCAAGAAATAATGACTAATTGTTGATTGATGCTCGTTCATCGTTTCCTTTCAGATGTTTTGAGGTTAAACATAATGCTGTGATTTGAAATTCATGCAGGAACCAGAAGCCTTGTTGCCATACAATCCTTCTTTTGGCTTCTTAGCTGCAAACAGGCCCTGCTGCCAACTGTTTCTACCAGATCGAGCTTTCCCCAGTTTTCCTTTCAAGTGTAAATTGCATACTGGTCAAATCAGGTGAAACACACACTCCTTTCCTCCTTTCTTGTGTTCTAGTCTTTCAGCTTAACTCACTACTGCTTGGCAAGAGGTCTGGGCCACAGATTATTGCACTCTTTAGATTGCAGTGCTGGAATTGTGAAAATTACTGTATGATTGACAGTCATGAAAATGAATCCCACAGCACTAAAGCAAAATCCCTCCACTTTCCTTGGCAGCCAAGTATTGATTTCAGCTATGCTTTTCTTAAAAGATACAGAATTTCTTAGGGATGCAGAAGCTGATCATGATCATTCCTGAAAGCAGTGTCTGCGTATATTCTCCTGAGTCACAGGTACAGCTTTCTCGCAGAGCTGCAGAGAGGGACAACATTGCTACTCTCTTCGTGCAACGTCTGCTGGCACTGTGGCATTTTTTTGGGGTAAATGTTATTCATGCCGAGTATAAAGCATATAGAGTATAATCTCTTAACATGCTGTAATAGTGATGTTTTCAGATTTGAAATATTAAGTGATCAGAGTTCACTGCTGTGAAATTCCTTAATTAAAAACAAATCTGCTGTGTTTATAAAATGTCTAAATTTGCTGTTATGGTTAGAAGAACACACAAGAGAAGGCTTTGTTGAAATGTAAACACTTTGTGAATTATTACTGCAGTGCGCTGTCTGAATGCTCTCATCTAATGACACAGTGCTCAACATTCAAGTGAATATAATTGTAGCAAAGGCTATTAGGCTCAGATTCAGTGTTTAGGCTCCTAACTTTCCACTGAAACAGTTTATTGAATCCAGATCCTTTGTTAACTCTTGCCTTTTTTTTTTTTCCAATTTTTTTTTAAATTTCTGTGAGCTTTTCTCTTTTTTTAGGGTGGTTTCTTACAGTGATGAAAACTGGTAACTTACTCTTTTGGATGTCATTGTGCAAGATTCATTTGCTAAGATTCATGCACCTTTGTAAATGAGATCTTCAGGACTATATTTTTCTTTAACACCCTGAGAAGAAATGGCTCCATCAGAGCAGTGGGAAGGTTGTGAGAATTGGAGGAAAATGGCTCCTCCAAAACAATAAATAAAAGGACCTTGCTTATTTAAGTCAGAATATGAGTTTAAACTAGCTTTATCACTTGCCTGCCAGTGCAAAGCAGAGAGGAGCTGTTGTAGCAGGTTCGGGGTGCAGGCAGGGCAGAAGAGACTGTTTGGGAGGTCATAGACACAGATGCCACTGGCCTCCTCCAAAAGCCCTCTTACTGTTATTCAGGTTTGGATACTCCAAATGATAGGGGGTAGGCTTCTCTGGTATCCCTATCAGTCGTAGGTGCTGAGGTGAGCTGTTCTTCCAAAATGAGAGCTCCTGAGCAATGGCAATGCAGCAGTGTAGACACTGGAGTGGTAATGGTGGTTGAGGACTGTGATCACTAAAATCCTTGCAAACTACCTTCAGTCTCACCAAAGTGAACAACTCCACATCAGACTATCTTTAGAATGAACTGTAGAAACTCTGGATGGATTTCAGAAGGAGAGTAAGCTCAGCTTTCTATTCAGAATTTGCCTGTTGAAATTTGTAATTCAGTCACCTCTGGCAAAGATTTAGTGCTCGTGGGCATAACAGTGTTAATGTTATGCCCAGAAATTTGATTTTGGTTGGGATTTTGAAGAATTTACTACAGCCATGGTAACAGGAAATGTGAACCAGCCATCTGAAAACCATGCTGATGGGAGCCTCTGTATTTTAGCATAGGCTGAAGAGTGTATCCTCAGCTTTTGGACTCAGGGGATTTGGCCCATAAATGATTTGTTTTTCTGAAGTTACCCATTGTACTTTTTTGCTGATTTGAACTACTGAAAACACAAAGTCATGCCACATCCAGAGTCTTTCTCAGTTTTGGAAACTGCTGCGTCCATAGAGATCTTGCTGAAATGATCCCCAAAGCTAAAATCTTGCTTGTAAAGTGTGCAAATGATCTTAAAATGAGACCATGATCTCTACCAAGTATTATTCTGAGAACAGTACACTGAGGCAGGGTTGGGGAGGTACTTTACGCCGCTGAAGTGAGGTGGGGGGAGGATGCTGTGGTAGCCCCGAGCCGCGGCCTTTCGGGACTCCAGTATCCAGCGCTGAACACCAGAGGGCACAAACTCTCTAACAGTCGCCTCTTCTCTCCCGGCTCCGTAAAGGCCAACATTTAAACAAGTCCGAATAAAAGCAGGCTTAGAAAAGCAAACACGAAACTTTACTGGAAAACCAAAGGCAAAGCAAACGTGGTAGCAGCTTCAGAGCGCAGATCAAAGCCTCCCGCGTGGGATGTGTGCAGCTGGGTTATGACAACTTGTGTCAAGGACACCTGTATGATACACATGTGTACAGGCTCATTTTTAAATCCAAGGAAATGTCTTAACAGTGTGTTGCTGCCATGTATATATGAGAATTGTTTTATATATGAATGAAAACATACATGGGTTAAGTAGGTCATTCTGAACTGGTGACAGCCAAAATTACTATACAGAATGCATTTCTTTTTCTGTAGGCTGTGTTTAGTTGAAAGATCATTTAAGAAACAAGATAGGACAATTTGGAACTATTTACCTACCTGCTTGCCTGGTTCTCTTTATGTGTCAGACTGGGCACTTCTGTTGTCATGGACTCAGCTGAACAGCATCAAAGGAAAATTCATTGGTACTAAGTCCAAAGGCTTTTCTAAGCCATACATAAAATTATTGCCATGCTAGTGTCTCCTAGCTAAGAGTACAAGTGAGAATTTGTAAGTAGATGCATGTAAGTTTTCAACAGATTTTTAAAGTGAATCAGTAGTCAGACTCTGGTTTTGGAGCCAGTAGCTTGGGACCTTCCAGGCCTCAAAACGAGTATTATCTGTCCCTTTGTCAAGCTTCTGTTGTAGGAGTATATAATACTCCTCTTTTGAGCTGTGTGATGCTGTCAGCTTCACAATGTTAGAATTAAATCTGAAAGGAATAGACTTAAGAGCTGACTGCAATTTATCATGTGATACAATCTCAGTGTATTTTATTTTAAATTTGAGTCTAAAATGGGTGAATAAAGCTGTAATCATCCTGTCAGTACATGTAACTACTTTCAAAATTAGATACTGATCAGTCTAACTGACTAAAATTTGGTTGTAATTTCAGTAATGCCATTAAACTTCTAATTATTAGCAAGCGAGGCTGGTCCAGTGGTCTCAAAGTACACCTATAATTTGGGAGACCCAGATTTAGTCCCTAGGTGTGCCACTGGTTTCCGGTTGGACGCTAATCTCTTGGTGCTTTAGGTCAAAGGCCCTCAGGGAGAGAATCAACTCTCTCAGGAACCTGGGCAGAATTCAGAATACCCAAACATATCCTAATAGTGTTACTGAGGGTTCTAATGCTCTGGTGTGGTGCTCTGAAAAAGAGGTGAAGCCCATCTCAGCAGATTAATTTGGGTGGGAGGGAAATCCTTCCCTTGGTTTTTGTGTGGCATTGGCCAGGTGTGTAAGAGTGTGTGTCAGTGGGGAAAATCTGAACAGTTCTGCCCACATGAGAACCTTCACCTGGACATTTGGTGAGGCCAATGTGTGGGGTTGCATCCTCCTGCATCAGACAGTGCCTTCATTTACATCATCCATAACTGGTTGCTGGAGCTGAATTTTTTCCTTTTATCTTTTTCCTGGAAAACTCTTCCATTTAGGATGCACTAGGCCAGAGGTTGCATGTCAGCCTCTGGGGCAGATGTGATTAGCTCAGGGTATCATGGCAGGCTGCTGACAGATCACAGCAGACTGCAAAATGGAAATGGAGCTGCCTGGAGCTGCTCAGCTCTCAACCAAAATGATAAAAAGGTGTGTTTGCCTCTATGGCACATGGTAGCCATAGCTGAGCACTTCTGTCTTATGCTCTTGGTCTTTTCTTTGCCCGGGGCAGCCCAAATCAGCAACTGTGGAAGAATATTCCCACTTTGGGAAAGCTCCTGCTCTCCCTACAGGATATAATGGCACAGTAGTGGTAGCAACAGGGCTTCAGGCCAGATCTTTTGGATGGGAGGCAAGGAGGCATCTGGGGATCTTGCCTGGCAGTGCTGACCAGCCAGAAGACCTTTCACTCAGCAGGAACACAATGTTATCCCTGGGGAGGAGCTCCCCAACAGAAGTGTCCTTTCAAGTTGGCTCTGAACCAAAACTGTCAGTCCCAGGTGGCAGGAGTGGCAGGTGCATGCTGTGAGTGACAGGGACACTCAGAAATGCCTTCAGGGCTCCCTTGGTGTTAGCACCCATCTTATTCTGGTTAATATATTTCCATTGGGGGGTCTGAGCTTCATTGCGCTCATCATTGCTGAGGCTTCCTCTAGTCCCTTGGTGCTCCCAGTCCAATCTTTTGCATTTTTTGTAACAACATAGTAAATCTGGTGATTAGCCACATTTTCCATCTCTTTTTGAAGCCTCAGAACAGGATGATTTGGACAACGCAAGCGGAGACTGGAGAATGTTGATACAGCTGCAAAGAGTTATTTGCACTATGCCTGCCTCCAGCCTATGCAAATAGCAGAAGTGATTCCTCACTTCATATGACCTGAGTTCAGGTGTGCATTCACCTGTGCATTTATGGAACATAAACAGACTCTGCAGCAGAAAGGAAAATCTATAAAGGTACACAGAAGTACCTGCTCTATTCCTGAGGCTGAAAAGACACTGAGGAGAGCAGAGCATATGAGCAAGCTGAAGAAATGGCCTCTTTTATAAATCTGCTCCATTACCCTCTGTTACTGAAGGTTCTCTCTGAGATCTTAATTAATCCAAGCAGAGATGTGTGTCTGTGATGTGAGTTAGGATTAGAAATCAGCTCTAAAAACAAAGCAGCCTATGTAAAATTGATGAATGCTGGTTTATAAAAAAATTCAGTGAATGAGTGTAATGTGACATTCCTTGAAATAATTGGACAACACAGTGTTTGTCAGAGGAGGTACGAAACAGTCAGCTTTCTCGGCTGCAAGTGCACATGGCCAGGTCATATTGAGCTTTTTGTCCACAGATACCACCAAGTCTTTCTCTCCAGGGCTAGTCTTGATCCATTCTCCTTCCAGCCTGTACCTGTGCTTGGGATTACCCCGACCCAGATACAGGACTGTTCACTTGCCCTTGTTGAACTTCATGAGGTTTTCCCCACATATCAAACCTGTCAAGTTCCCTCTGGATTGCATCCCTTTCCTCCAGCCTGTTGACGACACCACACGCCACCCCACACCACTTACTGTGATCTAAAAACTTTCTGAAGGTGTGCTCAATCCCTACTGTCCATGTTGCCAACAGAGATGCTAAACAGTGCCAGCTCCTGAGGAATGCCACTCATCACTGGTCTCCACTTGGGCATTGAGCTGTTGACCACAACTCCATGAGTGCAATCCAGCTAATTTAGTATCCACTAAGTGTTCAGTCCATCAGATCCATGACTCTTCAGTTTGGAGACAAGGATATTTTGCAGGACATTGTCAAATGCTTTGCACAAGTCCAGGTAGTTCACGTCTCTTGCCCTTCCCTTGTCCACCACTGCTGTAACCTCATCTTAGAAGGCCACCAGTTTTGTCAGGCATGGCTTGACCTTAGTGAAGCCATGGTAGTGGTCACCAATCACCTCATTATTTCTCATGTACCCTAGTATATCACATTTCAGGAGGATCTGCTCCATGATCTTGTCAGGCACTGAACTGAGGTTAGGGTGGGGATAGAAAGTTTGTAAATGTTATGTTTAGGCTTTCAATGCTGCTCCTTCTAAGCACTTTAAAAATTGGATACCTGCCATTTCATACTTGTTGGTTTAAGGAAACCCACAAGAGATTTATTTTGTATGGTGTTCCAAAACCCGAGCTGTCTCTAGTTCTCTGACCTTTTTCCTCGTTTGTTGGTAGGGACCTTCATCCAGCTAAAGCAACGACTACAAAACACTTGAGGCAGACACTTGATTTCATATACATTCTTCATAGATGCATGTTAACAGGAATAGTGATGGTGGTACTCTAACCAAGAGTAGTGTCATTTCCTAAAAAACTTAAACATGTAATGAAAGAAAGGATTACAGGTAGTGGTCTTTCAAAATCAGATGTTGTTTTTTTCATAATGTGCCTGTGATCTGGGAGAAAATCAACTAGATCCCTTAATGTCTGTAGTCATTCTAAATGAAAACATAATTCTCTTTAAGATATACAATACTTTTATATTATACATACCTCAGCATTTTAAATGCAGCTGCATTCTCTAGGATGCTTCTAGGCTTGCCTGGAGATCAGTTTGTTTCCCTGTGAAAGCAGTGAGTATTCTGGTAGGGGGAATTTAACAATATTTTGTTATCTAAGTTTTGGCTTCTTGCCAAAGAAAAGTGCCAGTAGGGCACTCACTGCTGTTTATATGATTTTCATTGACTTCAATGGGCATTGAATCAGGCCTTATAAGCACAATTTCCTCATTGTTAGCAGCTGTTCATTGCTTAGCATTACTTGAGCCACTATTCAGCTGGCCATCTGTGATCTGGGACTTCTCAGTCTGCAAGAAAATCATTATCTGTTCCATTTTGGCAGAAGAATATTGTAACTTATCTTAGGGCTGTATTTTTACAAGGAGTAATAATGTTTTTCCCCAATAGCTATTGCTTGTTGCTTGCCCATCTGTGGTTCTAGCACACAAATGTTAAATAATAAATACAGTAACAGAACTAGTGCTTTGTACATGCAAATTAATGGTTTTTTTCACCAGAATGCTGAGATATTAAGTCTGTTAGCAGGAGACTGTCCATTTTATCAGTATACATACTTGTTTGTCAATATCTGACACTGGTCAGTCTACAGCGAACCTAGTAAAAGCTTAAAAAATGACAAAAACAGGTTCCTGTCCTGGATAGCTTGGTGAGTTATGACATCAAAACATGACTGAGAGTTTGGGATGATGTCAGATTTAAGGGGTATAAAAGAAGAATTGAACTGACATTACATTAGGTGTTTGTATGGCTGAGAGCAGCCATTTAGAGTTAGAAGTACTGTCCTATAATAATTCTCCAGAACAAAGTAACTGTGGAAGTGGAGGTCTGTATTGATACATCAGTATTTCAGTTAAACTGTTGAATGTTATCCTGTATAGCTACATTCTTTCCAAGATACACCTGTTCCTACATTCTTGCCAGAACCATTTACAAATTCCTGATAACAAACATTCACCTTAAAACTCAGCCCTGTTTTCTAAGAAAGTTTAAAGGAATATAGGAACGGTCAGAAAGAAGGAAAGAAAGACTGTTTATGTAAGTATGCCCATTTCAAGGATTTATTAGCCCAAGATCATATGTGATATGCATATGATATCATTGAAATGATAGGAGGGAAATGATATTTTTGTTTAAGAAATATTTTACCTATTTATAATAATTCCTGGGTTAAAAGCTACTCCTGATTGCTTATGTGATATAGTAAATGACAGCAACTGCTAGTTAGGCTTCTGGAGAGTAGCCCTCCGTACTTGATGTACTTTCAGCCATGCTCTTGGTAGGTACTGGAGAGACACATCTCTGGCATTGAATGGGAAAAATCTGAGCTTTCTCTGGTTTCTGAACTGAACTTCTTTCAAGGGTTCATCTTAGACAAGGGAAATCTGTTTCACTGTTGCTGATGAAGCTTAACTGCTCATTTACATGAACAAGAACTACAGAAATGAGCTGGGGGAAGGAGGGGAAGGCAACTGGATTTCCCTTACTTTCTAAAACCAGGATTTCCCTGTGCCCAAATTTTCCATTTCTACTTCTGACTTAGAGCATTATTGCCTGGTGGCAAGAAAAAAAAATACAGTATTCCATCAGTTTCCCAGACTATGGGAACTTACCAAGTTTCTTGCAGATTTCAAAGAGAGTTTTCTGGATGCCAAAATAAATGTCTGACTTCACTGTGCCCTGGGAGGAGAACCTGCTGAGTCCTCCCACAGGGGTTGGGAGGGTCTAGCACTGTATTAGCATCTATGTTGACTCTCTGAATCCACTGGCAAAATTCTGGAGAGAGATAATATGCAGGATTTTACCTTTGCTTTGTAAACTGCCAAGAGAAATACAAAGATTCCATCCTCTAAACAAGACATGAGACACAAATTCTCTATTTAAGCCAGTTTAACAGTTGAGGACCGTTCTCCCCATCAGGTGACAGGGAAGGCAGTTAGGAAATATTTATGCATCCTCCAAAAGTTGTATTAAAAGGGTTTAAAATAATGAAATAAGTTTTCCCTATGGTCAGGCTTTGTTTGCCAAATCGGGAAGTCTACATAGTAAGTAAACCATATGAAAATGTAATAAGTCTTCTACATATTTAGCAGATGTTCATGGGTTTATCCACTATAGGAAGTTATATATCAAACTGTACAATTTTAGTGCCTGTTTTGTGTACTCCATGAATCCCAGACACGTTTAATATTTCTCCCTCTGAGGTTTAACAGTGTATAAATAACATTTAATAAACAACCTTTAACTTTAAACAAACTTATTCAGATAGATGATGTCTGCTCAGATCTCATATTTTGAGAACACTCATAAATACTGGACAGGACTGATTAAATCTTGCAATATGCCTTTAATTTACATGCATTCAGTCTCTCTCCCAGCAGCATCAGTTTCAATGTTCCAGTTAAGGATGCATTACTTCTGTTATGAACTATTGTTTCAAAGGTGGGCCATTCTGCAATCCTGATTTGCAGAGAATTTAAACTTGGCACATTAAATTCCTGTCCAAGAACCATTATTTTTTCCCCAAAATATATTCAGAGAAATAGTTTATTCTTCATGTTGTCAGGGTGGAAAAACAATGTCTCAGTGCTTTTATTCCTCTGATGCTTAGGTCTATGAGTACGGTGTTTTAAAACGGAAACTTGTGTCATATGCACCAGAATCTTAGGCTACTTTTCAACTAGAAAAACTTTAAAAAAAAAAATCCCCAAACAAACAAAAAGATATCCCTTTACCTTCTCCAATGATTGAGTTATTTTTGGATTTGAAGCTTTAAGGCATACAAGCAACTCTTTATTTCCTTAAATTTCAGGATAAAATTTTAAAGATGGCAAGTGGTGATCTGAGAACAAAACAAGGAAGATATAAGAACCCAGAGGACTAATATACATGATACAGGAAAATATGGAAGGCAGACTGGGAGGTATTTAAAAAAAAATAAAACCCAACTAATCAACCAAGGAAGTGAAAACTGCGAACTGCTGTTGATAAGCAGATTGCTGAAGGGATTTGTATTCTTCGAGGGTCCAATAACAGCATTATTCTCTGGGTTACTCGAATGTCCCTGAGAATGAGACTTAGCTGAGGAGGTACATAGGATTCAGAAGCTACTTGTGGTAAGGTATGAGGAACAAAAAAAGCAGCCTTTCTCTCTCCTTTTTGTTTGAGTTCCCACCCCCTCAGTATTGTTTTCTACTCCTCCATACTTTTAAATGTTTCCTAGAATGGAACTTCCATCATTGGCTTCGAGAGATTTTAGCAGTTGTTAGCATTTGACTTTGTGTAACACTGCTTAGTGTAAGGAGCCTGCTCAGAATAAGTGGAGATGAAGGTGGGGCTAATCAGTAACCAAAACTTGAGCTACTGGAGATACTAACCCAAGCCTCTGGGAATGCTGGATTGTGATTTTTTGACTGCAGTCATGTCTGGTGATTTTGCTGTAGCGTAATACAGATGTCTTCTTCAGCATCACTCTGATGTGCATGAAAGGATGTTAGAAGTATCTGTTGCTTATCGCTTGGGTTTCTTAATGTGCGGTGTTTCTCCTGTGATCGTATGAAAACAGGTTTGTTAGCATTTTGATTAGATTACCTACAGTAAGGCTCTGTAGTTCAAAGAGACAGATATATAGCTGATATGCAGTAGCTCCAAAAGCACAGGTTTATGACAATTTTCATAATGAAGCGCTCTGTGCATCTCTTATTGCTAACAAGGTTGTTAATGAAAGTCTAAGCTCCAGTGCCCAGCGGGTATCTAGGCAGTTATACTTTATGTATTCTGCTTATTAATGGTAAAGGCAAAATATCTGTTGCACATTTAAAACTGCACTTTAGCTGCTCAGGAAAATGAGAGCTCTTCTCAGTTTCATTTCATATTATCCACTGCCTGCTTTGCACAGAGCTGAACAGGTGATTAGGCAGGAAGTAAAGATTTTTCTTGTCTCTAAACTGCCTATTCCTTGAGAAGACAATTGAAGGTAATAATTCTTGGTGTATCTCAGCTGGTTAAAAGTCCTTTGCCTAGACATAGTGGGAAAGTGTTAGTAAGTGCTGTACTTTGGACTTTTGGTTGAAAACCCCAGAGGAGCTTTCTCAGATTAGTTCTCCAGAGATGCGTGAAGAAAGCACTGCTCTAAAACAGTTTGCTCTTGGATTTGAGAGCCCTTTATTGTCAGGTGCAAACATCAACACCACCATAAGTGAAATAGGTTAATAGATTTTCCCATAAGGTGAGTTGGTAGGCATCCCACAATTTGTTTTTCTGCTGGCTTTGTTCAAGGTGAGGTGACATTACCTGAGGGAGAGAAAAGAGCATTTTCAATTTAGGACTTCAGCAAATAGACTAGGTGCATGAATTATAACGTTCCTACAACCAGGATTTCCTGGATTAGTTGTCAAATCATAAAAATGGCATAGTGGGAATTCTAAAAGTTGTGTATAAATGTGAAACATTCAGTCTTGAATCTATTTAATAGTTTAACTTCTTTTCCTAATTTAAATTTTTATTCAGTTAAAAAATTCTGTGTTATAGCAAAACATTGACATGTGTAATAATGTGGAAATGAAGCATATCAGCATTTCTGAAATGATTGCAGTTAGAAAATGTTAATATAAAACCTTACATTGTTTAAAACATTTTTCCTATTCTTCCTGACCAAACATTTTCATTAGATGTGACTTGAAATGGGAATGATTCTGCATTTGCCCCCCATCCTCACCGCCCCCCTTTCCCCTGAAGTTGTAGGTTTTGGCTACTTTTAGCTGTTTATGAGAAGGGGTGGGAAAAAAAAAAGCCAATTCTGGCTGTCCTCTACTTTTGTAAACTCTGTCTTCCCTGCTAAATTAAGCTACGTTTTACATGTTTCCCAATGGTGTCCTTCACTCCTCAGATCTTTAGAGTTGAAGGAACGGTATGTAGGCAGTGGAAAACAAAACTAGTTAAGAGGAGTAAATGTAGACCAGTCATGTGGGTTTTGTGCTTATTGTGAAGGGGCTGAAATATTTCACCCCAGTGGAACATTGGCTGGGTTAAGGCGTCTCGCTGAGTTACCACAGCTGGAAGAGTTATTGCACCTGAGCCGAGCTGCAGAAAGTAGTCAACTAATCTGGTAGCTCGGGGCAAGCCTGAGGTGAGACAAATTTGTCTAAGTTTCTTTAATGATGTTTATGCTAATAGTTCTACCTCCTGTTTGTGACAAGCATGCTCTGCTGACATCACTGCTTCCTAATAATCAGAGAGAAGGATTTTCTCATTGGTGAAACACACTGTGGCACTTAGGTATGGTGTGAATAAAGGCCACCACAACAATCCCTCAGCAAGTTTTGAAACGAACACAAAAGGGTGTGTTTTTCAAGCGTGCTTTTCATTCAATGGCAGCTAGTTCTAAGTACAAATCAGGCCCCACTGCAGAGGCACTGAGCAGTGCAGATCAAGAAAGGGAGCTAAAAGGAATATTATTTTATGGCATCAAGGATTCAAGGAGCATTTTCAGGCAGCAATCACCTTTCTTCTGTGTGTTCATAACCTGTCTCGCTGAGTACAGGTCCTAGCTTGAGCCCTAGCAGCTGTAGAAGGCAAATGGTTGTGCATGAGGCATCTTGATCAGCTCCCAGCTGGCTGCTGCTGTTCTCCCATCCCCCTCCAAATTACCAGGGTTACCGCCTGGCTCAGATTTGCTCAGGGTTACGTCTGCAAGCGTCACCTCTGCAACTGTAACACAGATAAGAATTTACCAACAATCTTGAGAGACATTCCCTGGCCTGAAGTGCTCAGAGGCATGTGACAGCAGGATCCAGAGTTGTGCTACCAGCGAGACAAACAAACACACTCACGTCTAAGTGGTTGTGTTGCTTCATCAGACCTGGCAAACTGATGATATCGCCTGTCCTTCTGGACTCTACAGAGAGCTCTGGCTGGGAATGGTTTTATGCAAAGATTTTCTAAATGTTTCTCTTCTCTTTGCTGAGGTTGTCCTTTGCAGATGTAAGGAAGAAGGAAGCTGCTGTCCCAAAAGACAGTCTTGGGAAGCTGTTAGACCAAACTGAAAAAAAAACCAAACTAGGCTTAACTTCATATCTCTATATTTTCCCTTGCAAATATGTGCATCCTTACCTGAAGGCGGGTCTGATGGCTGCTATTTAAGTTTTCTTCTGGCTTTGCCTGTCACCACGCTGTGCAGAGGGGCTTAAGCTTGGGAGCAGCCCTGCCTCTGCTGTAATTGATTTTTTTCCGAAGAGTTTCTGCTAATTTACATACCATTTTCTTCCAGTCTGATTCTGCTGGGTGAAGGGAAGGAACCAAAGAAGATTAAAAGATGTCCCCTCTTTCATATAAAAAACGAGATTATGAAAGATACGGACTGTCGGCTCTGGCACACTCCTCCCTTGCTGAAGTGGATGATCAGGTGACCTGTGTGCAGCAGGAGGATGGAGACTGAGTGTAAAAATCACACATCCATGATGATGATGATTCATGATCAAATACTTTGTCATCTGAATGCAGGTAGAAAAGAAGCTAGCTGAGAATATCTGAGAAAGGGAGTAGGCTTGGCATTGTGGTGCTGCCAGCTACCCGCTGCTGGGGCTCTGGCACCTCTGTGGCTAAGGAAACCCATGGGAGTCCTTGGATCCAAAAGTGTTGCGTTCTGAGGACTCCTTTTACAACAGGCTGTGAAGCCTTTATCCATTTTGTGCAGGATTGTTTTTGTTCTCCTGGCTGATGATTCTATTCCTAAAGTAATTCAAATAAATGAATACTATATGTTTGGTGAGTATATTACTGTAACTAAAATTCCCAGTTGGGTTTCTCATTTAAGCAGCAGGATGGTTGAGAGAATTAAATTAAGAATTGGGTATTCCTCTGTCCTAACCTTGCTCTGTACAGTGATTCATGCCACAAGCAGGGGCTGTTCACTCATACCAGCATTTCCAGACTCAAGTGCCTAAAGATAGGCACTTGGACATGTATTTAGGCACCCACATGAATGCTGTTTACTTTGCAGAGGTGCAGCTCCCTGAGAAGGGAGGGTGTTTACAGGCATTTGGCCTCTCTGGAAAAGGAGCCAAGTTTTAGGCACTGAAGCAGAGAACGAAAACTTTACCCTTGGGGGGGCACAGTTCACTCATGTGAAAGAAGCAATAAATACTTTGCTGTATCACAGGAGAAGGCTATGAGGCTGAGCTGCTGAAGTTGGCATTGCAGCAGCATTTTGGAAATAACAAAGCTTTTTATGCATATGTGTTTGATGTCAGAGCTCACAGGAAAGAGAGCATACCTTTATGATAGGGAAATAATAGATAAAGGAATGGAAGCAGAAAAAATATAATTTTGACTTTTCTGACTTAATTTTGTGTTTAAATCTCAGACTTAATAAGGGTGTAAATCTCCATAAATTAATAAAGCTTTTTCCTTTTTCTCTTCTTTTTCTTATGCAATATAGGAAATAATGAATAGGCAAGTGCAATTTATAAGGGAAGAAAATCCAGCAAGAGGGTTTGCTGAACAGAGCAATTGAATGGTATTCCTGTGGAGTGGTTTTATGGTGTCACTTGAACCCCCTGGTTATGCAGTCTCTAGGTAACTGGAGGCAGGTCTGTTTTCCATAATATACTGACTAGCTTGGAACTAAAAACACACACATAAAATTTCCCCAAACCCTGCTGTATCCATTTCTGGCAAAAGTAATGGAGCCTGTTTAAAACCTTTTGCTTTTTATCCATGTCAAGTGACTTTTAAAGAGCTTGGTACATGAAGAAAAGGGAGATTTGCTTGGCAAGTTGTTCCAATCACAGTTATGTCTCAATACAAGGCATTTGCAAAAGAAAATGTATGATTTGCTAGAAGTGCGGAATTCAGAACAAGATGCGATTTTGTTTGGCTTTGGGACAGAGCTTTGGGGGAAGCGGGCAGCAAGGGAAGCACGGTACTAATGAAATGAAGCCTTACATGGAGGGAAGAGAAATAAGCCTTGTTACGAAAGGACAAAAAGGTGGTGGGAGGCCAATGAAAGTGGGTACAGCTAGGGAAATGTGATGTGGGAGTCACGGGAGAGAACAAAGGAGTTAGTTGAGGGTGCAAGAAATGTTTATCAAGAAGCAGAGTTTGGTGAAGCTGCAGCGAAGGGCTGGAGGGGAGTCAGAGATGGCAGCAAGGCACAGAGGAAGCCCAGCTAGAAACAAACTGAATTTTTTTCCTCAAAATAGTGCCAGATGCTTCTGGCAGTCTTGCTGGTTTGTGAGTGTTGGAGTTCATGACACTGTTTGCAATGTCTGTATTTCTCCTTGGATGCAGTTTGGAGGAGGAAAATGCTGCCAGTCTGAATGACTGTTTATCCTAGACTGATAGTAGGAGACTGAAAAAGGGGGAGTTTTTACTACCTTTTGCCACAACAGCCAGGATGGGAAAGTTTCAGAGAGAGACTCCCTTGAGAAAAATGAATTTTGGACTCTGTTAGAGATGCAAAAGGCACAGACTGTGTATGTGCAGTAGTTAAAAGTGAAAGGGAAATGGAAGAATGTTTTTACTTCTAATTCAGTCATTTCTCACTGTAGGCAGGTTGACTAAATGTTGGATAGCTGCATTTCCAACAAGGAGGGAGCTGACACCATATCTGTTGTACCATCTGTTTACCAGTTACCAGTGTACTGGGGAGAAGCTTCAGCAAGGAGTGGGAAATCTTCCAGAGCTGGCAGTTGTGTTTAACTGCTTGAATGCCAGCGATATGAAGTCAATGTATTGGCAAGCCTCCTGTGTTCTGAGCTAAAACTACTGTGTGTAGCCTCTCCTCTTCAACTAGTGAAACTCTGCCAATTGGGTGCTTCTCCTTGCCCATTGCCATTGGTGGCAAAAGAAAACTGGCCCCTCCTAGCCAAGCTGCAGCCAGGGAGACATTTTTCATACCTGTCTTTTAATTGTTCTTTGCACAGGGAGGAGGAAAAAACCCACGCCAATCCTGCTAACAGTGGGACCAGAACAAAAGCTGGAGAGAAATGTTGCTATAGCTGATGGTCTGCAGGGTGCCTTGCTGTTGCAGTGGTGCTGGGATGCCAGTTTATTAATGAACTGCTCATGTGAAATTACCAAACACACTGTAAGTAAAAGCTCAAAAGAAACTAGCAGCTGATCATCCTGTTCCCCCTGGTTTGCAGTTGCACTTTCAGATTGAGAAAAGTAACAAAGCTCCTGAAATAATATTTGGGCAATTCTGCTTTGGTTTCCTCTTTCAACTTTTTCTACTCCAAAGCTGGCAAAACCTGGTGATTGTGAACTGGCCTGAGTGAAAGATGCAGGCCCCCTCTAGCCCTTGGGAGTAGAGGTTTCAGTTTCAAAGCTGAGTGCAGAACTAGATACAGAGCATGAATTTCCTAAGTAAAAATTGTGATGCTGTAGGAGGAATAGCAGAATTAGCTTCAAGCTGATAACGGTTTCAAGCCCAGGAACGTGGTACTCACTACCTTTGCTTTCTGAATACTTAATTTCCTTATTATGTCAGTGAAGCTCAATTGCTCTTTGCCTCTGACTCTGAGAGTCAAAACTTGGGCAAACTGTCACAGTTAAAGTTGGAGGAAACAGTTTTGATCTCACACAGGTCAAATTCCATTGTGGTCAGTTTTGTGTTCTTTGTATCTCATATTTGTCAGGCTTGAGGCTATCTGCCTTTCCCTTCCCTCTGGCCTAAATTTCTTTAATGTTTATTTATCTTGACCTAGAGGCATGCATCCACCCTTCAGATCAACTCTGTTGATTCATAAGGTCCAGCTAATTTCAGACACCTGCAATTCTTCCTCTTATGCATAATGACACCCACAGAGAAGAGGACTCATCTGTCCTGCAGAATCTCTGGGGCAGAAATGAGCTTGTTCTGCTTGAGAGCTGCATAGTGGTGGTTAGTGAGCCACTGAGTCCCCTTTAATGCCCCTGAGAGGCAGGCAACTTTTTTTTTTTTTTTTTTTTTGCTGGACATTAGGATAGCACAACCAAGCATCTTCTAGAAAACTCAGGACTAGGCAGAGTGAAGTGATGTCTGTCTGCAGAATAAATTGAGCTTCAAGTGATGGCTGCATGCTATAATTTATTTTAATACTTGAAATTATATACTGGGACCAGACCTTTTAAGAAAAAAGGTATATGTGCATAGCTGTTCCTGAGGCTCTGCTATTCCAAGAAAATAACCTAAGCAGGCTTATAGGTCCTGTTGTCTCTGTTTCTTTTCCTTGAGCACCTCTAACTTCTCTGCCACCTGAGAGAGACCCTCTTAAAATCGTTAGAGCCCTTTGATCTCAGATGCATGCTGTCTTAAAAATACTCAAATGATTGCAGAGGTTTTTTTTTTCATGCCAGTCTGTTTCCTTCTTGCTTGTCTGTCTTGAAAGTGCTAGTCAACTAGTATCTATCAAGTGAACATCCCCTGCCCCCCTTTTTATGCTTGTTTATCATCTCGAACCCTACTCATCTTTCAGGTGAACTCTAAACAAAGTACTGCATTCACACAGGAGAGCTCCTGTTCCCTCTTGATGACCGTGCTAGGAGAGGCTAGTAGTTACTCCTGCTCCCAAGGCACATGATTTTGATGGCCATACTGTGTGTTTCACCATGGCATTTATATAGTCAGCCCCTCTGTACCAGTCAGCAAAATGGCCTGCTTTTCTCTTTTTTTTCCTCCAAGAAATAAATAAAGGGAAACCAAAGGCCTGACAGCAGACTTTATTGAGAGCAGGTTTACTCTGCAATATATGCCACTTCTACAGGGCATGTGGGCTCTGAATGCATCTTCCATCAGCTTAAACAGTTTTTTCTCCTCAAGGAGACACCTGAGTATTTGGGCTCTGAGACGGAGGTCTTCACTCTTGCCAGCCTGGAAAGACTGCAACATTTGTTGCAGGCTCTTGGCTTTCATTCCTGGCCTACCCTGCAATAACCCAGGATTTTGTGTGCCTGAAGATGTGTGTAATTGCTCCAGCACCTGGAATTGCCACATCAAGCCCCTCACCGCCCAGCCACTGGGGCATGTGAGTTGAGAACTGAGCCGACAGGAAAGCAGGTTAGAGTTGGAGCTGTGAAAAAACCCTCCTGTGGTTACGGTCAGGTGCATGTGGTTTGCTGCTTGGTATATATATTATGGAGGAGGATGGCTTATGATTCTCTTCTCTGACATGCTTTTTAATGTAAACTTACATTTGATTATATAAAGGAGCCAGAGCAAATTCCTCAGCAGCTGCCCACCTGTCCCCTCTGAGTCTTCAGCTGTCTGGAAAGGGAGTCTCTGTGCTCATGTGCTGCTGCCATGGTAAATGGGTTCAGGTGTACTCGTGCCACTTGGTGTCTTGCGCATTCAAGAAGCTGCAAAAATTATCTTTAGAGCCTGCTCTACATAGCTGGTTGTTTCTGCTGTCATGTCTTGCACACGGCCACCTAACTGAAAATGGTGACAGAGTCTTGCCCCCACAGTCACAGCCCCCTCCGCAGGCGCTTCCTTTCGCCGCTCCCCACTCGGCAGGGGCTGTCCTGAGTAAGAGCGGTGCTCTCCTGCGAGCTGCCCGAGTACACGGTGGGGCCGTGCCCTGCAGAGGCAGGAGGGCAGCGCTGAGGCCCTGCCGCCCCCGGTGTGCCGCCCCGGCATGGTTTGGTTTGGCAAGGCCTCCGGGCAGCGCTCCGGGGCCAGCTGAGGACGCTGCCGGGTCCCGGTGCCCGGCCGGCAGCGGCAGGGGCAGCGCGGAGGCAGCGGCTGCGGGTCTGACGCAAGCCCTGTCCTGCTCTCCTCCCCTCCCCCTGGCCGCACTGCTTCCCCTCGTTACGGCAGGGTGGTTTGATTCATGGGCTTTCTGCAGGGCCCTTTGATTCATGAGCTTTCTCTCGGCTCGCCGCTGCGCCGGGTGACTCAGAGCACGGGCTCTGTGCAGCCTTCCTTAGCCGAGATTCACGTCAGCGCGCACCTTTTGTTTGTGTGAGGTTCCTCTGCTCTCGCCGCCTCCCCTCCCGGGCTGCTCGCCTCGGAGCTGCTCGCAGAGCGAGCATCGATTGGCAGACCCACGTACGCGTCCTTGCCCTGTCTCAGGTTGCCACCACAGTGGGCAGGTTTCCAGAGATGCGCTTCGAGTGCCACCAGCTACCTCTGATTGAATCTGGAGTGCAGGCTTAGACGTAAGCCGAAACCTTTTTCGTCGTCCTGCTATGGATCCGCAATTGCGTGCGGCCTCTGCGGGAAACAGAAGATACTCTTGTTTGGAAAGAGTGTTTTTGAGGGGCTAGTCCTGTGTTCCAAAGGGTGTGGGGGTAGGGCAGCAAAGGTGTTACAATCAGCTAAGCAAAAAGCTTCAGATTATAGCACCTTGTAATATAAAGATGCCACTTAAAAACTTCCAGTGTTGTAAGAGGAGACCTGTAGGGACCCAATGTGTTTCCTTCGGGCTGGGGCCAGATGTTTAGTGAGGTTTTTGCAGCTACCTGAATCCCTCCAGTTTGCTGAAGTCACTTCCTGGAGTGGAGAAGACAATTTTTAATGAAGCAGGGGAGAGAGAGAGAGAAGAGCTTTGGTTTTCTTTTTACTGTGAGCAAAGTGGCACTATGAAGAAGAGAAGGATGTACAGCTTTTGAGCCCGTGAGGAACATGGGGGCTGATCTCTGACTCCTGCTTCTCCAGTCACAGATGGCTTAATTTTCTAAATCTGGCCTAGCAAACGGCTACTAAATGCTGCTGTCATGCCAAGGTGCTTTGGCAGTTTGTAGCCAAGGTGTTTCTTGCTTAACTGAGTTCTGATGAGCCCTTGCTCAACAGGAGTATTGTGGCCCCTTGAGTCCTCTTGGTCTGTCTCAGCCATGGGAGGGGTGAGAGATGCAGCTGGAGCTGCAGTCACATCATCCTCCCCTCAGTAAAGCTGCTCAGGGAGCCACGAGGTGCTGGAACAGAGCAGAAGGAAAATGGTATTTGGTTATTGCTTTAGCTCTCTCACGACTGCCCATCCAACAGTTCCATCACTGCTAACATTCATGTAAAAAAAAAAAAAAAAAGGAAAAATGCAGAAATAGAAAAAAATATATGCCAGTACCAAGTAAAACAAGAAATGGGATACTGCAGGAAGCAGGTGAGACATAGTCCATGCTGTGAAGCACAACCTGTTTTAACAAGCAGCGGACTGAAGTATTACTGCATAGCAGTCCAAAAGAAGCAAGGTGAGCATGCTGCAATGGCAATACTGACTGTACTTCTGCAGTGGCTTTAGACACAAATTGAGAGCAAATGAGAGAGCAGGTTAGTGGGGCTGTGCAGCTGAAGTTGAGATATGTAAAGTAATCAGACCTCCTTACAATGCATCAGAGAGAAATTTGGATAGAAATGCAATAAATGAACAATTAAGGGTGAATATTACACATCAAAATCAGTTCAGCAAGCTGCTTGACCACTAAGCCAAATAAGCATAGAAGGAAATATGTGGGCATATATATGGGAAAAATATGGAGATATTATCATATGAAGAAATACAGACCCACAAGCTGCCTCAAGATAAAACAGTACCTTTAGGTGGCCTCTGAAAGGACAAAGCAAATAAAGCTTATGTAGAGAAAAAGCACAAAGAAATTTAGACTTCTGAGAAGGCTTTGAAATCAGAATGCTGCAAAATGGCGGCTTGTGCCTTCCACTGGGCATGCAAACTGGACTGCAGGCTTTTGTGCTTCACAGGGACATTTAGCAAATTATGAGAAGGCTGTATTCATTCTCTAGTAGATGGCAAACAAACAGAATAGCTTTTTAAATCTTTTGTGCCCTAAATGCAGGGTGAGGTAGTTAAAGTACAAGGATTTCTGGTAAGTGTTTATGTAGTTGCCTGGTTCTGATGCTGTATTTCAGTAGTAAGTGTTCCTTTCTTAGCAGTATCAAATTCTTTAATAACTAAGAATTTGCTCTTTCAGTCTGAAAATTGAAAGGGTAGGAAAGTGCAGGGAAAATAAATGCATAGAAGCCTGCTATTCTATTTTTGTTTTCGCTGAACTTTTCAAATCAATTTGCAAACAAATTTCCCAGCAATTTTTTGGTGGAAGTTTTAGCCTGTTCTTCTGCTAAGCAGTATAGATGTAATCACAGGGATGAGACACTACCTGCCTCTAGATTTCTCAGCAGGAATATTTTACCTGCTGCAGCGATTTCTTCTTCAAGATTTTTGATAACCTGACTTTTCTGAAGAGTTCTTGGAATCAAGAATTTCCATGAGGCTTTCTGTCCCATTCTTTAAAAAAAAAAAAAAATTTAAAAAACCCCAAACAGCTTCTTGGAAACTCTTATGTTTTTATAGAAACACATGGAAATATGATGTGAATGTTCTGTAAAGCCTCAGAACACATTATAAGCGAAAAAAAAGTAAATAACAAAACATCCTAGAGGTAGCTGAATGTAGTGAAAAAACTGAAATAAAAGCTGGCTACATGTCTTTGATGCCTTTTTGTAACATCATGGGATACTTCACATGGGAAGGGAGTTCAGTACGTCCCTAGTCCAACTTGCAGCTCAAAGCAGGATCAGCTCTGAAATGAGACCAGGTTGTTCTGGGCTCTGTCCAGTGACTGCACAACCTCTCTGGACAACTTGTTCCCGTGGCAAGGTATTGCCTCTATAGCTATCTTGTTCAAAGCCAGCTTTTTCTTCTGGGTGGGGGAAAAAAAAAAGTGCATATTTATGGGTGCTAATGAAAATGCGTCAGTCACCCCTGAAAAAGCTATTGGGGATCAACACAACACAGCCACGTAGCTCCTCTGTGCTAAATGAGTGGCTGCAGCATTGGTGTAGCATGGGAACAGACCTGTTGAACCTGGTGCTGGATGCCTGATCTTTGAGCTATAAAAACATGAGCATTATGTATTCTCATGGAGAAATGTGTCTCTGCTTATTACAGTTGTTAAGTGGTGGCTTTCAAATATTTTTCAGTTTGGACCTCTATGGATATTCAAGTAGAGCTTCAGATTCCTTTATCATGGTATTTGAACTAACCTTTCCATGACTTGCTTTTTTGGGCCCCTTCAAACTGGCCCATGGATCCATGCACTGCAGTTAGAAATTACTGCTAGGAGTCTTCACTGGTTTTTATGTATTTCTTCTTCTGATGTGTGACTCATCTGTAAATACAGGGAAATATTTGTACTGTCATCTCTCATTGTTAGCGCTAAATGGAGGGGATGATACCTTAATCCAATTTTTTGCAATAAGACAAAGACAGAATTTTCTGACTCCTGACCCAAGTCAGTAACTTCCATTTCTGCTGCTGCAGTTCTTCAGAAAGACATTCAGAACTGGCTTGCAGTCATCATATGGTCCTTCACATGTATTGGCATGATTTAGTACTGTAAAACTGTCTGTGCTGTGAAAACTTAAGACTAAGATTGAATTTTCAGTCCTGTAAATACAGTTGGTCTTTGCAGGATAATTTACTAATTCCAAATGCCTATTTTCTTTGTAAAATAAGGTGATTTTGAAAATTCTGATGAAATGTGCCCTGTTTTGTGTTGTTTTCTTTTTCCTCTGGACTTTTTTTTTTTTTTTAACAAAATGCTGCATGAAATATTTCATAATATTAAAACCTAAAAGGAATGAGTAATGAATTAAAAATTCTGTGTTTGTTAGAACGAGGCATTTAATTTTCATTAAATGCAAACAAGGTAACTGTAAAATGTTTCAATCTTCAATTTCCTGGTAGGAAAAGCTCCTGCATCAAGAGAATAAAATGCTGCCAAATTTGTTGTAGGTTTTACTGGGACATGCACAGAGGTGCCGGAAGCTTGGTAGAAGCAGCAGAGAATGAAATGAGTTAATGCTAGTAGGGTTTCATTGGTATTCTTTACTTGTAAGCTAAAATCCTTTTCTCTGGTTTTCCAATAATTTTTCACTCTGGTATGTATGTTTTTTCTCTCTCAGATGCTTACTTTTTCTGGAAAGGAAGCAAGAACAGGAAGCAAATGCCTTGAAAATTCTGATTAATAGTGAATGTCAGGCAAAAAAAAAGGGTGATGTGGAATTATTTAGGAGCATCTTTCTTTAGTAATTATAAAAATCAGATGGCAGAGCCAATCCGTCTGATTGGGAATATGAGAATATGCCTAGTGGTAGGAAACAAGTGCTGTATCAGTACTGGTACTGCCCTTCTCCACTCATTGCTCAGTAGAAGAAAAGTGATGACAGTAACATTAATAAAAACATTTAGTCTTCCTTCTGGATTTTATGCCATGACTGCGTGAACGGTGATAACCAAATAATTTTTTTGTCTTTAAAGATCTGATAGTTCTGACTGAAAGTCAGATGAAAGTTCAGAGTCAAATTCATACCAAATTGTGCAGCAATGTGCAGTGAAATTCAGCTCTGGGACAAGAATTCAAAAATTAAAAGTTACTAAAGTCTGAGAACTTATGTAAACTTAGAATATAATAAGAGAAAGATAGACTATAATATTTAATTGTAAGAGTGGAGTTCTATAAGATGTAGCTCTTTGTTCAAATATATTAAGACTATGCATTTGTAAACTGGCTAATCTGCATGCAGTGTGAAGAAGTAAGAATAACTTTTGCAAAAATTTACCTGTTCATCTATTGCCCAGCCTCTATGAAAAGGTTCTGCTGTCCAGAGCTCTCTTTTCTAAGTCTCATATTTTTTGACCAGCGTAAAAGTCTTTGGAAACTCCATTTATGGTGTGGTTTTCAATATCTTAAACAGATCTGGACCTGCATAGATGAGCATTCCCAGGTATTAAGCATCACATCTAATACCTCTGGAGCGAAGAGCTTATGAATGCTTACTAAATGTTTTGCAGCCGCAGTCTGGTTACATGCTGCTGAGAGAGAATCATTGGCTATTCTTAAAGGAAAGCCAGTTTCTCAAATTGTTTGTGAAGAGTGGTCTCTCTGCAAAATAACCATGTTCAAAATTTGTCTCAGTCTGACATAGTCACTCCTTGATTAAATTCTTCTTTGCTGTTTCAGAAGAATTAGAAGAAAGTTTTAAAAAATACATTGTTTTAATCATAGGTATATAGAAAGTTCGAAATTGTTTGGAGAGCTTGTCAGTAAACTTCCCTGAATAGGAGATTGCTCTGAAATCTGAACATTTCATTTGAGAAATGGGAAAATGTGAATATACATGACAGCATTTTGCAGGAGGGGAGAAGGCAGACAGGAAATGAAAAAAAACAGCGGAGTCACTTGAAAAACATCCAAACCATCTTGAATTTGAGTCTGGAACAGATGTAGGTGCAGTTGTAGCACATAGTGATGAGCAGAAGGAACTGCAAGTGGGGCTTTTATTTTGAGGGACTGAGAGTATCAGTGACATGTTCCATGATGTATAAAAGCCACATTTTTCTTTTTGTCTTTCTTTCTGCTCCTTTATTATTCTTTTTACCTTAGAAACACTCAGGGTTTTTTTTTCCTGTTTTTAGTAGAGGCCTAGTTGGAGGGTGTGGGCAGTAGAAATCTGCTTGGAAGGCTGATTTGAAGGGGCTGCATGGCTGAAGGAAGATATATTCAAGTTTGTCAAAGGTATAAAGAGATTGATTAAAGCCCTTCTCTAAGTTCCTAAAGTACAGCTTTTATGTAATCTCATCATAAAGACTTTTGAACAGAAAATGAGGGAAGTAATGTTCAATAGTATTCTTTATTCCTTCTTGTTCCTTCAACATCAAATAGCTCAGTTACACTGGCTTAATAAAAGTTGTGGGGTATTTTTTTTGCTTAAAACAAAGGTGCTAAACTTTTGAGAAAGAACTCAAAATTCCACCTCATTTTGCAAATATGTTAAAAAGAATGACATTTGGAGATGTGATATTATCTCATCAGAGCTTTTGTGCCACATTTTACTCAGGTTTTATTTTGTAATTGTTGTCATTAGTACAGGGGTTTAAGCAGCAGGCTCTTCTTCCCACTTTTAGTCCTGGTTAGGTAACTATTTATTTTTTCCATAGTTTGTTTTGTTATATTTGCAGTACCGACACTAAATATATGTTTCTGGCATAAAACTGCCCATGCAACACAATCTTCTGTATGTAGGAGGTATAACTGAATATCCCAAAGTTTATTATTAAATCAACACACAATTAATTTAATTGTACCCTAAAACTGATTTAATAGCATGGTTTGGCATAAGGAAATGCAAATTCAGGATTTTAAAATGCATTTTCTTTTATTTAACTTTCTAAGTCATGAAGAAAAGTTTGCTGATGCTTTTAAACTATTATTAAAGTCTGAAAATATATTTTTCAGGTGTTCCTCTTTGAATTGTATTCATAGAATACAGGATTTTGCCTATTTGGATTTTACTCCAAAAATTATTTATGAGCTGTGCACCTGATGTTTGCAGATACATTCCTCTTTGAAAGCAGCTGCCAGCTAGACTTTCTAGTTATTTGACACATTCAATATTAAAGATATATGTATGGGTTGCTGTTCTGTCTCTGCTTTCATGGAGCTTAATAGTTACATAGGCACACTGAAAATTGTTGTTGCTTTCCTGCCCATCTTCAGCAGAATTACGGAAAGTAATTGTGTCCTTTTTGCATGTTAGATAATTGTGTAATTAGTTGGTGTTGTTCTCAATGCACATAGCAGGATAAAAATGCTTTTATATGTCTCCTTGGAGTAGAATCACAGGTTAGAAGAAACTTGCTTTCTGACAGTAAAACAGATTAATTTTGGGTATGAATATATTTGAGAAGAAGATGTAATTTTATGCAATATTTTTACACAGTCACTTTCTGGACCATTGAACAAGAAAAGCTACAAAAGGTGCTTGCCTAAATGAGATTAAGAGGTTTGGACTGACAGATGTTAGTAAAGATCATTTATCTCTCATGTTGCAGAAAAAGCAGTTTGGGGTTTTTCTGAAACTCTGAAAAGGAGTTTCAGAAAAGCAGGTTTGGGTTTTCTTTCAGTTAGGTTTTTGTATTGGAACAGACTGGTACAGTAAAAGAAAATGTACTTCAATATATAATTTAAAATTTGATGTTTCATCTGCAATACTTTCTGAACAGAAACCTGATGTCTTAATTAGATTTGTATCTGGACTCTTAGATCTACGGAATAAAAATCTTCCCTTCTTCGTCTTCTAATCATCTTCAGTCCAAGTTAATTATTCTGACTTTTTCTGTTTCCAGTTGGTTTTGGTATCTTCTTCCTCTACTAAAACTGACTTAGTAGCTTAGGTATTGTCAATTTTGACGTATCTAGACCATAAGAAGGGACTTATTCTTTCTGAGGGCAGTTTGATCGTTATTGCTAACATTCAGTGAAAGCATTAGATTGCTTTGCATACAGTTAATAATCACTAACTGTACATTTTTTTACAGTGTATATTTTTTTCATCCATGTATTTGTTGCTTCTGTTCTTTACTGTTCCTTTAGATACTCTGAAATCTTTTGCAAAGCCTTGTAGATGATGGGATAATTGGACTTTTGGAATTTTATCTCTCTGGATGTCAGAAAAACTTAGACGACATCAAACTATAGCAATGGGTCCATATTATGAATATTTATATTTATATTTATAGGTACTGAAGTTACTTGCTGGTAGAGCAGTCCCATGAAGGCAAGGCAAGCAAGGCATACTGTAAACAACTCTATTTCTACTGCACTGTATATCAAAAGCTCCTTGGAGAAGTATAAATGGATGAAAAGTATCTCCAATGCTTTCAAGAATTAGAATTCGTTCTTTCTAGAAAGAAATTGTTTGAGTATTTTCTGACATAGAGACAGGTGGTGGTTAAATGACCATTAGACAGGGCAATTTAAAAGAAACATTCTCCCTCCCCAAATACTTTTCAAAGTAGCAAAAAAAAAAAAAAAAAAAAAAAAAAAAAAAGAGAAAAACTGAAAAATATGCAGTAATTATTTGCTTATTCAGATGAAATTGTAATTACTGAAATTGTGATAGCAAAGGACCCCTGAAGGACAACTGGTCCAACCCCTGCTCAATAAGGCACAACTTGGAAATTATGTTGTGTTGCTCAGAGTTCTGTGCATCATTACTTCCTCATAGAAAATACTGCCTGTTTTACTCACAAAATAATGTGCTGTAAATTTTTAACTTTTAAATAATAGCAGATCTTTCTAGTATTGAAACTCTGATGCATCTGGAGGTTCTTCAGTGCTTTTCTGTCATTTGACAGACTTTGGAAATTTGGGTAGTAATAATGCTGAGAGCAGAAAGTATCGAAGGTGTTGATTAGCAATCAAGAAGAAAGGCTGTAGCTTTAGGGCACAGAAGTAGTATTTTAACATACAAATACAAAGAAATGTGTACATTTCAGCTCTTATTATAATGTGGTTAATGCAGCATATTATTTAGCTACAGTATAAAGGTCCAAAAGAAAAGGAAGGTAAAAAAAACCAAGTGAATGCATAATAGAATTGTTTTTAAAATAAAATTACTGCATTTGGAATCGATGTATATTATAGAAAAAAATCTGAAAGCTTGACATGTAGAAGTAATACAATTTTTTTAAGCCTAAAAATATTTTAGGCTTCTTTGTTATGAAAGAGAATATTTGACTTTCCTGAAAATGTCTCTTTTCTTTTCCTACCAGACCAGCAGAAAATGTGATGGGGATAAAATGTTGTCCTCCCACAAGTCTATCAATTAATATCCCTATTATGGTCATAGTTTTGACTGCTTTGGAAAAGGTCCAACGTGATCACCACAGTGAGAAATGTGTGGACCTACTTGTGTATTGTTATGGCTTTACCAAGGCAGAATATTTGGGCTGAGGCTGTGAGGAGAGGTTCTCCTCAGCCTCTGGGTGGACAGGCTCTGGCCAGCTCCTTTGATGTCCTGTCTACGGGAAGCACTGGCCCCAGACAATTAGTCTAACTCACTCACTTCCTTGCAGTGGTCCTGCAGTGACCTCTTTATTGCTTCTAAGGGAGCCTAGAAAATGAAAACTGCTGTAAGAACCTGAGCTTCCTACAGCTGTTCCTTTTAGTGGTCTTAGAAAGGAAAGAGGTAAAGAAATGTGTTGAGAAAAATGGGTAGACTCGTCCCTGGATCTGTGGTATTCCTGCTGGAGTAGAAGAAGTTGTCATTACTATGTGTTTGGACTTTTTTCTAGCAGGGAAGAAAAGGAGGGCATTCATCTCAGTGAACTGTGGAGAAGAATAGAAAGAAAGATGAGGTCTTACATATTGCTAGAAAAAAAGGCTTGGACTTGAAGGTCAGATGCAGCACCTCAGACACAAACTTCACCTGTGATTTTGGTAAATCACATAATCTTGGGTATCTTGAAGCTCTGTCTGTGAAATATGACAGACATACCTGCTTCACTGAAGCACAGTGTGGGTAAAGCTCATTCACGTGAAGGATTCAGGTGCTGATATGACATTGGTGGGGTTGACAAAATTCATGCAGTGAGAGTCCCATTGCTTTCTGGAGTACTAGCTCTATATTCTTAACCTTTGTGAGGGAGAAGGAAAACTGCGTGAAGGAATATTGCCTTACTGTAAATGGAAGGTAATTTACTGGGTGATGGGAAAAGGTTAAAGACAACGAATTTAAACTTGTGATCTTTTTGGGCTTCTCATTGGCTGGTTTTCTTTAATGTGTTAGAAGCATACCTTCCCTTGTCCTTACAGCTCTGAAATACAGACATAACACTACATGAAAGAAGGTAAAGACATGTCTTTCCACAGCAAAGCTTCTACAGTTACAGCATCAGATGTTTCACGGCCTGTGATTTCTGGAATGTGTTGCAAAATCATTTATGCTTTTTCTTTGTAGATTCCAGGAATGTTTTGTCCATCCCTTGGGAAAGATTTGGTCAATGCAAAGCTCAGCATAAGCTTGAGTCCTCTAAGTCTTTACGAAAGCAAGTTTTGTTTTAGTGAATGCTGGAGCTGTGTGCTACTCTGTACTGCCATACGGGAAAGTTGGCTGTTTGCCTGGAAATGCAATACTGGTGTAAGGATACACAGTGGCTGCTGCAAGGGAGAAAAACAAGGTCGGCAGCCTCTGCCACTGCTCAGGAAGGTCAGCTTTATTCACAGGAACAGCAGCAGGTTGCTTCAGCTTACTTATGTTAACCACCTTTTCAGTCCTTTCCTTAGTGAATAGGACTATTTAAAACTTCAATAGAAATCTGCATTCAAAGAAGACAGCTAACTTTTTATTGCATAACTTAAAGATATCACTTTCTCCCTCCCCCACACAGACAGAGCTGTCAAATTGAGAACGTTTCCAGCGTGGAGCACAAGCCTACTCTTTTCAAACCTCATCAAAATTAACTTCAGAACAATTTTAGAGGGAGAGAAATGCTGCAGAGAAACAGCTGCAGCATGTTTGATCCTCCTTTCTTTTGGGGGGCCCATAGAACTGTCAAAGCTTAGATCTCTGAAAGGTAGTGACTATTAAAAAGCAAAATTGAGCCCAGCTAATTGTGAAATAGCTTTTTCTTGATTGGGCTGTTTTTCAGTATTCAGTTGATGGAGGTAAGCAGAATTACAAAGAAGGTAGCTTTACTGCTGGCATGGGGTCTTGGAGTGTTCATATTATGTGTGTTCTCCAAGAAGAGACAAGTTAGAGCAAAAGTTTCATCCGTGATAACAGAAGTGCTGAGAAGAAACATTTAGCTACATTGGTCAATAGGTTACATATGCAGCTCCCTTGCACAAGTCCTAACAACTCAGGTCAGTATTCAGAGGAGCTGCAGAGAGGTTCCTGAATGATGAAGGATTGTGTTATTGATGTTAAACTACAAAAGGGAGAATATTACGGACTCCTTGCATCTCAGCTTTGGCACCATCCTGAGGCTTCAGTCCTCCTCAGAGCAAGTTTAGTCTCTTGCTCTGAATTGCCCTCTAGGGTATATTTTCCTCTCACATATACAGCACACAGAGTCTAATAAGAACTGCCCTTCCTAAATCAATCACTTGTGTTTATTCAGCAACAGTGCTTCTCTTTTCGGGATGCTTTTTGCCCTTTCCTCTTCCAAGGAGCTCTCCAGCCAAGAGATTTCCCCCATATTACTTGTTCATGTCTCCTTGCATTATTTGAAACAGCCCAGTGTTTGCAGTTTCTCATGCTGTCTTGTGGTGATTTTCTGTAGGTTTTCTATCAAAGAGGGCTATTAATGGTGCAACCAAAAATTCTCAGGAAGGATGCATTCTAGACATGAAAGATTCTGATTTTCAAACTACACGCTTGTTAATCCATACAAAGTAGTATGTGAGTAAAAACTCCCCCCCTTTTTTTTTTTTTTTTTTTTTTTTTTTTTTTTTTTAAAGATTGCAGCAGTTTGATTTGGGCTTAGAAGAGGATGGCAGCATGGGTTTAGATGGGGAGAGCTGGAAACAGGTGTTTATTTCAAAACAGCTCCCTCTTCCATGAATTAAGCTATGGCACCTCTGAGTTACAGCCTTAACTTTGGTAGATTGAGTGCTTTATAGTTTTCTTCTTTAGTGGTGACCACTGGATTAATATCTAAGAACTTAAGGCATATTTACCTAGCTGGTATCTATAAGAAAACATCAACAGCTGGGCATAAAGCACAGCTGTTCTGTAGCTTTCCAAGCTGAAACACTTCTGGTGAGTGGAAGCTTGCCCAAGATACATTACTGAACATATATTGCGAGATGAGGAACAATTCCAATTTGTCCTTTACACTTTTCTCTTTCCCCTCTTATTCTAAATCCATCCAGGTAAGTTGGCAGCCATTAGGGTCAGAATGGGGAATCTTGCATGAAAGGTTTGGTACCTTACAGGGCAGTCATTCATTTCATTACAGGTTACATGTTCAAGGACAATGTTGACAGCTCAGCAGTGACCTGGAACAAATTCTCCATCATGAGGGGAAAAGACTGCTGCCTAAATGTCTTCCTAATGAGAGCAAAACATAGGGAACCTGAGACAAATTCAGAACCTGAGTTACAAAGCAGGAAAACCAGTGGGGAAAGTGAAGCAATGGGAACTTGGCAAGAGGCAGCAGAAACCCTCCCTGAGTGCATTTGCTGCACAAAGCTGTTGAAATGTTGCTCCCTTTCTAGGGATAATGCAGCAGCCTTTTTAATGATGGTTGTTGCAGATAATGTGGCAGCCGTAATGAAATAAAACCCAGGCAGTGAACCGGAGAGAGCCTCAGACTTGCTGGAGTCTAAGAGAGGAGGGGCAAACACGAGAAATGACTGAGAGGGTAAGTGGCATGCTGAAAAGTGCTGAAGGACATCCAGTAATGAGACAGGTAGAAAATTATACAGAAAAATGGAAGTAAATAATGGGCCCCAAAACCATTTTAAGAAATTTTTCCTAATAAAACTTCCCAGACTCACAAGAAGTTTTGTGAACCAGAGCATTCCCTGTGCCAATTAATTCAGGAATAGAGTAATATGCTATGACACAAGAGTCACCAGAGAATTTTTTAATAATTGGGATTATATCAATCAATGAACATTTCAGGGAAAGAAACAGTTGTCTCCTCTAACAAGGTACAAGATTTATGCTCGTAGACTTACCTCTGGTCTCATGTCTTCCAGAAGATCTCTTTTGCACCTTGGCCAGAGTTCTCAGGGCTTCTTCCACTGCCATCCCGGCAATGCTACAGCTTCTTGCAGTCTGGAGTATAGTTTTCCCTACCATGTGCTCATTTTTCATGCCTCCTGGTAGAAAACTGGACTCACCATCTAAATGCATAGAAAATTTGTGGTGGAACTGGAAACTGGCTTGAAGGTTTAAGATCTTGAGATCTTATAAATGTTTGTGCTTCATTTGTTCTTACTCTGCATAAATAGAATGAACAAGCTCCAGCTCACAAGGTGGTAAACAATTTTACTACATGATTGTGCATATTCAGAAGTAGCAAAACTGAACAGGTCATAAAATATTGTTTGAATTTCCAAATACTGCATTAATTTTAAAATCATAAAGAGCTTGGATATAGTGTCACAATTATTTTCCTTTTTATGCATAGCAAATTGTGGATTTCACTTCAGCTATTCAGGCACCCTGAAATCTTGGTAATTTTTATTTATTATTATTTATTATTTTATTATTCTCAACTTTACATTCGACTCATTCTCCTGTCTGGAGAAGCTATTGGCAGGGCTTTCAGGTAGATATGAAATACGTGTTTAGTAGTTCTCAGGATTGGGCCAAGGTTGAAAGAATATCAAAAGCAAAACATTTCCAATCACAGGCGTTATAGTATGACTCTTAGAGGGTTCATATTTTGTTTTACTGTATAGAATAAATTTTAGTAACATAACCTGTATTCAAGATGGAGAACTGGATTATGGGATTAAATTTCAGCGTATATGACCTTGGTCAGATGAACTTTGCTGGGAGTTGGTGTGACGCGAATTCGCCCTTCTGCTCAATCCAAATGCTAGTCATCATTTCCATAGTGTGTAAGCGTTCATCTGGATGATGACATTTCATTCCTGTCTTATCCCAGCTCACGTTACTGCTTTGGGAATATCTATTGTAACTCTTATCCTTCCGCACTGTGTGCTGTCGTCACCACTGCTGTGGCTAATCCACTACTATTTGGCAAGAAAACTGTTTATCCATTCTGTGTTAGGGTAGATAGCTGAAGTAAAAGCTGGAGGAGGAGAAGGCAGCCAGTGGAGTACATTGTGTTTACTCTGCAGCGCATTAACATGCTAGCTGAGCTAACAAGGAGAAGATGACCAAGTGTTTGGGTCATTAGACTAATTTTGTCATGGGGTTTAATGACATACTCCCAGATAAACTACAAGGATATGGTGACCAGAAGTTGCCGGAAGTAGTAAAGACTATGTCTGTGTAGATTTCGTAACTGTCCTGCACTTTGTCTATACTTCGTTGTGTGGAGAATCACTCACACCCTGAATACTGACCTTGATCAACTTGAATTGCTGCATTACAGTAGGAATGTTTATGGCTCAGTGTCTCCATTTCCTCCATTTTTGGCTGTCTTTGTGTTTGTTTTGGTTGCTAATAGCTCAGACAGCAGCCATTTTTTTGATACCACAGGCCCCAATGTTGGGTAGCGAAAG
Source organism: Acanthiza pusilla (assembly GCA_036630365.1). Classification (NCBI taxonomy): domain Eukaryota; kingdom Metazoa; phylum Chordata; class Aves; order Passeriformes; family Acanthizidae; genus Acanthiza; species Acanthiza pusilla. The sequence continues at coordinate 4,477,862 of JAXCHO010000023.1, read as the reverse complement.
AAACAAGTCAAGGGCCATCCATTTGAGGAACAACACAAACTCTGTCTACCCCACACCCTTACGTTTTTAGAGTTTGGGGTTGTTTGGTTTTTTCACTCTGTTTTTACAGAGTATATAAGTTTATTTCATTAGCTACTTGTGCTAGGAAAAAAAGCCAACCCAAAACTAATTGCTGTATCCACCCTCAGGAAAAAGAGAGAAAAGAAAATTATCAAGGGAAACTTAATCCGTCTGTCTCTCCAAAAGCTAAATTAGCAAGTACAAAAGAATGGACTAAAGCTTGTTGCAACTCATATAACCGTTTACTACTTTGAATGCATTGCTTCCATTTGATTTTTCTTAACTAAGAGTCACACACCATACTCTACCTCCCTGTGTTCTTGCTCTTTAGCAAGAGATCATAAAGCTGTGACCTTGTTCAATACTTGTGCATTTGTCAATTTTTGAATGAGTTTGCCCCCTAGACTAAGTAGTGTCTCTCTTGTCCAGCTCAGCCCTGTGATGACAGTGGTTTTCATTCTTCTGTCTTCCAGGTATTTCTCTGGAAGATGCACTGTATTCGTTCCACCAAAGTGTTTCTTATTGTCAAACAGAAACAAAGAGAAGAAAAGCCAAAAAACGCAAACCATCAAGGTCTTTGATGGTAAAGGCATAGTTAATATTAAAAAATTTAGGAGAGAATACTTATTGCAATTTCAGTTCTGCCAGCATGTCGACATGTCTGTGTGCTTGACAGCCTTCATGTCACTGAGCACACAGGCTCTTTTCCCACCCCTGCCTCACAGGGAACCCCCCATCCCTGGGGCACACTGTCCTGCCTGCACAGGAGCCCACCAGTTGACCTCGCCTCTGTGCTGCACTGAAAGAAGTTAAAGAAGCTGAGTTTTGTTTTACTTTAGTTTTGTTTGGTTTCACTTTTTTGTCCTAACTTTGATAAGGAAAACTGAAATAATCATAATCTGGGGAAGGATACAGTACTTATATTTTATTCCTGTGTTACTGACCGGGAACAGTGCAGAGAAACACGCTTATGAAGAGGGAATGTCTAGAGATTTTACTAAGGACTTTCACAAGGTTCACTGAGCCTAATGCTGTGGTCAACAAGTGGTTATTTACTACTGCTCCTAATATATTCCTTTCTGAATGAATGTTCATTGTGGCAGCAAGCAATTGTGGACATAACAGGAGCTTCTGTCTAGATTTGGGTTTCTGTTGCAAACCATGCTGAAGCTTTTTCTTCTAAAAGAAGTTTCACCTTCTTAAAGCAATAAAAAATGCAAGGCAAGCTTAAGATTCCACGTTTTAATTCAAGCAAGATCTCAGATGTTTATTAGCATTAAACAACAGTATTATGTTCTTCCTTCCTTCTGAATTTCTCATGGCCAGAGTATGCTCTCTAAGGCTTTACATTTGAGAATATTCTGCTAGTGAAATTCAAATACGGAAAAGGAATGAATTATTCTGTAATTCTTTTTCCCAATAGCAACTATTTCCTTACTCCGTCACCTTATTTATGGAACTAAATGTTCTCTAGCATTTTTCAAGGTTCCAATATATAAAAAAACCCCTTATTGTTAATCTTAATATTCCTAGCTATTTGTGCTTCATTATTCCTTCGTGCGCTTCAAGTACCATCATTACATTCCTTTGATTTTTCTTATTAGAAGTAACAATGCTGTAGTTTTATGCTCCCTGTAATTTTTAGAGCTCCATTTTTGCTTGCAATTAACTTAACCAACTTGTCACTCAGACTTAGTGGCTTTGAAGTTTTATGCTTAATTTTGCATAATGGTACACACTCCCCCTGATCCACCTTCATCATGTCTTTAAAGTTTAGCCGAACTTTAACAACTTATCAACATTATCACTAATAAGCTTTGCTAGTTTATTTCATTCTTAATTCTCAGATTGCACAGTTTGTTTTATTCAAATTTCTAGCTGAATGCCCTTCAAGAACTGTATTAGATGGTAAATTGCAATCCTCAAGCAGTCCCTAACTCTGAGCTCATCTCTGCTGTGTAAAACATTTTTAAAACTCTTTTGCTTTCTGTTATCTACAGTTCAGAGTGCTGTGAAAGCAGAGCTTCTGCAGGACTTGGAGCAGTGTTCCTCATGGGATCTTTGAATACTCTATTCTTCTGAGGTAAATTTAAATTATTTAGGTGCATTTTTTTCTAACCTCACAACAGTAATTTGTTCAGCAGTCCCCGCTGAAGCACCTTCTTCATTCAGCAGTTTGTGCACAAACATGGGCCTGAACTGCAGCCACGTAAGGGTCTGCTCTGAAGGTGGTTATAATAGTCACAACCAGCTGAAGGCATACCCAAAGGTTTGCTGGAGTTCACCTCTGTTGTGGTTTAACCCCAGCCAGCAGCCAAGCCCCACACAGCCACTCACTCACTCCCCCACCAGCAGGATCAGGGAGAGAATCAGAAGGGTAAAAGCTGGAAAACTCTTGGGGAGAGATAAAAACAGTTTAATAGGGAAAGCAAAAGCTGCACACAAGCAAAACAAAACAAGGAATTAATTCACTGCTTCCCATGGGCAGGCAGGTGTTCTGCTGTCTCCAGGGCCTTGTCACGTGCACTGGCTACTTGGGAAGACAAACTCCAAATTTTTCCAACCTTTCTCCTTCTTCTTCCCACTTTATATACTCAGCATGATGTTATGCAGTCTGGAATATCCCTGTGGTCAGTTTGGGTCACATGTCCTGGCTGTGTCTCCCTTCAACCTCCCATTCACCCCCAACTTCCTCACCAGCATGGCCATATGAAAAGCAGAAAAGGCCTTGGCTCTGTGTAGGTTCTGCTCAGCAATAACAAAAACATCTTGATATTATTAACCCTGCATTCAGCACAAATCTAAAATACAGCCCTGTACCAGCCACTGCGAATAAAGTTGATTCTACCCCAGACAAAACCAGCACAAATTAACTGGCCTGAAACAGGCCTCCACTCTCTTGTGACGATTTCCAAAATAAGTTTAGTTTATGTTAAACGTGTTGGATCAGGGGCATTATTTGCCAGCTAGGGACTAAGCAGAATCATCTTGGAGTTGCTTCACATGTGCTCTTTAATTTGAAGACTATTCCTCTACCTCCAAGTTGTTGCCTAAAAATATATGTCCAGGGTCACTAGCAGGGTTCTGCAGGTCTCCATCCTTGGGCCTGTGCTCTTCAACATCTTCATAAATTACTTGGACACAGGACTGGAAAGGATACTAAGCAAGTTTGCAGATGATACAAAACTGGGAGGAGCTGTTGACTCCCTTGAAGGCAGGGAAAACCTGCAGAGAGATCTTGACAAATTAGAGAAATGAGCATTCAACAACAGTATGAAGTTCAACAAGGGAAAGTGCTGGATTCTGCACCTGGGACGGGACAACCCTGGGTGTATGTACAGGCTGGGCAATGAGATGCTGGAGAGCAGTGCCACAGAAAGGGACCTGGGGGTCCTGGTGGATGGCAAGTTGAACATGAGCCAGCAGTGCCCTGGCAGCCAGGAGGGAAAACCCTGTCCTGGGGGGCATCAGGCACAGCATCACCAGCCGGGCAGGGGAGGGGATTGTCCTGCTCTGCTCTGCACTGGGGCAGCCTCACCTCGAGTGCTGGGGGCAGTTTTGGGTGCCACAATATAAAAATGACATTAAGCTCTTCAAAAGTGTCCAAAGGAGGGCCACAAGGATGGTGAAGGGCCTTGAGGGGAAGCTGCATGAGGAGCAACTGAGGTCATTTGGTCTGTTCAGCCTGGAAAAGAGGAGACTGAGGGGAGACCTCATTGCAGTCGACAACTTCCTCATGAGGGAAAGAGGAAGGACAGGCGTCTCTTCTCTGTGGTGACAGTGACAGGGCCCGAGGAATGGCCTGAAGCTGTGTCAGGGGAAGTTTAGTTTGGATACCAGGAAAAGGTTCTTCACCCAGAGGGTGGTTGGGCACTGGAACAGCTCCCCAGGGAAGTGGTCAAATACCAGCTGGACAGAGCTCAAGAAGTGTTTGAACAATACCCTTGGGCACATGGTGTGACTCTTAGGGATAGTCCTGTGCAGGGTCAGGAATTGGACTCAAAGATACTTGTGGGTCCCTTCCAACTCAACATATCCTGTGATTCTGTAATCATATTCTGTCTGTTTCTGTTCTGCAGAGATAAATAAGCTGAACTCTTTTTAGTCTCCTCTTGGGATGTAAGCTTTCCAGTTCTTGTGCTTTTTGTGGCATCATTCTCCTGCTTGACTCTTTCCTTCTGATATGCAAGTAACCAGAATTACACACAACATTGCAGATGATAAATATGTATGTCAGATGTCTCATTCAGCACACTGTTAAATCACCTTTGCCTCTTTCAGGCTGCTTGATCCATGGTGGCTCACTGTTAACTTTGAATCAATTCTGGGATTAAACCTGTCCCCGCCTTCTCCTCTGTCAGTTCCAAACTGACAATAAATTTCTACTATTTGATTCTGAAGTTTATTACTTTGGTTTCATGTTACTGCATTTCATACTGTCTCTGAACACTCCAGTTTTTCCTGAATGATACCTCAGTCACATCAGTATTGGTCTTTTAAGCAGATTTCATCCTCTTGTGCATATTTTCATGCCAAAGTTATTATAAAAAAAATGTTGCTGTCAAGATGAAGTCTGCAGGAACTCTATCAGACCTTCTGCAGCTTGGAGTAAGGCTTTCATGGTATCTGCTATAGCTATCTTCCTGCGTGTAATATTACAGTATCAATCTCCATTTTACCAACTTCCTCTCATGGCATGCTACCAAATGCTTTGTTAAAATCTGATCTACTCCATTTTATTTCTCAGAAAATTAGCTATCCTCTGAGAGAAATAGGCTATTCTGGCATTACCTGCCTTTGATAAATGATAATGTATTAATTCCCCTTTTGTCTGTTACTTTAATTTTATGTTATGCTTGTTTTAAAGATTTTTATTCTACTGGGAATGAGCTAATAGTATTTTAGGCCTTAAGTTTAATTTGCAGTGACCTTGTTCACATGTTTTTCTTTCTTAAATGCAGATGCTATGCTTGTTATTCCCCAGTGATACATGAAGTATCGTGTCTTTCTATAGGGGGAATTCTAGAGGGAATTGCTATAGAGAGAATTTATTGTATTAAAAATTTGTTCTTCTGGATTTGCAATTTCTTATGTCAGGTGTTTTAGTATTCTGAAATGCATATTTCCTGTTCCCTACTTTGCAAATTGCAGCAAGCACACTTACGTTTCTTTCCATCTCAGATGTGGTATTATCTCTTTTATGTTCTTTTCATTTCTATTAAAAAATACTGTATTTCCGTTCAGATGACTGATTACATTTAAACTTTGTGTTGGTCTATGAAATAATGTAGCTTATCTGCCTTATCAATTTTAAGCAGGTGCAGGCGTTAGCTTGTAATGGCAAAAATTAAGACTATAAGTATGGTCATCAGCCTATCTGATGATGATAGCAAAACCATCTATATTAGACCTGTAATATTTCCTATTGATTGTGGTAGTAATTGTGGAATTTTCCTTCAGTTGAATTGATACTGGTGAGAAACTGATGGACTCTTCAGAGTGTTACTTAACTTTCTGACTATGAACATGTTCAGTTGTTGTTACTAATTCACTGTTGTCCATGTAAACATTAATGTGTCATTACTTTGAGGTATTTATAAGAATGGAAATTAAAATCTTGGGGAGATAAATCTGACTCTCATGTATCTGGGAAATAGCAAGAATTGTTACTCATCTATTTGCCTTCTGAGAGTGAATTGTGTTTGGGCCTTTTTCTGGTCAATCTACTGTCTTTCCCTTATTGGCCGATAGTTATGTATTTCAGTAATATGTAGGTGACAGACATGGGTCTGGATCAAACGATGATTCGTTTGGCCAGATTCCCTGGGGTCTTTGAATGTCACCACTCTGATGGGATTAAATATTCAGTGAGAGCATAAAGATGATATGTTCAGTGTTATCTGTATTTCTGAACAGGCTGTCACCTCTTATGCCAGATGGAAGGGTTTTAAGGGTGTGTGTTTTCACTTCCAGATATGAATTACAATAATCAACTTAGCTGTGCTCTGCAAAGCTTTCCCTTTTGTTGCATAATTTTTACTTTCACCACAGCTGTTAAGACCCTCTGTGATAATAAATATATGTAGCTCTTTTATAATGGAGGAATTACTACTTTCAGTGAGCAGCCTTTTGCAAGTTAGCTTTTTTAAATTTAATGTGTTTCTTTTGCGGTGACAGTTCAGGTCTTTGAGATCCAGCAAATTCTGTAGTAATATGTACCATGTGGCCATCAATTAGAGCCATTCTCACATTCAGCATCCACGTTAGAGCCAAGAATTCACGTGAATTATGTTTGGAGATTATGTTCTTGCTGACTTCTCAAGTAATTTGCATGGGATCCCCTGGAACTTCCCCTGGAATTTCTGTCAAGGACTGTCTTTGATTGCCCTTGTGTAAATGAGGTTTATGACTCAGTTTCTGTGGTAATTTTTCAACAATACATAAATACCTCTGTAATGTACACTGAAACCAACTTTATTTAACATTTACGGACTGAAACATGTTTTACTGTCACTTTCTTTTTGCCTAATGCAGTTATTGTTCAATGAAGTAACTTTAAAAATATGCAGTGACCACATTTGAGTCAAATACCAATCTTGTTGGATTTCAAATCCCTAACTAAAGGAAGAAACATCTGGTATGTGGGTGGGAAGCCAGTACCTAAAGTAGTTCTTCCAGGAGTTCAGGGAAATAGGCAAGATGAATGCACTTAATTTTCAAACTGTTCTGATAGAGGAATTTCTCAGGAGCATTACTTCTGTCAGAAGAAGTAATTGTAGTTAATTGTAACTGTTTGATTTATTACAAGTCACGAAGACCTTTATTTTCTCTTTTTTTTTTTCTTTAGATTTATATAAACATCTAGAGAAATTATAAGATCTCTTTCTGTCTGTCTAGTGATAAGTATTTCCCTCCTGTACAGAAATTTCATTTGTGTGTTGACAATAATCTCCTGGTTTTTGATCCACTTGGGAATTAGGCTGAAGGTCATGTACCTGTTTGCCATTGTCCAAGAGCTTGTAACTAAGTAGAGAGATCTTCAAAATGTTCCAAGAGTAGCACAGTGTGTGTAATAACATATTTTGGAGTTTTGATTCATTAGGACATAACAGAACCAGACTTCTGGATTTTTTTTCCTCTTTTTCTCTGCAATTACTGGAACTAGAAATAACTATTTTCTAAAGGAACTGTTCAATCTTATACAATCACCTGACTCACCTGACTCTGAGAGCTGGGACTTGATGATAAATATAAAGTTGTTATTACAGCGATGATAAAAGTGCAGCACTGTGTACCAATATGTTGAGAGAGGGATATTAAAGCAGGTTATTTAAGACTTACTTCTATTAAGAAATTTAAGACAGACATAGATTATTGTCCCCAGCAAGGGAAAATTACTTTCCAATTGCAGTACTTTTAGCTATTTATCTCCTTTTAATCTATTTGGCTTTTAACTTTTCTCACTGGCTGGCAGTGGAAGTTAAATCTTCTGTTTTAAATTAGACTGCTTTCCTCAAAATCAAGGATGCTATACATATTTATGCATAGCATAAACAAAATAAAGAAACAGAATAAGAACAAATTAAAAAACTGGTTCTAAATAATATATTTTGCAGTTAGGTAACAGAAAAGGAACCTGACTCTACAAGGCAACAATATGAAGCACTTTTCATGGTAGCAATCCTCTTTGAAAACTTGTAAATAAAATTCTAAATTTTTTGATTTCTTTCGGGTTTTGAAGAAAGCAGACAAGTATTTTTGTATTTTCTTTCCTACTATTGCAAATTCGTATGTGTTTATCATACTGATTTCAGTTCATAATGGTGCACTTTTAAGTTATTTCAACTTTTTGAAACAGTTTAGGAACAAATCTTTAAACAAAAGAACATACTGTTTTTTGTGGCTGTTCCGTTACAAAATCTTGAACTATTTAAAAGAAATATTTGTAATATGCTGCACAACTGTTGTGGATCATTACTAGTCTGTTTTAAATTCTTCAGCCTCTTCAAAGACAGATGTTTACCTAACTTGTCCATGTTTTGAGGTATACTATGTAGGGATATATTCCATTCTCCAGAATTTGTTGTGATAAATTCAAGACTTGTTATTCTCTTGCTTTTTTTCTCAACAATGCATTTTTCCTTTGGTTTTTGAAGCATGTGGGGATTGGTGGTGTATGCAATTACTTGGAGTCTGTAGTATTCTAAAGGAACTAGCATGATTTATATGTGCAAAAGAAAAATATTGATGGAGACAAATGACTTTCCTGTCATGTTCCAGTACAGTTTGTACACCTTTCATGAGGTCTGTTTTATGCTCTTCCTGAACCTTGACTTTGCCAAAAGTCTGAAATACGAGTATAAACTTGAGCCTAAAGGTTTCTGCTTTTTCCTTCCCTGTTGCTTTTTATCCATCCATCCATCCTTCAGTCTGCAGACTGAAACTGTAAAGCTGACTATTTATGTAAAAAGCTTGTTAGGAAGGTTTGCTTCTACTTCTGCTTCAGTACAGTTAAGCCACAGTTCAAAGAATTTAATCCCTCCTTTTGGACAAATGGGTCTGAAAACCCATGCCCCAAAGTAAGTGTGAGTTTGAATGTTGCTGAAATGGGAGTTGGATTACAATGTCCAAGCTGCATCTGGAGAAAAAAGATGAGGAAGATGGACAATAGCAAGATGTAAATGAGAAGCTTGAGGATTCCAGTCAAGTATGTCTTTAAAAATATAAAAATTTTCAGCAATTCTTATTAAAGCTGAAAAAAACTCTGTTTCTTAAATTGACAAAGGGAGCTTTTCCTTCTGCTTTTTATACATTGACTTCTTTCTGTTTCCTTCAAAGAATCAATTCTGTGAAATTAAGCTACTTTTTTCCAAGGTCTTGGCCCGAGACAACTTGAAAATTGAAATGAAATGCTGAATTCAGTTTTCACTGGAACTGAGGAGGGGAAGGAGATTGGGTGAAATGATCAGGACTAATTAAGAATGTAGTTTCTATCCTAAGTCTAGACTTAGGTCCTCTGCTCTCAAGGATTGAAAATTTGTATTTTCCAAACTAATGAAGGATGCTCTTGGGGAAGGAGTATGCACTCACCTGTGCAGAAGCTATCCTAGTTTGACAGAAGTCATATGTAGATCCCAATTCCCATGTATGAGTGATGTGATATGGTCATTTTCCCTTGTGTATTGAATTTGTTTAGAATAGCTCTAGTAGGAGACCTTTTCATGGATATTGCATGACTGGAGACTTGGGCATTTTATCTGAAACGGAAAATAAATTCATTCAATTCACCTTGGGAAATAAAAAGGATTTGAACTGGGTATTGAGATTGAAGCACGATGTGTATGTGTGAGTGCTCTCACCAGTCTCTGACCAGTTTGATATTGAGTGAAGAGATGGGTGACAGCTTCTCACAATTTGTGAGTCTTGTGAGAGTTCAAAACAAATTACATCATGTGTGTGAGTGGCATTTTTTTTGTTTCAATACAAGGAAAGAGTGGAAATGAGACAGAGGGTTTCTTGTACTGGAAACTTCCTTGTCTTTCATCATCTCTCTCTCACAAAAAAGAAATAAACTTCAAGTTGGCTTAATCCAAGCACAAAATTTTGTGTTGTTATTCAACTAGTGAATTAAGAATTCAGGATTAAGTTCTTAATAGTAACATCATGAAAAAACACCAACCTGTCAAGTGAAGTGACTGGAGATGGCTGTTGACTAAACTCCAGGAAGAAAGAAAAGATTGCTGTAGTAGGAGAGCATCTAAAGATTTTTAGAGGAGCCTTTTGTTAGACAAGGAACATAGGGGGTTTTTATGCTGAAAATGGCCCTGTGAAACCCCAGTTTGTAAGGCCAATGTCAGGAGATAGATTTGCCAAACTTTTAGAATTTAGACACATCAAGTTTTGCATAGAAGGCTTAAAATTATATGATATGTAAGCACTACAAAACAAGAGGAATGGAAATATCTGTGTAGCTTTTAATATTTGTAGTAATTTAAAGTTTTGTAGTAAAATGAACTTTTTAATAGTGTTATATGTAAATAGAGATCATTAATTTTAAGTTAAATTGTAGAATTGAGAAAAGTAACCTTAGTTATCTAAAGGATAACTGAGTTATCTAAACATGCATTTTTTTCCCAATATGCTTCTTAAAAGTCAGAGAAAAACAACATAGATTAACCATGTTTTTCCGTAATGGCCATGGAAATTAAGTTTTTTACATGTTACATGTTTATGCATGTAGTGTGCTACAAATAAATATGAAAGCATTTCTCTTTTCACGAATAATATTCAGTCCAAGGTTCTGAGCCTATGGAGATGCTTACGTGTGATTCACAGAATCATCCAGGACGTGAGGCCAGAAGGGACATTTGATCGCCTTGCGCGATTTGTTTTGTAATACGAGAGGTTTCATGTTACCCATCTCAACTATCCTGTACTGAGAAATATTTGTTTGGCTAAGCAGATCTTCCAGAAAAGTGCTCAGACATGATTCAAGGATCTCAAGGGGTGGAGAGTCTGCTGCTTCTCTTGGTAGCTCATTCCAGTCATTAATCATCTCTGTTTAGAGTTTGCACCTTATTTTCAACTTGCGTCTGGCTTCAGCTTTCAGGCTCAGGGCTGGTTCTCTACCGCCTAAGCTGTCCTGCTTGAACTCTGAGCATCATGAAATGTCTCAGTGGTTCTGGTGAAACATCTCCTGCTCTTGCATACATGGAAAACTCTTGGTGTTTAGGCCTGTTTGTGCTCTGGGATAGAGCAATTGTTGCTGTCCTTTAAAATCACATGTTCTTTGCAGTAGGTTAGGAATAGGACTTGTATTTTTTTCTGTTTCCTACCTACTGTATATTTGTTCAAAGACCAGCTTTGAATGGTTTTATTATTGAAAAATAATTGAATAGGCTTTTCTTTAATCTGTGATAATTAAAAGCAGCATTTGCTTTTTACTTCTAGAAAAAGAGTTAAGGGGGAAACAATTTTTCAAGTTTTGCTGTTGTGTGTTTCTTACATATGCTTGGTGAAATATGAATCTGACCCTAACGTATCTTAATGGTATTGCTCGTGTATGTTACAAAACCTGTAGGACATGCCCTTGGCTGATTTGCCCTGCATGTATAATTTCTTGCAGTTGATGCCTGTATTGACTCACAGGAGATTCATTCTTTGTTTGCTTTCCAGATGCACACAAAGACTTTACATTTTATATTTGCATCATGCTCTTGGTTAATACTTGTAGTCCTGTATTTTTTATACATTCTAGGTGTCAGGAAGGCATTTCCTGCATCAGTTGGTTAGCTTCCACACCTCCTGCATGAGAATATTCTCTAGAGGGAGAGGTTTCTGACTCTTGAATTAAACCAATTTCATTTTGTTTTATAAACCTCTCTTGAAGTCTAATAATTTCTTTTTAGCTGAGGATATTAACCTCAAGGATAGAGTCACCTCTGATCTATGTTAAAGAGAGACATGGCTGCACCTGCATCAGACTTGAGGCATACACTCCTTGCACACTTCTGCTAGTGGCAGCAGAAATCTGCTTATACCTCCCAGGAAATCTGCACTTGTCTTTACTTTCATTGTAAGAGAGAGTAAAATTGTGCTTTTTTGCTACTAATGGCACATGGGGTTCATAATGTACAGCCCAAGTAAAACAGACACTGAGTGATAGATAAGTCAGCTGTGACACTTCACTATTGTGTTAAGGTATTACCGAATTTATAATCTTGTGTGTATAATTAGTTTCTTTTAAGAAACCTGATCATGAGATATATTGCTTAATATAATTTGTGCTATTTTTGCGTGGATGAGAGGTTTTTAATGGTTCTCAGTTCTATCTGAGCCATGACAATACAAGTGATTTGCAGAGGCATAGATAGTTATGAAGCAGTATTTTGTGGGGCAGCTGCTTTTGCCTACAGTTTTCAGTAGACTTGGGGCAGTTTTACGTCTTGAGACCTATGCTGTCTGTATAAAAATAAGAGCCTCACTGTGCCACCCATGCCAAGGGATATTCCTGAGCTCAGTCTGAGGCAGTGTTAAGTGAGAGAGGTCAAAAGAATGCTATTCAGCAGAAGTTTACCACAGGAATCTGTAGAGATATAAGCTCTTAGTAGTAGCTTGATTGTCTCATGTGACAACTTGTTTCCTCTTCCTCTTCTGGCCTCATTCTTAGGAGCCAGAACAGTCATATGCTGAAGTGGAGCTTATGGCTTCCCTAATCTGCCCTCCTAGGATGCCACTCCAGGAGCAGATATTTTAGTAGTCCTTTGCTGGTTTAATATCTCCTCAGCTAACCTGCCAACGATGTGGAACAACTGTGAGTTCCTTTAGCCCCATTGTTCATCCCACTACAGTTTGCATGTACCAAGAATTAAGGATTAGTTGTTGTTTTGTTCTTAAAGAAAGGATCTTGTCTTAAATCTTGATGCTCATAATTCACATGAAGCCGTACTGCTGCATCTGACGTACACCATTCCACTGTGGGAGCATAAGGTATTGCCAAATCCCTGATCAGCCTGTGGATTGATCAGATGGGCACTGGTTGTTCAGAATTCCTACAACAACTTCTGACTTGCACATTGTTGTCCAGGTCACCCAACTGTATGTTTACTGAAATGTCTGCATTAATTTGGCATACCTAATGCTTAAGAATGTGATGCTCAGGCAAGCTGGCAAGCTGAAGTTTTCAGGTAGGTAGGCAGATTCTCTTCTAAGATGTGGTTCATAAATTGGGACCCCAAATCTGACATGCACAGAACAATTATTATTAAAATATTACATTTATGTGATGTTCCACTATCTAAACTCCAGTACAAGGCTGAGTCCTTTTGTGCTCTGAATTGCACAGAACATAATTCAAATGTCAGTTTGTATTTCGAAGAATATACACTGAGGCACTTACTAACAATTTGCTTTCAACTCCATTGTGTTGAAGGCCTGCCTGGAGAGAGAGGTGTTATTAATTAATCATTTGTAACAAAATTGTGGATTTAGGCTGTGCCACACTAAAACTTCTCCAGCAAAGGCAGGCATCTTTAGAAAAATCTCATGGAAAACATTGCTGAAAGTCTTAAAGAATGTACTTAAAAAAGACAAAGAACTGCTTGTTACATGAAACAAGACATCTTGTCAATGTATTTAACATGCTGCTTACAGTTGGCATTTGAAATTAATTGAAATACAGAGAAGTATGATACACATCAAGGCAGTTCATGTATAAAATGAATATTTTAATAGGTGTTTGGTTTTGTCCTTTCCGAAAGCCAGTCTTAGTCTTACCTGTTTTATTTTGGGGTTCTTTTCTGTGTTTTGTTGGGTTTTCTTTTAAACTTCTCTGATTTCTACCCTAGTCACTGGCAGTTGAAAGCGAGTAATGACCAAATGTCCTCTGTTTTTAGTATTATGTGATTAGTATGCAAACAAACACATCAGAGCAATGTAATTCCGTCTGTGATAGTATCCTGCTTGCATTTTAGAACTGTTTACATCTCTGTTATAAAGAAAACTTGACTACCCTGTCTGTATATCCATGTTAAGGCTTGGGAATGCATAAGAAGGGTACAGTTGACTGAATTATTTGCATACAGTGTGGGAAAATGGAGTCTTGAAGTTGGAACCTGAATGTTCGTTATTGCTTCTGTTTGCTTCTGTGCATTTTAACTAGAGAAATGCTACTGCTTTCTGATGGTGTTTCTCTCCCTGAATGTTGCTCCGAATTTTAACACAGTACATCACATGTTATGTAGTCAGTGGTAGAGGTCCTTAAAATCAAATCTGTTGCCTTTGAATAAGACTTCTGTTTAAACCTACAGGCTTTGGGCAAAAGCCATGTATAGCTTTCCTTGGGTTTTCCATTCTCTGTCACACCCTGACCTGTTATTAGCAGAAACACCATTTAAGCTGCTTAAGTGATGAGGTGGTGTAGAAGTTATGCTCCACCATAGATCACCAGGTAACATTAAGAGCAAAACCCAGCCCAAAGCAAAAACAGATGATGGCCACATTGGCTCTTGCTGGAGAGATGGCCATGGCTGGGACATGGGGCAGCAGGAGGAGCAGGAGAACTGCAGAAACTGGATGCAGATTCTAAATCTGGGTCCCCTAGTTATGCACCAGGGTGAAATGCCTGTGGAAAGGTGATGTGGATCTCACAGTGAAGCAAAAATTTGCCTGCTTGCTTCTCATGCCTTAGTTGCACAGAAAGCCAAACTTGGATATTATTGGAATTCATCAGGATTTTGTCTTGGTGGCCTGCTTCTTATCAGTTCTTCCCTTGAGGAATGCAAGCTGTAGCACCCCGAGGAGGCTGACAGGACTGTGTGCGCAGACTACTAATGATTAGTGACTGCTAATGAGATGATCAATCCTTGTCAGGGCCACGTTCTGCTGTTGTTTTGACATTAATAGGTAGGAGATAGCATTTCTACAGATCAGGATACTTCTCACACTTGACAACCACTGAAACTGTTTTAGAAAGGAGTTCTCTCTGTTGAAGAACAGGATGGGTGGAGATACCTCGTTTAGCAACCCCAGGCTTTACAGAAAGTATTATTTTCTGCCCATAGAGAAATTTGTCATCCAACCTTGCTAGATAGCACACTCTGTCAGAGAAACCGTTTCTGAAAGCAGGAAGCTTAAACTGGAGGTGAAGTAAGAGGGAGATCTATGCCAAAGAAAACAAATGAAGAAGGCGTTCCTATTTGAGGTACAGGCCAGAAGGTCATATGGATTATCTGAGACGTGCCAGGACACTGTCTTGGGAGTGATTACGTATTTCAGAGAGCATGTTCTTGCTCTTGCGTTCACAGAGACACACAAGAATAATTATACTGCCCACTTGTTTTTCCTTGCTGGAACTGAGATGAGGAGAATCTAGCAGAATTACTTTTTCTTTGGAGGCAGCTGAACTTCACACATTGGACACATGGCCATAAATCAGTTTTGCCTGAATTTGAGGAAATTCTCAATAGTATTTAACTGGTTCAGCCCATCTTTGATGTTGCTATTGTTACTCAAATTAATATTTTTATGAGTGAGGGACCCACTCTTGTCAGTTATCCTTACATACCTTCACTGAAAGGACAATTACAATTTTCCTATTGCTGTTCATTTACCAGACTTGTATCTCACATAGTGTGAGCTTATGTCTTTCCTGTTCTGCAGGCACTATTGTGGGAGCTGTTGTGTCCATTGTCGGTAGCCACTTGATCCAGAGTTTCAACAGTTTGTATAGCACCATAAGCTGTATGAATGCTTTGAAACCTAAGTTTCCAGGTGAAACATGCTTACCTGAGAAATTCAGGGCTGAACTTACCTTTCCAGTATGCAGACATTTTATGTATTTGGAAAAGAAAAGAAAACAAAACAAAACAAAAGTGCTTTGAAAGAGAATTGTCTCCCACTCCTGCTGTTAATTAAAAATTGCCTAGGCAGAGAACCTACCTCCATGGTAAAAGGTGACTCACCATGGGTAATGAGCCCTATCGTGCTTTTCCCTGTGCGATGGTGGAGCAAAGACGTTTCATATAAGGCTGTGTTAGCTTCCAGCTTCCTTGTCCACAGTTCCCTTGTATTGTAAGTGGGATTTGCATGCACATATTCAGGAAGAACCTGCTGCACCTTGAAATACGGGTATTTTAGTTTGTAGCAAATATATGTTCTCCAGTCTGGAGGTGGTTTTTCTTGAAAGGATTGTAGACTTCTTGGATGATATAAATCATCTTCTGCATTTCTTGAGTGACTTTTGAACAGCAGTCAGTAGTGTGGATAGAATATGGAAATGTGGGCTTTAGGTTTGTTTTGTGCTCCTGAGCAGCTCAGCATGACTGAATCCACTGCACTGAACTTCATTGGATTGCTGGGGTTTAAATTGTCAGTAATAGGTATGGATTCTAGGAGCTGCAGTTATTTGAGAAATATAAGAAAAAAATCTCAGAAACATTGTTTAATTTCCATTTATTCTTAAGATGATTCTGGATAATGGATCCCACATGCTCCCTTGTTAAGATCTGTGTCTTGTATATACTTATGTGGAGTTTAATTATGGTATTCACAAATTCCTCCAGTCAGTAAGCAGAGTTCACACATACAAAAATAATATGCTGGCCTTCTTTCAAATTATGATGAGAACACAGACATGGCTTCATCTGACAGTGATGAGGACACAGTCTTTGAAGCAGGCGTTGTTTCTGATCTGTTTTCCTATATTTGTAGGTTGATAAGATGAAGAAGGAGGAGAATATAGATTTGTACCAGTGAAATAGAAACTAAACCATGAAAATGGTTTTGTCAGAACTGGGAATATGTAGTGTTTGAAATGAAACCGTTTTAAGGATCGAATTTGTAAAGGAATATGTATTGCGAGCATAGCATGGAAGAGCCTTCTGAAAACCAGATACATTCAAGGCAGGCTTTCCATTCCATTGGTAACTTAACTTAAAGGTGTTTTACAAGAAAGCATTTGGTATTAGCCCCTGAAGGAGGTTTGAGTGTGTCTCCACTGGATGTCAGTAAAAGTCAAGGAACAGAAAACAAAATGAGGTATTGCAAATATGTTGCTTTCGTTTACAAAAATGTCAGTCAACTGTTATCCACAAATTTTGAGGCAGCTGAATGACTTTGTACCAGGTACTTGAATTATGGGGTACTGAACACTTTGCTATTGTCTTTTCAATGACAGAAAAACCTTTTCTTTTCTTAGAAAAAGTCTCAAGGTTTTTTCAGACTGTCGCCAAAATTGAACCATAAAAATTGTGCAACTGTGGTGTTCTTCACCTGAAAGCGTCACCATTTGTTTCAAGCTGATATAAAATACTGCTTCCAAAGAAGCCAGAAGAAGTAGCTAACATGCTATTTATTGTTGCATTTGTTTGTACTTCAGTTAGATTCTTTACCCAGAGGTGCTAAGAAATCTCTACACCAGCTTTTCTGCAAAGACATATCTGATATATCATAAATTACATAAGTAATAAAAAGGCTTAAAACCAGGGCATCCACAATGCTGGTGCTATTATTTCATTCTGCAGAAGATTCAGGAAGTGCACTGCTCACACTTTTGAGGACCTGAGATCTCAATGGAATAAGGTTTGAAGATCTCTCATCCCAAGAGCTTTGAACTATAGGGTTAGTTACCACTGATGGCAGTATTCATTCAACTTCACAAAACAGCAGACTGTGGCCTACAGAGCTTTAGTTTTCAGAAGCTGTCCCTGTTATGTGCCACATGCGTTCATGCAAAGTAATTTTAGCTTAAAAAATATCTCCTGGTCTGAGCATGTTAACAGGCTAAAGTTTTTTTCCAGGAGAGCTCTAGGATAGATGAGATGACTCTGGCACTGGATTTTATACCTGCTCTGCCTCTTGCAATGTATGTTTTCCCTGTGCTGTTCACATAATGGTTTTCAAAAACATCTATGAAGTTTGCTGTGTTTGGGCAAATGGAGCTCTCACCTGATGGTGCTCTGTTTTAGAGCAAGATTTCCTAAAGCTCTCCCATCTTGAGACCTAAAGGTTACATTGGTTGGAGCTCTTTTAGCCTCTAAGTTGAATATTGGCTTTGTGGATTCTTAGCTGAATCTCTGGTAGTCTAAAGTGTAGTGTGGGTGGCTGAATCAGTAGGTGCAGCAGTTCATAAATGGAGTGAAAGAACTTTTTGAAGGTCTTAAATTCAACTCTTGATGAGGATGACAAACTCACAGAAGCTGATTAAATTGTCAGTGATTCATGTGATGACTTAAGGCTCTGTGTTTTACAGAAACTTCACTAAAGAAATTTAATGTCATAAAATTTCCTTGGGATTTTGTGAGTTTTTTGTTGTTTTGTTGGTTTTGGGTGCTTTTTAATTTTTGGTTTGAAAATATTCAAAGGTTTTAACGAACTCTTCCCATTGAAGATTAATCCAAAGTGCATTTTTAACAAGGCTAATGTAGTATTTGTCTTTATATCTGCCTTTCAGTTCCTTCACTCATCTACAGATAACTTTGCTATTTGTTTTAATTAAGCCCTTTTCCACATATCTGATTAGATGGCTAGCAGAAATGAAGATGACAGAAAAAGAAAACAAGAAGACAGATAGTACAGAGAGTCAAAAGAATCTCTCCATTGCAGAAGAGGTTATGATCATGCACTTTCTGTTTTCCCAGGAGCAGTAGTCATCTAGTCAGCAGCAGTGTGCGCAGATAGCTCCAGACTGGTCAAAACATGCACTGTCACTTGGCTAGTCCATCGTGGAGTGTTGGGGGAAGCACAAGGAGAAGGAAAGCCATTTGGCATACAGGAGAGAGGGTCAGCTGAGCAGGGAGGCATTAGGAGTTGTAGGTTAGAAATCCATAGATAATGTGTTGCAGTAATTCTATTTGTAAGACTGCTTCTTGGGGTCACAGGTTCACAGGAAGACTGGTGCACAGAAAGCAACAGGAGCTGCTGGAGGCCATGAGGAACCTCTCTTTGAATCCAGCTGATCATGAGAACAATGAAGCCTGCTGGAGGTTTGTCTTCAGTACCTCCTGTGACAGATATCCAACGACTTTTGTAGGCAATCTCCTCTGGTGTTTCATGAGCATAATCTTTGGAGTTTTTCCTAATGCCAAGACCAAATCTTTCTTGCTAAAATTTAAGCTTGTTATGGCTTAGATTGCCCATTGGGAATACACTGAACTCCTTTCAAGTGTGTAGAAAGCCGTCTTGTCTTCAAAAATAATCTGTATGCTTCATCAAGAATTGGATCAAGTTCTAATTTAATTTCTGAAGAGTTTCTGGTAAACATTCAATATAGAAGTTGTAGTAAATTATAACGCCCATCATACAATATAAAAAGCATTCATTATACCACATGAAAAAATTTAAAACTATTTATATCATAGCCCATGGTGGTTGCTTTCTACAACTTGCTCCTTGAAAAGTGTTCTTTCTGAATCTCATAGCAAGTTATTTTTTCTTTTGGAATATTTTTGCAAAATCCTTTAAAAACCTACAGTTTGGCGGGAATAAAAATTTAACATGCATAGAAGAGCTAAATCTTATTGGCTGGTATTGGAAATGTGAGTTAAAGACCACATTAAATTACAGATGTTAATAACAGCTTAAATATTAAATAACAGTGAATAAAGTTAATATATTAAAACTATTTGTTAAACTATGGTAGGAGGAGGACTGGGTTAACTAATAATTTTTGTTCTAGTCTAGATCATATGTGCAGTTTGAATACCTGAAATATATAGGACATACCACATGGCCAATTTACAGTTTATTCTGAGTTCACCTGAAAGATTAAATTTCAGAAGGAGATTTTGAATACTTCATGCATTTTTATAATTTTTTCCATGTAATAAGAATAACACGGTCTATAAACAAATAAGTGTATTTTTGCTAGCACATTTTGGAACAATCCCCCCATCCTCAATATGAGCTGAGGCGGGCTTCTCTGCTAAGGAGGGAAGTACAAAGTGCTGTCCAGAAATTTCTCCGTAGTCCTTTTCTCAAGGCTTGCTTTTTCATCCAAGAGCACAGACTTAGAATAAATCTATGCTCAACTACTAGGTGCTAACCACGAGGCCTTTCTAACACAGACGAGCTTCATGAGCCATGTGTCAGCTGGTTCAGTGAGGGACTTTTCTCTGCATTCCTGTGTTCCCAAACACATTAGCTGTGTGAACCAGCAAAGTGATTCATGGCGTGGTCTTTGCAGGACCTCTGTCATATCATTTTGGCTGCCTACAAAGAGATACTGACAGTGTCATAGAAGACTGTGGTTAATGGATTTTGGGCTCAGAGGTCTGATAAACATGCCTATAATCAGCATTTTTTATTACTTGTTTTCATGGTGTTGGTGTTGATATGGTGCCAAAGGACTTTATTAGAAGTAGGAGTGCAAAACAAGTAAAGGGAGAATCCTGGCTGTGAAGGGCTTTAGCTTAAGATGCAGGAAACAGTAGGAAGAGGCAAGAAATGAAATAAAGTTTGATATGGGAGAATGAATCATGAAGCATGTGGTTTTTGGAGGCTGCATATATTTCTTTATGGGTTTAGTATACGGAGTCGTAGTTGACATGTATGACTGTACAGCCTGGAATGTGTTAAACATTTTGGAAGGTATTTAGAAAAGGGCAAGTTGGGTTTAGTTGTCAGCACAGTGTTACCTGTATTGTTGAGTTATTGCATAATCTTGCTAATGTTTTATAGCAAGGGATGGATTATTTTAAATCTGATACAAATATGATTTCATGCTTGCACTTGACCGCTTTAAACATTTATCATGTATAATAAATTTCCAAGCATAATTAAAGTGTTAAAATGTACTTCAGTGAAGATTCTTGGCACAGTTATTAGACTCTTTCGTTGAATCTTCTAGTTAGTTTTCTATAACTGAAACTATTCATACCATAATTAAAAAACCTCTGAATCTTAAAACTCTTAATTATGATAAGTAATGCTTGGTTGCTGATGGTTTGTTGGACCTGCTGCTTTCCTCAAGAGGCAAGTGTTGTCTGTGGTCTCCATTTTATTGGGGGTAATGTGATTCAAAGAGGGCTAAATGCAGGTGTAGTTCTAATTTTCTCCAATGGAAATGTCTTTCTCCTAACACTGAATTTGGTTTTGCCTGATGATGACTGCACTCTGGGAACACCTTGTGGGTATGTCAGCTTCTTCTGTGTTATGTACAGTGTATACATGTAACAAGAAAAATGCTCCTTGTTCTTCTTGCTCAGGATTTAAATTTCAAGGAACTTGCAAAACACGATTCTCTTGACCAGCTATGAGAATGGTGGTTTTTCTTTCCCCATCACCACCTCCATAAACTCTGAAAGCATGTCAGCAGTGTAATCTTTGAATTCAATAGTAATAGAATATAATAGAGATATTATTGTGAAGGATGAATGCCCTGGTAATTGATTTGAGATGGCATTCATATCTGGAAAGTCTTTTGTTTGGATGCTGTTTTGGAATGCTGAGATTTTGAACTTATAATGGAAATAAGATGGATGAAGTATGAGCTATGATGGACAGAGAATGAAGGGCATCGTTATGAAAAGAGCAGGAAGAAAAGAGACTTTTGAGGCTTTTGTTTGTTGTGGGAACCTTAATGAGAGAACATGGCTAGCAGATGCAAGGCCTCAAAGTCTGTGGTGGCAGGCATCAGTACAAAACCCAGCAACAAATACTTCTTTCTGAGTAGAGCAGAGAAGTAGGAACTTGGAAAGCTTGGAAGATGGGCAGTATGAGACAGCAGCAGGCATTTGCCGTGTACATCAGCAGCAACAGGGGATTGGAAAAGAAGGTGCTGCACAGAGGACATGGGTTCAATGCAGACAGAAACTGTGATCATTTTTCTTTATTTCTTTTGCTTTGGGGTGTGAGAATTTCACATCATTGAGTTTTCAGGAACTAAGAGCAACTGCTTTCAATCCACACCCAAAATAAGTGAAGAATAGCAATGAAATGGGTGAGTCAGAGAAACGACTGACTCTAAATCCAGCAACTGATTGGATGGAATGCTTTCTTGAGTCCTAGACATCTGTATCGGACTTCTGAGCCTGTTTTGGTGCTTGCTTTTCCAAATATCTGGTAGCTGAATATTTTCCAATCCATATTTGGAAATAGTTGATTCATTCATAAGGATAATATTCATGCTGTTCAGGAAATGCAATAGTTTGCTCACACAGATCTCGTTCGAATGATGGTGTAAAACTAGCTGTTATTTTAATTTCTAAAATAGTAACAAAACGTTTTCTGAGAACTCTATATGAAAACACAAAGGATAGGAGCTACCTTTGAGTAACTCAGGTAAAGCAGAGGAAATGCTGTTCTTTTATTTTAAAATGTTGATATTTAGTTAGCTGCTTCTTGTCTTGAAATGTAAAATATTGCTAAGTGATATTTCCTTTTAATGATAAGAAGGGGTCTTGTGCATCACATGAGTTGGAATCCTTCCCAGAAAAACCTCCGAACAAGAAATTGGCCACCGCATAGTCTACTCTTTGCTTACATTGCAAACTTGCTGTTGTGTTTCTTGTGGGATTAAGGACTCTGTGTGTGTAGGTGGGACCAGGATATAATTCAGCAGTGCTGTTAAAGGAATATCAGCTTTGAGTGATTGTAACAGGAGTATTATATGTGATCTTGCAGTTCCCCAGTATAATTTGTATTGGGCTTCAGGTCAGAGCTACAGAACAGACCTGAAGAAAGCCAGATCATTGCTTTTCGGAGTTCTGCGGGACATGCACTTTTGACTCAGGTATCTTCACAGCTATGGAGCAGGGAGAGAGGTTTCTCTGCCAGCTGATGATGAAATCCTGCAACCATCTGCCTGCAAATCCTGTACTTTTTGAAAACATTAAGCACACGTTTGTTTCTCTCTCTTTTCACTCTTTTTAAAGAATCTATCCATGACCTATTCCTGGGATTAAAAAAACCTCAACGAAACAGCTTATAAAATAAAAATTTTAAGGTCAGGTCTACAGAACTGGACATGGGGAGTTTTTCCACAGAAAAACTCACATGTTAGTGGGAGACCCAGTTTGCATCCAAAGTCACTGAGAGAGCTTATGGCAGAGCAGAGAAGAGAACACAGGTAACCCCACCACAGCCACAGATACAGGATCCCACAGTTTGGGATTTTTGGGTTTTGTCTTTCCTTCCTGTTGCATTTTTGTTTTTCTCCCAATAGCTTCCATGGGTCTGCATGCGAAAAAAATAGTCAGGAAAAACAGCTTTTACTTCTGTTTTCTTGATTCTTTTGCAAGGAGGGCTGCTTAAATCTGAATTCATCTTAGCAGTGTTGATTTAATGTACATTTATTTGTTATGGCAACAGAAGGGAGCATATCTTTTGAAATATCTAATCTTGCTTCCCTCGTTGACCTTTTTCTTGATAAACAGTATTAAATATCCTTGTAGGAAATATGCTTTAGTGAGTGTGCTACGAGTATGTGAAGATGCATATAGCTGCAGAAGTGGAGAGCAAGCAGCGAGCTACTTGTAATACAGACTGAATTAGCCCCTCACCTTTTTCCCTTCAAAGTCCACAATTTCAAAGGAATCACCCCAGATACTACAGCTTTGATGTTGCGAGAGGTGAGTTCTCATCCTTGGCTGCTTTGGAGGCTTATCTCAGCATATAAGAATTTTCCATGGTTATAAAGCTTTAACTCAACAGCTGCTGTGCTTCCACTCTTCATGGTGGCTGAAGTCATGAAGACTTCCCTTCAGCCCTGCCATTCCCAGCAGATCTTCTGACCTTTTGGAGATTGTGGCAGCAGGTCTGACTGAGAAGGACTAGATAACTGGCCTTGCTAGCTGGACAGTGGCATGATGATGGCCAGAGAATCAGTTTTTGGGTGCCTGCACTTTTCCTCAGCTTTGTGGTGTGCTTCTTGGCTGCAGCTGGGCCATCAGACCATTGTGTGTTGAACAATTGCTGGACAAAATGGGATTTAAAAAAACACAATATGGATTGTCAGCCCAAGGTTACTGCACAATCAGAGTGAATAGTTAAGTCATAATGTAAATATTTTTACTTCAGGTGTTTATAAAAGTAATATAGAGAACAGGATATCTCAGAGGTGTTTAATGAGAGAATTAGGAATGGTTCCCTTGAAGGCCTCCAAATCATATCTCTGTTAAGGTAGCAGCTCTTGCAAACCACGAATATTTATCAGAGGAAAAAAAATTATTTAATTGGTTTCTGGCTCTCATCACAAAATAATAGCCCTGGAAAAGTGCTAGCTACCATTCTTAGGGAGACCAGCAATTACATTGCCATAGAGATTTATCCTCTTGAGCTGCTGTTTTCCTGAGTCAGGGTTAATACTCTGGCTGGGCTGACTGTTGCCAATGCTTGTATCTACTTTCCCTTTGCAAAGAGCTTTTGCTCCGGAAAGGTTAATCTGCCAATCTGGAGGTCAAACAAGACGTGGAGAACAAATATCACTTTGCAGTTTGTTCCATTAATGGTAATAGATGGGTATTAGTGCTATGGTCTTCATTGTGCTTAGTCCCAATCTGAAAAATACAGTGTACCTCATGGACAGGAGACCTACAGAAAATAGATTTGTGTAAAACAGGGTTATAAAATTGCTTGCATATTCAAGGTTTGATTAGTAGTTGTATTTTTTTTTCTTTTTTTTTTTTTTTACACTTGGGGTTTTAATTCTTTTCATTAGGTTGGTGTGAGTCACTGTGTTGGTGAGAGTGCAGGAAGGGGTGTGTTTTGAAGAAGGGAATGAAAAAGCCAAGAGATAAGCTGCATGCATTCCAGGTTCAGGGAGTATATTTTGGAAGGTTTTGGCTCTACAAATGACAAACTGTGAATACAGTTAAAGTATTTTTGGTATTACAAGCCAGTGGAGCTTTACTCTTTTGTGTCAGCTGTCAACCAGCAGTCTTCAAAGAGATCAATTTTAAAGGTTTCACAAAGACTTACTATTTCCCTTGTTTTACTGTATTTGGTTTTTGTTTTGGAATTTTCTTCAGGGCACCTTGTCAGTATGTTGCCTATAAATGATACTGCTGTGGGCTGGATGACAGCACAGAGCACAGCTGGAAAAGACACACTTCACAAGCTCTTTCCTTGCCTAAAATATGCTCTGCAGGTTTAAGATAGCTTTCTGCACCTTTTGGATAGCTCCTCCATGCTCCTCACAGGTGCCTGGCCAGCTGGCCATCTGACATGTTGGAGCAGAAGGGAGAGAAGCTCCTCCTTCCCTCCCTACTTTTTCTTCTCAACAAGCCCTGGGCGGGAGCTGTGGGTTCTGGTGCATGTGCTACACCCATGACCTGGCATCTGAGCAGCTCTGCTTCATCCACACGCGTGTAAGTAGGGCTTGTTTCTCCTGCCTGTGCGTTGCCCTATTGATGATAAAAATCTAGCCTTTAGAGTGTTTTCTACTTGGCAAAATCACCCATAACCAACCATTGTTTAGATTAATGCTGACCTTGTAACTTGTGATGAACCCAAGACCTACGCAAACAGAAAGTGAATAGCCACAGTTGAAAAGTATCTTATCAGATATTTGAAAGAATAATAAACAAGAGGAAGTGGATAAAAGAATGCCTTTCACTGAGACCTTATTGAAATAGAGCTTCATGGTCCAGCTTCTGTGATGACAGATAGGTCCAGTCAAAGATAACACTGAAGCGATGCTGTTGTACTTTCTTTGAGGTGGTCACAGTACTCCCCTCTGTCACCTGGCTTGTACTGACGTAAGGATGTCCACATCATTGGCCCAGACTTACTGCCTAGCATAATTTCATCGCCTACTTTGGACAGTCTGGGTGACATTGTTGCACTTTTATTACTACATATTTGTCAAATACATTTACATAATTTTACCTCAACATACACTGTAATAACTGAGCATTTCTCATCTTTGCAGTGTTTGGTTTGGAGATAATTTACAATGTCCCTGTAATTTCAAGGATAGTGTCTAAGAAAAAAAAGACTTTCAAATTCAGATTGTCTTTCACTGTGTAAGTCCCCTGTTGCTTTTCAGTCTGTGAGCCATATTCAAGCAGTTTTTCAGACTTTTTCCATTTGGAGAAGGGCTTTTAAAGGCAGGTGCAGAAAGCCTTAGCTGGTGTTACTGCACATGGACTACAACAAACCACATTCCATGGTGAATAAAGTGATAGCAGCTCTGCTGTCTCTCCCATGCTCTCTTTGTGGCCTCCTTTGCTCTGCTTCTTGTTTCAAATTGTTTAAACTGCAAAACCAATCCAAGGCATAGAATCAATGTAAATGGTTTAAACACATCTAAAGCCTTAAGGCCAAATCAAGCTGTAATTATTAATGTGACTAGTTCTGTTAATGCCAGTGGGTTTTCTCACTTAAACATAGTAGATTTGATAGCTAGGTTAGAGGTTATCAAGATTTTTAAACTGTTTAAGGGAGAAAAAGCCCCTGCCAAACAGAAGCTCTTGATGCCCCTTAAACTGAGGCAGTTCTGCTTGGGGTTTTTTTGGTGGGGGAAGGGTGGGTGGAACAGGGAACAAGAAGCATCTGGGAATGTAAGCAGAGCACTGTTTTTTTCTTTCTAAAGTTCTATTTAAGTGTAATAACTAAAGAAGTGCACAGGGACACTAAGGTGTGCAAGCACACATGTCCTGAAGCCACCCAGGCTTCTGGCTGCTTCTTCTTGACTGGGATTTGTTGAGTTTCAGATGTTCAGCTTGCTGCATGCAATTTGGGATGAAGCAAACTAAAAGTCTAGTTAATGCAACGAAGGAGAACAAATTACCTGAGATTACACTGATATTACAAACTGAAGATAAAAAAATGTATCTTAACTCTCAAATTCCCCTGGTGGAGCCTTTAGCTTCCTAAATCTGAAAAAGGCCCCTAGTGCCCAGATGCTTTTCTTCTTCCTCCAGCTTTTTCTGGAAAAGTATTGATTCTTTCTCCAAACTTTGCCCTGATACACTGTTACACCAGTTGGCTGTAGTGCTGCTACTGTTTTAAACTCATAGCCACTTATTCCTGGGAAATGCATGTATGGGGGATTTCAGAAAGAGAATTCAGGTTGTATATCTACACCTGGGCAGTACTGGCACAACTGGGAGCAAAGGAGAGAGAAGAGGCTGCATGTCCAGCCTTGGCTTCTTCCATGTCTGCCGCTTAGGTGCTTCACTGGCCAAACCTTTTGAAGGAGGAATGGCTTTTTCATTGAAGAAACACTGGTTGCGATCCACTGTGCAGAATTTTGACACTGTGCACTTTAAAGAGAACATTTTGAAGTTAATCTCTCTGGCAGTTCTTTGCTGTGTGAGGTTGAGTTTTATGAAGCCAGGATTGTAGCGCTGTAAAATGGAGCAACTTTGGGTTGGTGCAGTACCTAAGTAATCCCAAGAGCACTTTGCAAAGTGGCAAAGTACATATGAATACAGCGTGTGCGTAGGCAGGAGATAACAAGGAGCTGAGGAGAAGAACAGTTTCGCTGGGGAGGAGGTGGAATGAAGTGGGAGTGGGGCTCCCAGCCCCGATGCTGAGCCTCTGCTGCACCTTTAGCCGCTGCATGGCCAGTCAGGAATGAAGGATGGGGTGCCAAGGTGGCAGCTGGTGCAGGCTGGAGGAGGGCAGGGGGCCACAAGCAGGACAGGAGTGTGTTTGGCAGTGCAAACCTGATTTTGTGTTGGGCTTTGGGCATTTTATTTCCCTTCACATCCCTGCCATACCAGTTCGCAAGACATGACTGGCAGCTTTGCCTTGCAATTTATTTGATCATGGTAATTTTTTTGACAGGCTTCCTTGTGATTTTTTAATATATCAAATAGAGTTTAATAATAGCCTGCTATTAAGTCCTTTTGTTTCTCCCTTGGGATTTTCTTATGACTGTTGCCTCTCTCACCCATTTGAAGCTCTGAATCTATTTTCCAACTGTGAAGAACTTAGCAGTGTGAGTGCATGCATAATATGTAAAACCATTTAACAGAATTGTTGTTATGCTTGGGAATTAATAAATGCCAGCATTGAGGGTAATGGAAGGATAAACCAGGCTTACTTAATTTCCAGGGATATTCCTATTAAGTTCAGTGGGACAGGCTGTCAGCAGGATGGTCTCTAGAAGGATTTTATTTTATTTTTAAATTCAAATTTTATTTCCACTCATCTTTTGAAGATGAATATTATAAATGGCTCCATGAACAAATGACCTCTGAAGAGAAAAACCTCAGTGAGAGCAAAAGTGAACAAAATAAATTCTGCAGTATATCTAATAGCTTTGAAATATCAAAGACAGTAAAAGGAAAGTGGCTACATGCATTTAATCAAAGTAAGGTAAGCACATCTAAATGGCACCTAATGATAGATGATTATGTTCTGCATGGGGGGAGCCAAAATTCTCTTGTTTTCCTTATTCCCCTGAGACTGTTGGTGCTGTATCTTTCACTACCTGTTTTCTATCTCCACACATGGTAGGCCCACCTGGTTTTTTATGCTCTGCTTTTACTGGTATTATTCAAGAAACTCGGGAGGACTTGTCTTCTCGGTCCATTCATATGCTGTGTTGAAATGGGGGTGGCACAAAGCCTGATCTGACCTGTCAGTATTCAAGTGCACAAAGGGAGACTCAGACCTTTCCTTATCTCTCCTCATCTGCTTGCTACCACTCTGGTTGTTTTTAGCCCCTGGGTGATCATTCAGATTTCTCCTCCTTCTCCTCCCCAACTCAGATTTGTCTGTGGACCCTGCCAGAAAAGAAATGTGCTAGATATGGGACTGGCTACATTTTGCTGAGTTTGGAGTCAGTCAGAGGTCACAGGTAAATACTGGCTTGTGCTAATCCCTGATAGCGTTTGCAGGAGTGTGAGAGCAATGTAGCACTGGTAAGCCTGTGCATGCCAGCAACAGACACAGATTTGCTGCTGTGGTGTACTCGTGGGAGAAGGAAGGGTGTCGCAGCAGTAAGTGGATGGCTGGTGGTAGGAGCTGTACCAATTCAACCCCCTGCTTGTGTGTTGGATGGATAAGGAAGAAGATACCTAAGCGTGCCACCCGCATCAACAATAAGGGTCATACAGGAAGAAGAACTGACAATAGTCTGCAGAGAAATTGCTCCTCTGTAGAAAGCTTAAACATGCAGAAGTCCTCAGGTTGCAGCAACTGTCCCCAGAGCCAGTCAGTTCAGAAGATGATTTTGTGGTGTGATTTTGCCACTGGAACACATACGGATTGAACAGATTTCCTGATTTAAACCTTTATTAAATGGGGAATATTCTCCAGGATATTGCCCAGTCAAGGAGTATTCCTCTGTATGCAGCATGAAATTCCTTTAGTCTTTTTACATTTTCTCTTTAGTCTCTCTTTTTCTTCCTTCTTTGTAATGACATTTGTTATGAATATTGGAAGGAAATGTTATTCTGCTTAGCTAATATTTTGGTTCCTCTTGTGTAGTTAGAGGACTTTAGTGGAAGACGGTGTTGAGGTCACACACCACAGCTGTATGGTGGTGAAGGCTAGACAAGAACTTCCGTGGATGCTGAAGAGCATGGCTCAGGAGATCCACTCACAGTGAAGGAGACAAATTTTACTTCTCATAAAGGCTGGTAAAAGAACTTTCAAGGAACAGGATTACATCATAGAATGGTTTGGGTTGGAACGGACCATAAAGATCATCTAGTTCCAATCCCCCTGCCATGGCCAGGGACACTTTCCACTAGGCCAGGTTGCTCAAAGCACCATCCAACCTGGCCTCGAACACTTCCAGGGATGGGGAGTCCACAACTTCTCTGGGCAGCCTGTTGCACTGTCTAGATCTTACATTTCCTGAATTTCCTTACAGGCTTTCTGAAACAATCATAACCAGCAGAAAGCTCCAAATCCAAGTTAATTTTGAACTAAAAGCTATGAACTTTTCAGAATCCTTAGGCAATTTCAGGGAATGCTGCATTAGCTGCAGCTATGTAGCATTTTTCCCAGAGCATTGATAAGTGATGGATGATGCAAAAATAGGGAAGTTAATAGAAAGTGACACATGCATTTTGTAACCAATAGAAATATGAAATAAAAAAAAAAAGTACTGCTCCTTTAGTGAAAAGATACAGACAGAAACTTCAATCCCCTCCTACACATCGTGTCCCGTTCTGTTCCCCAATGCAATGAAGACAAGAGGAGAAAAGGGATCAGAATTTATTTATAGTTTTGGTGCCAGAGATAAAAATAAATTTCTGAAAGTTTATGGAAGTTCTTTGCAACTTTCTGAATTTTTTAAGTATGAATAGAGTGTATGGAGAAACCAGTATGTGCACTTTTTCTCTCCACTAGTTTGTCATTGCCTCTGGATTTTTGTGTCTGAAGTGCCTGCTTATTGCAGGAATCAAGGGGCTGAATCACTAGAGGCAGCCCACAGGTCTGGTGACTTCATTTCCTGGGTTATATAAAATCCAAACTTCCTAACAAATTGTCTGCAGGAAGTGTTTACCACGTTGATATAGAACAATTAGAGTGCACAGAAACCTGACCAGGTTGAAAAAACAATTACGTTAAATATTGACGTTAATTTAGAAAGACCTCTAAACAAGGCAGTGATCCACCAACCACAACCTACCTACCTGAGTTCCAGAGCAAAAGTATTTACTTAGCTCTCAGGGCTAGATTTAGTGTGAAAGGTGGAGATCTGTGTGGAATAAATGCAATCAAGGCATTATGTCTAATAAATTGCTCACCTGTGTAGAACCAGAGATCTTATATTCATATTTGTTAATATGGGTCTTCAGTAAGTCTGTTGAGGTCCCTAGAGTTAGTCTAGATGCAAACAGTCCAAATAACAACTGAGTGTGCTGTTTTGTGTGGGAAGATGGCCTCCTATTGCAAAAACTTACTCCTGTTCTGAGCTGTTTGGAGCCCATGAAGATGGAGGGCTCCCTGCACTGGCATGGTCGTGCTGCAGGAAATAAGGTTAAGAGAAACAAGAACCACCTGTTCATCTCTCACTCCACAGAGTTGCAAATAAGATGAGTATTTCCCCATCCTGTGTTATCTACAGGTTCTTGGGTACCTCTTTTGCAGCTTTTCCTTGACAAATTGCTCTTTATAATACAAAACAGCAACAGAACAACAAGCAACAGAAAACTGTTGAGAACTACATAAAATATGCCACTTTCAAATTCATGATTTTGCTTTCTAAAGACCCCAGCTGAAACAAACAGCTTCTTATGGAGTTGTTATTGAAGCCATGTGTGTTAAGCCTTGATTCTCTGGCAAAGTTCTGTTTATTAGTATAATGGTTTGCAAATTTTCATCCTGATGGCAGGTTTCTGTTCATTTAGTATTGCAAATTATACCTATCAAAAGAATTTTTATCAAAATGTGTAAACAGAACCTTGGCCTGGAGTTTGAAAAGAAGCTGCTGTGATGTGCTGCCCAGCATTACCTTTATGCAGAAGATGAAGCAGGAGAGAAATTGGGGAAAGTACATCTTCACATTCAACTGGAAATGTGGAAATGCAGAAAGCAAATCAGCAAGCTACGTAAGTGAACTGGTATTTGGCTGTTTCAGCACAGCTTTAAGTAAGATCTGAAACAGATATTGCTTTGACTGCTATTTTGTATGCAGCAATGGGAATTTTTTTCTCTGAACCATGACTATCTCAGGGGTGCTTGCTTAGACGTGAAGAATGCCCACTTGTGGGGAGTCTCCAGTGTTTCTTTTTGTCCTTAGATCTTAAGTCAGAGTCCTTGGTGGTGCACAGGACTTGCTAAAATTCAGCCACTAAGGGGAATGCTGTTATACACCAGTACTGTCAAAGGATTGTATTTCCCAAATGAGCCACTTAAATGGTGCACAGCTTCTTTAGGCCACATGTTTTCTGTTATGGAAATTCCCTGTTAGGACTATTTGTCAGAAGGTTAATTGTTTAATGTTTGGGTTTTTTGCTTTTAGTTGATAGCATTCAGATCTCTTGCTATGAAATTACAGCTTATTTTAGTTTTCCAAGAAAGCCTCGTTTCTGCTAAGTATCTGGCTAATTTCTTGCCTAACTTTGCTGACATGTTTGGCTATTGAAAATATGTTTGGCTATTGAAAATATGTCTTTAATACGTTGTCTTTGTAGAAGGTTGTAATACTGCAGTCTGCACATTTCCCATTTAAAGCAGCACTCTTTCTTTAGGACGGTCTCTATTGGAATAAGATGTCTTCCTCACTTTGAGTTTTCTCATCTGTGAAAGGTCTGTGATACTTCATTACTGTGACCAACTTTTGAGACCTCTGGCCAATAGAACTTGTATGGCTCTTAAATATCATGCTACACTTAATTCTGTGTCAGGACTCCTAACCAGAAAAGGAAAAAAAGAAAAAAAAAAAAAAAAAAAAAAGAAAAAAAAAAAAAAGTATGATTTTCAGAGATGGGGAGCAAATAAAACTGAAAAGAAACCTAGGACATCATGGTGCATACATTAAAGTGCTCAACTATATTGTCTATAGGAATCAGGTTCTTGTGAAGGAGTATGAATTATTACTATGTGCTGGAACTGTCAGTATTTAAACTTGAATGTGACCAAAAATAGGGCTAGAGACATAAACTTTTACTTCTGAATTTGGAGAGAGTTTGACATTTAGAAAATTATGAGCTTTTATTTTTCTGCAGTTTTGGCACACCCAAAGCATCTCAAAGGGGACATCTAAACTTACTAAATACTTTTAAATTTTTGGCCTTAGAATTTAGACTCTGCTACCCATTTTCTCTTTGGTGGGATGTGGCCACTTAAAGCACAAGTTGTAAAGATTCAAATAGCAATATCTTCTTCAAGGGATTTGATTTCAGAATTCATGCCGGTATCTCAATCAATGTACTCCAAATTTTTTGCTGATATTTGTAAAGAGAGCATGCTCTTAACATATGTTTAACGATAGAGAGTGAAACAGCTTTTTGCAGTCTGACTCAGCTTTAAGTTGTATTGCAGGCCTTGACTATGCATGAGGACATACATGTAGATTGAGCTCTTGATGTAACAGTAAAAATTATATGCCTTTGGTGCATCATTTCTTGCGTGAATCAACCTTTAGAGCTGTTAAACTGCTTGTGCAGAATTTTTTAAAGACTTCTTGAGCCCTCTGAGATTTCATTCTCTCTGTTTTCCAAGGCTGCCTGGTTTTGAAAATAAACAAATAACTTCCCTACCCCCCTCACCCCCAATCAATTCTGAAGAAAAAACTGTCAGCTTTAGAAATGTGAGAAACATGGGGAGAGTAAATGGCTTTTTTTTTTTTTTTTTTAAATAACCTTCTCTTTGGAAAGGATGATCAGAATGAAGAGGTGATCATCAGAAGCATCTGGGAAATATATATGTAAAGAACTTAATGGAAAATAGAGCATGTACATTTCTCCTATTAAAATAATGAAACAAAAAAAATCTGAGTGTCTGGGTAGGAATATAATGGAAGCAAAGGTGACTGTTTACAATGCAGTAATAAAGCCAGGAAGGGTGTTTTCAGCTCTGCTTGCTCTGCTGCATGGCTTTTGAGCTATCGTGGCAGAGTATATGTGAGAAATTGCCATCATTATAGTGAATCTGGAAAAGGTAGATGCAATTCTCTCCCTGGGCTTAATGTGCCCAGGGAGCTGGGCAGTCCTTAGGTCTCTGGAAATCTGTAGTCAGGGTGGGTTCTGATTTGGTGTTCAGCTCACAGACCTGTCACTGAGCTGCTGTGTCTGATCCCTTGAAGGGGTTTCTCCATTGTGTTGTGCTGGCCTTGCATCAGGCTTGAGGCACTGATACAGAATCAGCTCTCACCTCATATAGCCCAGGCATTCCCTTTAAGCTGGAAGAGCACTTCTATGCAGATTGGGTGGTTCAGTGTTTGCTGTATGGTGCTTCAGATGGGCTGTGTAGGATTCGTGGGGTGTGAACTGAATCACCATCTACCTGTTTGCATGTGTATGCATATTTATATTGCAGGTACTTCCTGCAAGTATTCCTTGCTGTGAGGTCCCTGGTTACTCAGCAGCTTTTTTACAAGGTACTGCTCCTAGGAACAGATGGAAAGACCTGGCTATTGGGAACTGAGAGGTTCTGGCTAAGATGCAGGGACATGGGGTGGATAAGAAATAATAGTGTGTGGAGGCAAATGAATGCCAGCAGTATCCTACAAGTACATATCTTTGTTGTCTTTACTCAGCTGCAGAGGTCACAGCCATCAGTGTCAATGAAACAGTCCTGCAGAATAAAGGCCATCATGTTTTGTCAGCTCTGGAGCGGAGTGGTGCTCTCATTAGCTGTGTCTGAGGGAAAGGTCCTGTCTGGCTCTGAACACCTACAGAATCAGAGCTCTGCATCTTGGCACTGGTGCGAAGGAAATCTGGCCTTCAGGCAGTACTCTGTAAAATGCAAGGAGGTTCTCCTTTTATTTTCTTTTAGTGAACAATATTGAATAGTATTTTGACCCAATCAGACACAATTAGCCTGATTCCATTTGTATCTGTCATACCCATCTTAAATGCAAAGTAATTTGTGTATCAAGTTACTCGTGAATATGTATGTGTTCAGCATGGTACAAGACAGAACAACTCTGTCTGTCTTTTGAAGAATTGAGGTAGGATTAGGGCTTCAACAAGAGTGAAATTGGCCTTCAGTCTGGTGGAGAAATGCTAGAAAACATGGAATATATTTTTCTTGTTCTATAGCTATTAATGCAAATGCTGTATGCTTCCCTTAACATGACTTACCAAAATTAAGCTGGTATAAAGAAATAAAAAATATGGAAAAACATGTAGCAGAACAGAATAATTTTCTCTGTACACCAAAAGTATTTAATCCAAAAATCATAAAACCTCTTATTCCTGAGACTGAAAACAGGGGCATTAACTGAGTCATGGTACACAATCTCTTGTTAAAAATCTCTCAAAAATGCCAAATATCACTTTGCACTCTGAGATGAACATCCTTTTTTACCAGACTTGTACAAACTGGCCAGTGGGATATGGCGTTGATAGGCGTGATGGTGCGCACAACTACCTACATGGTCCATTCACCTCTCCGATGTCACTTACAGGGAGTTCTTTGGAGTCAGGGTTTCTCTCTTCTGTTAAACTTTTTGTGTGATATAAGGGGAATCACTTCTGGTTTATATTTCTGCCCAATTAGTATAAAATGCAGAGACAGATGTGTCTGGATGCTACAGAGATAAGTCCAGTTAAACCCTCCGGTATGTTCTGTGGGCTACCCACCTAGCCTGGTGTTTTTGGAAGGAAGCAGACCTACTTTTAACAGTGTATTTTGTGTGTGATGATGCCGTAGATAGGTAAAAGACAAACACTTCTGTTTTGCCAATTGTGTTCAGCTTTACAAAAATAACATAGTTAAAATTGGGGTTGGATGAGATTAGGTAAACCATTTAAAATGAAGATAACCTTTTTTGATAGTCTTATTTTCTCAGTGAAAGTAACTGTGGGTGGATGCTGGGAGGTGCAGAGAAGCAGGCAAGGAAGGACATGCTGGGGAAAAAGTGTATCTCTTTACCAAGGTCTCATCCCATGGAAATACAGGCTGTCCTCCCAAGGTCTGCAGCTCTCTGGCATTTGCAGAGCAGTGACTGTCTGTGAGAGGAACATCCTGGGATTCCCCTCCACGGTGCTGTGAAGCTGTCATTTTTTATCAGTGTCACTGCTGCTTCCTGTTTATGGGAAATTCATAGTGGGAATAAGATCGTTTTGTATTACAGCTCAAATGAAGTCCAAGGAAAAGTCCTGAGAGCCAGAACCGTGGCTGTTTTGGCCACTTCAGTAATCCAGTCCTGTTGCTGTAACTCAGCTTTTCCACCTTCTCTTTGGTGCTTTCTCCTGCCAGGAGCTGAATTTCTGTCCCATCAAACAGTGGGAGGGCTTGGTAGGGGCAAATCCTCAGTGTTACACTACCCACCTTGTTGAATGTATTTGGTCTGTGGATCACAGCTGATGTGGACATTTTTACTTTGGTTGTGTAAAATAAACCTAGGTGGCTTCTCTTATCTGAGGTGGCTAAGCAACTCGGTTAGTGCCTGCAGGAGAACTCGCTTAGCCTGGTGTCTTTCCTCAGTGCTTTCCACACTCCTCTTGTCCTTACTCTCATGGCTTGCATAGTCGTCCTGTCTCCTCCATCTTTTGGTACTGCCCTCAGTTTCCTACAGCCTCAAAGCTTTTGGTCCTGTTGAGCTGTTTCACATCATTAGTGTTCCTGCTCCTGATGGTCTGTCCCCTTAGTGTTGGGTGGTGGTGGTCTCTGCTCCCTTTTCAGTTACTGTTTGAAAGGGTGAAGGATCACTAACCAAGTGCTTGTTATGGAGAGAAAAATTAGGGATTGCATCTGCCAATGAAGGACACCATGCAGCTAGTAAAGATTTTCTCCTTATTCCCTGAAATATCTACATCTCTCTGCATTTTAAGCACAGGAACCAGGAACGGAATTAAGGGATAAAGTATCCTCCTCATTATCATTAAAACATTGCTTCATGGCCGCTTTTATAAATCAGTAACGGAGGGTAATGGAGCAGAAGGTTCTCTCTGAGATCTTAATTAATCCAAGCAGAGATGTGTGTCTGTGATGTGAGTTAGGATTAGAAATTAGCTCTAAAAACAAAGCAGCCTATGCAAAATTGATGAATGCTGGCCTATAAAACAATTCAGTGAATGAGTTCCCATTTGTAATGTGGCATTCCTTGAAATAATTGGCCAATGCAGTCTTCATCAGAGGAGGTAGTAAAGACTGAATGAATAATTTTATCACTTTAAGTTAATTTATGGTGGTGTGGAGAGGGTGACTGATCTGATCTTTCACTGAGCCAGACCCTAGTATGTTGCCGTGGCCTTATAAAAAGATGCTCTTTTTACTTTCTGAGCTGCACCTTGAGTAGAGAGGTCTGTGATCTGGATGGGTGGTTCAGTCAATCTCTGAGGGAGGGAAGGTATCCAGGAAAAAAGTGTAAGAGTGTGGGCATCAGAGAAGAGAGAGGGGTTGGAGGAATGACAGGCTTCCATGTCAGAAAGTGAACTTCTTCCCTACGCACGCCTGCAGGAGTGGGTGTTGAAGGGAGGCTGACTGCCTGACTTGCTTCTGGAAATCTTCCATGTTTTCAGCAGAGTGAAAAGAACATTATTTTTATTGCTATTAAAAAGTGCTTCTGCACTTACAGTGTCTGTAAGTGAGTATTACAGTGCTGCTCAGTGGAAGGTTAGCTGAAAGTCACAGGATGTGTTTAGTCTGATGCCTTGGGAGGCCTCAATCTGCATTGCATCTGTAATGGTCTCAAAACAGACTACAAAGGATTAGGAAGGTCCCATGGTCAGTAATGGGATACAGGATGCCTTCACATGGGGCAGGGATGTTCTTTGGTGAGCTGTGGGAAGGTGAAAGCCATGAGGATTCTGATCAAGGAAGGACAAGAAAAAGTATGTAAGAGCACAAAGCATTGTCCAGGGGAAAGAAAGGTAACTAATGTTCATTTCCAAAGACTCCAGGTATATAGAGTGTCCCTCCTGGGAGCAAGGTATTACCCTGCTCTGAAAAGAAGTGTCTGTGTGTGTGAGATGGGGTATGTGGCACCAGGACTGAAGGACAATGGTGGTGACAGAAAGGTGGTGGCTCCTGTGTATGTCACTCTTTCTCAGGAAAGTCCTCCAGTGAGAAAAATTTTTGCAAGGGATGAATGCTATGAAAATACTGATTTTATAATTTATTTCTTTATTTCTACCTGCTGCTTTATTCTGCAGGGAGACTATGTCACCCAGCATTTCCTGTTGGTGTTTGGGTAAGATGTCTCATTCCAGCCAAAAGAATAGGGAAAGATGAGAATGATAAGGTATTCAGTGGCCAGCTTCCCTTGCACCTAATAGGGGCACAGAAGACGGGTGTTTGCCAGAAAGGTGCCTTGGATGGGCACTGGTGCTGTGGCACACTTCCTCTGTCCATCTGGATGTTATTCTGGCCATGGTCTTGTTATTTTTGTAGTTAGATTAGGTAGCCTTCTGTGCTACCTTCTAGTCATTTTGTGTACCCCCCTCATCAGTGTTAGCCCCCCGGGCGGCATCAGCCAAACCAGGCTGTGCAAAGTGTGCCACAGGAAAATGAGCATTGTCAACAAGACTTTTTCTTGCCAGCAGCACTGAAGCAGTAGAGTATTCCCAGCAACTCTGTGTGCTGCACATAGTCTTTTTTACCAGCAGTTAAGGGTTGGATGTGATTTTAAAGAATTATATTGGCATCTGTTAAACTTAACCCTTTCAAATCGAGTCATTATTTGGCACAAAACATGCTTTGTCCTCTGCAGCTAGTAAAATACAGAGGTTGAGAATGCAAGTTTAAGAAATGTCTTCTGCATCAAAGAAAAAGAAAATTTTGGTCATGGTGAGGCATGATTATGCCTCTGGTAGCCCTGTGCTACCTGACGGGACAGGGAGAAATCACAAATCCTCTGCAGAGAGTTTGTTGGCTTCCCATGGGAAATTCCTAATCTGGCAGGTCAGGTCCATTCTCATTCTTCACTTTTCTTAAAATTCTTCCCACTTATGTCTTTTAAGGGTCAGAAAACCAGTCCTCCAAGAAAACAGAGTAGTTGCTTCCAAAGCATGGGGTGGTGTTCCCACTCTATCCTCAGTCTTGTCTCTTTGTAGCTCATTAGGGAACCCTTGCCAATTAGGCCTCCCAAGAAATAGTTAGACAGGAATAGGTCTGCAGTGAATGTGTCAGATTGATTACATGAATTCTTTATATTGCTTGTGAGTAAATGATTGTGTTCTCTGGGTAGTTCATAAATTTGTCTAATTCTTCATGCAATCCTCACAAAAAAAAAAACCCACAAGTAAATACATAAGAGAGTAGTCAAGGGCACAATTCCTCAGTGGAATAAAAAGAATGCAATCTTTTTAGCCCAAGTTATTTTAGAGGGCTGACAAATCCAAAGAGCATTTAGTAGCAGTTTTGAAAACGTAATCCAGTGCTCTTTTCTGTTTATTTTGATTCCTTTCAGCCCTTTTTCTGTTTGGTTTATTTTAACATTTTTTTGGCTCAAATTTTATCAATTGCATGATCAAAATTCAGGGAGATGAGTTAAACTGCTGGAAAGATTAGCTCCAGCTTTATTGAGAAATAACTCTTATTCAGTGAGTGTCCAAAATGTCCAAAAGTATGAAAAATGAGAATTTTCTTTGGGGACCTATACCCATTGCTAGCATGGCTAATTACTATTAAGTAATACTAACTCTTCAATAGTGGTCATAACTGAATTTTATGAGCACAACAGAGCATAAGGCTAAAAGCAGCAGCAGAGTTTACTAAAACAGAATAGGGTGGTAGAGTCCTCCACCTCCTCTGGACATGTTCAGGGTATGGGGGAGAGCTGATGTCCCTGACATCCCTCCCTCAGAAAAATGCATCACCTAGGCAAGGTGCATGATGGACAGCTTGTTTGATGCCTACCAAAATGTATCTCTTCCTCTTTAGGGTGTGGAAATAAACTGATGTCCTGGCTTGCCTCTGCCGGCGCTGTGGCAAGTGACATAAAGGAAGGGGTGTGGGGATGTCCCTTGTGAGCTCTGTGCCTCTACCCCAGTAGCTGCTTTGGAGGAATGTGGAGAGGAGGCACAGGTTATATGAGATTTGTATCCTTGGAGCAAAGGGTAAGTGTCCTGCTCCACCTGCTCCTCCATATTCCTGCCCCTCAAGCTCCTGCAGCATACTTCTGGTTTGCACATTGTTCAGCATTGTATCTGTCTTCTTTCCTTTTTATTTTTCTAACATAATTAATCTTGTTCCACAGAGCTAGGCAGGTCTAGCAATAAAATAAAGCAATGGTTTACTAATCAAAGCCCAAGACAAAGGTATTAGTGCTTAGAGGGCCGATGACTGTAAGAACAAACTATGTGGTTATAGTCTTTGTTTAAAGCGAGGTGCCTCCCTAGCTGTCTCAATACATCTCACTCAAAGGCTGTGTAGCACAGACTTACTTGAGGCAGATGACCTGATCTCTTCCCACATCAGATAAATTCTTCAAAATTTGGGGGAATTAAATTTCCTGCATAATGTTGCTGGTTTTATTTTTAATAACAGGCCAGTAGCAAAGCACTTGGCCAAGATCTGCTGCTCCTCTCCCATAGTTCGTCTCTTGGTCATCCTCTCCCCAGCATGAGGGAAGGTTTTAGGAGAGAGCATTGGCAGCTCCATGTTGGACTCCTGCACGCACTTGTGCACATGTGTTGACTCCTCTACACCTCTGGGGACAAATGGCATAATTTCCATGTGCTCTCCATGGGGTGAGAGGACGGGATAGGCAGGGAAGCTTCCCCAAGAGACGTGACTGTAGCAATGGTTGTGACTGTGCATTGATGGGGGTAGCTCCTCTGAGGAAGGAGCAGTTGTTGTCTGCCTCACATCTGGCTTACCAACAGTCATGCCAAACTTACCTTCCCAACCCTGTATTAGTGAGGAGACACCTACCATTCCTTTCTGTCCCTCCTGGAAGGGCTGAGGCCTGGAAGGGTGAGATAAAGGCTGCTCGTTTTTCTCAGGTGGCCACCGTAAGTACAGTTGGGACCCATCTACTCATTGTACCCTGTCAGAGCTCGTGTTCGCTTCTGCTGCCAGCCCTTGTACCATTGCCATGGTTCTGTGGCTGCCATCCAGAAAACATGTGTGGGGATGTATGCAACATGAGTGGAAGAGGAAAGTTTGCTGGATGTGGTAAGGGAAGAGCATGCAAAAGGCGTCTGTTTTAGAAAGGGATGAGTAGTTTAGTGTCGCCAGTGGAAGTGAGAAAGGTCAATACTATAGCCTGCCATGACCATCAGTAGTGTCATGCTGGAATCTGGCTAGAAATATGCAGAAGAGCGTGGTTGAAACCTGGGGTTGCTCAAAATGAGCTAAAACTCTAAGTGCCTAATCAGTAGCTGCTTGATACAGGAGAGGAGACCTGACTTTTGTAAATAAATTTTTTACTTATCTGTGTTTCTTTAACAGAGACTGACGTATCTAACAGGGTAAATGTAAAGCCTCCTGAGAACTTGAAGTTCAAAAAATTACCAGGATTAAAATATACTAGTATACATCTAAGGCTTTCTGAATAAATAGTGTGTAATCACAAAAAATAATTAATTATGGGCTTCACCCCAATCCTGGTAGAATCTAGAGGTGTCTTAGCATGTTTCTTCAGATGGAGGATGATATCCCAAGTGTGTAAGAAATAGACTTGTTGGTTTCTTTAAGGGACCAGACAGTTTTATGAATAACTGTTGTATTTTAGCCAGTTATAGCTAGCTGTTTGTAATGAGGGGAAGTTGTTGTTGCTGTAGTGCTGGTTATTGACTGCTTGCTGAGGCACTAGGAGCATAATTAGGGAGATGAAAGGCCAGTGTAGGGTCCCGGAGAACCAGTTCCTGGCCAAGTGCCTCTATCTTTTAAGACCTTTTTTGTGTACCTCTTTGATAACAATTTGAAAGCAAGTACAGAGCTACTAGGCAAGGAGCCTGTCCTAAACTGATGAGGTAAGATTTGGAAGTGCAGGTATCTGCTATTCCAAACAAGGAG
Organism: Acanthiza pusilla; assembly: GCA_036630365.1. Lineage (NCBI taxonomy): Eukaryota > Metazoa > Chordata > Aves > Passeriformes > Acanthizidae > Acanthiza > Acanthiza pusilla. The sequence continues at coordinate 4,436,825 of JAXCHO010000023.1, read as the reverse complement.
CATGCTCTGAAGCCACAGAATAAACAAGCGATGACTGGTGGCAACTCAGAGCAGAGAAAAGAGGAAACTCGTAATTAGGAGAAGCTGCTACTTGAACCAAGAGCACTGTAAGAATTTAAGGATTTATAAGAGGGAGTGAAAAGTAAATTGGGAACTGATTTTCTGAGCATGAAGGGCATTGAAGGTACAGAGAGAAGTAGGAGATTCCATATTAGCTGAAAATCCTACCAATGTCCAGAGATTCCCATGAATTCTCATGGGTTTCTTTCAAACACTTACAGTTTCTTATGAGTAACCTGGTGGGGGTATTTAGGGACACCAGAATAGCCACTGGAGTTGCTAGGATACTCAGTTATATTAAAGAGGGGATTAAAATTCAACTAGAAGGTGTAAACGTACATGGCATGGAATTGAGGGCAGGCAGGAATATCATGTGAAAGGTTGCCATCTCCTTCAGTGGCAGCAGTTGGAAAAGATGTGATAAAAGCGGTCACAGGAGGAGGCAGGATCAGTGTGTAAGAGATTTTATAGCAAGGTTACAGGAGACAGGCCTGAGGCTTTCTGAACTGTGAAGGAGATCATATCTAAAAATATTTTAAAAACCCCAAAACCTGTGAAGGGAATAGTGAAACATTTTCGTTTCCTTCTAGTTTTCTTCTTGAATGAAGCCCCAGAAAGTAATAAAAAAAGATTTCACACTCCTTACTGTAAAGTTAGTATAGTAAATGTGGAGCTAATCAAAGGATATACTTCCTTTCCCAGCACCTTGTCAGCTGCTGCAGCCTGCAGTTGCGAGAGGTGAAGGCACATGAAATAAACGCTGTGGCCTTACCTTCAAAAGACTGGCCACTTTGCAGCACAACACAGCGTTTGTATTATAGTACCTGAAGGAATAAGTGATGGCATTGCTCACAAGCAGGTATGGGGAAGCAGCCTCCTGTAGAGCTCATGCACAGCCGTGCACACTTAGCTGGCTCCTTACCTCTTCCCATTTGTCACTCCGGGTCACACGCATCATTTCTCTCGCGCTTTTAGAGATAGCTACGGCGGTGCTGGCACGGCAGCCCCAGTGGACCACTCGTCTAATCTGCTGTGGCAGTTTGCCTTCTATGTAGGCCACTGCAGAACAAATTAAACTTTTGGTGTTTTCATTTTCTTCTGCAAATGGCTTCCTTCTCTGGTTCAGCTTTTCATTTGTATCAGCATTCATTTTTTTTTATCTATGTGGCTCTGTCCCTCACCTTTGGCCTTGTAGAGAATCCAGTAACTGTTTTCCTGCAAATGGCAAGTGTATTTTCAAGGCCTAGGCTTTAAATGGTTGTTCTGGCAGAAAAAAAAAAAAAAAAAAATTCCTCTCACGCCCTTGACATGAAAATAACAATGTGAACAATGGGAGCTGGCCGGAGCCAGCCTGACGCTGGAGCACGCCGCGTGGAAGGAGGTTGAAGAGGGAAAAAAAAACCTCTACATGCCGTGGAGGGAGGATGTTCGGCAGACTATTTGCATCAGAGTTTGAGAACCCACACAATAAAAATGAAAGTGCAGAGTGCAGGCCAGCTGCCTGAGATAAGATCACATTGTTGGAAAGGGGAGAAACGCACTGTCTCCACGCTAGCTGTGCAGGCAGCAAAAGCACTCCGCAAAACAAGTGGTGAGATCAGACGTGCAGCCCCTGCTCCTCGGTTGCTGACGTATCGAGTGATTTTGATTGATTTTTGCATGCCACGGTATGCCACAGCCAACCTGGGAGAATTAAGCAGATGGTATAGCGTGCAGGGGAACTGTGTGGAGCGTGGATACAGAGGGCAGCTAAAATCAATCATTTTTAACAAGTAAATGCAACTTTGTGCAGTTCCCCAGCAGCGGTAGGGCCGTAACTGATGCGATGGCTTTATTGCAGCTGTTTGTGGGTGCGTTTGGCCTCAAACGGGGAGGAAAGAAGGCTCTGCTGTGGCTCGAACAGAGCTCTCATTTGTTCTCTGCACAGCTCTGGGATTCGGTTCCTCGCATCTGTGGCAAATCATCTTATTTACCACCTCCAGTGACCAATTCAGATGTCGACAGAAATGTCAGTTTTAGAAACTCACAGATGCTATTAGGGATAATGAACTAGCTGGATTATTTTATCGTATATTTAACATACACTGTGATAAGGCTACAGGGTTGGGTTCAAACTCTTTCACCTAATTTTTAACTCTAGGGGTTTTTTAACAAAAATTACTAAAATTAATTTTAAGCCCCTCCCTAAATTACCTTTAAAGTTCTCATGTGCCTTCCTCAAGCATTACAGAAGGTTGTGGGGCTGAACTCTCTTTTCATCTAATCTGAGCTCTGTTGAGCATCTTGTGTTGCTGGCCAGTGTTGGTGGATTAACCTTATGCTCTGTGGGTGATTTCCTGGGCCTGCTACACTACTTTTATACTCAGTGATAAAAAAGTGATTGCCTGTGTGATTGCCAGGTGGACATGGAGGGTTTTTAGCAGTGCCTGCTGGCCATTTTTCTCTACCCTCATGCAGGTAGGTGCCATCATGTAACAGTGCTTTCAGCTCCAGCGCTCTCACCTGCTTTGTCCTCCGGGGAGCCTTCTCTCCTGCTATGGATTTGCAGCCTCTTAAAACCATTAGGAAGAGATTTTAGGATGAATTGCTTGAATACCACAACACCAGCTTTATGTCTCTTCTGATGTAAAGCATGTACAACATCTCTTTACTGCCTTCTCCTTCCCTTGGGCACAAAAAATACCTAGTGTGGGAAGATCCTGTCCTAAAGAGGGGCAACTGCAGAAATTTCATCACAGAGCATGGTGCTGCATAGTTGATCCCTGCCTGCAAAAGGTTGCTAAGCTAGCCTGTAAACAAGGGATTCTTCTGCATCTTTCATGACTACTATGGAGACATGCCAGAAGAGAATACCTTTGTCTGTGCCCTGTGGTCATCATGGACCTGGTCTCCCAGTATGAATGTGCATATCTAGAGATAAATTCCACACAGTCCAACGTGGCTCCGTCAGATGAGCTTGCTCATTCTTTGTGTGCCAGTGTGTGTAAATATTCCCAGTATTCTCTTCTGTGTTGCTACCCTGTTACATAAAAAGGTCCCATTTTAGCAGCTTTTCTCCTCTGGCCATCCAAGACATGGATGGGACTGGCACTGCAGTTTAGAACCACAGGCACTGGTGGTGCTTGCATGGAGCTGTGGAGGTTTGTATATGGATTGGGTCAGGATTATCACAGGAACTGTATGTGTGGATTCAATATCTTTAGCAGAATTGTTTAATAATTACTTTCCTGTGCTCAGAATTAAGTGCAGGATGCATTTGTCTGTGTGGAGATGCTAGTCCTGTGCTCATGTTTAGTTTGATGATAATTTTTCTTTTACATTTTTGTAAGCTGTTGAGCTATTATTATGCACACATTCAAGTCAATATCTGTGAGTCCTCCTGGCATACTGAGTAAGCCAGCAGCTATGGTGACTAGAAAAGAGACCATGAAGCTTCAGAATGGTTCTCATTCAGTGTTAAATGTGAGCAAATGTATTAACCTTTCAGTGTCTTTAGAATTCCTCCTCTTTAAAACAGTCTGCAGAAGTTGCTTCTGGAAGGAACTTCTGTTTTTTGGATGAAGGCATTGTAGAAGGAAAGTGAACCCCTTCATATTGCTGTGCCCCCAGCTCTGCCAGGTCAGCCTTTGCTTGTCAGACTGCTGCTCTTCATCAGTTATATTGATGTTAGGGAGAAAAAGAGCTCTGACTAACTAGTCAGTGGGTAATGGGCGGGAGCTGTGGCCTGCAGATTAATTAGGATGTTTGCTCCCTCTGTTTACTGACACTTGAACTTAAGTAGGTACATCCCGTAGAAGAACATTACTGTAACTCTGTTTCCTGGTATTTTAGAAAGTATAACCTTCCACCCTCAGCTGCATCTCCAGAAAATTTACTGGTTTTGTTTTGAATTCTAGCTGGGTGGTTTGTTTGGGTTTTTGTTTTGTTTTGTTTTTTTTGGGGGGGGGTGTGGTTTTTTTGGTTTTTTGGGGTTTTTTTAATAGGCTTTTATATACCAAAGTATATCTATATATAAACTTCTCTGAACCATGCACAGTAGTAGGGAAAAGAGTCCCCACTATTCTCTAGGATTATCTTAAAGAAAAATAGTAGAAACTTGCAAGACAAGCTATAAGATACTGTATGTTCTCAGTAAAGTCTGTTCAACTCTTTTTCTCCGTCCTAAAGAGAGACTTTTCCATAATTCTTTTCTATATATACATGGATTTATTTTTCATTATTATTTTTATTAGAAGAATTATGTGTTAAGAATTGCTCAATCCACTAGGCTTAAACAAAGAATTAATGTCTGAATTGTTCTTATAATTTAATTTTTAGGCTGAAAAGCCTTCTGGCATGGGATGCTTGTAGCCTAAATGGTTTCTGCTATATAAGGAAAGGGATTTTATTTAACTTTCCCAACCAAGTCTATGTGCACAAGAGAGGAGCATCCAAATTCAGACTAAGAATGGAAATTTTCTAACTACCTTAATGGGTTTCTGGTATGGCTCTGTAACTGGTAGTCAACAGTCTGTATGATTACTCATCTCTGCTTTCACAAAGGCTAGAGGTTACAGGTGTGTTTTCTTAGTCATTTTAATATATTGAGTCTTTTTGTTTCAAAGTCCCTGATGGCAGTTATTTGGATGTGGGCTTTCCTCTGTCTTCCCTGTAGTTGTTCCTCCCCCTGTGTTTGCTCTGAGCTTGGGTGGTGAAGGCAAAGGTGAGGCTCTTGTGTCAGAGTCCCAGGACTCCTGAAATCCCAGCCCTCGCCTTTGCATCCCATATGTTCTGAGGTGGACAGCAGGTCTAGCTGCCAGGTAACGCACACAGCTCAAATTCCTGATCCTTCATGTGTTCTCCTTCAGCACAGTGGGCTGTGCTGGGATCTGTGCACATTCATTCCAAAATCAGCCCTTGAGCTACCTGGTGCAAGCAGCTATGCCAAGTGGTGGGATCCAGCCTCCTGACACCAATTCCTCTGGTGCCAAGGGGGTAGCTGGTGGTCCTGCATCATCTCTGACTACAGGGGATGCAAGATGCCATGGAGTGGGAGCAGGCAGGCTGGGTCTGGCCCTCTGGTTTCAGCAGCTGCCTGACAGTGATGCCCGCTGATTTTCTGGGTTTAAGAGTGACCCTTAAGCCCAGATACACCTTCCCTTAGGGCTGTATCCACAGAAGGGGTGATACTGCTACCAGGTACTTATAGATACACTATTTTGCTTATTAGCATTTCACTGGGGCTTGAAAGCAGAGATCTGCTTCAGGGAAGCCAGTTGTGCCTCATACTGACTCACACATTACATCTTCCTGGTCCATTAAAGTGAGATTTTAACTCCTCTTTCCCTGCAGCACACCCTCCCTCCTGCTGACTGGGAAACACTGAGACAGAGTGTAAACTGCTTTGGTGGCCCAAGGTATGGTACAGAGGTGTGGTGCCATGCCCAGCTTCCTCTGAGACAAGTTCTGCCTGTAGGAGCCCACCAAACCTCTTCTCACTCGGTAAAGAAGCACAAGAATTTGTTTCTCACATCTGCTGAGATGCATTTCTTGTACTTGCAATGCTTCACATTGATTCCTCTCTGAGATCTGATTTTGCTTTTCACTGGAAATTGCCGCTGAGTCCCTTGGTGTTGGGGGATTTAAATGGTTTCAAACCCAGCAACAGGAGACTTGGACCTGCAAATCTAGGGCTCAGGTGAATGTGATGGTTGGGCCCATGTGCAGTTCTTTACAGCATATATTGCCATTATGCATAAAGGATGACTTAAAAGTCAAAAAGAGCTACAAATGCTCTAAATTTTGCCTCTCTCTCTCCCCCAGTAATGTCTAGCTCTGCCTGTCCCATAGTCCACTGGCCAGAGAGATTTGGTAAGGAAGTAGCAGGACATGAACAAATAGGATCAAAGTGGGCACTCCACGCTGCTGTTGGCTTTGTGCACTGTGGTCTGGTTTTCCCCAAGGGCACATCTGCCCTTCCCTGAAGCTGTCATGAAGCTATTTGGAGTGAGTATCAGTGACAATGGCATGGTTTGGCATGCTGTGGTGTGCCCCTCCTGATGACAGGGAGACCCTCCCTGGCCTCCATAGAATAGTTTGAATTAGAAGGGACCTTTTAAGGTCATCTAGTCCAACCCCACCTGCCGTGAGGGTGCTCACAGCCCCATCCAGCCTGACCTTGAATGTTTCTAGGTATTCCTCTCCCTGTAGTTGTCTCCTGGCCATTGCACACTGTCAGTGAGACTGCCGTGGCTTTGGACAGGCAGAAGGAAGCATTTAATCTAGCCCTGCAAACCCCAACCTACATCACTGGCATGGGATAGCCCAGAACCCCCCTCACCATTTCTTTTTTCATGCTGTAAAATGCACAGGTTTTGAACTGCCGTGGGAGACTATAAGTGCATCAGCTGTAAATATCTTCAGAAAAGTCTTTTCTTCTATTCTTTTTGTTGAGTTTGGCTCATTGTGGTGACATGCATTGAGACCTAAATGATTCTATAATTCTGTGAGACTATTAGTAGCATGTCCTACCACGTCTTCCTCCTACATGCAGAAAGCACAAAAACTCCCTGTCAGATGGCCCCGCACGTGATGGACTTGCTGCACCTCACGTTAAAGCGTGGTACCTACGAATAGAAGAGTTTAAATGGAGCCGCAGGTGAAGCAAGGCATTATGGACCTAGCATGTGTAATAGGATTGGAAATGAGTTGCTGTCATTTCTCTGTGGAGCAGCTCAGCTTGTGACAGCAGTGTTATTGAATCCCAAGGACAAGCAAGGTGCCCCCATGAGTTTAAGCTGCTTCAGCTCCCAGCAAGTGCAGGTAAAGGTTTGTTGTGTCAGTGGCTTTTGCCAGTGTATGTATAACATATACTTATCAAGCAGGAGCAGTACAACAATGGCAGACATTTAATACTTGGGCCCCTCTACTAAAAAGTCAATTTACCTGGAAATGAATTTAATTCTTATTTATTTAATTCCTTAAATTTATTACCAGAGACAGTAGGAGCTCATTCATATAGGGAAAATTTACCAGTCATACTTGCATAATTATGGTAGGATGGTTAGAAACAAAATTCTTTGAATAAATGATTTTATTCCAGTGTAATGATGACTATTTGACAGACCTTATGCATCTTAAAATTACTAAAGTAAATTAAGAAGTATAATTTTAGTCAGAGACGCACATTGGAATATCTCTAACTAACTCAGCTCTCTGTTTTATGCTTCTATAACTTTTCTGGGTGGCATAGATAGAGATGCCCAGTAGTACAGTCTCCTTGATAAAATGATACTACTGAGAAGGGCATGTAGCCATGGGTCTAAAATTTGCAAGCTTACCCACTAAGCCACAGATTCTTCTCTTGCCTTTCAAGGGATCATGATTTAATCTGCAAATGTATGCTCATTTGCCCTCTTCTAACAGCTAGGAAAACTTCTTCTTTTCAAGTCTTCCAGAGTGTTGCCACGTTTGAGTCACTAAACTTCAGATCTGTGACTAGAAGGCACTATTAGCTTTACTGCTTCATTGTATTATCTTATTGTTTATATGGCTGTGGTGGTTCTTTAAGGAACACAATGCTTTATAATCTCTATCCTAAAGAAATCCCATTTCACAGAGAAAGAACCATATGCTGTAGTTACAGTCAGGGTTGCTATTAAACACCATGCTGTTGTTAATTTTCTGCTGGTGTCCAGGATTTCAGAGGCATCCCCTTATTTTCCTGCCTTTGGAAGCTGTAATGAAGAGTGACTGGGACAGGAAGAGCATTGGCCCTGGGTGGGCTCCTACACCATCCGCTTTAAAAGGACACATGGATCCACAGGCAATGCAATAATGAAGACTGCTTCCCTGTGGAGTTGTGTCTTTGGGAAAGGTTGGGCATGGTCGGCATCTTGGTGGGTTCTCAGATGTCTAGTAAGGGTTATACTTGGAGGGTATGTTTGCTCTCAGGGAAGGCACTAATAGGGTGATAGTCCAGCTTTCCTCCTGCTTCATTGTGTGGAGGCCTCTTGGATCATGACTGGAAAGGATTGTTAATAAAGCCAAGTTTTCTCCACAGGGGTGGAGAAAAGTGCCTTTCATTTCAGCATGAACGTAATTTGGACAGTCTGAAGTAATCTAAGACCACTTAAAATCCTCTTTCATTTATACTGGCATACCTTTGTGGTCTTCTGTGGAGAACCTTATCATTTACATCAGTATAAAGGAGAGATAAATTGGTTCTTATGTGCATTGCTGACCGGGAGAAGAAAAAATTAAACACATTGTTAATGTTGCCTCTTCCTTCCTGTCCCCATTTCCCTGTGGTTATCCTGTTAAGTGATTCAGATTAGCTCCTTTTCTTCGTCTCTCTTCTCTCATCCATTTTACAGTCTTTGCATTACCTCTTTTTAATAGTCCAAGTACCCATGTGAAGGGCCTATTAGAAACACCTGAGTTTGATAGCTGTATCATTTGAACTTATCTGGGCTTCTATTTAATCTCTGCTCATGGTATGTCATGATGAAGAATAATGTGGGAGAAGACGACGCGTCCCTTATTCAATAGCATCTATCTCTTCCTTCATTATTCTCTCCATTGTAGAGTGAAACAAGGATAACAAAGTTTAGATCTTGTCTCTTTTGATTGCTTAATTCATTTTATAGCTGTATATTTGTAACATAGCTTTGACAAGTATATCTTTGGGAGAAACTCTGACCCAGTTCCTGTCTTCATGGGCAGAATATTGAATTTTCTTACAAATGCACTTCTTTTGTAACAGAATTCTTTTGTTCTTGCAGTTCATTTTATTGTCTGTTTTTTGTGAGGAAGGTGACGTTAACAGGATCACAGTCAGCAGGTAAAATGGAGTGAATACAGTGCAACGTGTTTCATTGTAAAGCAGTAGGCAGGTTTAAGAGATGCTATGTCTTAAGACCATGTATTTGTTCCTCAAGTGCTTGTAATCACATCCTAGGGGAAAATGGTTTCAGTGGAAGTTAAAATCAGGAGTTCCATTTCTAAGCACATTAGGAATGATGTAGCTGCATTTGGTTTTTTAATGCAGGACCTACATTTCTGACATCGAAAGTTGCCCCCTGACACTAACAAATCATTAGCATAATGGCTATGAAATATTTTCAATTCACTTGCATTTTCAAATTGCTGAGCATCTTTTCTGAAGTTACCAAATAAAATAATCTTTCTTCTTGGACTCAAACAGTTGAGCAAAATTTCAAGGCACGGCAGGCTGTACTAATGAGGATAAGCAAATGATGGTGTGAGTTGTGTATCTGTGCCATTGCCTTGCATGTGTATGTCAACACAGGATATGCAGAATCCTGAATTGCTGCACTAGGGAGGGGAGGAGGGAATGGGACAGAACCCACAAAATAGGTGCTATTTATTTGGAAAACAAAATGCTGCCTGAGGGGGTGGGGTAGGTGAGCCCAATGCTTAGTCATGTCTGTGCTCCCTCTGCTTGTCTGCCTCTCTGGGGCTTGCTTTGGCTGGTTTGTTTTTTTTTTCCCTTTCTCTCAGTTTTCTTGGTTGTACATCCTCTTCTTACAGGAACAGTCACTGAAAGATCTTTTTTTTCCCCTTCACATGTACAACATGTGCCTGTGTTCATGGGGTAATTTATGCCCGTATTTAAGGAGGAGGTTGCCTTTGTTTCTGATGCCTTATTCCAGCAATAAGGGTAATTATGTTGGATTTCTTAATGCTTTTTCTACATGCCAGGTTGCTGTTAGGCTCATCACATTTCAAAGAGGTTGAATACAATCCATTACAGCATTAAGTAATTACTCATCTATTGTTGCAACAAGTAAACTGATCATAGTGATGCTTAAGGAGCATGTGTTGACAATGTAGGAGATACGGACACTTCAGAAATACCACTTTACACTGCTTTTCTCACTGTTTTTAATGGGAAGCATAGTTTCTGTCCTCATTTGTAGCCTCCATTGACCTCCGTTTATTTTTCCACTAATGTATTCATTACTTCACCATTGCTGGATGCCCCTCTATAATAGCATGCCTGTATGATGGTTATTTCAATGGTTTGACAGTGCCCTGCCTGCAAATTACTGCTGGTTTTCCTACCATCTCTAGCTAGTGGCACTGAGGGGTCTTCTGGACTGTTATGTATGATAAAGCTTTCTTTGGAGGATTCACTTCATGCTTTCCCTGCATACACGTTATGTGTTTGCTGTTGGAAACATTTGAAACAGAGGGATCTTTATTGTGTATTTCATTGTTTTTATTAGATACAGTCTCTGTTCAGAGAAAAGAAGGACCAAGTAATCTAAATCTGAACTGTTTGGGGTTCAGAAAGCAGAACAGTGTCCCCAAAACTGCAGCACACTTCCCGTCCCCACTCTTACTCCATACACATGCCCCGCCACTGCTGTGCAGAAAAGCATTAAATGGCTCTTCTGCCCTGTGCAGTGAATGCCTGCCTCTTTCATCCCAAACATGGGCTTTTCTATTTGGTGTCTGTCTTGAACCAGACACTAACCAGATGCGGACTATCACTGTTTCAGCAGGCTGTAAAACAAAAGGAAAGAAAAAGAATTCAGTGGAAGTGGAAAAGTTTTGCTGCTCATTAAACTCAGTGTCAACGCTTAACGATATCATATTATAGCTCTGGATATAACTTTTCCTCTCCACTCAGTCTGGATGAGGTTTAAAAACAAAGTGCTTGTGGAGATGGTTTTGCCTCCCTATTACTGTTGTGGTCACTGATACGTAGAAAACTGCAATGACTGGTACAAAGTAAGTGTTGGGAATAGAGCACAACATCATTTCAATGTACAAATATTGCAGTTTCCAAAGGACAGTTTTGCTAAACTGAGGATTTTTTTTTTTGGTCTTGTTGATGCATGTATTGCTTGCATTTTCCAAGATCCATATTTTTAACATTTTAACAAGCATAATGTACGGTCATGCTTAAAACTTGATGGCACTGACACAAGTGAAATTTTTGTCATTGACTTTTGAGAGAAGCAGGAATTTCCCTGTTGAATTCTGTATGCACTTTTAATGCTGTTCAAACCAGTCTGAAGATGATTTATTGTTCAAAGAAACTGTGTGGCCTATCCCACAGGTTTTATTTTTCACAGCGGTGATCCTAACCAGACCTGAGGTCGCAGCACTGACACTGTGCAGGAGGAAACCTAGTAGTACAGGACTTGGCAATTCACAAAGCAATTTGGGATGTTTGTTTAACATTGCAGTCAGTGTGTTTGTAGAATTGCTGGATTTTTTTCCCCCTATTTATTTTCTTTGTTTTTATTGTCTTGGTGATGGGTTTTGGGCTGAGTTTGTAGGCTTGCCAGAGTACTTCCTCGGCTGTTTACACCTGTTACGTAAGTCCTTGGCAATAAGCTATTTTTCTCAGCTGTGGAGACATGTTGCTTTGAACTACACTACCTGTGACTGTCATGGCAGTATTGGGACTTTGTCCACATGTAAAACTGTGTATTCAAGGGTGTCCCAGTCTCCAAGACACTGGGACACTGGGGCTCACAGCCACAGTGCTCACCACCACTGAGCCATCTATATTTCTGAGGCTGTCGGTGCAATACAAAAATGTTAAATATTTGCTCCTCTGTATATTTAAGTAAGACTTAAGGTTAAATCTCAGACTGGGAGTCTAAAAAACATGGAGAAATGCATGGGTCCATGTTTTGCAGACCTGTAAGGCTATTTTATTTTTTTAGTGTAAATATTCTGCAATGCTGTTTGTTCTATACTTTTGAGTGTGTTAGGCTTGCGAAAGAACAGCAGGAGGGATTTTGGATTTAACTTCTTTAGGTCACTCTCCTTTGATTTGGCATGCAATATCAAGCAATTCTTTTGTTCTGACCACTTCTATTCTAATTCCTTTTTTCCCCCTTATTCATGTTATTAATAACAATCACTAACAGCCTCAGACAGTATCCTCTAATAGATGGGAACTCTCTACATATCCTACTTTAGAAAGGTGTAAGGGGAGGGGGAGAGGCAGGACTTTTGGGACCAAATTTCTGATTGTTCATCAGTGACACCCTGGTAGCAGCAATGCAACCAGTGGCAGCTTTACTTGTCCTGCTGAGCATGCAGAGGTCCCTGAGGACAGCTGTAGACATCAGCCTAATAAGATGTAGAGAGTAAAGATCTCAGAAATGCCCAAGAGCTGCAGCGTATTCTGACTTGAAGCTACCCTCTCATGTCTGGGTTGCAGTTGACGTTTGGGGGGGCTTAAATCAGAATTGGTCTTAATATGATCGAGAAGTAGGAAAGGTCTTAACCTAGGGTGGGGAACAACACAAGGCTTTTGATTTGGGAAGTATTAAGTTTTGACATGCGTGTTGGGAGAAACTGAAATACTCAGGCTTCTAACAGTGCTCATTCTGAGTGATCAGACATGGTCCATCCCAGAAACATTTGCCCACTGTTTTGTGACACAGCTCAAACATTTAGGGTGTTAGTTATCCTCCAAGAAGAGGGTAAACAAGTGTATAGCCTCCATCTCATCTTCAGAGGTCCTTGCCATAATCACCAGCATCCTGACTGCCAGAGGGCTGGGTGCACAGTGCCCTCTGCCCTGTGCCTCTGCAGAGGAACAGAACTCCTCCTTCAAGTTTGAAAGTCAGACAGTGCACCAACCAAAAGCTATTTCATTCCTGGTGCTGTCAGAGGTAACAGAGGTTGGGCCATGGTCAGTTAAGGTTGTCTCTGCCATTTCAGTGCCAAAGACTTTTGGAATTGCTGCAAGTGATGATATAATGAATGCTTCTGTCACAGGATGGTAGCAAGCAATTTATAGTGTTTATGCCATGTCTGGAGATGGATTCAGCAGGGCTGGTCTTTCCAGATCTGAAAAATGCTTCAGAAGTCTGGGTGTAGGCTTTCCGGTCCAACTGTTCAGTTCTGGTTAGTTGTTCTGGTTGTACTATTTTCAAAAAGGGTTAGAAATGTCTAAACAGCACTGCTGATGGAATAGAGAGCCCAAATCCAGTACAGGTAGAGCAGTCATCATCCCCCTGTCCAGCCACTACCACGCTTTCTCTTCAGGAACCATTACTTATTTTGTTTGTTGATATGATTCCTCTTGAAAAGGGTACTACACGGTGTTCCTTAAGATATTTGGGCCACCTACCAGTCAGACTGCCTGGATGCTTGTCACTAGGTCTGTTCAGAGAGCAGATCTGAAAGCCCACTGTGTTTATGTGCTCAGCAAAGTTGATCTGATGATTTCAACTGGTGTTTTATCAGTGCAGGCTTTTTGCCATGCATGATAAATATTTTTAAGAAGCGGTTATGATGGGCAAGTTTGGGGTGGACTTGGAGCAGGCAGTGAAACTTGAACATCTGTACTAGTGCCCTCCTGAATCACCTCCTCTGCTGATTTGACCTTTGAGGGTTCTGGGCTGACTCTTCTGAAAAAAAGTGTTTATCCATGGCTGGCATTAAACTGTATTTTCAGATGGCCTAGGACATACCTATGTGTTTGGTCATGATCTTTTGGCATGGAGCTTTAAAGCAAGAATGTCACTGAGCACTATGCTACCTTGTTTTCCTTTGCTTTTTCATCTGACCAAGTGCTTCTTCACTTCCTGCTGCAGGCTGCCATATTATGCATCAAGCCATTGCTCAGTACTGCTCAGATATCCACCAAGTGGGAAGATTGTATGGGTGTATGAAGCTGAGAGAAGGAATAATTGATCTCTATATTGTTATGTTTCTGTGTATATACTGTTAGCCACCCCTAGATTTTTCATGAAGCAGTGCCCTTGTGTTTCATTTTCCTTGACTAATTGGCTGTGACAGGCGAGATGAAATCTAGGAAGGCACTATAGTTTTAAAATAAATGCACTTTTCTTGAAATTGCCAATAGCTGAATGATCTGGATCTTAATTATTCTTGTACTATAGAGAACTTAATGTGATTTTTTTTTTTAGTGGAGGTTGATTTTTTTCCTGTTTATCTTCTGGTTTTCGAAGTTTTCAACTACAACGCATTATAAGTAAATCTCTGGTGATAAAAAAATTCATGTAGCTTTTATTTAAAATCATATAAATGAAAACTCAGTGTCCTAAGCTGTTTTTTTCAAAGCAGAACCTAGTTAATTTTTCCAAAAGGCTAAATATCATGAGACTCATGTTGCAATACAATGAGAATGGGAGAAGTGGGGGAATTTAGCAATACCCTAGATATTGTTTAATTCGAAGCTGCACTGAAATAAAGCAAGCCTTTCCAGACATTGCAGGAAAATTCATGTCACAGATGTGTAGATAATAGATATATACATTATATTAAAATAATTTTTTACACTGAAAAAATTAACCCATCATGATATAAAATAATTTAATGATTTAACTTTATGTCAATTTAATTTCATGTTATTTTGTGTGCAAATTAATATTGTAGAATGAATATCTCATTTATAGATAGAAAGAATGATCCTGAGTTCATGTAAATTTCAGTGATTTAATCCTGAAAATATATTATACAGAAATTGTAGAGAGCACACACAATTTGAGAAGAGATTATGATTCCTGCCTCTGCTTGTTTTGTTGTGTTTTGTTTTGAAAGGGCAAGCACGTTTGATGAATTCAGACATTGGAACAAAAGACTTTCTGCTAATCTTTAGTTAGGAGAAATCACCAGTGTTGGCTTTGATTCCAGTTTTAATAAACACAAATGGTGATGACAGCTTTGTTTGGCTTTTAAGATTGTCAGTCTGTTTCCGGATGCTTTTCCTGCCTGGGCTGAAGGCGGGTGGAAGCCTTGGCAGGGTGGGCTCTGAGCTCTGGGGATGGAGGGGACTGGAACACCTTAGTCCCAGTCCTGCCTGCAGTGCGGTGAACTCAGGAGCTCCTGCAGTCCCTTCAGGAACAGCTTATGTAACTTCGGACATGCCAACAATATGCTACACTGTGAAATAGTCTCTTGACTGTTTGCTGGCTTTTTTTTTCTTTTCTCCTTTTTTCTTCTTCTATTCTGCCCCCCCCCCTTCCCTTCTCTCTCGGAGGGATTGCATCATCTGCCTGCATTTCACAGCTTGGGCAGCAGGGGAAAGGAGCTGAATAAATCAACATGTTGCTTTTATCGAGTAAATCTCTGTGAAGTGGCCTGGTCAGGAGAAATTTATATTCTTTCTATCTAAGCCGTCTTTAAAGAATGTTTCACCCCTTTTTTCCTTTCAAGGACTTTTTTCAAGGCTTTCCAGATCACTTTATCAGAACTTGCGATAAGTTAAGAGGCTGTTTTCAACAGTTTGCAAGACTGCAAACCTCTTTCCTCAGAACTAAGATGGTCTAACAGCTAAAATAAAATAATCTGAAAATCTTGTTCTAAGACACAGTGGGACTGTTACCTCCATGAGAGGTAAACATCCAGCACCCTTCCAGTAGTGTCCCTGGAGTCACTGTGGACTTAAAGAGATGGAACGGAGGAGAGAACCTGTCTCAACAGTACCCAAAGCTAGGGAAAGTAAGATAGGTGTGAGGAAGTGATCAGCTTGTAGTGGGGGAGCAATGGCAGCTACATCAGAAAAAAGCATGGGACTGTGATGTCAGGTTTTAGCATGCAAGAATATTTTCAGCTCTTCCAACATCTTAAAGCATGGAGTAATGGCTACAGTCACAATTTCACTTGTTGCCAAGGATTACCTCGTACCTCTTGTTTGTTATTGCTGGTTTTCATGTTTTCCTGTTTTTCTCTTTTTTTTTCCCTTTGTTTTCTTCAAAGGGGAAAAAATCCCATAAACTCTGCTTGGTTTCCAAGATTACCCTGAGTGTTGTTGGAGTACATGCTTTATATTAAATACAGTTGGATACTTTTTATCAATTTATATTGAAATCTCTTGCTGTTTTCAAGATGACAAGATTAGGGATAGGATTTGGTAGGGGCATGAGGGGAGGTCAGTTTTCCCCTCAGGCAGATTGATATATCCTGAAGTAAAGATCCTGAATCAAAAAGGAAAAGAAAAAAACCTTCCAAGCAATCTTTTAAGCTTGAAAACACATCCTTATATTGGAGGATGAGTAGGTATAGAATTGCTTAATCTCTCAGAGCTTCTTCTGCATCAAGCAATGCGTTGTACAGTCCTTACAAGAGCTGTATTTTAGAAGAAATTTGCTCTAGTGGTGTTGCCTTCCACATTGCCACTGCTGAAGCTCAGCAAAGGCCAGGGGTGGATCTATAGAAAGCCATATGGCAAAGAGGAATGAAGCCACTGT
The DNA here is from genome assembly GCA_036630365.1 of Acanthiza pusilla. Lineage (NCBI taxonomy): Eukaryota > Metazoa > Chordata > Aves > Passeriformes > Acanthizidae > Acanthiza > Acanthiza pusilla. The sequence continues at coordinate 4,420,575 of JAXCHO010000023.1, read as the reverse complement.
CTCCTGACAAAAGGATTCCCTGTTGTTGCTACTAAAGGCTAAATGTGTCTGTCTGCTGTGCTGCTGGGCTTTAATGGAAAGAGACTGGCTGTGCAAATAGTCACCATCTTTTTTTTTTTTTTTTTTTTTTTAATAGCATAGGAGAACTGAAAAGGCAGTGAAAATAAAAGTATCCTCACAACAGAAAAGAAAGGACCAAAAGTAGGATCTGTGGGCTGTGCTCAAGTACAGGCTAGGACCTGGAGGTGACTATTTTGGCTTTGATTTTTAAGGAAACTGCAAGGCATTGCAATTAGAATCTCGTATTTGAAGTGATTGTCAAGAACACAGTACTACTTAGGGGTAATACTAAAACTTCATTTGAAAGTCCTTACCTGTGTTATGAAAAATGTTTTAGAGGATGACAACAATGCTTTAACACAATGAATTTATTTTGTAATTTTTGTCAGTTTATTAATTTTTGCTTCTTTTTGTCTGGTAACAATAATATGTATGTTTTCCTTTTACTTGTAAGCAATTACATGTTCCTATGTTCCTTGTTTGGAACACAAATTCCGTGCTTTGAAAGTTGAATTCATTTTTAAAAATAATTAATATTTTTATTTTACTTCAGCTCATTGCCAGCTATGGTCCAGGAGCCAATTTAACTTGTTAGTGTTATTTTAGATGTAGCCTTCATTAAATATCTACAAGCAAATTAAAATAATTCATGTAATTGAGATATTTTCTCAAGGTTTTGGCTTCCATCACCAGAAACACAGGAAAAGAGTGCCAGGGGCTTTACTGTGTTGGAAGGAGAACACTTAAGTGCCAGTGAAGTATAAGATACCTTTATATAAAAAAAACATGCTAGAAGAAAACCTTCCGCAGTATCCTTTGCATTTGGTTCGCTTTGCTGAGAAAGGAAGTGTTTACTTGAGAAAGCATCTGGATTTTATTGTGTTTTAATTCATTGTGGACAGCCTGATGGAGTCTGGAACCACTTAGAATGTCACAACCTTTCATTGTCACATGCAATGTGGAAACGAAATAAAAAGCGATCCAAATCTCATAGCCCGAGTGGTTGCATTTGCTGTGGTCTTCCTTCTATAAGACAGACTTCTTGAACAAATACAAATTTCTAGTGACAGTCTTTATAGGGCCTCTTTGTTCATCTGAATACTCCTTAGTGAGCCCCAGTCAGGTTTCTCAGGAAATCAGGAGAGAACCTGGGTAAAAGAAAGAAATGAGCAGAATCCAGTGACTAGTGTACCTTTTCCCATGAAGGCAAATGAAAAGAGGTGACATCTATGGTGGAGCATCTGAGACTGGGTTCACTACTTTTTGGTTCCCACTCCCTGGTTCTGGTCTCTTCTGTTTGTTACAGTAAGTGACATCACAGGAAAGTTAACTCGTTTGCAAGGTCAGCCCTGTGTTGCAGGCATAATTCTGAATTATTTAAATAAACTTTATGGGGTATTTTAGAAGCATGCCTGAATTCTTTGAATTAGTTTCTAGTCCCATTTCTAGTGACTCATTTATGAGAAGATAAGATTGATGTAGACAGACTGATCTTCAGTAAGCTGCATCCAGCAGTTTCAGTTTTTATAAAATTTCAAATTTATCATTTTAAAGGTAACCTGCCTACCTACACAAGTCTGGTGAACAGATGATACACTTCAAGAGCAGATACTTTCATTCTCACTTCTCCTCTGACGCCTATGAAGTTACATCAGAAAACAATTTGGACAAGTACATCTGAGCAGTACTTTTGTTTAATAAATATTCACAAAAGAATTTGGTATTCCCTTTCTCCTCATGTTCTCATTCTTTCTTCTCTTTGTTTTTTACATCACGCCTCTTTGAATCAATCTGTTTCTAGAACTGATGTTCTGATCTTCAGTAACACTTTCTGATGGCAAATCCTTTGCAGCATTAATGCACAAAAATCTTTGTTGTGAAACAGCTATGTTGTATGTTTGTGTGTATATAGCAACCCCGATGGCCCTAAGCCACAGAGACATAAAAATCAAAAGCTGATGTACATGCAGCATTGCTGACACAAAACCAAAGAGAAGGAAGAATCTGGAAAATGAGAGCAGTGCATACCTTCCACCCACATGTCCATCCCTTACCGTTCCTGCAAACCCCGTGCACTTAATTAGCAGAGAGAAATCTTGCCCTTCTGCACTCTCCTCACTGGCTCCTTCTCCTTCCCCACACAAAACGCAAGCACTAGAAGATGCTGGCTATGGCACTCAACTGTAGCAGCAAAGCTGCAGGAGCAAGAGGTAATTGGAGTGGGGGAAAGATGATGCTACTGTGGAACCAATTTGAGCCCTGGATTCATGGTCTGTGATTCATGATGCTTGTGTTCATAACACAATCATCACTGTCCACTTGTAGGTGGACAATTAGCAAGTGTGTATTGTTTAGGTGGTTATTAGCAATGCTGAAGGCACAGAGATTGTTGTTTCACAGTGAATGATAATTTCCTGGTTTTATTGAAGGGCAGGTCAGTGAGGAGGGCTCCTCTGGGCAAAGATGTTCCACTAACAAGAGCAGAGGTGGGAGGAGAGCTTCATCTCCCCAGTTAGCAGAGGCCCTTGGAAGGATAACTAAACATGATGCAATGCTAAATGGCACAGTCAGTTCCTTCCCTTCCTACTCTGCTATGGTTGTGCAGGACAGTCCTGGGCTGAGTTACAGACTGTGATAGAGTAGAATTACTAATAAAAATGCACCTTCTCATGAACTTTCCTGTATTTTTATTTTCCCCAAAAACAACATATGCGATCTAAGACTAAAGATTGCTTGTAATTCTAACTTTCTTTAGGAACACTTGTTATAGAAAGTCTACTCTGTCAGTATTTGCATCTTTCTGTGAGGCTTATCCTAGAGCAGGATGGAAGGCAGACTATGGTTTCACTTTTTATTGTTGATGGGGGAAATCTAATAATAAAATGTAGTTTTCCAAAGGGAGACCAGCATCTAGAGACCAAGTGGGAAAGTGTCATATGAAAAAAATATTAATACAAGAGAACAAATTGAATTGCTAAATTCAGCAGTGCAGACACATCTTAATATAACATGCCTGTGATGAATCCATGCATGGAAAGCACATGAATTTTGGCTGTTGTATGATGCATGAAAGTTGGATATGTGAAAGTTTATTATGGCTCCACATCCTAGTTCAGCATGTCTTTCAGGCAGAAGTCCACCTTTCAGAGCAGGAATCGTTCCTGCTGACTTGAAGGGTCCCTGTGTGCACATAGGGCGAACATGACCTTGGCTGCTTCGTGGAGTGTAAGGCCAGTCTGTTGTACAAAGTGCATTGTCATGCTTCCTTGTGGCTGAAACACACTAACATCCCATCACATATGGGTGATTCATAACTGATGGAGGCCAAAAGTGCTTTTCTAGTTTGGCTTCCTATGGAGCAAATGGACCATATTTTCAAAGCATGAAACAGCTTTAAAACTGCAGCAAAACTCTACGTCATAAGAGAAATGTTTTGGTTCCAGCTCTGGAGGAAGGACTGGGCAGTGTGGCTGTATACGTGGTGTCTGAAGGATTGCATGCAGCTGCAGGCCCCTGGCATCGTATTTCTGTGTACTTTCTTATGAAAAAGCAGTTCCTGCACAGTTTGCAATTGGCCTTTTTAATTGTAAACTTCTGTTTTCTGTTGCCGTGGGTGTTTTTCCTATTTGAACCACAGCTTAATGGCTCAGGAATCTCTCGTGCACAGGTTAAGACCTGCTTTCTTTCTATTGAATTAAAGAGACTAAAGTCCATCTGTTTCCCTTTGGTATGACACCACTGCAGCCTCTGTGAGTGAGTGCTGCTCACCCATGTGATGGTCTGGTGATCCCAGGGCTGATTTGTATTTTGTTCCATCAGTGGGAAAAAGTAATTGCACACTTAACTGTCTTCATAAATAACAGGTTATTTTCTCACAGGATTCTTTTGTTTGTAAGTTTATTTATCTGGATTTTAAATAATATCTGGCAAGTAACTCAATCTGCAGACACGAATATTTCGTAAGCAAGGCTTGTCACTAGTTTTTGTTCTAAGCAGTTTTACTGGGAAATTATTCCAGTTCATGAGGCTATAAAACCAATTAGCGTGCTGCCCCTGCGGTAGCCTAATTTATTCACAGAATTATTATCTAGAACTCACCAGTAATTTTCATAGTGGGCAGTAAATAAGTATGAAGTAGACTTGAGTATGGTAATGGGCAAGCACTAAAGAAAATTCTGCTTCATGCTACTCTTTGAGTTTCTTAAATGACATAGCTCCTTGGTACCTAAGTTTTGTGTCCCGTTTTAAAGAAATTATCTTTCTTTCCTGAACTACAGACTCAGTGTTTGGAGCAGAAGCAATAAACAGCCTTCTGGAAAACTAAAAGAAAAATAGCAAGTGAGTTCAGTATGAACTTCACTGAACTGCAAGTAAGAGAGAGAGAGTTTTCAGTCTCCTCCATGTGGCCCTGTTCCAATAGCGATGACATGGTAGCAGCCAATGCTATATTTCAGTGATCCAGTCCTGGGTTAGGTGTTAGATATGATTTCCAGTGCCAGGGTGCTTTACTGAAGAACCAGTGTCTATTGATATATGGGAATGTGTATAGGAAGCCTCTACCCAAATATCAGGAGCAACACCAAAATGCTCATTTATAAACTAAAGTCACAAGTAATACACATTGTCATCTAGAGTCAGATGGGCATCCTCACAGTGGAAAGCGGTAAGTAGGGAAGATATGTAAAAATTTATACAGGTGATTTGCTTTCTTCCCTGCCTGCAGATGAGGACAGTGGTTCATTGCCCATCTTCTAGGATATTGTCCTGGTTTTTCCTGGGATAGAGTTAATTTTGTTCATGGGCTGTGAGTATCTGTGTTTTGGATACTGCAGCAGTACTAACACTGTGTTTCTCCCTGCTGGCTAAAACTCCTGGTGACAGATACAGCGCAGTGCTTTTTTCCCAGCTGGGCTGTGCAGCACTGGACCCGCTGAGCGCTTCCCCAACAATCAGTGCCAGGTGGCAGCAGCGCTCGGATGGATGTCCCTGAGCAGGCTGCGTCTGTAGGAATTGCTGTCACATGTATGGGCTGGTGCATGGAGATCCTCTCCTATCCTCAAAGATACCCTGTCTGTAGGTAGGGGTCTCCAGAAACTTGAACTTCTTCAGATTCATGCAGTAACATGACAGGGGTTTTAAAAAATAAATGGAGAAAATAAGTTCCTTCTTATTTTTTTATGCCTCTGTCATCTGATTCACATAGTTTGAATAGATTGCATGAAACTTTGGAAAAATCCCCCCCTAAAGGCTTTTTTATTCCTTTCACTTGGAGCTCACATGTAAAAAACCAAAAAAGCCCAACTGTACTGGAGCCCCTTTAGGGAGTAGATAAGGCTCACTTGAGCTTTCAAACAAAGGAGGGAGGAGGAAATCTCTCAATTGACAAGACTTGTTTCCATCATTCTTCTTTATAGTTACAACTTTGATTTGTAGGAAAGTTCTTTGTTTCAGAAAGCCTTCACCTTGAGCTACCCTAATAGTGAGTGCAGAGGCAGGACAAACTTGCCTCTTGGTATCAGGTGCTGTGTGGTGAGGGCCACCACAAACTGCTTTCTGTCTTGTTGGCTGTCTTTGGAGTTTTTGTTTGGAGCTTTTCTTAAGCTGGAGAAAATGACTGTTTAATGCTCTAGCCATTCCAAATCCTCAACAAAAGATCCAAACATGTTTAAAAATCTTTCTACGCATTCAACTCACTACGAGTAAAAAAAATGTATCGAACCAAACTCTATTTAACTTTCTTCTTGTTTAACTGAAAGTCTAGGACTCAAAACTCTCAAAGTTCAACATTGCCATTTTTTTCTCTGTAGAGTGGTCCTATGAAGTAGTGAGTCGCCATATTTAAAATTCTCACTTTTATTTGTTTGGAAAATGTGGCAGCACATTACCCTAAATAGCTACTCATTTCAAGAAACTAAACCAACGAGCCTTCTCCAACCAGCTATTCCTCTGAGCCAGACAATAAGCCAGAGCAGAGTTGCCCATGAAAGGAGGCTTGCTGGGTGTAAAAGCTAGCTGTGATGAAAAGAGCAAGCACTGGCTCCTTGCGAGACGCCGGTGTCTCAGGGAGGGCGCAGGAGGGGCTGGCGCCGCAGGGCCCCGGCAGATGGCATTCTGCCGGCTGCATCTGCTGTGTGCCAGGAAGCAGGGAAGTGATGAGCGCTTCCCTGGGGGGTGTGCAGCCCCGTTACCCCACTGCCCTCACCATCCTCTCAAAATAGGAGATGCGGTGTCATGATTTGTCTGGTTTAATGGGATATGCTGCTGGGACTGCGGTCCAAGTATTGCCAGCCAAGGGGAAATAACGTTAAAGGTTAAGAGCGCAGAAAATAGTCAGGTCACTTGCAATTTAATTCAATTTGGAAAGGGAGAACGAAGTCCAGAAGTTTCCAGACTGGAGGGGGGTGGGGGGGAGGTGTTTGCCATTTTTATGGGCAAGCTCAGATTTCTGAGAGTTCTTTTTTCACTCCTTGATGCAGTATTTGCTGCTGGTATTTAATGATTATACTTTTATAACTACTAAACAGCATGGAACATGTTTAGACTCCATATATTGAAATTATGGGAGTCCAGAATCAATCATTTAAGATTCAGAGCTGATGCGAAGGAATTGTGAGTTTTATTTTGCCTTATATATCATACCTGTAAAGAGATAAGTGCATGTACTGTACTCATTATGGAAGTTGCTAAAGCTTCCCCTCAACACCAAATCTGAGTATCTCTAGCACTAGAGGCTTAGTCCTGACATTGTCCTCACAAGGCTGAGAAGTACATTAGCTGTGTTGTAAAGGGTGTCAACAGAGGGATTAAATCATGCTGAAAGTCTCTTGCAGAGCCATTAACTGGATTCAGTTTGAGGCCTGAGGTATCAAACCTGTCTTCTCAGTGCTCTGCCTTTGAAGCCACTTTCACCTGAATTGCTCATGAAAAAGTTATTTACTTGCCTCTCCTAACATGATTTCTCTACCTGATAAAGTTGGGGAAACCACCTAATGATGATGCAGGGGAAATGGAAATACTGGCAAAATAAATACACATGAGAATAAAACTGGAAGACATCCTTCCTCCCCCAAGCTTAGAGCTGGCAGTCAGAAGGCTGTGTATGTGCTGCTCCTGTCCTCACCATATCTAGACTGCACAGCTCCTACAAAGCATAAATCTGCAGTAGAAGGCACTACAGCAGTATGTTTATTATTGTCTATGCCTGCATTGCTGGCTTTGGCTCACGAGTTTCTATGCCCTGATGGAGACAAGATAACCCCTTGTGCCTTTGCAAATTCAAAATATCTTGCCTTTACCTAAGCTACTACCTGCTGTTTCACCTGTGTGTTTGGTCAACCAGTGGGTAGTATCTTTCCCCACCTTAGGGTATGCATGAGCTCTAAGAAGGGTTTGGGGAATGTAAAGCACCTTTTACATATCTCACTGGGAATACCATCTTTGAATGTGTTTGTTCACTGCAGGCTGAACTGCAACATACATCCTTTAGTTCATTTCACTGCAACAAAAATATTCAGAGGAACTGAAAACATAGAATGCAGTCTCCCCACAGCTCTTTATTAAACACAGGTGTTCTCAGGTGATATGTTTGAATTTGTTTAATAGTTTTGAGATAATTCTGGTATCTTCTACTGATTGCACATGCAAATACCTTGGGGATTCTTTGCAGAAGTTGCTTTTAAATGGTTTTCCTTTAGCAATGTGTGGAGTTTACTTTCTAATTTGAGACTATTGCTTATAACTTTATCATTCTTTTGAGAGAAGTGATTACAAAGACTTAAGACAGTACCAGCTTAGTTGGGGCCTAGCATTTCCTTGTTGAGTTTAATGTATAACCCTGGTTTGCAAAAGTAATCTGAAGCAAACTATTTTCAAGTCTTCATTTTCAGGAGGAAGAGCCAGGAAGTAGGTTCAAAAACTTTAAAATGTTTCCTTTAATCTTGTGAAGCCAAACACATAAGCCCTATGCTAATGCCTTGTAGCCAGAAAGTAAAATGAGTCATCAACAGAAAATCAAGTTGTCTAGAGCATCTTTGGAAGAATGATCACAGAAACTCTGCCATGTGAAATAACCCAGAGACTAGGCTGGGCTGGGTGGTAGAACTATACAAAACTTGCTAAATCCACAAGGATGGTATTTTGCCTTTGTGTTTCCACCAAGTGCTTTCTTGGTCCACAGCATATTGACCTCCAGGTTTTCCATAAATACTTGCTGCTATTTGGCTAGAGACATCAGCTTCAGTTGTTTACAGCTTAGTGTAACATAACAGTATTTTCTTGGGTTTGAATGGTTTTTGGTTTTGGTAGAGTTTTATTCAGTTTATATACCAACATCCCTGCCTTATGCTTTTGATAAATTCCTTTGGATCACAAAGTTTAACATTATTTTAAAACTTGAGTGATTAATTTTTAGACTGCAGCTCAAGCACTATTACCATGGCTTTAAAACAATAAAATATTCTAAGAGGAATTTTGCTGTCTGTATTTCTGGACAGAAGAAAAAAAGAGGAATACAAAAGCATATAGAAACCACCATCTGCTCCATTAAATGATGAAACTGAATAGCTATGATTTTTAGAGCAGCTACTTCATTCTGAGTTTCTGTACTTGGTACAAAAGTTTCAAGTGGACACATGTAAAATAATTGTTGCCTTGATCAGGTATTTCATATACCACCATTTTTGATTCCAGACAACCACAGTGCACTGTGATTAGATGCTACTTCCATATTACTCTCACAATTGCTTGGGTTTATAAAGCATGGTATCCTTGTTATGATCACCTAGCTGCTAGCCTTCCTGCTGTTCTGCTCTGAGCAGAGAATGGGAGACAGGACCTGCCAAAATCATCAGGTCAGGGATAGACTGGTAGAGGGAAGTGAAAGATCAGTGAGCACAGGGAATATGGGCACAGAGTATTTCTGATGATAAGTGCATGACCACATGGATTTTTTCACAATAAAAGGAGCTAGAAACAGAGGAGGGATTTAAGGAAAAAATTCTGCCACTACAGTAATAGGAATGATACTAGCAACAGAACTCAGCATGACCTTGATAGAAGCAAGCACATCTTTGAAATCCAATGATAGTTTATTCTCATCATTCCCACTGCTGAAACCATGACTGCTTCCCCAGCACAAACCCAGCCTCGTGCTGTGTGGCTTGTGATGAATTGCCAAGCCTTTCCCAGCTCTGGTTGTCTGTGTGTAACAGCCGCCTTTGGAAAGTGCCAGGGGAGCCTTGCCTGGTGAGTACAGTGCAAGGGATGGTGAAGTTCTAGTATTTGATGTAAATCATCAATGAATGGTGGAGATAGAGCCCTGTTGGTGGTCTGCTCCTCACCAGCTCCAGGGCAGGGTACAAACCCTCCAGATTTAGGTATCTGCTTTTGTGCTCCTATTTTTTTTTATATAAAAAGTTTTCCCAATGGTGATAGCTGAGGGGTTTTTAACACACCAGCTACAGAATCAGGCTCATTTCTTAAAATTGCTGCTAATGAATGAAGTGGATTATTTGGCAATCCAGTCCACATGAACCTGATTAAAAAGCAAATATCCTTGAAGGTCTGTTGGGTCGGATCTGTTGGTTCCTCGCCTGAATCAAGACCAACAGCTAATGCATAAAAATTAACTTGACCTGATTTACGCTTCATAATTCTGTAGTGACTCACTAATTAAATTTCACAATTCCAAGTGCACCCCCTGGCTACTCATAAATACCTCAGAGGGCATAAAAAAATGTAGGTGTTAGTCTTTTAGAAAGATAATGTCAGCCTATCTTTGAGAATCTTTATTTGCTAAATGCTGGAACTATGGTGTCTGTTTCTAAATACTTCCACAAATAATGAATGAGTCATGTTTTTCATCTTTCATTTCTAGGTAACTCATGCTGACATAGCGCTTCATCTCCCTCGGTCCCTAAAATATGCTTGCTTACCCCTCAGTCTTGACTTACTTTTCTGCACCTTGCACTGGTTAGTTCCCCTGAAAATATTGTCTCATTGTTAATATTTATTTCCTCACATACAGTATAAATTGGCTCAATCTTCCACTTTCAAATTAATGCTTCCTTTATTATTTCTTAATGAGCCTAGTTTGTTCTCTCATTTTTCAAGTTTCAGTTTCTGTTTGTTCCTCATGCTATCATCTCAGTGGTTTTAGCCTACCTTTAACTGCTTTGATAGAAATTTGTTCTGCTGCTGTGGCTTTGCAAAGGTTGGCCAAGGTTAGAAGAAGAGATTGGGAGTTTATAATGTGATTTTACCTCTGAGTGTGATCTTCAAAAATGCCTACCCTGTAAGTTTCCTACATAGTGTACTGGAGGTGGAAAGCCGCAGGTTTATTTGCAATTGAGACAGTGCCATATTTTTGTACTTCATCTTTCCATCCTATTGTTTTCCCCCATTTCCTTTCTGGAAGACATCCTGATGTTAAAATAAAGTCTCATGCTCTAGGGCTTCATCTGGCTGCCCACAGGGGTTAGGAATGATATTTATGCATTCTGGGGGTGGTTTTCTCCTTTTCTTGATTCCTCAAGGACAGGAAAGAGCTGTAGATGAGAGACCTCATAGGGTAGATACTAGAGGGAGTTCTCATTTTAAGATACCTGTCTAGTGTCTCATAGTGTTATACCCCATGTGAAACTGCTGATAAGATTTGGATCTGCCAGGGGAAAAAATTATTCTCCTGGTCACTCAGCTGAGACCTGGAAATCAACTTGATTTTCTCTTAGGAATGTGGATCACCTACAAGGAGTGTGTGGCTGTACCACACCTGTCGTTGCAAAGATTTAAGTTCTGTCTTCTCTTCCTGCTCATAGTCTTGCAGCATGCAGACAGCTTGGTTGACTGAAGAATTAATTGCTTTATTATAGTGAAAATTGTTATTCTCAATAGAAAGGGCAGTAGTGAAATTTAACAGCTGGAGGCCGCAGTAGAGGAACTTGTGGTCTCTTCTAGCCTTAAACACTATGAAATCTCCCTCCAAAACTGATGCCATTGTTACTCCATAGGTTTGCTGGCAAGGAGAGAATTTCAAGGCAAGAATCCAGCACCCACCCACAGATTGTGTTGGCTTTGAGCCTGGCAGCTTGAGTCCCTTCCAAAATGTATCCAGGATCTTCTCGTTAGGAATGCAGCATATTGCTGGTTGTGACACAGATACAGCTGAGTTTACTCCATGTCTTATCTGTAACCTTTTAAGGTTTTCACATGGCTTACTCATTTGCAGCAGCTTTTGTAAACCTGGAAACAGAAAACAGCATGGGCTTTATGCAGCTACTGCTGTTTTCCCTGATTTAAGATGTTCCCAGTCTTGCCTCTGGGTATCCTTCATGTTACTTTCAAACCTCCAAGGGTCTGCTGTTGTTGCTCTCTGGCCCGCGCCCTTCATCTTTTCTGGGCAGACCTCCCTCTAGCCTGTTAGTGTCGTTCCTAATTGCCCAAAGGAATAATTGCTGAGCAATGTGAAGCATTTCCTTCCCTCTTATTAAAAAGCACCAAAATAAAATTTAGTCTTTCACAGCAGTGGCTAAATCAACCACATCTTAACATTGTGTTATGGCTACAGCATTTGGAACTGTTACTGTAAAGTAGCAAAGTGTTTTAGGTCAGGTTTTCATTAATCTCTCCTGTTCCCTGACATCAGTACACACTGCATGTACATGCATGGAGGCTCAGTGAGCAACCTAGTATTCTCCTGACAAAAAAAATTGCTTGTGCCAAGGGCTTGTCACTATGGCACTGTAAACACTGGGAGGAGACCACTGTGCTACTGTTTGCATGGGGCAGAATTTGTTCCTAAACTCCAGTGAAGAAAAGTCAGTTTAAAATGTTTTTTAAGGTACTTAATTTGTGTCCCCTGTACTGACCACTTGCTTTTTTTTTCCCCCCCAGAATTACCTTGGACTAACCCAGAACACAGGTCTATGTCACAGTGCTTGAATGCAGAACAGTAGACTGTCCCTCCTTTAAAGCCCTGACAAGCAAACTGGTAAATACATAGTCTAAACAAAGTCTAAAAAAAAAAAAATAAAGCTAGGTTCAGGCAACTGCCACTTCATAGTGATACAACTCAATGCTCTTCTTAATGAAAGGCATTAAAAAATAAGTAGAATTCTGGTGATTTTTAAGGAAATATGTGGTGGTTGCTGAACACAGTCTGCTCTCATCACTCTCTCAAACTCCAGAACTGTCCCTGGGGTTCTGCTGTTTTAGAAGAGATAAAAACATAGGGAAGAACTGTTGATGAAATAGACTTTGTGGTACTATTAGAAAGGTGCATAAGGCTTTACAAGTCCTTAAAAATCAGCTTTCGTGGGTGTTAGCACTTTCCTGCAGTCAGATGCTTTGATTAATTACACCCTCTCATAAAACTTCTCCATGAAAACAATCACGTTCTTGACAGCCAGTTAGTAACTGAAGGTCAATAAGCTGGAAGGAGGAGTCTTGAGATTCCTCTCGCAGTAATGGTTAGTGATAATCAATCTCCAAAAATTTAAATTTATTTTCAGGTGGGAGGTTGTGACTGATCTTTGTGATAGAAATTCTGGACCGTGAAAATGCCAGTAAGATTAGAGAATCATTTAATTTAGGTTGGGAAAGACCTCTGAGATCATTTGAGTCCAATCTTTGACAGATCACCACCTTGTGAACTACACCATAGCAGTCAGTACCATGTTCATTTATTTCTTGAACAGTTACAGGGATGGTGACTTCATGACCTCATAGGCAGTCCATTTCAATGTTTAATAACCACATCCATGAAGAAATTTCTCCTGATGTCCAACCTGAACCTCCCGTGGCACAGCTTGACACCTGTACTCTCTCATCCTGTCACTGGTTGCCTGGGAGGAAATGCCAACCCCTCCTGGCTACAGGTTCCTTCAGGCAGTTGTAGAGAGCAGTAAGGTTCCCTCCGAGCCTCCTTTCCTCCAGGCTACACAACCCCAGCTCCCTCAGCCACTCCTGATAGGACTCACTCTCTAGACACTTCTCCAGCTCTGTTGCCCTTCTCTGGACACTCCTACCCCTCAATGTCCTTCCTGAATTGAGGGGCCCAGAGCTGGACACAGCACTCGAGGTGTGGCCTCACCACTGCCAAGTACAGGGGCACAATCACTGCCCTGGTCCTGCTGGCCACACGATTGCTGATCCAGGCCAGGATGCCATTGGCCTTTCTTGGCCACCTGGACGCATGCTGGTTCATGTTCAGCCAGCTGTTGACCAACACCTCCAGGTCCTTTTCTGCCAGGCCCTTTCCAACCACACCTCCCCGTGCCTGTAGAGCTGCCTGGGATTGTTGTGGCTAAAGTATAGGACCTGGCACTTGACCTTGTTGAACCTCATACCTTTGGCTTCAGCCCAGCAATCCAGCCTGTCCAGATCCCTCTGCATATCCTACTTACCCTTCAGCAGTCCAATACCCCACCCAACTTGGTTTTGGCTGAGAATTTACTGGGGGTGTACTTAATGTCCTTGTCCAGATCTTTAATAAGGACTGGGCCCCAATATTGAGCCCTGGGGAACACCACTGGTGACCACCTGACCAGTGGATATGGCACCATTCACCTCCACTCCCTGGTCCTGGCCATCCAGCCAGTTCTTAACCCAGCAAAGAGTGGGCATGTCTAAGCCATGGGATACCAGGTTTTCCAGGAGAGTGCCATGGGAGACAGTATAAAAATCTTCTGAAGTCCAAGTAGACAACAGCCACCGCCTCTAGGTGAGTGCTCTGGTCATGAAAGGAGATCAGGTAGGCCAGGCAGGACCTGCCTTTCCCACATTTGTGCTGGCTGTGCCTGATCCCTTGTTTGTCCTGTATGTGCCATGTGGTCGCATTCAAGATGATCTGTTCCATAAGCTTGGCAGGCACTAAGGTCAGGCTGAGAGGCCTGTAGTTCCCTGGATCCTCCTTACAGCCCTTCCTGTGGATGGGCATCACATTGGCCAACTCCAGATGTCTCAGACCTCCCTGGTTAGCCAGGAACTGATGACAAATGATGGACAGCGGCTTTAGTGAGCCCTGCCATCAGCTTCCTTGGCTGAATACCATCCAGTCTTAGACCTGTGAGTGTCTACATGGCTCAGCAGGTCACTAGCTACTTCCTCCTGGATTACAGGGGGTCTATTCTGGGATGCTGAAGTCATCCCATCTGTGGAAACTCCATCTGCTTCCCACCAATAGCTTGGAGAGTGGCAGGCCTGGACTGAGATTTAGGCTCAGAAGCAGCGTCATGTTTTCTTCTGCTCTAGCTGAAAGGACTCTTACAAATGAAAAAAGAGAGTTAAATCTGAAAGCAATTTAGCCTAGTGTTTTTCCCACTGAAACTACCAAGAAGGCTTGTTAATAATTTTTCATCCCAAAGATGTGTTTTCAAAGTGTGGTTGCCCTCTCTTTTATAGAAATGATTTGCAATCATTAATGCCCTACAGGCAACCAGAAAGCCATCAGAGCACAGAGAAAGGTTTGAGCTGTGCTTGACAGAAACATCTCCCTGCACATGAAACAAGACACCTTTTCTTAACGGGGTGAGGAGTGCTTTACTGAGTCTTAGGACATTAGTAACCCAATTGCTAGTCTGGTCAGTCTCAAGGTGAACTGCTGTTGCTATTAGCAGCCTCCTGAGATACCCATTCCACTCTAGTTTTGTACCATTGCACTGATTTTGATGCTCTGCCCTGCAAAGGAAGTTGCTTTGGTATCTTTTTGCTCTTCCTTTATTACTGAAAATTCTAATTCAGTATTGCACTGCCAGCATGCACACACATGCTGCTTTTTGTGTTTGATGCTAGACTACAATGTTGATGCAACCTGTTATGCATTAATTGTATGGTTTCAATTTGTCATTGGGGACTGCTGAAGAAATAGGCAGGACAGTCATTTCTGCCTCTCTCATAAGACTTTTGGTTCCTTCCCCCTTCACAGCTGTTCAGGAGCCATCCCTGTCTCTCCTTGTCCCTGGCCTCTGTGTCTTCTCTCTCTGCTTGCTCAAAGGTCTTTTTCCAGCAGTGGAATTGCCTTCACTAGGGACATCTTTTGAGGGTTTTATGGGGTTACTCTTTTAGAGACTTACCCTTAGATAAGGGTTTCCAAGTACCTGGGTTCTCATGGGCCCTCTTGAGTGCTACCATATACAAATAATCAAGTGGCCTACACATCTTTACTGTCTTCTGTATGTTAGGAGGGGAAAAAAGCAATCTTCACAGTTCATTTTTTGGTATATACACATTATCTCCTATTCAAATTGGAGAAGGCAAGGCAGACAGATGTGGTTACCTTCCTGAAAAATGAGTAGCACACTGTTGCTGAGTTAGCAGTGAAATTCAGTGGCTGGTGTTTGTGGGAGAGGAATGCCACGTCTGGCATGGTTATGTTGAGAGAATGTAAAATACAATCATCTCAGGTTTAAAAAAGGGTCATCCATTGGAAGTCTGGAGATGCTGGGGAGCGTGGGCTTTGCTTGTGCTGTTCCACTGTGCTGGAAGACAGAAGTTCCTGGTGGATTGCGTCACCTTTAGTTGGGAGGGCAAAACACCAGTTTTCAGTAATTTCTCAACTCACCCTTTCTGGCTGGTGTTTACTACTAACACAGCTTAGCTGTAGGATCTTCAGTAGTGTCTGGGGTTACCAGGATGTTTTGGTTCCATTCATCTCAATGCTCCCTTTCATCAACATGCACAGCACTTTCTGATGGAGATAAAGATGCCCTGAAAAGCTTCCAGCCCAAGTTAAAAGGAGAGCAAACAAGAGAGAAGGGCAACATAGAGGGGGAGTGAGAGGGAAGAAGGGAGAAAGAGAATGGAGGCGAGACTGGCATGATTATTGGAAAAACTAATTCAGATGGCTGAGTTTTCCAGATTATTATGAGTAAGTTTTAAGGCATTTTTCTGAATGTGTCAGAGGCCACTGTTTAACTTTCATTGAAGTTAATTTTGTGAAGGGGAATAAGGTGGGAGGAAGAAAGAGTGAATGCATGCCAGATGGGGTTTAAGAAGAGAAATCCAGGCACAGGGACAGCATGAAAAGAGCTTGCAAGCAGGCATGTGAGGGGAACACAAAGGGGATGGAGGGAGGGAGTGAATGGAGATGGGGGAGGGCCAGGCTGAGCAGATGGAGACAGCAAGGGGAGGAGGATGGGCAAGCAGGAAGGGGATTTGCTTGTAGAGACCCTGGAAAATAAAAGTAAAGAGTTTTGCATTGGCTAAGAGGTGGGGGAATGGAGAGCACAGGGAGCCCACTTGGGGGCTGAATACAGGTGGTGGTGGCAGAGCTTGGCACTCTGGACAAGTTTGGGTGGGTCTGGAGGGGACTGAATCCTCTTTCTGGGGCCAGAGCCCACCTCACACCCCTGGAGACCAAGGCCCTGCTCCAGAGTTGCAGTGATAGCACAAAGAGAAAGGATGATGTTGTTTAAAGGCAGAGGGAGCAGGATTTATCTAAGACCTTTCTAGAGAGTCCTTCACTGTACTCAGCATTGCAGCCATGATTCATGCACAGTCATAAAGATGTTAAAATGAAACAAGGTACCAACTACGAGTAAGTCAAACATGCAAAATCTGTCAAGCTCAGAAAGACAAGGAAAAGCTCCAAGTACAAAGACATGAAAGATAAGGAGGTAAAAATTATCTCAGTAACGCTCACACCTACAGAAATGGAGGGCAGACATGCCTAAAAGATTTCCAGCATAAAAAGAAGGTGTAAGAACTTCCATCACCTGTTGCTGAGGAGTAACTCCTGTTTCCTGGCAGAGGCAATGACTGTCTGTTTGCATGAAGAATCAGGGGTAGGCAGCACAAATTTGGGTCATCAGTTTCGCCTCATCATTGCAGGCCTTTATTAAGGGAGAGGGAGAAGGTTCAAAGTGCTAGCAGCTGGGATAACCAGCTAAAATGTTACAGGCCTCCTGTTAGCAGAGAGCAGGATGAGAGAGCAGGGCACTGACAGGATGTACCATCTGAGAGACTGAGGGAAGAGAGGAGTTCCTGTCCTGTGGGGTGGAAGATTGGCTGTCAGAGGGAGAGTTAATTTTGGAGCAGAGCGCTATCCCCAGCCCAGGAGTGCCCTCTCTGCCCTCTGAGTATCCTTTCTTAGTCCATTCACCCCTGAGAAGGCTGTTCTACTGGGAGAGAAAGAAATACTTTTTTCCTTTTTTTTCTCATTTTAAAGCTGTTTCAATTAGTGGAACAGATCAGAAAAAGATGCTATGTTTAGATGTATCAAAATGTCCCAAAAATATCTCCCAGTGTGAATATGAAGTGCTGGTTCTTGAACACAAAGATGCGGTCAGTAAAGTCTAATATTTTAAGAGATTTTGGGGATCTTTGTATGTCCATGTGCATAAGTCCCTTTTGGTTTCATGTTTACATTTTTTTACTTCAGACAGCTGTAAAATATTTTTTTTTTTGCTTGCTTTTGTCTTTTTTTCCTTGTTTGTTCATTTTTGCAAACACATTCATTTTGGGAAAAAATCAAGGGAGGAAATATCTAAACTTTTTTAAAGGTGGAATATTTTTCCCAGCTGAGCTCAGCTGGCCTTGGTGACCAAAACTGTGTGGTGGTAACACGCAGCTCCTTGTCCCTCAGCCACGTATATGTTGTTAGCAATCACCACATCAAACAAATTGTTGCTTGGGGAATTACCTTTTGGATGAGTGTTGGGGTGATTCAGAGTGCGTTCAGTTTTGTGATTCACAGAGCTGCAAAGGAAAACTGATGACTGGGGGCAGGGAAGGAGCACGACAGTAAGGCAGAAAGTCAGTGTCCAGAAGGCACTGGTGATAGGCGTGTTTCAGAGTTTCTAACGATGTGGGACAGAGACATTTGGCAACCACTAAGTTTATGCTGCATGCTTTAATCCTTACTTTCTGACAGTATTTTAATGTTTTACAAAAACACTATTGCTAACATATGAAAAACAGTATTTTTAGATTGCTTCCTACTCAGGTACTGTTTTATCACACAGAACAAGTTAAACCAACTGTTTCAGCCAGTTACTGGTTTGGGAAGGCACTCTGTTCATTGTGCTTTGTTCTGAAGCCATTATTTGTCTTCTGTTCTGCCAAATTTCTTCTTCATGTGAAAAGCTCTGGTTAAACCATGCACCCCCCTTTCCCTCAACAATTTTCTTCCAAAGTTAGGGCTGCTAGGAACATAGAAGAGGCCATTGCAAATAAGCCTGTCTAGTGATCTTGCCCTGCTTTGAGAGGGTCCATTCTTAGAAAGTTTGGAAGAATCTGCAAGAAATCTCAGTGAAATCAACTGTGGAATGAACTGCTCATGGGGGAGAGGATTTTTCCTAGCCTCATTCATGGAATTACCAGCCTAAATTCAGAAAGTTAGGTGAGCTTCTTTTTTAATTTCAAGCTTAACCTTGTTAGCTGATTTTTAAAATAGCAGTAATTCATACAGCATGATTACATATTGAATATTCTAAATATTTTTAATCAGTTATACAGTTTTAGCGTCTCTGGAGAAGAAGCAAACCTTTTTAATTATAACTACATTACACTGCCCTGGCTCCTCCAGTTTCTGAAAACAACCAGGCACCATCAAGATGCACAAGTGCTTAGGTGTACCTCAGTATTCAGTGTTAATTATGTAGTTAGTTCTGTGTGTGCAGTAGTCACTTGTACAAACACAGTGTTCACACAATCCTTAAACACACAAAAATAAAATGTTCCAAGGATTAAACATGGGCTGAAGTGACCTGTCAGCTGAAGATGCTCAGTCAACGCCTGTGCTTGGAATACGCAAAACTCTAACAAAACCATGATCAATAATGCATACCAATAGAGTCAAAAAGACCATTTCATTGGCCTTTTATGGGAAATAGAATGCAAATAATGATGCCAAAAGTAAAGAAATTCAGAAAAACTGTTTTTCCAGTAAACACAGCTTTTACCTAGCAGCAAGATGTAATGGTTTTGAAGTGACCTGCAAAGTCAGAATTCTTCCCACAGTAACTTATGGTGAGTAGCGTAATCAGACAGTGGCAGCAAGAAGGAATGAAGGAATGAACTTTAAACAATTTCTCTGTATTAAGTACAAGATGCTTTCATATAGCATCTATTCATTTTGTCCCACTTTTTTTTTTTTTTAATTTAAACTATACTTATTGTAAATAACTGTAAAGAAATCCCTTTCATTATGCAGCTAATGCAGGGCTTGAAAAATGTACTTTATATCTAAATAGCCAGTGGATACTGTGTCTATATATGTGGGCAGTTTGGTGGTCTGATGCATGAAAAGCCCAGTTGTAATTCTGCTTTCCCTGGCTTTCTGAGGATTTTTTGTTTTGTTTTGTTTTCAAACATGCTTGGAAGGCACATGCTGACGAATCAGCAAAATATGACAAGGCTTGTTAGCTTTTTAAGTGATATTCCATCTGGTAGATTCATCTAATCGGAGTGGTGGGCTTGAAGTTATTTGCTGCTGCTCATTTCATGCAATTCAAATACCTGCATGGGGGTTCCTCGACTTCCTTCATTTCCTGGGCTCATGGAGAAATGGATGTACTCCTTGTCCATGTAACTACAGCAAGTACTCACCTGCAGCATGAGGCTTAGATAACTTCTTGTATTTTCTGCCCTTGGAAGGAAGAGAACCTCATCTCAGCCAGATCCCTGTAAGCTGCAATTGGAGAGGCTTTGAAATGGGAAAGATAGAAGAATTACAGAGTGTGAAAAAGGCAGTCAAACAAGAGAAGGGCTGGAAGAAAAGGCCAAAAACATGTGGTCTGTCTCTTCTTTTTGATTGCTGTAGAAATAACCCAATCTATTGAAGCCCATGGCTTTATGCTGGCACAAAGCAGAAAAAATCAGGTGCAAGGTTTCAGGCAAAACAAGGACACAATCTTTCCTGTAGGTAAATGGGTGAATTATCATTGTTTAGCTTGGACTTCTCCCCAGGAAGACTATTTTATGGTTTGGGAAGCAAGAACTTGACGGGTCCATTAGCCAAACATATTTCTGATTGACTGAAACTCCTGCAGGAGTGTGGTAGGATTTAAAATAACTACTAGCTAAATGGCAGAAAACTCCCCCAGAGCTCCAAGATGGTGACTCCACTTGACTCCACTTACTCTTCCACTACCTTTCTCTACATTTCTCTTCCTTCTGAATTTTATTATGTCATCTGATTAACACAGCCATTTATCCTTTTTCTTTTGTACTTTCATACATGAGATTTCTAGATCTTTTCCATGTCTTCCTATATTTATTCTTGCATTTCCTTAAAATTTTATAGAGAGTTGGACATGTAGTTTACACTGAGATCTCTTCTCTACAGAGAAATATCTTTGCTGAAACACAGCAAATCTAAGCTGATTTTCATGGAAAAGTAGTAGTGTGAATTAAATTTCCATTGTTGTTCAAAACAATATCGGTTTCAAAATATCTTTTGAAAAAGTGAATCTGACACACAGTGTGCATAGAAGTAGAAACTGTAATAAATCCTGCTGGGGTCGGACCATTTGTGTCCCAAAAAGGAGTACGGGTCAGTGTGACTGCAGCAGCTGCTGCTGTGTCAGTTACATTTCTATTGCTGCCTGAAACCCAACTATTGGAAAAATCTAAGAAAAACCTCAGAAGCACCTCAAACTGTGTGCCAGGCTTCAGCACAGTTCACGTGGATCAAATATTTTCACTTGGCAGAGGAATGCAGTGATCTCATGAAAGCTGTTAATATTAACAATACACTAATCTCTAGGTGGGAATCTTCCTTCTACACCCAGGCCAGGCCAGGCTTCTGATTACAAACAACAGGTTCTCACTTACAAGAAGGTCAGTATAACTGGGGAGGTGGGGGCTTTTCTACATCTCACTATGAGCAAAATGTAAACCAAGAGATTGGTGGGGATTGGGTGGGGTTTTTTTGTTTTGGGTTTGGGTTTTTTAATCAAATAACAGGTCAGTTGCTGTTGTTTGAAGTTTCTAAATGTTTTCTCAGATTAAGTAATTTATGTACATGGTGATTTAATCCTTGGTAGACTGGCCTTGTCTAGAAGACTGGCAGTTCATAGACAAGGAGGGATGGTTTGATCTCAGCTGTGAATGTGGTTTTGAAAAATTACACTTCTGTTGAATATGAGGGTTTGTTTTAAAAACCGTTTAGTGTCACGTATAAAAAAGAAAAATGGCCATGGGAAGAGGGAAAACAAAGGAGAGCAGGAGTTTGTTTTCCTTTAAAAAGCAGGCCAGCAGGCACTAAGGACAAGCCATGCATTATGATCATACTCTCGGTGGCTGAGACAGCAGGAGGCTTTTTAGGCAGGGCTGGAGTTGTGCTCTTTGGATGGCTACCCTGCTGGACGAGCTCGTCTGCTTGCCTTCCTGGAAAGGCAGAGCAGGCAGCCAGGTGCCCTCTGGCAGTCTGCGGCTTTCGGGATCTGCTTGCTTGGCCTCTGCCTGAAGCCACCCCAGCCTGGACTCTGTCCTCCTGTGTGCGATGGACGAGAAAACAGAGGGTGATGTTGCAGGCAGAGGAACCAGAGGGGGGACCAGAATACATGTGTGTCATTTTTTCAATGGTCTTTTATAACTCTTTTTAAGAACTTCCTGGGAAGGGGGAATAAAAGCTAAACTTCTGTGTTTCTTCTTCTGTAAGGCAGTGTTAGTGAATAATGCTTCCCTGTTTTGCAAAGCTGTCAGGCAATGTCTTGAGTATTTGTGAAGTCTGCAGAAATATTGGGTGCTGTGGACCACCTGAGAATGAAGTGTTTATAGCTAAAGGGAAGACAAATGCCCTGCTGTCATAAGGAAGGTTACAAATTGAATTTAGCAAGAATTTGTTTCGGGACTGAACTGGTTTTGTATTTTCTTTCCTACATGCAAGTAGGGGTGTGTTAGCAGAGTTTATAGGTTATAAAATTTGAGAAGCCATTTTCTGCACAGAGGGGAACTGGTGCAGACTTTAGTATGATTCAGAGAGCTCTGAAGTCTGTATGACTGGAAGCAGAATGAAACACAGCAGTACAAAGTGCAATATCATTCACCTAGGGACGAATATGAATGTTATCTTTGAGCTCATCGGTTGGAAACAACCAAGAGGAAAGAAAGTTCTCATGGCTATGTTCATCACAAAATGACTTGGGCAACAGTGACTCCTCCCACCCACCCAGTACTATGACCATGATATATCAAGCAAAATGTCTCCAAAAGAACTGGCAAATGTTTAAGCTATCTGTAAAACATTAGCAAGAGGCTGTCTGCAACTGTAGTCACCTGTACAGAGGAAAAGTGAATTCTGAGTGGAAGAGGTATAGTGAAGGGCTTGTAAGGTGAGACACCTGGAAACAGAACAACTGTTATATAAAAGAACTAAAAGATTGTGCCTCGATTAGTCATGGAAAATGATCTGAGAAAGATAAGATTACTCCCTTTAAATACCAAATGTCAAAAAAAGTGGAAGATATATTTAAAAATCTTAGCCTGTCTTATTTTTTTCCTACCCCATTTAAAGGTTCCTATGACTCCCTTTTCCTTCATTTAAAGCCCTGCTCTACAGATCATTTACAGCTGCATTAATGTTATCCTGTTATTTTAGAGCTCCATGGGGCTGAAATAGTAAAAATATCAACTCCCACAGTTTTCTAGGTGAGAAAAATGGTATTCAGTTTTGAGTTTGTATTGTGATAAGCCATGTACAGAGCATGTACTGGTAAGCAGGAAAAGCTATTGGCAGCAAAAAGTTCTGCTTTTCTAAAAAAATTATTCAGATTTTATTTAGCAAAGCCCCATCCAGTCAAACCACAACTTAGGTTAGAGTAACCACAGGTGAAAACCTCACATAGAGCTTTAGTTAAATGGGAGGTTTGCAGACTCACAAAGGAATCCTTCCTCCAGAAATAAACCGAGTTGCTCCTGCATTAATGGCTTGTTTTGTCTGGATGTCAATCTGTACTGGGAAAAAAAAAAAAGGTAATGATAGATAATTATATCTGAGTGTGCATGAGCCATATCAGATGTAGAGATGGTCTGATTGACTTGGGCGCTGGGACTGCTGTGTGATTTCCTTTTTCTGCTCTGAGAGACTAGAGGGCTTGCCAGAACCTTTCTCAGTGCAGGGGCTCTGAGTTCTGGGGTTTGGTGGGAATCACACTGTTGCTTTGCTTTGAAAATAGTCAGACCCAAGGTTCAGTATTTACATCTCTGCAGACTGTATCCAGCAAGAGAAAGCTGAGCTGAGGATGCTGTAGAGGTTGCTTCAAGTGGGTTGCACTGTACTTTCCCTTCTGATTTTGTCCTGAAGGTGCATGACATTAACAGAAAAATAAAAAAAAAGGATCAGTTCAAATAATTTTTTTCAAAATTTTCTAGATACTCAGGTCTGTTCTTTCCAAAGATGATAGCAGTATACTGCTCCATATTTATTTTCTACATAATAAAGCAATCAATATATTTTAAAATCCCCACCCTATTTGGCTAGCATGAATACAAAGATTCCTAGCCTGAACAGGACTCCTGTCAGTTATACCTATGGAATCTAATTTTACTTTCTTTCTAAGCAGAACACATAAAAAAATTATTTATGCCTATTTTATTTCTGGACTGCTGATCTTGTGTTATCATAGGGGTAGGATGTGCCCTATTTGTTCTGCTTGAACTCTGTGGTCTGTACTCAGTCTCCCAGTCAGAGAGAACCCATATCAAGCAGGAGGGATGAAAAACTCCCTGTCTGTGTGGCCAAGCTGATAAGATAATGCTGCTTCATTTCTACCATCCTAAAGCCTCCTCCACAGGCAGCCCCAGGCTTCTGGTAGAGTACAAGCAGTCTCTGTCCTTCCCCTTCTTCTACTTTGACTGCTAACCTTTATTTAGACCCAAGGTTTGGGAAGAATCTCCCTCCTCTTCTGAGGACCAGAGCTTTTTGTGGGGACCTGGACAGCAGAAGGGCAGGAAGAGGTGCTTCTGTTGGAGAAAGACTTTGGAAGTAGTAAAGGGAAAGCAGGTGAAGAGCTTGTTGCAGCAGAGAGACCAGGGATGTTGCCAGCTTGAAGTATGTTTACTGAGATGTAGCAGACGTGGCAGCATGGGGAGAAATAGTAAACTGCAGAGAAGGATGGATCATGCATGAGGGTTAGAAAGCTATTGGAATAACAGGAGCTGCTGGGTGATGACAAAGGAGATAATGGGGAATAAGTAAACAAAGAGATGAAAGACAATGAATAAAACTGTATGACAATTCTTCTCTTATTTCTAGAAAAGAATTGTACTGAATCAAATGAGCTTGTCTGTAGTGGTCTAGGGTTGTGTATGCGAGAGTATTTGTTCTGGAATGATGGCGGTAATACCACAGCCTTCTATGTGGTAGGTTTCACATTCTGATATTAAAATATTGTGTAAAGAAAATCTATATTGTTATGTTGATTCTGCAGCTAGAGGAATATTGTCTGTGTGGAAGAGACAGAGAGAGGGAGAAAAAAGAGAGAAAAAATAGAGGGAGAAGTGGGAAGAACATGCAAGAAAAAGATATCAAGTGCATCCTAGGGTGGAATATAAAGACAGAAGGTGCATGGTCATAGTGTGTGCATGTATGTTGATGTAAAGAAATAAGTTGGTTAGAATTTCTTGGTCCCTAAAGTTAGGATGGGATGGAGAAAAGCTACTTAGATAATAAACATTTCTCAATTTTATCAGCTCTATTGCGGTGTTGAATGAATGCATGTTATAGCAGTCTGAGACCCCACGTGGGGCAACTGTGTCTGTACAATAAACTTGAAGAGTTCAAGCTTTCATTTTCAAAGTCAAGCTTTCTAGTTTTCAGGATTGCAAAGGTGTGTTTCTATATAGAAACAGGTCGTGGTTTTGAAATCAAACTTTCTAGAAACACATTAAATAATCTGTGGTTGCTAGAGGTACGCATGTCTTTGCACTTTTTGTCTCATCGAAGTGTTAACTCCGAAAATTAATGGCTGCATTTCACTATCAACAGCCACAGTTTCAGGTCTGACTTTTTTTACAGAGGGGCAGGAATAAAAGTCCTGTTCCTCACAGGGGGTAGCTTGGTAGTCACTGCAACTGAAGAAAGGAGGAATTCAAATTAAAAGGACGAAGCATTGTTCTAAAAACCCCACTTGTTTCCCTTGAGCAATGATCAGACATCATAACAATGTGCTTGCATTCACCATGAGGTTGGTTTATCTGCAGGTAATTCTGGACTCAGACTCTTCATTAATTTTTTTTTGCACCTGCTGTTAATATCTAGGAAGAACACGCTGTAGGTTTAGGCTAGAATGAAGTTTTACACTTAAAACTCAGAGCTGAGATTGCTAGTTGCATAAAAAATTTGCCAGTGATGGAGCAGTAGAACTTCTCATGAACTGTTCAAACCATGCTGGGGAAAAGTCTGCTTCTTTTTACTGGTTGTAAAATTTGGGAAAGTGAAGAAAGGGGTTGCAAGAGAGAGTTATAGGGGAAAGCTGGCATCCCTGTTGTAGCAGTGTATACTCTGTGCTATGTGCTAGCAACCTGCACATACAACTCATGGTGAATGAATACAATATAAGTCAATATTAACCTTTCCTTTTGGATTTTTGTTAAATCCGTTCTTTAGTTCATGTAAAAAATAGAATTTTTATGTTCCAGTTGAATACAGAATTGAAATAACTTTTTTGTCTGTAAGAGATAGCAAATCATAAAAAATTTCTATCATAAATTAAATCCAGATTTCATTATGAAAACAGAAAGGAAGAACTACAAAAATCCTGATAACCCTATTTATTTTTCTTGCAATAAAAATGGCTCTTCCGACAGTACTAGGTAACACCAGTGCTTTTGCCTACCATGCCAACCATTACATCCTTTGCTGTTTGTGTTTCATTACTACTTCACAGGCCCTGGTCCCAGGCCACGATCCTGTTCTGCTGAACAGGATTCAAAAGATGTTTTTTTTATATCAAAGAGCTTGCAATCTTTATGGTGCTTTGGGTTTATAATAAAGCATCTCAGTAAAGAATGCTGCAACTGGAGTTTTAACTTATTTAAAGGACAGTTTTGCTATTTTCATGACAGTAAATGAAACCCAAGCAGCCATTTTGCTCTTTGAAAACCCTCTAAATAAAACCAATAAATATCTGGTTTTTATCCTGCATAGGAAAGCACAAAATGCTAGATGGTTTCATAAGGTTTTTGTTTGGCTTTTTCATAGTCTTTTATAGGAAACAAATCTGAGTATAATTATTGTAAATGTTTTCCTTTGTACATTGACACTAGATTTTTTCCCCCCATTTAAAAATTAATTTTCTTTTTTTTGTTGCTGTTACAATGCAATTTTAATAATACGTCAACCTGAAAATTTTGTGATTAAAAATGTCCTACCTTTGCACATGAGGTATCTTCTTTCCGTAAAGAACTGTAGTTTGTCCTGGAAAATAATGCTTCATTAGCAGAAAGTTTTTAAACTTTCCATAGTTTTGCGTGTTTCTAAAAGGAAATAAAAAATTGGCATGAAAAGACATGGTCTTCCCAGCTGTATTAATGTAGTCACTATCACACATCACATAGCATAGCATTTCTAGAGAAACTTTTATCATATATAGCTCCAGCCACAGAACCTTTCAGCTGTTTTGAAAGCTGAGCAGGAAGTGAAATGACATAGCAGAGCTGAACAAAATACTGAAAGTAAACAAGATATTTATCTACTTAAAAAAAAAAAAAATTATTATTCTGGATGCCAGTTATCTCTGAACAGACCTGGACTTCTTAAAAAAGATGGGGTTTTGATTTTTTGAAAAGAATTGCCATTGCTTTTGGATCTCATGGTATTTCCTCTGCACCTGGACTAGGTAATTCCCAAAAATATTTTTAAGATGGCTGCTAGCACATGTTTGCATGTTACCAACACTTGGAGTTAATATGTGTGTGGAAAAGAAGTGGCTTGGATGAGTGTTTGTAGGAATCAAAGAAAATGACTGATACATACCCTTTAAACAAACTTATTCCTTGTGTGAGTATGGTATTTGAGAGTAGTCCTTTGTAAAAACAAATTCTTATGAAGTAAGAGATTCTATAAATTCCTCTAAAGGTTTATAGAATAAGACTTTAGGAAACAATGTCTTTTCTGGAGGTTTCTAATTTGTGATAGCAATTCAGTAGCTGGATAGTAATTACTATATTCTATATGATAATGTAACACAAAATCCCTGGAAAAAAAACCCCGATTATTTTTATCAACTTGCACAGAACTTTTCTGTAAATATTTTTATTTTGAGCTGTATTTATTCAGCCTCAGAGCAGGGTTTGAGCTGCATTTATCCTTTCATTCCCACTGCCCCACCTCTCCAGCAGGTTAACTTTTCTCTATTTCATTGTGGCTGCTTTTGTCTCACCTACATTCGGTGGTTGGTTCCATCAGCACCTCTACTGCTGTCATCCTACATTTTTATAAACTCTCTTTCCCCATACTCTGTCCTATTTCTTCTTTTTTTTTGAAGGAATTGATCATACATCGTAGAATAGACTCTTAGGATATACGGATGAGATAAGAGGATTTACCAGGCAAAAGAGTGGGACCAGATAAAAGATGAGTCACTGTCATTCTTAAAATGGAGCAGACAGAACTGGGAAAGAACAGGTGTTTGGTTTTAACCTGTATGTAATACCAAAAACCTTTGTTATAACTTCATTTTGCTTTTTCCCCCCAATGTTTTCCTTCAGGTAGTTTGACTAATATTGCCAAATATTGCCAAACAGGCTTATTTGCTGCTTTCAAACCAGGCCTGTGCTTGTAAGTACAATGCACCTGATAGCTTCAGTGACCTCCTGATGGCTTCAGTATGCTCTGACTCTTGAATTCTCATGAAATCACATTTACCCATGTAAATACAACTAAAATCCTTTGGTCATGGCTGCACTGACACAGGGCATCTGTACCAGAACCTGGCACAAGGGAATGCACCAGAGTATTTTAACTTGCATTTTGTTGTGCTTTAGAGCTTTTAAAATCCATTTTTTCTTCAGGGGGAATGGGTGTGTGTGGGGGGGGTGACGTAGCAAATCTCACTGTTTCATATTGGAGTGGGTGAGACTTTCCTGGTAAATGACATGGGTATATGGTTAGTACCACAGTGGGATCAATGACATCATTGCTCTGTGGCAATGGAAATTTTGATGCTGACTTGAGCAATGAAAACCCAGACTGACATTGACGAGTAAATGTGATTCATCACTAATTTATCCCCAGGTATTGAGATGGCCATGAAGCATATTTAACTTGTCTTCAAATCTGTATAATTTACAAATATATATGGAGAGAGATTGAAAATTAATTTTCACTGTCATCTAACTTTTCTCTGTGATTGCTTTTGCTTGCCCAGCCAAGAAGCCAGGTGACCAATCAGGTATGAATTGCCAATGGCTAATGAATAGTAGTTGAATGAATAGTTTGAAAGCTGCTTTTCTAGAATATCTGATGATTTCTTACAAATCAAAATATATTTTGTCTGTTTGATGAACATGCACATACATATGTATACATACACAATTGACATGCTTTGTATAAACACACAGATATCCAGTTTGAAGCAATGATATTTGAACAACTGCAGTTTGGATGAACAGCAATTGAGGAATTTAGCATAGATTAGCATAGTTAAACAAGATTTCTACAATTATAAATTAACGATGTAAAGTTTCAGTAATTTACTCTTGATATTGACAGAACAATTTGGGACTAATCTGTCTAAAGGAATTGCTTTAATTTTTTTCAGGTGATTGGCTCTTGCTTTTTGTCAGTAATTTCAATCTGATTAGCTCTTTCAACTTAAGCATTTTAGTATAAGTGTTTTTCTAATAAGAAATTGCTAATTGCTAAACAAACAGGCTGCAGTAACAAAACACAATTCACTGAAATTTTGTTTCCATTAGCTAAGCTTTCTCTCTGAAAATTTAAATATTCACTGAATCTCTAGTCATTGCGCAGCAGTTTTCAGGGAAAAGCTCTCTGTGTAATGGTTGGACTTAAGGAAATAAAAGCATCTCACAGAAACAGGCATGTGAAATATAAGTTATTAAACTGTTTTGGTAAAGTCAAATATACTAAGAGAAAGTGGATCACAAAAGCAGATTCAGTTTTCTGCATTTTAGTTCAAGATTTTTAAGGCAACAGGTTTTAAAAACGATGCAGATGGAAACAGTTTAGTAAAACCTATCTGAGTCTTCTTGTTTTGTTTTGCGGGTTTTTTGTTTGTTTAGTTAGAGTCTTTAATCTGTTTTTGCATTCTAAACCTTTTTCAAACTCTGTGGATTGTTTCTCACTGTTACTGAACATTCAGCTGGCTGGAAATGCACTTTAATTTGAAAGCGTTGCTATTTTCAGAAGAACATATTTTTCAGCCTTACAGATTGATACATAAAGACTCTAGCTTTAACAGGAGTTGGTGTGCATTCTAGCATTAAAAGAAGTCCTGAAATGATAAATATAAAATACTTGAACGATTTAAAATAAAACCCAAAAGCGTAGGTTCACACTGTTTTCAAAGCAGGAGTCGAAATTCGAAAGAGCGAGCCTAATTTTGAACGGAAATAGGAGGACTGCGGTAGTTCGATGAGGATTCCCCCCGACACCTGGACCCGGTAATGCAGCACCTGGAGCGGCGGCGGACGGCACAGAGCTCTGATCTCCGGGAAGGTAGAGGAGGAAAACAGAATCTCCCGCTTTTCGGGTGTCCTGCCGCCAGCGGCAACAGAAACATCTTTTCCGCCGGTGTCTGGAACGGTTGCGGCGGTGCCCGCTCCATCCCCTCCGCGCGGCAGCGCCCGCCCCGGCTGCGCGGGGACCCCGCCGCACCTCAACCAAATCTGCTGCCCGCGGCACGGCGGCGGCCCCGCCTGGGTGGGCACCAGCGCGGCGGCCGCTCCTCCGCCCGCTGGCGGGTGGGAGCGCCGGGGGGGACGCGCCGTCTGCCTGAGCAGCGCGGTTCCCTCTGCCCCGTCCAGGCAGCTGCGGGGCAGGAGCCCCGGGCGCGCTGTCCCCCCGCGGCGGGGTGGCACTGTGGCGGGCGCCAGTCCCTCGCAGCCGGGCCCCGGAGGTGCCCCCGCGCTGGCGGTGGGCGCCGGGGGTGCCCCGAGGGAGCTCCTGCCCGGCGCTCGGGCAGCCCGCGCAGAGCCCCGCGCTCCCTGCGAGGGCCGGGGAGGCCCCGCTGCCCCACAGCTGCGCCGGGCGAGGGGAGGCCATGGCCGGGCACCGCGACCCCCGCCCAGGTGAGCGCCGCCGCTTCGGGGAGGGGGCCGGAGCGCCAAGGGCTGCACCGGCTGCCCGGGGATGAACGGTGATGGCCGGTTCCCGCTGGTGACAGGGCTGGGGGCGCGGCCGTCCCGGAGGGAAGCTCGGTGGCGAGCTGCCCTCGACCCTGGGGATCCGTGGTGCTGAGTGGCGGCGCGAGGCAACGGCTCTACGACGGCCGCGGTCGCGCTCGGCCCGGCCCGAAGGGAGAGCCCCGGCCGGGCAGAGGGCAGTCCCGTAGACGACTGGCGGTGCCGGCCACCCCTTCCTGCTGCCGGAGGTGAACTCCGGTGGGCTCGGACCTCTCCTCCTGCCTTTCGGCGGCTGGAGCCCAGGGCAGAGAGAGTTTAGGGCGAAAACGAAATAGGCGCGGCGGGGCATTTCAGGGCGGTCATCGGCCCCTCTCCGATCCGAGCCCGCCTTTAGGCATCCCTTGGCCCGGCGTTCCGCCGGCGGCTGCCCTGCTGAGGGCCGTCGTAGCGCGGACAGCCGAGGTGCCATGCCCCCGGGACGGGCGGGCTGTGGCCGGGATGGCGGGGCGAGGCGGGACCCCAAGTGCCCACGGACCCCAATGCGGGGTCGAGGTGGCAGCTGGCCAGCGCGACAGGCTTCACTGGCGAGCGGCACTGCCTGTGCTTGCGGAGCCAGGCCGGTGGCAGCCCCGAGGCCACATTGCACCTGAGAGCAGTGTCTGAGGCAGACCCCGGGGAGCCGGAGGGCTGGGGCTGAGGGGTGGGGGGCTGTCAGTGTGCCAAGTGGTGGGAAAGGCGGGGGGGAGGCGAAGCAAACATGTGTGATGCTGAGCGTCGGGAGGAACTGAGCATCTTCGCGCAGAAACGGTGTTGGATACCCTACAAGAAACGGAGGGGCAGCTCTCTGGCGTCTCCATCCCAGGCACAGCACGGCCTCTGCCTTTTGATCTCAGCGGCTGGAAATATATGTTTACAATGAGACCGCATAGGGAGGATCTTTTCCTCGTGTTTCTCCCCGCTTTCCCTTTAGGTAACCGCTGTGCCGTAGCTCCCGTGTGCGCCTGGCAGTGAGAGGAAGGGAGGGAGAAAGGGAGGGAGGGAGCCTGGGAAGCTCTGGCTCCGCCAGTGGGCGTTTTCTGGCGGCCGGGGCTGGTGCTGGAAGCGGCACTGCAGTGATTGTATCTGCCTCTTTGCGGGCCAGCGCGCACATACGGGGCAATATTTGCCTCGCTCGAAGAAAATACAGATTGTTGCCGTTTTCTTGCTTTGAATGCGAGGTGGGAGCATGGGGAAAAGAGGACTTTAAAAGGAGATTGAAACCGCTTGGCGGACAGTAGCGCCCTGTCCCCTCCGGCCTAAAGGGGGAACGGAAATGTGAGGATTTTGTGAGGGCGGGGAGCCGGGGTGCGGAGGAAATACTGCCCGGGGGTTGCCGGAGGGAACGAAGGACCGATCCGCGGTTGCCCCTTGTTTGGCTCCGTCCGTTCGCGGCTTCCCCTTTCGCTTTACTCCGGTATCTCTGCTAGACGTCCTGCCTTAAACTACTGCGAAAGGGAGGGAAGAGCGGAAGCATGTCCAACCCGGAGAAGCGGATCTTATCCCGCCCCTCGGCCCCCCTGGCTGCAGCACCCGGGGAAAAGCCCGGCTCCCGCAGCCGCCCGCTCCACTCCCATGGCCAGAGCGGTGGAGGTGGAGGCAAAGGCAGCGGCGGGTCTCCTCCTCCTCCTCCCCCCGTTCCTGGAGGCGACTCGGCTGCCTGCAGCTCCCTCTCTCTCCTCCTAACAACCACCAGCAGCAGCAGGAGCCGCGCTGCAGGCACAGCCTCCTCCGCCGTCTCCACCAGCATCGTCTCTAGAGCGGCAGCGGCTCCTTTCCTCGTTCCAATCCCCTCCTTCTCTGCTTCTCCATCTTCTTTTTATTTCTTGCCGCCGCCTCCTCGTTTCCCCTCCTCGTTTTCCTTTAACCTCACAAGTCTCCAAGGGAGGGGAGGAGGAGGAGAGGCAGCGAGAGCGGCAGGAGGAGGAGGAGGAGGAGGAGGAGGAGGAGGAGGAGGAAGAGATGTTGGCGGAGCAGCAGCAGCAGCAGCAGCTCACTTGATCGCCCATCCAGGCGGCAGCGGCAGGAGGAGACTCTTCTGTTCTTCCTCCATCCAGGGCTTGCTGCTCCGTTCCGCAGCCGGCGGCCCCCGGCAGCACCACTCCCGGCTCCTTCTCTCCCCAGCCGCCTCTCGCTCGTGGTCCTGCAATTCCCTCGGTGCTGCAGCAGCAGCAGCCCGCGGCGACGGGATCCGAGGAGGCGACGGCCCCGGCGGGAGCAGGACTCCTAGGCGGCAGCAGCGGCAGAGAGGCGCCTTCTTCTCCTGCTCGTCTCCCCTGCTCCTAGGGCCAGACATGGAAGATGGATCTAATTCTGCAAGCTGCTTTAGGAGGTTTACGGACTGTTTCTTGAATACAAGTAGGTATCGGAGCGCTGTCCCCGGCGGCGGGTCGCGCGTGTTTCGGGGGAAGGCGAAGGGCTGTGTCCGAGGCTGGGTGCATGCCTTGTGGAAAGGGCATTTCTTTGTGAGTGGGGGGGAGGCGAGGACACAAAGGGGCCGTATACGTGGGGCGTGCGTGGACGCATGGAGGAGCGGCCGGGTGTGTATTGAGGATGCACGGACAAAGGGGATGCTCGATGTAATTGAGTGCTCTTTGTGGGAGCTGGCTGTTAACGCCTCGAGGATTTCGGCATCATTCCGGGACCAGACAACTCTACGTATATGTATGTCAGCCTTTTGCTTGGTACATGCTTAATTTGTTCAGGAATGACACGTAGGGGAATGGATACTGTCCCCCCCCCCACTTACTTGAACAGGCAATAAGGAAGCGTTATGATATCGGCAATTGACAGGAAAGCGGCGGCGGAGGACCGAAAAGGGTGAAATGGATCGCTTCTTTCTGCATCCCCCGTCAGATCTGCCACGCGCGTTCACATTCCATATTTCTGATTCGGCTTTGGTACCGGGTGCCGCCTTCCCCTGGCCGTGGCTCGTTGTAAGGCGGGCCAGGAGCCCGAGAGGAAACATGTGCTCCTTGCTACGGGGGGCTGACGCTGGAACGGGGACAGTGACCGGTTGGCGGGGAGGGCGGAATAAAGGGGGAATTGAGGCGCTCCACAAAGGGCGCCCCGCATCCAGCCGTTCCCAAAGCCTCGCCGGCTCTCACGGAGCCCGACCGCGGGGGAAGGGCGCGGGGCCGCGGTCGCGCCGTGCCAGCAGGCGGGAGTGGTACCAGAGCAGCCGCTCGGCCTCCCCTCGGTGCGGGGCTCGGCCGGTGCCCTCCCCGTGCTGGCCGGGGGAGCCCGGCGGGAGCGGCCCGAGCCCTGAGGCGGGGTGTGGGAGCGGGGAGGAGTCATCGCATGGCACAAACTCCCCGCTCGCAGGGACTTGCGGCCCGGTTGCCCCTCGGTGTCTCGCCCTCCCGCCTCCGAGGCGCTTCCCCGGCACGCCGCGCCCCGCCGGGTGGGCGCCCCCGGGGCTGGGGTAGCCTCGGAACGACCGGGGCTTCGGGCCGAAACCTGCCGGGCTCTGGCTGCCCGTGTCCCCCCTGCCAGCGCTCGGTTCCAGCGCCCTGCCGGGAAATGTGCTGGGGTTCGATGTGGTCGTGGGACTAATGAATTTACAAGCGGAGCATGTATGAGGGCTGAAATACATTTTTATTCTTTTTTATAAGGAACTTTTTTTGTTTTGCTTGTCTAGTATTTTGATGCTTAGGGTGACTTAAGTCAGCTGTGGCTATATTTTGTTCTTGTGACAGCACCTTAGTTTGTGGATCTATGCCTTAAGGTGTCCTTAGACTTGCATTTTAATCTCTTAGTATACTTTGATCAAGGTGGTTCTTTTGATACAGGTGAACTGTGTATAGTACACAGGGGAGATGTGAGAAGAACTACAGAGATGTCCACTGAAACCACATTATCTGTTTTACTGCCTTACAGCTGTCTTGAGTACAAGAGCCTGCAAGTGTGGTAGTACTTGTGTTCCAGGGGAGAGGTGAATAAAAATGATTATATATTTGCTGCACTGTCTTTTTAAAACTTTATTCAATAGTTGATTATGGTACAGAACCATATATTTGTTTAGTTTTAAGACCTGAAGGGAATCCTAATCTCTTCCAGTTTTAATTTTCTTTGTGTTTGAGAGAGGTAGAATACTGCCATGAGTGTGGTACAATGCTGATGTTTTAAAATAAATGGTCTTGAGAGCAAGGGACTGAGCCAGGGAATGTGCATCATGTAGTGCAATTCACTCCTGTGCTAGACCAGGAAAAAGATAATGTGGGAAACATCAGCTTTGTTCAAAACACAGTTTTAAAAGCAGCAGTGAATTCAGCTTAAGCTATTTTACGAACTCCTGAACACAAGAAACTTGGTCGTTTTTCACTGATTGTGACCTCTGACTGAAGATTTTCCGGCAGGCAGGAAAGGAGCAGAACTATTCTTTCCCCTGTGAGTTTACTGACGTCTAAGAAGACATGCAGCCTCTCTCTGTGGCAACACTTTTCCATAGTCTGCAGCCCGCACTCATGAAACTTTCAAGAACTTAAAAGTCTGATATTCTCTGCTTCTCTTTTGAATCTAATTGAAATTGACCAATAGACTCAAAAGGTATTAGTGAGGTCAGACAGATGGACGGACAGATATCCACGTGCAGTGCGTATGTACATATGCTTACGCTTCTCTCCGTCCCCAAGTGATTGCATAAGTCTGATTTCCTTAGGAAATCAGGCTGAAAAAAGGAGTGGAGGGAAGTCAAACAAGATACTATCCAGTTCCAGTGCAGCTTCTGCAAAGAGCACTTGTCCAACTGTTTGGAGTACTGTGCACAGTCCTGGTTACAGTGCAGCCGGAAGGCTATCATTGTTTTGAAGAGGATGAGATCATGTAAAATAATGAAGATAATGTGCTGTGTCTCATAGCTTTTGTTTCCTGAATTGTATTTTAAGTTCTAAATTATACCTGTGTACATATATATGCTGTTTGACTTTAAAGACAAAAAAAAAAAAAACCAAAATATTTTTGCAGGGAACCTGAGGAGTTCTGTAGGGAAGAGAACTGAGATGAGTCCTTCTGGAAAGAAGATTTAAAAGTAACATAGCGGAATCCTCAAGAGTGGAAAACAATGAAATTGCTGGAGATGTATTCTTCTTTCGTCTCTGAGCTCTTTTGACTTACGTGCTCTCCAGTCAGGATTTTGTTAGAAGGTTAATATTATTCGAATTTTAGGTTCTGCAATACTGAGTTTGTGCCGTATCTGGCTATTTTTCTTATTAAAATTCTTAGTGAAGCACTGGACTGCAGAAGCTTATACGAACTTTGTGTGGTGTATGTTGTTCTTCTTAACTATTTAAAGTCTTGGTGTGTAACACAGTGTTTTAAGAAGCTGGTAGTACTGAGCATCCTGGAGCAACACTCCAGTGGAGTTCTGGCATATTTAGACTACTGCAACTTGCCAGGTATTGCAGTATTTCAGTATTTCTGGGAAATGTCTTACCTTTAGGGGAGCATCCCATCTTCCTTCCACATTCAAGGTCTTCGGTCAAGGTGCACATGTAGCGTATGTCATCTGTGTCCCACGAGTCTACTGACAGGTATGAGTGCAGTATGCGGACTTTCTGATTGTCAGAGAATTATCAGCATATTGCTTTTATAGACAATTCCTTTTTTTTTGGCTTTTTGGGTCCATACCTTTACATGCCAGATGCTAAGACTTTCTGATTAAGTAGCACTCCAAGAAAGAATACATGTAGTAAGATCTGTTGTTTGGGAAGAAAATAGCAATTAAAATTTAAATAAAGTTGTAAGTATTCCTGTTACTTGATCTAATGGGAAAAGTTAATCATGAGCCTTGTTTTTCCTGGTCTATGTATTTATTTTTTTGTAGTCAGGGTGTTATAAGCGAAATGCTGATCTTCAGCAATGAATCCCTTGTATGAAGGTGGACAGAATTTGGTTTTACAATTACATCATGCTTAAAATTTAGATGATGTAATAAATGGAATTGTCTCTGGCTTTCACTCCATGGATTCTGACTCCATGTTAATTGAAAGAAAAATTGTCACTGAAGTAGGATATTGTTATGATAAGTGATATCGTTCCGCAGCTCCCATCAGGAGCGGTGTTTCACATTTTGCCCTAATGTATAGGAGCACCACGTATACTGGTCTGCAGCGCTGCCATTCAATTTAGTGGGATAACAGAACAATACAAGGGGCAGGCAGCGAGGACTGGCATGGAAAAGTAATGAAAACCTTGCAAGCATAAGCAGTTAACGTTGGAGAAAGGCTTGCTTGTCCAAGTCAGGTATTTTTACAAATGGTTGTCTGTAAAGCATGCAGTTTACATTTGTTCTGTCCCTTTGACTCAGCTCTGCAGCCTGTGTTTGTCTGATGTCTTGGAGGTACCTCGTGCTCATAAGCCTTGAGAAAGGAGGTAACGCCTTCCCTGTTAACGCAGTAACCTTGCTCCTCCTGTGAGATGGACTGTTGAAGGTGTGATTATGCAAAGTGGGGTAGTTTAGATGAGTTGGGAGATGGTTTCTTTTTGCCACTTGTGTGAGGAAGATGGCAGCTTATTTAATATTCAAACACAAGGTTGGCGGCTTCATTCACCTCATTTGTGTCCTCCTTTTTGCTCATGGTTATCCATCCTCATCAGCTGGACATGGTGAAAACCTGAAGTGTAAAAATGAGTTTCTATTCAGTATATACATGGCTTAGTGACTTGATTTATAACTCAGAAATGGCTTATGCAGCTTGTTGATTGATGTTAACCTTACCTGTATTTAAAATTGTATTTCAGGTTGAGTTTAGTATCAACTCATTTTTTTAATGCTACTTTAAAAAGTATTTAAGTTTCAAGTCATTCTGCTTAATACTTTAAAATTCGAATTTTTTTTGTTTTACAATATTATAATTTTTGCACTGTTGGCACTGTTATCACACTCTAAAATAAAGCTAAAATCATAAGTAAGAAATATATAAAAAGAAAAAAAAGGCTGCTTGAGGTTTTTTTAATTGTTTTTATGCTCCCTCTGCTGGCTGTTTCAATTACAAGTACCTGTACTCAACCATTGTTCCTAAATCTGCTGTTCTTTTTACTGTTTTATCAAATAAGAAGTAAAGTGTATTGGTTTCAATCTATATTTAAAATTTTTAAAAAAATATAATTGTTAAAGGAAGAAACACTATTTGCAGGAATGGAAAGTCTGACACTTTTTTTATGGAGCAGTGTTTTTATTTTTGTTGTACCTTGTATTGATTTGAACTCCTGTCCTAAAAACAATTGAATATTTGGGTGTGTTGGCCACATCTTCACTAGTAAATTTCACAGAAATAACAGCTCATATATTGTTCCAAAAGGTTTAGTTGTCTGTTTCATTCGTTGTAACAAATTTACCGTCCAGCTTTGAAGAAGAGCTATGATAAAACCTAAATAGTTATGCTGTGTTTTATTAAATTAGAAAAAAGATAAAATTCAGTCATGAGTTTGACTTACTTCTGCATAATTAACTACAATGCCGCACTCGAAGTGCTCTGCAGATGTAATGGATAATTTCTTAAGGTTCTGGTTTTGTTATAGTAGTGTACAATGGTGTTCATCCAAAATATTTTTAGCACCCCAAAATTATAATTCCTAGGAGCTGCATAGATTATATACAAGGGCTGCTTTATATATTACAGAAATGAAGCCATTGCATTCCCCATGGGTGTCAGTTATGGCTAAAACAGTTCAGTGTTTCTTGTTGGTGTTTCTGCTAAAGATCTAGGCTGCTCTGTAGTGTGTCCTCGCCAGTGCTGGTGCTTGGCTTCCCACGGTCGGAGTTTGAAGAGTGCCACCTACTGATTGACAGCTCCGAGAGCGCAGCTGCCTTTGCCATCTGAAGGCTCTCGCAGCTCAGCCCTGCTTGTCTTGGGGATGTGACAAGTTGATGCAGTTGAACCTGGCAGCTTTCAGCTGAGATTTCTATTAAATGATGCAATTACTATTTTTCTAATTTGTTTCAAGGTAAGGACACAGGATTTTCGTCCTGGCAGGTGGGCTTCCCTTGCCCTCCCTGTCCCCTTTTAAAAGCTTGTGAGAAAGTGTCATATTTCTGTGGTTTCTTCATCACTTCTTGTCAAGCTGTCGTAATTAGTGTGGGAGGAACCAGCCTGGCTGGTGTTTATTGAAGACTTTGGCTCCTGCTATGCCAGACAATGTAATGATGTGTTGCACACTCAAATGAGGCAGTTCAAAAGGCAGGTAACAGACACACCACTGTGACTTTGTTAACAAATGAACATTCCAGAATGCTCATGACGTGTTTGTTTTTGCAGGAGAGAAGGACAATCTGGTTAACAAGTTCTAAATTTTTACAGTAAATTGTTGCATTGATCTTTACTTTTAGTGCACTCTAAGAATGCTTTATTTCAACATTGAAGTATGCTAATTATGTTCTTAAAAAAAAACTTGGCAAGAATATGGATTAGTTAAAAAAATGTATCATTTCCATACTTACAAAGAACTCCTTTATTTTAAAATTCTTTTTATATATCTTTTCCCAGTGATTTATTGCTGCAGGAAGCTTTCTTAATTCCAGCTTCTAAGCACCTTGTCACAAGTGGCATTAAGAACAAAAAATATTTTTTTAATAAATTTCATATTCTTTTGGAAGGTATGTTGATAACAAGTTTTAGTCTGGGTGAGATTTTTAACAGTAAAATGTCACATCATTGAGAGATGCCAAATCTTACAGCTCAGAAGGACTGGAATTGGAGTCAATGTATCTCTTGAAGATTTTCTGAAGTAGTTCTGGTTCAAGAATACTAAAAGAGAATACTTCTGAATATTATTCACTGCCTTCAGAGAACCCATAGTAATGTTATTGATATCTAATTAAAATAATAATAGAAAAATCTCAGTGTAGAAGCAGCAGTAGTAATCTCACCTTCTTTGGTGGTGGGACCCAAAGAAGAGATTGTCAGGGTCTGAGACCAGTTAATCCACTTTCCATCTGAAAACTGTTAAGATTTAGTTTTTTCATTAGCACTTATTTGATTTCTTGTTTCAGCATAATCAACCAACTCCCATGCAGCAGAGCTGTACTTCTCTAAACAAAGTTTATTCAGCTGGTAATAATTTCAACATCCTTTCTTCCTCTGTCCTTCCACTTGCATCAGAAAGAAATCCCCTAATGCAGAGCCACAAATACTTCCTAAAGAAAAGAAAACTTTCGCATTTGAAGTTCTAATAACTTTGTACAGAAACCTCACATCTCTAATCCTT
This sequence comes from Acanthiza pusilla, assembly GCA_036630365.1. NCBI lineage: Eukaryota > Metazoa > Chordata > Aves > Passeriformes > Acanthizidae > Acanthiza > Acanthiza pusilla. The sequence goes on along the minus strand of JAXCHO010000023.1, from coordinate 4,381,026 downwards.
CTGACCCATACGGACTCAAAATAGGAGGTATTTGTAGCTCCTGACAAGCATTGCTATGTTTACCTTAGTAATACTACTTGCTTTGCTTCACCCTGTGGGGAAGTTTCCAAATGGGCAGGAAAGAAGCCACCTTCTTTGTCATATGTATTTTAGTAGTATTTCTGCAACATTGTGGTTCAGAGAATAAGATGCTTAGCCTGAGTTATGGTGGCTAAATGTACATACTTTTTATTCTTTTGTAGTTTTCCTTGCTGACTAGTTTTTATATTTCCATTGTATTTCTTCTGTAATGTGTTATTTTATTTGCTTCCAAACCGGGTAAAGCTACTGCCCTTTCTTCTAAACATCTTTGACTTAGGCTTAAAAAAAAAAAAGTGCCTCAGTATTTCACTAATGATTTTTTTCCCTAACACATAACAGTTTAGTTTATGATAACTCAGTCTTTTACTTAGACTGTTTTTTTTTTGTGTTTATATTTTGGTTTTCTTTCATGCATATATAGATACCTTGGCAGCTTTTTCTAGAGTGATTTCTCTTTTGGAACATAGCTCTGTCAGCTGTCCTTTCTTTACATAGCTTTCTTTCAGTTGTATCTGTAATTGCAGCTTAATATTACTTCCCCCTTGTCCACCCATCAGCTTATTTTAGCTGATGTTTCCTTCTTGATTGTTGAGTTGTGTTGATTTTGTTTCTTCCTGCAATGGTCTGGTGTCTTATACTGCCCTTTTTACAGTGTTTTTGTTTTTCCCAACTACTTTCGTTGTTTGAAGACACTATGGTGCTGTTATTCTTCTTCTGGTATGGTTCTCTTAAACAGTGTTGTCTAGATTTTTTTGGTAAGAAGAAATTTTGCATGGTAGTTTGAAAACGCTCACGATGTGTTCTGTGTTTGCGGTGACTCATTGTATTTCCTAATCCGCCACTGTCTGCCCAGCCCTAAGTGTGATGTCAGTAGAAATTTTTTTTTCTTGCTTTTTTTTGAGCACACGTAGGACTGATGAAAGTTGCTGTTTGATGTAACAGGAAACTGAACTCATCTGTTCTCAAAACAGGCACTGCCTTAGCTAATATGCTCAGGTTTCATCGTGCCAGGCTTCCGTGTCTCATTCTTGAGAGCAGATCGTTTTTGTGTGGATGTATCTCACTGTTCCTGTTTCTTCAGACTTCAGTTTTCACCAGTAAAGACTTCTGAAACAACTATCCTTGGAAGCTGCTTTTTCATGGGTCTTGAGCCTTAAATGTAGTTCTGTGGCCTTCAGCTCATGATTATGGATGCAAGAAGGCCTTGGGATTAGAGGTGTCATTTTGAGGAGTGCTTTGAAGACATCAGAGAGTTTGGGTGACCTGCAGTCTCCAGTGTTTATAGAACAGTGCATTCCTTGTACAACTTCTGGCTTAGCTCTTGTGATGGTAGAGAAAACAGGATCATTTGGCAAGTTGTAGGAACTTTCACAGACTTTTTGTGGGTAGGAATGTGCTTGTAGATTGCATGTCTCTTTCAGCCCTTTTTTGGACTTTTGTTGGAGCTATATGCAATGCTTACACTTTTTGAACTAGGCACAGATAGGGTGTGGGCTTGAGCTTTAGTCCTGTCTATTCTGCTTAATTTTTAGTGTGCTCCTTGGTTCAGTTTTGACTGATGTTTAGTGCACGCAGTGTTGTTGGGAGTAAGCAAAGGCAGACTGTTCCCAAAAAGGACTGGGAATTATACTTACCTCTTCTGACCCTGTGAAAGGAGAAGAGTTTAGCTTTGCAGACACAAGCTGTGGCGTGCTCCTGTACTTTGTGGCTAAAGACCAGGCTCTGGCCTGTTTTAAGTACTTGTGTAGGGACATAACTCTATGGACCAGCAGAGGGACAGTCTAAACCGTTTGTGGCAGTAGGCAGACCTTGTTTCTGCAGACCAAGTTCTCCTAGAGAATGAACCACAGGTTCTACGAAGTCCTGAATGAAAGATGCCTCCAGTGAAAAAGGGACCACATTGGAGGACATGGCTTGCTGCCTGAGTCAGCACAATTATTTATATTTTCTGTCTTTGTTTCCTGGACTTGCTGCTTTGAAAGGATTTTTGGAAGTTGTGGCTAAATTGTGTATATGAATGTTCTTAGGAGAACAAGAAGACACAATGTTGTTCAGTTGACAAGGATGAATGAAGTGCGTGTGGTGATATCACATACCTTAAATTAATGAAAGATGATGGAGACTTACCCATCCATGATAGTAGTATTGAAGGGACAAAAATAAGAAATAAAAAAGGGAGAAGATTGGAATGGTAAGAGGAGTTTAACATTTTTATTGCTCAAAGGAATGCAATTACAGCAGAAGAAAATGTTCATCCTTATAGGGAAAGCTATTTATAAACTTTAAGAGGTTTCTTTTGGGGTAGATGAAAGGCTTGATATGTAAATATCTCCCAGCAAATTATCAAATTTCAAGGGAATCTCTTCAATGAAGTATAAGATTTGACTGAAGTAAAAGATTACTGTTTTTTTAAGTGTGTTACTTTTTAATGTCACAAATGCTTTCTTTCTGCTTAACTATTAACTTTTTCCTCAGTAACAACATAAGTGGTGTGGGGTGAATCTTATATACTTTATAAATGTGCTGACAGATATTATTTTAATTTATTTCTTTACTTTTTGTAGCTTAATATTATCTTCATGAATAGGCCAGCTGCTATTTGACAATCCTTTGTTTATGCCAGCTGAGAATGTCCTTTACCATTGTTTTTTAAGGTCGCTCTGAAAGTTTTACTGTTCTACCCCATGTGGTTTTTATTTCCTTTCTTTTTTTTTTTTTTGAATGCTTTAATTGTAGTTTAATAACTTATCCACCTTGTTCCTGCTTTTTTTTCTAACTGTTTATTAAAGAGTAATTCTGACTACATTTAGAGCACATGCCCTTCTCTGTGTCTTAACATGAGTGGCCTTGGGTGGCTCTGGCCGTGGATACATTGTGAGTATAGCTAACATCACTGTGTTTGGCTGCTCTGATGATGGTGACCTCGTACTTGTCCATGACAAGTATTGGTTCTTGTGTACAAGATGGTGTTGCAGGTGTTACCTTCTGATTTGATTGCAAGGCTAATTTTTTGTTTGTTTTTGTTCATTCAGCTGTCTGTACTTTTTAAAAAATATGTTGAACTACTCTCAGCACTTTGCAACATCTTGTTTTAACAACTTGTGTTTGAATCAAAGCAACTAGCCATTCTGCTGTGCCAAGAAACACTTTTTCCCAAGCACTTCTAAAAAGGACGTTTTTGTTTCTCTTGTTTCATAATTCTTTTGCTGTTTATGGAGCTGAAGGGAGGAATGGTAAGGAAGTTGAAATTTGCTATATGTATATCAAAATTGAAAAGAGAACATGAGAACAATTATAAGTTATATTGAGCAATGTTGGAATTTTTAAATTCTTTTGCCAACACATAAATTGTTTAGGCTTAAGCTTTGCTTAAATATAGAAATGTCCTGTTCTGAACTTCGCTTTGGAAATTAAACTTGAGTTGACAAACTGATTTTAAATCCTCCAAAATACTTTAATATTGCCTTAAACTCATATGATTTTGATATGTTTTAGATGTCAGAGATGAGCTCTGGCAGGTCTACTAGCGGCAACTGAGATACCTAACCTGTGCTTCTTTGCTTGGAGTCACTACGAGCTCAGCAGAGGTAGCAGAAAACACAAGTTCAAGCGCATGGTTTGGCTTCCTAACCTGTGATACACACAGAGGTGAAGGTCAGCTGTCTTACTGAGCTGTAGGCTGCTGTGAGGGATGAAGAACTGCAAAGGTGACCTTGGGTCCTGCTCCTGTGCTGGGAATCTCTAGAAGCTTGCAAAGATTGCAAAAGGCTCTTAGGACCAATGAGGACATAAACTGTTACACCTTTTTGCTTCATTCCCCTTTCTGTCTGTTAATTCTGGAACATGTCTGATCCCAAAGCAGGCTGTTTCAGGAGGCTGAGGTATGTTAGGTGCTTGTTGACTCTCTCTGGTGCAGAGTAAGTTTTCAATTAGTTAACTTCCTGAGTAAGTTCAGGAAGTTGAATTTGTGGAGTCAAAGGGTCACTAGTGCTGATGGGAAGCCTGTTGACACGTCAGCCTGTTGCTGGGAGCTGATGACAGGATAACCCCTTTCATCAGCAGCTCATCTCAGATCAGCTTGGCTGTGCTTGGTACGCTTACGCCATAGTTTCATGGTCACTTGAAGTTCACATAAACTAACCCTCCTGTTTAAATAAATGGCCTAATTCTTCCTCCTTAAAGCTTCTCTTTCTATACATGAATACCCCTTGTGCAGGCACGTTTTTGAATTTGAAGCGTATGTTTAAAATACGTTATTTAACATGGAAGATGGGGATATAGCATGATCTGTGTAATGCAAATTTTGCTGTCTTGGGAGTCAGCTTTAAGGTTTCTGCTCATAAGTTGAGGGTTTTTTGTGGGTTTTTTTTTGGTGTTTGGTTTTTTTACCCTCACAGAACTTCTGCTTCTCTTGCCCAGTACTTTACCCAGCCCAGAATGTTCATGATGTTGATAGGACTTGTTACTTGGTATCTTCTTTTTTTTCATAGCAACCCCTAAATCCTTCTAATTCTACCATGAAGACCTCTTATGGAGATGGAATTGCTAGTTGTCTTCAGGCTTTTCTACTGGTGGTGGTTGCACAAAAGTTTTGTGGGCATGAAATATTTTTTTTTTCATAGAATCATAGAATATCCTGATTCGGAAAGGACCTGCAAAACCATCAAGCCCAGCTACTGACCCTGCACACAACACCACCAAGAATCACATAATGAGCCTGAGAGCACTGTCCAGCTGGTTCTGTGACCACTTCCCTGGGAAGCCTGTTCCAGTACCCAATCTCTCTCTGGGGGAAGAGCCTTTTCCTAATATCCAACCTAAACCTCTCCTGACACAGCTTCGGGCCATTCTCTCGAGTCCTGTCTCTGGTCACCGCAGAGAAGAGATCAGTGCCTGCCCCTCCTTTTCCCCTCACAAGGAAGTAATCGACTGCAATGAGGTCTTTCCTCAGTCTCCTCGAGGCTGAGCAAACCAAGAGACCTCATTTGTTCATCATATGTCTTCCCCTCTAGGCCCTTCACTGCCTTTGTTGCCCTCCCTTGGATGCTCTCTAATAGCTTTATATCGTTTTTTGTGCTATGGGGCAGTAATTGTCTCTCATCACTTGCATATTACTGAAGAATGCAAAAGGAAAGGGACTAGGCAGAAGTACAAGAATATTCATTAGTTTTCTTAGTCAGTGGTTGGAGATAACCTGAAATAATTATATTCACCACCCTTACCCACCCCCAGCCCCTGCCCCAGGCACTGAGAGAACTCAAACTAGTTCTCCCCAAAAAAACTGGAAGTTTTCAAAACCAGGAAGTTGCCAAATGAAAAACACTGTGGTCCCTCCAAGCAGGTGGAGAAACCTCACCAAAATAGTTGAGTGGCTACAGAGTAGAAAAATGGCAGAGCCACAATGAGCCTTTCCCACTTGGCTTCTAATTTGGGGATCCCTCTGTCAGACAATGTCGTTTTAATAATCCAAGTGCGATGTTGCTATATTTTTCTGTGACTTAATTAGTGTTTGTACCTGTCTTTTTCTGTAAACAGAAATGGATTTCATGTTGGATGAAAAACAATGGTACGTCGTTCTCTTCAAGGGCAACAGCGAAACCACTTTAAATATTCTTGCATTAAAAGCATGAAGTGTGAGGTAATTATTAGTTTTGATTAGATCTGTTTCTGCTGCTGCCACTTTTCTAAGTTGCATTTTAATTGAGGGAAGAACTACTATTTTAGCAGATATCAATATATTTAGTGAGAAAGGGTAAGAACAATAAGGATGACAAGTTTACCTCACCATCATCAAAAAGACTGGGGGAGAAAAATGTGAAAGGGCAGACAAAAAATGTTAAAGAGAAGACAAACCAGAAGATATTATTCAGATCCTTCTAGACTGTATTTGCAATTCATAGTTTTCTGGGCACTTTCCATTTTTTACCTCATTTATTGATCTTGTACATTAGAATCTGAGGCAGTTTTACTTCACCTTTTGCAATGAATTTGCTCTGAGTTTCAGGACATACTTTCTTCTTCCTATGTATTAACTGGTACGGTCTGGCCACAACTAATTGTGCTACAGTCAGTGCTGTTGTTTAAAAAGTGAAATATTAAACCTACTGAGGGAGAACTTCAGTTGGCAATGTAATGTTTTTTGTAGATGTTTTCATAACTCAAAACTTCCTCTTTGCATCTGCTGGGAAATCTTTCTGAAGATATGTCAGAACTCTTGAACTTCAAGATAATTATTGGGCTTTGGGAGGTGTATCAGTAAAGGGTGTAAATAAGGAGAAATAGATAAGTCCCTTTAAAATTGTACAGTGACTGTAAAGTAATATATCTTCAGTCTAAATTATGGTTACTGATACCTTTGTATGCTGCTATTCAGTATGCACTTAGTCATTTACATGCAGAAGCACGGATAGCAGTCACTTCCTGTCTTGTTCTGCTGGAGGTTAAATGTTTACTTTACTTACTGGTGTCTTTTGTATTGTTTGGCTGTCAAAATCTGCCTGTGAAGTCCTTCAATTTTATCAACTGATCACCTTATGTGCAGTTCATTGGAACTTTTGCATTCAGACTTGGGATTTATTTAGTTAGTTTTTAGCAGTTTATTTCTATCTCAGACTTGTTTGGTAATAATCTAGTTCTGAAAAAAATCAATGTATTTATGAATTATTTTGGTAAAATGCTGCAATACAAATACTGTCATCTTACTGACATAATGCTTTCTTTTTTTAGAACAGTGTATAACTTGGGTACCACCCAAAGTGCTGCTCTCCTATTTTATATGTCTTCATATTTTAGCAACTTTGCCTGCTTGGTTTTCCTGCTGAAACACCATGAATCTGCTAAACTCTGCACCTGTTCAATTCAAATTTAGTAAGACAAGGACCAATAACCCCTAAACCCTAATCAATTCAGTAGTCATTAGATCTGAAGTCCAGATATTCTTGGTGGTTTCATTTTTTCTCCCTTTTTTCCTCCACCCATTTCTTGCTGCCTGGAATGTCTGCTATTGCAAAAGATGGGCAGAACTTCTGTTCTTTTTTAGTGGACACTTGTTCATGTCTCTCTGATCTTCCTAGCTGCTGGTTTTCATGAACTCATCTGACACATGTATGGTATGGTCAAATTTGATTACAATTAATCACAAGGTCAAAATCTATTTGTAAGGGCAAATTTTGTAGCTGACAAGTCAGTAAGGTAATTGCATGTCTTGTTACTTTTGACCTTTTAAAGATCTGTTGGATTTTTGTTGTTTTTGCATCATATCTTCTCTTGGTAGCATTGAGGTTTTATTAATGATGGCTCAAATTTCTTTGGATTCCTAAAATTTTTAGTGCTTTATGCACAAGGCAGAGATACATAGCTTCTGCGGGAGAGGTCAATGATGTTTTCAGTAGCTTTTTCCTTCTCAAGTGTCATTTACCAAGGGACTCTGCAATCGAGTCATCGTGATGGGAAGTGCATCTCAACTGATGTAATGCATTTGTGTTTCCTGGAAACAGAACAAAAATCGCAGCTCCGCTTCGTTTAATGCAAGATTTGTCATTGATTTCTGTTGCCATGTGTCGTGGTTTTAAGCCCAGCTGGAGATGAAACACCACTATTTATTTATCATATTTACTCCTATCGTTTGATCTTTCTGTTGTAATGCATTGTTCGTGCTTTATGAATCTGATTTCCTGACATCGGTCTCTCAAAGAAGTATTGAAAGTTTTTATTCTTGAAGAGTATTTTTACAAAATATTTTGAAATATGATGTAAGTGAATCAGATTTCAACAAAACTTCTGGTCTGTTTCTCCGCAGACTATGCTGAAACAAGGGATCAGCATAATTGATATGACAAGAGGGGCTAGATGCATAAAGCTGGATGGACTTGATAGATAAATTCTTCAAATAGAGTAAATATTTATCTAATGTGTGTTACTCCTGTCAAGATCTATCTAGTGCATATTACTCCTGTCAGGAATATATTTTCTGATGAAGATGCGTTCTTTCTTCTCAGTCTGTCTTGGAAACTAAAATGCATTAAGTTGAAACAGTACCACTTTCCTGTGGGCTACAACCCTATATGTTTAAGCCAAGTCACTTTTCCATCTGATATGTTATTTTATCTATTTTGCCTAAAACCTTATTTAATCTGAAGTGGAAACACATTACATTCTGTCACATGAGGAATGTTCAGTGTCTCCTACTGAATATTGTATTTTGACCCATGGAACACAGTGACTTATCTTGCTAATTTTTTGTCTCTGCTTGACTTTAGGAAAAGTTATGGCAAGTATATGGAACAACATGAGCTCCTTGGCATACAAGGGGTTGGTTTGAATGCTTGGGGTGCCCAAATGTTTTCATCTGGTCGCAGTTAGAAAACAGGACATGGAGATTTACCTTAGTGGTAACTTGTAGAGTGAATAACTGTGTGTATAAAATTTGTGACCAGAAAAATCTTCAAAAACGCTCCAAAGGAAAAAGCATTCCCTTATTTATTCTTGTATAGCCTTAGTTTTGTTGGGGAGAGGATTAGATGAAAAGTTTGATGTTTAGCAACTTTAGCTGCTTTTTGCTGTATTTAAGGCGGAGGTGGGATAGGAGCTGGGAAAGCATACAGTCAATTTAAAAAAAAAGGCAAAAGAGTCCTTCCTGTGTACAGACACTTAGATCACCAAAACGTTTTTAGACTTCACCCAGACCTGCATGATGTTGTTGTGAAAAGTTCTGTAGAACTTTTTAGGCACTCTGTCAGTTGCTTGTGCATGCAGATGTGGAAGCAAAAATGACTGCTTGCAAAGATTCCCTTCTGTCTTGCTCATAATGGTACTCTGATGCCTCCATATTATTAAAACTAATAGCAATTATGTTATGGAATTGTGTTATGGGTAATTCCCAGTTCTAGCTCATGATCTCAAGCAAACTCGAAAGCCATGGGCTGAACCTTGTGTCTGCTTTGACAGAAGGGGAATGGCAGCTAGATGGACAGTTGTTCTTTCAGTATGCTCTAGCACAAAAGACTCAATGGTTGGGTTTTTTAATTTGCTTAACTCTGCATAAATCTCGCTGAAAAAAACTTCTGCAAATGGTTTAAAAACAGTAGGATAAAATTATTTTGTAAAGTAAAGCAAAGTATGTTTTTGTAACAGCTGGAAGACACTCTGTTTATGGTTGTTTTGTGACTGTTCCTTTTTCCAGGCCAAAGATGAATTTGCAACTCAAATCCCAGTAAAACTCTCTAAACAAGAGCTGGATACACAGCTGAAAACAGTACATAGATTTGGTTTTTGTTCTTTTTTTTTTCCCAAATAGACCTTTATTCTTCTGAGTGGAGTGATGTGTCTCTAAACTCATTTGTGAATGAAATAAAGATTGGTTTAGCTTCAGATTTCAGGAAAATTAACTTGGAAGGACACTCTCAGGTGGTCTGAACTAATGAGTAAGGTTTGTCAAGCTGGGGAAAGTTTTCCGTTTTCAGATGTTGGTGCACTCAGTTCCTACTAAAGAGCTATCTCATCTGCAACAACTATCATCCTCTTATTTTGTTTCTTTGGTCATTTACTTCATATTGAACCACTCAGTTATTCACATGGCCTTTCTGTAAAATCATACATTGGCAGAAGCTCAAGGGCATGACCTGCATTTTTTGTTTATAAAAAAATGGAAATCAAGGGAAAGGAGGGAATTGCAAGCCATGATGTATTTTTCTGATGAAACTTCTACTCAGCTTTGCTGCTGATTTCTCCTTATGTGTATGTCCGACAGAAAAGGAAAAGCAGCTTTCCTTCATTAACTTCCCCATAATGAAAAATAGGGTCTTTTTCTCTGCTGGTCTGAAGATGAGAGTGGAGATGGCAGCTTGTGTTTTGCTTATGAAAGGATTGTGATATTTCTGTGGAGCTTTATAAGAAAACAAAACATTAAATATCTACTGTGGGACGCCAGCTGTGAAATGTACTAGAGGTGTATTTCTGAATTGTAACTTGTATTTTGGACTTGAAACAGACTTTTTATTCCCACAGTGTTTGTGACAAGTATTAAAAGTGTATTGGTAAAGAATAATGTTGATCCTGTAGCAGCTGGAATTTTAGAGCAAAGAGATGGTTCTCCTGATCGGATGCTGCAGACAGGCAACTCCCTGCTTTGTCCTCCAGCCAGTTGTGCAATGTTCAGGGCTGAAAATCTGTCAACATAATTTTTTTTGGGACACTTCTGGAAGCAGATAATCAAAGCTCTCTAACAAACAGACTTAAAAGCTGCTGGGATAATGATTTGGATAAGAATAATTAATTCAATTAACGTAATTCCAGGTTTTGAAGAGCACAGTGGAACTGCCTGAACAAGGATATTTGACCTCCAAGTACTTTTTAGTTTGTTATATTTAACCGATTTTTTCCCTATTCAATGTGGAGAGCAAGAAGTTTCCGTGTTTCAGGAAATTAATACCTGGTTTACAACATATTTAAATTGAGCTCACAGCAATACTTCATACACAGGCACTTGCTACCTTTGGCTTGAATTCAGCTTAATTTTCTGGACTTTTAAAAAAGTTTTAGAGACATCCCTTTCTTTGACTCAACAGATGGGCTTGTGACATATTTGAAAGCAGTAGGCTTTATGAAAATAAATGGTAGTTGCTGTTTCTGAGGCTGTGGTGAGAAAACAGTGCTGTTGGTAATGGTGGAGAGACTGGAGTCCAAACTATAAATGTAAACTAGTTTGCCATTCTGCAGCTTTTCTTCTGGTATTCACATAATTGCATGTAGACAACAGTTGTTTTTCAGTGCTGTGGCATTTTGAAGTGGACTACTGTGCTGGAGGGATGAAATAACCCTTCATCTGACTGATTTAATAGACAAAAGGAGGGAGGGAAATAATGCTTTTATGTGGTGGTGTTAAATGGCGAACTGCTAGAATTGTTGCCGTTTCACTTAGTCACCTGCTCCCTTCCCTTGGTAATTTTAAGTTATGCATGGTTTAGATTTAGATTTATGGTGAATATATTTTTCTTGACAAAGGTACAATACATTAGTAAAATTGCTATGTATTATACATGTAGAAGGTGGGCAGCTAGTGGAAGCCAGGGAAGGAAACAGTGTACTACCAAGTGCTCGTAGCAGTATTTTTAACAACGTAAACTAATCTGTTCCTATCTTCCTAAAATACAAAGGTGGCATTCCTGGTGCCTGCCCTATTTGGGCTACCTTCTGAAAGGGTGAGAGTGCCTTCAGTGGTCTTTCAGCCTTCTAAAACTTGTTAATTGATTCGTACCACAGCCTTTTAGTAGATGCAGTATCATCAGGAAGAGGGTTTTTTTTTGGAGTTGTTTATTATCCCATCACAGTTTCATTTCAGAAGATACTTTCCTCAGAAAGACCAAACACCTGCCCCCATGCTGACAGCCTTACCAAGGGAGAGCAGCTGTCAAATGAGTGAGATTAGTAATTTTATAGATACCCATAATCATTTTGAGAAGCATTAGGGGTGGATATCCAGCAGTTAGAATTCTGAGACTGCTTTAAGTAGCCATCTTTTAGCTATTTGTTGCCTTGACTGATGCTGGCAGCATAAAGAGCTGCTTGGTTCCATTGTGAAATGTACTTCGAAAGATTATCGTGCACAGGATGTCTTCATAGGAGGAAAACGGAAGAGAACAAGAAAGCATATTAAAAAAAAAAAAAACAAACCCAAGATAGAATTTCGTAGTTTCCTTGCCAATCAGAAAATAAACATAGCTGAAAAGACAATTGGGACACCAAGAAATGGAAGGGGCAATAAGGAATTTTCTGGCAGAAGATTTAAAAAATACCAACAAAACATAAATAGATTATGACACATCAGTTCATATTTTTCCATTGAGAAAATACAGTCCCACCTACTCAAGTTTCTGAAAGAAATATGCCAGCTTCTGAGGAGCTGAAATACCAACTTTTGGTCATATTTCTTGTGATACATTCTTTTTCTCTACATGTTAATAGGACATAGGGATTGCAGTGATTTGTTATCATTTAAATAAGGCACATTCTTTATTGCAAATAGCAGCTAGTTTTCTGGTAGATGCCTTTTATGGTGCACTTAGGTTTTAATGCTTCCTCAAACATTTCCTTTGTCACAGCTTAAAAAGGCAAAGCCTGGTCTGCCACTAAGTTTCTAGACAGCTGAGCTGACTCTGTGAGAGGGGTTTATTTGCAGGGTTTCCAGTGTGAAAGGAGGATGAAATTTCTCGGCCATTTAGAAAGACTTGAACTCTTTGGACCTCAAATCTATTTTTCAGGTCTATTCAGACTACAGATCCCTCATATGTATGTTTTTTTTCCTTACTAGAGGTAGTGAGTTCAACTGCAAGTTGTGCATGGAAAGGCAAAAGAACTTTACTAGCCCCTGAATATCAGAGAGTAAAATGTTTCATATCCATAGTGTTCTTCAGGCTGTAGGTTTATGTGGAACTGGATTTGAATATTAAGGTTGGCAGGGAAATAGCTGAGACTTCACTAAAAGCACAGCGATTTTGCTTTTTTCCTGTTTCCACTCTTTCAGTGTTGCAGAATCTATTGATGTGTGATATTTATTTTATTTTAAATTTTTGTATTACTTTTCTTCTTCCCTCCGCCAAGCCCTCGGGGACACAGCTGTCTGCCCTGTAACTTTCACTGCCATCATTAGCGCTCTGTTATCTCCCATGGCTGTGTGAGGACTTTAATCTTCCATGTAATTGATGGTGGCGATTGCTGCTAAAGCAGTAAAGGAAAAGCATCCGTTCACCTTCTTGTGAAAATGGATGATTAACGAGCACAAGAATGTTTCCTCTCCTCTCTGAAGTGAGTAAGTAAGGCAGAGTACCTCAGGCAGTCTAATTTCCTGGCTTGATAATAGACTGGGAAAAGAGCCATTTGTTGTCTTCAGGGTTGTCCATATATGGACAAATCTTTTGCCGGGCTGAGTGAAAACAGTCATCTTTCAGGAAAGAATAGAATGTTACAGGATTTTGGGAAACAAAGGTTTTATAAGCAGACATCTAGCTTAGAATAATGGAAGACTGCTTCAACATACTTCAAACCAGCACCGGCTCAGGTTTGTCTCCTGGAAGTGTTTGAGCGTGGCAGCTCTACATGTTAAGTGTGTCAAGCTTACCCCAGTTGTTTGGCAGCCTTTGCTCTGAGGAGGACCAATGCTGATGTTGGTGTAGACGACCTGTAGACTTTCACTGCCTTTTTATTTAGTTTTGGAATAAAGACTAAGAAGGCATTTAAGGTGAAGTTAAATACGAGAAGCATTATGTGAGTCTTTCACCATCTGTGGCTCAGTTGTATGCTTGTTTATCATTGTATGAAGACCTTTAGGAGTATTCCTCGATGATTTGGAGAATCAAGCTGATCATTATCACTTAGGAGATCCAAGAATAGCTGAACAATTGTTGAGTTGACTGCAGAATTGTGGTATCATTTTCTACTTACTCAAAACGTTTGGGGTTTATGTGGGGTCCCCCCTGTTTTTGTTATGAAATGCACAGTGTGTAAGCAGTGGTTATCTCTGCAATTCATTGTGTGACAGACTTGAGGACGGGAAGTGGATGGGGGAGGAATACATCAAACTCATGGTTGTAGGGTTCTGTTTTATCTACTAATATAGTTTTAACTGGTTACAGTATTTTATGTGTCATATGTTTGATCCAGGTGTAGCAGAAGAGACATTGATTTCTAAAGGGTAGGGACTGTAGAAAGAGTCCTAGATTTCCAATAAGGGACTTTTTTTAGACTTGTCCCAATGATTGTGTTGTCAAGACCACAGGCACCGTGTCTAGGACACTGGTTTACTTCTGGCCTAAGGGAGATCCCATAGATTACAGGATAGCAAAAATCTTCCCTAAAATTGTTACATTGATCTGGAGGTCCTTTAGAGTTGTTGACAATCTTGAAGATGATTACATTTTGGCACATTATAGTTCAGAGCAGCTTTATTTTTTTTTCCTCCTACTTGTTGTACTTGGAAGGGGAAATTATATAATAGAAAGAAGGCAAGTTTGGTTGGGTTTTTTTTTTTGAGGGTAGTGGGAAAAGAGCAGCTGATTTGCTTCAGGCATTACTGAAAATTTTAGCTGAATTTCTTACACAGAAATAAAATATTGTACAGTAGATTGCTTAGATTTGACAGATGCTTGAAATGGAATAATTCTCTTTTTGACAGTAGGGAAATGCCCTTAAATATTTTTTGTTATCTTAGGGGTTGGGTTGAAAGGTTATAAAAATATCTTTGGCTACTGAAAGTATTAAGGTTTCAAGAGAGGGAGAAAGGAATGGATATAGGGCAAGACAGCAATAATCATCCTGCCTTTGAGACTACATTTAATTTAGTCTAAGACCAAGTCTTAGTCTAGCACTTACTAGTGTAAAGTGTTATCAAGAAACAGTGTCTGGATTGACTGCTTTACTGAGCAGGACATCAAATAATGTAATGCAGTTTCCATAATATGTCTGTAAATATGTGGGATTCTGTAACTTAACTCTCTTCAACGAGCAGGAGATTGATGTGCGTCAAAGTCACTGGCCTAAATTTTTAACCTTAAATTTTTTCCATGTTGTGGGTAAAATACTTCACTTTTTTATATGCTTATTCTGAAAAAGAATGATTTTTAATTTGCCTTTTGTGATGATTTTTTTAATTGGGGAGGGGATAAAAAAGGTTTGCTTCTTTTTGCCTTTTAAACTTAGCAGTGAGTGCATCAGTTTCATGATCATCTTACAGTGCTTTCCTCTTACAGAGCTGACTTAGAACCTTTGCACAGATCTTCAGCTGTGAAAACTATTATTGCATTTTCTTGTATTTCTTATTAAATTGGGCTAGTTTAAGCCTACTCCTGTTTTTACTATTACAGTTTTTGCTGAAAGCAAAAGAGTGCTGCAAAATAGTTTCTTATTACTATCACCTGCTTTCAGAAATATCTAATCCCCTATCAAAAGCAAGATCCCAGTCTGGATCCATAGCAAACATTGGACCATTTTTTCACTAGGTGAAAGGTTGGGGTTACGTTAGGTTCAGGTAACAGAAATGGACTGAGCCAGATAAAATGAAATAATTTTCTTTACTCATTCTTTGAACAATTTTGTTAGAAGTGAAATTTACAATAATAGTTTAAGTTTTCAAGCAGAATAAATATGAAAACATACATGAGGAAAAGTAAAGTTTTAGTTCATTTTATTTTTACATTTCACTTACTTTTATGCTTTTCTTCAGAAACTGTACTAATACTTAGCTTGCATTAGTTAGGTCAATTAAATGGTCTATTAACCATTACGGAGTAGTAGCTTGTCTTCATTCCACCCCTAGCCTGAGCTTTGCAATGAAAAGCATGCTTTGCAATGAAAAGCATGCTTTTATTTAGCATGAAATTTAAGATTTCATTGCATGTTAGTGAAGACATGTTGAAGAATAGCATAATAAGATTCTAGATTTCTGATAAAAAAGTAACTATTAATTATCTGCATCTGTCCTGTATATGTAATTTTCTCTTTTTCTTATGTTTCTGCATCACATGTAGAACTTTCCAAGATCCATTTTTATTCTGGCCCTGTCAGTTTTACTCTCTGGAATCCCTCTCCCCTTGTATTTTGTAAGATTGCTTTTTGACTGTCTTCTTTTTGATTATGTGTATTCTATTCCATGGCTGTTGAACTTGTACGAGGCTTTTCATTATTCACCCAGCTTGAGAACTTTTTCCTTTCTGGGCTGACACAGGCTCACTCCTCCTCTTCCTCTTCTGTTTTTTGGCATCCTTGCTGGACTTGAGGTGTGTACGTCTGCTGCAGCCTCAGTCTCAGTTTGAAAGAATGAGTGTTAGATGATGGTGTGTATTGCCTGCATGAGAGATTACTCTGAACGTTTACTCACAGCTAGTTTAAGGAGAAAATGAACAAAGTCACAAGGAGGTTGCTCAGGCAGAGTATTTTAAGTGGTGGGCTGAGTGAGAAAGGGTAAGAATTGGGTCACTGAGGAAGTGGTTTCAGCCTAGGTCTAAGGAAGTGTGTGAACAAGTAGAGAGAAAGGCAGGGATTTGGGGAAGATTTATTTGGTCTGGTTATGAAGAATCACTGTCAATTTTCTCCTGTTAGGGACTACCTGATTTATGGTGATGGGGTATTGGATTGCCCATTGCTGAAGTTTCTATCTGCTGGATTGTTCTTCCATGGCAGACATAAAAATTTAACACTAAGTGAAGTACTGTGACTGGGACCATGTCCACATTAGTATGTTCATGTCAGAAATGTGCTTTTGAGGTGACTGTCCTAGTTGTCACTTGTTCTTGAATCACAAAAGAAAATGGTCTGAGAGAGCATCCATCCATTAACTGGATTATTTCCAGACTAAACAAAACTGGGATGTGCACAACAGCATTTTCTCTTAAGAAGGAGGTTTCGTGTATAGGACCGGATTAGAGTTTGAAATAAAATTCACCTAAACATTAGCAGTACGAATGCTGTAATCATCTACTTTGGTCTGGAAATCCACTCCTGGGCAGGATGTGCTAATGTAGGCACAGACCTGATTTGCAGCTCATTCTGCTTTCAAAATTCAGCAGTACCACAAGAATCCTTTACAGTGGTTGTGGTGGTAGCAGAATGGGGCCCCAAGGTGTATGTCAAGCATTGAGTGACGTTTTGCATGCATCTAAGTGTCTGAAAAATTACTTTGAAGAGCAGGGCCTGCTGAGCAGCTTTGGCAAAACATGGTGGAAGTAGTGTAGAATATTGATGTCAGAATATTTTGTGACCCATTGAAAGGAACTCAGATGGATGCAGATGAAGAATTGTTTTACTGTGGG
Source organism: Acanthiza pusilla (assembly GCA_036630365.1). Taxonomy (NCBI): domain Eukaryota; kingdom Metazoa; phylum Chordata; class Aves; order Passeriformes; family Acanthizidae; genus Acanthiza; species Acanthiza pusilla. Next base: position 4,364,146 of record JAXCHO010000023.1, on the reverse strand, counting down.
CCTGTTCAATCTGTTCATGATTAATGTGTTTGTAAAACATAGCTAAGGCTTATATATTGCACTGTTTTGAGATGCTATCTTGGGTTTTGGTGATTTATTAATGTTATAAATTTGATTCTGCTGAACCGGTCTGACTTGCGAAGAAAATCAGAATTTTTATTCTGCTGAGGAACAGCATTATGCACTGTGTCGGATTTAGTTATGGAAAGTGCGAGTAAGTGGGGTTATAAAAAAGTCCAAATTACTTACAAAACACAAATGACAAGAGAGGAACGTTGCATTCTTCCCTATGTTTAAATAATAGTGTGCCACTGTTCTAGTTTATAACTGATTTTTAGACTAATCCTTTGGTTTGGGTTCTTTTTGTGTTTGTATCAATACTGAATCTGATAGAAGAGCCTTAATTCAAACCATATAATACGAGTTTTCTGACAAAATTTGTGAACATTGGCTTTTTTCTCCTTTGTTCTCCTGTATCTAGCCAAGCACATACTTTCCTAGCCTCATAATGGCTAATGGACAAACTTATGTCCCCTTTTCTGATTATCTAACCTTGTTAAAATAGCCTTGGTCAGAAAGAACTGAAGAACATACACTTTGTGAACTGTGTGATCCTGATTGTGTTCTTCTCACATATAGTGTCATTCCAGTGGTGTATTTTAATTATGAATAGATCTCTTCTGTTATCTTCAGACTGTCCTTTGGGGTGCACTTTGCTTTCTCTCATCTTTGTTTTTAGTGTTGTCTCTGGCTAGGTAAACTAAATGAGAACCATTCAAAATTTGTCTGGTTCTTAAACGGGCTGCTGGAAGAGAGCGAGTATGTTGCAGAAAAGCAAAAGGTCAATTTTGAGCTTCAAATTGACTTCCTGTTTAGCAGTGCACGTTGTCACTGGTAGATCATAGGAACATCCGTATTTGCAAAAATAAAGGAAACTGGACAATGTACCCTCTGTTAGGGCATATGCTGATACCAGTTCAATTAGATTTCTATTTATGCTAAGACCAATCTGATTGGCTGTCTTATGCTATTGATCCATGTAGTTTGTTAAGTCTAACAAGAATTTATATTTGCTGTCAAGAAATTTTGTGTTTCAGCAATGATACAGAAAACCACTATTACAACATGCGTGAGCTGAACCTTTCTCTCACTGAAGTTTGTAGTGAAGGTTTCCCTGACTCTCAGGGACTGGGATGGATGCTTTGGTGGCTACTTCCAGGTGTGATGCAATGGGACTATTCTTATGTCTCTCTGCATGACATGGGGATATAGATGTTCATAGGATGGTGCTTGCTTGGCATTTAATAATTTGTGTTTTGATGAGCTGCCTTTTTGTTACATTTGTTGAAATGCCAAATAAGACAAAATTAAAAAAAAAAAGCAAAAAAAAGCGCGTATGTTGTAATTGATTTATTTCTAAATACTGTTTTTCTTTTCCCTTCCTTAGTAAATCACTGGTTTTACCTTCAGGAGGTGCAGCATGTTCTCCTAATGCTGATGTTTTATGTATCCATGGTCACAGTTATTTGCAAGTGTTTTATTGAGTGATAACAAGTCACTATTCTGTCTTGCAATTTTATGTATTTAATTACTAACACTATAATCATCTCTAGCACTAGCACTGCACTGACAGAAATATACTGGAGTGTGGTGTTATCTCACTTTTTCTTGGTGTAATTTGGGGAGTATCGTGTACATTGACATTTGTATTGTGTTTGGTAACATTAGGAAGTGTGTGTGTGTGTGTGTGTGTGTGTGTGTGTGTGTGTGTGTGTGTTGTGGGTTTTGTTGTTCTTTTGTCCTAAGCCACGCAGTTCTGCAATGGTGGTAATATTAGTGGTTTATTAGTTGGTTTTGATATCCAGGCATTCTGATGTGAAGTTGCTTTAGGAAGAAAACTGTGCAAACACGTGAATAAATGCAGTACCTATAAGGGTGTCATTAAAGTTATCCAAGGCTGCCTTTGACTCCAACAATATAAGTTAACTAGCTAGGAATTTTGGAATTTGAGTAGTGCTATGCACCTCTTATAGAGGAAACTGGCATCAGTGTTTTAACCACAGATAAGGGGATTTTATTAATTGATCTTTTGCACAATTTTGCTTACATTGGTATTATGTTGGTACTTTTTGATTACAGTGCTGTGTTGGCTGTTTGCATACATTGAAAGCATGTTAAAAATACAGATATGGAAATGTCATAGATGTGGTTTGTTGTACAGGGTCCTGGGCTGTTAGCTGGAAAAATAAAAGGGGGATTCATGAGCATGGTCATGTGAAGCCACAAATGTGATGCAACACTGTAAATGAACATACATGTGCATGTAACAGACATAAACCACACAGAGTTTGTGACTGATTTTACATGCCCTCTTGAGATGAATTGAACTATCAGCCCACCTGTTTCTGTTGTCTTTCTAGTCACACCTAAGATTTATGCACTGTAGACATGTGTTGAATCCTGCCTCCAAAGTGTGGCTTTTGTGTTCTGGAATAACCATCTCAGCAAGAATCTGAGAGTGGTGTTCCCAGTTGTAGTAATTGCTACAGTTATTGTGCTTGCCTTTTTTTTTTTTCTTTGGAAAGTTATGATAGAGCCTGAATAGGATGTAAACTGTTGAAACAATTGGTGGAGAGGAAGGAGTCTGGCTGGGCATGTGTTCCTTGATTTATCATCCAGGTTTGTCAGTGTTTTATTTTGTACACCCCAACATGTAGAATATGTGTGATTGGTCTTGTTTAATGTACATTTCTCTAGAGCTCATGGTTATTCATTATTCTTAAGCCATTCCTGAGGCAACACAATTCTTGCTGTCAACTGCAGAAGATAGCTGCTAGGCTGCACTTGACCATTTTCATGAAAATAAAGGTAAACACAAAGTACATGTTGTTCTTCCTCTGTGAGCTATTATAAAAGAAATAGCCACTGAAATGTTAGGTTGTTATTTAAGCATCTACCCCCATAAAATTTATTTTAACTGAGGGGCTGGGGTGTTGGGAAGGGGGCGGGAGGGAAGTTAGGTTACCTGAAGATGATAGATACTTATTTCAGTCTGACTTCAGGTCTTGTGTGTTTTGCACATGCTGATTTCAAAGCAGATTGATTATTGTAAGGAGTTTGCAGGAATGATGCCGGAGTAAATACATACATAAATCATTATAAGATAATGGTATTTAACTTGTAATGTAGTCTTATAATGTAAGTAACTTGTAATGTAGTATATATTTTGGTGATTTGTATACTTTGTGTGCTTTCTAATTCTGGAAGGGGGTAAGGTTCACTTTCCTGCTCTTCTGACAAGATATGAAAGCTCCGCCCGGGACAGCTGATAGCATGCTATGATGGTGTTTCTTCCAGGAGAAATTTGGAAGCATACAGCTATAAACTTATCAGATAAGAGGACTGCTGTTCTTTTAACAGTGATCTATCTAACATCAATTATATATTCAAGGAAAATAATTTAAAAAGACAGTAGAATACATGGGGACTGCTTACAATACTTCACTGATTTGCATTTATGTGGAAATCTTAATTTTGTTTTCTTTAAATGTAGTTAAAAAGAAAGGACGATTTAATACATCTCTTGCATAGTTTAACTGTTGCATGGCAGGTGTTGAGGTCACACTTCCATTGAGATTAGTAAATGTGCACTGCTGTTTCTTTCCACATGAAACGTGTACTTTGTGGGCCTGCTAAGACAGCCCTTAGGGTCGTGTAGTATGTGTTCACATTACCAATAATGATGTGATATCACAGTGGCACAGGAAAGGCTTGAATGATGAGACTGACTCAGTTTAACTTCTGAACTCTGGCATTTCACAAGTGAGAAATGATGACATAAAATAGTGGCTTTTTTCCTTAAATTTCCCTTAAAAAAAATGAACTAACAAAATTTAATTATATTTCCATTGTAAAAAATAATCAGCTAACCAACCTGTAAAATGAGGCCTCTTAAATTAGCAGCATATGGCATTGTTTGTTAATAAAGATTGTGAAGTGAAGCTTCAACCCAAGCTAAAGTAAGGGGAAGCTGAGCAGAACATTATAAAGTGAGGATTTCAAAAAGAACTTGCTCTACCACACTTTGAGGCTAAATAACATGCTTATAAAATGGAGAGCTACCAATTTTGCTGTTATTTCTGTGGAACTGAATGTTTTTCCTGAGACTAACCACACTTTGGGACCATATTTAATGCAGGTGTAACATGAAGGTTCTGGGACAAGTGTTGGAGTTTTGAGCATAGTCAATTAAGAATATCCATTGGTTACTGTTTAACCATATTTGGTGAAGTTGTGTGTCACTCTCACTTATGTTGTGATCCCTGTTCCTATTTTTAACTCCATGAGACACTAGAAGTAATTAGACAAATGTGCAAATGAGTAGAATTTACTGGATGTGGGTAAATCTGTACCATTTTTACTACTGTTTTCTGAAAGAATTCTTTGCTCGTTTTCTGTTCAATATGCATTCCACCAAATTAAAGTGAGCCACAGAAGACTTTAATTTAAAATGTCTGACTTATGAAGTGATGATTTTAAGGAATAGTGTTGGGCAGTCTTAACTATAAAGACAGACACTGTTATCCAGTTAGCCATTTTAGAAAATTTATTAACTCTAGATTTTATTTTTACTTTGATAAATTGCCTAATGATTTAGCAATAATTATAGTGGTAATAATTACATGTGAGGCTTGCTTGTGTTCATTAAGCTCTGTGAGGACAAACATCAATAAGAAAAGAAAAAAGCTAGGCAACAGTTGGACCACTGAGACCTTGTGCTTTGATGTTTTAGGGCAGTCTGAGAAATACTTCAAGCTAGCATGTGCCAACACGGCTGCTGAAAGACGTGGTGCTGGTGTTTCTGAGATCTTCTGCTCGCTAGCTCAAGGGATAGCAAGGCAAAACATTTCCCCAAGGAGGGAATGTCTTGATGTGCTTAGGAATAGCAGGGAAGACTTTGTGGGGAGAGGAGTGAATAGTAGAGAGAAGAGGAAGGGGTGTTCTGAGATGTTGATTTGTGTCAGATCACATTATCTGTTGAGCTGGCCTTGGGCTGGGCAAAGTGAGGCTTGGTTGGCTCCTGAATGAGACAACAAGTGATTAATTAGCCCCATGAGACTGAGCGGTGGCACTGATAAAGCTCTTTTCCACTCTGGTTTTGTCTGGTGGCTGGTCTCCCTCAATAGATCCCTTTATATGTTGTAAGGATTTATATGTTGTAAGCTGATGTTGCAGCCATTTTCTTGGTGGAAGCACAGATGTACCCTCTTTTCTACCCACCTGTTCTGGAGCGATCTCAGAAGTGTTAATCCCCTGAAAGAGATGAATATTTTTAGTTGCAAAGGGATGGAACTTTAAATATTTTCTCACATCTGTGTGTACATTTGCATATATATTTTCTTTATCAAATTTGCTCATTCCTTTTGGAAATCATACAAAACTAGTGTTGTTTCACATGGATTACATGTTCTGAACTTAGTATCTCTAGAGGTACCTCTTCCCCACTGTAATGCTTTTGGCCTGTGTCCCCAAATACTTTTTCTCCCATGGGACTCAGCAGCCATGTGGAGAAGATGTGACGTGACTGATGGTGTGGGTTGACTGGCTGTCAGTGTGCTGATTGATTAAACCCTGGGCAGGCAAGAGAAAATCTGAAGCTCTTTTAACCATGGGCATGCCAGTTTATCCAGTTGCCAGTGGTCATAAAACATTCAGAAATGTAGTTATGTTTTGGTAACTGTTGTCCTGTATTGGTTATAGTTGAAATTGGCTCATAAGCCCAGAAGCTGTTTATGAGATAAAAGCACAGAGGCTGCTGACCTGGCCAGTCAGGACTGGAGGTGTGAACACAGTGGAGCCTGGATGTTTCCTCCTCTAAACTCCTGCAGAGGCTCTGACTTGCACAGGTTATTTCCAGACAGGCATAAGTCTAGTGGGGTGAATGCAAAGTTTATTCTTTCTTCTTGTCTCTGCTTTGCACTCCCATGTTGTGGTGTTCAAATCCTGGATTTCAAGTTGCAGGCACAATGCAGTCACTGCCTTCCTGCCTGGGAAGGTACCATGGCAAACTGCAGGTCAGCAGACCGACTGACTTCCTGTGGTGCCGTGTGGATATGAGTGTGATGCAGTGTAACAAGTCAAAAATGCACTTTGCTTCACCTGGGGTGCGACCCAGTGTACTGAGAGGGGTGCCCAGCATGTGAATCTCTGAGGACTTGTATACCACATGAGCAAATGAACTGGAATTCTGTTAGCTTGAGAGACAGGGCTGTTGACAATCCTGTTTTCATTCACCATTCACAGAATTGTTTCAGTGCATTTTGTGTGAGTGACAAAGTGCTCTTTCAGGCAAAAGCTATTGGTGATATGCAAAGTTTCCCGATATATTGATGAAGAAGGAGAACCACAGTGCACACAACTAGTGGAATGAAGTGCCTGGGAGTCTAACCCTTTTCGGGATGCTATGTAGTGGTGACCACAAAAATGGGGCAGTAGAGAGGAAATGTGATGCAGGGAAGGAGATGCGGAAGAGAGGATGAGTGCAAAGTGGATTTGTAGGGCAAAAGAGTTCTGTGCTAAGGATACAACATTGATCCTCTGGATTTTAGTGAGGTTTTTTTCAGCATGGCTCTACTTCTGTTCTGTGCATTATAATGCCCTTGGACTTCCTGGAGTGCATCTTCCCATGTAGCTCAGCCTACAGGGGAGCCTCCATGCGTGAGCTCTTGAGTCTGTTCAGCCATGGGGACCAAGGTGCTATCAGTGGGATAAATGGGGAGAGTCACTTTGGAAGCAAATTTCTGACCCAGTTATGTATGATAGCATGCTAGCATGACGCTAACATGGGTATGCAGCCCATAGGGTGCCTCTGGCAGTGCTGCTAACGTGCTTAAAGAGCACTTTGGATAGTTCAGGTTTTCTCTGTTCTATTGTCTTGCTGAGCCACAGGGGTGGTGATGCTGGTCCTGCGTGGGTGAGCCTTAGGCTGCAGGTGCCTCACAAGGGAGAGCTTACAGAGAGTGCTGGTAGGCTGAGGTTTGGTCTGAGGTGTGCTGGCGTTACCCACCAGCAGGCCAGGGGCAGGGCACTCATTGCCCCCAGTGCTGCTCCACCCGATCTGCTGTCCTTGCTGCAGGCTGAGCGAGCCAAGGGTGGCACCAACCCTGGCAGGGTGTGCAGCGCTTGTGTCCTCAACCTGATCCACCACGGGCTTCTAAAGCCGTGTGTTGTCAGGGACTGGAAAGTGACACTTGGACACATGGGCAAGATGACAAGAAAAATACAGAAAAAGGAATGAGAAATGGGTGAGGAAAAACTGCTTAGGAGCCATGGCTTGTGAGCAGTATGGAATAGGTGGGGCTGGCCTGTTGAAGTGAAAATAGGTGCTGAGTTGGGGGAAGGGGAGGTTTTGACATGTCAAAATTCAGGGCTGTTTTTTGCTTTAGGTGCATTTGTTGCCCAAGTGGGCAGGCATGTAACTGTATTCGAAATTCTTTCAGCAGTTTGCTTGGCTGGTTTGTCGGCTTAAAAATTTAACACATCTGCCATTGATGAGAAAAGGTTACAAAAGCCTATAAGCTGAAATAAATGCATCCTGGCTCCTTGCATTTTCTTTCCTGAAGCTTCCCTAGGTCTTCTGTGAATTTAAAATAAATATTTTTACTTGCCTCATTTAAAATATTTGTTAAAAAAGAAGCATACTTTTACAAGTTCCAAAGTTTGGTAGCTGTGAGGAAGCCAGAGATGAGTGTCAGTGGTGGGTAGCCCTCAGCAGCAAAGTTGAAGAACACATCCCAAAACGCAGCAACCAAATGACCGGTTTTGGCAGATATTTACAACCACCAGAAATACAAAAAGAAAAACAGGGCCAAGTGAGGTGCGAAGGGCAAAAATCTACTGAAAATGAAAGAAAAAACCATACAGCCAGACAGATCTTTACTGGGTGGAAAAGTCAGTCTTCCATGTGAGGAGAAAAGAGCTGTCACTGAGTTACTCTGTTCATGGCCTTGATCTCTCCTAGAGAGAGGTTACCTAGCTCTGTGTCAAGAGCAAGGTGTTAGCTCCTTTTGAGGGGAGAAAGGTAGAGCTGGTCAGCTGAATGCGATGAATTATCCGCTTTTCTAGGATTAAAAATTTTGGTGTTGCTTGTAGTGACTGTGGGATTTAAAGTGAGAAACCTTTCTTAATAAGAATGCCTCTCTGACTCAATTGTGACTGACAGGGTTTTTTTGCCTGAAGAGGGTTCAGTTCTTGCTGTTTGCAGGAGAAATTCAGTGGCTTTGGAATTTATAAATTTTTCTCTTTCAATTTCTACAAGGTCAGTGAAAGGTGTACTTCAAAATTTGCTGTTCAAGGTTTGCTTCTTCATCTTGTTCCACTTCAAAAAAAAAAGGGAGAGATAAAGTTAGCAAATGGGGAAGCCTTGAAACTTTTTCACTCCAAAAGAGATTTCTGTCCTTGCACCCTTTTCTTCCTCCTGCCTGTAGACAAGAGGGAGCTTTGCCTACTCACTTGACTGACCTGTCACTTCCATCACCGACTCTACTCTACTTTTGTGTGGTGATTAATGAATAATTTGTTATTTCTTCTGTCAAACTTGAAAGCCTTGGAGGTGCAAAGAACACTATCAGCTTGTAGTCATGCAGCTTTTGAACATGGAAACCCTTGTAATGCTGATGAGAAGATCTTCAGCTGAAGTGGCTGGATCTGGTTTGGCCGTTGCACGGCTTGCTTTTTCTTGTGCCTTCAAGAGAGCATAATAGCCTAGCACAATATCAGAGGCAAATGTGCTGCTGAATACTGAAATGACTGAGATGAAAACAGAGGGGTCAGTCCATTAGTGTGACTTGGCTTGTACTCTCATAACCTGTGCTCGGTATCCTTTGTGGGAGCTCTTCCTCACTCCTCTGCAGGAAACAGGCTCCTGTTGTTGGGTGGTCTCTAGCCTATACTATGTACAATTCATGTTTATCTGTCTTGAGAGCCACAGAGGAAGTGCCTGTTTGTACTGCCTCTGTGGTTAAAACGCTTCTGTGTTCAGTGTGAAAAAGCTGCCTCAGCCTCTCGAGTTGCAACTACTTCTACTTTGCAGAAGAGTTTATTGTGCAGTACAGTGCAGAAATGGTGCAAAACTGCAAGGAGAGGGAGTGGTATTCTGGAAAGCCAGAATAACAGGAGAGAAATTATGGAGGAGAAAGGACAAGCAGTAGAGGGCCACAGAGCTCAGGGAGCAGGACAGCTTGATTGTGTTTTAGGAGAGAAACTTGTTGAAAGGAGAGGAAGAAATCAGGATGTGTGATGTTGATAACCCAAACAGAAACAGTTAAGAGTTGGAGGAATGGAAAGTTAGCAGCTTTTTGGCAAGGATTCCCATTGGAAACTAATATATGAGAGTAAAACCAATAATAAATATCAGTGAAATGTTAAATATTAAATAGTCATTTCCCATAAATTCTGGGGCACTGTTGAAGGTACTTAATGTGAAAACATTGCTAAACAAAAATAATTCCAGTTTGGGATGTTTAAATGAGACAGCACTTCGACTGCATATCAAAATGCAGCATTTTCTAATGTTTATGGTTACACCTGTTACATGCAGCAGCTGGCAGATACATCGTGTAGAAACTATGTTTCTCAATTGTTTTAAGTAAAGGTATTTGAAATAAATAATTCCTTGATTGTGAGGTTTTTTTTGGCACAGACAGAATGATAGATTGGAGCAGTAATTCAGTGGATGTCTTAACTTATAAATTCATGGTCTTTATTTCAAAGGCTAGTTAGTGCAGAGTATCCACAAAAAGTAAACTTTGCCATGTAGGATCCATGTTTGATGAGAACCATGGATAACTATTCAAAAGTTGAATGAGAAATACTATTTTTCTGATGATAGGGGGGAAAAAAAAAGCTTTAAATTTGTATGTCTCAAATCTCAGGCAGGCCTGACCCTGCCTTTTGGCCAAAGAAGTCTGATCAGGGCAGGACCAGATGAGTAATGTTTGTGATGGTGCAAATCCCTGGTGACCCATTCTGAGCAGCTGCAGTTCCTAGTTATTGGAAAACTCAGGTTTTGACTAAGACAACAGCTGGGGTCTGGCAGGTTAGTAATAATACAACAAATTAGCATCATTGGCTTGACAATGGCAACAGCTTTAAATGTTGGCTAAGAAATTTTAAATTCCTTATTCCAAGTTTTGCTTGTTGGCTAAAGGCAGAAAAAATTGGCAGTAAAGTAAACCCTCTGAATCCAGTTCACTGTCCAGGGTGTGTTGCTCAGGCGTAGCACAGTAGAATTAATTGGTACTTTTTGTATTAGAATGATGAAGCAACTGGATTTTTTTTCTCCATAGGTTTGTCCAGTCCAGGGAGTTTTGTTCCTTTTGCAAGTTTTGCTCCCAGAGTTACATTATATGCTTTATAGAGATTCCTCCTGGAGGATTTTATTGCACTCCCGAGGTAGATGATAAAATATAAGCCAAATCCAGCTGTGAAAAAAAGCCCCCTAGCCTATTATTTTAAAACTGATCTAATCCAAAATGTTTAATAATTGAGGGGATTGTGCAACATTGTTTTTTACCAGTTTATTGATTTCAGATACTGTTCTGGTCAAAAGTGAATGCTGCTGGTGTTTCAGTCTATAATACTATCTTTCACAAACTTAGAGCAACAGTATTAAATACATGAGAAAAAAAAAAAAGATGGACATGGGAAGGATGTAGACAAGATGGTATTTTGCAGGCCAGATAAAAAATAAATGTCAGTACTTTGGATATTATGCCTGAGGTTTCATAATATTTTCATTTGGTCACCTGCATGTACAGATACAAAAGCAGAACAGAAATTTTATTTTAAAAAAAGTTTGGGGTTTTTTTAAGCTCATCTTTTATGTTTCATGCTTTTTTTTTTTTTTTTTTTCTTTTTTTCAGCCATGGTCATATTTTCCTTTTTGTTGAGCTATCAGAAGTGATCTGACTGCTATGAGCAGTCAGTAATGACTCCACTACTACTGCTACAGTAACGGTTATCCTAATGTTCCTAAAAGGATAGTGGGCATCACGTAACTGTGAGAGGAAAAGATGATCTATTGTGCACTGACAAATGGAACAAAAAAGAGTGTAGCCTGCACCACTTTAAAATAAGATGTAGAGGATAGATGGGGGATGTAGAAGATAGATGCCCTTCATATATGTTTTTAGTTTTTCTGGTTATTTTGTGATAACTGAATAAATGCTTCTAGACGTTGCCATTGAGATTACACATCAAATTACATGCTCGGTGGCAGTTTGCCACTGCCAGGGGCACTACTGCATATCTAATCTGATGCAGGGTTAGAGGCAGTGTTTTCTTTACTAACAGATGCATCTATAGAAGTTCTTTAAATTTTAGTATTATACATTTTGCATTTATAACAAAAAATAGTACTGCTACTACATAGAAACAATGTTTAAAAATGTTTTGCTCAGCTTTACTAACAAGAGTACTAATACATGGTTTTTGTAAGCTTATGTTTTACTTGGACTGCACTTAGTGCTGTTGAATCTACAACTGGAGCAGAGGAACTATAAATATTTGTAATTGGTCTCCTTTGGTTATCCAGAGTTACTGTACTAGATGTACGTATGAAAATACCTCTTTATTTTCTTGTCCTTATGTTGGTTCTTTTTTAATCCATCTTTTTGTTTTATGTTTTGAAAGAATTTTAACCACTTTTCACAGATAACGACTTTAAATCTTAAATGATAGGTGCATCTATGCAAATGAAATCAGCATACTTCATTCAGAGCTAGTTCAAGAGGAGGACAAATCTGCTAGTCAGAGCCTCACCATCTTCTCTGTAGCTAGAACTTGTCTACCATTTCTCAGGATTCCCAGCTTGGTTTGTCACTGTGCTCCAGAGCTGTCTTGAAGCAGGCCTCAGAGATCCCATGATGCCTTATGTGGAATATGTTTATGCTGATAATTGCACAGTAACACCTGCGTGGCTGTGTATGTTTTAAATTTTCCTTCATGTTTTCAGCCTATCTTCAGTGATACTTCCATGAAAACAGTTTATTGAGGGTCTGATGGCACAATTCACTCCTGCAGCATTGCATCGCATCATTAAATTAATTACAGATGACAGCAGACTAAATACTGTTTAGAATTGAACAGCCCTGCATAGGCAGGCTGTGAAATTCCAGAGTGCCAAAACCAACTCTGAATCTGTAATTGGATCATTCATAGGCAGCTCATTGCAAGATCAGTTGTAAGTTGTGCCTGAGTGGCACTTTCAATTTACTTACAACTTTGGAGCAAAAGGTAGAGAAAGATCAAGGAATGTTGTTTACATACTGAAAGTGAGATAGGTACAGCTGCTTTCATGTGAACCTGCTGAATATGTTGCTGTTTTATGGGTTGTATGTAGCAAGGTGTACTGCTAAGGTTAATAGTGAAGAAAATAGAAATCACGGAATAGAATAGTTTCTATTGTTGAAGGCCAAAGAAATTTAAGTAGAATATAAAACTTGTTGGTTATTGTTCACAGTTAAATGTTAATTGCAAGAGTTTGTAACAGATGCGTAGTATTTGAAAAATGTTGCTTATTTTCAGTCACCGAGTGTACAGACTAGCAGATTAGTGACAAGCTTTGGTATTCATGTGCTGAAAAAGGAAAAATAAAGGCAAAGCTACTAGCCAGACATTACAGCTACAGCTGCTTAAAATATAATTTATATCAATTTATGAATTTTGTAAGCCATGTAACTAGTGAAGAGGGAAAACTCTTTCCATGCTTTTAATGACAGTTTTTTGTTAACTGCTTTTAAATAACATAACATTTGAGGAATTTGGGCAGTTCTGATTCATGTCTTTTATTATTGCCATCTATATTTATTATATGTTTGAGTCTAGTTGGCTTTTAATAAATACTTGAGGAGGTAACTTTGATTAAGATAATAAAACACATTTTAAAAGTTATTCTTTAGTTATTATCTTGGAGGAGTCTGAATCAAGTATGAAGCTTTTTTTGACAGAAATAATCTGTGCTGTAAGACAGTAGCAGTTGGTCATTGTTTACTTGCAAAAATATCCTAAGTTTAAAAGGCTAATGATAAAAAAAAAAAAAAGAAGGAAAAAAGCAGCGAATCCCTGACAATAAAATAATTCAACTGACTTCAGCCTTCTGTGTATGACAGGGTTTTTTGCAGCCTGACACAGACAATCTGACTGAAAAAACCAAGACTGTCTGCTTTGCTTTTATATTCTTCCTTGGTTGATTGACTATTGGAATTATTCACTATAGATTCATCACGATATTCAACAGCTGGTCCTCCATGTGAAAGACTTCATAGAAAAGAAAAAAAAGGGAAAAAAAAAGTGAATGGCAGTAAAGACCATAACTCTCTTCATTTGTTACACATGTTTTCTGATCTACTAATATTGTCTTTTAACACAAAAGCCATTTTACAAGTGGAAAATGGATGCATTTAAATCCACATTGTGAGGTGTACCCACAAATGTCATATTTCTCTGAGCTAGGATGTCTAACCTCAGAATTTTATTTTTTTAAGTTGCTTTCTTAGTGCAAAATGAATCTAAATGGAAAACAAACGCCTTCCCAACAGTCAGTCTGAAGAAATCTCTGATGGGTACCAGAACGGGACATGTGGAATTGCTGGTTCCTGCTGAGTGGTTTGGCCTTTAGAACTTCCTCAAGATCTCATGGGAAAACAATGTCAGAAGGGGAAATGGAATTTTTTTCTCTAGAACAAATCTATTTTTATTAACAAAAATATTATAATTAAGGCTTCATCATGGTTTCCACTCAGAGTTTCTGGTTTAAATGCTCATTGCCCTGTAAAACTTAGTGCTCTTTAGGTAAGCAATTCCCAGGCTTTTCTAGTGCCTAAGAATGACTATTTTGGGACTTTGCATTAATGCAGTTTTCTGAGGGAGAGGAAAAACAAGGAATGATGACAGTGACCTTTTTTTTTTTTTGTTGTTTTTTTTGTTTTAATTTAAGGCAAACTTTATGTTGAATGTTGAAACTTGAACTTACTAAGGATATGCTTTGAAGTGTTTCAGCTTGGAACACTATACAAACTTTGAAAACTACTGTATGTGCAGGATTGACTTTGAAGAATTATTAGGTGTATTAAGTGGGTAGCTAGAGAGGGTCAGCTGCTTACATGTTTCAATAACCTTATGTTTTCGTGTATCACGTCTCATGATCAGGCATTAACAAAGGATAATGTCATGCTAGCATGGTCTGAAATTATATTACCTTTTTGTTTAATTACTTAAGGACTTACAGGAAAAAATTGTGTAGATGTAATTATTCTGATTTTTTTTTTAAACCAACTTGACTAAATGCAGGTGAGATTTCCGCTAGTGGGGGTGTGTCTGGAAACTAAAATTCATTTTGTTAATCATTCATTTGAATACTTGAGGTACCATTAAGTTTGACAGTATTGATAGTTGTTGTAATGATTTGGTTTTTTGGGTGTCCCTTCTCCCCCACTTCCAAAGGGAAGTGTACTTTATTTTACTGCTTCTGAAACAAATTGAACTATTTATCTGTAAATCTGGTCTTCAGAGGCTGCAAGTGTTTTGATAAACTTGTCTTGAGCAGTGAAAATTGCAGTTAACAGAAAAAGGCTTTTTCTGACAAAAGTAATCTTACAACTTGTCAGGCATTTAATTTCAAGTTAATGAGTTGAAAATAATTTCATCTCTCCCAAAAGACTTTGAAAATACTGGTTCCTCCTGACGACTGTAGGGTTTGTTTCTCGCTGTGTTTTAAGTGCTTCCTTGTGCAAGGCCTCTGACTACTTCAAGGAGAGGATTTTTTACAAACTATAGCGGGAGTGTAGCCAAATAGCCACATTATTTTAATTAAATAATGTTGCAGCTTTTAATTTTCAATGTTAATTGAAAGGCTTTTTCCTTTACATGAGCAAAGCCTGAAGGGTTACTGCTTTCCTCTAATAGCTGCTAACATCACTCCCACCTGGAGGATGGAGAATTGCATTCCTTCTCCTGATTTAGGTTCTACTAATGCTGCCAGTTGCAGCAGAGAGACCTGACTGTGAGTATTGACAGCATGTGATGTCACAAGTTACTGAATGTTGGTTTTAATGCATTTCTTTGTAATACAGTTTTTCCATTAATGTGGAAACTTCACTTGAGCTCTTGTTTTACATTTTGAATAATTACTTAAAGAGCATTCACGCTCTGTTTCTTGTGATCTATTGGCAGTTTTTTCCAAGCAGTGTGGGCTAGTTGTGTTTCTATATGGGACTTTGGGTTAAAACATCATGATTTAAATCTGTGGATCAGAGCAGAAAATGTATTTGGGATTTATAATATATGATTTTGGGATTTGGGGACTGAACTTCGGGATGAAGGTAAAAATATGGTATGACTAAGTGGAGAACATGTGAGTTAGAGGTCGTAATTATTTATTATACAAAAATATGAGCAAAAGTAATCATGGCCTCAAGAATGTGGCTTCTGTGGTTATGTTGCCCCACTGTAATTTATTTCAGACACAGGAACAGCGCTGCTGTCAAGGTGGACTCCAAATTTCTATTTGTCAAAGCTAAATTTGTTTAATTATCCTGTTAATGACAAAACATCCACAAATGCACAACCACAAAATAGTAATAGATAGGAAAGATTTTTTACTGTTTAATGCTAACGGTAATTTTAATTTCTCTGCATTATTCTTACTCTTTTTGTGCAATCATTATCAGTAATGTGCCATAGGACTGATTAATAGAAGACCTTAAGAATGCAAACTGAAGCAGAATTGGTGTCAAATACAGACTAGGTAAAAGTATAACTTTATGTACATTTCCTCTTAATTATTAAAATGCATAAAACCAAACACAGTTTTATTTAGACATAATCTTTGTCTCTTAACATATGCTGTAGGTGATAATTTTTTGTATGTAACTGGAAACATTTGTGTAGGAGAAGGTTGATTAAAAGGAGTCTTAAAGTGTCTAAGTGTAGCTAAGCACATATGCTTAATACTTAATAAACTTAGATATGTGGAACAAGCAGCTTTCCATTCCTTGCTGGAGGCTGGAGTCAGCCTTGACTTGGAATTGAAAGTTATTACTGATACCACGTAAGCTCAAATTGAGCTATTTTGAATAAAGCGCAGAGTTTGCAGTACGTGTGTTGCATGACACTTATGGCCTGGGAAGGACAGAGTATACAGCTTGGCTGAAGGTAAAAGTTGCTGCTTGCTCATTCTGAGAATCTGGCCTTTGCTTGTACTCTATCAGTTAAATCTTTTTGCCTCTTAAAATAATTGTGTTTGCTGTATTATCTGTTGTATTGAGAGAACTGTGAAGACAGGATTCAGAGATGGTTTTCTTGTGGCCTCTTAAATAGTTTCATAATGAGGATGATCAACTAAGATAAATCTCAAACAAGTGAGGTTTTAGAATTACGCTGTATAATACCTGTTTGAGCTGTATTTATAAACAATTACCTTTGCTTCATTTGATTCCCCACAATATGTGCAGAAATGCATGCATACAGTAGGAATACTGGATATCTCTCTTAGTTCCTCAGTGTTCCAGACATTGAAATCCATGCCAACCCACAGCTAAACTCACATGGAGCTACTAAGTTGTATGTTTGCTTTGTCCCCTTTTATCAGGTCCTTCTGTTGTCAGTTTTACCACATTTCCCAAATACCCAAGCTCTGTTTGCCCCTTATAATAGGCAATAATAGATCTATCTGTAAAGAGCTGTGGCTTCATGGCTGTGGCATGTGAAGTCAAGGATGTGACCAGCTTGAAGCATCCATTAAAAGTTTATATGAACTTTTGGGAGGCTCCTTGGGTCTTGCTGCTTGCATGACTGTGGTCTCTTAGAGAGGCCAAAGCAATTACTGGCATCTCTCCCACACACGTTTGTCCTCACCAGACCTGCAATTTGAGTTGTTACATGCTACTTTCTCAAGGTTGTCAACACATTTGAAAGGATCATCTGAACACTCTTCAAATGTTTGTTCCCAGCTACAAACACTTGTGGCTTGCCTTGAAATCCTTTTGGATAAACCAGAGACACCTGAGCCAGGGGTTACTACTTGAAATATACATGACAAATGTGTTGATTACTTCTACCTAACTGTCATTCAGCTTTAAAAAAAACCCCTGCAAACCCAAGGCAAACCACCCGAACTTCCAGGTCTGAAAGTGTAAGGATTTTTTAGTTTTACTGCAGCTAGAAGGTTCATAACTTTCAAAGCCTCATGCAGGCAAGGCCCTACTTACAGTCTGTCTGGAGAAGCAGAGGGGCTGTGCTGCAGTGCTAGAGGAGCCATACCTTGACCCGCTTTTGGATTATCTGCCCCTGCCTGATTCAGGAGGAAGAGCCTGAATAAGAAACAAAACCAGGGGGAATCCCTAGTGTTTCCTCTAAGTGTGAGGCTGCTTTTAAAAGCAAAAAAATCCCTGGTATTACTGCTGAACTACAATATTGCACTTCTGTGGCTAGGTTTCACTAGGTGAAGTTCTTAAATTTCCTATTTAAAAATACTGTAAAAAACTTGCAAGATTTCCTATTTTAAAACTTGGAGATGAAGAGTCGTCCTTGTACAAAAATTTTGATCCCTTTCACTATTTCAGTGGTGCTGTAGACATTTGTGTGTGGGAGTAACTTAAAATTTCTTAGGTATGTGAATATGCCTACTGAAGTTGGTAGTACTTAAAATTGGACATGTTTGCAGGTTTTGACTTCTAGGCTTCAGCACAGAAAACATTTTCTGAGCAAAAGTTTTACTCTGTATGCACAATCTCATGTGTGTCTCCACTAAAAAACTGGAGTCTGATGGAAAATCTGCTGACAGGTTTATGAGCAAACCAAAGCCTTTTCCAGTGTACTAGGTGCAGGAATGTTCATGAACCTTTGTCAGTGAGACCCTTTCTCCAGTGAAGAGCAGGCAACAGGCCTCCTTTCAGAAATGAATGTTCTAGTGCTCTGGATAAATCTTAAACTCTCTTTCTAGAGTGCAGTGTGAACAGTAGCATCCCTGTGTGTCTTTCAAAAAATTAAATGAGTGAATTTTAACATTGTACTTTGCCCCTGAAGTGAGCAGCCCATTCATTTTAATTATGATGGTATTATCACTTGTGTGCATCCAGTAAGGTACTGGGTGACGTGCTGTAGTTGTGCTGGAGCATCAGGGCAAATGCTTACAAATGAAACTGGCAAAAAACCTAGTGGAGAACTCCGAGGAATAGGGTAGAACAAATATTCCTGCATAATGAGAGTAATTGATACAATTAATAGAGGATCATTAATAGAGTTGCTTTATTAATGCCAAACATTTTGTTATTCCCTCTCTGCATAGGGAATGTTTATTTCTAGAGACTTTTCTTTGAGAGTTTATTGTTTTCTCTGTCATTGTGTTTTAAGTATCTAGGAAAAAAAATGAGATGGAAAAGGTAACAAGTTGAAATAGAGCATTGTGGAATTTGACTGTAAATGGCTACAGTTCTCTGGGAGAATATAAGCATCTTCTACAGTGTGCTGCATCAGCTTTGGTTGTCCTGGCAGTTTTCCCTGAAGGGGAATGTTGGCTGGCAGCGTGTGGGA
Organism: Acanthiza pusilla; assembly: GCA_036630365.1. Taxonomy (NCBI): domain Eukaryota; kingdom Metazoa; phylum Chordata; class Aves; order Passeriformes; family Acanthizidae; genus Acanthiza; species Acanthiza pusilla. The sequence continues at coordinate 4,345,555 of JAXCHO010000023.1, read as the reverse complement.
TGAAGAAGTGCCCACAAACAAGGCCAGATCTCTTCAGCTGTGCTGAGCTGATGTTGTGAAGACTGCCCAAGCAGAGGAAGCAGGCTGGGAATGTTCTGGTGGAGCACTGTTGTTGCTAGCAGGAGTCTACTTGATTTCCGCCTCGCCCCCACCCCCAGCATTTTAGGGTGCACAAGGTTTAAATTTCCATAAAGTCAGATAATATAGTGTGTAGGTCTGGAATTGTTTCTGTTACTTGACAGTGGTAAAGTAATGTCAGCATTGTTTGTTTTAGAAGAGATTTTGTTAAGGTGGAAAAAAAGAGTTACCAGAAGGCTGAACAGCTAATGGTTTTGGTATGAATGCTCTTTGAGTCATGTGTCTTGAGGCAAGATGTTTAATTTGTACTTTTAACTTTATAAACTGTATTTCTCTTGGGAAAATAGGAATGGGTGTTAGAATGGGCGTTAAAATAATCTGTAATTTCATTTCAGTTAGAACTAAAAACAAGAGTCAAAATTGTGAATGTGGCTATGATGTTTTCTTGAAAATAACCTCTCCAGGTAGTTTTACTAAATTCAGTGAAGGAATGAACATTTTGTCTAAATAGTGATGGATAGATTGCATAAGCCATATATACTTTATAACATGCTTAATTTCCCATACCAGTGTCCTGTGGGACAGTTTTACTAGTTCAATGAAGATCAAAGCATATGATTATATAGAGGTACTACTGTGTCTAGATAAACAACTTCCTTTTTTTTATGTTGCTTTATTTAAAGATTTGGGGTTTGTTTGGGGTTTTTATCCTATGGAGCTCCATGCTGTCAGAATTGTTAATGTACTGGCACAGTAGACTCTTTTCTGCTACTACTGTAGTATTGTCCACAATGGAATGCAAGAAGAGCAAAACCCTTTTAAATTCTATATCTTAGATGCTTTCACATAATTGGTATTTTAAAAGAACTTAATTTTTTTAAAATACAACTTGCTCATAATAGAGTCAAATTTCCTTCTGTACACAAATAATTTTGTCATTCTTTTTGTTCAACTCTACAGCTGTTTGATTTGCCAAAGCGAACCAAAATCTCTACAGGTAAAAATGGAAACTTAGAAAAAACCTAATCTACATAAGTTTTAGACAGGGCATGTGTTTATACTTCAATCTCCTTATACATTTTGAGTATATTCTGTGGGTTTTTGAGATTGTGTTTGCCCAAGTGCATACCTTTCATACTATGATCTTTTGAGGCATCTCATGCTAAAGAGTAGTTAAAGAAATTTCATATGGTTAAGGAAACTATTTCCTCCTTCAGTCTGTGGTGAATCATTTTTGTAGCTGTGGACATGTCTTATCTCTGGATAAGATAAAAATCCGTGCTATATGGGGTTGTTAACTCTCTTGTGGCACTTCATTAGCTGTGATATGTTAATCCTTTGGTTTGGCCATTTTAGCTCTCTTTAATTCTTTTACTTCTGACTTACATACTGTGTGCAATTTTGGTTTCCAAATGTTTTCACACATAGAGCTGTTGAACTGAATCACATCAGAATGTAAAAAAAAAAAACAAAACAGTGTTGCCTTTATGTCTAGCGTGGTTTCTCTATTAAGATAGGAGAGTTTGGGGATCATTTCATCCATCTCACGTGGGTTTGGAAGTCTTAATTTCAAATTTCATCAACTGTTTGCATAGCAGGTTGAAAACTGGAGAAAATGGTCAGGGAAAGAAAAGGAATCAATAGAAGTGCTTATAAAAGACTGATCGTTGGCAAGGTGGTGTTTTTTTTTATTTAGAGTATTTTTAGTGGACATGTCAAGATCAAGGCCACACTGCTAAACAGGATGTTCAGCGTGTGCAGGGTACTAACAAGTGTCCTTCCTTTTGCTGACCACAAATGTGACTATCTTTAGGCATGTGAACAGCTCCTATTGGCTTCATTGTACTAAATATTTTAGTAGAAATAGCATGTATAAAAAATTGAACAAGATTGTGCAAGGAGCACCATGTGGTTCGTTCTTCAAGGCTCATGTTGGTTCCGTGGAACTTGAGGGATTGGGGAGAGTCTTAGGCAAACATTGGTCATTGACTTAACTGGATGTAACTCTGAACTTTTGTTATTATACAAATAAATCTGCTTTGTTATTTGAAGAAAGATAGGCTGGAATAGTACACAGTATATATGCTCACTCTGTAGGGCCTGTGACCCAATTTAATTATGTAAAAAATTTACTTAATTGTGTTAACACAGCTGACAAGACATTGCCATGTAACTGAGGTGTAAGTGCTTAAATTGACTTGTATAAAATTACTTGGTATTGTATATTTGCACTGAGATTTTGGCACTTGTCTTATTCCAAAAAAAACCAAAGGAGGAAGTAGAGGTGGAGTTGCAAAACGGAGATACAAAGTAGACCCCTTTTTTGTACACAAGCAGCCATGTAGTGGTACTGATAGGGTCTTCAAAGATGATGCACATTTTTTTTGTTTGTGTGTCTGTTTTTCTTGGCTAATGAAGCATCACATCCAGTGTTTATGTTTGTGTGTCACGGATCTGTCGCTACACTTACAATTTATTTGTCAATTGTGTTTATAAATTGAAGCAGAAAGAATGAAAAATCACACACTCTAAGAAACATACCTTCTGTAATTCACAGGCCTCATGGGAGAACAGGATCCCGCATGGAGTGATCCTTGATTACTACCAATAACTTCTGTATTTTTCATGTAACTCAAGGGGGAACAGCATGCCCTGCAAGCCACCCATTTGGTCTCCCTGTCACTATAGACAGGCCTTTGAGATGAGTGCAGTGGTGGCTTCTTTTGAGTGCAGAAATTAATCTGTAAAAGTTAGGATGCAGAATAGTGTCTACAGGTGATGTTTCTCTTCAGGCTTCTCGTTCTGTTTTTCTCTATCATAAGCCTGATAAAGCAACAACCTGTCTGACCAAAATAAAGTAACAAATAAGAAAACAAAAATATGAATCAGAAAAAATACAATATTCTGGCAGTTTTGTAGATTTTCATAGCAAACCAGTGGTTAGGTGTTTCACACTACAGACAGTTTTTTAAATGTTAGGATCCTTGATAATAAATTTTTCTGTTGTGTTTTATGTAAGAATACATAATTGGTATTTGCCTAAAAAATGGGTCGTATTTCGAGAAGAAAGTGTACTAGTACTGGAATTGCCTCTTCAGATGAATGATTGTCCCACTGACTGCACAGTACCATTGTGGTTTGCTAATCTGACACAACATGAGGAATAAAACGTGAAGCACACTATGGTCATACGCAACAAAACATTGCAATTTTTGGTGATGCAGTTTATGAAAACAATGTTTTGAAGTAACAAAACTAGAACCTTCATTAGATGAACAGAACTCATAACAGGCTGCCCAGTTCGGGTCCTCAACCAGTAGGTTTTCCCAGAGCTCTGCTGAATCCTTAGCAAGCAAGGTTTTTGTGCAAGCACTGAGCCATTTCCTTTTGTCCCCTACTGATGTTAGTCCGGTCACTGCGGTGTAAGATCAAAAGCTTTTGTAGGGAAGTACCTGGAAATAATTAAAAAGATTGGTCAAGGGTGCAAACCTACTAATTTCCACAGATACTTTAACAGCTTTTCATGTTCTCTTGTAATTTATATCTTTAGAGGTAGAATAGTTTAAGGAAATTAATCTGAAGGAGATGACTTTTTCTTTTGCTGTCTGATTCATACACATTGTGTAGGAAGCGTAGGGTAAGACAAATAATATTTTTCTGAGTAATTATATTAATTTTTCAGTTGGAATGAACCTTGGAAAGCAGATGCTTTACTTGATGATTGTCTTCCTTGGTGAATGTTTTTCTAAATACTAAATACAAAGGTTCATTTGTGCAATCAAGTTTTAAGCTTGGAGTTGTGCTGTACTGTAAGGCTCATTTGTTCCCAAGAATAATTTGCTTTAATAAACCTTGCTGAAGGTGTGCATTTGGAGAAATAATCTGGGCTGTTTAAATCTTGTTTGCAATAAGAAACTGCACCCATTCATAGGTTTCCTGGAGGATGCACTTACCTTTATAAGCTCTCTCATGAGTGTATCCTATTCCTCATTTCTCTGGCTGCCCTTCTATCAGCTGTATGTGAAGGGGATTGTTGTCCCTCCAACAGACACATTGTTCTCCCTTCTCTGAACCTGGATGAGAAGAAGTTCCTTTCTTCTATGAGTGTGTGGGGAAAGCAGAAGAAATTTCTGTTCAGATTTTCTGCAACCATTCACAGCCCAGTAGGCCAAAGTATAATCAGGGCTCTGTTCTGCAGTCCAACCTGGCTCACCAGTCCCATTTGACCTCCTCCCTCCCAGTTATACACACCTTCCTTCCTTCCTTCCTTCCTTCCTTCCTTCCTTGCCCTTTTTTTTCTCTTTTCTTTTCACGCTGCAGAGGTTGAAGTGCCAGACCCTGCAAACTGATAAGATAAGAACCACATGGTGCATGCCATAAGCCAGGGGTCCCTACTGGGTCCACTGACGCACACAGTCCTCCCCTGATGTCAAACAGCTGATAAGTAGCACCTTGGCTCCAATCCCAAACCTCTGTGCCAAGAGGGAAAAAAAAAGCTCTTTGTCTGGAAAAGGCAGCTCTGTTGAGATATTTTTTTAACATCTTGCTGCTTTTCTTGAATTCGGGCCAGAGTTCTGTTTAAAGTATTTAGTACTATTCCTGAATTGTTTGGCAAGAATAGATGTCCGCTCAAAAAAGTGTGTTTAATTCATCATGCGTGATGTATATTTGACTGTATTTGCAGCATCAGACACACAATACAGCGTGCAATGTTTATAAAGCGTGATAGCCAAGCCCACACTACAATGCTCTTTAAAGCTATATGAAACTTGCTCTTCAGGAACCTAGTATCTGATCACGAAGCAGAGCAACAACAAAAAAATTACAAATTTAAGACTACATTAATGATTTAAAAAAATGAATTGGCTGTCAAAATGATTCCATAATAAACATAGAACAGTACTCTTTGAAGTCCTTGAACTTCTATTGGTTTTGTTCATCTTCATAGTTCTTATTGTTTGATTTTCTGTATTAAACTGTAGGTTTAGTGCTTCAGATTTTGAAAGATGTGCTCCTGCTTTAGAAGTATTACATTTTCTTCTGTTAATTTTTTTTAACAAAATAATTTTGTGCTGAATAGTGCAGGATGTTAAAACTTTTAGAAATAATACGAGGCCATGAGCTTACATTACTTCAAAGCCTTAAGTGTTGTAGTATTTTTAAGATAGGAAATTGAATGTGTTTCATAGTCATGTGCTTATTTTTGTGTATTTATTCAGGCCTGTTGTTTGCAAATGGCACGTTCATCTATATAAATGTTCCAAAATTAGTGTTGCTATCTGGAATTTCTATACGTGTGTCCAGTTTTTCTCCACTTCAGTGCTTTTGCAGATGTATTTATAGGAATATACAGTCATGGTTTTATTTCACACTGCTGTAAAGCCAAATCCAAAACAGACATGCCAAGATAACCCAATTAATCACAGGTCTCAAAGACCTGAGCAGCCGCTGCAGTGGCTACTGTTGTAGAAGCCTCGCTAAGGCTGCTAGCCTTTGAAGTGTTGCTGCTGTAATGAAGCAGTGGCAGGAAGGCACTAACATGGTTATCCTGGGCTAATGATTCAAGTCCTTATCCAAAGCTTTTTTGCGAAGCTACTTGGTTTCAGGAAATACCTCGTAACTCTTTTGCAGGTCTGCTTTTAATGCTACCTGAACCAAAGGAGGTATGTCTGTGTGTTATGAAGCACAAGGTTGATGCTAACCTTAACGTGTCATTTTTAGTGATGATAAAGTGAACATCAGGGTATGTGCTATATGTGCCTTCTTACATGTATTATTAAAATACTTAGATTCACTTTGGGCTACTTTGTGTATAAAGCCATGTATCTTACTTGTCATCTATTTGCAGAATTTCATCCATTTATCATAGGACCAAAAATTACTCTGTGTATCTCTGTCTGTCTGTAAATGTTTAAAATGCCAAACGTGAAGGTCTACTTCAAAACATCTTTTTACAGTTGCATAGGATTATGCAAATGCTCAGTGCTGCTCAAAGTTCTGTTTTGGGTATCTGAAAGTATAATTTCTCTTGGGACTGGCACTCTGCTGGCTATATAGGCATTGCTTGCAAAATTCAGCTGGATTTCCTGTCAGGAAGAGCTTGCAGGATTTGTGCCTGAGTGTCTCTGAGCTGGATTGGATGCACAGCATCAGGTGTTCAGGGCCAGGTTGGATGGGGCTTTGAGCTACCTGGTCTAGTGGAAGGTGTCCCTGTCCATGGCAAGGGAGCTGGAACTCGATGATCTTTAAGGTCCCTTCCAACCCAAACCATTCTATGATTGTGAAAGACTGTGTTGCTTCTCAAGTATGATAAGATGACATTAAAAAATAATTTTTATCAACTACATGTTTGTAGTTGTTATAAGAGATACCTGAATCATCCTGAAGTGAAATGGGGCATCAAGTGATCCATTATGTACTTTTTGACTGCATAAGAAGTCAGAATGAACAGAGGGTGGTTTAAATTAAGTGCAGCTCTGACATTGCAGGGAATTACTACTAGAAACAAATGATGCAGTGAATTTCATTAATACGCAGTGCTTTTCTGCGATACGATAGTGGGTTTTGTTTTCTGATTGTATGGAGGGGTTTCCTTTGGCTGTCTTCCGTTCTCAGTCTGGTTATTGTATACTTAATTCTCCAGATAAAGTCTACAAAAAAGTTTTGTGAATCCTCTTTATGAAAAAGAAAGGAGAGGTTCTCTACTGCTGGTTTCTAGAGAACATATTCACTCTAGAATCCTTTTAAAGAGAATATATTTGGAAACATGACTTAGAAGGCTAGTATTCAGTTAACCATTAATGAGAAAAATACAGTAAAAAGAGAGATCCATATATTGTACACATACCTGTGTATTTTCACAATTGTTACATTTATAAAAAGCCTTTGTCTGACAAATCTTCTGCTTACACTTTGCAAGAGAAACTACAGATAGATGCTGTAATTAATAGAGACCAAATTTCATCAGCTGACTTCAGCAGGATGATGTTTCACCCTGGGGATTCAAGAATAATTATCCCCAGATAATTTTAGAAAGAATTGCAATTATTATTTTGAAGTCAAAAACATTTCACAAGTCCTCGGTGGAAGCTATCATACATAGTATTAATTTCCTATGTAATGTGACTCTAAATAGTTTATACTCATGAAATGTTAATGTTTATAAAATACAAAATAGCTTAAATTCTCATTTTATGAGTTAGAATCATTTTAATAATAGCATGAAAAGATAATTGTGTTTTAATGTGAGTAATTGTATAATTTTTGTCCTTTAGCGATTTGGAGACTGAAATGGATTTCATTATAGTCAGCAGCATGATCTCATTGTCTTTAAGGAGAGCACCAGGCTCTGTACTCTTCTTTTGCTTTTGCTACAATGCTTTTTTGTATTGCTTATATTAATTAAAGTTCATGAAATAATATTCTTCTGAGTAAAATTAACTTTAAAACAGATGCTGAATCTTACTGATCAAACTCCTTTTAGAATAACTCAGTTTTTTATTTTAAAAGACAGGTTTTTGTGTGAAGAGTAGTCTAGCAATATATTTGTGACATTCTAGATGTTTTAAAATCTGTTTACAGAACATACAGCATGACATGAGAGGAGGAGGATGAAGGTTATGTAATGCAGAGTAACTGAAAAAATGTGCCACTTAGTAAAATGATCAGAAATGGCGATGCAGAATGAGTTATAGCTTGTGTGAAACAACCCCCAAGATGTTCCTTACAAAAAGCTTAGCTATTTGAGCCAGAGGGAAGTTGTAAATGAAGTTGAAATGTGCACTTAAGGCTGAGCTTATGACTGTAAGGTGGTAAGCTATGACTGAACACTTTATACAGTTGTATCGACAGGGCTGAGTAGGAACGTTTCTGGAAGTTAGTTACAGCATAAGCAGAAGGATTTGATGAAAGTCTTCTTGGTTTCTTTGTTCAAGGCTTTAGTTCTCTGGGGGCTGCCTTCTCCCTCCCAGTCAGTACAGGGGTTTGGTTGCCTGCTGCGGATCCTTTCTCCCAGTCCCAGCACGCGTGCTCGCACCCGTTCCTGGTGTGCTGTGTCGCTGTCCTGGGCAGAGGAACTGCTTTTTGTGAGGCAGTAAGTTTGCAGTGTGGCAACACTGCTTGGGAACGGGATGTGCATTTTCCCTCCATGCCCTTGTGTGCTTCCTCTGTGCCTCTGAGAGTCTCTCCCAAGTTCTCATCCCTTGGTGATTCAGAAGGGATACCAATAATAGCTGTCCATCATTACTACGGCTTGTATGTGGTAGTGGTTTCTAATGATAAACAGAATTTTTTTTGTGCTCTTTTTTATCTCCTCCTTCCTTCTCTTGTACTACTTCAGGCTTTTCTGCTTCTTGGTTTGGAGCTGCTATAGACCTACAGAACTTAATCTCAACTTTAATGCTGTTCTGTGCATTATCACAGACAAAATGGGGAACTCTCACTGAAATTATACTGGGATTACATTGCAAAGTGAACAATGTTACTGAAAGAATAGTTATTAGTCATTTTCTCTTGAACTTAACTGCACCTGCAAGCCTTTTCTTGGGCTCCATATATCTCATGTCTTTCATGGAAGAGGGTGTTAAACATGACTGTATATGTACAAAAATCCGTGGATGCCTCCAGGCAAGAGAGGAGTTGGAAAGAGGGTATATAAAGTAAAAATCTTGATAAACTGGAGTAGTTAGCTGTAATGCACCACGCAAAGAATGACAAATAACGCTGAATAAAACATATGTAAATGTCAAATCAGAAATAGGTCGATATAAGTAATGCAAAATCAGATATGGGGATAGTAGTGGATAGCAAAATGAATAAGTCAAAGTATCGCACAAGTCTTAATAACAGAAATATTACAATTGAAATGTGAAAAAGCTATTTCCCTCTCTTCACCACTGGTACAGCTGTAGCCAAAATAACATGTGTGTTGATAGACAGAGCTCTGTGGTACGAACAAGTTAGAATCCAGAGGAAAGCAATAGACTTGTAGGAGACTGAGAAAACATAATAAATTTTGTTCCATCTAAAATAGAGAGGATGGATGAAGAGGACAATGTAGAACATAGCCATCAGTTTGAGAGAACTTTGTACATGAAGCAAGACAGTTGTTTTCTGTAGGAGATCATGGTATCACAAGAGAGAACCTCAGGGAGACACTGACTAAATATATGAAATCCTTTGACAATAAACCAATATGAGATGGAATGCTTGCTACCATAGACTTTTATGAACAGCTTTCAAATGATATCTAAGAAGGGAGGTACACTTAAAAGCGCTTACTTGATCTTGTTTCAGATCAGCAAAAGAAACTTAAAGATTCTCTCATATTCTGTGTTTTTGTTCTGTTTACCATGTAATCGAATCCTTTTCTTCTTAATAACCTCTGTCATGTAACTTTGATTGTATAAATGTAAGGATTTAAATCCAGAAGCTTTGTAATAGTGAAAATGACACTTGACTTTATTTTCACTGATTTAAAAAAAAAAAAAAAAGACAACAGACAATTAGTAAGTGACTTGCATTTAAGCCCTTTAGGCTTTCCACTGAATCTTGGCAGCAATTAGGAAAATGCAAGATTTATGAGATTTTAGAAATCTCCTCCCGCTTTTTCTTTCACAGAGAACAATAGTTTAAAGTTGTCTTTCACAGCTCTTTTAGTTCTTCCAAAACATAATTAAGTATGAGAACACTATGCTTAAATTCCTGTAATTAAGCAGTTTTGTTTGCATTGACTTTCTGCTCCTTAGAAAGTGTCTTCCAAAATCCATTAGAAGGCACCTGTAACCTAGGAGAGGGAAACAATTTGGGCAATATTTGCTTAAATGTTACCTCAGATAGAAACCTATTGTTTACAGAAGGGACAAAATATTCTTGATGTGTATGTCGACTAAAGACAACTGAAAAGTCAATATCTCTGTCCCCAGCTGTAGAAAAATGCAAGATGAAGACAGCAAGGAGCCAAGCTAGAAGAAACAAAGTGAACAGGCAAAGAGATGAAGTGAATATTTGAGTTTCAGAATATGAGAAAATTTGACTATGACAAGTCTGGAAACCAGCATGTAATTTTCAAATTGCTACCCTGACGGTGGCTGTAGTAAGTCTGTGCTGGAGGTGGCAGAGGAGGGGTGGGGGATGAGGGGAGAAGAGAGGTGGTAAAAGCTTAAAGAGTGCAGCAGCAAAATATAACCAGTTTTCAAGCTTTGTGAAAAATCTGTGTATTTAATACGGCATATGGGGAATTACAGAAGTCTGGAGAGGAAATAATTTAGGTGTGAATAAAGGTGTATTGAGGAAGCCTGACATAAGGGATACTGTGGTGCACATTTGTGGTTCACTATTGTTTCTATTCTAATACAAAACGATGGCTGTAAATGTGAAACACAAACTTTGGAGAGAACAGCTCTGTTTTGATATGATCTTGGCGAAAATAGTAGATAGGCCAGCATTGCTTACAATGCAATGGTTCAAAATAATATTAAGCAGTTTAGCAAAGGGGTTGAGGTTTTCAGATGGCCAGTGTTCCATGGAGAGCTTAGGCTAAGCTGCAGCAGATGAATCACAGAGTCACAGAATATGCTGAGTTGGAAGGGACTCATAAGGATTATCAAATGCAGTTCCTGGCTCTTCACAGTACCATCCCTAAAGAGTCACACCATGTGCCCCGGAGCATTATCCAAATGCTTCTTGAACTCTGCCAGGCTTGGTGCTGTGACCACTTCCCTGGGGAGCTGTTCCAGTGCCCAGCCACCTCTGGGTGAAGAACCTTTCCCTGATACCCAACCTAAACCTCCCCTGACACAACTTCAGGCCATTCCTTCGGGTTCTGTCTCTGGTCACCACAGAGATCAATGTCTGTTCCTCCTTTCCCCTCATGAGGAAGTTGTCAACTGCAATGAGGTCTCTCCTCAGTCTCCTCTTTTCCAGGCTGAACAGACCAAGTGACCTCAGTTGCTCCTCATACAGCTTCCCCTCAAGGCCCTTCACCATCCTTGTGGCCCTCCTTTGGACACTCTTGAAGAGCTTAATGTCATTTTTATATTGTGGCACCCAAAACTGTCCCCAGCACTCGAGGTGAGGCTGCCCCAGTGCAGAGCAGAGCAGGACAATCCCCTCCCTTGCCCAGCTGGCAGTGCTGTGCCTGATGCCCCCCAGGACAGGGTTTTCCCTCCTGGCTGCCAGGGCACTGCTGGCTCATGCTCAACTTGCCACTGACCAGGATATTCACATCCCTTTCCTCAGCACTGCTCTCCAGCATCTCATTGCCCAGCCTGTACATACATTCAGGGTTGGCCCATCCCAGGTGCAGAATCCAACACTTCATACAGTGGTGATTACCCAGCCCTTTAATTAGTCTAGGTCTCTCTGCAGGTTCTCCCTGCCCTCAAGGGAGTCAACAGCTCCTCCAATCTGCAAACTTGCTCTGTATCCCTTCCAGTCCTGTGTCCAAGTCATTTATGAAGATGCTGAAGAGCACAGGGCCTCGGGTGGAGCCCTGTGGAACCCACTACTGGCAGGTCCCCAGTCTGATGTCACCACATTCACTGTAACCCTTTGTGCCTGACCCATGAACCAATTGCTCACCCATCACGTGACAGGTTTATCCAGCTGTGTGCTGGATATTTTGTCCAGAAGGATCCTGTGAGAAACAGTATCCACAACTTTACTGAAATGCAAAAAGATTACATCTACAGGCTTCCCTTGATCACCTAGGTCTGTTACCTTGTCATAAAAGGAATTCAGGTTTGATAAGGAAGACTTTCTGCTCATGAAGTTGTGCTGAATGTACAGTTCTATCCTGGATTTTTTTTTTTCCAGTGGCTGGCAAAACATGTTTTTTATTGCTAAGTACTGCAAAGAATACTTTAAAAGAAAAGGAATTAGTAATAGGAGGTTTCAGTTCAATAGACGGTGTGAGGTTATAATTACAAGCAGGCAAGCTCAAGCTTCATGGACTGAAGGAATGCAGCATGTGAATTAGAAGGAAGCAAGGAAGCAGTGATGGGACAGTTGTTGCCTAGAGCCTCTAGCTGTTGTTTTGAACTGTCTGCACATCAAACAGAAAAGTTTTGGACACCCTTGATTTAAATTAATTTAAACTGACAATCTTCCTTGTATCACTTGAAAGCCACAATGTTATTACAGCAGTTTGTTTTAACTTGGTTTGAATTATCCAAATATGTAAATTCTTTCCACTAAGTGGTAGGATTTACAAAAGAACTGAAGCATATTGGGTAACTGTCATAGAAATAAATGCTGCTGTGGCTTCTATGGGACTATACCTCATTTAAAAAACTAATTAAAGCATCTGCCAGCTTTTCGTGAGGGTATAGTCTCTGCAAGTTTGACTTGTCCTTTTGACTGTTTTCAAGTTTCATATTAAATTCCTTTTATTGCTGTGTTTGTGAAAAGCATTGGGATACTTTCTTGTGGGTATGACATCTGTGAGGACAGCTCTTTTTTCCGCAGAAATAGTGTCATTTCCCTCTAGTGTAAGTTATTTGATTAACATTCCTTTATGTCATCGAAGAGGATCTTTCACTGAGAATGTATACCTTCTGCAGGTGTGCAAGTCAGTAGGATTTATAAATTAATTCCCAAACTTGGAAATAATTAAGATTTGTCCGGGTCTATTTAATACAATACAGTTTTAGAAGTATCTATAGAATCATTGCAATATTTCAAACTGCATTGTTTTGGCTAGCTTTATGTCTGCTTTTTAAGCTGAACTGTAAAGTGTGAAAACCTGTTGCTGTTCTCAGAGTTTATAGCTGATCTGAAAAATCAGTGGGGTCTGAATATTTCAATTGCTCTGATTTTTGGATAAGTAGAACTGAGAAAGGTGACTGCACATTGAGGACATAGCAACATTACAGTTAACTACCATTGAGTTCAATGAAAGTTAATGGGAAAGCTTTGTACTTCTGAAAATAAGATTAATTAGATGGGATCTTAATATGCTAGGATCATAAATATAATGCCCATCACAAACCATTTAAAACCCTATATTCCCCTTGTGTGTTACACTTATTTTCATGTAACTGTATTATTGAGATTTTTTTTTTCTCCATACTGGTAATTTGATCAGTGTTGAGCCCTCAGGATAGATTGCTGTGTGTATAGCAGTTTGGAAAGTAGAAGACAATGACCGACAGAAACTTTTCCTCTCTCTGTTGTCAGCAGCACCATGTCTTTAAATGAATGGAGATAGGTGCTTACAAGCAGCCAAAATTTTAGCTGTACAAACTTTTTGTATGGGAATGTAGAAGACAGACAGTACTTCAGATGATTAAAAGGACCTGACACAAATCGCATTTGAAAGTGTTTATGCAGGATATGTACTGCAAAGTCATTGTGCACAGGAGTATAAATACTGTTAGATCTTTTCTTAGGAGTCGTAAATAATATACAAGGTTTTCAGGAAGAGACATCAGTAGTGAAATATTTATTTGGTATGTGTTTATAGCTATATCATTAAGACTATAATACTGACCTGAGTTAATCTGTAAGTGTCGGGAATACTATAAGATTTTAACGCCCTGTGAGTTTATTACATATAATGAGGTAGTAATTTGGACTCCACACTTAGAGGGAAAAAAATGTGCAAGAATCATTTAACTTCTCTTTTTCTTTTAAATGATAATAAAATTGATATTCTTGAATGTCTGTGGGTTTAATTAGTGTTTATAGTACCTGGAGGTGATAATTAAAAAGAAAGAAATTTGTTACGTAAACATAACAAAAGCTGTATTTTTTTTTTTTTTAAGTCAGGTCTTTCTTTTCAAATAATAAGGTAGTGACTGTGGGCCCTAGAAATACAGGGTTACCCTGTGTTATTTACAGCTTGATAGAGTTCCATTACAGGAAATGTGGGAGGACAAAACTTTAACAACTGTTTATTGCTTATGGCACGATTCGTGTTGTTTAAAAAGGAGTGACATTAAAGAGCATACAAACCTCTGCATCACTGGTTTTTTCTGTCTTCAGAGGCAATCTGTTTTTTGCAAATAAAAGCTGAGGATGTTTTGAAGATTCTGCTTCTAATAATCCAGCCATTACACTGCTCTTAATTTCACTATCATTATTCTGAAGTAAAAAACATCTTCCAGCATCAAGGCACCGTGACATTGGCTTGTTTTTTTTTTTTTTTTTTGAGTGCCTGTGGTGCATCTGTAATTTTTATTTTAATTAAGTACTACAATTTTTCTCATGATGCTACTTGAAAGAAACCAAGACATATGAAAACAAGGTGAAACCAGTGCTATATTGGTAATAAAAGCAGTGTGTATCTTTTGGTGCTGTTACTCACTGTTCTAATTGGGTGGAAAGAAGAATTTAACTTTTATGACCCAACAAAAGTGCCACTATTCTGGGTGAGCTTTCTCCATGAGGAAAGATGTCAGAGCTATGTTTTAGTATAATGAATTCAGCTGTTCATCTGCTTCCTGATGCTTCCCAAAGCAAGCTGTGTATGTGCCTACTGTCTCTTCTCAAACAGTTCTCTGAAATGGGAACTCTTCCAATTGTTCATTCACTTGCCATAATTTAACCATCACACTGTCCACAGTATTTCCATTCCTATGGTCATTTTAAATGAGTGTGAAGGTATGTGTTGTGCTTATGTACTACATTATAACCACAGTTGTAATGTTTCAGCTAATATTTTTGCTTAATAGTGCAAATGAAATAAGCTTTATGCATTTTTATAGAATAAGCAGATAAATCTATAAAATTATTAAATGCTATATTAGTTTGGCAAGCGTAATTATGTATACTTAGTAATAGGGGGAAGTTATGGTAGATTTCTATCAATTTAATTAAAGCTCCATCAAGGGAATAGTTGTTCTAGCATGTGTGTGGAATGATTGTACACTAGATTTTTGTACAGGAGCTTTTTGAAGTTTTTGCCCTTATACAGTGGATTTCTCTTTTCAAGGTTGGTGAAGGGGATCCCTAGGTCCTGATAACCAAGTAGTAGTATTTTTTCTCTGGATTTGCAATCTTTATCATTGTAACTGCAGAACATCTTTCTAGCATGGGCAGTACATTTCTTTTAGGGAAGGGGAAAGCTTAAATATTTAACTGATGCAACAGTTTAGTATCATTTGCTTCTTCATGTTAAAAGCAAAGCCCAATTAAAAATGTGCATGTGGATGGATGTGAGTTGGTCTAGGAGATGTACTTAAACCAAAGCAAACTGCCCCTTTATTATCATTCATGTATATTGCATGGTAAAATATCACTGTATGGGAACCAGAAGTAGTTTTATGAGAACAAACTTGGAGTAGGGTGTGCTCCTGCTGCCAGCTGAGTGCTGTGGTGCCTGTGCTGGAATACTGTTGCTTATTCTGCTTCTGGCTTTGTCACTTCTCAGTATCTGTTAACACCTGTGACCTGCTGCAGGAGCTTCCCTCTCCCTTTGTCTGCCTCCAGCCAGAGCTCCTCATTGCCTGCTGGCTAAGGCACTCTGCAGGGACTTGAGTTGTTAATTCAAAGAACTTTGGCTGTGGAGAGTAACACAGTACACATTTTACCTTCAGGTAAAAGCAGGGGTTCTTGCTACTGGGCAGTTGTATAAAATAATGTGTTTGTTGGTTTCTTTTGGCTTGTGTTAGCAATATACTGATCCCATCCATAGTTTCAGACTCTTTTAGATGTTTAGGCACCCCTTTGCACTCTTCTGGTCATAAAGGCAATGACAGTATACCCTGAGATTTTTCATGTTGTGTTTCTTTGATTTAGAGGAAATTAAGATAGGTTGGAATATGTTGTAGATGCATTCCCTGAGCATGAAGGAAAGCAAAGTTCAAAGATATTTTTCCCAAATACTAGAGGAGAAAACTGTTTGCTCAGTTTGAATAACAGGAGAAATGCTCATCCCATTTATATATATTCCCAGATAATTCTCAAGGAGTCTCTTATCAGTTGATCTCTCACCAAGGATTTTCATTGTTTGTTTTTTTAAATGAAGACAACCACAAACCAGAAGCTCATGAAGTTGCTATGTTGCGTATGTATGACAACTTGAAATAATGTGCTCTTGGCCATTAGTATTTTAAATTGTCATTTAAAGACAAAGACATGGCACATCATGTCAGAAGGAAGCAGAATATTACTCTGATATCTTAGGTTTACAGCTTTTTCTTAGTTAAAACTTTTCTTATGGAAATTACACAAATTCCAGCTGATTTTTTTGGGTTTTGTCACACTGTATAAAGTGTGTACTATATATACATTTTATGGACGTTTAGAACGTAATTTCTCTGGGATAAAGAAAATGCTGATGAATACAATAGATTTCCAAAGAATGCATTTCTAGTTCTTATTATCATCTGCCATAAAAAAACCCAACAAATCAAATTCACCCTGTCCCCCAAAAACTCCACCCAGGTCTAGATATTTTATTCACCTTTTGTAATAATTATAAATTTGGAAAGTATCCTCTACATGTTTTATAGTTGACATAAGGTTGATACTTTTTGTCAGAACACTTTAACTTCAAAATAGATTTGACGTTAACTGGAGAGCTCCAACAAATAAAATTTGCTTATTTTCTTAACTGTTACCAAAAAAAAAAATACCCTGTGCTTTTCCACTTCTATTCTTAATTGCAAAATTAAAGCAACTAAGAGTGAATGTAACCTAGCACATATTGAACTTTATGGAAAGTTATATTCTTCTTTAAATTCTTTATTCAAGATAATTATTTTTTACATCAGTAAACCCACTGATTTTTCATGTATCACAGGTGATACTTGGGATTTTGTCTCCCAAAAACATTCACCTGATAGGCAGGTTTGGGGATTTTTTTTTATGTTACACTGTTCTTTTTCTGCAAATGTTAATCCAGTTTTCTAACATTTTTATTTTTAAATGATGGTTTTCACAAACATTGACTATAGCTTGAAAAGATCCTAATTAAAGACATAAGTGCTTAGTGAGGGATGTTTATGCACAAAACTGATGTCGAATAGCAGTTTTGACTCCACTTTGTCTGTATCTCTTTGGTGGTATTTCAGATTGGCTAGGTAGCCTTCTGGGGTTGAAAAACACTGCTTGATTTCACCTTTTTTTTTCTTTGCCTGACTCTGAGGAAGATCATTTTACTTGTAAAGTATTTCCCTTAATGGTTTGCCAAATAAATCAATTAGTAAGGTTTAGCTCATTCCAGTGCTTCTAGTAAGGAAAGTTAAAGAAAGAAACACATGTCTGCATATTGCATAGTATAGGAATTTTGAGTGGCATAGAGATGTGGGCTCTCACCACTCACTTGTATGTTCTGTAAAAAGCAGCTCTGTTGAAATGAAAGTACATAGTAGTTCTAATAGAAAGGTTATGAGGCAATAATTCATTTTACATTTTTCAGAATTCTAAAGAACATAATTGAAGTACTAAGTAGTAAAACAAAAAACAAACAAAAAAAATCCCCAATTTGCATAACTCCTACAAAGCTGACTTTTTAAATAGTGGTTACAAATAAAACCATATTTCAGAATATTGGAATATTTATGTGTCTTGGGAAATTCTGTTTTCCAACTACTTCTAAGAAACTAATTGATTAGATTTGGATGTTTTTTAAAAGTACTTGTTTCTTGTATCCAAAAAGGTGTGTTAGCTGATCATTTCTGGACATTATGCACTTGCAAGTCAGAGTAGCTTTGCAGCCTCTATAACAGCATGCATTCATTCTTCCACATTTCAGGCTGTAATCTCCAATCACTGTAGACCAAAGGAGGTAATCAATGTTGCTATATGAAGGGATCTGTCTTGCTTCAACCTGGACTGCTTATTCCTATCCTCATACTGTTTACTCTTTGCTACAATATAAAGGTTCACACAGGTAGACAGGATAACTTGATTTTGGCAAAAGCTGTCAGTTTGTGTTTTGGGTTGGTTTGTTGTTTTGTTTGGTTGGTTTGATTTTGGTTTTTTTCTGGTTAATTTTGTACTAGTTTGGTTAGTCATTCATTTACCTCTTGAATAGTCTTTGTACTCTCTGACCTGTATTCATCCTCATGCCTCTCAAATTTTCTTCATCTTTGTGTTTTTCCCAGCTTTATTCTGCCCATTTATTCAGGGTGAAAATGTAGCCATGTATGTAGCCCTGGGACCTTTTCCTGCTGATAATATATCCAGTATTTCTTGAGCCTGCCTATCACATGACTGTGCCTAAAGAATTTAAGTCGATGCATTTTTAATTACCCTTTGCTTCCCTCTTTGTTCCTTTTTCTAATCTCTGCACACACCTCCCTCCCCCAACCAATTAAAATCCATACAGATTAAAATTTCCCCAGCTGCTGTCATGCTAAGTGCACTCAACTTACTCATGAAAATATTTGGTGTCTACTGGCTTTGGAATGCTTGGATATATTGGAACAAAGTTATAGTATGTGTGTCACAGTCATTTAAACAGACGCACCGCAGGATTACTTGTTTGCTGCAAAGACATGCCAGGGACTTGGATGAGTTTGACTATCAGGTACATTTGTTAGCTCGTGTAGGAACATGAACAGCGCCAGCACTATTAAGTCCTCACAACTGCTGTTCACAAAATTACTAAGCCATTAGTCTGTAAAATAATGCGACAGTGGTAGTAAAGGAGAAAGAGTAATGTACTGTTATTTATGACTGCTCTTTGTCATTGATACCATATCCTTGAGAGACCTCCTGCTGCCATTTTTCTTGCAGCACAACATGGAGTCATTTTTTAGTTATCTTGGGTGCACTGGATTTTCTCCAGATCTTTCATGTCACTGTCAGTTAAATTGAATAGTATTAAAATTTATATTCTCTAGCCTACACAAATCGCAGTCTTGGAGGCTTTCCCAGAGTGAATCTGAAGGACTTTAAAAATGTTGAAAGCTACCTATTTGTTAAATCTCTTTATTTTGTCTAATTTTAAATTTTGGAGTCCTTTTGTGTACTTCTATTGGATATTTTGTGATACAGCTTTTAACTGGCTAGTTTTGGCAGTGGATCAGTCTGTTTATGTCGTATCAACATGATTTTTTAGGTATGGCTTTAAAATATTTGTTTTACTATGATATTGTTAGGGACCTATCATGGGCTCATGAGAACTATTTGGTTGGTCAGCAAGCTGGACTGAAATCAGAATCTGAGCTCTCAGTACTGTAACACATTAAAGTGAAAATTTATGACCAGGCCCGTGGAAATGTGCCTTGATTTCATGTGTTATAGTGTCTGTCTTATATGAACATTTATAGTTTTAAAGTATTTTCTGAACGTAGTCAATGGCTAAGTTAAAATAGGCTTCAGACAAATCCAGGTTGTTACAAAGTGATTATCAGAAGTGATTCTATCAGAATTTTTTTTTTCATTGAGTACTTTATCATTTTTGCCTGTGAAAAGTTTGTATAAATTGTTATAGCAAAGGCACAGTGCAGGACATGCATCCTGTGAATGTGGGATTTTTTTAAAAACGTGTTTCCTGAGTCCTGTACAAACACAAGCTCTCAGTTTTAATCTCTCCTGTTTTCCTTTCACTTCTGCTCTTTCCAACTCTTCTCCCCCCTTCCCTGTTCCTTTTTCTTCTAAGGATGCTTTTTGGAGGTGAACACGTGTTTGTGAGCTACACTGTCTCCAAAACAAACAAAAGAGGGTGGGGAGATGATGAAGGGGAGGAGGACAGGGAAAAGATGCAGCTGCTCATTTTTGATTTTTGAAACTAGCCTTGAATTCTTGGCATTTGCTTAAGCTTTATAATAAAAACTAGGGGCATGACTGAAACACTGCGTCTTTGTTCTACTGTGGTTGCCAACAAGAAATTCTTAAAATAGTAACAAATAGATTATTTGAATTCTTGTCTAAAATAGTATCGATGGAAGATGTTTTGCCAGATGAGATTGCCTGCGTAGAGCATTGCCACAGCAGTGAAAGCTTTTGGAAAAGCAGCCAACGGCATATGTTGTTTTTTATTCTGTGGTGCCAACATCCAAGTCAGTAGAAGGTATTTTCTTTTATTTCACCTGCCAGGAAGTAGAGATCCCTGTAGCATTTCTTCCTGTAATTCTATGGAACCTGCTCAAGCTGTGTGCCCTCACAGCAAAGGCCAGCAGCATCCCGGCTGCATTAGGAAGAGCACTGGCAGCAGGTCAAAGGGTGATCCTGCCCATCCACCCAGCCCAGGTGAGACACGTCTGGAATACAGGGCTGAGTTTTGTGCTCCCCACTGCAAGAAACCTATGGACATAGTAGAGCGAGTCCAGGGAAGGGCCATAAAGATGGTTGGGACCGGACTGTTCAGCCTGGAGAAAAGAAAGACTCGGTGGGGGGATCTTATCTAATGGAGAGGGAAGTAAAAGAGATGGAGGCAGGTTCTTCTTGGCAGTAGCCGGCAAGAGGACAAAATGCATTGGGTGCAAACTGAAACATGGGGATTTCTACCTGAACACAGGAAAACACCTGGCACAGACTGCACAGAGAGGGTGTGGAGTCTCTTTCCATCCTTGGAGATGCTCAAAGCTGACAAACCAGGACCCTGAGAAACCCACTGTAGGTGACCCTGCTTGAGCAGGGGGTCGATCTGGTGACAATCTCTAGCGGTGTCTGCCGTCCTCAGTGAATCTGCAGTTCTTGTGTGCCTCTGATTTGGTGTCTAGCTGAAAAACTGGACTATGTCACGTACCACTAAACAAGTTGTATGCTGTCACATATTTTTCGGAGTGGTAATATTAGTGAAATAATATTATTAACACAATTAGAGAAAAATTTGTGGTTGAGGAACAAAGCTTGAAACAATGTGTGGAATGAGACGTGTTTGGGGCTTTGTTGCACAACCCTTCACGTGTTAGTGAGCTCTTACCCACATAAGTAGTCTCATTGACGTCAATAGAACTACTCCTGTAAGTGTTCACCAGTGCAAATAAGGGTTGCACAATGTGTCCTTGTCTGTAACATACAAGTGTATGTAACACAGTATTTAATTATCACTTCAAACCTCCTTTGCTTCAGTAGCATATTCTTTTAAATATCTCAAATTATACTGCTTTTCCTAGGCTGTACTTTACTGACATAGAGATATCATTACATCCATCACCATACAATTGAGCAGAGATAGCATCTCCAAAAAATCATCTTTCCTTCTGTTCATTTATACAGCTGAAAAAAAGAGCTGACAGAAAAAAAAGAAAATAATTCTCTTCCTTGATAGTGTTTTAAATAAATTGGAGTTTCTAACTTTTTTCTGACAGTTTGATGGAGTCAGTGCTTTACTTTCAGTGCTTAATTAGTCTGAAGGTAGGCTTTCTATTCCCCACAAAAGAATTAAATAGGTTTTTTTAAAAATTTTAAATGTCAGTCAAAGTTCAATTTTGTATAAAGAGGCATCTTGTACCTATATTTTATAGTAATACACAATGTAGGATAAAAAGCAGGTTCTAAGATTAATTATGCGATGCCAACTTTTTGTATTTCAACTTTATTGTTAAAACATCTGCTGTGTAGCACTGGTGGTGTTGAAGGAAGGCTATGATGTACTCTCTAACATTCAAGTGATAAAGGGAGAATCTCTGTCACAAAAACTGATTTTTAGAAGCTTTTATATTTTAAAAAATCTTTTCTAGTTGCAGGTACTGAAATTTTTGCAAGGTGCTTGAATGACATTAGGGAGTTTTCTGGAACTAATGTAGGAATAGTTGAATAGTTGCATATGGATACTTGAGTTAAAGCTCTTTGGAATTGTGAAACGTTGTAAGAATACAGTGTTATAATTTAGAAAAATGAGCCTGTTCCACTTCGTAAAGAGGACAAATGTTATTCATGTAGAACAGTGGTACCTTTACAGAGGGTTGGTTTGTAATGCTGAAAACTCTTTTAAGGTAATCATTAAAATATGAAAGAAAAGAATTAATTGCTCAAAGCTAAAGTAAGAAAAATTGATTCTGCAATTAGAACGGGACTTTTAAGTGTTATTTATTTATTTAGTAGGTACACCCATTTTATCCCCATTAGTAACCTGAAGAGACTAAATGGAAAATGCAATAAACTCTTTTACAGCCTAGTCTTTTATTTAAAAACAGATGTCTTTTTTAAAGAAAGATGTGCACCAGC
Organism: Acanthiza pusilla; assembly: GCA_036630365.1. Lineage (NCBI taxonomy): Eukaryota > Metazoa > Chordata > Aves > Passeriformes > Acanthizidae > Acanthiza > Acanthiza pusilla. Next base: position 4,323,412 of record JAXCHO010000023.1, on the reverse strand, counting down.
TGCTCAGCCTTCAATTTGTTAGGTTTAATGTACATCTAGCAGACGACACCCTTTGTGTTAATCAATAGGTCAGGATCTTGGCAGCACTTTCTACTGTCTTAAAACAAATGAAACTGTAAATATCATGGCCAATCTTTAGATCAAATAAGAATAGCACCTTGCAGCCTGCTCCTTGCATCCTTTCTGAAGTCTTCCATTCAACAACTCATCAGGCTTGTGCATAGTAATGTTTTCGGATTTCAGCAAAGCTTTTGATGCTGTCTCTCACAGGATCCTCCTGGACAAAATCCAGCACACAGCTAGATAACACTGTTACGTGATGAGTGAGCAGCTGGCTCATGGATTGGGCACAAACATTTGCAGTGAATGTGGTGACATCTGACTGGAGACCTGTAACTGCTGGGGTTCCACAGGGCTCCATCCTCAGCCTTATGCTCTTCAACATCTTTATAAATGACCTGGATGCAGGACTTGAAGGAGTTACTGAATATGTCAGATTCATCATTTAGACTACGATGTATATTTTTCTGAATGTTTTATTTTAGTAATGATATCTGGAAAAATGCTGGGCTAGCATGATTTGTGTTTGAAGAGCTTCCTCCACATGAACCAGATCAAACCTTTCTGGATGTGGTTGTGTTATATTTCTTCTATTAGTACTTTTCAGTGACTGATTTCTCTGGGTTTTGTACCTTCTCATTTTGTAAAGGATGTTGACTGTGTTTCTCTTTAAATATCCTAAGACTGGAAGTTTTGGAGAGGGGATTAAAAAAGAATGACAAATCCTGGTCTGTCGTGCTGCAGATACAGCCCTAGTACCACCAAAGTAGAGGCTCTCAGCTGTCCAGTCTTGTTGCTAAGTAGAGTGTTACTTGACTGTGTGTAGGTGTTATTTCAGAAGAATCCTGTGCTCTGGGAAACTGTCCTAACACGTCTACTAATCTAAGTGTTAAGATGAAGATTCCTTCTTCCTTTCAGAAGGAAGAACATTCTCTGTCTCCAGTGTAGGCAAATAACAGAGTGAGACTTGGCACAGGCATGTAGTATCCCTCAAAGGTTTCATCATAGTGGATCTTGTTTGTGGAATAAGTCAAGGTGCAGGTTATAAACAGGACTGCACTTTTATATTGGCAATTATATTATAAAGCATTTATGGAACTTTATTCACGAAAATTTAAGTAATAAATCAGCAGTAAAACATTGGTAATAAAGGGAATGGGACTGCTTTTAAGCCAGAAGAATTCACTTAAAAACGGAGCTACTCCAGGATTAGGTGTCAGGTGGGAGGAAGACATTACATCAGCCAGAAGGTATTACTGGAGAAGACATAAATCAAGAATTTGGTCCCAACACTTGTTGTCAAGGGAAGAGTTAAGACATTCTTACCTTGCTTAATCATTAGATTTTAAGTAGTTTAATTTGCAACTGTATATGCACTTTTAAAAGATTAAGTATGTGCAAGTTCAGAGTGACTTTACATTTTTCATAATGAGTTATTAATGAACTGTATGTTAGTATCTGTCTTTATTAAGAGACACACTACTCTTCAAGTATATTTTGGGCAGGAGACAGGGTACCCTGGCTCTGTGTGTTGCACAAGAGAAAAAAAAGGCAAATAATTATACTGAGATGTTCCTTATACATCTACAAATACATTTTAACCTACTTCAGTATAATGCATTACTTATAATTATGTTAATAATTATTTTTATCAGTAACCTTAAGATGATACATAACTTTCTTAAGCAAATGCTTGAAATTATTTTATTACAATTTGCAAGTTCTAGAGCATGTCTGTACTCCTTTTGTTAGCTTTTTGCAGAGTGTTAATTAAATTTCCAAATTTGGTTCCATCATGCACCTGGAATGAGAATAAAGCTTTTTACAGACCCCTCGGAGGTACTCCAATGTGCTAATGAGAACTGGAGAGAAGCTACTCTCAAACCAGAAAAGTAAGACAGAGTTTTAAAAAGCACCATACATCAACTAATGGATGATATTATAGCATAACAGTATACATGCAGGATTATGCCATTCAGACAATTTGAAATGTGTTTTGAAACCCTATGAAAAATGATTATTCAAATTGAGCATACGTTGACTCCATTAGGCATACATATAATTCCTATGAAAAGATTATAGGCCTTTTAGCTCTAGCTAATGAAAACTGATTTCATCAAGAGCCTTATGTGATTTTTTGCTTTTTAAGTTAATACTGAAGCAGTGTTCAGAGCTGCCAGTACTGTGCAGGTCTTGAGTGTTAGATTTAGGGAGACATAAGCAGATGAGCATCTGCAGATGTCTAGGGCTTAGGCTTGCAAGATACTGATAATACCAGAAAAACCACCGTGAAAGTTGGTAGAAACTAAAGGCCCTTATGTCCATGCCTTGCTCAGCATCTGGCATGTTCAAGTGCATCCATGGCTTTTTGATCAGGAATATGGGATTTGAATTACAGGATACAGGATGTGGTGGTTGTTGATATTCTTTCTGTATGAGCACATTCCAGTTCTGTTTAGCTGAGCTGGTCTTTATTTTCCCTCTCTAAAACTTTAGCAGTGCTGCTTGGCATCCTGGCTGAGATGCAACATGGCTACTGCTGTCATTTACATGGACACAGAGCCTGCAGGTTTATGCAGTGACTGGAGGCTGGTGTAATTAAACATTCATCTTTTAATGAAGATTTGAAATGTTTATTAGTAAAATTTATTAACTGTGAAATGAACACATGCCCTTTTAAAATACCCAAATCAGCAGTGAGGTGTTTTCAGGTGCATTTTGGTGAGGTGCATTATTGGTTTTCACTGCTGATATGCTGCAGCTGTGTATTGGGTTTTTTCTAGCAATGCAGGCAGGACTTGGAGGAGGAGGGGAAAAAAAGGGGAATGGACTTGCTCTCAGATAAGCTTGTGAATTGATTTTTCAAGAAAAGAGAAATCAAAAAGGTTTGACCATTCTCATTGCTTCTCTTTAGTGATTCTACTTTTTGCCAGACCAGTAATGTCAGGTTTCAGAGAGTTTGGGCACTTGGTCACATTACATTCCTGTGTACTTAAATGGATTAAGATAAAAATTCTGACTTGAAAAGGATATTTCAAAACTGACTGTGCCTGTGGTTTTGAATCCTGATGCTTTGAACAAAGAGGGGATTGATTTAATGGGATTAATGCTTAATCCAAATGAAGCAATGTACACACATGCCTTGAATGCTTTTGAGAATAACTACAAATATCACTTATAAAGTTCTGTAGAAAAACACAGAGAGGTGATCTTTATGTAAGTAAAAGATGGGACGAGACTGCTTTAAATAAAGGAGAGCACAGGCAAAGCTGTGTTCAAATTAGGTCTTCTGGATGACTTTCAGATATTTCAAGTCTTCTTTTTTCATACAAGTATGATATTTATTTTCAAGTGCTGATTTTGAGAAAGTGTTATACTTCTCTCTTCATAATTTTGGTATTTTAGATGAGAAAAAGTATTTTTAAATTAGGCCTTTATTCACTTTTATTTGAGGTAAGGTTTTCTGTTTCAGATGATGCTTTATCGTTATCATCATTATTTTATTTTTTCCCCCCTTGGCTTGAAGATTTTCTATGTGGTACAGTCTACTGTTGGAGAAATTAAGACTTTGCTGTGACTCTATTGCTCCTGATTTCAGAGGAGAATTTCTTATTACACCAAACAAGATAATTTGTGGTGGGTTTCTTAGTTTGTTTTAATTACTCTTTTTTTCAATGTTAACAGATGCAGCATTAACAATGGTTATTTCCTTTCACATTTATTAGTGAAAGCTTTCTCGATACATGAAATCCACCTGATTTCATATAATGACCACTATATGCCCTCACAATGTGTTTTCAAAGTGCTGGATCCTGTCGGAATGAGCAAAAGGTGTGGCAAATGCCTCAAAGACCCTTGCAAGGGTTTTGAGGAAAGCAATGACTGCAGTCTTTCAGTGTAGCTGCTCTAGGATAAAATACTGACCCTTGGTAAGTGTTAGGCTGTCTCATCAGTTTTTCATCCATTCTTCCCTCACTCCCCATGTGCCCCCCAGCCTGGAAACCAGAAACTTTAGGTGAAAATTAAAATTCGTGCTTAATCATGAGGTTTGATTAAGCTAGTGGTTTTAGAAAAAAGACCAAATATCACAGCGCTAATGAAAAAATTGCAAGAATTGCTAATGACGTGTGTGACTCATGTTGCTAAATGGAGCAGATTTTTAAACATAGCTCTAGGCTTCAATTCTTTCAGCTCATTCACAGTCAGTTCTGCTTTATACTGAGCTCAGTGAAGCTATTCTCAGAGGAGAGTGCAGTGTGACATGGATTAAGAGTCAGAGAGCGGAGCCATTAATCGATTCAGTACTACACAGGTTATCTAATATCTAAGAAATGTTTTAAATCGTTTAGGCAGCATAAAAAGCTGAAAGCAAAAATACAACTGTCTAGTGATTTTTGACTTTATTAGATTTTTCTTTTTTCTTAAAAGGAAGGCTGTTGAAGGCTGGCTCAAAGACAAGGAGTCATTACTGATAATTGATGTTTGAAGGAGGTTTTGTTTCTTGGTTTATTTTTAAACCCAGGTATGCTATATCTGAGTTTACTAAAACAGTGCAAAGGAGCCTTCTTACGGGTTTTTGTCTGGAATGGTTCTTGGCATTGCATTGTCCAAGCCAGCTAGTGATGTCCTGGCCAGGTCCTGAATGTTGCTCTGGAGTACGGTCAGGCCAGGGATGGTTCCCAGCAGGAACCTTTCAGTTCAGGAAAACCTTTCAGTTTTCCCTCAGCTTCATTGTCAGAGATCAAGAAAGCTTAATAGTAAGGATGAAGGAGTTATAAGCCACTTTGTTTCGGGTCAGTGAACGGACCTGGACATACTCAGTTTAGTGGCCTAGACAAGCTTACAGTGCTTCCTTGTAGTACCATTATCATTTAAAGTAAATCTCACAGTAAAGTGAGTTTTAAGATGCTGAATTTGGTATAATTTGTCACATCTACTCAAAAACCATTTTATTCCTGAAGATAGAAGTCCTAGTGTTTTATGCTTTTATTTTAAAGTGTTGATGTTCAGTTATTTTCCAATAAGCATTTTTCTGACATCTTAACAGGACAACAGCATATAAGATTGCAACAGTGTTTATGGTTTCTGTCTCTCCTAAAATCCAACATAGACGTTATGAGGATGGTAGTAATCAACAGGGTGAATATTGATCACATTTATTATAAGAATTTTTCTATTCTGTAAACTTTTTCCACTGTTATGTTTTATTCCTTCCTGGTCTTTCAAATACACATTTGTTTGGAAACTGTCTTCACAATTGAGGCTTCTTGAAAAATGTTTGTGTCAGTACCTGTAAAATGATCTGCTTGTGTAGTACTCACAGCTGTAACAAATGTTTCCTAATTTTCTCTTATCTTAATGAGTATTTTTTTTTGTGCTACAGGTTTTGACTAATGAAGCTGTTGGTGTACTTACACTGGACAGTAGGAGATTGCTCTGTGAAAGCAGTTGATCTTTTTTAGGGTTCTAATTTATGTTATCTTAAAAGAAATGGAGTTGTTGAAATGAAAGCTTTGCTGGTAGATCAAAAAGAGAAACTAGGCTTGAGCAGGCCAGGCAATCACTATTAAGCAGCATGCAATACTCACACTGGCTTTGTATGAGACCCAGAAATAGAGGTATTTTGGAAGGTGCTGGTGCTGGGTTATTTTGGTTTTGTTTGGTTTTTAGTAGAAGTACTAAAACAATGGTCAAAGTTTTAGTTATGGTTTTGAAGCCCCAATGATTTGGTCTTGGTGCCCTGTTGAAATAGATAAAGAGTAAATATGTTTTCCTGTGTTGGTTCAAAATTTACGTGAATAAGTATTCCTCTTGAAATAGCTCTTCTGAACTAGTTAAATTATCTTCAGGTAAAAGATTCTTTATTCTTTACCCTCAGTGAAATGAAGCATGTTATTGAAGAATTAGTGATAGGACCACTGAAAAGATAGTTATTTGTCGAACCAGACTACTATCATAAGGGTTTTGGCTTTCTAGCTTAAGTTGTAATAACTGGACTGTGATATTTGGTAGCAGTATTTGTACTTTCTATTGTTTAATAAAAAAAGGAAAGAAATCCACCCATAATTTTGGCCTCAGTTGTATATATTTCTGCTATTAATTCCAGTGAGAAAGAAAATATTTCTCATAGTTTGGGTAGGAAAAAAATCCCCAAAAGTGACACCAAATGATTTATACATGCTGAATTGAAAGCCAAGGAGTTATTTTAGAAAACCAAACCCTTAAACACCACCACTTAAAAAACCAAATCCAAAACACAAATGCAACATTTTAATAGACTGGCATGAGCTATGCCAAATGAGATGAACAGCTCAAGCCTCAGGTATATGCAAAGCAGGAAAACAGGGCTATGTTTTTTTTGATACAGTGCACCAATACATAAGTTTATACTATTTACTTTTACTACAAGTAAATGCAATTTTCTATCATGTTATTTACCCTTCTCACTCTTAACCTCCCAGGATGAGTGTCCTGCTAGAAAGGTTATTTCCTCTGGCAGTAAAAAGGTATTTTGCTGATCAAGGAATTGTGTCTTGGGTGATGCTGGGAGGAGGCTGTCTTCTGCACTCTGCTTTGCGTTGAGCTTTGCCAGTTTTACAGCATCCTACCCTGTAATAAGTGAGATACACAAAAAAACCTGCAGTAAGGTGAACCACTTGCCTAAACCGCAGCATTTATTGGAAAGTTGTATTTTCACTTACTCTTGAGACAGGAGTAACCTAGAAATGAAAAAAAAAAAAAAAAAAGAAATCAAACCCACCTTGATTAATGTTTTCTGTACATATGAACAAACTTTTTTCAAAGCAGATGGTATGACCAAAGAGAACATTTCAAACTGAGATCTATACAACAACCTAAATGGCTATGCTGGCACAAGTGGCAGGCAGCTGGAGCTGTTTCTTTGCCTACTGTTTGTTCAGAGTGGAATGAAAAAAGGAAGAGCTTATCTGTTATGTGTGTGTCCTTCTACATGATATTTTTATCTTAATTTTAGTTATTTAATCACAAATTCAGAACAAGTAGTTAATGTGTGCCTAACATACGACATTAGCAAGTTGTGTCAGAAAGGTAGCAGCACTGAAATGTGAGTTTGTCATTTTAAAATAAGAGAGAGAAAGGTGTTTTGATATGTGTATTTTTAATTAAACATGATATATGTATGGAAGGCAAACTCCATTGCATAAATGAAATGAATGGACATACAATTCAAATGCCAGATTCCTCCTTTAATTCCCAGAGGAATTATTCCAGCCTTTCTGTGCTTTCTGGCCTGCCGAATGCTAGGCTGTTGGCCAGAGTTCAGCCCTCCTGAGTGATGGTCCCCCTTGGTAACTGTCACAGCTCCGTCAGAGAACAGATGGGTTCCAGATACAAGAGGCGATGCTTTCTGGGGGTGCATGGAAATAAGTGAGAGGGGCTTTTGTTTGGGCTGCTTGCAAGGAAGTATATAGACCAACACGGTTATGAATGTGTGCACTGCTGCCTTTTCCTTTGCTAGGCAGTGTTGGTGTATACACTTGATGCTCCACACACGAACTGATGAACAGGAATGAGAGAAGTCCTGGCATTACTGGAGGTGATGGGAAGTAGTAGTGAGGGGAGAAGTAGTAGTAGAGCAATATTTCTGATGTGAATGAATGTAGAAAAATTTGCTGCCCCAGATACTTGAGACCAATATATTAGTAACAGAAAAATTAATAACTAGCATTGGCTTGTGTTACGTTTGTTTGTAATTCTGTAAATGGCACCTGATTGGCATGATAAACTTTTGTTTCCTGGGTCTGGGTGCAAGTGTTTTTGTCCTCTTTATTTAAATGTTATAAATCATTGCCTCTGAATTCTCAAATAGGTTTTTTTGCAGATTTTGGAATTAAGCGATTGCAGCACTTCAATAGAGAGGTCAATAATATTTAACAAAAATACATGTACTGGAAGTTTTCAGGAGCATGTGAATGTTCAACAGAGCAAGTGTGTGCATGTTGCTACGTAATAACCTTATTCTTATGTACATGTGGAAGCCTTTATATATACCATAAAATAATTGCTTCTGCATGGCTGTAAAATGCTCTTATATTCAAGCATCTTTACAACGCCCTTTAGCCTTAATGTACATAAAACACAAACCATTTAAATTTCTTCTAAAAGGTTGCTATTTCTACATTTTGTGAAGTTACAATGTGATACTGCTAGCTTTGGTTGTGGAGTTTGTGTGTATAGTTGCAGTGTGTGTTTTTTGACACAGCAGGCTTACAATTAGGAGCCAACTGATAAGTTTGCCTTAATCCATGTAGAAAATAGGTTTAAGTTACTCCTTTGTAAATATAGTTGTAAATCCTGTTCTTCTTGCTCCCATCTACAAATCGCACACTGAAAAAGCACATCTGCACAGATGCCTTTAGTGAAATAAAGAAGGGTAATTTAAAGAGTGCTTAAGATTTCTTTTATCAGCTCCAGGAATCACCTTTTTTTATAAGGTTAAAGCAATTTTTACCTTTAGAATGATGACGTTGCATGATATCTGGATATTGAACTTGAGACCTATAGACTGAAGTCTTATTTCAAATTGGCATTTTACTGAATTTTGATGTGTGTATTACGAAATCCACAACTTATAAAGGTTTGAATCAAGAAAGAAAGGTTATTTTCACTGAAGAAGCAAAACAACCCTTTCCAGAATTCCAGTTGCAAATTTTACGATCTTTTCAGGTCCTAGTTTCTTACTAGAAGCAGATAAGTGTTTCTTTGCAGTGTAAAGACAACTTGGAAGTAGCAGACATTTTATGACAAGCTGTTTTGATTATGTTTATGTAGGACTTAAAGGGCAGATAAACTTTGACTTTCTAATGGCTAAATCTTTAAAATTATGTAGTCTTTTGAATTATTCTTAAAACATGTTTCCTTTTCAAATTTTCTTACTATGAAATGAGAAATGCTTTTTCAGGGTACTACATTTTGAACAAATTGTACTACTCATTTGAACAAATAACAAAATTATATTAATGAGTTTGTTTTTTTTTCAGAATGAGTGATACCTGTATTGGCTTCAAAATCATCTTGTTCATTTTTCAATCTCTTGATTGAAAAAAAACCCATCAAAATATGCAAAAAAAATCAATATATCATACATATAAAGAATGTACTTCTTTATAGCTGCGTTATGATCTAAATTAACAAGCTAACACTTCAGGTTAAACAATAAAAGTAGTGGGGATTTGCTTGTTTTTATCCCACTTGCTGATTATCTACTTCTCTTATTGATTTAGGATAAACCTTTACTTTTTTACTAATGAAAATCAGGATGGTCAATTAGCTCTTACTCGAGTGATTCAGATATGGGGAATTGCCTGTAAGTGGCAATGTTGTTACTTGAGGCTATGATATCCAATAGGAACTGCCACCTCTGGATTAAGAGCAAGGGTAGTTTAAACCTGTTTTGAACTGGTGGTGGCTGATGTGGTGCAGTTGGTGTGAAGAAAGTGGTTTAGGTAGTTGTTGCCCTGCAGGTGAGAGCTGTTGGTTTGTCCTCTGGTATTGCTTCATGATGACTTACATAGTAAACATTTGTAAAAGATCTTATATATTACCATAATTGACTAGCATTGAAATTGCACTATGGCTGTGTTTATCACAATCTGATACTGTGCAAAGCATAGAGTATGAGAATTGATCTTATTTTGTAGCATGAATACTCTCTGAAAGAGGTCAGTGTTGTTCAGAGGGGAGTTCATTTTCTGATGAGCCTTGGCTGCTTTCTATGGACAATTTACTCTTATGTTTAAATACACAAAACACAAGAGAAGATGACATAGTTAGAGTCATTACAGTGGTTGTTATTCCTCCTCAGATCTCATCAAGGCTTTTGCTCTCGGGGTTCGTGTTCTCCCTGTGGTAGCCTGGACCCGAATCCCTTGGGACAGCTTTTTTATTGCTTCCCCTTTTGGAAAGCCTCAGCACTGCTGGGTTCACCTCCCTGTGGCCAGTTGTTTTGTTTGGGGGATTTGTGAAGTGTATAATTGGATTATAATTTTATTAATTTTAAAATTTGTTTATGAATGTCAGGGATCTAAGATTCTGAATTTTGCTTCTTTTTCTAAAATGTTTACTGGAGTTTTCTTTTTGTTGCAGATATTGTAATGGCCTTTTATCTGCAATTATTTTCATTTTGATAACTAAGTTACTAAAGTCATGGAAATATGCCTGTGAAAGTAGTTTATACATCTAAAGTAACTTAAATAATTCTGGTATTTGAAAATTGCCTTTGATTTCGGTGTTCCATAGTAGTTTGTGTTGATCTTGCTGCCATTTGCAGTGAGAATAGTGAGTTGATGCTCTATGAGACATCCCAGTTCGCTTTCTTCTATGTACTTCTAACCAGTTTCTTTATCAATCTATCATCTTGCATATCTTGGAAATAAATAATTTTATAGTCACAATTATAGTAATGAATTCCTACCTGGCTATTTCTCCTGGGTAATGTTTTTGTGTACCCTTTTAGGGGATTTTTTTGTATAGGGCATCTTGTATGGATATACTTTGCTTCTAATATTTTTAATATGACAGCTCATTTTTTGGACTGGATATTGCTCTGCCTGCTCTATTTAAATAGCCATAAATTCATTGAGTGTGTTAAACAAAAGGATATTGATTCTTTCTGGTCTCTAGGTATTTTTTTTCATACGAGGCAGTTCATGCCAATAATGTAATCAATTAATGTTCTTTCTTTCAGGCTTAACAGATGAAAAAGTGAAGGCGTATCTTTCTCTTCACCCCCAGGTACTGGATGAGTTTGTGTCAGAAAGTGTAAGTGCGGAAACTGTGGAAAAATGGCTAAAAAGGAAAAATAACAGACCAGAAGGTAAGTCCTTTTTATTTGATTAATATTTAGCTTTGACCAGCTCAGTTGTTGTCAGATTTAAAAAGGAAACCTGTTTTTTGTGTAACTTGACTATTATAATTTTTGTGTTTAGGTTCTACCAATTTTTCAAAGGCAAAATAAGCTAACAATTTTTTAAAATATTTTGAGCCTTTTGGTGTTTCTGTTTTGAAATATACTGGTATTAATTTTGGAGGTTAAGTTTACCCATTTTGAGTTGCAAGTACTATCCATCAACCAGTAGTGTCTGTTTTGAGAATATAACTTGATCTTCTTGGGTCTAAAACTGGTAAGTTTTGAATTAAAATTATCCAGTATGCCTCAGTAAATTACTGGATATACCATCTCAAATGTTCCTACTTGCAACATGTAATAAGTCAATTTTAGGTAAGAACGTTGACAAAGAGGTTATAACCCAGTGTGTTCAATTCTGGAGATATTTCTGTTTGGTTGCTTTAGGTAAAATACCTCCCTAAACAGACTGAGAAAACTTTCTTATGAGCCAGCCTGGGTTGATCATAAATTTTGTAATGGTCTTAAATTTTGTGAGATTGTCTGCAAACCTAGGATTCTTGCAATTCTAACAATGGTTTGGATTGTACCAGGTAAAATACAAAGGGGGAAATTACCAAGAAGGTTAGGGAAGAAATACTGATTTTGGTTTGTGGCCGACTTGTAAGGTGTTTAGGATTTAAGTTCTGGTGATAATTCTTATTTTAAATAGAGGGGCCATTGTTATTTCCTAGAAGATAATGTTTTCTGCAGAATTATTAAAAAAAAAAAAATTATGGTGGACAAGGGATAGAAAAAGCTATATTGAGCCAGATTTTTGGTGGTGATGAGTATATATCATACTAAGGTGGCAATAAATTTTTGTTGGTTTAAAGAGATTACCTAATGGCAGAATACAAATATGTAGCACTAGACTGTAAATTACAAAGAAGGTAATAAACAAGCTAGAGCACTGCAGGAGGCCTATTGTTATAATCCACAAAAGCAATCAGAAGAACAGTGTTACGAATCAAGGGAATCGGTTGTGACTATGCGTTTTGTAAAAAGACGATAAAAAATACTTTTGTGTTACCAGAAGCTAATACTTCCTATTTTTATGTGTTACGCTCATTTAAAAATACTAATTTTGTCTAAGTTGCTTGAAATCACTGTAAGAAGACATTGTGTGTTTGCAACACAGTTTATAGTCTGGGTCAAGCTTTTGATGCTAAAAGCAAATGAATGCTTTGGATAATTTTTAGCTTCAAGAATCATGTTTTCCTAAGTGGAATTTATTAGCAGTTGCTCAAAGTTTCTGATTTTGGGGGGAGGCTGTAAACTAGAGATACATTTTCATGGAAGTCCTCATGAAACTTTTGGAAGCAACTGCTAAAGCAAAGTAACTGCTGACCATTGTTCTAGCTGAGTTTTAACATGAACAGGTACAACAGTGGGATCCCTTTTTTCTTACACCTTAAAACTCCTATATTACAGCTAATTCTCCCCAAACTTGTATTAAAAGTGTCAAGCAATAGTTAGGCTACCATTATAATCAGCTTCATACCTGTTATCTTCCAAAAGGTCTTTCTGCCTTCCCTGCTACTTCTCTTTTGCTGACAGTGATCTTTAAGGTGGCTGTATTTATTCCACTAAAGGCAGTCATGCAGATGTGGCTTTTTTATTGTTGGATTTAAGATAAAAATAAGGAGAACCAGATTTAAAACTACACTTGCCATGTCAAAAAAATTAATTTGAATGCATTTTGTTTATAGGATGAAACAGATACTGATGAGCCTTGTCGGTGATTTTCTACTAGAAAAATAAAATCTATAGTTATATAAAATCTTTATGATAACAAAATATCCTAGTTTTTCAGAATCCAACATTTTCAGGAAAGAATTTTGCTAGATGATTTACTTAGTTCATGCTATGTATGTACAAATTCTACTGCCTGAGTTATGGTGGTGATGAGAAATGAGGGGAAGAGGGTGGAACTGATTCTTTTGGTGTCAACACGGATTTGTGGTGACTTAAAGTGACTATGTAGCCTAAGTCACTTTACATCAGTAGGGGTATAATTTTCCCTCTATCCTTTTGCTTCAGTCCAGTCTACTTTACAAATGCTCACATCATGTAATGTGATACAGCCAGGAAAGTAAGCTTTGTTTTTATTAGAAAGTTGCCAGGCAGGCAAAATGCTGTTTTGAGGTCTCTGGCTTAGTGTCTGTACTCTGACACGTTGGTGACGCAGAACAGTCATTAACCTATATGCAGAAATTGTGTCCTGCCTGATTTACAGACATCCAGCTGTGTGTGCTCTCCAGCCAGAAGTCAATGGGCCTGCAGCCAGGGTAGTTTATCTGAATTTCATTAGCATGAACATGAACTGAAATGTCTGATTTGGACTTAAATGAACCATAATTTATCTGCGACTGAGGTTCACTGAATTAATTACTCTAGATGTTGGTTTTTTTTTAAACCTAAATTATTAAAAAAGGAGGAAAACAGTAAATACTGCAGTGTTTAAGGTATAACTATATCCCAAAATATAATGAATTGAGCCCTCAGTGTGTATGACTAAAATCTTGTATCTATCATGGTAAATGTTAGATTGAAAGTTGCTCATGACAGGTTGATGGTAATGGTGATGTACCTGGGATTATGAGACCTTTCTTTTTTTAAACTTTTTTTTTCCTTTTCCTGGTAGATTGGAGAAAACCTGCAAAGGTAGCGCAGGGAAGAAATGCTGCTTATGCTGATATTTGGGTATTCACTGCCACTTATTAAACTCTAATTATTATCTACCAATAAATTATGTGCTCAAAACACACCCAGTCCTTGTGTTGTTGCACACAGCATTTCCAAACAACTCCAAAAAACAAGCACTCAAGTTTTAAATTTTTCCTATCCAGATCATGGCTGAGTTAACCTGCCATAAGGAGATCTTTTGTTTTCTAGATGTGTAGATATAAAATACACAGAACTCACAGGCTTCTTCCGCTGTCCTCTTCCATATCATTGAAGCAAAAGTGGCAGATGATTGTAGCTAGAGCCATAATATTAGGAAAGCTTTGGGCTCTGCTGCTGGATAGATCCCCATCTCTCAACAAGTTTCTCAGAAAAAATATTTATGAATTCCAACTTTAATTATATTATTTGAACTTTGCAACAATAAGAGGCTAAGCACATTGGTTATAAGCCAGATACACATCTTTTACACTGTTGATACTGAATTTCAGAGATGTCTTTCCTAATCTTTTTTATGACCTTTTTTAACGAGAAGAAAGGACAAACTGTACTTGCACAGAATTTCTACATTGAAAGTTGCCTATATCTCTTAGGAAACTTATCGCTTCCCGGGGCTCTCATGTTCATCACAGTGAATGACCATGTCCTTAATTACTGCTAAATCTGGATACATTAACAGCTTTACATAATTTTTTTTCCAGCAATATTTGCCAAAAACAGGTAAAGCTATGTATAGTGGGAACCTCACATGCTTTGCTCCCACGCAAATGCTCTTGTTAAGTACTTCATAAATGTAATATATATTAAAAAAAAAAAAGAAAATAGTGTATTCAGTACCCAATATGACCCTGATTATACTCAGAAGTTAAATGCAGCGGAATTACTGCATCTCCGGGAATGTGAAATTTCATAATTGACCTGTTTAAAAAAAAAAAAAAGGAAAAAAAAAAAGAAATTAGAAATTAGTTGCTTAATGTAACATTAGTATGACTCTGTTGTAATGTTTGAATTGTACTAGGCTGCATCATTGGCACATAAAAAATGAAAATTCTGTATGAAAAGTGGTTTCTGGTGCTGCAGCTTCCAGTTTTAAGATACCAGCATGATGGGCTTTAAAGTTGGCTACAGTCCTGTAAGAGACAAAGTACAGAATCTTTGAGAGGTGTTGATGTGTGGCTCTATTTCGGGAGCAAGTCTGTACTTAGGTTTTTATTGTTAAGGACTACTGAAGTACGTATTTCTACATTCGATCATAGTTATTATTTTCTCTTTTAATTATGGTATTTACTCCTGCTTTAAAAGATGGTGTGTAGAGGAATGTTATTTGTGCTTTGCCTGAGGTTGTTAAATAGGTGAAAGGACGGCTAACATGCATTTCCATAAGAGGGACAGAGTATATAAAGAGATACATGTAAGCAGGATATGTGTCAGTATGTGTATGCTAAATAGATGTCATCTTGCTGCCAGAATTATAAAGAAGAAAACTGAACCTGTTCTTGATGTGTTAGTTTTTAGGGACTGTGCCTTTTTCCACCAACTAAGCAACTCTAGTGCAGGGTAGTAGCTGTTGAACTGTTGATACAGAAAACTTGGAATCTGGAGACTCTCACTGCCGTGATGCTCCACAGCTTGTTGTAATTCTGACTTGTCCCCAACCTAGGCAAGAGGAATTGATATGGAATTGATATATTAACAACCTCCTTGATGTATAATTAGGGTGTCTTAATATTTAATTGATGCTGCAGACATGCTGCTTTATTCTCATGCATCCCTGTTGTGCTTATGATTGTGACATCCAAGCAGGCAACAAATACTTGCCAAAAGGCAAGAATAATTGTGGGAATTATTTGGGCAGTGCATGACTTTGCACCATTGACACTATAGTAATAGCTCTTAATGCTTCTTATTACCAAACCCCACTATTTATATATTTTGATGTCTTTATTGGATTTTTTTTTTTTAAATTTTTCTCAAAATAAGACAGGATGCATCCTCCACTTCCATCTGGAATAATTGCTTGCCATGTTCCTGCTCTTCACTGAGCATTTGCTAATGGCCACTTAGATGCAAAATGTTGTCTAGGTGGTCTTGTTGGTCTGAACCAAGGTAACTTATAATACTAACAGGTGCCACTTTTCTGGGATAATATCCAGACTGATAAAATTTGTCTCTATTGTGAATGTCTTTATCAGAAAAGTTGCAATATCTTGAGGCTTGATTATGTAGAACTTATTTCACTGTGTTTTTGGCATAGTCCTTACTTCCATGGAGATAAAACTGATTGGTAGACTTTTTCATGGCATAGTTTGCAGGTTGCCATTTTTCATGTGTCTAGAAAGTTTATGTTAGTGTCAGTATTTCAGAGGCAGACAGGTGAAGGCACTTACCAGTTTTTTGGTGGAGCTCTAAACAGGAGTACCGTTTTAGTCCAGATAATGAAAATGGCATACACGTGTCAGAGGTACAGAAGAATTTTGGAACAGATTTCTGGGGGAGACTGTTGTATTATACCATTGCTTTTAAAAACTGTTTTATTGCAGCATCATTTCCCGAAAAACTTAGTATAGTTGTCTGAGGTGAAATGGTTTCTTTCTTGTGTGACCAGTTCAGTAAGTTTTTCTATTGTTTTCTCTTACTTAATCAGAAAGTAATCAACTTAGAAATGGACTCACTTTGGCTGTGAAAATATTGAGAAGGAGTTAGTGATAAAGATTCTTCCTGCTGTGTTGTAAATCTGTTCCATTGGACAGAAAAAGTTAATGGAAAAGATATTTAGCTTAGCTAGATCAGGATTTTTTTAATGTATTGATAGTACAGAGATACTGAGCAGTGGCGTCTTTGTAGATAATACTGAGGTCTTGAGTGATGATGAAGTTTTTTGTTCGGTGTGCATCTTAATGTTGAAGCAGTTAGTGATTTTATTCTTTGTTATTTGAATGGCTATCACTAGCAAACTCCAAACAACACTAAGAAGAGCTTGGTACTTTTTTTCCGGTAATTTGCTGAAAAATGTGAGTGTTTGTCTGATTTGGGGTTTATGAGTGGGTCAGGTGAAGGAGGTAATTTTTCTGTTTTTCTGGAGTTCTGCATATTTAGAATTGTTTAGATGGTCAGAGATTTGCAGAGGGTAATCCTTTAATGATGAGATGTTTGGCCTTAGGAAGTAGACATCACTGCTTGGTCTGAGTTCCCTCTTGAACTAATTATGTTAATCATATTATATCTAGAGCAATTATTCTCAACATGTACTTATACTACAGTTTGTTGTGTCTTTGTTAGGCTTGAATTAGGAGTGTTTATGTTTTTTTCTGTCTGCTCAAAAATACAGCTTGTCCATACTTACAAGCCTGGCTTCACAGAATCATTTTCTGCTCAGTACTACTAGCTGTATTAGAAAATAAACTGACATTAATTTTTGCAATTTCTCAGTCTTTCAGTAAATTAGGACATGGAGCTTCTTTTAGTATCATACTGAGAAATAGGTTTTCCAGTTTTCTCACTGTTTCTCTTTGTTTTACATTTTGAGCATTTCCAGATTATCGTTATCTTCTGTAAAGAGTGGCCAGAATAAGAGAGATAGTATTGCAATAATGGGTTAATTAATGGTATATGCAATACAAAACCATTTCTGTCCTGTGAGACAGCACTCCTGAATGTTGTCTGGCTCTGCGGCTCTTTATTCTCAGATTGTTTTTCTCCTTTACACGGATCTTTGTTTCTAGAGTAAAAAATCAAGCAAGCAAAAGAAAAAACAATCTGTCACTAATTGATGGAGAAACTCCATTCTGCTGACATATGTGGAGACTGTATAACCACGTAGACAACACTTTTTAATAATGATTATTTATGTCAATGTCAGCTAACCTGTTTTACCTGCATTGAAATGGAGTAGGAACATTCCCATGGCCTGTAAGCTGAGAAAGCAATAAATGACAAGGGAATAGTCATTAACTTTTATGGGACAGTAGCTTTTCAATCCAAGTATAGAAGTATTAACTTGATTAATGTTGGCTAGACAAGGCCTGTAATCAAATATTGACCAATAAGGATAAAATAACAAAATGTAAAATAGCTGTAGATGTTAGCATTGCCTGCTCTGTCCATTAAATGAGACTTCCGTGCTTGAGGAAAAGGAAGTTTGCAGTCACACAGTGCAATATTCTGTTACACTACATGTGCACAAAGAAAGGATATTTATTCATGGGTGTTCTGTATGCAAGTAGTGAAAACTCAGTTCAGCAAAATTCTCAATGCCTTATCCATATATAATATATGGGTAAAAGTTCTGTCATCTCTTCTGTATCACAGGAAGTATTGGAAGCCCTGAGGATGAATGAAAATTCATCTTTTACAGTGGAGATGTCTAGTTGGATATAAATGTTAATGTCGTGCTCTAAATGGATGATTTTATATTTCTGTGGGCAGAAGCAATTAATAATATTTTTCTTACCACATATTGGCTATTAGTGAAGATTTTCAGCAGAAATTTTACTTCTGAAACTGCTTTGATGTCGTAAGACTTTGAAATCAGATTGTAAACACAGAACAGTAAAGCACAGACATAGTATGGGCTTAATGAAGACTAAAGATTTTCAGTGTGTCATCCTGTAGTGATTTAGCTAATCATGATGGTAATTCAGTTACTTTATCCTTTAAAATATCTATGATTAGATGGAATTTTAGGCTGGTTGTCCTGTGTTTGCCCCTCAGACCAGAGTTAGTGCAACTAATTTAAAGCATGTACTTTTCATAGTGAGTCATAGATATTCCCTTTATTTGTCCTAGTGCTCCTTGGTAGATCAAGTGCTTTGTCCAAAAATTACTCCTTAGTCTGCCTGGTGAAATAAATCCAGGCAATTAACGTTCAACTGGACTTTAATAAAGTGCTTTTGGTTTTTGTGGGTTTTTTTGCATGTTTTAGGAATGAATGTTAAATTATATTCCCACTTCATTCAGCAAGAGGAAGGCCTAAGGGTGACTTCATTCCCATTGATTTACTTCTATACATTCCCTAATTACTACTTCAGGAGATGATATCTGTTTAAATATATTGTCAGAGAGATACATGTATTGCACATAGGCGAACACTTCTATCTCTGCATAGCTACCATAGCGTTTTGTTGAGGGAAAATTTGTGTCACAAATATTACTCAAATACTTTTTAGGTGTTATTAATTTGTATCTATTATATAGATAGAAATTATTTACTTCAAAACATGTACTCAAGTTTCAGCCAGTAAAAAAAATCCAACAACAAACTTTGAGATTAACCTTTTTCAATAATCTTCCAAGATGCAGATACTGGACAAAAAAGTCCAGGTATTCCAGAGAAAGTCCTCCTGAAAGTTATTAGGTTGCTAAGAAATAGCAGTAAAGGAAGTAAACTATGGAATTCCTAGACAATTTTCACTACAGAAAATGTCAGTATTCTGAGAGGGTTTTTTATTTTCATAAGCTCTCTGAAAAAATGGATGCATACTAGGATGGTAAAACTTCAGATGTACTGAAAATTAAACCCAGATGCACAGAAACTCAAAAGAATCTCCTAAAGTGTCAGACAAAAATAATGTTTGGTTGTTCTTTGCCTCTGGGGCCTAGTTGCATGGCATGTCACATATATGAGGCTAAACTGCTCTTTTTTCACTCTTAGCTATGATGTTGCATGTAACCTACAATCTGAAATAGTCTCAGGCAGGTGTTACTCCTCTCATCTGATCGCAAATATTGTTTTAGCAAAGTGCAAATTGGCAAGATGTAAGCCATGCTGTGGGTACAAAGTTCATCAGGTACTGGTGATTTTCAAGCCCAATCTACAGCCCTAATTCCTCCTTTACTTTAGGCCTGGCCTGAATTAGCTATTGCAGCTCAAGGAAGGATGCTAGGAATATAGTGGGAAAATCAGCCTTTTGGTCTTGGGAACAGCTAGAGAGCTCAGCCAAATGCAACCAAACAGGAAACATAAGTCACTGTGGAAATAAGTGATTAATTTGAAGTTCAGATGCTCTGTACGGGTAATACCACCTCCTCAGGGTACATAGAAGAGCAAAGTTGACCAGATGTGTAGATGTCTCTAATCTGCATTTCTAGAAGTCCAAAAAACAAGCAAGAAAGGAAGGATTTTTTTTTACATAGATCACTTCGTTGATGCAATATATGTGACAAGCTAACATTTCCATCAGCACAGCTGAGGGGTACAAGGAATTGTTTGACTAGCAGCATGTGAGGCTTGGAGGAACCACTTCACCTGACTTCATCAATGGCAAATAAACCTGGATAACAATACACTGGGTTTAATTGTGTTTAATTAGTTCTTTAGAAAATTTGAGCAAAATGGCTGACTATCAGTTATGGAACAGGAGGAGATTGTGCATGGGAGTTTTCTCGAGGTCTGAGGGGAATGGATCTATTTTTTTCCCTGTGGAACACTTAAAGCTAAGGTGTAGGGAGGTTTGGTAGGAAATTATAATGCGTTATAAAACCAGTGTCAGTTGGTGTTGAGCCAATGATAAGTATAAATTTTATTTGAAGGATGTGTCTTCTGTAAGCATAAGGATGGAAAAGCTAAGAAAGAATTAATTGAATAATAAGGTTAAAAAATAAACTTTTTCTCGAAAGTTTTATTCAGTTTCTGTTTTTTCATAAATTCCACGAAAACATTTACGTCTACTGTACTAAGTATATGGCATTTGAGGATGCTCATTTACTATCCATAGATCTTGGGCTCTTTTGTAGGAGGTTTGTTGTTGTGGTGGAGGAAAGTTAGCAAGGTCTGAATTTCTTGCACTGGCTCGTGCTTCTAGTTCAATTCAGCCACAAAAAGACCCCCAATTCTGATAGTGCTTTTAACTCTTTATGAAGCCTGTCTTACTTATTATCTCTACACTATGATGACTTTTATGATGCTGCTACCAAACAGAGGGGGATTATTTTTTCTGCAAAAGACTCAAACTGTAGCAGTACTTTTATAATTATGACTGTCATGATGAAGACAGTTGACAGATTTACCTTTTCCATAACAGAAGAATGAAGGGCACCCTGCAAAACAAATTGACTACAGATTTGAAACAACAGGATGTCCTTTTTCACACAACCCATGCCTAAATTATGAACCCATTAGCATAATATATTTGAGATGTTAAAAATGTAAATGGGTTCAAAAAGTGATTAGACACATTCCAAAGAAGAAATACTTCATCAAGAGCTGTTACATACTATGATCCTGATGCAGCCTCCAGCTGAGAAAATTCATAAGCATCTGATTGCTCTGAGGACATACTGGAGTAAGTATACTCTGTACATCTGTAGTCTGTGTTTTCTCTCCTTTCCATATAGTGTAAATTCTTCATACTCTTTTCCCATTTCCTTTCTAAATGAGCTGTTACTAGCCATTGTCATAGACTACGAACTCGAGTAGATGGACTTTTAGTTTAGCAGAATAGGGTCATTATTGTCTGTCATTATGCTTCTCCTGCCTTTCTGGGGTTTATGTACCACCCGTTGTTAAAATTGTGAGTCAGATTGTCTTAATAACTCATTTGAATATGCTGGAAAAGAAACTGGTTTTATATTAGAACACATTGTTTATGGATCATCTTAGATAAGCTGCAAGAGGTCTCTTCAGTTGTAACAATAAGGGATCTTTGAAATTCTTTGGAGACGGCACCTTATCCCAACTTATGTTGCTTAGCTGCAGTACTGAGCTAAATGCTTTTATTCTTTCTTTCAACCTGCACTCTGCAGAGATAGCCATAAGTAATGATCTTTGGCTACAGAAAAGATGTTTTTCTAGTTGAAATTGCTGAGTAACAGTGATTAAGAGACTTTCTCACATTTCTTTTTCAATGCAAGGGTAGAATGTTTTGTGTGTTTTATTGTTAGTTCAGGTAACAGAAGGGAGATCTTTTACAGGGTGGTTTGACCTCATCGTAAAGTGCTGGTTTCATTTCATTTGTCATTAAGTATGGGGAGTGAAGGGAAAGAGAAAAAGGATGATGATGTTGATGAGCAACAAGGATTAGGAAATTGATAGGACACGATTCAATAATAGGTGTGGGAGTAGGAATGTCTGTGAATTTATGAAGGGTTTATAGCAATTGTGTGTAACTGACATCAGGTTTTGGTGACTGGGGTGGGGTAGTGACAACAGACTTGTTGCATTTATATTCATTCAATTGAAGAGGCTTCATTGTGAACACTTGGAAATATCTTCAGGAAGCACATCAGGTATTTGTGTAGCAATAAAGAGATGTTTATTCAGGGGGACTTGCTGGGCAGTGATTTTGGATTTACAGTGAACACTTGTGGAAATTTATAAAAACAACTTTTTTAACTAGTAACTACACAGTGACCCTTCTTTTTGAATCAGAGTTGTCATGACCCACTTAGTGAATGCCTTTCTGGGAGAGGAGGTTATTTCAAATGAAGTTTTAAATTACCAGTATGTGCTCTTTTTGTATTGTATAACCTTGGAAGCGATGTCATTGTGACACCTGCTGGTTTGCCATCATGTATATATTTAATGGTCAATCTTGACTGTGCTTCAGAAATAGTATGAATTCTCCCTATTGTCTGTTACTTTCCTTAAACGAAAGTTTAGTTTTACGGATGATTGTTTTTGCGAATATGTACTATTAACAGGTTACCTTCTCCGACTGTTTGCTGGCCAAAACAATTTTTTGAGAAAATAACTGTCATTCTCCGTCTGCTAACATGGTTGTGTTCTTCAAAAAAATTCACTTCTGTGGAGTTATCAGTGGCCATAAATCTCTAATAGGTTTCAGTGTTTGGGGTTCCTGTTGTAGCAGCCCACTGTATAGAGAAAGTACAGTGAATATATGTAAACATTCAAGTACAGAGAAAATGGCACCATATAAGAAAAGGATATTTACAAGTATTTTCTTATGTTCTGAGGGTTTGGTTTTTTTCATCAAAAACTCTTTGTTGCACTGATTAGTAACAGTTATCAAATTTTGAATCTATGGCTCTTCAAAATCACAAAAGGTGGCACAGAACAATGTTGTAGAGTCACAAAAACATAGGAAATCTCAGAAATACTGTTGTCTGTCATGGTCCAGTCCAGCATCTTTTAGTCACCATTTTTAGATCTCAACACTGATGAATGAACCACTGGCCCATGTTAGCAGTTTTGTGATTCACAAATAGGTCTTTATGATTTGAGAATGGATAGGCTCAAGTTTTGGAATACTATGACAACTGTATGTTTCCACACAGATTTATTTAAGCATTGCTGAGATTGGCCCTATGATATAGGGGCATAAACAAGATTCTTTTAAGCACACTTCATAAGAAACTCACAAAAACTAAGCTTTTTTTCTGGATGGTGTAGGTGATTTGAATGTTATCTTTGCTGTATGATAATGGCAATGCAGTTTCTGTTCACAAATGTGGATGCCTTGTTATCATTCTGGATTAATCTTCTTTTAGTTTATCTAGCTGTCCATCAGCTACATATGGAGATGCTTCTGGAGCACTCCTAGGAAAATAGAAGTGCTGATAGAATGTAGCAATATTTCTGAAGGCAGCTTAAAGAAAATAATTGGGCAGGTTCCTCATTGTTAGTAGAGCCAAAATATTTTTTTTTAAAGAAAAAATGAAAGAAGAACAGCTATATATACTGAATCCTTAGGAATAAATATCACATTACAAGTTCAGCTTGTTTCTTTTTTGTTCTTGTAAATCTAGTTAAAGGGAGAGAATATTTGATTTAGATTTTCTTCATTCTAAATAAATGTGCATAAAATCTTGGATAGTACTTGAGTTACGATACTTGTTTTTCTTTGTTTTTATGACACATCTTAAAGTAAAGGCTTGCTTCAAATAATGCTATATTTTGTCTGGAAGTTTTCTCAGCTCCATAATTAACTAGTCGGGTTTTTGAAGAGCTCTCTCTTCTACAGACTATTAAGAAATTTTTGGCTTTTTCCAGGTGGTTGTCTTTATGTAGATCTTCAGGCACTGAAATCAACACCTGCTTATCTCAGCATCATCTCATTTGTATTTGTACCTTATTATCCTTTTGATAAATAGGCAGAATGAAGCCTGGTGTTATTTAATTTTCTCTGCTTCCCTAGGATTATGATTTTTAAAATATATATTAATATATTTCTTAATTCTAAGATTGTTGGGAAAGACACAATTTTACTAGGTTTTCATTCCAAGGTTTACCATTTCTTTTTACATGTCACAGTGACAGAATGATTTTCCTCGGTCTCAAGGTTCTCTCTCTCACAATATGTCCAAATCCCCCAGATATAGTTGGTTTCTCAGTGCCCTTTCTGAAGGTGGATTTTCTTAAAGAATGCAGAAACAGAAGCATTTTTTTGTACAGTAGTAAGATGAGATTTGTTTCAGGGACAGGCAGTCAGTAACTTTCTGACTTCATTTCATAAAACTTTGGTGAGTTCTGATTCCACTTATACCTCTTAGAAAAGAAATATTTAATAAGAGCTCCTGGTCTGACTATTTTCATATCATTGAGGCTTCATTTGTGCATCTCAAAAGGTTAATTGAAAACCTTTGCTGTGGTGACAAGCTCAGACATTTTAATAAGGAGAATAAAGTAAAAGAAGGACAGGCATTTCTTCATTCTTACCAGGACCTCTTTTTGGATATTTGCATCAGATATCACCTTGGGTTTTAAAAATGTTTTTAAAACATGCCCAGGATCCAAGCCTAGAGGAGGGGGCTTGGTAACTCTTGGTTACTGGCTTGGTAACTCTTGTGTTTCCTTGAGGGAAAAGATTAGGAATCTGGAGAACGTATTGAATTTCTGTTCTGACCTCTCAGTAATCCTGTTATCTCAGTCTGATCTCTGCTTTGAAAATCCCTCAGATTAGTTGCAAGTGATGATATTTAGTTAAATGTGTTTTATTAATGTCTTTAATCTTTGTAAATTTTTCTTTTAGTGGTTGCACAAAGTATATGTTGAGTTCCAGATACTGGCATCTACATACACAGGCTAAAAAAAATCACAAAGTTCCAGTTAATTTCATTAATTCTAATAGAAAGGCCTAGGTTAATGCAAAAGCAGGTTGTATTTTTTTTTTATAGAAAAGATCTGGAATTCCTTACGACCAGTTGAAATGCTGCAGGAAAACACATGCTGAACTGTGATGCCTTTCTTTGAGTGGATGGTACAAAGCCCTTGTTGTTTTGCTCCTAAAACACATCTAAAGATGAAGTCTCAGTGACTGTCCAAAAAGTTACTTATGCAAAGAATAGTTTAAAAAAACTGTCAGTACCTAAGTTATTTGCTCCTGCCTTTCATACTGAACTCACATCTGAAGAACCCTTCTAACTTGCTTATAAGTCCTCATCTTATTGAGTCCTTGAACAAATTCAGAACCTTACAAATTTTTCACTACTAGTTTTAGCATTTACTAGAAAATTACTGCTCTGAAGATTAGTGTTTCAAAGATACAGTGGCATAATACATGAAAAACTGAGCTGCTCTGTCAGTAGAGAAGCTTAGAAAACAGCTTACCTGCTTATCCCACTCATGCTTTCTGTAAACATCCTTGGCTACGTTCCCAGTAAAGATAGGAATATGAAGTGGCTTTACCAAGAGGTTTCTTTCTTTCCCTTATGTTCTGAAAGTAGAGCCCTTTGGGGAAGCATAGGACAGATGAGAAAAGGACAAAAACAGGAGTAGATGCATGTAGGCTACGAAAAGAAGGAGTGGATTGTATAATCTATTGGCGATGGCAGGCTGAGGCACTCACTTTTTTCAACTAATTAGCACCCCATAGATGCAAACAAATACAGAGCATTTGTTCTATTTAATTTTCTTGCTGATTTTCATTTCCCTGAAGCAGGATGCTACAGAGCCTGGGTTTCTTTGGGCTTAAAGAAAACCTAACTTCCAGAATATAACAAGTTGAAATTTAAGTAATAAGCCCTGTTAATATTAATATTAGCTGTCAACTTAAACCAACACCCTAGAGTTTCTAAAGGAATGCATGCAGTTACATATTTGTTATATGTTTGTGGGAAATCCTTTTATATGTCAAATTACAGGGCACTTGCTAAATGATGTATGGAACAAGAAATGAGTCTAGTGACTGATAATATTTCAAATGAGAACTTTAGAAGTATTTAATAAGGAATTTTTTTGCTTGTTTTAATAATTACAAAATTATGTTAAGTAGGAGAACACAGGATTCCATAATTTAAAAAATTCTTTTCAATATTTATTTTGCTGTGTTTTCTGTGGATCAGGTTGTGTATAATATGATTATGACTAGCATTGACCAGCTGATAAGGAAAATAGTCTTTCAATTTAGTCTAATTTTTATGCTCTCAGCTACCTCCCAATATGTTGCCAAAGCGAATGTGTCTTTGGGGACAGAACCCAGTCTGCACCACACAGCTGAGTGCCAAGCCTTTCCACTGGAAAGCCAGCCATTATTTTCTACTTTCTACTGCACAGTAGGGTGCGTCCACCCATTTACAGCATTGAGCCACAGCTTTTTATTTTATGGTAATCTTTTGTATTAGGTATTCATAGGAATAAATTTCCTCTAGCCGTGTAGGTGCGTGTAGGTGATATTTCTCCCAAGACAAAACTGAAACAACAGATTCTTTTTTTTTTTTTTTCCTAAAGTGTCTTTGAAAAAATTGTGGTCTCTAGCAATGGGTTTTTCTTGGAACTGAATACATGTTTACCCTGTCATTGATATTGTAGGCACACCTTATCCAATTTCATTGCCGTACTACAGTCGGCAAGCAAACAAAAGTAACTTAGGGAGTAGGTTTGCATTCCTCCACTATATCTGGAATTGTAATGGAAAAAGAGCATATTAAGGGCAATAATACAGTGTAAATAAATTACTGGAATCACAGGCATCTTGTAGAACAAGGTTATGGAATCTATCATTGTGCTGTCAAAGCAAGTTTCTCTCCATGCTTGTTTTCTACTTGAGATTTGGCTAAATAATTCAAAACTAGAAGGCTAAAGATAATTTTCCATCTTAATCCCTTTCCTCTGTAACTGTTCCTAAAATATTATCATGCAAACAATCAATCCTAAATCATTTAGATGCAGAACAGACCAAAAGAAAGAGTATACTCAGATGTATGACTTAGCAGTGTTTGTCTGGATTGTTAGGAAGTATTTCAAGATTTGAATAGTGTGAGTTCTTACGTAAACCTTTCTCTGCGTGCTCTACAGGTACCTAAAACATATTAAAGCTTCTTATTCATTCTAGTCCTGTGCTAAAGAAAACTAATAAATAGAAATGAATGTTGATGTAGATCATTATGTTCTTTGTGTGGAAGAACCCATTAAATCTAGACATCTCTGCAACTGCTACATTTTACTAAAGAGGATGTGACCGTGTCTCCAGCCTGAAGGAAGCCATAACTGCATTTTGTTTTATTAAATATTAAGCTATTACATATGAATGAACTTGTTATGTTTAAAAAAAAAAAAAAAGGTAGCAATTATCTTTGCAAAGAGAACTTTCAATGCCTCCTTGACAGTCTTCAGAATCTCAGGCTCCTTGAATCAGCACCAACTGCCTTGAATAGTCCTGCTATTAGGAAACTGAGATGCCAATGAATCCTGTCTGCTCAAGCGGTGTTCGCTTCGGCCAGAACCTTGATCCCAGGAAATAACTCTGTGGTTGATCGAAGCCTGCACTGCCTGCCCTCAGCTTCCATCCCTCGGTGTGTGCATCCAGCCTTTCCCAAGCATTGGTTGTTTTGCTTGTGTAATTGTAGATTATATCTACAGCTCACTGCCACAGCTGTAAACTGCCCCAAGGCAGTGGGGAGAGCACAGAGGTGGCAGTTCAGGCTTAAATTGGTTTCTGTTGGTGTGGACCTGCACCTTGCCATTCCTTTCTAGACAGATTCGTGTCTTCAGGAAGAGACAGCTTCAAATATTTTAATCTGAGATGGCATCAATAATTAAGTAATAGACAAATATTGACAAAATGCTGGTTTAGGTAATTGAATCACTGAATGGTTTGGGTTGGAAGGGACCTTAAAGATCATCTAGTTCAAGCCCCCTGCTGAGGGCAGGAACACCTTTGACTAGACCAGGTTGCTCAGAGCTCTATCCAGCTTGGCCTTGAAGGATGGGATGGGACATCCTCAGCTTACCTCACTAACCTGTTCCAGTGCCTCATCACCCTCACAGCAAAGAATTTCTTTGTAATGTCAAATCTAAACCTACTCTGATTTTTAAATCCATTCCCCCTTGTCCTGTCACTTACATACTCTTGTAAACAGTCTCTCCATCAGTCTTGTAGGCTCTCTTCAGGTCCTGGAAGGTTGCAATTAGTTACCCCAAAGCCTTCTCTTTTCCAGGCTGAAAAAAATCCTAATTCTTTTAACCTTTCCTTATATGAGAGGTGCTTCATCCCTCCACCCAACTTGGTGGCCCTCCTCTGGACTCGCTCCAACAGGTCAATGTCCTCCTGTGCTAATGGATCCATCAAAAGAAAAACTGCCATGCAATTCTTTAAACTCTGGAGAAAGTTCCATGCTTTGAAATGTACACATCCCTCTTTGAGTCATTTTCCATGTAGGTATCAAAGCAAGGACGTTCCAAGAATGATGTATTAGACTGCATAAAATATGCACAGAGAGGACAGGGTACTTAAAGAAGTTAAACATTAACATAGATTGCACTAATAAAAGTTGCAGAGAGAAGTGGTGTGCATTTGAATAAATCTGCACATATGGGAGCTGGTATATATTAATTTGGAGTGAAAGCTGAATTTTCAGTTTGTTAGCTATCTCTTTTTATAGTAAATCCATTTTGGCACATTTTGAAGGTGACAGGAATTTGCATCTTATTCAAGTTAATTAGAATACTAACAGACACCACTTTACCAAGTCGAGACAATTGCTATGGCTGGAAGAAAGACAATAGAAAGTAAGGTAATCAATTACAAATCAGCGATTCCAAATTGAATTCAGTGTAGGCTAATAATTCGAAGTGGTGAAGAGAAGAGCAGATACAGCACCTCAGGTATCAAATAAGCCAGTGTGGCACAGCATTTAAAAGCACTGACATATGTGCTAGATGCATTTGGGTGGCCTTTTGTTTATTTTCTAAGAACTTCACCTTAGAGAATTAGACTTAAATTTCTGTGTGTATTATTTCTGGAGCAATTTCTTTCTTATTGTACATCATAGTATGAATTTTAGATAGACATTTAAAGAAAAGTAAATGTGACAGGCTTTTTCCCTTTCAGCTGTCTTAGACACTGTCAAAGTTGAAGTCCTTTTTATAGAATTCAGGCTCAGAATGCATGGAGTAACTTGGAAGTGACCCTGGAAAATAAATTACTGTTTTATAGAGCTTTTTCTGCATTTCTTTTGTGCTTTTGTTTCATTTGGCATATTTGTTTTTGTATACTAACTCATAAATGTGATTTTTATAACCCTTATTTGTACTTTTATGCTATTTTGAATTCAGCAGCTTTATTTGCAATATTGCTGTCTTTTTTTGTATAGTTAGTGTTGTCTAATGAACTTATAAATACTTCATTCTACTAGAATTTTAATAATGCCATCTGTTCACTTGATGGAAAATGGCAAAGCACACTAAAGCAGCTACCTTTTTTTTTTTCTTGACAGCTGTATTTTTAAAGCTTAAGATTTACATTTCCAGCATTTTTTTCATTAACAGTGACAGTGAATAATACTGCAAACAAAAGAAATTTTTTGGTGCAAATCTTACTTTGTGACTTACATGCATAATTTTCTTTAGGTGCATTTTGGGTTTGGGTTTTTTTGATCAGTAATAAATGGTATTTTTTCTTTTTACTGGATCATGTTTTCTACCATGGCAGAAAGTAAAGTAATACTAGAGAGGTCAGTAAAGTACATCACTGTTGGTAGCATCTGACGTCTTTGTCCAAGCTGCCTGCTCATCCTGGCATATCTGTCCATCTCTCCCTGCATATCCTCCTTTTGAAACTCTGTTTTGAAAGTTCTTTCTTTTGCTCTTCTTTCTGCTTTCAGTCTTGCTTTATTTGTTAATGTTTGTCTTTTGAACCGCCAGCTTATTATGTAGTTATTAGGCTGTTCTCTTTGGTGTACTGTTTGGTGACTTAATCTCACTCCTGCAATTAGTTGTCAGAACAAGTGGCCTGATGGGTAGAAATGGTCAAGTCCCCTAATAGGTCCTGGAGGAATTAGTGCTGCCTGTGAAAATCAGGTGGCCTTGTATGCATGCCTTGAGTAGTTGTCAGACCCAAAAGGGTTAACTAACACAGCTCTAGTGTTTCTGAGCTAGGTGGGTACAGTATATAAAGAAGTGTCAAAAAAGCAGTTGTGTCACGGGTTGTTTTTCCAAATTCCTTGTCCAAGTAGTTGTGTGATGCTTGCTTACGTAAGAAGCTCGTGTTGGTGTTGACAGAACTCTGTGGCAGGCCCGATGGAGGAACTTGGGAAGAATGATGCTGTAACTGACAAATTATGAGATTCCTCAATCATGACTGTTTCAAAACTATTTTGAAGGCATGGTGAGAAGTGACTTAGATTATGAATTACCCTTTTCATACTTGCAGGAATAGATTTCTCGCTTGGTTGCTGGCTCTCAGTGTGTGATCATTAGTAGTTCTCTTAGATTGACAATTTGGGAGATAGACACAGCTCCTTATCCCAGCAGGTGGCAACTTCAGCCGTGCTGAAGAGGTATGGTTGGCTCTGGTTCCCTTTATTCCACCGGCAGAAGTGGTACTTCCACTTTCTCTTACTGCTGTGTTAGATATAGTTTATTAGCTTTCCAGCTGATTTCTTTATGTATTTCCTGATTTCTTATTAAGTATTTCAATTAATTTACCATCTGCATTGAATTTCGTTAGTTAAATAAAAAAAGCACATGGAAGTAATTTTGTCTTGCATGAACACATCCAGTTCTTCATTTACCCTAAGCTTGTACATCTGAATTTGCAGTTTTCGTTTGGACACTTCTACTTTTTTTTTTCTTTTTTCTTAATATCTACCTCTCAGGTGAGCTGTGAGTAGAGAATTCCTTCTGAAATATCCAGTGTAATCTTTTCTCTGTACAAGTGTGTGTCTGAGGCACATTTGCCTTGCAGCCACTAAAGATGGGATGATTTCTGTCACCGATTCTCTCTCATGTCCCTAATTGCAGAGGTGCTGTGATTTACCTCCCTTGCTTATGGCTGAATGATTCAAGCAGCTAGATTTTTATGACGGGACAATCACTGGTGCCTTATAGTACAGCCAGCCCTCTGTTTGAAGCCTGTGTTAAAGTTTCTATACCTAAAGTTCGTATTGCAGTAGATTTGTTGGCATAGTGGAGCATGAGGATATGCTGGTGGGCATACTCAGAAATGAGAAAATTATCAGTCCACTGAGGACTGGGTTCTGCCTGTCAATTTTTGTGGAATCTCTTGGAGAACCACTCTGGGTCAAAGGGTAACCTGAACGCTGATGTGCCAAGGTTTTTAATGACCCTGTCTCCTGATGCATGTGGACTGCTAGGTGCTCGGGCTTTATGATGTGTTCTGGTGCTGAAGTGTCTGACGTTGGCTATTACAGTGTGTCCTCGAGGTTACACAAGACCAATCAGAGCTCTATAAACAGAGCTTCATTGGGCACATTCTTGTTTTCAGCCAGAGACAACTGGTATCGGTCACATTTTTGTCTTGTTTTTAGAAAGCTAACTGTTCAGTATTATAACCTTCCTCAATTGTTTCACATAACCATCTTAGAGGTTCTCAAGGGGCAGAGTCTCTACAGCTTAGTGAATTGCCATTCTCAGGTGAGCAGGGGTAAATCAGTCATCGTTGGGGTATTTAACTTCCATTCATTTCAAGGAAGTGGGAGCCAGATAAATTTGGTGATTTTTTTAAAATCATAGTGTGGGTATCCCTGCCTGAATACTTTTCTAAATCTGGCCTAGCATTTTTAATACTGCACCTGCTATGAAAGTTAAAATTTTGCGTTAGTTTAAATGTCAGTAGAAGAATACTGAACTCCGCAACGTCTTGGATTTTTTGTTGTTGTTGTAGAGCAGCCAAAAAGATAATTTTTTAAATTATTTTTTCGTGTATAATTCCTGTGAATTATAATTATCTATCATTATAAAATCTTCTTAGAATAAAACTGACTAGTTCAGAAATTCATAAGGTGCTGTCATTATCTTTCATAAAGAACTGTCTATAATTTTGTAGCTACATATTCTGTTCCTTTCCATTCACTGAAGTTATAATTTTTTTTTTTACAGTCTTCTCATTGCAAGCAAAATGTTTAACTCACAGTGGTGGTACTGATAAGTAGTAAATAGTTCAATTTTCTCTTGGTTTCAATCTGTTCATCATGTTAGCGTAGCATGTCATTTTTTAAAGACTCCAAAGTCATGAATTATCTGCACATCATTATTCTGTAATATTCAACACAGTCACTGAGAGCTTGATTATGATTACTAACAAATCAGCTGAAATATCCTAAAAGCAAAAAGGCTTAATTTGTAAATTTTATTCTGTCTTTTTCTTCTTCAGGTTTTTTCCTGATTAACTTAAACATTTTTTCAGTTTCTTGGTTTTCAATCTCCAGAGCAAAGTAAATAAAATACAACTCTAATATAAATGAACTTATGTTGAAGTTAAAGTACAGTTTCTTCAGAGGGATTGAAATTATTCCCCTGACATAAATATGTTTCACACTGGATCACTGCACCCTCCCATGTGGTAATGTATCATCTCAAGCTCTAATGATCCCTTACCCTTGTTGACATTAGCAAACTTTTCCTCTGGGGTGTTTTCTTTTGTTTCTCTTGTCAGCTGTTCTAAGGAGAAGAAAACTGCTCAGTCTTGATTTTTCTGCAAATTCTGAGGATTTTATTGCAAAGTTCAGTAACATCACATTTGTTTTCAATGTAGTCAGAGGTGCAGAAAGAAGAAAATCAGGCAGGCTGCAAAGCTTCTTTTTCTACTTTTGATTCTCTGTAGCAGATAAACACTGAAATCTGAAAATTTTGAACAACTTCTTAAAGAGTCTGATAGCTTACAACTTTATTACATGGACATGTTTTTCCCTAAAAAAAACAATGTTCATCTTTCTAAACAGAAAGAGGTGAGAATACAGTGATCCAAAAGCTAGGGATGAGAACAAAATAGAAATAATTAAAAGCAAAAAGTTTACTAAATATGTTGGTATCTGATGCTCTATTTCCCCAGGGTAAGTGAAAGATTACATTTTTCCTAATGTGTGTAAGATTATTATGTTCTCTCGCTGTCACTGAGCCATATGCAGTATTTCCTGCTCCAGAAGCTGACAACCTGCTGAAATTTCTTAGTCTGTTTGGGCCAACAAGCATTGGAAGCCTCACTCCATGCCAGGGATGGGAATGTCATGGCACTGAACTGTGTGATCCCACCCCTTGCCTCATTGAGCTCAGAGTGGAGTGTGGGCTGTATACAGATGTTGGGAAAGCAGGAGGAAGTGTCTTTCCTTAAAGTTCTCCAGGCATCAGTCTGGAAGAGGTAGTCATGGTCTAGGAATAAACAAGCCAAACTCAGGAGGCCCAGCAGGGTCCAAAAGGTATGCATGTTTTTAAAATATCCAAGTGTCTTGTAATGGACAAGATCCAGTGGGGCTTTCTCAGCTTGTTAGAACTTTGTAGGACCTGCTTCAAGCAGTGTTCTCTTTTAATCATCTCCTTCAGCCCTGAATCACTATACATAAAAGAAATGCCATGACATTTAATACATAAAAGCAAGTCTGGTTTTCAATGCATGCTGTAGCAGTTCTATTGATTTTAATGGAATTGCTTAAGGTATATGTCTATGTAGTATTTGGGCCAACAGTGATGTAATTTTTTCCTTCCCTTTGAAAACATCTGCTGAACACAATAAAACTTCAAATTTGAAGTTTGAATTTGGTATTTGAAAATATTCAAAAGTAAAGGAACATCTCTGCTCAAAAGTGAGAGGACAGATTAGTAGTGATAATATTGTTTCTTAGCAGTAAACTCTAAGGATACCTTATACTTGGCAACCAGGGCTTCTGGGGAAAAAAAAAAAAGGGAGAAAATCAAGTTTTATTTAAAAGTGTGATTTATTTTAAAGTGTGATTCTGAAAATGTGTCACTGCTGGATGAGAGACTTCCTTCACCAAACATGTTTGCAAGACCTGTAACCAATTTTGAAGAAAGCTAGTGCAGCTAGTGGAGTGAAAGCCAGGCAGAATTGCGTGTCAGACAAGAAAAGCGGCAGATATGGGCAAAAAGGTATAGCTGTAAACTGGTAAGTATGAGAAAATTATAAATTGTTTTACAGTCTCTTCAGCCCATTGTCTTGTGGCTGCTTTCCGGTAATAAACAATAGTGATTGCACCTCGTTGACTGATAAAGTAGATGAGCTAAGCAGTTTAATGCTCTTGTCATTCAACAGCCGTGTTGAATAGGATATTAAGTCATCGGCTAATTACCATAAAACACAATCATAGACTCTCTTGGTAAAGCATATTTACTGCTGGAAACTACTACGTTTCTTCCTGATGGTCAGAGCCCAGGCTCCAACATGATTTGTGCTGACGTGTATTAAACTTGAGAGACTTCTACAGAATTTTATGAAACTTTTAGAAGATGTGGGGTAGATATCATTCCACAAGTTCAGGGGTACACTCATCTCCCTGTTACTTAAATAGAAGTGAGAAGCTATGTGTATGTAAATTATAAAATTATTTTCTTTATCATAAGTTTGTGGAAATGCCCTGCTTAGATTAGTCTAAATTGGCACACACAGTTTAGAATTTTCATGATCATGGATGTGTAAGTGTGGAGCTACGATCAGTATGTTTTGTACTACTAAGCAATTTTGGAAACAGGAGTGAAACCTGGATCTTGCTCATGCTTTTCTATTCTCACAAGGGCTGGTGATACTTTCAGGAGATGCCTTGTGGAAGTTTTCTGGCCAGAATAGGCCGTACTGCAAAATTGCTCCAACTGTTTCATCAGTTTTGTGTGGGCTAAGGCCATAGAAAATAATGAGCTTCCAAATTTTCCAGATTTAGGTATCTCTAATGAAGTCAAATGCACAGTCTCCTAAATCCTATTGTGTGTAGTGCCCTGTTTGCTTATATGCAAAGGAGTGAATTAAAATTTTAGGACACCTGGCAGACAATATGTTTCTCTGCTTACCATCTGTAGTGAAGTCTTGGTTCAGGCCTTATTTATTGTCTGTTGCATATTACTTAAGGAGAGGAAGAACTGAGCATCCTTTTTCAGGAACTTAAAAATAAACGTGTAGATCTTATTGTTCATGTAACATAGCTGGAATTCATGTTTTGTCCTACTTCAGGGAAAGAAACCCAGTGTGCCACCAGTGATCAATCTAATGAATATTCCCTTTCAATGTCTATGTTTAAACAAACCAAGTCAGTTTTCTGTGAAGTAACACTACAAGTGCTTCTGAATTGGGAAATAAATCCAAACAGTTTGAAAATCAGGAGAGCTGTTCAGGTGCGCTTAGTGAGGTTATGCATTAGGAAGCAAGAATGTTTTTGAGGGATGGATTGAAATTTCTATTGCATCTGTGTGTTACTTACCACTTTAGGAAATTCACCCTCAGCTGAGGTGTCTTTGAAAGATCTTAAAAATTCAGTGGAGGCATAAGCTGCCAGATTCAAGGTGTCAAAAGTAAGGATGCAGAGTGTCTCAAAGAGGGATGCAAATTGCAATTAAAGTAGACTGACCAGTTTCATCTGACTGATGCTGTTCTGCCACAGAGATAAATTAAACCTGGTAAACTTTATTTCAGGGTTGTAAGATCAGTCTTTAACCAAGCTACACAAACTGATGTGGAATTTCTATTGATGTATAGGTGTATGACACTTTTCAAGGGGAAAAAAAAGAAACAAAGATGTCTATGCTGGTCTAATTGCATTACAAACAACTTGTGTCTTATTATCTGAAGCTTAAAGTGCATTTTGAAAAGAAAAATTATTAGGTCAATCTGGTATCTGCTGTGTGGGAAAATATTCCTTAGGAAAGTGTGATTGTAGAGCTATCTGGGATCTCATAAACAGAATTAATCCTGAGTATTTGTTTGCTGTCATCAACCACAGTGGTATACCAGCAGTGGTATTTAACTACACAGAAAAAAGAACAGCATAAGACCAGGGAGAAAGTAAATTTTTTTTTGCAGAAGAGTTCTTGTGATAAAACCAGCTGGGCATTAGAATTGTGGCTTCCTTGGTAAATTACCAAAATTTCATGTCTGAGATGTTGAAAACTTGCTTTGCATTAAAGTTTTCTTTGTAACTACTCTGACTTAGCATCTTGCAATTGTTGGAAGCTTATTGGCCATTGTTTTGATTTGTTTTTTAAAGTGCATGCATAGAAATGCAAGTAAGAAATGTTTTGGTTTTTTTTTAATATGCAAAATAAAATCTGAGTTTTTCCTATTAAATGAATACTTACACAATTTAACACCCCTTCACACACACCCCAACAAAACGAGCCCCAAGTCAAACCTACCCTAGCCTCATTTCTACTGTTCCAAATGACAAACTTCTGTGCATTTTTTTTCTGTATGTTCCCTTCCTTATTTTCTGCTCCTTTCTATCTTATTTGACTGGGTTTAGTATGGAAACTTTCCCAGATGGATGCTGTCTTTAACTACCATGATGATTATTATGCATATCTGTAGTGTACTGTGCCGTTGTTAATTAGAATTGTATAGGTAGTTAAGCTGAAATTGCAGTGGCAGTTATGTCATAAAATGGTGTGAAAGTGGTAGAATTGTGATGGTAGTCATTTATATTTGATATGTTACAATAAATTGATTTTGTTCCAGTAGAGGGAGATCACTAGTATAATCTACCCATGTTTTTCAATATATACATGCATGATTTGCGTAAGAGGATGCAGGGTTGAAGTTGATTTGGAAAAGAAGACTTAAAAATTTTATTTAGGATGTAGTTATTCAGAAGAAACAAATAAAATGTTAGCAATTATTCCCTTCCAATAGAGAGCAACTCCCTAAATCATCCCTGTGTCATTCTGTAAGTCCTGGTTGTGTTTTCCTGAGCCTGCAGTATTGCCTGTAGCTCTGGATTTCCCACTCCAGCAAGATGCAGTGGGACAGAGGAAGTAGGAGTGGTGAGAGTTACCAGCAGCAAACCAGACCAGGCCTCTCAAGCCAGGAGAGGTTTAGATGGGGTATGAAGCAGAGAAGGACTTGCTTGAGAGATGTGTAGAATCACAGGCTCCATAAATAAGGTGAATAGAGGGCATCGGATGAAATACATAATGTGCAGATCCAAAATAAAATAGAGATATTTTTTCTCCTATTATATATTTAAACTGTGAAGCTCAGAGAATTTTGAGAATGCTGAAGACTGGTGACTCAAGTTTAATAACCAGCCAAACAAAATCTAACACCCCTCCTACCCCGCAGAAGTGTGAGGAAGAAAACCCCATCCTTTAAACAGAAAAGAATCAGCCCTGATTCAAGAAATGTTTGATCCGTTCGTTACTGAAACCTGCGAGCATACTCCAAGGAAAGTGTCGTGTCATGTCATCACTCTGTTTTCTGTTCACATTTTCCGTTACTAAGAAATCAGGTAGTAGGGGAGCTGGATTTTGAGTCTAGCTCTGGCTGTTCTTGTAACTGGTATGTAGATTTGTCTGGTTCAGGAAGATAACATCACTGAACATGGCAGAGCATGTGTTACACATTGCACTGCAAGCAGCAGAACTGCCTTAAATAGCTGATTTAACTTTATGTCTATGTTCTGCATGTGTAAATGACTGGTATATCATTTGTCTGGGGTTAAGACGAGTAATATTCACTCATGGTTGTGAAATATGTTATTTTCCTTGGCATCACTCAGTTTTGAGGAGAAATCTGTATTGCTGTAGAGAATTCTTTCATTAGAAATTGTGTATTAGATGTGTCTTTTAGAAAATACAGGGTTTTTCTACCTTTATTGTTTAAAAGTTCATCTTAAATGGCAGGAGCCTTTGGCAAATATAAACATGATATTTTCTGTGAGATTAAATCTATTTCCTGAGTTAATTTTAATTTCTGAAGTATAGTAATTTGATTCCTAGGATCAAATAAAAGGTTACAAGTAGTTCTCTTCATGTTTTGAGAAACAACTAACCAAATGGAGGTTTGTAAAGGTGTGTTTAAGCTACTTTTGGTGTGGTTAAACGGAAAGTTGGAAACTCCTCCTGTGGCAGATGTGTTCTTGCTGTATAACTGCTGTCCCCTCATTTAAAGAAAAACTACTCAATGTTTTAGCTGGTGCTCTGACATTGTACCTGTGCTTGTTTATATGTATTCAACTTAACAAAATGCGTGAGAGTCTGCTTTTCTTACGGCTACAAGACTTTTTTCTACATCCAAAGAAGTCAACAGGACTAGCATCTTTGATATTAAGAACAGAAGGTCCGAGTCTGCTCACTAGCTTCTTTGTAGGGTGTTGGTGGCATGTATTTGGTAGCAAAGGCCTTTACTTCTCAGACTATGCAGTATTAACAGTAGTCTTATTGAACTGGAATATAAAGGTAGTGTTTAGCTGGCCTGTGCCAGCTTCCCTCTCAATTCTGAAATGTATGAAATTTCATGTTCATATTAAATCAGGGTAGAATTTCTAAATACTTTTTCAAAATTTCAATTAATTTTTAGCTTTAGAAGATTTTAAAACATTGTAAATGCAGTCCAGTCTTAGGATATTTCAGTTACTTGATTGAACCATGTTAGAAAAGTTATGTACAGATATCATTTGAAGTTTGTTATCTTGTTCTTCATTCGGTCTAGAAGCTTCCCAGAGTGCCTAATTTTTTGGTTTGTTTCCTTTTAGATGAATCAGCTCCTAAAGAAGTCAGCAGGGTAAGTGTTACTCTCTATCTCCTATATAAAGAAGCGGCCCACTGTTCACTTGAGATCATTTTTGTGTAGACTCCAATCAAGATACAACTCTATTCCCTGGTTATAGTGGATCTCCAGAGGAAAAAATGCTGTACAGACTGACTAGAGAACAGTTAATTAGGAAAAGAAATATTAAGAACACTTGATTGGCTGTAAATAAATTGAAGGGTATTTTGCATTTAGAGTTCTCCCAGTGCTATTTTCATGATCCAGTTTTAAAAAGGTACTTCATGGAAACCAGGAAATTCATGGGACTTTGAGCATAACATCAGACTATTTAATCAGTGTGACTGCCTCAATAGATGGCAAGCAAAAGAAGGGAGGAAAAATGCCCTGTTTAATAATGCCCTTTTGAGATGCAGTATGGTACAGATGAGTTAAATTCTCTAATTTAAAGTCTTTTGCAGAGTTCTGCATGAAATGTAATATAAAATCCTAAAAAAACATATTCAATAATAGTTTCCTAACACTAGCCTTACATCTGGTTGACACTGTGTCCTGCAGGATCTGTCCATGATTGAGGACTAATTATGGGGATCTGTTAGAAATGAGTGCCTTTGTTGTGAATAGGAACACATCAGTACAGGACAGTCTGTTGTCCCCAGATGGGTCCAGCCATCCTGAAGCCCCCATCAGGTGGGGGAGCCCTTAAACATTCTGAGGTGGAATTGTAGTTCTGTTCTGCTCCACTTCTTGAATAACTTGCATAAACTATTTCATGCTCCCAGGAGAAGCACAGTAATGTTAGACACATATTAAAAAGAGGGCTGGTTGAAAGACTGCAAAACTGGCTGGGTGGTCTTGCCCTCTATAGAAGTCCTTTGGAAAATGCTAGAGTGTGGAAGGAGTGGATAACTAAGGCTGGTAGTGGAAACCTCACTTTTGTAACCCTGTGAGCAGAGGGCTGGGGTTAGGGGGAAACTGAGATTCATCTCGTATGTATCTACAAAAAAAAAGCTTTTAAATGTTGTCTAAAATGAGTTTATTCAAGCAGAAGTTTTCCATTACATAATGTGCCATGGATTTATAAGGGGGTTGAGAATTTAGGTGAAAATAATGATGTATGTAGTAGTATGCTGCTGTTATGACAGTGAATAGCTTTCAGTGTAACCTAAAATTACTAATATATCTATATGTATTGTTTTGACTTAAAAATAATTAAAGATTTGCCTAAAAATTTTAGAAGCTCTAATTATGTATGTGGGAAAGTTCCTTTTAATTGTCATTAATTTAGTAGATGAACCTTTACTTAAAACTCTGTTTTACGGACCTACAGAATATATCTTGATTACCACATTTGAGCTATTT
Source organism: Acanthiza pusilla (assembly GCA_036630365.1). NCBI lineage: Eukaryota > Metazoa > Chordata > Aves > Passeriformes > Acanthizidae > Acanthiza > Acanthiza pusilla. The sequence goes on along the minus strand of JAXCHO010000023.1, from coordinate 4,283,545 downwards.
AAGGCAAAGAAATCAAATTCTGAAGCCCTGAACCCCCCAAGTCGGCCTTGTCAGTCAGCCCCTGTGTGTCTGAGACTGGTTGCAGCCATCTCAGCCCCCCAAGTCATACATAGTGGCTAAGAGATTCCTAAAGATGGATGGGCTGTCACTTGAAGCCCTGGAATCAGTGGAGTGCAGATGATACTTCAGATGTTCTTAAGCAAACATTTTCTCCCTTGTTTTTTTAGCTATCAATCATTGTGCACTTGGTATGTATACTGTGTTGCACTACTGTTTGGTTTGGGTTTTCTTTAAAGTCAAGTACTCGAAGGCACTCAGTAGTACACCATACTGTAAATTAACAGGTTTGTTAGTTTGTTGTATTTTCAATAAAGCCATATATAAAAATGTAGACCATTGTAATACATCCTCTTTCTTCAGCAGCAGCTCAAACAGATACCAACTTAATTAAAATATGAACATAAATTAGAATTTAAATTAGGAAAGTTCTGTACATGAGTAATGTTTTTCAGACAAAAAGACATGTTCATGCTGACTGAAGAATTATGAGTTTTGAAGTCATTAAGTGTTACATTTTTAATTCCTGAAAATGTGTTGAAGAAGCAGCTTGTGTCATAAGGAAGGGAAAATTAAGGTTAGTGAAAGGAAATTTATTACAGAATTAAATTATCAATTGCTTAAAAATAGCATATTAGCTAGAAATCAAGGTAGAAATATACTGAAAAAAATCTGTAGTTGTTGGAAGGAAATGTCAGTATTTTCAAGTGTTTTATATTGCAGTTTCACACTTACAAAATTTAAGAAATTTTGAAATAGAAGTTTTGAAATCTTGTTTTATAGGAACTGCATTTCAAATATATTATCATTTTTACCTTCTAAGTAGAAAATTAAAGCAGTAAACTTGGCTGTAGGCACTTCATTTGAAGTTTTTGAAAGAAGGAGAGAGAAGAAAGTAGGAGAAAACTTCCACATATTTTAAATTTTGAGAATTGTAGAGTAGACAAGAAACTTTTCAAAATTTATAATTTTTAATTCTCGTCCACTAATGGGAATTTTACCAATATTTTGGTGTTCAGAAATTATATATAAAGATTTCTTCATTTGGCCTGACATAGCATCTGTGACCAAGCAGTGAACCTGTGAACTTTTTTCTGAATACTAGTTTCCAGTGTTTATGAAATATATGTAACTGGGGACAGAATCTCCTTTTCGCATGATGTAGTATTGGGAACGTCCTTGGAAATGCTGAGTTTCTTCTGCTTACTTATTGTGCAAATGTGTGTTGGCTGATCCTATCCATCCTAGCTACATAAGTGGTTTTCTGGGCAGAGGGATTTCAGAAAGAAAACCAACTATTGAACTACTTGGATAGAGAAAACTTAATCTGAATACTTCGTTATTTTGCTGTTTCACCTGCAAGAGATGCAAATAGAGGAGTGTGAGTTTGAACACTAAGTGCATATGTATTCATGTGCATCTAGACTAAAGATGTACTTATTTTACAATGTTAGTGAAAACAGTGTGCTTTGGAGACATGTTATTCTTTTCAGTTGGCAAAAATAACCCCATTCCTTCATGAACTATGGCCAGGATTCTGTTCTACGTGCTGCTAAGTTTCCCGTGATCACTGTGTGCTCTTTTGTACCTCAGATTCTGAAGTTTAAATGAAAATACTCAATGTTCCTGATATGATCACGGCAAAATTAGCTGTTCATTTTGCTTAATAACTTTCCATTCCATGTTTACTTGAGCAGTACTTCCAGTGAAGCTGCCTTTTGGCAAGTACCTTTGCTTTGTAAACTCTGGTGATGCCAACAGCAATTCACTTTGCAGGAGTTTACCATATAAACACCAGAAAATTATTACCTAGCAAGTGACTTGCTCATTTAGAGTACTTTATTCTTGGAAACAGGAATGATACTTTAATCCTCTCCTTTCCCCTTTTTGGACTTGCAGCTTTTTGGCAGCTGCCTTGGCACCAGCCAGCACCCAGCACAGTATGTCACTGCCAGTCACAGAATTAGCAAGTGTGTTTTCAGTAAATAGTTGCAGTAATTGCATGTATCTTCACTGTGCAACTGATAATAAAGGTTTGGGCTCTTTATGGCACGTTGGCAAAGCAAGCTCATTCCTTGTAGTATCTCCTTATTAAAGATGGGATTTAAATGTTTTCATGCTGCCCCAGAATTGAGAATAAATTAATCAAAAAGTTAGGGGAACTAGAACAAATATAAACATATATATATAAATATATATAAAAACATATATTTAGCCTTCAGAAGTGTTGCAAATGGCATTGCACCTATTGTCACGAGAAGATGCTTGTATAAGCTGATTTCTTTAAAAAGAAAATCTTGTGAATACTGTGGTAGTGATAAGCAACAGTGGTAGGAAAATGAGGAAGTTTATTTTTAATTTTGTACATGGTGTCTTTAGAGTGCTTGCAAGTCAAGTATTAGGAGGGAATGTCATTTTATAAAAAGCTTTTTAAAAAGAGGAGCAGTATTCAGCCTTGTCAAGTTAAACTGAAGCTCATTATGCTGTTTTATTATATAATCTGGAGAAGTGATATAATTGAGATATTCATGAAGTTTTATGAGCCTAACAGTTAATAACAGATTATATGGTTACTTCTATGTAATCATAATGTTTTTTTCTCATAAGTGTAGCTTTTGGGTTTTATATGATGTATTTTTCCCATTGTGAAGCAATTTATTTCAGTGTTACCATTTGCTAACAGGGAAGGAACTGATGGAAAGGTTAGAATGTATGTCAGTGAGTGGGGGCTGTGGGGCAAGAAGCTCCTTCTAGGAAAGGTGTTCACCATCTCTCTGAGGCTTGGAAATCAGCTACATAAAAAGGCTTGGAACTGTGTGCCTTCAAAACCAGGGAGTCCTTTCTGTGCAGAGTAAGAGACCTGGTTTGCATCATAATAGGGCCTGTGCTGCCAAACGTCATCTCATGTTTTCCCTCCTTTGCTTTTGTCATGAAGGTGTTTGATGAGCGAAGAAAAAATTCATAAATACCTGTGTATGGTGCTGCAGCGCTAAACTTTATTTACCATGCAAGTTCTAACCCATGTCCTCTCCAGTCAAAACAAGATGAATAGACGTCAGACAAATGCGTGTAGGAGCAGTTTTCTCTGAGGCAATGTACAAGCATTAAAATTAATCACCTCGGCTAAGGCTGCTCTTTATAGTTGCTTGCTTTCCAGTGTCCAAGTTTAAAGAAAATTGGTTACTCCAGCCAAGCCCAGTTACCTCTTCTGATTTTTTTTTTTTTTTCCCCTTTCTTGTTTTTGAGTTTCCTCTCCAAGCTCATTGCTCCTCTGAAAGCCATCTCTGCACTGTGAGATTGCTTACCACTTTCTTTCTACTTTTATTTTGCGGTATGAGGATTTCACATTCTTTGGCTCAGCATTTCCACCTTGAAACAAACAGTTTGATTACCCTTTTTTAGGGTTGGGGTTTTGTGGTTTTTAATTATTTTTTTAATGAAGTCCAGATTGATATTTTTGTCAGTATTTGATTGATATTGATATGTGCAGTTTATACGTCTTTTCACTGTTACTAGAGTGTAGTTATCTCGTGGTTATCTGTGCCCCAAAATAACAAACACCAGTTTCCATGCAAGATGGGAATGAGCCATCAGTGCAGATAAACAATGCAAAATATTGCAGCCAGTGAAAGGAGCAAGCCTAGAAATTCAGCAGTACACATAAACATACATGGCAAACACATACACACCCTATCTCACTACACATAAAAATGACCTGAATAAATTTTACTATTGATTTAATTAAATAAGTTGATTTTTTTTTCCCCTGCAACCATTTCTTTCTTTCTACACACCAGTCATCAGAAGTGCAATAACATTATTATAATTAAAATAAAATAATTTCTTGCATTTAAAGAAGTACGTTACCATTGTGATACTTACAGGTCTGGCCTTCTTTGTTTCTACACTAGCTGTCTGAATATTCATTGTGGTAAATTATAGTGACACATGGAATGAATATTTTAGGTACTTTTAAACTAAATGTCTCTTACAAGCCTGCCTTTGCCTTCAAGGGACTGGATTTAGTCACCAATATGTTCCTTTCTAGTTATGCATTCCTTGGTGAGGAAGAAAAAAACCAACAAAGCACAAGAAAATTCTTGTTTAAAACAACTACGTATTATGTGGGCAAATAAAGTAATAGTACCAAAATTCTTAAAGGAATCAGAGTATTTCTTTAGGAAAGATAGAAATAATTGAGTATTGATTACCTTTCCAGAAGATAAGTTATGGATGCAACTGGAAAATTATATAGAGCAAGTCTCTTAAATCAGCATGGTAGCTGTGCTTATGGGATTTTTCATAATGCTACCCAAGAGAAGTGAAAGCTGATCTATTTCAGCAAAAGGCATCAAATATTTTATTTTATTTAGTTCTTTTTGTCAAACAGGTTTTTTTTTTAAGGTACAGAAGTGTTGCTGTTGGGAAGTCATTTTTAAAATAAAAGTATCAATGGCATTGAGAACTTTAGGTATGTAAGACCAGTCTTTTTATACTTCTGGTCAAGTATGAAAATACTAGCATGAAATATTTCAGACTGACATCTCAATCAAATGTTAATTCAGACCAATAAGACTTCAAACAAATGTTCTTCTTTTTTTGTTTGAAGGGTTCGTTTAGTTCACCTTTTCAGTTCTTCACCTGATGACTCTTGTTGCCAAGACTATAGTTTTATAGGAGAGAAAGCTTGTGTTGGTTGGAAGTTTGAGGAGATTTTAGTTGTTTTCAGTTCGTCATCTGCCTGTGTTCTGTAGTGTGGTACACAGAGAAGAGAGGAGCTGTCAGTTTTAAAGAGATGACTGAAGAACCTTGGGTGAAATCCAGTCCCTGCCTAAGGACATTCTTTTGTGTAAAATGTTGCACAGAATTACTTGAATTCATTATCTGCAAGTTTTGATGCTGCCATTGACAGTTTAATTTGGGTTGTTTGAAGAAGCTGGTTATCTAAAATGCCAACTGATGTAACCAGATAGAGAATAGCTGTTTTAAATTCCTGTGTCTATGGACAATGTCTTTGTCCTATGTACATCCTTTATTCTTAGTGATTTCACACTGTTCAAGAGCTGACGTTCCTTATAAGAACTTCTATTTGCCCCAACAGATCTTAGTCCAGGTCTGGGAATTTCTTTTTACCTGGACAGCTGAGTTCATTTTTTTCTTTCCTAAGAATGTAATTTTGATCTCACAAAATGTTTTTGTTATTAGTTTTTTTGAGGCTGTATTTGTTGTTTGGCAGTTGGCTTGTGTTCTTCTGTCAGTGTTTTTTGGTGGGGTTCTTTTGTTTGAGGTGTTTTTCTTTGTGTTGTTTGTTTGTTTGTTTGGTTTTTTTTGCTTGGGTTTTGGTTGTGTTTTGTTTTCCTTTTTGGCCTGCTTACATGCCTTGGATTAAATAAATGTCCTCAGTTTCAAGTGGCCCTTCATGTGTCCATGTTGTGGCCCCTTGTGACGCCTCTAGAGTGCCTTGCAGTTGGTGGCACTGGATGCAACATGTGTAGCATTGGCTCACTCAGCAGGGCTGAGGCTCTTACTGCACTCCATCCAGGCAGCCTGCACAGGGCCGAGAGTCAGGCATTGCCCCTCACCTCTTGGCTCCTCTGGCATAGCAAATGAAGTAAGGGAGGCCTGGGATGGCACAGTTTTCCCAGGACATTTGAGTTTGGTTGTGGTTTGTGTGAGTCCTTTTCCTCATCCATTGGATTTCTGCATCCCCAAAGTACATGTGTCTATCCCTCTCCACATTAAATGGAATTTGGGCTGCTTGTGTAGTCTAACTCTAGTCTGCAATAAGGTCATAAACTTTGAGGCCTGCGAAAGGACCAAGTTCTGTTACAGAGCCAGGCATTTGTAGGGAGTGAGTGTTACAAAGAAACTTACTCTTCTCATGGCTGCTCATAAGACATTTTAAGAAATTACTGAGAAAACAGATCAACTTCTGGATTATGGTGGCACTTACTGACCCTCTGCTTGTTAATGAAGGCTTTTTGTTGCAGCAAAAGGGCTTTTCCTTTCCTGCAAAAGCATAAAATGCCTGTGGCACAGCTGCACTATGAGCATCAAAGCATGGAAATTAATCTTCATTTCAGGATTTTTTTTTTCTTTAAATTTAGATGTTAAATTATGTACTTCAATGTTAGTTTTTCCATGTGCCTTAATTGTTTAGAATGAATGCTTAAAATTCATCTTACTCTACAGTATCTCAGTAACTCTTGATGTTTATGTTCTTAGCCTCCTTGTTTAGTTCCAAGTCACAAAACTATTCTTAAATCCCCTGTCATGGGTTATTGTCTTCTGTTGCACTGCAATATTCTAAAGACTAAGACCCATGGCTTTAAGACGTATACAGCTACTAGAAATGCGATGGTGGTATGGTAGTGCTAAGCTACTTTTTAGTCCAGTTGAATTATTTTAGGTAATGTCACTGAAATTCAGAATTTTACAGTAAATATGCCAAAATACTTGTAGATACTGAATCTTATATAGAAGGAAATCTGCAATGGGAAGAATGAATTAAAGTTGATGAGTATTAATAATGTTTACGTTGCAAATTAAGAAACTTTGCTTGCTCCATATAATAGTATATATATATTTATAATAAATACTCATTTTCCACCTAGCCTGTTGAATTTTTTTGAGGAGTTGCTTTCCTGAAGTAAGTTTTGCACCAAGTATGCACAAATCTGTTAGTGACCACATTGGATAGTGCTTGTACCAGAGTTTCCTGGTGACTTATTGAGTGTTTAAATACATGGCCTCATAAAGACTTCGTGGCTTTTCAGCCAAACATAATTGTGGTTATCCAATCTAAAATGCCTAGAACCTAATAAAAAAACTCTTTTACTCTACTGTAATAAAAGGAAAACCATTTCACACCATGACGGCGTAATACTTTGTTGCTGATAGATCTAAGTGTGACTTAGATCTCAGAATGACTTAATTGTGAATCTGGACAAACTGTATTCATCTGGCCAGTTGTGGGTCCACAGATGGTCAGCCCCAGACATGTGCCACATAACAGCTGCCTGCATTAGGCAGCTGCCCTCTTCTCCGTGACATGGGTGCGTGCAATGGTTTGCCCTGCTTACCAAACGTTTGCAAGCATATGTTGCAGAGGTGAGGATAAAGGGCACATAGCTATTATATAATTACTATGCATGTGGAGCTGCTGCTTGATTAGAGGGAAAGTAGTTATTCTGCCATGGCTGTTATGCCAATGGGCTCGTTTTGATGATGCGTTCTCGTAACGTATTAGCTTTAACCTTTGAAGATTTGATTTAAATCCTGACTGTGCGTCACAGGCGAAGAGATATGTATTCATTTCCAAGTTCTGAGAAGGCATTTTTCCACATGATAAAGGCTTTGTGCATGTGTACTTGATTAGCTGTTGTTGCTTTAGGGTATGTGGCTACACATACTTTTGCAGATTGGGGTTAGCATGTCTGAATAGTGTTTACCATTTTCCTGCTTTATGGCTAGTTATGGCTACATATCGTAAGTATAAATGCTCCACTTGCACGAAACGATGCTATTGTTTTCTCCCTTTGAATAATAATCATACAGGAGTAAATGTGGGACACAACAGAGGGCAGGCAGTGGAAGCTTGCCAGCTGCCATATGGTGCTAATATTGGTGGTGGCATGCTGTATTGTAAACTCAAGACTTGCAGCAGTTTATGCATTTATGCAGTGTGACCTTACATTGCTGTCAAAATGTATAATCATCACATCATTTTACAGAAAGAATTATGAAGTGTCAGGTTTGTTATACATTGAGAATATTTGGACAGCCTAGGACTCAAATGTTCTAGTATGTCCATGTGGAGCAATAGATTAATAGATTAAGAAGAGGTCATGGCAAAGATTGTATATCCTGAGGAGCCATTTTAAAGTCAAGATAAGGATCTGCTTAATTTAAAGAATCTGGGAATTAATATTATTCAGGAAGCACTTCGGGTTTTTTGTTTGTGGAGCTTTTAGGGTTTTTTGAGATGAAGCAGCAAAATTTATCCTAAATATACCTGTATCTTTATATGTTCTATATTCATGACATAGTGTGTTGTATGCATGAAAATAATAGTAGGAATAAAAGTTACATCATCAAATATATTACTGTGTAAGTTATTTGCTTAATCCATCAGTGTCACGTGTAGAGGTTTACCCACATTTACAGACAGAGAAGGTCTACAGAGATATTGAGCAGAGATACATATATGCACATGAACATAGGAGGGGTAGTGGGGTAGACTGTGGTACTCTGAACATTTGTGGCATTTTCCATAGGAGTTTATATTAGTCTGATCTATATTAAATTTGGCTCTGAAGTATGAATGAGCAGGAGAATAAACCTTATTCTTTCAAGCAATATTAATTTGTCTAAATATCACCAGCTTAATTTTTAGTTTAAGCACTGTAATTTACTGTATCATGGAGTTCAGTAAGTAATTGACCATATTACTTTCTTCAGTTACCACATTACCAGTTTTGGGCAGGGTAATGAATCTTTACTTAGTGCCAAGTATTGCTTTCTGTGAAATTATTGTTCGTGATGCTGTCATGCTACACATACACATTTACTGCCGTTTTTATCAGCCCTTCAGAACTTGGAAAATGGATAAACAAATGCAGCTGGGCCCCTGAAGGGAGGCTACATCTCCTTTCCTGTGAGATTTTAACCATGTCATGCTGTTCCATCAAACCAGCAATCAGCACCCCATGGCTCCCATCTAAATATCCTAACTGATTTGTAATCTGCCAACAGATTTGATTTGTGTCTGCCATCATCAGTTGAAACAAATGCCTCTGAGGCCACAGTGGCTGGCATGATTTTGACTCGTGATTTTTGTCCTTCACTTGGTTGGTGTTAATTGTTTCTGTATTTGAAAAGCGGAGCTTCCTGAGCTACCACCACCTGAAAGCTCTGGTGCTTGGCACAGTTCTGTCATTTGGCCCATGAATCTGAGGTGGAAGATCCTAGCTAAGGCTGTTGCTTGCATCCTTTCCTGGTGGACTAGGAGCTTTTTAAAAGGAAGGAGTTGAAGGCTACTTACTTTATAATTTCTTTAGACATTGTCTGTGACCCTGGATGCTGAACCCTGGCCCCAGTTTAGGCAATTATTAATTGCTCAGTGATGTTCTCAATGTGCTTTGAACAAATGTCTAATGGAACATAGAGAGTTGTGCCTCTTGCTTAGCAGTGACCTTGTTCATCAGGCAGCTGGATTAGAACAGCTCTGATTGACTCAGTATTGAAATCTTAACATGTTATTTTTAATGAAATGTATGTTTAAAACCTGCAGAATAATCTGACTTAATCTAAAATGTTCTTCTCATCTTTGCTTCCGCAGTACCAGGATACAAATATGCAAGGCGTAGTGTATGAATTAAACAGCTACATAGAGCAGCGCCTGGATACAGGAGGAGATAACCAACTGCTTCTGTATGAACTGAGCAGCATCATTAAAATAGGTAAGAAAGAGAGTCAGATGTCTCTGCGCTGTTACTCAGCATCAGTGCACAGCACATTTCTTACGTGGTTTAATTAATAAAGACAGGTATTGAGGGATAACAATGTTCTCATTGGATGTTCTCTCAGCATGAACTTACTTCACCTTCTGTCCCTCACTGAATCCCTAGCTGCACTTAAGTGAATTTCATCTTTGGAGAGAGTTGCATATCCAATTGTGAAATTAGAGTCTCATGTTAAATGAACCAAAGAATAGACTATTCTGGTTTTGATGGTGTTGCAATTTCAATATTGAAAGCAAAAAAAAAAACCAAAAAACCTATCAGTAATATCACTGCATAAATAAATTCTTTTTGAAACAAAACTGAAATGTCACTGGAAGAAGGCATATCTTTTCTGTGATCTCAAATTAAATGCAGTTGTTTACCTATCTTTTTCTACCTGATGTAAATACCTTTTGTAGTGAGAAAAAACTCTGTATGATCAAAAATTAAAATGAAAGAGCAAACAACAAATTCTCAATAACAATATAAGTGTAATTTGGCTTCTTTGTAGCCAGAGTGGATGTACTCAGACTGCAATAGGAAGTGTCACAGTAGATTTCAGTCAGCTCTTTAGAAAGGTTTTAGCTTCCCTGCTACTTCATCATTTTGTAATGATGAATAATAGTTCTGGTCTATATATATGATCTTTTAAAAGGGCCTTTACTGATTTTGCTTAAGCTATTTGGTTATTGATGTCCAATTCACAGCAAATCATATTTGTTAATACACAGCAAGTGAGAATTGACAAGACAGAGTGCTTATGTTTTACAATTTTTTTTCTTTTGTAAAGAACATGAGGGTATTTTTAATAGGTTATTTTCTTTACAGTACTCATTTACCTTCTAATTCAATATACTTAGATCCTACAGCTGAAGAATTTAAAATCTGAATGCAAATTGCTGTGCCTTCAGCTCTTACTGGTGTTGTGCAGTCGACAATGAGCAAATAACTACACAGTGGAACCTTTTTCCTTTTGTCAAAGAGATTAAGAAAGCCATTTGATGGCACATTAGTATAATTTCTGGCCTGAAATGTACTAAATGGATTGAGTTCATTTTTAAAAAAACAGTTATCAGGTATGTCTTTTTACTGTCTAGAATGTTTTTTAACTTTTGGAAAGACAGACAGATGATCCAAGTCTGTTGTGTAAAGCAGGGTGGCAAACATTGTCTGCTATATATACTGTTTGGATTTTGATGGTAAGTTATGATGGTTGGTTGACTCTAAACTTTTGAGAGTTCAAGGAGCTTGACATTATCCTGTTTTATACCACAGCCTAAATCTGGCAGAAATCTGAAAAGTATAAACTTTCTAGTGTGTGCCAGTGTTTTTAATATGGTGTAGGTGCAGAAAATAGAAACAGTTTGTTTGGAAACACATTTTTATAGCAGTATTTGCAACTCCTCATTTTCCCATGATATTCTCTCTTAAGGCAAGGACAAATATAGCCTAACATTTTCAAATGGCGTTTATTTTACTCATGGAAATTTTGATGGTATCTGACTGATTATATTGTAAATACATGTTTTTATGTTACTTCTGTTGTATGAATTAATTTGCATTTACAGGCATGAGGCCTTGGAGTAAGAATAAGGTGTATAAAGAAGTTCTTTCTAACTATCTTTTAGAATGAAGTAAATGTCAATGGAGAAAGCAAGAATGCTGTGGTACCTCCAACGTTGTAGACTCTCAGAAGTTTCAGGGGACACAGCAGTAGACCTTAACCTTTAGAATGTTAGATGTTTGTCTGAAGTGGAATTGAGCCTGCGGTTTCACCTCAAAGATGTAGTATAAATTAGATTTATCCCTGTGAGTACAATTATTTCTTTTATTATTGCTTTGGCAGCTACAAAAGCTGATGGATTTGCACTGTATTTCCTGGGAGAATGCAATAATGTAAGTATACTGGATTAAATTGCTGCTTTTCTGTACATTTACAAGTGTGTTTTCTAATTTAATAATGGTAATAATGAAAAAATATTCTCTGCGTTTAGGTCCTCGGCCTTTTTGGTTTGTTTTTCGGATTTGGCAGTAGGGCTGTTGTTTCACTTAATCTGGAAGCTTAACTTGTGATTTAGCCCCATTATTAATTGACTTTAAGAAACAGAAAACTTTGATTTACTGTCTACCTAGCTTATTCTTTGCATCTTGTTTTCTCGCTCTCTCTTTTTTTTTTTTTTTTTTTTAATGTTAATTGCCAGGTGCAACTTGGTAGTAAGATAATGTAAATTTCAGATATAGATTCTGGTTGGGATAAAATAAATGGTGCATTTAAAATTTATGAACTCAATTAGTTTCTGATGTAATAATTCAAATAACAGTGAGACCAATATTTGTTCTTTTGTTGTTTGAATGTCGTTAGAACACATTGCATCTTTTTCTATTCAGTTTAATTTGTACAGTTGCCACAATACAAGACTTTGGAATTATTTCGAATGGCTATCAAGAAAGAACTTGCAGTACTTCAGTCAGTTCCATCAAATTAAAAATCCCAATTTGTCAGAAATTTTATGGCTTTCATTGGTTTGAGAAAAAAGCAGTGACTAGAGAGGAAAACATTTTTTCTCATTGTTTTTGTTTCCTTATTTTACACAGCCAGTTTTAATAGTTTATTCTTGTTTAGTCCATTAGCCAATTTCCTTTGCTCTTTGTGAAATAATTGAATTCAGAAAAAAGGGTAAAAATTACATTTTTGAAGTAATGGAAACAGGTTTGGAACCTGGAAGTTACTTGATGTGGAAGAAGGCCCACACAGAAATTTCCTATAAGAAATGGAAATGAGTTGTTACACTTTTTTGTGATATAATGATTATTTCGTATAATAAAGATAACTCACTTTATTATTCAAAAATTCGCTTTTCTCTGAGTGACTTCTGTTAAGCATATAAATAGCATATATTTTAAAATAACTCCTTCACTGAGAGATATCATTTAAGAAACATGCTGTTCATCCTTTTTGAATGCAACCTTTGGTTCTCATTAGTAGGTGACAACGTCCATTGTCATGGGTAGTGGGTGATGCAAACAGTGACTGAAAAGCTTCCTCCTGGTCCTGCTGCCAGAGGCAGGATCCCACAGGAAGTTCAGCCTCCGTTCCGAATGCACATTGCTGGCCAGCCTCGGTGGCAGTGACTGCCTGCCAGTTGAGCATGCTCATCTCCAAATGCTTTGTAAAAATTACAGTAAAATTAACTTTGCAGCTTGAGACCAAGAGAATCCTTACTGTGGTGAGGTTTTTCCTATTAGATTAGTGTGGCATAATATGGGATTACTCACAGCCTTCAGATACCCTGAGGGCCTGGGTACTATATGACCTTCTGCATTTTGCTATTTTTTAATTTTTTAATAACATATTAGGCAGATGAATCTATTTCCTTCCCAATATTCCAGTATAATTCTTTCCTGAAAAAAGCTCCAACCACTAAAAACACACATTGACTTTATTAACCACTGCTATGTAGCTGCATCACCCAAAATGGAATGTTCTTCATGTAGTTATTGTAGGGACTGATCCCAAGTCCTTTGAAGTTAGTGTGAGATTTTCCATTCACATTAGTGGGCTTTGGGCCAAACTCATGTTTGTAGTCTTGTAACTAAATGGTAATGCATTAGCTTACTTCTTATAAGAAATTCTCATTGGAAATTAATTTGGATAGCTCTTGTCTCTTGAATATTTAATTTAAAGTATGTATCCAAGTGAGATTAGCCATTGCCCAGCAAATACTGACAATGTGGTTTTATTTATTTTTATTAAATGTCTTTTTAAAATGGGAGCAAAAAGATTCTGCATAGCAAAAGCTGGAATGAGCTAATTCTTTAAGCTGAAATTAAAAAGAAATTTTTAAAAACCCTATGATTAGCGTGGACAAAATAGTTGCTGACCTTCTGTGGCCATGTGTTGAAGAATAGTAATGTCTTTTTGGTGGCTTAATCTTTTGACGTTTGGTTTGTGATTTGAATTTTGCAAATTTGGCAAAATCCTTCCCCTCCTCCCCTCCCCCAAATTTAGTACTGCGTTTTTTGTTTGTTACCTTGGAAAACATACGTAAATCTGCTTGTTATCCAGGTAGGAGTGTATGTTTGTACATCTTTCCGAGAATTAAGTTTTGGGAGGGGATTGTGTAAGAATGGAGGAATCCTATTAACAAGTAGATAACTGCTTCCTCTCAAATGGTTTCCTAATATTTAGTGGTGTGCATTCTGACTGTATTCTGTAAGGGAACTTAGGATCAAACCTGAAGCAAAAGCACTAACTACTTCATTTCAATTCTTGCTGTAAACGTGTATAGATATACTTTTGCTTATTTAAATTCATCCAAATTTAAGAATTTTTACTTGTGTTAATCTTACTGCAGGAACATTTTTGCAATATGAGATATCCTTACCTACCTGTAGCCTGGATTAAATGGCGAGTTTCTAATTAGGATATAAGATAATTTCCTTTTACAAAAATGCTTAATTTTTACAAAATGAAAACCAGTCAATGAATACTACATACTGTGTGGTATTAGTTCTTAATATTGAGAAAATTGCCACATCATTGCAAATTGCTTTTCTCATGGATAACTAAGAATGTATAGTAAATCATTCTTCGGTGCAATTTTTAATATAGGCAGAATTTTCTTTACATGAAAAGTATATTAGAACTGAAAGAAAATTCATTTAATTTGAAGGAAAGCTCTAGGGTAGCCAGTCCCTTTCTTTTTGCAAAACATAGATGATACACTGGCCTTCAAAGGACATTGCTTTAGAAAAAAATCCTTCGGAGTTTAACAGCACAAAAGTAAGTTTGTAAAAGTATCTGTCTATATAAAAAGTTTCTTTATGGCCATATTTTCTTTCTCTCTATTGAAATTTACATGCTATATTTTGACTTACTAGATCTGGAAAACAGCATAAGGTCTAGGTAACTTCTGGCTGATAGTTCAGGTTGAATGCCTTCAGGATCTTTAGTTGAGTGAATTTGCTTCAAATAGAAGATGCCACATCAACTGCAGATTACAGTGCATTTCTTTATGCAAATATTACTCAGAATTGGTGCCAGAATGAGTGTGACCAGTTCAGTTATTTTGGCATCCTTCTCGTTGTTCAAATTGCTTGGAAGCACTAGCACTCAGTGCACTCCTTAGGTAAGAGTGTTCTGATGGTATGATTCCGCTCTCCAAATGATTGCCCTCTAGCAGTTAAGCACCCCTTGCATGCCCAACTCATTCCTTCCCTCTAAAGTTCCCCTGGGGATCAGAATGGTTCTGCCTGTGCTATAGATATAGGGTAGAATGCATTGCAAGGTTCTCAGGTGCTAAGAACAGTGGAGCTTCCTCATCAGGGTTGTGATCTGAACACACCTGTGTCCATACTGCCTCTGCTTTTTAAACTTTTTCCATATCTAAGGAATTATCTTTGTCCGTGGGTTAGCACAGTTATGCAAATAAAATGATTCTTTCTTAAGGTACATAGCAGCCATTTTACAAATATTATATACCAGAGACAGAAACACTTCCAAATTAAACAGGAATGTTTCACAACTCCACAGCAAAGGATTCACTTCATTTCAATTTTCTGTTTTATTTCTTATGGGGATGAATATACAGTCCATAATTCTCCTGTTATGACCTTAATTAAGTATCATCTTCAAACATGACTTAAAGGGTTTACTGAAATCCTCATATTGGATACTGTGTACATGTAAATCAATTGCCTTAAGTATCATGCTAGCTGGACATGGATTTAAGCCTGTTAGCTGACATCTTTACAAGGCAATATTTCTAAAATACTGATCACGGTTAGAGAGTTCCTAATGTATTAATTTATTAACCGGTTCTTCAGATACTTCTTGTTTATAGTTTTCACTTGTATGAGTAATTTGCCTCATGATTACACTGTGATTCCTACATAAAGATGTATGACTTCGAATTTAACAGGCATTCACTTAAAGTAGCTTTTACTTGGTCTTGTGTTGCTTAGTTCCTGAAACTGCAAATTGTGTTGACAAACAGATTATCCTCGCTTCAGACAGAAGTTTCCAATAGCTTTATTGTGAGAAATAATTATGTGAGGCCACAAATATGTGCACATACTCTGTGCTTCAGGGTGTATTTATTAAGCCATTCTAGATTTCTGATCGTGTAGAAATTGTTGCAGCTTAATGTGCATGCAGTGCCACCTAGTGAGTATATGAGGTGGGTGCTTTGAGTTACTGAGAACCCGGGAAAAAACATTTACTGCTTGCTAACTGTCCCGGTTCTTGAATACTTAGACGTCTTCTCTGAAACTTGAGTCTTTTAAACACATTTCCAGGTGAAACCCTTTTAGCTGCAAGTCAATTCACAAAACTTTGGTCTTTGTCCTTGAATCAGTTATAACATCATGCATTCTATTTATATGTAAAATGGAAGAAATCGGTTGCTTTCTTACTTGCCAGTGCATAGTGATACTCAGCATAGAGCAAAAGCTATTCTTGAGTTTACAGTGTCTGAGTTTAACTTTCAGCCAATAAATTATCAAGCTGAAAGAAATAAAATAAATAGCTGTAAAAAATGTATTTTAGGGAAATTTTGGTCTTCATTTAATATTCAGGTAAATGGACTTGTGGAATGTGGTCATGATGAATATGGTATTATGGAATATCCTGAGTTGAAGAGACCCATCAGGATCATCAAAATCCAGTTCCTGGCCCTGCAGAGGACACCAGAGTCACACAACTCAATGCCCCAGAGCATTGCCCAAATGCTTCTTGAACTCTGTCAGGCTCATGTTGTGACCACTTCCCTGGGGAGCTGTTCCAGTGCCCAGTCAACTCTGGGTGAAGAACCTTTTCCTTATATCCGACCTATCCAGCTAGGAAAAGTGCTGGGCTTCCACAGATTACCTCTCTCTGTGTAGGGCAGTTGATGACTCTGAGAAAGGTTCTAGAGTTTTCAGTGAATTTGAAGGCAAAAATGAGTCAGCAATATCATTGCTGTATCAAAAAATACACTTATGTATGTAGCACAAACAGAACTCTAGCCTTAGTGTAAAGTATTTTTCCTATTTCTCTCTCCACTGGTAAGGCCTGAGATGGAATAATATGGCTGGTTTAAGCCCTGCACTTTAAGGAAAAATAAAATTGGAGGAGCTGAAGTGAGTTCAGAGGAGAGCAGAGAGAATGGTCAGGAAACAAAATTAATTGGTTTTGCTTTGTATAAAGGAAAGAAAGTTGAGGGATGAAGATATGCCTGTTTAAGGCTGAGAGGAAGGGAATCCTCGCCAATACCTATGCTGTTTAGGGCAAGAAGTGGTGTGCTTGAATTGGCATTGGGAAAACTTCCTCGGCTGGGTCTGTAGTGAGCCATGACAGGCTGTTGCTTGCACAAGCTCAAGGATCCTCATCCCTGGAGGAGTGTTTGAGACCTGTTTGCCAAATGTCTTTCAGAAAAATGCTTAGCTGACCATGCCTTAAAATGGAAGGGATGGTAGAGAGGTATGTCAATTTGGTTTTCTGTGTCAGTGAACTGGTACAACTCTTACAGTGTTTTTCAGTTGTGTAAATCAGCTGGAAAGTTTCCAGGAATTAAGTGCAGTTAAAAATTGATACCATTCAGAATGATGAGAACATAAAAAAACATCCAAAACCGAAAAAACAAACCAAACCCACCTGCTAGTATTTCTACAGTTAAGTGTAAGTGCATCATCTTTGTTTCACAAGTATTCAACATTCGTACATATTATGTGGGTTAAAAATGCAAATCTCCTGTCAAGTACACTGTGAGTTAATGCAAAAGAAATAAGTTTTTATAAACAATGGTGGTAGTTGCTCGTGGTTTTTTCTTCTTTCATCCTTGTATGCTTCATGCAGTCAGACTGCTGCCACTGTGTTTAATCCCAGGACACGATTGCCTAGAGCTCCTTAAGATTTTAGCATGGTAGTATTGGGCTACTACTTGAACTAAGCCAGTTTACAAATATTTTGTTTTGGTTTGGTTTTGGCTGTGAATACTTTCCAAATTAATTATGTTTGGTTTTTTTCCTTGGTCATCTTTCCTATTATGATGAGTTTTATTCCTGCTAAAAAATCTGGCCTTAGGGCACAGCGTTTGTAACTACCTGCACATAATTTCATCATTAGGCTGTGTGGTCTTACATTTAAGTTGTCCTTTACCAAGAGTAAAAATCTATTGCTGTTACTGAACAGAACCAGATGTGAGCAGCAAAAACCATTAAACTCACTTAATATCAGCTTGATCAATTTCCATTTCTCTTTAATTTTTTCTTTCCCCCAAGCATCAAATCACATAGCAATGCTTTAGTATGAAGGCTTTCATTTAATGTTAGTTGAATATTAAATGATTTTCCATGAAGCATTTTTAGGACCTGTTTTATCAGCAAATTTTGCTGTGGAATAAACTAGATCAAGATCCAATCACCCGTACCACCAAAACAGTTTGTTAGTGGAATGCTTGTCACTTGTGTACTTTATCCTTCATTCTAATCATTAAACCTGGTTCTTATCCAGACTTCTTTTGCAAGGAAATTTTAGAAAAATTGGTTTATGATTGTCATTTGCTTAGTTATAAGTAGTAGTACAAAAAGAAGAAGTAAGTTTGTGAAATGATGATGATGATGAATTCATGTTTGCAGTTTAAATCCAGCCCTGGCAAACTTTATGTAGTTGGTTGAATGGTTTCTATTTTTTCTGGGAGAGTGTTTGGTGTTGTACTGGATTCCAACAAACTGCATATCAACAGCAACTAGAAAAATAGCATCAATTATACCTGTAGTTGTCCTCTTTATCAGAAGAACCAAAGATTGAAATCCCTGAAAACTGCAGGTTTCTTAGTGCTGTAACCATATCTCTCAGGAGTTGCTGATGCTGTTGTGTTATGAGACTTGCTGCTACTCCTCATGTTTTCTTTTATTGGGATTTTAACCTGCTTTCTCTGTCAAGCATTAGGTTTTCACTAGGAAAACCAAAAATGGGGCCAAGTTATGACAGCATGACAAGATGAACATGGGTAATTCTTCATGCGCATGCTTTCTTTTAGCTGTTAGAAATGAGGAGTAAAGAAGATTTTTTGCAGCCACAGTAAGAGATGCAAGATAAATTACTTGATAATTTTATGGAGGAAAGGCACCAAAACCCCTGGTATTATGGCTTATTGAATATACACTGATCTTTTTATGTATTGGAAAGCCAAGTTGGTGGGTTTTTCTGTGACTTGAGGATGCTTTCATGTTGATATGTCTCAAGAAACACACTATACATCATTCTGCAGACTGATAGGCTTGTTAATGCATTTTTATTTTAAAAAGATATTAGAGACTACAGTATGTTGCATGTACCTAGAGTGCCTAAGAAACATGAGTCATAAAACAGAGCCATAGAATCTTTTAAGTTGGAAAATACTCTGAGATCAAGTCCAATCATTAGCCTAACACCACCAAGATGAAACACTGAATTTTGTAACATTTGTTAGTGCTCACCAGTGTTTGAACATTTGTTAAGGTCATAATTTATTTTGGACTTTCTGTTTTGCTTCAGTTTGTTTTTTTAAGAACCTCTTGCTCTCTGTGTTCATGATAGGTCATTAGTGGGTTCCAAACCACACTGTAACATCCATCAAAATTAATAGGAGTTTTTTTGGCTGTGGACTTCATCTAAGTGAATTAAGTGATTGAACTAGGAGGAGAGGAATAATTTTGAAGACTTTAGGCCCAACCAGTACAATCTGTCCTGTCACAGATGGAAGGAAAGGAAGCACCTCTTGTGCCCTAAGGTTTCAAGAAGGTACAGGAAGTTCCTGGTGTCAAACTTTAGTGTTCCCCTGCCTACTGCATTTAAAGGAAGGAGTCTATTACCATATAGGACTTGTTGAAAGAATATTGTTAACAGAGTAACTGAGGTTGATGTAGGAAATGAGGTTCTGTCTTTGTCTGGAAGGAGGGGAAACAGATTAAGACAGGGAATTGCAGAGTCCATTGGACTACCAGATGCCAGAATATCTGAACCTGGAAGCTTCCAAAGGATTCTCTCTCCAAGCCAGTGTTTGCTCTTTTGGGAGTGTATCAAACCCAGAATGATTCTCTCATCTTGACTGCCTTCTCTCTCATCAGCAGTAGAGATATCTAATGCTCTCTCAACACTAGTTATCTTTTATTAGTTAACTTTTCCCAGGAGACGGACAGTGACATTGCAGTATCAGTGAAGAGCTATTTGTATTTATCTCTTTCTGATACTGACTTAGAGGCTCTCTGCAAGTGGTTATAGCAGCAAAAGAGTCTGTGGGCAGAGGACAGGCATCCTGCTGGCCCCTCAACCTTTTCCTTTTACTGCATGGTGAGTTACCAGTAAAGTATTTGGGAAATAATGGGTCCTAATACTCTCATATTTCCTTTTTTATTGACTATATATTGCTTAAGTTGTGGATGAAAATCCACTGGTTCCCTATTTTGATTATTAATCACTGTTCATTATCATTACCAGAAACATAAAATGTCAGTCTTTTTTTGAAGTAAAATATTCAGACCAACTGAGGAAGTGCAAGTAATTTGAAAGGGCCCAATCTATCAGTTTCTTCACCTATTTGTGAAGCTGTATGCAATATATCTGATTTCTGTATGGGAGCACTTCTAGTTACCTTTTGAGCTAGAGAAAGATTATTTGAATGTACATTTGCAAATTAAAAGAATGCTGGAGTCATTCGTATTTAGAAGAGAGTAGGTAAGCCCTAAATTTTCTCATTACTGCAGTACATTTTATATCATGAGTATTTTTTAAGCAAAAGAAAATATGAAATGTGAGCTGGATAGGTGATGTGAAAAATCTGCTGGTTTTGGACAGTGGTAATTTTAGAGATTCCCCTAAGTGGTGTCTGTGGGGTTCCTCAGAGATGATTTCAGTAAGATGCCATAGTAGAGCAGAGCACAGTTCACTGTGTTTTGTTTGGCTGACCTTGCCATTGATGGCTTCTACTCGAGATGTTTCTACAACCTTAATTGCCAATAAACATTTAAACTCATTCAGATTTAAATTTATCAAATATGGAATGTGCCAACACTCATTACATTTTATTAGATGTATGTATAAAGTCAGTGTGGAATGGTAGAAGCTTATGGACTAATTTCAGCTTATATATGGTTATGAGAAAAATTACTTTTCTTTTTAATAGTGCTGCATGATCAGGATAAGATTATCAATCGTTCTGCACAGTCATAATTTTCTACTAGTTTGAAGAGGTTTTTGATTACTGGCCCCTTAGCCATGGGTTTGCAGCTTTTCTTAGAAGCAGAATGGGAATGCATCGGCAAAACTCATTTTGGAGAAGGTGGAAGCAAAATAATGCTCACAAACTTCTTCCAGCACTGGGAAGCTTATTCACAGCAGTACTTCATGGTGTTAGCAACAGAGGGGTTTCCAGACAAAATGGTACACAAGGACACAGCAAAGTGTGCTGGTGAAAAGAGCCTTTGCTGGCAATACGTCATGATGCCAACACTGGTTTTTGGCCACTGAAGATTTAGCGAAGGTGTTAACTGAAGAACACCATGCATGTGTGGGAGAAGTAAGCTCTTTGTTTTCTGCTGCAAGTGGCTATTTGGTTTTCTTCCTTTTTCTTGATTTGAGAAGCTCTTTCTGTAAAAAGGAAGACTTATGCATTGTTTTGTATTTAGTGCTGAGCATGACTCAGGAGACAAGTGTGGAAAAGCACATTTTATACACATAATTAAAATAGCACAGTTACTTTTCTAATTGTCATGCATTGCTACCTTGGCAAAAAGAATCAGATATGCCTTAAACACAGAAGAGGAATGGTGTGAGTAAGAGTGGTATTAATCCTTGGCAAAATGAACTTTGGTCTCCAATGTCGTGTTGATGTTGACTCATTCTACTACTTGGACTACATCAATCAGACTTTAAACATCTCTACATTTTGCAGTATTCTGCATTAGAAACCACCTTGTCAGTTTTGAGCGCATTATAGTGTTACTGTTCTTATTATAAGAATACTTTTAAAATAGGAGATCTTAAGCATATAGTATAGCAGATCAGATTTCTGTAAGGATATGTATTTCAGTATTTCTATGCCCTTTACATTTTACTACCTTTTTTATTTTTAAAAAATATTTTATACTAGAACACTGGTTTAAATAAGTAATGGTCTGTGATTTCTTCAGTTTTGTTAAAATAATACACTTTTTTTAGATCATGATGTGCTTTTCCTGGCTATGTTACATAAAATGTTCTTTTTCATTCTATTGAAGTGCATGTAAAAATGTGAACTGAAGGCAAGTAACTGTGAAACTAAGTTTTCTTTTAAAAATTATATGTTTCTTTATTAGATTATAAGAAAGGAAGCCTAAATGGAGATTTTTTTTCTGGTAGATTGAGTAGGCTTGTTCTGAAAGAATTTAGTGTATTGATTTATGGTTTTTGATTGTTTTGAAGTTGCTTTTTTGGTGTTTTTCTGTTTGCGTTGTTATTTTTTTATTTACATTCTTGTAATTCATGTGGAAAATAAACATTCTCACTTCCCCCAAGTGTCTCTTACCTCTAAAGGCCACACTTCAAAGAAGGTGTAAGCATAAATGGGTTTGAAGGATAAGGTTGAGGTTTAGGATAAGAATAAACAGAAAATTCCATTATTTCATGCACTTGTACTATAATGCAGGACATCAAAATGGAGTAAATACTGTGCATATTCATCAGGGCTAGTCCATGGAAGAAATGGCTTTCCTTCCACCTGAAGAAATCACTTGTCAGTGCTAAAATAGTTTGTGGCAGCTCTGTCTTCTCTTTTAAGGCAGTTTAATTTTCATCTGTACAACAATATTAGCAAATGAATTACTGGATGGAATACTCACTTTCTTGTCTTGCTGAATTTTTGAGACTGACTTTCTACATAAGAAAAAGTACTCAGTTAGTGGTTTTGTAAAATCTTGAGTGTTGCTCTTTTAAACTTACTAAATACCTTAACAGTTGATTAGATCCTAACTCTTCTGGGATAGACTTTGATCTTGTTTTGGCTATGAATTTTTTTGGACCATTTATTTCCCCCTCAGCCTAACGTCCCAAATTTTTCCTTCCAAATGCTGTTAATCCATTACAGCTAAGGTACCTACATCATTTTAGGAGTACCTTCATATGGTACTTTATGTTGCATCTCCTTAGTTTCTGAGCATTTCAATGTGGGTTTTTTTTGGATTTGTTTAGTATGTTTTACAATGTGTCATGCATGTTTGTAAATAAAAGATCATTATTAGGGGATGCAACTCATATAAAAACTTTCACCTGTAAAAAAAATTAATTTTTTACAGCTGAAAGTAGATGCTGCATTTTCACACGCAAATTTTACCTTTAATAATCGATGCTAGAAAACAGCCTGTTTCATGGCAGCCCTAATGAAAGCAAGTTCTGAGAGTAAAATTAATCAGGAGCACAACCTGTGGCCATTCTTAACAGGAATGTTGGTAATACATTGTGGTGTGGCATTGTCATCTTATCTGTGGTAATATTTACATTTCTTTTTTATATACTCTCTCTACTTCTTGAGTATTTTCTGTTGAAATGAATGAGTTCATCCCAGATTAAAAAAATAAAAATAATCTTTCTCTCACCAGGTAATATTTTCTTCTGTGAATCTTTTATGCTATGTATTGTGTGTTCAAAGTAAATGCAATGCTACCCTGATACAAACAGTAACTGATGTTAGTCATCCACTGTTACCCATGGTAGCTGTCCAGGAGTTATCCACTGTCTGAATGGTGACTTTAGAATGGAATTTTCTAAGATTTCAGAAGAATTAAGTCGAGTTTGTTGAACCACTTTTCATTGTCAAAAGCCGTGTTTCTCTACATTATCTACTTTATTCTGCAGAGGTTGCGCAGTAACTGTAAAAGTAATCATGCTTTCTAATTGCTTTTTTTTTTCTTTCTTTCTCTTTTTTTTTCCTTCTAACTAGAGTCTGTGTGTATTTACACCACCAGGAGCTAAAGAAGGACACCCACGACTCATTCCTGCAGGGCCCATTGCACATGGCACCACAGTATCTGCTTATGTAGCCAGATCCAGAAAAACGTTGTTAGTAGAAGATATTCTGGGGGTAAAACGCTTTCTGTTTTTACTGAGATGATTGCAGTATGTTCTTAGAATAAATGTTTTGGTGCTGAAATGTTTATTGAGATTAACATTTAATGATAGCATTTACATCTGTCTAGATACCAAGAAAATAAATTTGAGTTTGGATTAGCTGATGAAATAATTTCATAATATTTCATTTGTTTCTAATTTTAAGGGTTTGGGGTTTTTTCACTTTGGGTTTGGGTTGTTTTAACATTTTTTTGCTTGTCAGATAAAGGACATAATGGCACCATAGTCACTTGGAGAAAACAACCAGTCTAAACTCCTATCTTCTTGGTCTTGAAATTTTAATCTCAGACAAGAAGACTTTCATATAGTCAATCAAATTTGACAATTTGATTTAATTTTATTACAGGGCTCACACTGACAAGAATGTCAGTTAGTATTCTGGTTGTTAGGAACGATTTTTATCTCTGCATACTCTAAAGTAAAGCTAGAATACTTAAAGTATCAGTAGATCGATATGAAAGGTGCACTAATGTAACTGATATCAAAATTCAGGCCTTTTTCTGTACCAGGAGTCAGAAATTCCTAAGGTGATACTCTGATAATTCTTGGAATGTTTGTCCTTCTAAATTATTTTTTAAAACTTAATCCTCTAGTTGCATCTATGCAATTGTATGAAATTGGTATTTAAATTGTACTCTATGCAAGCACTTTATGGTTACTTGGTTATGAGAACACCAAGGAAATTTACATTCTCTTCTCTCTTCAGTGCTTCCTGTCTTTTCAAGTTCTGTTCCAATATATCAGTTTTTGGATACTGCGACCAAAATTGGACATTTCTGTCTCTATTTTTGAAATTATTTGTTAAAAAAAAAAGTATGACCTTAATTGGGCACACCTGGCCTATAAACAAAATACCAGATGCTTAGCGTGAGTACGCTTAAACAAAGCCACAAAACCAAAAGGCAGAAGCTGCTTTCCCTGTAATAATAGTCAGTGCTTTCTGCACACTCTGGACTACTGAGATTTTATATGTTGGTATGTTTTATCAGTTAAATATAGGGTTTAAATTGTTACTGGCAATTTCCACTTAATATCATGATATCCATGGATACAAGAATTCTGTGTTTTGATTTTACATTCATAATAAAATCATGGGGTTAGCGAGGAGGAGTTTTGAACATTTTTGTTGTTTTAATATCAGTGATTCATTGACCAAACAGCGAGATTCATTTTGGTGAGATGGTTTGCCTTCATGTGATTTTAGGAGCTTCTCAACAGCAAAAGGGAAGCGCATGCAGGTAGACTTGCCAGCCCTTTTTTTGTGGGAGGACAGAATTAAAAAGAGAAAGCAGAAGGCTCGTGTTTCAAAGTGCTTCCCACTCTCTTTTGTCTGTCATTTGTTCAAATTGATTGTCATCTTAGTAATTAAGGTAGAGATTACTTGCTGTTTTCTTTGAGAAATGAGAGATTTTGATCAGCCTTGAAGGGGTGTCTGTCTTGCCTAAGCACAGCCTGAGGGAAAATCTGGCAGGAGTCGAGTACTGAAGGACTGATGTGCAGCCAAGTGGGTCTTGCACACTTCCCGTTGAGTAGTAATGGCCTTACTAATGGTAGCATCCACGTGGTTTCTCAGGTCTGTGGGAGATTTCCTATGTGGGGGAGTGAAGCTGTAAAGCCTTCAACATTCCCTATGAGGATGGAAAGTTATGTATTTGGGCCTTCTGTAGCAGCTGGTAGGATTATTTTAACATCTGTTTCTGCAACTTTTGCACCAGTTTATTCGGGATTCATAAGCAAACGAAGAAGATGCTTACTCTCATGTGTAACTTTTTGGGAACACATTTTCCTCCTCAGGAGTTGGTTGAGGATTATAATTGTATAACCTAAAGCCTTAGCCTCAGGTTCCAATTTTTGTTCTCTTGCAAGCACTTTTGTCTGCTTGGTAATACTGAGATCTGAGCAGTCCACTTCATGATTACAAATGCTTCAGGGATTTTTTGAGGGAAAGGTGTGGTGGGGTAGTGTTTTCTGTTTGGTTTCTTATTTAATCTGGACTGGCATTAGCAATGATGTGCTATTTTTGCTGCCTGTGAGATGAGAGACAAGGGTATTATATAAACAAACCCAAAGCTGGTTATAATATCACAGCTAACTCTGAGTTTACATCAATAAGGTTATCTCTAGATGTAAATTAATGCTGAGGTTTTTGAATTGCATTCTTTTAGTAGGTGTCTTAATACTGTGTGTAAGTTATGCTGACAGATGAGTATTAGTGAATTTTGTACTTTTCCTGCAGTTTTGGTCACAGGAGGGGGAGAAAAATGTCAGTATGTCTTTCCCGTTAATGTTTTATCAGATTTTACATTTTATCAGATCATGTTTGCATTTTGTAGGATGAGCGATTTCCCAAAGGTACTGGACTGGAATCAGGGACCCGTATCCAATCTGTTCTGTGTTTGCCAATTGTCACAGCAATTGGTGACCTGATTGGTATCCTGGAGCTTTACCGTCACTGGGGCAAAGAAGCCTTCCACCACAGTCACCAAGAGGTGAGCTCGTGTGCAGCCTTTGCCCACTTCCCCACCATGGTCAGGATTTCACCCCCATCCCTCCCTCCACTCCAAACTTCCTTCTGTCACTCTTCTCATGAGTTTATACCTTCTTCATGCTTAATTTTTATTCCTATTTAAAAAAAAAATAGGTAGTGATTTGTATTTTCAGTCAGAGGAGGTAAAATATACAAGTACAGGCACACATCAAGAATTTTACCTTGTGTTCTTTTGTGAATAACCAAATTCAAAGTTTTTTTATTGATTATAAGCTCAATATGGAGTTGTTAGAGGAGTTAACGCAGGGCAGGTGAATGAAATGTAACCATAAATCAAATGTCAGTAACAAAAATTACTTTATATAAAAAATGACACTGCTGGGTTATCCTGAGTCTCAATCTTGACTTTCCAGTAAGGCTTTATTTTACATTAGGGTAAGATTTTAAAATTTATTTTAGTTTACTTTCTGTTGCAGCTTCTCAAGGAATGAGCCCTATTGCAAAACATAGTACTGCAATGTAATAGCGACAGTTTATCAAGTCTCAATGCTGGGTCTTACAGGAGGGGAAAGTGACTTTATTTTAAATCAAAAGTGAAGTAAAAGAGATTTCTGATGTTTGCATTCACATTTTTACTGCCACACACCCTACAGCACCAAGATGTCTATGTCTAGGTGGTATTTCCAAGAATCATGTACAAAGACACAAGTATCCAGGTAGTCCCTCCAGAATTCCTTGCAACAGGAGGACAAAGGGTGCTGTCTGCTGAATCCTTATGGTCTCCTGGTTTCTTTCTAGGTTGACAACCATGTGCTGGTTTTGGGTCAGCCTTTTCTTTAGCCTTTAGGAGCTTATGGCTTTTGTCTTTCTAGCCTGTCCCACCTCTGAGTTGTCAAGATTTTCTTACTGTCCCATGTCTCCCGACTTAGATGTTCTTAGAAAGTGTGTATAGAAGTGGTGGTACCTGGATGACCTGCCAATCTAGGTGATGCTCGTAAAGCTCTCTTCTGCTTTTTTTTTAACTTCTGATGCTTCCCCATCTGGATATTACCATTCATACTCATCTTCCCCTTTCCATGATTGTTCTGCATGCTTTCCTGTGTTCGTAGAAGGCCTGTGTAGCTACGTTGTCCATACATGCCCATTTGTCAATCCAAAGTATGAGCTGTTAGCCAAATACAAATTAATTTGAAAGTGGAGCAGGTGTCACACAGGCTCTTGCTGTACTAAAGGTGTTAGAAGTGCATCTTTGCTCTCATGTCTGGGTGAGGATCCCTGTTATGTCACATTAAGATGTCTCTCACATAAAAATGAATGTACTGTTCATTTCTCTCTGTACTCTCCCCCAGGGAAGGGAACGTGAGTGCAGAGGTTAGGACAAAATGGAGTGAGTTCTAGCCAGGTGTGTTGTCTCGATCGTGGTATGAGATCTACCACGGTGCAGTTTACCTGTATTGAACAGGAATTATTTGTGTGAAAAGGACAGAAAATATTCAGGCAAGAGATCCTGAAACTAGTACTCTCAAAGAAGGAAAACAGCAGCAGTATTTGCCAAATATATCTTTTGCTTATGAGTAAGCTAAGTATTCTAGCATTCATTTGATTTTCACATGTGTATATTATTTGGGTAGTAAATGTCACTTCGACTTGTCACACTTGTATTTTTTCACCGGTAGACAGGGGTCAGGGTAGGGACTAGATTAGTGTGGTGGTGCCAGTGTCCTTGCTCAGAGAACAAAGAACAGGCATTCATACAAAGCCAGGCTTCATTAATTCTGCAGCACAATGTATTTAATTTTTAAAACTGTCCTATTAGATTAATCAATCTACAATTCAGATAGGTCTCAGACATGCATTGTTTTGTGAACATATGAATATTTTATGTTGTATGAAATACCTTCTGTAGTTAAAGTTCATGAATGTTCTACTGGGAAAAGACAGGCTGTTAAATGAAAATATTTTATTAGTAAATCAAAAATATTTTAAGGTCACTTCCTGAGTGTTCTGAAGCATTCTTTTCATTTTCAGGTTTCAGAAAGCCTTTGGATACCATTAGCAATTTTTATGAAATGTGTGCAAAGTGTTCTGTTTAAAAATACAAAATTATAAAAAAATACCTTAAGAGGGTATGCAAAAGCTGACCTCTTGTGCTTCGCTTCCCTGTGTTCCTGTAAAGCTCCTGTGCTTCAAGGACAGGAGATTATGCATGGTAGCACATCACAGTTAGCTGCAGTTTACATGACATTTGTTTGAAATGTTGCCTGGAAACTGTCATACTTCAAACACTAGTCTTGAGCTGAGGGATCAGGTCTGGTTCTTCTGCCACCAAAACAGTAATGAAAGAAACAGTGCCTGTTAACAGCTGGAAGTAGCAATTGCTGAAGAGATACAGCCCCAGAAAGCTGTTAAGGTGTATTTTATTTCTATGGCAGATGCCTTTCCACAGTGTAATTTTTAAAACCCTCAGTTTATGGTATGTTTGTTTTGATGCTGTGTTTCTGAGCTGATGGGTCCCCAATTCTGCTTCTGAAGAGCGTTGGTAATCTCTAAAATTGAAACACTTGCAAGTACACTGAGACTTCTGCAAAATAAGTCTTCCCACAAATTGTTACTGCCTGCCTGTCTAAAACAACTCAGTCATTTTACTTAGCAGGAGAATAGAGAAAAGAGGCTTGTAACTGATATGCAGTTTTCAAGGTTACTTCAGAGAGAGTTTCTTCTGTTTCAGGTTGCAACAGCAAATCTTGCATGGGCTTCAGTAGCAATACATCAAGTACAAGTAAGTGTGAGTGGTTTTTAATTTTTTCATTGTGTAACTTGTCTTCCAGTGCTTGTTTAGTAGGAGCATGGATTGTGATCAGATTTAAGTGGAGGTCACTACTAAAGCATTGATTAAAGCCCTTGAACCTGGAAAAATATGCTAATGTTTTTGATGTTCATTGAACTAGTTTTCCTCACTTGCAGTCATGGATCAAATAACAAACAACATTTGTACTGAAGGAAAGAAATTTGAACAAAGTAGATAAGTAATGATTAAAGCAAATTTATGACAACTTTGAAGGGTTGTTGTTTTGTTTTTCTTTTTCTTGTGAAAAGGCAACTGCTAGGCTAACTGGTTGCTTTCCTCCTGCTTTGGTATTCAGTTTGAAATTATGAGGTGGTGCTAGCAAAGCCTATTTTAAGCCATCCTCTCTAGCTGCTTCATGGTCCTGTAACTACTGCCACTAAGGATGCCTCATGCTGTCCCTAGCTGGGTGCCTAATGGAGCTTCACACAGTGTCAAGCTGCTCTAGCAAACCCCAGCAGCTTTGCTAATAGGTTTTGTTACTTCGGCTAGCATAAGATGGTAACGCTGAAGCTAAACATATTCTGTCAGCTCAGAGAAGATGCTAAAATAGATTCTTCTGTCAACTCACTGGAGGAAATTCATGACATTCTTTTTTTTCAAGGTGTCTTTCATGCACTTGTCAGAAAATGTGCAGAAAGCTTCCTGCTTTTCTAGGCTCTAATTCTTGCTGCCTTGGTGCTGGAAGTCACTGATTTTGGGGTGGTCATTCACATCTAGGCAGAATTAGCTGGCATAGACTATTGTACGCCAGTGGAATTGCAATTGCATGTGGTTGTAGCTTCACCTGTGTACGAATTACTCTCTCCTTAACTGAGAAGCCTTTCACATCTAACACAACATGGAAAGTTAAGTTCAAGCTTTTCCATTGATAATTTTTATTTCTCTTCCTTCTTCTAAGCAGAAGGCTTGCTATTCCCAAGTTTTTTTGCATGAGAAGAATGCAAGAGTTTTGATCTGGCATTTTGTATCTGCATTGCACAGATGAAAGATGTTAGTAGTTTGAAGTGATATTTTTGTGTGTGTAGAATGTACAAGCTGTAGAGACTTGTTTTCTTTTTTTGGCCTCAGTGCTTGCTCTAGTAATATGCAGATATACAGTTATACCTCAGATACAGAGTATGCAAATAGGTGACGTAAAAATACAGTTGAAAGCTTTGCTTCATCTAACATTTTGCTTCTAAAAAGAAGTATGCATACTATTTTTTATATTCATATTCATGCTGATTTCTCCTGAAGTTGAGCATATATCATCTGCTGCTTAGCTTAGTTAAACTTGCCTGATGTCAGTCTACAGTTGTGTCTATATGCTACTTTGCAGCCTGGAAAAAAGTGGTAAAACTGTGGTAAGGAGGAAGGGAAACAAAGTATTTGACATTCTCAGAAGATCTGAGGGTCTGGATAAGGAAATGTTGATTCCATAACCACATTCAGTGACAGCCTTTGAGACAGCATGGACAAGTGTAACAACCAACAGCTTTCAATGAATCTTAGGAAAGATTTTACTTGCATTTCACAGTTTTAACTCAGCGGCTAGATAGCTAAGTTTGAAACCCACCACACAAATTCAGCATTTAATTTGGTACAGTGCTGTAGCATGCACATATATATATACATATATATATACACACACACACACACACACACACACACACATGCAGTAGCAGTGGTATTTTTTTCATACAAATTAAGGGGATGGGACTTCAATTTCCCTCTGACATCAGTGTTTTGGAGCAAATGGTTCTATGATCTGTGCTTCCAGGTGTGCCGGGGCCTTGCCAAACAGACTGAACTGAATGACTTCTTGCTTGATGTATCGAAGTAAGTGTGATTTGCGAGATAATGTTATGAGTTTTTGATGAGCTCTTCTAATGTGGCTCTTCCAATCTACCTGTGCTCACTCAATAGCAGTAGGGGAAGCTGCTCACTGTAGCTCACCAGGAGGTGCAAAGGCACACTTCAGAGGGGGGGCAAACTTCCGCACAGGGACAAGAACAAGTGAGATGTATGGCAGTGGTGTATAGCTCTCAGATTTTTTTTTGTGGTGGTGGTGGTGCAGAAGAAAATGTGACGTTCATTTATACCGTATCTTACCTTTGTTTATTCCTGTGGTCTTTTGCATGGGAGTATTTTCCCCTTTTTTCCCTACCTCTTCTGTGACAGTTAAACGTTGCCATCTTTTGAGAAGTGAAAATAGGCTTGGCAGCTCATGGCAATTTTAGAAGGCTTGAAAGGACTTTAAAGAAAGCTAGTTTGCTTCAGCTTCCGCTGTTCTCCCCCCATCAATTTTTTGGACATGCATGCATGTATGCATAAATACAGGGACTTCAGAGTGAAATCCCTGAAGAAACAGGCTTGCCACATGATTGTTCTTCCCCTGCATTTTCTGAAGGCTCTGTTTTCATTTTCAACGACTTTGACTGCATGTAATATGTTTGCTTTTAATTTCTTGTCACTATAAGGCAAGATTAATTTGAAAGCAGAGAAAGAGTGTGAAAGCTTGAGCTTACACTTGCAAAATCAGTTTTGTGTTTTAGGTGGCATCTGCTGTTCTGTCATCTCCTTTTGTTTGTCATTGCTATTAGGATCTTTAAATAGCAAGGATAACCAATAAATTAAAAGATAAACCAGAGCTGTACTTTTGGTAGATCAGTCTGGGGTGCTTAACAGTGTTTTATGAAACTAGTTGGTAGAAGAATTTCAAAGTGCATCACAAAGTACTGATGATACTGAGGAAAAATGAGATGTCTCAGATTTTTGCTACAAACACTTCTGTGGGTCTTGATGAACAATTCTGAAAGTGATGAGATTAGAGGATGTCCAAGATTCCTATGCCATTGCTCAGGAATGTAGGCAGCCAAGTTGACCCAGCTGGAATGGGGAGTAATAAAACACAGGGAGGAGTCTGCCCCTTGCAAAGAGGGCAAGCTGGTTGTATCCAGATGTTTTTCCTAGCTTTTTTTTAAATTTCAGCATAATTCAGAGCATGTCTCCAAAGGGCACTCTTGCCGAGCCTTGCACCATTATGTTACTTTCCAGAGTGCTTTTATGTTGCTATCATGCATACTGAACTAGTTTACTAAAAAACTGTATTAATCTACCAGATTTATGGACTGGCTATTTATTCTTGGACTGGCATAGTACTGAAATTTTTTAAAATCCCTTTGTAATTGTTTTACATTTTTAAGATAAAAATGACAATAAATACTGCAAGTATTTATTATGCCTTTCTATAAGAAAGTAATTCTCATACAACATCATCAATTGCTAGCATTTTTTTTTAGTTTCAGCAAAAAAAAGCCTGTGTTTTAAGGCACAAAACTGGGATATCATTTAATAATATCTTTATGAACTTTATGTAGGCAAAGACTTGTATTAGCAAGAAAATAATTAGCTTCCTCTTAGAAGCAGTCTGTGCCTTTTCTAACATGGAAGGAGAATTTCCGATTCGGTGAGGAAATTGTTAGTGTGCAATGTCACCGGGACATGTTCTGTAACATTTTAGAAAGGGCATAGTATGCAGTGCTCCACCTCTTCACGTCCCTGACAATGTAAGACTGGTGTATTAAATATCTCCTTTCCACTAGACCCAAACAGAGCTGAGTTGTGTATATATTCAAGGCCATGGGACAATGCCTTTTGTCTGCTGGGAACATTGTAATCCGAGGGTTATTAAGACTCGGCATGTGGAAGATTTAGACTTCTTTTACTAATAAGTTTGACCTTTATCGTTCAATGTTC
The DNA here is from genome assembly GCA_036630365.1 of Acanthiza pusilla. NCBI lineage: Eukaryota > Metazoa > Chordata > Aves > Passeriformes > Acanthizidae > Acanthiza > Acanthiza pusilla. Next base: position 4,250,789 of record JAXCHO010000023.1, on the reverse strand, counting down.
TTGACTGTCCTTGAACAGTTACCACTTTGCTGTGAAACTGAGATTCCTTTTTATTTTTCAAGTTACAAGATCATTCCCTTTCTTCAGCTTCAACCTGGGTTGATAGAGAAGAGCCATAAGAGTTTCCTGAATTTTTGCCTTTTAAATAGTGCTAAGATTTTGATAATATGAGGTGGATGTAGATGCACTACACAGTTTTATTCAGTTCTCAGTACGTAATATGGGTAAACCTAATGAGATATTTTGATATTTTGAAAGAAATGGATTTTTTTTTTTGTTGTATTTTACGACTTTTCCTTTTTGCTTCTGCTTTTAAAATTTCAATGTGTTAGAGGTGTCAAAGCATTTTTATGTATTCTTGGTGTTTCTCAGCAGGAGCCTATTCAGTTCATGGTAGGCAATGTTTGGTGGTCTTTTCCTTTTTTACAGGGAAAAGTCTATATATAATAAGGAATATTCTCAATTGTGTAGACTAATGGTTTGAGGGAACAGAGCAAGGACCATTTCTTAATTCCCTTGTGCTGTGGCAAGTCAGTCAGTGATTTTCAAGGTGCAGTGGTTTGTCCTCACCTTTCCTGGCTTCGCTGTTAAGCAGCAGTGAAACAAGGGCCCCTGACACCCATTTGAGAATTGTTTGACTAAATGCCAATGTTTCCTCACTTTTCTTTCTCTGCAGAACGTATTTTGATAATATAGTTGCAATAGATTCTCTACTTGAACATATAATGGTAAGTTGGCTTTTTCACTTCTAAATTTATAAGTTGTAGTTATTAAAGCCCCTGATTCTCCTTCCCTTGAAGATGTTATGTCATTGAAATATGTGAGCTGTTTGTAGTGAGCACATAATACAAACAGTATAAACATTTCTATACAGAAAAAGTGGCAAAGGTCAGTTTGATTTTTCATTGTTGCAACAACTTCCATTCACAGCTTTTATAAGTAATGAAATATGACTGTCTCTGAACTAAATAGTTACCATTGTGCTTCAGAGAAAGTTTGAAAATTGTAACAGAAAGGCTTCTGGTTTTCTTTTTATTTCAGCATGTTGTATTGATTCCTTCTTCCTAAATTCAATTTGCTACATGCTGCAAAACACTGCTGAAGAAGTTACTGTCTGTAGCAAGGGACAGAGGTCAAATATTACTCCTAGAGTATTTTTCCAGTTGCTGAATGAGATGTGTAAGACATTTCAAAACTACACGCATAACTAAAGCAACAGCTAATGTTTTGTAGAAATCACTAAAGCCAAGTGATTAGTTATCTCCATTGCAATATCTAATTAGTGAATTCAAGTACTGTTCATAAGGAATTTATGAGTTTCTAAATCAATTTTGAATTCAGAATTATTTTCTGAATAGTGTTAACAAATGCACATGGACTGGTTGTTCATAACATGTTTTGAGTGTTTGATATGTGAATTACGCTTTTTAGCTTTATGCACATTCATTGCATTCTGCAGTTCTTTTTCCTAAGTGTTAACCTGAATCAGGTCTGTGATACCATTGTTTAAATTTGCACATTCAAAAAATTGCTTTCCAACAGTACTCTGATATGTGCCCTGGTCTTCAAAGTGATATTCTTAGCTAGACTATTCAAAGACATCAAAGTTAGAATGCAAACAACAGTATAGTGGATTTATTTAGAAACTTGAATTAGGAATGGAAAATATTCTGAAGTTTTTGTGTTATTCTAGTTAGTACACAGTCAAGAATTCTGCACATAGGACACATTTCTGATTGTTGACTTTTCCAATTTAAATGAACAGCTTAAAAATAGCTTAGCATTTAAAAGAGCTAGTATAACATAACATATGGCACTGAGAACAAATATTTATATTCTTCCCTGTTCTTCCTTGTGAATAGAGATCTGGTGGAAAACACAATTGGCAGTAAAATATGCTTACTCTTTCATCATCTTTTCCAACACTTGGCTGCATCATGATTCTGTATTTTAACCTGTGTGATGTTTCATACTCAGCTTCCTTTTAAGCTGTGGCTGTTGTCTCTTTCTAGAGCAAATTAACTGAATTATGTGTTTGTACATTTATTGCCATTTTATGGGAGTGTGATTTTATTGATATGTGGCTTATTCTGTGTCTCACTGTGAGAAAAGATCAGAACTCAGTTTCACCTCACTACTTTACCCTTTGGTGATTGCACTTATGGTTTGATTTGTTCCTGCTATAATAAAGAATAAAAATGGGTGTTTCTTTCCATTCTTTTCATTTTTATTTTCATCAAAATCTCTCAGCAGAGCTATTGGTATAAGAGTGTTTTTGAATGTAAATGCAAGGAAGGGAAGTAAAAGTTCAAGTTGCCTTATAAATTTTCTTGCCAATATGCTTGAGTAGTTACAAGCAGCTTATGCAAAAAGTGGTCTCTTGCTTCTCTATTGACAGTGCAAAACATACTTTTTGTACTGATATTCTCCTTCAACTATTGGTCAAGATTTGAGCAAGGAGTTTAGAGAAGTAAAACTCTCTCATCTCATTAGCTATTTGTCAATTATTACTGTTTAAAAGCATGAGTCATGACCAAGGTAAGTTCTTGAGTCATATGCATTAAACCGCAAGAGATTAATTGTATAAAACCAACACTGTGCTGGTGATTTTATAAAGAAATCTGATACAGTACCTGAATAGAATCATTTACTGGGCCCCTTGTCCTTTCAGCAGTTTCTATACATTCTCTTTTGAGCAAATGAATAAATAGTCAGTCTGAGTGGTTGAGATCTTTGAATTTCTTAATGCTCTGAGGAGGAAAAATTGCACAAATCTTGCCTCTTAGATTGCAGTATCCCTGACTTTCTGCCTCTCTGATGGAGTAAATGGAGTAAAAGACAGCAGAATCTTCCTGGACACAGTTTCTGTCTGTATGGGAGGGGTCTCCAAGTGTTGGAGCTGGTCTAGATTGTTTCTGTGCAGTTCCACTTACATGACACAGGGCTATAATCTGTCAACTAATGATTTTTCATCTCAAAGGGGTTTTTTTCTGCCAGTGTCTAACATTTGTCCATCTGCAGTAGTATGAAATGGAATACTTTATGGTTTTGTTTTTATTTTTGGAAAACAAGAGAAAAGGAGTGGGGGAGATCATTCATATGGAAGTCTTGTGAATCCTTAAGATGTGCCACCTGCATGCATTGCTCACCAAGATGTTGTCAGCCTGTTTCTGTAGCTGAATGACTGTGTAGGTAATTGTATGCAAAGTGGAGTGAGATCCACCTCAGATCGTAACCATGCAGTTACTGTACTTTCTGAGCACATAAGAAACGTAGGAAACCTTCTGAATTGGGTAGAGCAGGTTCTTGCACCTGCATATTGGCATTTTAAGTTAACACAGTGATCCTTGTTTGATTTTTGGTTCACTCTTAACTCTTGTTCTCGGAAAGACCATTGTATGTCTGAAAAATAATTCAATGAAGTGCTGCTGTGTTCCCAGGACAAGATTCTCTTCTGACAGTCAGTGCTCCTGGAAATTATTTTTGCTAAGATAAAACTAGTTGGTTCAAAGTAAGGTAGAGACTATGCAAGTACTGTGGTACTTCCCTGGCTGCGGCTTGTGCCTTCGCACTTTGGTTAGCTCCTGCAGAATTTCTAAGTCTCAGCTCTTGTGCAGGTACTGTCCCTGACATTAGGAGGATGCAGCCATTTCCTATCCCTTTGCATATGGCAATCCATAATTATGCCTCTAATGACAGAATCACAGAGTCACAGAATATTTCTGAGTTGGAAGGAACCCACAAGGATAATTTGTTCGTTTTTATGTATTACAGGCACACTTAGCTTTTATAGAAGCAAACACTACCCTCTCTGTTACATCTGTCTTTGTGGGATATTCAGTACCAATATATTTGCATTGAAGATGAAGGCAAAAAGGCAAAATTGTTGTTAGGCCTTACTCTAATTGATCTATTTAAAAAAAAGTAAAAATGAATAGTATCTAAACATGGAGGAAAGGTACTATTTTGAAAAGCCTTGAAAAACAATTATATAGGAAAGTCTATTTTATTTTAGCAAACTTTCAAGTCTCTGAAGGTATTCCTGCATTTCTCAAAGAGAACACTTTAATTTAAAAAAACCAACCAAACAAACAAAAAAAGTGGATTTGAGATTTTATTTTTGAATTGTATTCTAAAAGATTGCTCCTTCAAAGAGATTTCCATGTTGGATAGCTTCTCAAAACTTTTATTGTACAGGGCTCTATGGTTTTATCAGGTAAATGTCTGGAGATAGTCCAACTCATGATCATTAACTCTAGTTTTGTTTTTTGTCTGTAGATATATGCAAAAAACCTGGTGAATGCAGATAGGTGTGCACTCTTCCAGGTTGACCACAAAAATAAGGAGCTGTATTCAGACCTTTTTGATATTGGAGAAGAAAATGATGGAAAACCTGTCTTCAAGAAGACCAAAGAAATAAGGTAAGAATAGCTAGCAGAAGAGTGCAGTTTCATTATAACTATGGATGTGCAGGCATTTTATTACCCAGTTTCTGTGCCTATCTGCAGGTACCCTGACAATACTTGTCATACTGTGATATCATTCCCACCAGGACCCGCCTCCAGAAGGTAGTACTTCTGGGAATGACATTGCAGTGCCATCGAAACAGCGTCTCTGAAGCTATAACGTCACTCCTGGAAATGCCGTCTTCCGGAGGCGGTCCTTTTGGAAATCATGTTGGGAAAAAAACAGAGGTGTTCTGAGGTAGGTAAAGGTGCAGGTAATAGTGCACCTAATCCGTAGTCTGCCATTTTGGGACTTTTTTTCCCAAGAGGGTTCCCAAGAAGAATTGAAATTTGTGCGATTCAAGCACATCCAAAGCAAGGAAATCACAATTTGTACTTATGGATGGATTAGGCAAATGTAGAATCGAGTATGAATTTGGTCATTGGTTTTGAAGATTTCAAGTTCAATAACTTAATTTTACTTTTCTCATGTGAATTTAGACTGTTTTAAAAGTTTTAAATAATTGCGGTACTGAAGTATGCTTGAAGTGGTGAATTTGAAAATGTATATTGTCTGATAATGACTACACAGGAATCTCTGATTAAAATTCATGTATATTTCTGCTTCACGTCACAGGTAGCTAATTTTTACACTTATGCACTTCTTTAATGAAAGAGGCTAAACAGAAAAGTAATGTTTTTCACTTTTCAGAAATTATTAATTCCTAATAGATCCAGATTCGATTTTAAAAGGCACACAGGTTTCACATTTTAGCTTCTTAAAGGTAAAGAAGTATATGCTAAATATCGTGCACTAAAATTTTCCTAAAATATTCAGCATGGATTTTTATCAGAACATTTTTCATTTCCTCCTTATACTTTTAAAGGTCTGGGCCAATGTGAGATGTGATTCATGTCTTCACTAAAACTCCTTTAGACAAACTTACTCCCACTTACCATTGTGTGAGTGAGAATGGAAGGAGTCAAAATTGGTGCAATTTGCGTACTGACAAGCAAGGAGGTGGTGCAAATTAAAGAAGCTGGCCTGCTTTAACATGCACTTTCATACTCCTTGATAATTGTTTTTCTTATATTTTTCTGTCTTTCCTCTATGTTACTGAAATGTTGATTTTAAGTGAAAGGGTGTGAGCCATTTCACAGGTACTGTATACTTAAAGTGAAGTGCAACTTAAATATCTGCAAGAAGGAGACACTGAGTGAGTCATCAGGAAGGAGTCTTAAGTTGGTATGATATACCTATCATAAGAAGCAACAGAAAAATCTAGCTTAAAGTCAGGTGTGCAGGATGAAATCCTGACAGCTTTATCACTAACTTCAGTACCAGGCACCAGAGTACTATCAGGGTACATTTAGACTTCAAAGAGTTCCACATATGATTCCTTCTATGTGTTTTTTTCTCCATAAATTATCTTCTGCTTGTATGTCATAACTGCTTTATGTCAAAGTATTGAAAGCTATTGACTCACAAGATGGACTTGTAGATTTTTCTGATACGAGTTAGGAATATATTTGTTGTGTTTAACTTCCTTGTGGTGATTAAGGGATGCACTTAGTACTACAGCATTGTTTGATTGTCATGAAATGAGCTAGTCATTCCAAAGTCTACGTGGCAAATGCATATCATGTTTAGCTATGAAATTTCCACTGGTCTTTTTCCAAAGTTTGTTTTACCAAATACACACACACACACAGACACACACGCGCACACCACCCAAAGAAACAAGCTCCATGTTATCTTTCTTGTGTCTAAAGAAACAATGAATATGTAAAAGTCATAATAAAATCAATACCTTTGAAATGTAAACACAAGTCTCAGGTTCTGTACAAATGTTATATTTGTTAGGGATCACCCCCAGGGTTATTGAAGATTTTGAATTTTTGTCACTAAAATGGTCATGTTATGGCATATTTTGTATTAAACTATGTAGCTATAAAAAATGCTTTCAGAAAGTATAAAAAATGCTTTTTTATTTTATTATGTACTACTACTTGTTGTAAGATTTTTCTCCCCAAAGCAACAAAATGGCGCTGGTTGGGAACACCCATTACTGTGCCCAAGACAGACTCCACTGGAAAAATGTGTTTTCCATATTGTGGCTAATACACATTTTTATTTTCTCCAGATTTTCTATAGAAAAAGGAATAGCTGGTCAAGTGGCAAGAACAGGAGAAGTCCTTAACATCCCTGATGCCTATGCAGACCCACGCTTTAACAGGTAGGATGTTGTTCATGGGAGGGGAAGATAGCTCATCAAGCCTTTTATGTAAAATTACAATTTAAATTTCATATTCAGATGTATTCATGGAACTGTGATCCTCTAATGAGGAGGCAACTTACAGATATTTATTTAAATGCTTTAGCCAACAGAGATACTTTTAAGATACAAATAAAAAGTATTATTTTTATCAAATGTTAGTATAATGGAAAAAAAATTAGATTCTTGCCGATTTTCATTATTAGTCTCCCTTGCAATCTCATTAGTTTCAGGGGAGAAAAAACAGTTCACTAAGAAATAGCATGCCTAAGAATACCTGAATGTTCTTTAACTCTATGTTTGAGGCAATATTAATTCTTTGTCTTGCAAATGAAGGTTAAAGGATTAAATACTTTTAAGTATGACACAGTAGATAGAAATGTTTGAGGGCTTTGAAGGTGAAATTCTTGCAGGTACTAATTATGTCTACTTTAAAACGATTCAGTATATTGTACATCAACATTTCTGAGAATCAAGGAATAGATACCAACTGATAATATTAACTCTTTTCTCTTTCTCTTTCTCCTTTATGGCTCTCCAGAGAAGTAGACCTCTACACAGGCTACACAACCAGAAATATCCTGTGCATGCCTATTGTAAGCCGAGGAAGTGTAATAGGTGTTGTGCAGATGGTGAACAAAATAAGTGGAAGTGCCTTCTCTAAAACCGATGAGAACAACTTTAAAATGTTTGCAGTCTTTTGTGCTTTAGCCTTACACTGTGCTAATGTAAGTTTTATTTACAGTTTTGTAAGTTATAATGAGAATACTTAAGTATTTTGATGTTACAGATTATTAAAATGCTTCGTAAGTCTGTTTCATTGAATTAATATTGAGTTCCTTGGTGAATAATTCTATTTTAAGAGGATGATAGGGATTTCATTTGAAATAACCATACTCTGGATATATCAGTTTTGTGTAGCTAAACTGAGAGAGCAGGCTCTGAAATGTGAACAATATCTCTCTTCCCTTTTCTACTAGAAAGTATAATTTTTATTTACTTTCATAAATTCTGATTTTTTATAGATATAATTTTATAAATGTATAAATTATAAACATTTAGAAATGTTTTATAAATTTATCTGGGGGATGGAAGTGTTATAAATTCTCTCAGTTCCATATGCTGAATGCTCAAAGGTCAATTTATACATCTGTATGCTGTGGCATGTACTTATAATTACCCATGCTTCTAGATAAGAGAGGATAACTATTTTTGCCCTCAAACCCTTTATCATCTCAAAAATTATTATTCCTGTAGGAAACATAAGCAATGTAATGATCATTACTATATAAGTATAAAAATGCAATAAATTCAATAAAAATACAATGCAGAAGAACTGGGTTACATTCATAGGAGGTAAGATGCAATGCAGTGCCAGTCAAACCTGGTGATTTAGGTTAAGTAATTTTACCAATATCATGCTATTGGTGCAGTGGGGCAGCAAATTTTATTGACAGTTACCTCAAGTTGTTTCACATGGGTCAAGGCAGGTAAAATGGCCTGCATATAAATTATGCTTGGGACTTTACCCACTCAGTTGTGTGTGAGTTCACTCTTTTTAGATGGTGAACGTTGCTATTCAGGATGTGCTGCTCCAGAGGATTGTTTTACTAGTACATGGTTATGTCCTCACTTGTTTACACACCATGCCATGTCTGCAATAAGTGTATGAACAGTAATTAACTGTACTTACTTTTCATACTGTGTAGTAATTGTAGGTATGATAAACATCTCATATATTTTTTACTGTGCATAGATAGCAGTAATTTTTACCAATTAGTAGAATTTATACAGTGGTAGAAAATAAGAATTGTGCCCTGTTTTAGGTTTTCTGTCTGTTAGAATTTTGCAAGGGACTTAGCTCTGTCTTTGACTCCTGAACTTTGATTCTTTTTCCTGGGAGGGCTCACACACCATGACAAGTCAGCCAAGCCTTAGATATTTGCCCCAGTGAGTAGATGCAGAATGATGTGATAAAAGGCCTGGTTTTCCAGAACTACTGAATTCAATGTAATCTGTCGCTTTTCTAATGTGTGAAGTTGTGCAGCCAAAAGCACTATCATTTTTGCAGATGTGTGTTTTAATAATCAGTGCTTGAATACAGGAAACAATTTTTTAAATTAAAATTTCACATTCATGCATGACTTCTTTTTCAGATGTACCACAGAATTCGTCATTCAGAGTGTATTTACCGTGTAACGATGGAGAAGCTATCCTACCATAGTGTTTGTACAGCAGAAGAGTGGCAAAACCTCATGCACTGTACACTGCCTCCACATATTTATAAAGAAATTGAGCTGTAAGTATTTTTCTAATATAGCAACAGTTGTGTATAGCCTGTTATTTTTTTTTCCTATTCGTAGTGAAGTTTTTTTGAGCAAGCACTTTTATTATTGAACTCTACTGCCATATTGTGGGGGTTTTAGCTGTCTTTCTTATACTTACTTACACTTAATGACCCGTGAACAAGATTTATCTATCAGAGATATAAAATTACATGCACTCAGAATTTTTCCACAGGCATCAGTAGCTACAGTAGTTGCTTTAAGCATTAGTTTTTACCTAGGATCTGTAGTGATGAGCTTTCATTCTGATAGTCCCAAGTCACCATCAGCTCAGAGCCAGAGAGGAAGCTGAGCTTGGAACCTCAGGACTTAAGATCAAATGCATAATCTCATCCCCTTGGTTATGTTTTAGAATTAAACATATACATCCCAGCTTGTTCCTTCAATTTTCTGGGTTGTTTTTTAGGTTTGCTTTTGGGGTGTGTATGTCGGGGCTGTTTGGTGTTTTTTGTGAATTTGGAGTATGTGTGTGTGTGTTGTGCATCTGCTTGTGCTTATTAAAGGAGGGGAAAATTATGATCTAGGGCTACAAGTCCCAGGTGCTGTAGTGTACAGTTGCAGCTAAAATTTGGAGGAGGACTTCTTATCCAGCCTTTTAGGCTTTCTGTGATGTAATTTAGTTATTTTCAGCTGCTGTATGCTAAAGATGTATCTCTATCTATATTTTATTGGCCATTCCCCACTCAATGCTGAAAATGGGAGTTACCACATTTTTAAGTCATTCTTTTTGGTCCAAGACAATAAAATCTACTCTGGTAACCAGCTGCCTAAAATCAGCTATTGAATCACAAAGTCTAACCTGTCTTTTTAAACCCCCTTTCCAGAGCTTGCTCACTTCTGTTCAGCACTGAGCGTTGTAGCTGTGAGCGATGTGAAAACCTGTGCTTAACAGGGACTGCTTACAGTTAAAGTTCATTACATGCTGAAGTGATTTGCTTCAATGCCAGAGCATTAGCAGCTTGCAGGATTACACCCTAATAGAAGCTTATTCTTTGCAATACAATTTCTTGTGCTTTGTTAGGTGATATTATATAACCCACCTCCTCAGCAAAAATGAATTTTACTTGCAAAGATGACAGGTTTCATTCTAAATTATATTAGCATCCTTTAGTTCAAGCAGTCAGAATACATTTAACCATTTTTCAAGCAATTCAGCTGCCTTCAGTCCTCTCACAGCTGCTGTGCTGTTCACTATGCCAAGCAGTTAGGTGGGTTCCATGGAGAAGAAAGAGGACTTGCAGCACAGAAAGTGCAGGGAAAGGGTTAATTAATAATCAAAGGAAAAACAGTTCTACCATCCTGGGTCCCTAAAATTAGGCCTAAGCATTGATATCAGGAGAGGGGAGAAGTGTTCAGGTAATGAAACATAAAAAATATGGTATTAAATGTTGATTTTTTGATGTTTCAGTATGATTTCTATTTGCCAGTAAAAACTGATTTTTTTCTCTATCAAAATTACAGAGAGTCTCAGGCAATTTATGACAGAAATTACTGGAGGAAAAAAAAGCCAGTAAATATATTATTAGAGACATCATCTTTACAATTCCCAGGAAGAAATTCTGGAATATTTTAGGAATGCCTGTAAACCTCTCATTGTCCTGAGACTTTTTTTTGGTCTGTTACTTAATCTATGGATCCTTAGATAAAGATATATGTTTCTGTTAAGTAAACAAAGCCAAAGGGTAACTGTTGGAGTCGATCATAAGGGTCTTTTCCAACATAAATGATTAAATGATTGTATGAAACTTAGTATGAGCATAGTTCCATTGACCTTAGCAGACACACGTAACTTAACATTACTGAAAAATATAGCCTATAACTTCAATTTTCTGTGTGTACTCAGAAAGAAGTGAATCTTGCTGGGTATGTGTTTCCTAGTCATTTTCACTTGTTTTTAGTAACAATGAAAAGGTCTTTACTAAGCTGGAACTTTCTTCTTAGATACCATTTTGATATCAGTCCATATGAGGATGTCTGGCCTGCCATTTTTGTCTACATGGTTCACCAGTCCTGTGGGACAGCCTGGTATGAAGTACTTGATTTCTTTGTTTAATTGTTAATAAAGTGTTTCTTTATCAATAATTTTTGAGATAATTACTTTCTAATTCAAGGTCTGTGTTCTTTGATGTTTATTTACTATATTGGGTCTGTACAGGACTGTAATAAACAGGCTGGATTTCTTGTCCCAGCTTCTTGGTCCTTAGTTGAATAAAATCTGCGAACATTCACGTTAAAGAACTCATGGTATCATCCAAACAGTTGTCCCTCCAATATACAGAAAAATTGTTTGGTTCTGATATGAGGTTGCTTTTCAGACAGAAGATGGTAAAGATATAAAAAGCACTTTTCCCAAAAGGGAGAGAAAGTGAATGAAAACTGATTTTTTAAAGATGTAGTTGCTGAAATTAGTAATGTATATGGTAAAAGTAAACGAAGATCAGATCTTATCTTGCTAAATGAATCAGTTATTTTCATAGTTGTGCATTAATTATCCAAGTGAATTATTAAATGCTTCATCTGCTGTCCTTTCTCTCAATGTTTACTGTTATAACTAAGATCAGTAGTCTCTAGGCTAAGTAAGGTCCATTGCTAAAAGAAAGGAGCTGCTCTTAATTACAGAAAAAAGTCTACAGATGGTCAATTGAAAGGAGAAGTATGTCCCTACAAAAAGAAGCAAGATTTGGGAAACATGCTGGTGTTTCATTTTATCTTGCTAACTGAATGAATCTCCGTGCCCTCAAAGCATGCAGTCAAACCAGAGGGGCTTTCTCCGTCTTCCTCAATGCTGCAACGTGGGTGACTCTTCTAAAGACAGTTCTCTGCTATTCAGTGTAGGTTGCTTGTTTCTGTTCCAGACTGAAGGGCTATGGATGCAGGACTTGGGTTCATATTTTCAGTCAGGTTCTGTTCTCTTCTCTCTGTGACTCCCCATCTCTTCCTTTCAAGGTGTAGCTTTCATGAGAAAGAATTGATACCTACTTGATCTTTTTCAAATGAGTCTCAGCTTTCACATACAAAATTAAAGAAACAGATGTGAGGAAAATATTTGAAACGGAGAGTATTGGAACAGGACTTGTATTTGATTTCTGAAAGAACAAAACTTCTCAAACCATTGAAACAAAATCAAGATTTTTAAGACTAAAATTTAGTTTTTAATATCTTGAGGAGTAAGGTTGTGCCTTAAAGTATTTACTTATGTAATGTATAATTATCCTGTCCAGGGAGGATTTCGGAGAAAAGTCTCTTATTCTCACTACATTTCCTTTGCTCTTCTGAAGAAATAATATTTTACTGCTTTAATCAAGTATGCAAACTACAGCAGTGGACAAAGTAATTGTCCACTAATACTAACTCTACGTTGAGGTGTCACAGATAATGATTTTTCTCTCTATAACTGTACTATTGTGTAATAACCATTGAGTAGAGATTGGATGTAGCTGGAAAAGACTATTTTGATGTAATGAGTTCTTATGTACTACTTGAAACAATAGTTCTATTGCTGTCAGACTTCCTAGAATTAAAAAAGAAAGCTTGAAGTTTTTTGAAAGACAATATGCCCTTGGTTTTCCTAATGTCAGATTAAGGCCAAAAAATAATAATTACGTTTCTCAGCACGTAACTGTAAAAATATGCATTTCTGCCTGTCTCCATGTAGTAGACATGGAGACAGTTTTACATATAGGCCAGAGACATTCAGCTCTTTTTCTCAGCCCGCAAGTTACTGCAAAACCTGAACATTAGTACCACTTTACTGATATACCCAAAAAATTACCAAAACATGGAACTTAAAAAGAAAGTCAAATTGCAGCAACACGGGAAAAAGTGAGAATAAAGGAAAACTGTCGTTTTATGAGGGGAAAAGTCATTGATTTAGGTCTTAACAAAATATTGTTTGTTGAGAAGAGAAGAAACCGTGAGATGTGAATTTCTGTTCTGTTAGGCTAAACTGGAAAAAAGATCTAAAATTATTGGAAAAATAAGATCTTCCTCTTTTCACAATGTCAATATGGAGCATCTCTATTTAAACAGGTTTATTTCTTCTGTGTCCATTGCTTAAAAAGCCCTGAATTTTCTGTTTTGATCAAAAAACGTATTTTAAAATTGTCCATTAGATGCAGAGTTGCACTATACTTCAAGTTGAATAAGTGACTGAAAGAAATCAAGTTTCTGGGAGCAGGGAAGGTCATGCAATTGTGTTGACTGAGCTGGGAGGCATGACTTATGTTCCTGAATTTAACAGATTAAAGTAAGAGCATTGTCAGGTATCCACGCTCCTCTATCCTTGCCAAACTTGAGTGACTCTTCATGTCATTCAATGAGTCATCCACAGTGAGAGTCAATCCTGGCAAGAAGGGTAAATCAAAGACCATCTTTTCTCCTCTGCTGGTTGTTTTTCCTTTTCTCATTTCTTGTCTCTGACCAAATTAATTTCTTCCCAGCTTTGAACTTGAAAAGCTGTGCCGATTTACTATGTCTGTAAAGAAGAACTATCGCCGCGTGCCCTACCACAACTGGAAGCATGCAGTTACCGTCGCACATTGCATGTATGCCATACTGCAGAACAACCAGGGGCTTTTCACTGATCTAGAGGTAGGTGACATGATGGTATCACTTACCACACATCATCAGAACTATCAGCTGTTGTACATTTTCTGTGCTAGAGTGTTTTTATTAGCTTGGGTAGGTTGTATGTAAATGTCTTTATGGAGGAACGGATGTGATAGAGAGCTTGAGGAAGAATTACTCAGATTCCTAATCCTAGTCACATTTTTCAGGCCTGCCCCTTAAAAAGCAGTGGCAGATTTGCTATAAGTCTGTGTCTAAGTTTTGGGGTTCTCCGTACCCCCTTACTCCTACAGTCTTTAACTGTGTTTAACGAACTGCCAGGTCTGTTCTGAGGGAGGGAAACACGATGGATCTTGAATCCTGTGAGATCTGGGAGACCCTGAATAGGAGGACAAGGGTTTCAGAGACGGCTGACATATATGAGTAAAGAAGAGCCAAACTTTAAGTTGATCACTAAGTGGAAAAGATAAACAGTAAAATGGAAGGCTTAGAATGTTACTACACAGTATGGAGAGCTATCACTTATTTTTCTTCTAAGTTATGGCAGGCACAACTGGGAGTGCTGTCTCTTATTAATGTTACATGAAACTTCTGACTGGGAGAACCTGTTTTCAGTTGTGTATAACTTTGCCAAATATTATCCATTTGGGCTGTTATTTTCCAGGCTCTGTTAACTTCCTCAAGGTGATTCATTTGGGGAAATTTCAGGCACAATTGTTTGACTCTTTTTTTAAAGAGACATGCTAGTAGAAATCAAAGTTTTGTTCAGTGTATAAGAGTAAAATGAAATTTGGTTATCTTTCATTTGAAAAGGTCTAGTTTATCCTGCTGTAAAGCAGAGACTTGAAAATTGACACTGAAATGCAAAAGTGGCATATGCCAGGCATATGCTGAAATTTGCCAAAGCTATACAGGTTTAAAAAAAAAAATCAGTATTCCTTTAACAACAAAAATCTGTGGAGTGCAGCCTCAGAGAGTTTTAAAAGCTCTGATAACACTCAGTATTAAGTAAGTAGCAAGCCCCATCTCTCTGGAGATGCAGAATAAGAAAGAAAGGGAGAGCAAAAGAGACAGCTGTTAAAGAGAGATGGAAACAGTCTTTATTCCCTGCAAACTCCAGCCAGCCTTCATCTGTTTGAGTGTGTTATCCCAGTCTAGGTCCCAGCTCTTTTCAGCAGTCTCCTTTCTTGATACTGGAGATGAATCCAACAGGAATACAGGAAATTGCTGAAAGAAAATGTGGGGATCTGCGATGGGCTGACATGAGGTGAGGGATGATGACATGAACCTCAGTAGATCTAGAGATGGGAAGAGAATTATAAAACACTGTAAAGGAGACACTGGTCTGGAGGCAAATAGATCCAGCAGTTCGCAGTGGTTAAAGAATTGGGATGCCAGCAGGGACAAGAGGTACAGGGTCAAGAGCGCCGTTATTAGGCATTGTATAATCCTGAAGGACTGAAACAAGAATGACTTCCTGAGACATGGAGACTGGGACAAGCTGTTACTTCATGACTTCAAGTGATAGAGGTGTGTGTTATGTTCCTAAGGGTTCCGCTTCTGCTGAGGATCTGCGTGGACATGTGCTGCTGCATCACCTGGGGTTTTTTTATATGCTTTTAGAAAATATGCTTCACAAGATGCAATATTGAAAAGACATTGTTTAAAATAGAAGTGAATGTCTCAAAAGCAGAAACACAGTGTTTCTACAGGCTTATTTCTGCACATTGTGTCCTTGTGGTAGTATCTTTAATTCCATCGTTTGCTAGTTTTTCCACAGAATCATGCGTCTCTTAGTATCCAGGTTGGATGTTGTTGCACACTTAATAGTTGTTTAATCAATATTCTTTTTCTGCTTCATTTTATAGCCTTATCCTTGTTTACTGAACACTCATCAGAACCAATTATAGGACAAAGCTATTAGGTCTCTGAAGACATTTTCATGATGCTTCACACACACCAACAGTGACAGAGTCACAAACAATAATGAATTTGTTTTCCAAACATATGTATGAAAACCTTTTGAAAAAGATATTTCAGGGACTCCAATTCTTCAGGATATTAAGGATTAATTATATAAAATGCCCAGTTATTGTCTTTATTTGTTTGCAGTTGCCATTGTCCAGCATTTATGGTGTATGTTAGTGACTTCCCCTTGTTGAATTTTTTTGGTTAACGTCTCTAGGAGTGTTGCAGAGGCAGGTCTGGCATTGAACTCTAGTGCACCTTGTGCACTAGATCATACATCTTGTATGTTTCTTCTCCCTCAATAACTGTGCTTTTTATTGTTTTAATAAACATGGTAAACATTTGATAACCGGGATGTTTAAAATGCAGATTTCTTCTGAAGCAGAGTCCATCCAATTGTATGTTATTGTCCAACGTTTTTAAAATGCATAAGGTATAAGGTTTGAATTACAGTAGTACCGAGAATTTTAATTCAACACGTCCTTACTGTCATGCTCCTCTCATTTTAAGGATATTTCTTCATGTGCTGTTTGAAGGCAGTGTTAGCATAGTGCAGCTTCTACAGTATTTTGGGTAGAGAGTGACATCTAGGGGCAGGAAATACATCTTGCTTTTCATGCTTGTGTCAATTTTTTTGTAGCGAAAGGGTCTTTTAGTTGCATGCCTGTGTCATGACCTGGATCACAGAGGTTACAGCAACAGCTATCTTCAGAAATTTGATCACCCCTTAGCTGCTCTCTATTCCACGTCAACAATGGAACAGCACCACTTCTCACAGACTGTGTCCATCCTGCAGGTAGGATTATTGAAATTGTATGTTCTGTGCATTAGTGTCCAGTGGTGGAATTAGAGGAGTCACATCATTACCCAGTAGATTTTCTGAAGCATGCTTAGTTTAATTTCTCTATTATAGCACTCATTTAGAAGAGTGGAAGATTTATTACAGCAAGCTGAGTTTCACAATTAGCAACCCAAAGATTCAAAAACAGTGAAAAACACAGCTTTCTCAAAATCGTGAAGTTATAAAAAAATATTGTGCCTTTGAAGGTCTTTACTTATGGCCTGCCTTTGAAGCTTTTAGCTTCTGGTTCTCTGGAGGCTTTTCCCATGACCACGTGGAATAGGAACTTTGAAAATGAAAAATAATTTTCTCACTTAATTACATATATATTTTTTGTCATAATGTATTTCAACAAAGTCTTCAACCATCCTGAAATTTTGAATAAAAACTCAAATACTGGCAAAACTTTGTATGAGAATCTTGAAAACCTGCTGTAATAAATTCTGTGGACATTGAATGTGTGGCATGAAAGAGGAAACGTTATTTTTTCATGCATGAAAGTTGTAAACTTATTTCATTATGTTATCCTGTGCTTTTATGTTACTTGGCAATATGAAATTTAAAAAAAAAAAAAAATGAGTAAGGTAATATTCTGTGAAAGAGAGTTCCTGGTATGAGGTCATGTGTCTTTATGTTTAATGAAGAAAACATGCAGACACTTTTTGGGAAAATACAGGTGTGCTACTGACACACACATATTTTCTCATGAGTGAAATTTTTTATAATTCTCAATTAGAAGAGTGAGAACTCTTACCTGTGAAACCACTGCCAGTTCATAACATACTTGTGCTCACTAGTTTTAGTTTTCCATGCACACTCAAATTACTGCCTTACCTTGCTACTGTGCCACTAATTCATTATTAACCTTTCTTTCTTTCTGGTTTTTTCAGGGGAAGATAATTATTTTCTTAAATACGTAATCACCTTTTAGGAAAAATACATATTCTGTCTTGTATTCAGAATCACATCTTGTGATTATGGTTTTAGGTATCATATACATTTAATCACAGAATGGAAGCTTTATCTCTGAATGCTCCTTCATGTAGGAGGGTGTAATTGAATCCTTCAGTGGTGGTATGGCTTTAGATGTTTAGTGTTCATTCTTTGTGTGAATTTGTGCACAGTGAGCATGTTCCTCAGTCATTAACACTTCACTGTCCAAACCATTTTGCATTTTCTCTGGCAGAAATGTTGTAATCGATGAAAATCCCATTTGCCAAGGAGGCAGGGAACCCTTTTGCTTCCTTCCTACCTCCTGTATTTGCTGTCAGTGTCAGTGAGGATAAGTGGCCAGGGCTGTAGAGTGGACTCAAGACACCAGCTACTGAAGCACCCATGGGTGGTAATTACCAGCAAAGGCAGGCTAGAGCAGCCTTTTGGACTTGCTGGTTTTTATTGGAATCAAAAAGTCTTACTGAATTCCTGGACTGATTAAAAAAATGCCAGACCAACCCACCAAGCTCTTTAGGGTTTATCTGAGTGAGTTTGAATTTTACATTAGTAACCTGCAGTACTTTTGACTGCTTGAAATTTTAGTGCTGCTTTGCTCGTCCACCTGCAGTTCTAGTGTACACCCTACTTAGGAACACAGAGGATTCTATTCACTAGCTTTAGCTCAGCAGGGAAAGAACAAAATCTTAGGAGTTGTACTTTGTATGTACTACTCAAAAGCCTAAGTGACACACTCTTAACTGGCAGCTTCTGTCAGCACTTTACAGAACCAGTTCTTTCCTGGTACTCTGAACAGAAGCTGTCACAGTGGGCTTTTTGAGAGCACAGCTTCTGAAGCCCAACAGTAGAATCCAGAATAATTTAAATATTAGGACAAATAGCCTCTTCCCATGAATTAGACAGCAAAGTTGGGGAGTAAAGCATCCCCAAAACTCTAAATCGTGAGAACTAGTAGCAGTAATTTTTTGGTTCCGAAGTGTTGATGATGGGTTAAAATGTTCTGAGGTTTTTTTTTAACATCATGTTCTATGACTTATGGATCTGTCAAAGGAGCATTGAGACATAGATGGATTGTATTTTCTATTCATTATTCACAAAAAATCTAATTGTCTAAGTAAAAGTACTAGAAAATTATGTTTACGTTCCAGATGGTGAGAGAAACCAAGCCTATTTGTACCACAGAGGATTTATTTTGAGCAAATTATGTAAATGCCTGATGAAAGTCAGGGAAACTTTTTGAGCTTCAGCCCAAATGCCAATTAAATGTCAAAACACATCTGCATTTGATATATTTTAATAATATTTTCTGTTTCTGAATGTGCACACCTTGACATGGCTAGCTCATTCTTTTTTATTTTTGTCTACTTCCTCTCAACAGTAGAAAGACTTTTGACAAGTTGTTTTCCAAACCTTAGAGACAGCAGATAGTCTTGACTTTTCAAAATGTGATACAGCTTCATGAGTGATCTCAGTGCATGGACATTGTCAGTTAAATGTGCAGTAATGCAGAGTGGAAATTGAAAAGTGATGGCAGTGGTGTGTTACCAGAGCCTCTGCAGTGGAAACCATTGTCTTTAGTTTAGGAGTCCGTCAACTCAAGGGTGAACAAAGCAGCTTTTCCCCCTAAATGTTCATATACATTAAAGTAATTAACTTTATGTAGAAAATTGTGTCAGTAAATGCAGCAATTTCAGGCTCATTTCTTTTAGAACACTCGGAAAACAAAATTACTTTGTGTTTTTAACTTTGGTGTTTCTTTATCCATACTGTATATTACGCAGTATCAAAACTCTGCTTAAAAGTGAATCAGGTACTCAGTTTACCAAGTTGACTGTGCAGTGCTCCAGACCAGAACTGAATCACAAGTTTCCAAGTTAACACTTTCTGGAAGTGCTGTGTATGTAGTGCTTTTAAATCAAAGAAAAAGCTAGCATTTTTATCTAGTAATACCTTTAGGCTTCAGAAGGAGCAGTCCTAAAAACAAATTGGTGGCTTGGTCATAGTTTTTTCATTACAGTATTAAAAAAGGAAAAATAAAAATGGGAATTTCAGGCTATTAACATTTGAATTTGCAACAAAATTTGTCATTGGGCTGTAAAAATGTTGTAACCTGTCTGGTGAAGTAAAGACTGAAATCATCTCAGAATTAGAGCTTGTGCTTTTTATTGGTTTTTTACTTTTTCATAGCTGGAAGGGCACAATGTCTTCTCCAATCTGAGCTCCAGTGAATATGAGCAAGTACTTGAGATCATCCGGAAAGCCATCATCGCCACAGACCTTGCCCTGTATTTTGGAAACAGAAAACAACTTGAAGAGCTGCATCAGACGGGAGCATTAAACCTTAAGAACCAAACACACAGGTAAAGCAGCAAACCAGTAGCAGATCCCCATGGCATTAGTCTAGAAAAAGAAACTTTTTTTTTTTTTTTTTTTAAATTTAAAAATCTCTGGTAATTTTCTTACATACAGCATTTCTAAGACCATCAGTGTGTAAAATTCCATATACGTAACAGTAATGTCCATTGCTTTATATTTGCGTTGACCCTTACATGGCCAATGATTCCTCTGTCTTCACTTAGGGGAAGTGCACTTTGCCATTTATCGATTGATTATACTGTGTATTTGTGTATTTCCTCTGGTATATTTGTCTGTTGGTACAGTTTTAATGACTGCCATCGCACTGGCATGCAAGTTAGCAAAACTCTGTGCATTTTCTTTTAATAATGGTCTATGGAATGGGCATTATTAACAAAGATGCAGGTGTCCTTAAGGGCCATCTTAATCTCTCCATTGGGTGAAAACATGTGGATTTAAATTAAATGGCCACTTTTCTTTATAAAACTTAGATTCACAAACCATAGATTTTTGCTAGAAAATTGAATAAGATTTTGTGTGTGTGTGTGCCTTATTCTAAAAATGATTATAATACTACTGATGTTCAGTTACTCTATGAACAGATTTGTCAGTGTATAGGGTAAAGTCATATGTAGTCTTCTTGTTCTGTCAGGGTTCAAATTTATTCCAACGAAGCAATGACAGTATCTTGAGACAGACTCAGAAGCATTTCCTCTTTTTTGGAGCATCTTTTCCTCTCTCTTTAAAGAATGGAAACGCAGCAATAGGATATACCATCTTTCATTTTATAGGCTTGTACTGTATTTTCAGAAAATTACGGAGGGACACGTGAGTGTTTTAACAGGCAGGCATTCTGTGCCCTTGTTCATGTATGTGTGTAGAGGATGGTCAGTGAAGTCTGGCTGCAAACAATGTAGGGAATACAAGGAATACAGCATACAGTCTGTGCCATGCCTTAGCAATGAATCATAAACAAATGAGGAAGAAACAAGCTAAAATTTGTAGCGTATATACTTTGTTGCTGATTAAACTGAGGAAGAGCAAATGAAAACTTTGCAGAGTGATCATTATTAATTCTTTATCAAACTTACAATTTTATTTTATTTTATTTTAGAGATAGAGTGATTGGCCTGATGATGACAGCTTGTGATTTGTGTTCTGTAACGAAATTGTGGCCAGTTACCAGACTGACAGCCAACGATATATATGCGGAGTTCTGGGCTGAGGTATGTGTGATTCTTTTGTTTACTCTCCTTATAAACAGAAGCATCCCAGAAGGAAAAACCCAACTATAAGTATTTTTCAATTACTATCTTGGTGTGCTTGTTTTAATGAGAATTCATTGGTGCATGTGTTTGTTGCTTACTCTGAAGCTATTTAAAGAGCTGAGTTAGCTATCTAATTTTCAGGCAGTATTTTTTGTCTCTGTTCAAGATAATGTGGAAAGTATGTCCTAACATAAAGTGATCAAGCAACAGAACATAGAATAAAATATGGGAGGTTTTTTGAGTCACTAACTGTAGTTTTTTGTAGAAATGCGAAATACAAAACTAGCTTCCACGTCAGCTGTCTTGAAACATACTTGTAAAGCTATAGTGTGAGTACAGAAAATGCTAAAGCAAATGTGACAAACATTAAAATTTTTCTGAGTCTTCTCTGTGAGCCAGCTCAACAACAGCATCTCAGAGAGAGCTGGGTTTTTAATCTGCTGAAAGTTACTTGACAGTTAAGGTGTACTGAGAATTGAAACAAGGCATTGAGCTGTACTAAGGTAATCATGTTCATAAATAAAGATGCAGTTTCTCACATGTCATATGCTGAGGTGTAAATATCCTAATTGTTTAATTTTTTCAAGTGGAAGTGACTGCTCTGGGAATAAGGAATAAATTCTGAGGTTGTTGCACAGAGTTGAGTTATGCAACTTTAGGAGATACATTTTATTTTCAGAACTACTATTGCACGTATGTATGATAAAGTGTTTTTCTTTTCTGTTATGTGCCCTGTGGAAGCTTGCAGTATTCAGTGGGCTTATTTCTGTTTTACACAGGCGTAAAATAGAAATCAGGCCCATGGAGTTGATACAGCATGCATATAGTGTGGAGATTGTTATCCTGCCCGTTGCATGTTCATTATGAGATTCCAGATGTCCGCTTCTTGTGGGTGTATTTCATATTCACATGTTCTTGTTTTCTTAATTATAAACAGCTCAGACTACAACAAAATATTTGAAAAATGCTAACTTGTATAAGCTAAATGATCTAGTTCAGTACTCCCTTTCTGTAATGCCTCCACTGGAAAGTGAGTGTTCTTTTGATTGATATAATGGTGGTATGATATTGACGTGCTTCACTCATGACATACTCAAATATTTTACTTATAAGTAAAAAGACTTTTCAATGAAAATCCTGTGAACTCTGTGGAGAAGGAAGGATCAAACTGATTTTCTGTACTTGAAAATAGTAAAGAGAATTATGGACGTAATTGTGCCTGTCCAGACATTAACTTTTTTTATAATTCGAGGATGAGTTAATAAAGGTGGATCTTGATATGTTGCTGGAGGAAATGTAAATTAGAATGTATTGACAGTAATTGAATTCTTTGATAGGTGTTGTATTGAATCCTCTTTTAAGAGGAGGTTAATTGAGACATAGTCAAAGTTGAATATACTGTGATTCCGTCAGGCTGGCTGAGAGATTCAGCCACAGGTGTTGAAAGATAAGATTGTGTTTCACTACAGAAATTGTTACTTAGTTGGGAGAAAGGTTACCTCTAGAAAAGTATATTAAGCTAGATTGAATGGTTATGTTGTGTAAGCGTTGTGGTTTAACCCCAGCCAGCAGGCGAGCTCCACACAGCCTCTCACTCACTCCCCCACCAGCAGGACCGGGGAGAGAATCAGAAGGGTAAAAGCTGGAAAACTCGTGGGTTGAGATGAAGACAGTTTAATAGGGAAAGCAAAAGCTGCACCCAAGCAAAATAAAACAAGGAATTAATTCACTGCTTCCCACAGGGCAGCAGGTGCTCAGCCATCTCCAGGACAGCAGGATCCCATCACATGGAATGGCTACTTGGGAAGACAAATGCCATCACTCTAAACATGCCCCCCCTCCACTTTTTCCCCTCACTCTATATGCTGAGCATGATGCCATGTGGTCTGGAATGCCCCTTTGGCCAGTTTGTGTCACCTGTCCTGGCTGTGTCCCCTCCCAACATCCCATTCACCCCCGACTTCCTCACCAGAGTGGCCATACAAAAACCAGAAAAGACCTTGGCTCTGTATAAGCCCTGCTTAGCAATAACAAAAACATCTCAATGTTATCAACCCTGTGTTCAGCATAAATCCAAAACACAGCCCCATACCAGCCACTGTAAAGATAATTAACTCTACCCCAGCCAAAACCAGAACGATAAGTTACAAGTAGGATAGAATATTACAGTTCTAAAAGTAGAATAGACTACTGCTTCCAATAACTTGAGTTCATAATCTTAATATGTTGAATGATGTAATCAGAGTGGCTTTCATAACATTTCTTCTTTGTGTAATCATTAACTAAGACAATAGCTCTAGAAGAGATTGCTGCCATTTTGTGGTATGTCACAGTGATCTTTCTTTCATTGAACGAAGCCCCATATAGCTAGTGTCTTCAGCTCAGTTCTGCCTTCATATCACTCAGCATGGAGCTTTCCCAGACTGCGACAATTCAAGCAACATTATAGGTTGCTAATCAGTTGTATAGAATTACGAAGTTGTATTAGTATGTCTGTTGTGGGGTTTTTTTGTGAGATATGAGGCAATTTTTAAATCCTTTCTGCAGTATTTTTAAGAGACTTATAAATTACTTATAGATGTACTGCAAGGATGATACAAACTTCTTGGGTTAAAATTTTAACCTTAACTTTCTGATCATGATTGTAACTATAAGCATAGAAGCAGTATTTTTTATTACAGTGCATGATATATATGTTCGCTTACTGAACACAAGAAAAAACTGTTTCTAGTGCATGTATTCCATCTAAATGTAATACTTTTTTTGCTGTGATAGTTGTTGACCCAGTGGCATAGGCTTCCCAGAGAGGTTCTGGAATCTCCATCTTTGGAGATATTCAAAACCTGACTGGACACAGGCTTGGATCACCTGCTCTAGCTGAGCCTGTGGGGTGGATTGGCTTATCCCAACCCAAAACATTCTGTGATTCCCTTTTCTTTCAAGGTGAAATGGTGAACATAAATCTGAGATTTATTCAGTTTTGGCATAATCAATCAGAGGCTGGACAGCTTCCTCAAAGCTCTGAATTCAAGTGTTTCTTAGGTACTTAATATTAAGGTAATCAAAATGCTTAAAATCATATGATTCTAAATGGTTTAGTGTTAAGGTTCTTATCATTGAGACTGTGGTAGCTGCAGACAGTTTTGGATCATTCAAATGCAGTACTTCAACCAAATAGGAAAAAAAAATTACCAGGGGCATATGAAAGCAATATTTGCTTACAGTTCCTGGATAACAGTCCACTCTTTTTCTGTGCTTGGAAATGGTGCAGACATTTTTCTTCCCCTCAGCTGACAAAGAAGGCATTTTATTTTCTTTCTTTCAACAGTATGATGTCTAGCAGACACTAGATTCCATGACTTCAGAGTTTTTTTAACTACTTGGTGAAAGAGATATGTGTGGTATAAGAGAATAATACAGACATCAATTTAAAAAATAGCTTCCTGATTACAACTATTGTTAGTTAATTGAATAAGATCATAGTTAATAGGAGATGTTGAGGCCAAATATGCAAGAGGGAATTGACTTTCAGAAGCCCTCATTTTTTCTAGACTCATAGTACTTTCAAGGCAGTCAAACAGAGAGGTGCTCTGGTCAGACCAGAATCAATTTATTATAATGCAAACTTCTCTCTGAGTAAAAGAAGCAAAATTCTCCCTTGGAAAGGTAGGTGGGTACTTGAAATGTGGCTTGATAAAATCTTATAAGAAAGATGTAATAAATTGTTTTCTGGTGATAGTTTCCCTAATAGGAGCAGAAACATTGAACAGAGACTTAGGGAACATCCCAAGCTTTCAGATAGCTAAACATCTGCAAGCTGAATCTCACACTAAAGGGCACAGATAAGCAAATTTTGTGTGAGTAGTTATCCTGCAAAAACCTTCTCCCTAGCTGAAGTGTATTGGGTCTGGGTTTGATGGAGTTAGCTTTCACCATAGCAGCCTTCATTTGTTGGCATTTGCTCTATTGGACATGGAGGAAGCTTCAGGCATTTTCTCACACCCCACTACCAAAACCTTGCCATGCAAACCCAGTGCATGAGGTTAGTCATTTGAAGGTCACTTTGGAATCTCGGACATGGGCAATAGCCAAAAGCAGGCATTGCTGTAGGTGCTGTAGTTGCCTGTGGTGTTTTGACAATGCAGTTGAGGAATAAGACTTGGAAAACTTAAATTTGTTACAGAAAGTAGCAAGCTACTTACATATTTTTAAGAAGTAATTTTTTCAAGGTCCAATGTAGTGCTCAGAAATGTGTTTAGCTGCTCTGCTGGTAATGGATGAAATGTAAGGAGAGAGTTTTCTCCTGTACTTTACAAATATCTGGTCTTTGAATATGCTTCATTTTTCCCAGTATTCCTCTCATTAATCTAGAGGGATAACATACTTAAAGAAAAGAAGGCTGTTTTACAAACAGCTTCTTCATAGCAGCATCCTTGAAAAGACAAAGTTTTTGACAAAGAGGGGCATGCTGTAAGTTCATCTCGCTTACTCAGCTTTTCCTTGAATTGGGTGAGTTGTGTTCTACTGCTCAATGCATAGTGTATATAACACCAGTTGTGTTCTACTGGACCTTTAAACAGATAATATTTTGAAAGATGACACTAACTGAATAGAGCAGAATAGAATGATTTCTTTGGGTTTAGTCTTCAAGATGCTTTTTATTATGTAGACACACTTGAAAACGAGGAAAATACATGTACATTGACTTACAGCATCTGCTATTTATATTATCACTTAGGTGAATGTACAAAATGGGCCTCTCTTTAGGCATTTTTCTGAGATTGCCTCAGAGTAATACCACATGTTATTTTAAATTCTGGATTTTTAGATTGACATGGAATAGAAGATGGATATTAATTCAGGTCTCAATCATCGTGGTTTTGTTTTCTTAATCTATCTCTCTACTTTTCTCCAGGGCGATGAGATGAAGAAAACAGGTATTCAACCTATTCCTATGATGGACAGAGACAAGAAAGATGAAGTCCCTCAGGGTCAGGTATGAACTCTCTCGGTAAAATAGTACATGTTTATACATAAAACATGTATGGAAAAACCAGATCATATATTAGTGAATATTGCGTTTGAAATTGGGTTATTCAAACTGCTTAATTCTATGTTCTGCATGCAAAGATGTTATTTTTTTAAGTAGAAGTGGAAAATTTGTTTAAAATTTTTACCTAAATGACAATGGGCTCTTTGCTGCCACCACTTGTTTCCTTCTTTGCAGTTGTAGCTCTAGCTAAGACCTCAATCACCTACAATTTTTACAAGTGTCCATAACACTTTTTATCTTAGTAAGTGGTTGTTTCAGCCCTTAGCTAAAAGTTTTTGCTGTTTTATTCTAATGATAAATCAGGATGAATGAATTAACTTCATCACCTGTTCTTGGTTAAAATGTTCTGATTTACATTTCAAAATATTTACAGTAGTTCTTCATTAGTCTTTTGGATAACTATAACCACTGCTTTTTGACATTCCTAAAAAAACATAATGTGAAGATTTTCTGGAATATAAGCAATAAGGAGTGTATTTCTAAGAGCTTCAGTTGTCTGGTTTCCAAAATGTTTGGGTACTGATTTCTGTGTGCACAAGTGTGCAGAAATGACTGCTTTTTTATGCTTTCTCTCAGTAAAATGGTATTTTTTAAACATATTTTAAGGGAAAAAAGGTCTTTGAACTATCTTTTTGGATAAACAAAAAAGTTAGCTTGTCCTTTGATTATCTGAGCAATTGTATCACAAAATCACTATAGATTAATTACTTAGTAAACAAGACTATAGAAATTTATACATTCTGGCACTTTACTCCATATGCCATATCATATTTTAGCATAAAAACTATTACCCTTTATTGTAGTGAGGCATTAACAGTTAATATACTAAATTTGTGTATTTACTATAAGCCTAAAAAGAGAAGAAACATTTTTCTGCATTTGGTTTATTTTCCACACACTATTTTAGTTACCTTTTAATATCATAAAAAGTACACAGTATTATAGTATGTAGTTATCTTAGCATTCATGGAAGAATAGTTAATGGAGTGAAAGATCAAAAAACCAAGTTTTTTTCCTCTTTAAATTGTATTGTTCAGGTACTGTTTTCATCAGGTTCTCTTTTACTTTGTGCTCTGTTTTACGCTTCATAATAGTATAACAGTAAAATATTGAACTAAACAGGACATTAAAAGCCAACTTCCGTAGTATAGCTGTAGTTGCTGTACCTTGCAATGTTACAAAAAAACGTTAGATTCAGGGCATATGTGATTCTGCAAAAGCAGCCCTTCACATACTTACCTGAAGAATGAAGAATTTTATAAACCATTATCCTCCATTTCTTTAGACTCTAACAAAAATAGTTAATGCATGCATTTTAACTAAAGCATTAATTTCTCCTGTCAATGGCACCAATGTTTAGGAAATGAGGATTTGTATAAACATGTAATCTCTGAAAATTAACTACTTCTGTCTCAAATACTGATCTTTGATAAAAATAGCATGTACTTAGCTCTTCCTCTCACTTAGGTGCCTGGATCAGTTGTGCTTTATACCCTTTGCAGCACAACTCCTTTATAGTCTCTGAGTTTGGTGTCTTCCTGTTGTGGAGCCTGCACTGAGGGTTTGTTCCTGACTCAGCAAGGAACCTTTCACCCTTTTTTTCTGCCCCTCCTTTTGGAACCTGTGAAGAAAACAAAAATGACAAAACTATCCAGTGGCCTGAAAGCTGTTTCCATAAGCAAGTCAAGCCAGCCTATGTAATGAAGGGAGAGAAAAGCCATTAAAAGCTTATCCCCAGAAACACAGTTTTCATGGTGAAAAAAAAAGGTTACTCTTACACAGCAAGGATTAAAATGTTAATGATTATTTAATCATCCTTTTTAATTCTTAAAACCAGAAGTATGTTTAGGATGCACAGTTTGAGACACAATTTTTTTTTCAGAAAAAAGATGTTTTCGACTTCCTCTTGCTTATGTATCTTTGAGATATACATAGACTGCCTTTTTTGCAGTGACTTCAATAGATTGCTCTTACCTGAGCAAATTCTAGACTTTCTGTCTAGTCACAGCAACATTAAAATCAGTCTGGAATAATTTATTCAGATAAACTAAACCTTTTACGAAAGTGATTTGTGTGAATTTGGTCTGGTCAGAAATGGAAGCTTTTTCAAAGGAATGGTTTTAGTTACCTTGGCTTTCTTCAAAACTGGAATCTGTTGAGCCTTGTGGGTTTCTCTTTGTTGATTGATGTGCACTTTACTCAAAAGCTTTCAGGATCTTAAAGGACACATTTTATTAAAAATATCAGGATTCCAAAGAGAAATATATTTCAGAATATATTACGGATGAAGTTATTTTGTGGGAATCTTTTATTTTGCAATGGCAAAGACAATGCAGCCATTGGTCACAGCCAACACAGCTTCATGAGAGGAAAGTCCTGCTTATCAAATATGAATTCCTTTTATGACAGGGAAATAGCCCACCTAGCTGATAAAGGGAAGCCAGTTGATGTGATCTTCTTGGATTTCAGTATAGCTTTGGATATTGTATCTCTCAGGATCCTTCTGGACAAAATGTCCAGCACACAGCTGGATAAACACACCATAGGATGGGTCAGCAACTGGCTCATGGGTCAGGCACAAAGGGTTTTAGTGAATGTGGTGACATCAGACTGGGAACCTGTCACTAGTGGGGTTCCACAGGGCTCCACCTGAGGCCCTGTGCTCTTCAGCATCTTTGTAAATGACTTGGACACAGGACTGGAAGGGATACAGAGCAAGGTCACAGGTGATACAAAACTGGGGAGGAGCTGCAGAGAGACCTGGACAAATTAGAGGGCTGGGAAATCACCAACCATATGAAGTTCAACAAGGCAACCTTGGGGTGCATTTGGGATGGGGCAACCCTGGATGTATGTACAGATTGAGGAATGAGATTCTGGGGAGCAGTGCTTAGGAAAGGGACCTGGCAGTCCTGGTCAATGGCAAGTTGAACATGAGTCAGCAGCGCCCTGGCAGCCAGGAGGGAAAACCCTGTCCTGGGGGCATCAGGCACAGCATCGCCAGCCGGGCAGGGGAGGGGATTGTCCTGCTCTGCTCTGCACTGGGGTGGCCTCACATCAGGTGCTGGGGGCACAGCAGTATAAGGTATTAAACTATTAGAGAGTGTCCAAAGGAGGGTAAGAAAGATGGTGAAGGGCCTTGAGGGGAAGCTGTGTGAGGAGCAGCTGAGGTCACTTGGTCTGTTCAGCCTGGAAAAGAGGAGACCGAGGGGGAGACCTCATTGCAGTTGACAAACTCCTTTGTGAGGGGAAAGAGGAGGGGGAGGCACTGATGTTCCCTCTGGGATGACCAGAGACAGGCTGAGAGGAAATGGCCTCAAGTTGTGCCTGGGGAAGTTTAGGCTGGATATCAGGAAAAGGTTCTTCTCCCAGAGGGTGGTTGGGCACTGGAATAGGGTCCCCAGAGGAGTGGTCACAGCACCAAGTCTGACTGAGTTCACGAAGCATTTGGACAGCACTCTCAGGCATGTAGTGTGACTCTTAGGGATGGTCCTGTGCAGGGCCAGGAACTGGACTTGATGGTCCTTGGGTGTCCCTTCCAACTTACCTTATTCTTTGATTCTGTGATTTTCATTGAGCCAGAATGTCTGCAGTGTGACCATATCTAATGTCCCATTTTAGCTTTTGATAATTATGGAGTAATCTCCTTTTTCCACTGAAAGAAAATAGTCCCCCTTAAAACAAGCAAACAAGAAAAAAAAACCAACCCAAAACAAATAGGAATAAATTATGCACTACGTGAAATAGTGTGGATGAGCAGGCATCCTATCTGTATGTAGCCTTGCCTTCTCAACAGCTGCAGTTTCTTTCTGTTGGTTACACTGTAAGTACTTAATCTCAGAATGCTGGGTTCACAGCTCAGAAAATGCTTCTTATTTTTATTTAAAGTACACAGAGGGCTTGGTTGCATAGCAGTATGGGAGGAATCTTTGTATTGATGAAGACGAGTTGCTCTTCATTTTCTGAACAAGGATCAACATTTGGACTATTAAAAAGAGACATTACCAAATGCTTTGGTCATGGTACAATACATAGTATTTCACTAAAAGGTGTTTAAAAATGCTGCCCAAAGAAAGGGATCGTAGTGCACTATTGTAACTGTCATAAGAGACTGGGATAAGTGAGTGATGTTATAATGAATCTGAATGCAACCTTTCATCCTTGCTAATATATAAGTAGCATTTTCTAAAAATTTCTTCATGTCATGGCAATTAAACTGTGACGTCATAGCTGTCATAGGCCCCTAAGCCTGTATGAGTCAAATATCATTAAAAATGTGCGCATTTGGTGTTCTCTAAATATGATAATGGTAAAAATGTATTATTGAGCTGCATATGTGAGAAGCAACTGCAAACCATTTATTGATCAGTGCACACCATTCACAAATGTACAAAGCCCTCAGCATTTTAGGTACATTGAGCTCTGCAATGCATACCCTGGAGGACATAAGAACAATCCAGAATCTGATCGTATTTTGTGAATACTGCACAACCTTCCTTTTTTAAAAAATAAAATCAACACACAGATAATGTTTTCAGTGATGTCTCTAACATCTCCACCTACTTCCCACTACTACTGACACCAAACAGGTAGACATATCCTGAAGAAATAAAATGAATCAATTGAATAATAGAAGGTTCTTCAGAAAACCCTACCTTAAGCAGCTGTATCAGTCATAAAAGAAATACATGTAAGCAGCTTGTAATTACCAGAGATTTCACTGTTGCTGCTTATTTTAAAGTATTTGGATGTTAAAAGGAGATGCAGTGAATAACTAATATAAGTAGTAATTAAGTAAAGAGTTTTGAGTTAGCTGGCTGTTAGCTTCCAGTGTTGTAGTTTGGCAACATTTAACTATATTTTTTCATTCTTGTTTTTTGTAGATTGGGTTCTACAATGCTGTAGCCATCCCATGTTACACCACCCTTGCACAGATCTTTCCTCCAACTGGGCCACTACTCCGAGCGTGCAGGTGAGTAAATGTGCACAGCTTGTATCTTGGTCAAAGAAGAAGCAAGAATGCTTTGCAAGTTTGCCTGGAAATACGGACTTTTAATTTTAGAGTTTGCGTGCAGATTAACAGGGATACGCATCTCACATTAATCTATGCGGAAACCCAGGGGTGATAACTACTGTCTGGAAATATCCACTGTAGATCTACAGACACCACTCATTAAAATGTGTGGGATGCCAAAAGCACTTAGAGAGAAATGTGTCCCTGTCTGCATTGGTTCACTGCAATTTCCCTCTGTGTCCTTTTTACTTCAGTGTGGTTCTCACAGCAAAACTGGCTAGTATTCTGTTTAATTAAAAAACCATGGGTTTAGCACATGCTTTTATTTCATATCAGATAATTTTTATTAAAAACCAGAGAAGGAAATATCCAGAAAATATTCAGTAGTTGGGAGCCTAAGAGTAGTAGTGTTGGGGTGAGGGAGAGGCAAATGTAACTTTCTTCTGTGACTCAGTCGGTATGGAGCTTGGATTGTTCTGGAAAAGAGGTGAGAGTCCTTTACCTATTGGCTGCTTCTATGCTTGAATGATGGTGGATTGCTCTGTAGGTAGTTTTGTCCAGTAATTATGTCCTGGGCCTTAGCAATCTTTCCTGACAAAAATTCTGCTGAAACCAGTGTATGCTTCATGAAAATGTTCTGGTTTCAGGTCAGTTAATGTTTTCTAAAAAACCACAGTTGTTTCATAAAAAGCCAGCAATCTTTAGTCACATCGAGTAGGAAAAGGTCTGTTTTTCTATGCTCTTACTAGCACTCTCGTATTTTTTCTTCTGTTGTTGTCCTTAAATTCTATCTTACTTTGAACTTTTTCTTTGTCCTGTATGGCAGAGCTACCTCCTCTGTCACTTTCCTTATCTTGTGGACTAAATAATTTCTGTTAAATAACACACAAATGCCTTTAAATTAATGTAGTAGTTAGCAAAACAATTTCATTCACACACAAACGCTCTTTCATATAGCTATGAGAAGTAGATGTGGGTCTGTGTCAGTGGTACAGAGTACTACCTGTGAAGCAGTGAAGAACAGTGAATATCTAGGAGCCATCATTAATAGTCAGCAGCCTCTAAGGTACCTCTGCTGGGCATGGCTGTGCAATCCTTAGGTGGATATGGAAGGAATATTCAGGAGGATTAGAGCCTTTACCTCTGTGGTTATTACATTAATGGGGCTAGAACTGGAATTTTGTTCAGTTTCTATGCTTTAAGAAGAGTAGATAAAGACACAAGCAAACAAGAGAACATAAAAATGAGCTGCAAGAATGTTTTGAGATCTTGGTAGAGAGAGACTAAATAATGTATTTGGTTTATCCAAGAAATTTGTAGATCTGAAAACCGTTTGGGTTGGAAGGGACCTTAAACATCTAGTTCAGTCTTCCCTCTGTGGGAATGGACATCTTCCACTAGGACAGGGCTCAGAGCTCCATCCAACCTGGTCTTGAACATTTCCAGGGATGTGGCATCCATAACTTCTCTGGGCAGCCTGTTCCAATGCCTCATCACCCTCACAGTAAAGATTTGATCAAAATCAAGTTGTTATTCCACTTAATGGAAACTGGGGC
The DNA here is from genome assembly GCA_036630365.1 of Acanthiza pusilla. Lineage (NCBI taxonomy): Eukaryota > Metazoa > Chordata > Aves > Passeriformes > Acanthizidae > Acanthiza > Acanthiza pusilla. The sequence goes on along the minus strand of JAXCHO010000023.1, from coordinate 4,218,151 downwards.
ATAGAGAGGCTAGGCTGAGTGCTTAAGACTGCACAGCATCTTTTACAGGAGCAGCAGTCTGGGAAGACACATAGCTTTTGATTTCTGGCCACATGGATATCCCAATGAGGCTTATTTGCAAAAGTGGCCTGGTTTACCCTTTTAGAACTCAGCTGGGGAGATTTAAAGTTGAATTGTGGATATCAAGCACCCACGTAAGTATGTGCTCTTGATAAAGGTCCTCCCCAATTCTGAAGATCAAGCCTGAACATCTTTTCAAGAGTTGGTTTCTCTGTAGAAGGTGTGATGTCTGAAGTAAAAGCAATCGGACTCCTGGCAGAGATGATAAAAATTTTTTGTATTCTAGAAATTATGTTTGTTGTTTGTTGTATTCAAATTGTCATAATCATATTTCTGAAAGCTGCACTGGCACAATCTCCGCACTGGACAGAGCTCTGTACAGACAGCTCCCTGTGCTGCTGTTGTGTGTCCTTTAATTTAGATGGTGCTGATGCAGAACTGGAGCATAGATGTGTAGATGAAGTCTCTGCAGGACTAAAGAGCTTCTTGAAAATCTACACCCTGGTATAAAGTCTTCTGAGGAGCAGTTTAATAGTTTTGAGGGTTGAGACTTGGAGATGGAGAATAGGAAATAACACAGATCTAACTTCAGCTCCCCAGTTAGAAAAAAAATTGATGTTATTGAAGGGTCTGGAATACTCCAGAGTGTTTCAAATTACTGATTTTGCACTACACTTTTTTTCTCCTTTATTTTTGATGGGTAGCTGTTACTTGGTGTGATAGGAGGAATGCAGCCTCATTCGTGTTTAGTATTTCTTCAGTTGCTGACTGAACCAATTTTGATATCACCCATTCACCAGCAGTGCTCATTCTTGGAACACAATATTTAAGCTGCTGTGTCCTTGACTTCTTTGAAACTCAGACACCAGCTGCAAATAATAGCAGCAAAAGCAGCCAAGGCAGCATGTCAGCATCAAGGTTTTTATTTTTAGAGCCTCTGGGCATTTATTCCAGACACTAGGAGCCAGGGCTTCATTGAGAGCTCAAAGGCAAATGAATTGTATTAGCTATACCTTACGATAAATAAAATAAAATATCTGACACTGAGTTCCCTAAGGTAAAGTAGCAGCTAACAGTCTAGAAGGTTTTCTTGTCTGGTAATTTATTCCACATTTTTAAATGCTTTCTTGTCATTTTGTGTAGATCAAAAGTATTAGTCACCTGTGTTACAGTGTTGAGAATAAATCCTATGTACGTTTTGTAGCCCGTATTCTTAGTAGGCCTGCCAAGGTATATATATTTGGTAATGTATTTATTTGGAGGATTAAGTGATTTATTTTTTCCTTTATTTCAGACCAAATAATTTAAAACTATTTTCCTTGTGCTTTTGGGTCTCTCAATTCTTGCTGAAGTTGATGTAATTTAAATATAATTTGGCTGCAATTCTCATTACTTTCCCAGTTTCAGGACAGAGACTTAGGAATAGTGATGATTTGTTTTTTCTGATCCTTAGTGCCTGATTGTATTATCTGGGGTTCAATGCCATATTAATGCTGGCTTTGTGACTTCCAGCTGGCCTGGAGCACTGGCAGAGTAGTTTTCCTGCAGAAAATGGTGTAGGTGTTACCCTAGAGGGCACCAGCTTTCTTTGGTAGACTCCATCAGATCCTGCCTTCCTCCATTCCCAGAAAATGCAACATTTTCTCCATAACTGTACATTGTGCTTTCATATCAGTATTTGCTGTTTTAGCAAATGTTTTGGCAAAGCTGTGTCATAAAAATTAGAAGAGCTTTGCCACATAAATTCCATTGCAATATCACAGTATGACATGTATCATGGGAGACCTTTTAGTACTGTTGTCATCCTGTTTGTTTACTGAAGGTCTCTAAGAACTGTTGTTTTAGTAACCAAGATCTGACAGGATGAAAACGAAACAGTTGGCTTTGCTCTCTTTTTCTCTGTGTTTGGAGACTGAATGCTGAGATTTGGCCATAGGTTGCAAGTGTGGTTCCCTTTTGCCTATCGTCCACACAGACTTCCCAGTCACTTGAGTGGTACTGGTGTAGAGCAAGTAAGACTATGGGTTTGTACCTCCTTCAGATCAATAGAACATTACCAGCTTAATTTCTCATCATTTTATGGCTTACGAGCTGAATTTTGAACTTAGGAGTTGGCCAGGCTGTGAGACACGAAGAGAAATTTATGTCTCAAGGAAAGGATACCGTTTAAATGTAGTAGATTGATAATATAATTACCACAATAGTAACTGAAAATTGATACTATGACCTTGGCATGCAACATTTTATATACTGTCAGGCAGTGCATGTGCAGGAGTTTCAGAAAGCTTAATGTGCTCCTGTGGTTTCCAATGAGGGAATCTTCCTGGCAAAAGTCCTGATCTCTTTTCTGGTTTTGAAAGGGGCTGAAGTAAAATCTGCTGTGATAAAATCCTAGAAGTCCAAAGTGAGAAAGGCTGCTTGTCTCCAGAGTGCTGTTTCAGAGTCTCTGCAGACATGTCTCTTGGGTTACAGCTGGGCTTTCCTGCAGCCAGAGTGCTACAAATTTCTCATGGAAGCAGGTGGTAGTCTCTAGCTTCAGGGCTTGCCTTGGGGAAGGAAGGTGAGCTGTAGGCTAATATAGAGTTAACATGGCTATGAGTCAGACAGAATTACAAAATGGGATAACTGAAATTGGAGGCTGAAATAATGTATAAATGATAAAAGCCTGATGGCATACAGGTACTAATATAAATATACTTACATAAATATAACTCTCAAAGTATAGTACAGTAGACATTATTGTGAGGAAGAAATAAATCCCGGTAAACTTATGAACAGTGTTTTAACTTTGATTTTTTTGCATCTCCAGGGACAATCTCAACCAATGGGAGAAAGTAACAAGAGGTGAGGAAGCCTCTATATGGATTTCTTCTCAACCCCTTGCTCCTGGGACCTCAGATTCTCTTCCTGTGAAGATTGATGACTGAACAGCAGCAAGATTGCTTTAACCTGAAAAGCACCCCTTCCTGTTTTGGGGATTTTTTTTGTTTTGTTTCATTTTTATTTGGAGAAAAAAATGGAAAAAGGAAAGCTACAAAATGCTAACTAAGAAGTAGACCTGCCTAGGAAGGTAACACCCATGGAGTTACCTCAGATGAGTGATTCTGGCAGCCAATCTCCTGACCTACACCAGTGACACAATGTAAACAGAGGGAAAATGACAACCCAGATGTTTTGGAGTCAGCTATCAAAAGAGAACTTACAACTTGTGAATATAAAAGACTGGCCTTATCTCATGGGCTACATTGCTGAGGCCTTAATTTAAAACTGGTGGGGGGTGGGGGGGAATCTTATGGGGTACTTCTAAATTGTATCTTTCTAGTAAGGGTTTCAATGGTACTTTTATTATACCGTACTGTGGCTGGCTTTAACACCAGTGTCACTTGGGAGTTCTTGGCTATAAATAGAACAATATACCCATTGCTATTGTGAATGTTTATGTGTGATCTACTTGTAATCAGTTTGAACTCCAGCAGAATCCTTGGAGACTATAATTTATGCTTAGGTTACAGTGAATTCTCTTGCTGCAAACTAAAGGAAAACCAACATTCAGGTTAAAGTTTTAAAGTACTTCATTAAGCATCATGATGCAAATTGTCTGTCGCTCACAAGGGAAATGTTGATAGAACTAGTGATGGTGCTTTGTTCTTTAGGATGTTTTTTAAACCTAGACAACTCCTCCCTTAAAACACTGGAAGTACTGGATAATTATCTCCAATATGAGAGGGAGTTTCAGGTTGGAGTTTTTGTATCCATAGTGACAGAAATATTGGATTAAAATTTAAATGTGACAGCAAAGATTTCCTTGCCTAGCTCACAATTAAGTAAAGTCATCACTTTTATTTCTACCTACTGAGCTGTATTTTAAAAGGTATTAGAGACATACCTGAAGTATGCTATCTGCTGGGAACAAAAGCCTTGTCAGAAAAGTCAGGTATAATAAGAGAGATTGTGGTACCATCACAATAAATCAAAAATGTGTTTGTATTGACTAGCTTTTGTGTTGCACAGTAACACTGCATGTCTTCTACTGCTTTTTTCCCCCCATCACAAGATGAGTGAAATTAGGAAACTTTTCCATCTGTTTGTTTTTTCCCCTAGTTAGTGAAATTTCCAGGTTTAGAAATGCCTTTCTTAGTGAAAGAATAGCTGACTGAAGAAAAGTACTCTAAGATGGTGTGTTTACAGTTCTGTGCTGACTTAGGCCTCAGCCTTACAAACTTGTGCACAGACTTACATGTAATGCCACTCTTTTAAATTTAGTGCAATTGTACAGAGTATGTTTCAACAACACTTAATTTGCCTTTGTCTTTCTCTTAAAAATAATGAGAAAAAATTCTTTGTAGTGATCCACAAAGTAGGTGAAAACACAGTCTTTGCATACCTTTCACATACAGCCTATGCTGCATTATGTGCTTTTTCAGAGATAATGCACTCTTGTAGAGGTTCTGTGATAACATGGCCATGGTGTAACCGCAACAAGTAATGGTAGTGACCTAAAGACAGAATGCAGGTTCTCTTTTTCCATCACATGTCTTTTGGGCCGTATCGCTCTAATTAGGCATGCCAGCTTTTGGGTTTCATGTGAACAACTTGGCCTCTTGAGTTTTGCCTTCTGTTATGGTCGAGCACATGCCAGTATCTGTATATGTGTACAGTGCGTGATCCGTAGTCGCATAATGTGTAAATGCACCTAAGCCTTTGCTGTACATAGAGATCCCACAGGCTGAGAATTCAATAGGAAGTTATCTTATTTGTGTGATGCATGTTACCTAGCAACAGCCCCATAATTTTTTTCAGTTTGCCTTACCAATTCTAAGTGCAGACATTCATTGTCAATCACAGCAAACTGGTTTGGAATTGAAAAAAAAAAATTTAAAAACAAACAAAAAAAGAAAAACATGGCATGAAAAAATTGCACCAAAGTAGAATGAATAATATCTCATGCTGTGTCCTCTACTTTCCTCCTTAGCCATTCTGTTTCAGCTAAATAATACAGATGCAACCTTTCATCCACTAAGTACTTGAGAATCCACAGTTCCTAATTTACATGGAAATTATGTAAATCTATGGTGACTACAAAAATACTCTTTGAAATTCAGATACCCCAACAACTGGATGGAATGTTTTCCTTTGTGGGTTAAGTATATTTGCTTAAGCATATTTGCTGTTATTTTCCCCCTGTTTTTCCCTCTTAATTTAGAAAAAAGCTGGTCTTAAAAGAATTGCAAAAGTATTCCTTATCACACTATGTCTGTGTGTATGGAAAGCTTTTCATTTATCTTTTACTCACTGACTGTAAAGATAACTTTACTAGTTCTGTTTCTTACCATTAAAAATATTTGGCAGTATCACATATGATTTTATGTTTTGAAGTTTATAAGTACTGATAGAGAGAGCATGTTTCCCTGGCAATTTTGTCAAATTGGCAATAAGTTGTTAATGTCTCAAGTGAATCAGCTACTGTTTCTAATATAGAACTACCCAAACCACTTAAAAAATATGCTTGCTGTAATATAATGTCTATTAGAATTTTAAAACAATTGGCTTCAGTGGCTGTGGTTTGGTTTGATTTCCTGGTGTGTAAAAGGAGAAGGGTCATGACAAAATTTGTTAGCACCTAGACCAACAAAAATAGTCATGACAAGCTGTATTTTTAAAGAAAATATAGTTTGTCTTAGCATTTACAGAGTACAGATTCATATGTGTAAATTTTTTGTAGGAAAAAGACTTGTACCTGCATTTTCAAAGTCAAACCTACCAAAAAGTAGACCTTTGGAGCTGCATTTGAATTTCATGACACAAAGACATGTTGAGATTTAATTGTCCAAAGTTCTGGACTCAATCTCATAATGAAGGAAGACATCTAGATTTGCAAGATATCTGACTTACTAAGTTAAATTGTCAAAAGTCATTCCTCCTTGCAATTTTATCATACTAAAACTGATATTGCCCGAAAGAATATATAAAAAGCCTAACAGACCTTTCCTTTCCTAGAAGTGTTAGATTTTATATTCCTCACATTGCATTTTTCTTATTAATAATTCCAGCTGCTTTTCTCTCCTAAGTCTAGTAAAGGCAAAAGCACTGTTTGAAGTTCTAACTGAGCATTTCTAATGTATTATGAAATAATGCCTGAAAGGTATGCACTAAGTGAGAAAATAGTTGACATAGCATGATACTCATCTGAGTTGTTACATATTTTATTACAGCATGAAAAACCCCATTGTTACAATTAATCTATGAATTTTGTATGGTTGTGCAACATTCTACTTTACTGCCATGGGTTGAACCATTAATTTTTTTTTCTGTAAGTGACCATTAGAGAAATGAAATAGGGTTTTTTTTAGCTGGAGTATATGATCAAACATATTAAATTGGAGGGGACGTACAGAGTGGAATTCATCATTTTATGTGGCACAGATTTCATTCCTGCATTTAAACTTAGAACAGTGTGATCAGTTTGCTGTGACTGCACTTAGAGCATTTAGTGTTAAAATTGTAGGAGTAGCAAAAAGCACTATTCATGTTAAAAAATAGAGATTGTTAGATGCTCAAATCAGTCATGACCCTCTTGAAATAATGCATTTGCCTCAAACACTGTGATATAGGACCAGTTCTGTGAAGTGGAACAATTAATTTATTCATTCTAAACACAGAAAAGGCTTTCTGCACACTGCTACAAGGAAGTTCATGTTCAAACTTTAGATTATATATCCCAATCTAGCAAAGGCACATCATAACTTTTGTTTGCTTTCTGACCAAAAACTGTGCTCGATTGTAATACGGGTGTATACTCTGTCAAAAAACCCTAAAATAACGGACTGCTTTCTAGGGTAGATCAAACTGATTTGTAGAGTAGTTTCATAAATATTCCAAATTCAGGTTGGGCTGTTATGTGAAGAAGAAAGAACTTCAAGGTAACAACATTCAACTTTACTACATTTAGTGAGCTGAAAATTTTGTTTTATATATATATATATTTACACACACATATATATATATATATGATACATATAAACTATCTTTGTAAAAAAAATATGCAAGTGCAATAATTTAAAGAGGTCTTAACTTTGCATTTATAAATTATAAATACTGTACATGGTGTGTAATTTTTTTCATGTATTCATTTGCAGTCTTTGTATTTAAAAAACAAACCTAAACCTTTACTATTACGTTTGTACAATAGAACAGTAAGCATTTATTATGATATAGTTAAGTTGTAAATAAATTCACAAACCAAACAGGCAGTACATATGCATATATGGGTGTCCTATTGTGAAACCTGTTTTTTGCTTTTACTGCTGGCTTTAGCACAGCAAGACTACTTCTGTGGATATGTAATTATACATATAAATATATGTATGATACATAAAATATATTTAGAAATGTTCATAATTTTAATGGATATATCTATACATATACTTTGGTGTGAATATTACTGAATACAGAGTTTTTTAATATTATTTTTCATGTTTATTTTTGCTATTATTGGGAGTACAAGTGAGGGATGGGAATGTGTGTGCCTATATGTGTGTTTATACCACAAGTAAACCACAGCACAAAGTGATTCAAAACATAATGGAGTCTTTTGAATAGGTAGTGCTTGTTGTTCCCTGTATTTGCAGTTTACTGCTTATGGTATGTTTTCCCCACAATAAGATTTTTTCTTTGTTAAATTTTATCACCTACTGCAGGTTCACATTGTCACAAACTGCAAAGGGATCTCCTTTTCTGTTTGCCGTCCTGCTGCCAGAGAGCTTACCTTGCTGTTGACGGATAACTTTCACACAAATCCTTGCTTTGCCACTGTCTAATGACAGTGTGACTGATTTAGGATCATTTGCTATCTTTGGGAATTATGGAGATGCTCAGATGCTGAATTGGAAAAAGGTAATCCTGTACACAAATTTGTAAGGTCTAGTCCAAAGCAATAGAGGGCTGTACCAGCTGCCAATACCCTGAAAATACAAGGTAGGTTCAGAGAACTGTAAAGCAAAATTCTGAACATTAAAAATGAAATTTTAAAATAGCTGAAAAAAAAAAGGAGGGAAAAATAATCCTGTGTATTTCTCCACCTAATGTATACTTTTGTGACCAGCCCTTCTAGAAAGCTTTTTGCTGCAAGGGTCAACTTTTGTGGTGAGAGAGAAACTGCACTGACATTTAATGCTTTTTTTTTTTTTTAGAATTTGTTCATTAAATTTAAAACTTTCTGAGTTATTTTGACAGAAAGGCAATAGAAGAGGAATGTTTATGTAAATATGATTAATATTGTACTTTCTACCTCTTCTGTTGGCAAGGATCTATAGGCTGAGGTCAATTAATGACTTCCTGGACAAGATTTTAAAATTGGTGGCAGTCAATCACATGCCTTTTCATATTTTTCTGCTTGTGCAGACTTAGCTCTTGTAGCACAGCGTGGTGCTTCGCCATTGATGGTCATGGCCCATCTGGTGTGCTTTCCTTAACGTTTTTAGCCCTTTGACATTGAAGAACATCACCAGAAACTTATAAAAATCAACCCTGGGTATATTCCCTTGCAGATAATGGAAAATATAAATGTAAAAGCACCTTAACTTAAGATAATTGTGGAGGAAATGAACATTGCTTTTGGTTTTGAGGATCTTTGAATTTGTGTTTTATCTGAAAGTGTCAAATTGCTCTGAGACAGAAATATCAATGGGTTACACCTTCTCAACAAATTTTGGAGATTACTTTGTTGCACTTATTTTGCTGAAGACAATTGCTAAGGAGAAATTCCCCTTCCTCAGTTTGTAGTCCCTCTTCTTCAGATTAGGGAGAAAAGGTTTTTTTGTTTTTTGCAGTGTGTTTCAGTGGTGCTCTGGAAGAGCTACCTGTACCATGGAAACTGCTTACAAAGATGAAGATCTTTGTCTCTGGGTCAAGAATGACTTACAGAGAAATACGTCAGAAGGTAGCTCCTGTGTGCATTATACATGTTATTTAAAAGTGTAAAAGAAAGGACAGATTTGAGACTCAAGAAATGTGAAAAGAATGAATTATAGCAGGTAAAGTGTTGGGTTTTTTGTTTGTTTGGGGTTTTTTTGGGTTTTCTTTGTAACATTGCTGGCAGGACTAAATGATTTTCACCGTATCATCTGTTAACATGCATCTGGAATTATTGGTTTTTCATTTTTACAGCATTGTAAACCCTGTGAATACAGGTGAGATTATGTTTGTAGCATTACTTCTGTTTCTTTATCTGTATTTCTGCTGCTTTTAGAAGCAACATCAGTTGTTAACACACACTACTTAATAAGCACATTGGAAATGAGAGAAACGCAGGTTGTGAAATAAAAAAAATTTAAAAAACAATTTTAAAACCAAACAAAAGTAAGTAAAATAAAGGAAAAAGAAGACCAAAAACTTTTTGGAAGCACCTAAGAGAGTCAGTATCTGTCAGAAGCCTCTGAAAATTTTACCATCAATGTAAGTAGCGGTAGTGAATGTGGTACAGTGATGAATATGGGCAGTTTCGATAAACAAGTTCATCATAAAGAACAAAAGTGGTACGATGACTAATGTTAATTTCCAGCCACTGAAGTCCAAGTAGTTTTCTGCTGCTGTCTTTTGGAAAGAAAAGCATATGCAATAACAGGAACATTTTACATCTTGAGACAAAAACAAAAGCAAAAGCCTCCTTGCTTAAAAAAATGTAGTTTCTCATATGAGTAGTGTGGGAAAAAAGCCAGCAACGTATGCTTTTCTTCTTAACATGAAAATGTACTGATGCTGGAAGAGAAGAATGTTTACAATACATTTGCAAAGACAATGGACATCTGTTACAGTGCTACTTATGGACCTGAAGGAACAAAATTGTTCTGTGACAGATTTTCATTATAACCTTGTGCAAGTTGCCAGACACTGGATGGTTTGGGGTTTTTTTTTCAATTTATTTAAGCCTCTAAACACTTTCCTTTTTTTGTGTGTTATGCATATTTGGAAATACTCATGGTTACATGCTGTCCAGAATTCAGAATATATGTAGAGAAAGATGTGCACTTTCCTGTCAGGTGAGGAAAAATGTCACAGGGCTGTGATTCCCTCAGGTATGCTGCTGGTGAGTACCTCCTTTTCCATTTTCTCTGGATGTGAGGAGAAGAAATCACACTGAAAGTTTTCAAGCTTGCATATATGGTTGCACCTTTAACTTTTGAGCTGCTGCAGTGACATATAATCTTTAAAAAAACAAACTCCTATAACTAAACACTGTAGCAGATTTTGTTTTAAATTTTTCCTGACTTCTATGTGAATGCCAATGGCAAATTGTTTTGGGTACCACACCTGTGTAGTTCCTGTTCTGCAGCCATTTTGAAGGTCCTATTCCAGTGCTGCTGGGAGTGGTGTAAGCAATTTTTTTGATACTTTAAACTATCTCAATAAGCTTCAGTCATCAGACAATCTCATAGTTTGGACTCAGTATCTACTCAGGTGTATATGGGTCTATCGTCTGTGCAGTTCCCAATGTTTTTCATGGTTAGTTATAAAATATATTTAAACATGCTATAGTCTCAGAGCTGCACTGCAATATACTTCCTTTCAATGTTTTCTAAGTCACAGCACTAGTAAAGGTTCTAGGTACTCTAGAATCACAGGCATGGTAAATCTAGTTTCCAAGGGATAAATACTGGTTTCTCATGTTGTTTTTTGTTGGAATGTGTATAAAATGTTACACGAAAATTTAGAATATATTCCTTTAGGAAGCTGTCTTTCATGACTTTCATGCATAATACAGAAAAATGTTCTCTGAAATCCCTCCTGCTGTCTCCAGCAGAGCAGTGCTGTCAGTGATATCTTTTACTGGGGATATACCAGAAGCATTAGTCTTTTAAGTGTCTGGTCTGTCAAGAGAACCTAAGGAACTCGCACATGACCTGAGACTTGGAGCTTATCCAGGTTGTTTGCTAACACAGTTTTGCTTCCTGAATGTACACAGACAGCAGTTTTCATTGAGTTTGTCTTAACCTTTGCAATGCCAACATGCCAGAGGGAGCTGACCTAGTGTTTAGAAGTGGTTGCCGTTCTAGTTGGTGAAGCATCAGTTAAAGATTTTCTGTGCTTTACCACAAGGCATGTAAATCCCAAGACTCCAAGTCTATCAGTCCCAAGAAAGCAAGAGGTACTGTGCTGCAGGCTTAAAAGAAAGCTTAACACAAAAGAGCTAATGTCCTGTGAGAGACCTGTGCTTTTTCAATATGAAAGCATCTAAATCAATTAATTGAAATTGTTAAATAGAATTTGCTGATTAAGTTGGCAAGTTCCTTATTTTCTCCCTTTTTAGTTTCTACTCTTTTTGCACTATGAATTTTGTGGCAGAGCAATTTCTTTTTTTTTTTTTTTTTTTCCCCCTTTCCCCTTTGAGGACTGCTTGAGTACAACAGACTGCCATCTCTACAGCCTTACAGCCTTTTCTACCCTTTCAGTTTCTGTGATCTGAATTTATTCCCAGTGATTGAGAATTAAAAGTGTAAAGCTATTCCATAGGGCTATGTTTCTGAGGTTTGTGTGAAGTACAGAGAACAGGGTGTCTACTGAAGACTGAATTAATGGACTGGAATTTGCAAAGCAGACCTTCGTTTCTTTCTGCCCTGAAAGTAATAATTTGCATGCAGTATTACATACCTGAAAGGCTTGGGATGAAGTGAATGCTGTGCCATGAGAGAGTAGGGTGAGGGCCAATGGGAACTGAAAGTTGGGCTGTGCCTATAGGGAGCCCCCTCGCCAGCCTGAAGTAAGGAGGCTGATCTGAAGTCTTATCTCCCCAGTCTTCCTGCATGGTAATTTTTTTCTGTGAATTGTGTGAGGTCCTCATGCAGAATCACTATCTGCCTCTTAGAAGTGTCATGTAATGATTATCATGCAGAAGAGCTTCCTGAAATGCTTCAGATGATGCCTCTATGTTGGCATAGATTAAATTAATGTATTTGGGAATCCTGGTGCTTTCTTTTGAAGCTGAAGATGTATTATGAACCTGTTTAGGAAGCGACAAAGAAGGACTACAGACTGAGATCAAGACGATTTTTCATTCACTAGATCTTTTACCAATGCCCTGCATTTAGTTGATCCTGCATAGCCTATGTCATAGATGAATCCATTTGTGTATCTTACTCCTTTTGCTGCTAGCTTTTAGTCACAGTAAAACAGAGTTTTCAGGATTTGCTTGAGCTTCCATTTTGTTTGATATCTAACCTCCATCTGATAAAACACTTCTGACACAGATATTTCCTCTCCCTAGGAATACTGATGCTATGGGAAATACTGTAGCAGACATTCACATGGTAAACAGGAAAGATTTTTTTTACATTCTTTCAACTGGAACGTTTACCAAGAGAGGATCTGTGTCATCATTTTCAGTCAAGTCAGTCAATATAAAACATACCATGGGAAAACTGGAGTGGAACATTACTCCTTTTGCAGATGTGGGAAGGCTTTATGTCAGTGACTTATCATTAATTCTTTTTCTGTGTTTTAGTAGCAACTAAATCCTGTGACTGACAATGCTCTGGTTTAATGTTTATGCTGCTACAGTCAAGGCTAATATGGTTGACACAGCCTGGAATTGTCTTTTCTATGAACTTTACAGGGTAGGCCAATGGCTGTAACCCATTTTCTTCCATAAGTAGCATTACTGCAATTTTTTGTCCTGAATTGAGGGGAACACTGGAAATTTCAGGAGAGAGAGAGAGAAGATGGGCTGGAAGAGATGGAGTTCTTTTCCTTTCTAGAGCTTGTCTCATCAAGTTTTCCTGAAGATAAACTGGTTGGGAACATCAGTTTCACTAGTGCTTTCACCTTGAAAAAAGAATAGAATAAATAGAATATGTCATGTTTTGTAATAAGTTTAGAAATCATTAGAAAAACCAAATATGAACTCTGTAGTTCTCCATGGTACCCTACAGGGTTAGTCCAAATTTTTCACATGCTTTTTCCTGTACATGTACATAAAAGCAACTATTTTTAAAATGCATGGTTTTCCTACAGCCTGTGTGATTCTTCAGCACTATACCCACATTGCAATCACTATCTGTTTAAAACAGAAGTAACCTAGGAGAAAAATGTAACATGCTCTCATTTCTACATGCCAAGAAATGATGAGAGGGAAATGCTTGTGAAAATTCCCTTAGAGAGTGATATTTTGAAAAAAAAAACCCACTTTTTTTTACTCTGAGGATAGTTGCATTTAACTTGATAACAAACTGCCTGGATACTTCTTTTGCAGGTTATATAGACTCCAAATAGCTATTATGACTGTTGGAAGTAATAGAATCTCAACATTTGTGGCTGCAACAGGCTGAGAACACACAGAAACATATTTCCTAAAGAAATGATGAAAAATAAGTTACAAAAAGTGAAACAGCAATGTTTAAAAATTATGAGAAATAACATTTTTAATGATTTTAGCATGTGGCCAATCCCTAGCTCATTGAAAATTGTGTATTTGCAGAGCAGGGAAAGCTTGAAAAAGTTGCAGACACTTTTCTCTCTCATAGTCACATACAGCTGTGTGGTACTGCATCTCATTTAGCACTGGCTGTTTGGAGGGATCTCACCTGGAAATTGCTCTGCACATCACTGTCACTGCACTAACAGGATCAGAGGGTGCTCTGTGATCCTCTCTGTTTGACAAAGGTAAGTACTGCTGGTAAGGTCATCTCTGTCAATCACCAAAGCCACAAGCAAGTAGACACAACCAAACCAACTATACCCTGTATAGAAAAGGCTTTGAGACAGGAGATCATGACCATCAGCTCTCCTCCCAGCACTATTTTCTGGTGGAATCCACAGGAGCAGAGCTGATGTGAAATCCTGCCTGAAGGGTCTGGGGCTGCACTGTATTCCCAATCAGGTAGTCCTCTGATCACAGAGGTGATGAAGCCAGGTTCCTATTGGTTTACATTATTGTCCTTAGGTTTAAAAAATTAGGTTAGGTTTTATGCTATCTTTACATGTGATTTTTAAATTCCCCTCTATATTCTGTAACAATTCATCTCTTGCTGTGCTTTGGCTGTGATACACAGACTCACATATTCTGTAGAAGCTGTCTGACAGAATGAAAAATTATGGGGTGGACCCCACTCCTTTCCCTAAATAGCTGCCTCTTTTATCAAATACGGAGCTTTGTCATTTATGAGACTGTTCTCTGAAGTTTGGATGAAATCAGCCGATACATTCAAAAATTTTATGGGAGAAGAATGAAGGTACCAGGGAGTGGGAGGTCTAGCGTGACATTACTGAAAAGCCACCTGAGATATCACACTGTGCCTTGCAGTTTAAACTTGGGCTTTAGAACTGTGGTAAAATAAGATCTATTGAAGCCCCATGTACAGCATGAATGCTGGCAAACTTTTACTTTTGCCATTCCTAATAAACAAACTAAATATTTCAACTTGCTAGCAGTTTCTCAGAACAAATCTGGTCACCTTGTTTTTCTCTGTTTAAGATGCATTGTGCAGAGACACTTCACCTCTATTTGCAGTGGGGAGCAATGCTTCCTAACTCACAAGTCTGTCTTTAAAAGACAGGTTATATTTCTGGGACAAAAGTGTGAGTAGGAAACTGGGATGGAGACAACAGCTACATAGCAGGTATTTAAAAACTATCTTAGATTTTTTGACTTGTTAAGGAATTCTGATTTTGTTTAAAGGTTTAAGTTTACAAATTCTCTTAAATCTCATCCTGGAGCCCGGAGCTGGTGATGACATGAGCCTTCCCTGTGGTACTGATGAGGCTGGGTGCTGTGACTGCTGAATAGCTGGACTGTGGTGATGTTCTCAGATTCTGTAAACACTTTTTGATGGATGGGTTTTATTTAAGGGTTCTATTTTTTCCTTTGTATAAAGCCTGCCCTGCACAGCAATCAGGTTTGAATTATCCCAGTTCAACGGTGAACCTCCTTCACTCATCTTCCTGCTGTTTTTTCCTCTGCAGACTAGAGCTTTCAGCTCTGTCATGGTACCTGTGAAAAAATTTGGTCTGGATTCTGGCTGTGTTCGTGTGGGTTTTCACAGAAGGGTCCTGCGTCCATTATCTTTCGTAAAGATCAGTCTTAAAGTGGGGTTGGGACAGGTGTAAATGCTTAAATCATTGTCGGTTCCTGAAATCAACTCCCATTCAGACTCCAAAGGGAGCAGTGTAATTAGTCATGGTTGGTAGTGTCCTCAGAAGACCTACTCTACTAATGCAAATGTTGATTGCCCCCATTTCCCAGCTTTGGATCTTGCCTTTGGCACAAGTACCCATCCGGGCCCACTACAGAGCACAGATTATGTCTGACTCAGTACAGCATCCAGCCTGCTTCTGTGCCAGAGATAACTGAGAAAGAGTCTACCCTGATTCTGCCTCTTCCAGAACCATAATCTGCTTCTGATTAACACAGTGGGTCTATGCAGCCTCTGAACTGCTCCATAGATCTGAGCACAAGGCCACTCCAGCTGTGTTAGTCTGGTTCAGGCTCCTCACTGAGGCTTACAGAGCAAATATATCCAACCCTCGAAATGGCCCCCCTGCCCTCTGCTTGATGGTGTCTTTTTATGTAACAACAATATGAAATTAAAGTAAATTGAACTCATGACTGTGACAAAGTACATAACAACCATAACATATTTGCATTTCAGGGCATTTGGGGAGAAAGATAATATCCATAAAACTTATAGCAATCGATCTGATTTCTTGGCAGCCTTTTCTGTTGTTCATTGCAAACAAAAGTCCCACTGTGGCACTAACAGTAATGGAAGGAATGCTGCCACTTGTTTTCCCTTTACACAAACATAGTTTGACAAGCAGGAGCAATAGCTCAGAGGTAAGAGAGGCTTTGTAGTTTGGTGCCTGCATGTTTCAATAGTAACAAAGCTGTATTGACCCACCTATATTTGTGGTCATCGTGCATGGAATTGCTGGCTGGGAATGATCACTGCTGGGAACAGATGGGAGGTTTCATGTTTATTCCAAACTACAACTGGGTCCAACTGTTTTTGTGACTCCTTAGCATAAAATAGAGATTCTTTGAAAGGAGGAGCTCAAGCTGCTCTGTGCCAGTCTGAAGGATGGATGCCAGCTTAAGGATAGACTTTTAAGTCAGAGAGACATGATGACCAGTGCTGTGCTCAATATGTGCTAAAGTGTTTGTCATCTAGTTTGTCACAAATCAGGCATGCAGTGCAATGCTACTCAGACTTCTAAGAAATTAATTTAATTAGGTATGCTTCTAAGATTAATATGCAGCATCAGTATGGTGGTTTGGATTCATTTATTTATTTGATTGCAGGATTTTCTTTTCTTGATTTTGTTTGTTTTTTTGGGTTTATTTTTGTTTTGTTTTTTTCGTTTATTTGGGTTTAGATTTTTTTCTGTCTGCACTGGAAAAGAATTATGAGATTTTCAAACTAATGCATATGTGATAGGATAACAGAAGATGAGGGTCTTGATCACAGTCCTAAAGCCACTCAAACGTATGTCTGTTGTTATCTGTCAGGGAAAAGGCTGTCTTGCCCTTTATTTCTCATGCACTCTCCCTGTGTTATCAGCTTGTCTACATTTTGATTCAACAGCTTGATGCAGGTCCAGAACTCTAGTCTGACACTCATGGAAGCTCAGTTTCTCTACAGCTTTGTTAGATATCATGCTTTTAAGGCTTTCTGTCTTTTTTTTTTTTTTTTCTTTCACTTCTTCCACAGACCATGAACCATGTGGTTTTTCCCCTTCTTTGATTTTAAGTCTACAGACCTGCTTATATCACATTTCCCATGTGACAGATCTTTCTGGTACGGTCAGCTCATGTCACCTGAAATTCTTCTGGAGAGGCCTGTGTCTTGACTTGGATCTGCATCTTGGTCTTTCACTAGATACTGATGTGACTGTGTGAGGATATGCGAGTTCAATTTTGTTGGATTAGGCCTTTTGCTGGTACTCCATCCTGCATCTATCCAAGGCTAAAAATCTTCAGTCACTGACTGCTGTCAGCAACAAAAATACCTCTTTCCTTGTAGGTTAAAATATTTTTGATAGAAAATACTTGGTGCTCTGTTGATGAAAGAAGTCTCCTCAGTGCTATGCTTTTGGAGCTTAGCCAGTGTGGAGGAAAGCTTTATTGCAGGACTAGCTGTAAGGTCTTGGTCCTTCAGAATCTTGTTGTTTGTAATATCCATGTCACACGATCTCTGTAGAACCAGATGAAGCCTCAGCCTGCAAGGAGGTGAGGGTGGTGGTCAAGGTCCTCTGCAGTGCTGTGCTGACAGGAAGGCTGGTGCAGGACTTGGGAGGGAAATTGTTCTGGCCAAAGGAGCAGCAATAGTTAGCACAACGAGTGACTGGGAAGGTGAAGCGGCTGTCCCAAACCTTGGCTGAGGGCATGGCACACCTTAGCATCCACCCTCCAGGATGGTTTGGGCAGGAGCAAAGGAGTGCCTGTGATAAGTTTGGGGGCCCTGGAAGTGGGCAGTGAGGGGCAGAGCAGCGCCTGACGGGGCCAGTCCCAAATCAATCCCGAGTCTGGTCTTATGTCCCCGGCAGGAGTTGTGACTGAGGGAGCATCGGGCCCTGGGGACAATGGGGCACCCAGACGACGGTGTCTGCGGTGACGGACGGTGCCTGTGGGGAGCGTGTCCCTGCATCTCTGCCAGGCTGTGGTGGTGATGGGAGGCTCAGGTGAGCCCCTCAGTGCTGATACAATGGCTCCTGTCAGCCAGGGGTGGCTGAAGGGCCAGGCGGGGTGTTCGGGAGGGGAAGCCACGCGGGATGAAGCAGGTGAGGCCTTTGCGCCGGTCTGAGGGCCATGCATGAAATTTCGCTGCAGCAGGAAAAGTGAAATAACCCTCAATGACACATTACTGCAGGGCTGCCCCGGCTCAGAGGCCTTATCCAAAACCTGGCACTGAGCTTGGCACGTGTGTGTGTGTGCCTTTTGCTATGTGCATCCCAAGCTTCCCTGACTCTTGGGAAGCTATGCTCAGCTGTACTGAGCTGCTTTGTCACGCTTCTAAACTCTCTTCCACCCTCATGTTCTGCGGGCAAAAATATCTCTCTGCCTCCTTCAGGAGGTATATCAAGAGGAAAGATTAAAATTTAGTTAAGAAATCTTTCACTCCACAAGTGCCAATTATGTGGGCTTTTTTCTCAGATGGTCTAAATGATAAATATAGCTAGCTAAATTCAGAGTAACCATTTTCAACCTGAGTTTAGCACTGAAGTGGGCTGCTTCTATTTTCAGGCTGAAGAAGAATTTGTGTGCCTGAAATCCCATCCAAGTTCTTGTAACTATATCAGTCAGTCTAATAAAAGAAATTACCTCTTCCTACAGACCTTGCCTCACTTACATTCTTTCAGGCACTGGGACTACAACAACGATGCTTGCTCGTCTTTGCTGCTGCTTCTCTGCCACCTGCAGTGTGCAGCTTGAATGTACAAGACAGAAGGTGAGGGAAAGCACATCAAGGTATTTCCTGATTTTACAGTGTTTCATTTGCAAGCTTAAAGACCTTCCTGGAAACATAGGGAAAGTTAAATTGGAAGGGAGCTCTGGAACTCGCCCAGTCCAGCCCTATTCCATGCTATAAGAAATTTTGATGGGATGCTCAGCACCATACCCAGTGAAGTTGCCAATGCTTCCACACATGGAGCTTTCACAACATCTCTGGGCATGTTGCTTCAGTGCTGAATAATTCGTGCTATGTAGTTTTTCTCCTTAAATCCAAGCTACTTTTCCTGCCCCTCATTAGTGGTCTAATCTCTGAGCTATACAAAAAAGCTCCTCCTGGGGTGGCCTGTGCTTCAGCATCTCAGCAGTCTCAGTGCTCCTTTGCTGGACTTTCTCCAGTTTGTCATTGTCTTGCTGGCTCTACAGACTGGACATCATGGTTCAGGCATGACCTAGCCATGCAAATTAGAGGGGAATAAGCACTTTCCTCTGCCTGCTGGCTATGCACTTGCTTGTGTAGCCTTGTATGCAATTAGCTGCTTTCATTGCAAGGCACACTGCTGGCTCTTGTGCAATTTGCCCAAAAGGATCTCCTAAGTACTCTTCTGCAAAGCTCTTACATACTCAGCTCATCCCTAGCATGTACAGGTGTGTGGGGTTAGGCCACCCCAGCTGTAGATGTTACACTTCTTTTTGATTCTCAAGAGGTTTCTGCTGGCCCATTCCTCCAGCCTGTCGAGGTGTCCAAAACTGTTTTCTCTATCTCCCTACTTTCTGTTAAGCGTTTAGTTTCCTGTCCTCTTGTGCTTGTACTTATGCAATGTAGAAATGTTCAAAGACTTAATTCCTCTTCAGAGCAGTGTTTTCTTTTATTATAGACTATAGAGGCATGGTGGGATTGGTTTGTAGAAGCAGACTAGTCTTAATTGCACTGGAGATAGTCTTGGAAGGGCAAGTGCCTGTGCTGCCCAGTGCCTTTGGGAATTTTAACTTGACAGGGTGCTTGACATATGCCCTAGCAGGAACTACAGGACCTCAGGTGTTCATCCTTGCTGTCTGTTCATTGACAGAGACACTAAGGAGAAAAAAAAGAAAATTCCTGCTCTTGAACTGTTCAAGCAAACCATTTTATATTTGCTTTCTTTTGCTCCATGCCTTACCTTGTAGTTTATCTCATCTTCTATCTACTTAGATCTTAAAGCTTCACCCTAAATGAGGACAAAATTAAAATCTGCTTTTGTGTAGAAGTTTCCAGACTACTGTGTTCTGCCCAGAGAGGAAATGAAGGGACAGCATCTGAGTATGAACTTATCCCAACCCAGCTTGAGACTTCCCTTCAGGACCATCCCAGGCTGTATTCTGAATGGGAAAACAAAATTAGTCCCCTTCTCTGCTATATTCCTTGCCAGCCTACT
The DNA here is from genome assembly GCA_036630365.1 of Acanthiza pusilla. NCBI lineage: Eukaryota > Metazoa > Chordata > Aves > Passeriformes > Acanthizidae > Acanthiza > Acanthiza pusilla. Next base: position 4,198,240 of record JAXCHO010000023.1, on the reverse strand, counting down.
ATTACATTTCTAGAATAAATAACAGTAAACTCCAAAAGAGGGTTTTATGTCAGTTTGAAGAAAGAAAAGAGGAGCAAATATGGTCAGGTAGGCAGATTATCCTCAGTAGCAGTGGTCACTGCGTATCCTCAAGTATGTGATATATTTTTTCTATATTTGCGTGTTTTTATGAGAAAAATCACAACCTTCTTAGCAATGCTCATTTCCATCCCTCCAGCACAAGTCAATCATCGGAACAATTAAATAGTTCTGGAATTAAAAGTGACATTTTAGAAAGAAACAGGTAAAAGTGGGATGCCAAAGAGGGAAAATTAAATTCTTTCTTTCCCCCTTCCTCTTGTGTCATATTGTTGATGAAAGAATAGTATAGTTCTGCCGTATTAGATAGCAGTTTATAAAATTTACTGTGTCTTTCAGTTTTCCAGCCTGTTTTCCTAGGTAGCAAGGGCAGTTAGGGTCTGCTTTTGGTCACCTCAGGCTGCTCACTTGGAAACTGGAAAAACTGGGAAAAGCAAGACATGGTCTGTAACACTGGAGATAGGTGGATTTTTTTGTTTGTTTGTTTGTTTTTAAATACTTGAAATCCTAAAATCTTCCCAACCATGCTACAAGCATGTTTTCTGCTGTATTCCTCTCTTTTAGTCTTTTCTCCTGACTAAATTGAATCCTTGCACCCATGTACATTTTTTTCTCAGTTATGGTTTCAACTTACTCTCTTCTGGAGTCCCCCAGCTGTCTTAAATATTTCCTGAAGCATGGTGACTGGAACTGAGGCCTCTTCTGCGTTGGGAACACTGACAGGAGTATTCCCACTTGCTCTGTGTTGAATGCTGACTGTTCTGTATACCCCAAAATGACATTTGTCTTGCTCACCACACTGACATTGTTGATTTGTGCTGACCAAGTCATCCACCATGTTCCCCAGATAGCCTCTAAATAAGTTTCTACTGAGCCAGCTGCTGCTGGCCACTGGGAAGCTGCGTATTTCTGCAGATATTGAAGTTCATCCAGCTGTTCTCAGAATTTTCCAGTTTATCAAGAGCATTTCCAGTTCCAATCCTGTCTCTAAGAATGTCTGCATCCCCTCTCCATTTCATGTCATCTGCAAATTTAACAAGCATACTGTGTATTCCATCATCCATAGTGTAAACAAAAATGCTGGGAAAATTAGATACAGATACAGGATAAATCTCCATATAAAATTGCTTGGTACTTCTTCCATCTGGACAGGGAATCTTTATAAGAACTCTTTGAATGTACTTGTATGGAGTTCTTGACGTTTTTACGTTTTTATTTTGCACCCATGCTAGCCTGTCAGCCTAGATAGTTTTTTTTGTTTTGCTTACTTATAACAGTACTACAAAAGACAGTGCCAAAAGCCTAAGAAAAGTCAAAATATGCAACAGCTACTGCTTCTTCTGCACTAATGCTCTTAAACATCATACTGGCTGTTATTCACCTCGTTGCTAGCTGCTTGTTTGTCATGTGGGTGCTTAGAGCAAGTTTGCCTTAACCAACCTTTTTTTTTTTTTTTTTTTTCTTTCTTAATAGAAGGTAAAGTTGCTATCCTCAAAAGTAATCGCTAACCTCTCTGAGGTAATTTCAGGTAATTTTTCACATATGGTAAGCAGATGTTCATCAGGTTTAGCCAAATTAGCAACACTTTGAGTGCTACCTAATCTGCTCATTCAGGCTATTGGGTTTTCTAACATTTATTTGCCCTTCTCTTGCTGATGTTACCTGGACCAGCGACCTACTCACCTTTCCAGTCCTGAGTGAGAAAAAAGGAATTATTTGGCATACCATAGAGAGGGCCCAGCCTTAGGCACAGTTTAAATGAATAGGCAGGAAAAGCTGCACTCACAAGCAGCAAAATTCATGAGGAGACTAGGGAAAAAAAGCCAGAGATTATGTTACCAAGGAATGTGGGCAGAGGCTGAGCTTTGCAGGAACCCACAGGTTCTTCCAGGTTTGTCTCTTTATGTACTGCTGTGGATAAGAAACACAGAATCCTTAAGGCTGGAAAAGAACTTGAGGACCTTCAAGTCAAACCATTAACCTAGCACCACTGTTCATCAGTAAAACCATATCCCCAAGTGCCACATCCACACAACTTTGGAACACTTTCAGAGATGGTTTCAACCACTTCTCCAGGCATCCTATTCCAATGCCTGACCACCCTTTTAGTGAAGAAATTTTTCCTAATATCCAATCTAAACTTTCCCTGGTACAAGGGCCATTTCCTCCCATCCTTTCACTTGTTACCTGGGAGAAGACCTTGACCTTCACCTTGATATGACCTCCTTTCAGGCAGTTGTAGAGAGCAATAGGGTCCACTTTGAGTCTCCTTTTTGCCAGGCGAAGCAACCCCAGTTCCCTCAGCTGCTCCTCATCAGGCTTGTGCTCCAGACCCTTCATGAGTTCCATTGCCCTCTCTGGACACCTTCCAGCCCCTCAAGGTGTTATTTGTAGAGAGGGGACTGGAACTGAGCACAGGACTTGGGGTGCAGCCTCACCAGTGCTGAGTACAGCAAGACTGCCCTGGTCCTGCTGGCCATGCTATTGCTGGTACAGGCCAGGATGCCACTGGCATTCTTGGTCACCTGGGCACATGCTGGCTCATATCCAGCTGTCAACCAGAGAAAGTAGGAGAAGGTAGCATGTTTTTGTAGGCCATATCTGTGTAAAATACTCTGTTCTAAAATTAGAATAGTTTTGTTGTGTGTTGAAAGGTTTTGTCATCTAAACTTTTCCCTTTTTAAAGTGTATTTTATCTTTCCTCTTTCTTTTGAGTGTGTGATGCAATAATCCATTTCACCATGAAAAGAAACTGTCAAGCAAGGGGCCTGCTTCATCTCTTAGATAGTGTGGAAACGGCCTACAGAACAAATCTTGAACTTTACATCTCTGGACACTTAAATCGTAACGAGTTTTATAAGCCTTTTGAGAAAATAAAACAGGGATGATGGTACTCTGCCAGGAAACAAACTTGTTCCATAATAGAAAACAATTCCCAGCTGAAAATGAAAGAGCAAGGAAGATTAAAAGATTTTTCAGGTAACTTTTCTTCCAACATCCCTCTGCTTCCAGCAAAGCCTGAATTTTTCTGCCCTAACAACACACATCCACAGTCACCTGTGACTTGTGTTAGTGCCTCAGAAGATTTTTCTATGCACTGGAAATGCTAAGTTGAAAGTACTTAAAAAGAAAGAGGACAGAACCGACAGACTCCATGAGAGTCATCAAAAGAGATGAGTTAGATGTGTCAGAGATTATGGTGTTAAAAAACAAACCAGTTAAGAACAGCTGACAGTGCATTGTGGAACTTGTCAAAGAGCAATACCAGTTCATACTTGGCTGCTGTAGCTAAAACTGAACAGTTTAACAAGTTCTTGCATTTTCAGAAAGAGTTCATAGCAAACCATGAAATACTACCAAATGGTTTAACAGGGACGAAAGTATTAGAGCAGCATAAAAGCAAGTTGGCTAAAATAAGAAAAAGAGTCTCCAAGTGGATGCAAAGGTAAATTTTGCATTATCTTTCTGGGTGGATTAGTTGTGTGTTCCATGAAAATGGAATGGGTTTAGGCAAAATCACTTTTCTCAGAGACTCAATCCCCTGTGTTTACTTAGTTGAGCACTTGTAAGACACATCTACTGCGTGTTCCAAAACCCCGAGCCCAAAGCTGTTATGCCACTGTTTACCCTTCCTTCAACTGTCACGTGGAAATGTTGTGTTAAATATACAGGAAAGCAGGATCTTGCAAGCTAGTGATCTGTATGATAAAAATCACTGTTGGTCAGCATCTCTGTAGGAACTGTATATTCAGCAGCTTGTCCAGCAGCACGTTTGAAATACTTTGTAAAAGCAGCTGCCTTCTCTATGTGTGCTGTAGACTCTTTACACACAGACAGTTGTATCTGGCTAGCCCCTTGTGATGGGTGGGATGGGGAGTGAATTTGATCACAGAAGCACATACATTTTGCAGAGGTTGCTTGTGTTTCTTTAGTTGTTTCCCTGAAGGAAGCATTAACAACCTCATCAGCACTCATAGCCAAATGCAGGAGTGAGAGTTAGATACTAGATTTATAGAATTTAGGAATGGAACTTAATGAAACCATTTGGGGGTTGGTAAACTAAGAAATTCCTAGGCTAGTGTGGCCTGGAGAAGAACTGGCATTTCATGTAGACGACAGAAATTTTTGAAAGAATTTGGCACTTTGTCTCTCAGTGTGGTACTTATGGCCAGGTTTTCATCCTTTGTTAAGATGCCAGCTTATTTATCAAGGGCATTTTACAGACAATTTAGCAGTGGTGTTTGCTGGACTGTGGCTGCTAAGAGAGAAAATAGAGATTGGGCTTGACTGAAACAGCCATACCAATAGAAGCCCAAGTACACCAGAAACTGGGGAAGAAATAACCAAGCAAATAAGCAGAGGTTGTTAGTCTTGTATTCCTCCAACATACCTCCATTGAATTTTAGGAAGCATCATCTGCCACACAGTTAATGAACTTGCATGAAAAGTTGACTACTTCCCATCTTAATATCCTCAAGCAACCTTTCTCCTATGCCTCTGAGCTGAGAGGCCAGGGTAAGAGGAAGAAGGGATAGGGGAGAACAGGAGAGGCAAAGTGTGATACTATATCAGGATAACAACTTGATCTTGTAATTTTTAAAGCATTTTTTCCTAGAAAACATTTACCCACAAACAATTTGAATCAGTACAACTTCTGTGAGTAGTGCAACTCTAGTACAAAGCTGTACTAACTAGCAGTGATGGCAATCTTTGCCCTTTGATTAAATGGCTAAAATTTCTACCAGCCTTGGTTTGAAACAAGTATATTCACAAAGTAAAAAACCACCATAGTATATTATCTACGTAAAAGGCTTGTTGTGAAAAAATTAATCTTAGGCACAGAGCGCTTTGAAGTGAGACCAGCCGCACTCTTGAGAAAAAGTTCCCATGGCAGAGGAGCCCAGCACAGGTTGCCTAAGAGATTCCCCTTCTTTCTCTATCCCAGATTTATTACTCAGAATTGGAAATGCATAACCATGATATTCCAAATGTATTATTTTAACTGTTGTATTCCTTAGCTAGTGGTTCTTGGGTTATTTATAAATTAATTATGTCTTTCTGAGCTAGATTACTGTTGAGGAATGCAACGTACCAAGGGCAGCTTCTTGTCTTGCCTCTTGCTCACACTTTAAAATCACACATATCTAACAAACCTCATGGACTTACAGCATTTTTTAGAATTTAATTACCTGTGGTCTCAAAGGGGATGGCCAATTTCTTCCTAGTTTTTGCTCTTTCTCCAATTGTACATAGGTAAGCAAACAAGAACTCAGAATAAAAGTGTCAAGATGGATGCCTTGATTTCCAGTCTGCTCAGTGATTTGAACTGACATAATTTTGTTCTATAAGCTTCACCATGTTAGAGGAGAAAGGAGAAATCACAAGGAGTTGCACACCTCTGCAAACCATCTGCACATGCAAAGGCCACAAGACTGGAAGAAATCGCACTGGGGAAAAAGGTGAATTGAAAATGCTTATATTAACTGATTCAGGAGCAGGATATCCTTTCAGTCACTGCTTTCATTCATTCATTTAAATTAGAGTCACGGGTGCCTCTCTCTGCGTGTGTTATTTCCCTCAATTTTTCTTGATTGACCAGCAATCAAGTCACATGATTTTAGTGCATTCCCAGTTCTGTTTCTGGCCCTACTGGTGAGGCAAGTCCTTGCATGTGTCCCAGTGTTCCTACTGTGATTTTATGCCTTTTAATTAGCCACATAGCAGCAAACCATCACTCTCTTCCTGCAGTGTCCCACAGGTCACAAGACAGCAGCAGCAAGTGCAATACTTACATTTTCACTTGCTGAAATATCTCTGTATGGTCAGGAGAGAAGGACAGACAGCTTTTAGCAAAGATGGACCAATTCTTTCCCAGGTTTTCTCTAAATGTGAATAGCACAAACGGACACCAAACATCTGGTTATGGCTTAAGCACTTTGTTAAAAGCATTGTTTAAGCGAAAACAAAAACCAAAAAACCCGCACCCAACCTCTCCCTTCTTATACAAACCAACCCTTCAAAAACCCCAGCCTTCACCAACTTTTAGCCTAAATGCTAAGATCCTTACAATGTTTCTGGAAAAAAAAAAAAATTAAAAAATTCAGTCTGTAATATACAGGTGAATTATTTTTCCACCTCTTACTTTGAGAGTTACATATAAGGAGTGCTATTCCTTATCTGAGTTACCAGGCAGTTTTCTATTTTTTTTTCCATTTTGAATTTTTCACTATGCTATATTATAATACTTGAAATCCTTTATTTGGGCAAAATCTGTTTGTTTTTCCTCTTGGGAACTTAGGACAGTGATTTGCATGTGCAACACAGCTAAAATATTGTAGCCAAATGTTGTACTTTGATTCTGTACTCTATGATGTGATGGCAGTGTTTTTAGAAATTCTAAATTGGTTCTCCCAGTTGATAACTGAGGGGGCAAAAAAGTAATTCCTCCGTAGTTGTTGATGAAATAATTGCACATTAATATCCAACATTTATAGGCAAGAGAAGGGAAGAGGGGGAGGGAGAAGGCAAGAAATCCTTGAGGAAGAGGAGCTACTCGGGTAAGTGAACTGTGCTGAAAATGACATTGCTATAGTGGAAATCTAATTGATCACCTCTGGGTTTTGAACAAACCCACATGTGGCAGAATATGCAAACGTGTCACAGCACAAATGGTATGGTTTTCCTGGAGCCAAACTGAAACAGGAGTCTGTAATCTGGATTGTTAAGCATTTTTTGGTAGTCTTCTTTCCTCTCAATTTATTTAGAGCATGAGCTGTATATGATGATGCTTCTGGACTCTCTGCTTTTAACACATTACAAGATAGTATTTGTTTGTCAATATTAGTTTATTTCCTTGGTGATTCGACAGAGAAATTAAGTATTTAAAGTCAGATATGGGCACTCCCTGACTTTATTTTTGACAGAGAAGATCTAGTGCTCGCCCTCTGCTTTATTGTTGACAACAGTTTCTGTAGGAGCAACCCACAGCAGAGAAATCTGAGACAACAGCTGCTTACAGAATAAGCAGAACCTTGCCTGAATAGACTGTGCTGGATTTCTGAAGTGTCAACCCTATTGTCCTTCTGTCTCCTCTTTGTTAGAGCCATATCAGGCTTTGTGCCAGCTTTACTAGAAAAATGCTGCTGAACAGAGGGTGGTATTTGCCTCAGGCTCCCAGGAGTAATGCCACATACCACTTCCCCCTGCCTCTCCCACCAATGACATCCTAATTCTGGTGAAAGGAAAAGGCATAAGGAAAGATGTCTTCCACTATGGAAGTAGAAGGAGAGCACAGAGGAGTTGTCAAGCCCTGAGGGTAGAGTTATACATGACTGGCCCTGCCCAGACTCCTTGGAGCCTCTTCCTATCATGCCCATGGCACAGGATCCCATCTCAGTTTGTCCTGGGCCTGTCAGTCCCTGCCCATTTCTCTATCTCATCCTTTTGTAATTTTTTTTTTTTTTTTTTTTTAACTTTCCTTACTCCAATACTAGACCCCTCTGTTTCTGTAGCTTCTTAGGCCTGTGCCCTCCATCGACCCAGAGACAATCCTTTGGATTTGCTCTGAGGATTTCACCCTAGTTATCCATGCTCTTTAGCACTGAGCCTGGGAGTACCTGTGTGATATTGACAATCTGTTGAAATGAAAATGAAAGGTAGTGATGAACATGGCACAGTTGACAGCATAAGTGCTTTGTCTAGGTTGAGTAACACACTGCTCAGTGGCATAACACCAAAAAGGATTGTCCAAAAGCAAGGGGTTTGCATGAGTCTGTGTCTTCATATTTACTGGCTGTGACACGTGCAGAGAACTGTCCATGTTTTGTTTGTTTTTTTTATCTACAATCCATATTTTTTAGCTGTAAACTGTTATTATATTTACAAAGGGAGAGAGCTTTGAGTGACTGAAACCTGCCATAGAGGTTTTTTTTTATTTGAAACCTGCCATAGAGGGGTGGTTTTTTTTTTTTTTTGTTTGTGTTAACCCTTAGTCTCATCAACAGCTCATTCAGAAGTTTTCACCAGAACTGAATTTTACTTAATATGCAATTTTGAAAATGGTGCCAGAACTTGTAGCACACCCACTCCCCCCCCTATTCCCCCCAAAGCAACACACCACCAAATTCAATTACACAACTTTTTACTCTTACTCCACATTTTATTCTTTTTCATGCATTATCGTAGGCTCTGAATGCTCAGGTCAAAGGAAACAAACACAGGCACTCAGATAAGATGTGTAAGTTCTCATGCAGAAAGCCAGCAGTACTCTGGAAAGAGACAATATTTAAAATGCTATTAACCCCTGTGGCAACAACAAGGTAGATGGGATAGGGCAGAAACAAGTAAATAGAGTTCTTGAAGTTTTTTAAATATCATGTCTTGAAGGAAGGCCAAAGGATTAGACCCTGTGGATGGACTGTTCTGGGCAAAAATCTTCCTTTTATACCAATCACCCTGGGAGACATGGTTAAATTTGGAGGAGGACCAAGGCTTTCTTTTGCCATTCCCAGCTTACCACCACCAAAGAGTAGAATGTCATCACAGTGAAGTCTCCTGATCATACAGACTGCAGCCTGCACTGTTAAATTTCAGACTGTGTCACTTTTGCTGGGGTGTTGATTTTGTTCCCTTTTGTGGAGGCAACAAAGCCTAATTAGCCTTCTACAGCTGCCTGTCTTCTTTGAACTGTCCCAGTGTTTCCATCCACTGGTGTGTGCCCCTGATATTTTTTCTCACTCCCAAATCTCCTTACTACTGCTCCAAGCTCTGATCTGACTTGCTACTCTCAATATTTGACCTTATGTTTGCTTCATTCCAGAACTCTAACCTTTAGGCTTGAAAGCTGTCCTGGCAGCCTACCAGCTTTCTTGTTCTTGCCCACGCCACTGTCTGAACCTGAAGAACCACCAAATCACTCTCTCACTAAGCTGCGGGTTCCCTTTTTCACCCATCTCTTTTTCTTGTAAATGTTACTCTAACAAGACTGCATGACTCGAGAGGTCTTTTATACCTTTGCAATTGTTTCCAGTGTATTTAGTTTGTACGCTTTGCAATATTTACACTGTGCTTTTAGAAAGTAGTTTGGATGATTCTGCAGTTAAGATAATGGAGTGTGAAAGAGACTCAGGCTCATTAGTTTTCGTTAGGGGGAACAGAAAGATGACTAACAGTGACCCAGTAATCTACGTGTCTATACTTGTCTACAGAGAGAATTCATGATGTGTTACTGTGGGATGGTCAAACTGCCATGAATTTAAGATGGATTAGGGCATAGTGTGGAATATTTATAGTGCATGCACATGCAAATTTTATCTAGGCTATTCAGAGATTGATTTTTGTGCAAGCTTTTATAAATATTTTAGAGATAAAGGGAAAGAACATGACATTTTGTCTTCTGCCAAAGTGCTGAAAGGCAATAGTGATAAACATCCCAGAATTTTCTAAAGGAGTTCTTGAGAGATTTGTCAGCTATTGGTATAAAAATCCAGTGCCCCATAAGAGTGTTCAGTTCTGAAGAGCAGTCTGTTTCCAGAGAAGTCTGGGAACATGTGCTATCCTAATGCCAACTTGCTAGCTTTGTGTGAAAAGTAGCAATCAAAATCTGAGTCATTTGCATGCATTACTTACTACTCAGAGCCTAAGACTGAATTTTTCCTCTTGCCATGGATCGTGTGTAGTCCTTTCTATGTATAGCAGAACCATCCCTGGAGGATGGGCAGAGGAAAAAAATTTCATACAAGACTGATTTTTTTTTTTTTTTTAAATAACATTGGTTAGTAGATATTAAAAAAATCTGGTAAGATTTTTTGAAATCTGATGATGGAGAAAAAATAAGAATAGAGATATAGAGGCAGAGAACTAAGCTGTCCACTTATGTTATTGTAATATCTAATAATATTAGAAAGTTGCTTCATTCATTCAGTGAACAGGAGGTTTCCTCTTAGGAAAAGAAGCTGCAGTTTTAATAAAGTAAAGAGTGATTGAATCCTATTAGCTTCCCACAGAGTGTCAATTCTTTCCTTTGCATCACTGAGCATTCAAACCTGGAGTAATTTTGCTGTAATTCCGTGAGCCTCTGTTTCTCTCTGCCCTGTTAGAGCAACATTTGACCTCTGGGCATGTGTAATAATTTTCATTATATGTAACAACTATTTGCTTACATCTACCTTTGTATATGATATTGAAAAGATATTTGTGAAACTGTTCTCTTTTGTTCTAGTCTAAACGGAAGAAATAATTAGAAACAGTGCAACAGATGAATCAGACTCGAGAAGATAAAACAGGTGAGTGATAGGACTGTTCTGAGCTGAGCAGAAAAGAAATATAGTACAAATTATGACAATAAGGGTCTAAAGGGTCAGAAGGAAAACCTATCAAAAATTACTTCAGCTGTTGAGAGTTTTCCTGTTAGTGTGATTGAAATGTGCTGATATTTAATGAAATCAGATATGTGATATTTCTTATGCTTCTTTTACTCCTGGCCTTATCTGAAACCAGTAGGTGTCAGTGGAAGACTTTCTAAAGTGTTAGAGATGTCTCAGGGAATGGTACATGAAACCTTTCAGCTGGCAGAAACATAATAACTGGATTTCACACTTATGATGAGGAGGTTAAGGCCTGAATCACGTGCTTTCAAGTGCCCTTCCTAAGCTTCTTTTCAGCCTTTACTGTATCTGTCCTGAATGCTGTAGTTATTCATACAATAGTCCAGTCCCTCTTGGAGGTTTGCTCAGTGCTTTGATTCAGTAACAGCACTGAGGTTTACAGTCTATTTATGTATTGCTGAAGAAAGTAGTGTCTTTTGATAAGAAAGTCTTTTGATCAGTGGAATCTGTATCTTCAAATAGGATAAAAACCATAAATCTGGAAAGCTGTGGAAGAGTAAGAAAAAAAAAAGCTGACTGATGAAAAACTAGGAAATCCTGTGAAATGTCATCAGGATAAGGTATAACTAGTCTGACCACAGCACACCTGCATTTTATGACTTGTGTGAAAACTTGTTATGAAAGCTGTTTTCTCCCAGAGCATGAAAACATACCAGTTAGTAAATTATAAAGTGGTAAATAAGGAAATAGCTGTTCACGTGGTGATGTAAAGTGCATCCTCCAGTTCCTCTTTGAGAGAGAAGGAAGATCCAAATCTTCTTTCTGTGTAGTGTCTCAGAGTTCTAGAATCCTGCTTCAGGCTGTGGGCATTTGTTTGCTTCACAATGGGCAGCTCCTATCACTGGCTTCTAACTCATTTTTGCAAACCCACATCCTGTAGGAACAATGCTTGAACAGTCAAACCAGCTGTGGTTGTGGCATTTTTCTTCAGCAGTTAAACTGGCCCAAATTTCTCCCTAGTGTAACTGTCTTCCTATCAGTGAACATATGCCTGAATGCAGCTGCTCTGATTATGTTTGTTTCTACAGCATGGTACAGATTTTGAATTCTATTGCTTTGCAGTCAACCACTAAAAACCCCGTAAAATCAGTCATTGGCTCTGTATCTCCCACAGGACTAATGAATAAAACAAACAGAACTCTCCAGGCCAAGGCATATCTGGGGAATAATTTTGCATAAAATGAGCTAAAAGGCATTTAAACAATGGATAAAGGTTTCTCACTTTCTCCTCTTTAGCAGATACTAATTTCAGAAGTACTAACTCAGTTAACCTCAAACTTCCCCTCCCTATCTTCCTCAATCACACATTGAGGAATCAAAACCAGCCAAGTCAGAAAGATGTAAATGTTGCTGTTCTTCTTTCTGTCTCACAGCTGTATTTAGAAGTCCAAGCCAAGAAATTTGGGCCACATGTGCTGGCACTATAGGGAACAAAGCTTTACAAATATTGTCTGATGCAAGGGGGTTGTTTGTTAAGGTTTTTTGGTTGAGTTTGTTTTTTTTTAATGTGGGATGGTAAGTAATTAAAAAAGCGTTCCATCAACATTAACCTGAAATAAGAACTTTACAATTTTCTCAGAGGAAAAAAAGTAGATCTGATTATATTTTAAAATTGAATAAAAAGATTTCTTAATATATTCTAAAACAGAAGGCATTATTTTCTTCTATCCAGATAACATTTCTGTGATGTCCTTCCAGGATAAGTCACTTATCCTGATCCACAGAGTGAGACTATGCTCTTCTCTTGTTTACAGTGGTTCACACAAAAAGACAGGATTTTTGAGAAGTTAGTTAGCTGTTAGACCCCAGGGCAGGGAGCAGCAGAAAGCATGGTCAGGCCCTTTCCCCACATGAGGCAGTGCATCACTCAAATTTGGCTCACGCTCTCTTCCTCCAGCCTGCCTCACTCTTCATCAAAGGTGTTGGGTCCCACTGGATCTATTGACTGAGTGCTGATACTGCATCACAGACCAGAGGGAGGAAGAGGAGGGCTGGCTGCCAGCCAGCAAGCTGCTTGGAGAGCAGGAAAATTAAGTGTTCTGCGATCTTTAATTGCTGAAACATCATCATTACTCAATATAGTGCCTAGTCCTGAATCTGACAGCATGGCACAAAGTTGCTACATGCCAAATATGGTTAATGAACTACTGCAGGCTCTGAAAGCCCCTCCCAGCTCCAGGGTAGCGACTGAACCAGAGGGATTTTCCTGACCTGCTCATGCCAGCAGTGAGACAAGCCAAGGAGCATGATTAGAAGCTCTCACACAGCAGAGAAAGGCCAGCTCTGCCCTTGCTTGTTCTCACTCCCTTCACCTGGGTTTTGCCTTCCTCCTTCCTTCCCTTCTGCAATAGCAAAGTCTTGGAGGTGTAAACCTGTACCCTGCCATCTTTCCTGGCTATTCCATCCTCCATAGCTTCCCTTGCATACAGACACAGGTGTGGGAGGCAGATAAAATAGGATGATCCTCAGCTGCACTGTCACCAGGGGAGAAAGCGGTTTATTTGTATTAGTACAGACCACTGGAGTGAAGGGCATTATTTGTGCATGCAGTTCCTCTCACTCCCTAGATGAGGAGCTGGCAAAGGCCTGTAATACAGCTCTGGCTGCAGCAGTATGGACACTGACAGGCTGCAGACGAGCTTGCTGACAAGCTGTGAAAAGCCAAAAAGGTCTTTGACTCAAATAAGACCCAGGCTGGACAGGAGCATGAGCTGGCCATGTAGGATCTTGTAACATAATATTATTGACTTGTAGTTAGGTGAGTGGATGAAGTGACAGTGAAGTTGGCCTGTAAAATTCTGAAGTGCATTTTCTGAACTCTTCTAAGGAAGTACAGCATGTTTATTCTGCTCCTTGCGTGCTATTATCTGTTCTTTGTGCTGGGACTCAGTAATTTCCTCCTTGGCTGCGTTCCCATTGTGTCTAGAGCCTGACTATTTTTGCATGAAATGCTAAAGGGTCTTGTTTGGGATGACTGTGAAAGGTGGGTGGCATAGCCGATGTGCCAGTATTAATTTCCTGGTGGAAAGAAAGCATGGGTAGTGTGGGTGTGTGTACCCAGCCGAACTGGGGGAAATGTTGTGGGTTCTTGGTGTGGTTAACTCAAGGTTATATGTGGGTATACCTACTGAAAACCCTATGGATGCAGCCTTGGATGACAATTAGCTTTGCACTGCCAGTTCTGTCCTTTAAATCGTGCATGTACTTTTCTACTTCTGGAAACCTGCAACAGACATGAGATGAAGAGAGTAGCAAAAAACTTGCTCTCTATTTCAGAACAGCTTGAATCTATGAGGTGTAAAGTTCTTGATAAATGGGAAAAAATGAACACACTAGAGACTGTGAAGAAAGAAATAATGGTTTATTCTGTGACAGTGCATATAATGGCAAACACTCTTAAAAAAATACAGGCTAAAAAGACATGAATTCTAGGCACGTCCTAGTAGGATTTCTTGAGAAGTACTGGAGTCCACGTACCTACTACCATGAGGGACCTTTTAGCACTGAGATATTGGCCCTCAGTGGTCTTTATTTTATTTTCACACACAATTTGTGCCTAGTTTGAGTGCCTATGTTCACCACAGCATTTTAGCCTCTGCTCTTGCAATCAGAGACTGAACCTCACTATGTCAGATGATGATCTACAGACATTGGAGTTATTTCTCTATTCATGCTACAAGTTTAGGGATTAGTAAATAAGTTAGTAAATATACAGTAAATATTAGTAAGTAAATATACATTCAACAGCAGCATCATTATTTTTAACTTGTTTCTTGGCCTGGAGAAACAGAAAGGTTCTGGGTGGGATTTTTAAGTATTCCAAGTTGGCATCATCTCTCCTTGAAATGAATGCTGAAATGCCTATTGACTTCAAGAAGAGAGAGATAGGACTGTCTCCTGATTCCCTTTGAAATCTCATTTCTGGATGCTGAAATAACTGAATATTTTTGCAGATTATTCACTGGTATATAAATAAATGACCACAGCTGTGAACACATTTTGGATACAGACAGGAAGGTCAAGTTTAAGTCTAGATTGAATAAGAAGTCTATGATGGATTCTTGATATCAAGTAATAGATGTTTAATAAAATGAAAAATATTAACATGAATACTTGTTTACAGAAAAAGGTTGTTACTTTTTTTTTTTTTTTTTGTAATTCACTAGGCTCCATCATTATCAGTTCAGCTCTCATAGTCATTGATGGTAAAGCAAGCAGTGAGAGATAGGCTTGTATTGAATACTGTGTAATCAAGGTACAGAACTGGCAGAGATTTGTTCCTGTGCTAAAATTTGCATACTGAAAGTGGCCTGTGTGAACTTAAACTATAAAAGAGAGATGTGTGCAAATTTCTGCAGGATTAGAGCATTCAGCATTTAGAAACAATATTCCTTTTCTACTGGCTTTTTTTGCTGTTAGAAATAGCACAAGATTTCAATAAAAGCACTTTAACATGTCCTTGTCACTGGTTACGCTGATAAGTGTTCCAGCTGTGTGAAGTGAGGAGGTAATTTCATGCAGCTAAAAGTACAGTCAGTGTGAGTAGGGGATAATGTGTCACTCCTAATCGTGGGCAAACAGCAGTTGTTCATGTAAGGCTTATGTTTGACTAAGCATCTAAAAGGTCAAACATATCTCCAAACACACTGTCTCCTGAAGCAGTGTTATACCTGTTGACAGGACATCAAATTAATTAATTAATTACACTAAGAATAAAATTGATCTGCCAAAAAGTCACAGGAAAGCTGAAAAAAACCCTGAAAAACACATAAGATGAAAATTGCAGGGATGGATACAGCCATTGTGCTCTTGTTATGTGCTTGACTGTCTTTAAATTTCATGACATATTTAAAATAATTGTTTTCCTGTCTAATTTTTCAACTAACCCTGTACACTGCTACCTAAGAGTACAAGACAGAGGTCTGTCACTTGTTTCTAAAACAATTAGCAGGCCTTCAACGTCAGAGAGTTTTGAGGAAGGAAAAGAACTCTTGGTTTGTTTAGAAGATTTACTTGGTATCAAGATATTAAAACAATGAATAGCAGCAATTAGTTATGAACTCTTCCTTTTTTTTTTTTTTTCCTTCTTTTTTTTTTTTTTTTCCTATCAAACAGGACAACTTAGGGTCCATGTGCCTTATGTAATGTTCCTGTGTACTGTCTTTAAGATATGCTCCCCCATGGCATGATAACAAATGAAATATGAAATATGGTCCTCTGATAAAATATCCACTTAGGGAGTTCCTCCTTTTTCTTTTTTAAAACAAATACGAATATTCAGAAGGTCTTTAAATAAAAATTGCTGGTTTATAGAGTGGGTTTTTCTGGGGTGGTGCTGAGCTTGCCTGTACTGTAATGAAACTGTACAGTCAGCAGATGGCAATGTTGTATAGCTGTCCCAACAGGACATAGCCACATCAGCAAGGGAGGGAAACCTCTTACACTCCTTGATTAGCCGTAAGGCAGAATGGAATGGCCCCTGCAGGCCTTTGGAGAGTTGGCCCTTCAAGCACACTTTGGCTGAATGCTTGTGTAGGCTTTCTGAATTTGTAATACCATTTGTAACAGCAATTCTACATGTAAAGCCCCTCATTTGAAAAGACAAGCCCATTATCATTTAAGAGAAATCTAATTAAACTAGTGCATTGCCATATTCTTTTAAAAACATTTCATAATGCTACATACAACATACGTACAACATGTTATTTCCCACACAGGTTGCATTTTTAAAAAGATAAGTGGGTGTGATACATTTTCTTTTGCTGGAATGTTAACACTGATCTGTTACTGCCTTTTCAGGCTCAAAATATGAAAGTCGACTCATCAAAACTGTTTCTCCAATGACACATAAAAGTTATTTCCTTAGAACTCAGTGTGGTTCAGGCATAATGCAAACTAGTTATACATGAGTTACCTTCACTAGATTTAATCCTAAATTACTGGAAATCATCTCTTTGGCTCCAGCATATTCCAGATTAGGCCTGCTGTGCTTTGCCAGCTAGAAAGTGGAAAGGTATGGGATAGAATTCCATCTTTTTTCTTTTTTTCTTTTCCTAAACTACTGCGGAAAGCTATTGGAGTACTTTGATCTAAATATGTAAATCAAAGCTGCAAAATCTTCCTCCTTTCAACTGTACTGAAGGCAGTGGAATGAGGTAAAAGCCTGTGCTAGGTAACATAAAATTCATGGAATAGCTCAGCAAGAGGAACTTGGAAAGACTTCTGTAAAATATAGGAACTAACAGATGTCTTGAGAGGAGTGAGTAATAATTTGAATAAAAGAATTTTAGGTTCAGATGATATTCTGCTGCACACTCTGATCTGAAGATCTATGTTAGTAGCCAAAAAAGCAGGCGTAATTTCAGATATAGGTGAAATGTGAAGCCCAAAGCTCACTGCATTCAAAGCTTTGTCTAGCACCTCAGTCTAAAAGCCAGAAGTGGTCATGGGTGCTGAAAGACAAAATCAAATCAATTGTAGCATAGTAATGGCTGTAGCAAAAACGATGCTATGAACACCCTTCCTTGTTTACACGGTAAGACCTGATTTTACTGTCTGTTCTGTTTCCCTCAAGTAAAAAAAAGTGGCAAGAAGAAAGGCTCTATGTCAGACTGAAAGACGTATGTAACTTGAGATGTAGCGCTAAATTAAAACTCCTGTCACACAGAGACTACTTACTATAATTTATGTCAAGGTTAATGGAGTAAAAAGTATTGGAGTATTTTAAATGCTGATCAGACATGTGGCCAATTAGAATCACTGCAGATTTTTTGTTATATACTGAGACGTATTTCTCATCATTTATATATTTTTTACAGGAAGTTGAAGGAAATATCACAGGAATTTTAAATAAACTGAAAATCACTCAGGAAAATCAAAGGTGAGTATGAAATGTTAAAATATCTGTGTCAGTGTGGTTGCACAGAAAGTGTTAGAGTGATGGAAATGCCAGTCATAACAGCTTTGGGCCAAAGTAAGACAAATTAGTTACTGATAGCAGATGCATTCAAGTGTTCATTGCAGAACAGACACAGCAGCAGCTGGGAGTCATAGTCAGATATTATAGATTTGACTTCAATGTGGCTCAGAGTATTAAATAATAAAAAATTATGCACAGGGTTTGATTAAAAATTCTGATTGCTTCAGTTTTTACTTACAGAATCACAGAATATTTGAAGTTGGAAGGTACACACAAGGATCATCAAAGTCCAACCCTTGGCCTGCACAGGACAGCCCCGAGTCACACCATGTGCCTGAGAGCATTGTCCAAACACTTCTTGAACTCTGTCAGGCTGGTGCTGGGACCATACAGGTACAGAACAGACACATTATGGTACTTCTTAAAGACTTTTAAGTTTCCTCATAGTGTCCTTCTGATGGTTTTTTACACCTGACATGGAGAAGTTCAAGCCCTTGTCTGTTCTGACATTGCTCACTAGTGCCAGTTTTGATAACTTCTTTTTGCAGTGGAATTTTCTTTATATTGGTAACTAGCTTGAGATTCTTAAACTTCTTTGACATAATCCCATAATAGGCCCCTTTCAAATAAAGAAATAAGTTTGTCTCAAGCATTGAGGTAACATATTTTAAGAAGTTAAATCATGCATATTTGATTATTGATGCTGCCTGTGAGTATACTGAATATATTCTTTTCTGTGGTGCTTTCAGTATTTTGTTTTAGCACAAGACTGTTTACTCCTGCCATGTTTTTAATGTTCCAAAGCTTTGGATGAGAGCCATCCAGTCTAAAGTATGATGGAAGAGAGACTATCCCTATGTATTTAGCCACTGTCTAGATCATGAAATGCACATATTTATATAGGCGTTTGTTTCACTGTATTGGGCATAGCTTAAGATTGGTGGCTGCAAGTTTGTAGTGCTGCTCGGAGGTTTGTTTTTCTTACCTGAAGAACAATTTTACAAAAACTGGGCAAATGTCAGCTGGAACTAAGGCTTTGTATGAGCTGAAAAATATATCTTTAAAATATCTGAAAAGTCTAGTTTATTGTCCATAAGCATTTTTGTACCTGCAATTTATCAGTATTAGAAATCACTGCAACCAGGCAAATCAGGTAGTGGCAGGCTGCAGTAAATTTAATTCCTTAGTGTGCTGCATGCCTAATTTGTTAGTTCATATCTGCATGAGTAATGCAAATTATTTAATCAGTTGAAGGTGGACATCATAAGTTAGTAAAAGGCCTGAGGACACACAGAAAGGCTCACTGACCTGAGAGCATTTTGGGTCAGCCTTTAAGGTTTTCAAACATTAGGCAGACATTATGGAGTCATCTTACAGCAGTTTGTCTAACTATGTCTAACAGCAGAGTTACAGCAAAACACTAAGAGAAAGGTTTCTCAGATTTAGAAGGCAGGTGGTGTTTTGTGCCACAGGGAGCCCAAACAGTTGCTGCAGGTTTCTGTTGTGTCTGTGACCTATACACTTCCATGCACAGTTATGAGATTGTTGGTAAGAATCCAAAATTATAGTTACAGACTCCAATGACTAAGATCCATTAATATAGAAAAGAACAACTCTATTTTCATCTTATTGCCAACATTTGGTGTCGAAGGGGATGTTTCAATTGCTGACACAGGCAGAAAATTTTACTTTTAAATTGTATTAGGGAAGTAAGAAAAGATTTTTTTTTTTCAAAGAAGCCAAGAGTCTTAGCAAAAAAGAACCCTGAACTCAGAGATCATGAAATATAAAAAATTTCAATTAATTTTTTAAGGTTAAGATAGAAAATTAATAATTCTATTAGTCTATGAAATATTAAAATTAAGGCTAAACTTCTGTTAATTTTTTTTTCTGGCTCTTTGATTGAGAATTGCCCACGTTAGGTTTTATGAGGTGGTATGTACAATTATGATATGCCTGTGTTGTTGGAGGGTGGCAATACAAATAGCTCTTATTTTAGGAGTTTCTACCTAATGGTCTAAGACCACTAATACATGATAATTTCATGAACATGCAAAGTAACCCACTTTATGGTATGAAGTTATTGTCTATCATGTTGTTACGATTTCCTGGATGGATGCATTCATTAAACTTAATGAGGGGGAGGGGAGGAAAAACAGTAAAGCAAAGTATGAAATCTAAATCTAAATAAGCAGTCTCCCCACAAACAGCATGGAGAGCACTTACTAGACAATGGCATATATCTAGCTTCCTGTTTAAAGGATTGCTTTGCCAGAGCTGAGTGCTAGTAGATCTAGAAAGTTATAGATGATTACAAAATTATATGCAAAATTAATAAGTGTTTTGGTTACTGACAGTTACATTCCCTTCAGGAACTGAACATAAGTCAGTGTAGCTGAGGTGTTAATATAAAGGACCTGTATGAATATAAGAGTTCTTTGCTATTTCCCTTCAAAAAATATTGATGAATTATGTTCTAAGAACATGAGCAACAGAAAAGGTACAAACAAGGTGATAAGACATGATCACACTTGCATCTGCTTATAAATTACAGAACTGTGCATGAACCTATTTCCTGGTATTTCTTTGATTTTGAAATGAGAGTTGCATAATCTGCAGGTCAGGTATGGGACTTAGTGGATAAAAGTCAATGTCATTTGACAGACAAAACTTGGAATAAAATGAAGCACAGTTCTGTCTGAGAGGATAATAGGATATATTTTTTAAAGAAATTAAAATTTGGGAGCATTTTAAATGTGAAATAATTGGTCAAGCAAAAGGCTATTAGATATAAAACATAAAGGTAATTAGTAGTAGATATAGTTGAATACAAGGTTAATTAGTCTCATTTGTATGATATTAATTATTAAAAGTAATCAGCCCTGGGATACTTACAGAAGCACTCTCACTAAATGTTTTAAAAAATGTAACAGAAGGACCTTTACATTTTGCTTCAAGCAGAGCTTATGTATAAACCTTTTAAAGTAGCGCACTGTGCTGGGATATTTGCATAATAAGATGCTTTATAAAATGAATGTCCAAAATTCTACTCACCCCCACAACGTTAGGAATCACATTTCTAGAGCTTACATTATTCTCTTTCTCTAGGACAGATCAGGAAGACCGAAACAT
Organism: Acanthiza pusilla; assembly: GCA_036630365.1. Taxonomy (NCBI): domain Eukaryota; kingdom Metazoa; phylum Chordata; class Aves; order Passeriformes; family Acanthizidae; genus Acanthiza; species Acanthiza pusilla. The sequence goes on along the minus strand of JAXCHO010000023.1, from coordinate 4,177,726 downwards.
TAATGTTAGCATGAGATTTCTGAATCAAAGCCTGTCGAGGCATAATTAACGGAAGGCGTCTAATTATCTGAAGTCAAAACTGTATCATCCTTTGCCCTTAATGCACATAAAATAACTTAGATGACATTTAATTAGCGGCAAAGCATGGATTAATACTTATTTAATAGCTTCAATAGGAGCTTTCCTCAGGTGCTAAGAGATTGTCCAGTGAATTGGGGCAAATATTTAGCCTGTGCTTGTATCTAAACAAATGATTTACAGCAAACAAGTTACTTAGCCAATTTCTACTGCTTCTGCAGTAAGAATATAATTTCTTCAGGCCTAACAGCTATCTTTGATTTTTTTTTTTTTTTTTTTAATTTTTAGTTCTCATTTGAGAAATTAAAAATGTTTGAAATACAAAATTTTGGACACTATTTTTTACCTGTAAATTGATTAAGTCATTATATGGTTTTATTTGTTTTCCTGGTTAGAGGGTTATATCCACAGCTCAAGTGGAAGTAGTGAAATTTATTTTGGACTTACATTAGCTTTCCATTCTAATTTGAATTGGTCAGCTGTCTCAGTATTTTGCAGAAACATTTGTTGCCAGGTCTTAACATCTCTATTTGATCCATGCCTAAGTCATTGTAGGAAAGAAGGCAGCAGGAAAGCAAGTTATGCTGTGGAGATGATGGTGTCCACTCTGCATTATAAAACCTTATGGAGCAGTGCCAGGAAAAGAAACCATTTTTACTTTCAGTGCATAATACCAGACCTAGAAAAGCTTCTCTTCTTCAGAAAGGTGTAAAGGGGATGCTTTCTAGACCTGCTGCATCTAGGCAGGTGGATGGCAGCTTTTCGCCTAGACCCTTTCTAACAAATTTCAGTTATCTAGAAAGATGTTAGGGAGGATGAACCATACTCTGGAAATTAATCTTTCTCTCTTTATAAGCAACTGAGTACCTGAAATTAGATGAGAAAGCCTGAAAAAACAGGTCAAAGAAAAGAAGTAGTCCTCTCAGCTGGAAGGGACTGTTGTTTAATACCTGTAATTAATTAAACCTGTGCTATGAAGAATGGTTGTTTATGAAGGAATGTAAAGGAGAAGTAGGAAGAAAACAGATCATACTAATTATGTAGCTGTATCCATGCTAAAGGAACATCTTTTGTCCCATGCACAATCAACCTGTGGAAAATTTAATTTTCTTTCCTTTTTTAAAAAAGATTTAATAAATAATCAGATGGAAAGGGGACATGGAAACATTTACACTTTGCAGCAAGCAAGACAAACCTGGAGATGTCTATGTATGAAATGGATATATTTGCATTCATTGGAGGAATGTTCATTCCAAGATACTCATAGACGGTACATCTCAGTTTAAGCAAAATACATAGTCTATTGTTGGCAACCTGGGAAAATTGTTATTAAAAAACCCAACCAAACAAAAAAACACAAGACAAAGAAAAATAATCAAGGTCCATTCCCAAACAGAAAAAAACCCTACCCCAAAATGACAACAGGCATCTTCAAATTGCTTGCAGTTGTTTCTTATTTGCTTAGGGTTTTTTCATTTAGTTGTGTTTGTTTTTGTAGGGCTTTTTTTTTTTTTTTTTTTTTTTTGGGGGGGGGAGGGGTGGGTTTTTTTGTTTGTTTGTTTGTTTGGTTGGTTTAATTTTTGTTTATTTGTTTGATCAAGTTTCATGAAGAGGGTGTCACTGTAGTAGGTGACACTGTAAGACATCAAGTTGAAAAGTTACATCATGGAGCTGAGTCCTTAGGGTTTTGTCTTGTTTTAGATTCAGGTCCATAAGAATTTGTAGTTGCTAAAAGTAAAACATCCTTAGTCACCTTCCTCTACCTTCTTTCTGGCTCAAGCCACTGTCTAAGTTGGAAGCCCAGAATCTGTAGAACCTGTAGTTTCACAGCACTGAAGTGTATCACTTGCATTGGACTCCCATGGGATCTACCAATGAGGCATTGCTGTCCCTATCTTACAGACATCTCAGATCATGAATCCAGCTTGTCCTAAAAGATGTATCTTTGACTATTTAAAAAATTTTATTTTGGACCTATAGGCCCTTTATCCTGTCTTATCTGAGGAAGAGTACAAGAACAGGGATTACTAGGAGAATTAGCAGTGTCTCCCAAATTCCAGTGAATGACTTTTTCTTTGAATCTGCCATCTTCTGCCATCCATGCTACTAGAGAGAATCTAAACAAGCCATTATGAAAAAGGAAGGAAGACAGTAGTATTATCTCCATGAGTTGCTGTCCAAGATGGCATTTGTCTGTGGAAATCTGCTATAGAATGACATTTTTACCAAGAAGTGAGAAGGATAGGATTTTTTATGAGTAACAAGGGCAGTCAGAATTATAACAGTCACAGCTGAAAACAAGAAAATAGTTGAAAGTAAGCCAGAATCCCTCAGTAATATTTAATATGTGAAGCAGGAAGGGAACATCCTATAGCAACATATGGTGCTGCTCACTGCTGGAGATGGCACTCTGTGGAAAATGCTTTCTGAATTTAGCCTCATGGTGCCAGTTCCCATGTCTGGTTTAGAGATGGAAAATGGAGAGCTACTGCAATTTGTGATTGCCCTGGAATGTATTCTGTAAAGGTAACTTCATAAATGTGTGTGTGTATATATATATATATATGCACACACACATATATATCTATACATATATAAAGCATTTTAGATCACTTCTGTAAATTCAAAGTGATTTGAGCTTTTCAAGGACACTATAAGCTTTCACCTCACAATATAAAACTGTCATTACCCAATTCTGATCTCTACTTATGTACAAGTACTGATTAGTATTCTGTGTTTGTTTTGAATGCACTAATTATTACAGCATATTTTTAATAATTCTCTTCTTGTAACCCTCAATTTATCTTTATTGCATTTATGAAATAAATGTAGGAGCTCCCAGAAGGTGAATGTAATATTATTTTGTGCTCACCTCTCATCAGAGACTCTGCCAGAAGTTTACAAACATCAATTAAGTTTCACCATGCTGCCATCTGGGAAATAACTTTTCTTACACCCATTTTACAGATGGATTAAAAAACAGGAGCTAAATAACTTGGCCTGGATCATGTCACCAATTGGGAATAGAGTTCTCACACTGTCTCCCAGTCCCTCCATCAGCTCTAACTAGTAAGCATGCTGCCATACAGTTTATTTACTTTTTGAGACTGTTTTCAATGAACTAAATTGCCATTTTTTTTGTTCTTAATCATCCAAAACTTGCCAATATTTTATTTTTATAAATAATACTCAGGCCAACATTTATAGTTAAATACAATGTTTATCCTTGCCTTTGGTTGATTCTAAGAGTCATGTATGCTGCTAGCACAGGATGATAGCAAACAAAGCACAAATAATTTTTTGTGATTTCCTTTAGACAGTGTTCCCACTGACAACAATGTCTTTTGGATCAGTTTCTCATGCTTATAATATAAATTATCAGTTCTTCAGTTAGTTTATTTTTTCCTTGCACAGAATCCTTTCCCTTTTCTAACATTTTTAGAAATGTTTCTAATGTTTGGTTGATAAGGCATGCTCAGGGGATGAGGAGATGTTTTTTTCTATCGTGGATTCTTATACAATTATTCACTCAGGTTGGACTCATTACAAGTTTTTTTTTTATTATTATTATTCTTTTTAGTTTTCTTCCTGTATTGTTGGCAACCCCTATGAACCTAATAGTGATGTATATAATTGTGGGTGGAAATACAAAGCTTGTAGTTAATACAATTGTTCTCTTCCCATTTCAGCTCTAGGTAATTAAAATTTTCTTGGGGGAGGAGGTTTAAAGGTAATCTCAGTTCTCCCTCATGTGTGATATTAATTATAAAGGTATAAGGACCACTACTACAGTAGTCACTCTATAACAGTGGAGGATATACTTCCATGTTAAAATAATGAGTCATTACTGTCAGATGACTGGACTTACTTTTCCTGGAGAGAAGGTGGTGCCAAAGAAAACTCAGTATATCACTTTATGTAGTGATAACTTCCAAATTTTAGGGACATTTTCACAGAAGGAAGCCATCCTTTCTGACCTATGAGATTTGGGAATGTCAACTGGATCTTTCTGATTTTGGCACTGAGATGATTGTTCAAGCAGATGTGTAAATACACTACGATGATTCTCTTTTTAATAAACGTAATTATTATTTCAAAATCTGTTAGATTACACCTCACATGTTAGCTTAGGGAGAAGTCAGTGAAGAGCTGGTATTACCCTGAAGTGAGTAGTTGCTGTAATGTGTGTTCCCAAGTGAAATCCAATCATATGGTGCATACATTAATCCCAACAAGGTTAGCATAGAAAGTATGATTAACAAGGTTACCTGTGTCTAAAGAATACAAGTTAATAGCATAAAGAAGACCTGTACAAGGATTTGCATCTGCCCAGACAGGCCTTTTGCTTCACACAGGTCTAGCAGTCTGTCAAGCACCACAGCACTCATAGGTGACTGCTTGCCTTTGGACAAATGGTATTCACATCTGATCATGCCCAAGGATCACCAAGCAGATGGAAGCAGCCAGAGGGTGGGAAATCAAAGGACATCTTTGAAGAAAGAAGTGATGGAAAGAAGATTTGAAAAAGAAGATCTAAAGTGTTATAAGGAGAAGCAAAAAGTAGGGAATTCCAAATCAATACTCTTCTGTTTAAAAATGTTATTTCCTTTGATTATGCTAACCGATTAGATGCTGGGACCTGAGCTGTGAATGTCTAGCAGTGGGTTCCATGTGAACCTGAGCAAAGTAAAAAGCTTTCTTTGCATACTTTATTTATTTATTTATTTATTTATTTTGTAAAATGTTTAACTCTCTTCTCTTTAGCTTCTTTTAGTAAATTGTTTATTTTACATTTACCTTAATTTAGATTGAGTTCAGGTTGATTTCAGGGTCCTGGGAAATGTCAAGATCACTTACTTCTTCTGGGTAGGGAATTTTAAACTTGACTGTAGGTTTTTGTTTTTTGTTTGTTTTTGGTCCCCCCCCCCTTTTTATTTTTTTTTTGTTTGTTTGGTTTTTTTTGGGTACTGTCCAGTAAATCTATCGGTTTTGGTTTCCAAAAGGAATCTCAGCATTTGCCCATCTAAAATTGATTAATGTTTTCTATCCCTGAGCATGCAGGGTTTTGGTAGAAATTTCCACAGGACCCTTAAAATAGAACATTTCTCTCCTTCAGTCCCAGGAGAGCAGGCCTTCTAATTGGGTTTTAAGTTGTTCTGCTTCAACTTTTACTAAACAGAGATATTTCCCTTTAGTAGTAGAATTGTTATTTTCTTCTCATGTGTATTTTTCTCCAGCACTCTGAAAATCAACTCAAAATACCATGTAAATATTATTTTATTCCAGTTCTATTAATAAAATGAGAAAATATATTGAAAAAAGAATGATCTTTAAAGCTAGCATTATTCTCATATTGATAAAGATGACACAGCCTTAGACGGTTGTTTTCTTCCTTACCCTGTTCTATTCTGATATGTCAGACTATCCTTAATCCAGCAAGCTCAAACTTGCAAAGTTTTTTAATATAAATAATGAGTTTTGTGCCTTTATCACAGAAACACAGAGCTGGAAGAGTGCTCATGAAACTTAACTGAGTCCCAACACCAGTTTAGCCTGTTTTTAAAATCGTAAAAATGTAGAGGGTGAAGTAGATTCTCACCCTCTGTAGCTTGTCTCATCTTGTGCTTCAGTTTCCTGACTGTTAGCTAAAACAGTTTTCTGGTTTAGAAAGTCTTTTTAGAAGCACATCTGGCTGACTTCTTCTTGCAGTCTTTGAAAAGGGAATTACCTTTTAATGAGATTTCAGTCATGCAGTTTGATGGAGGGAAGAAGACTGTGTCCTTCACTAAGTGAGACATCTTTTAAATAAAGGACCAAGGCTTCTGAATACTCATGTGAACACTTTGTCTTAAATAAAAGCAGAGCTTTTTCAGTGGCCAAACTCTCACCACCATGCAAGCAGTACTAGGATTTCATTCACAAGTTTGGTATCATGGGACAAATAATGCAGAGGAAAGTCTCTTCGTTGCCAGATTGTGCATTATAACAGGTAAACATAAAGATGTAAAAAAACACCTGCTTCCAAAGGGATGAACCTAATGGAGAGACCTTTGGCATGAGGAAGACCTTTGTCAGCAAAATTCATTTGAAACTGGAGGAAGTCTCATTCAATGGCTCATTCTCTAGGATTATCAACTTGCAACTCTTCTTGCAATTATCCAGGAAGGGGGTTTCTTATCACTTTAATGTTAGATGGTGCTTGCCCTTAGACTCGTCTGTACAGTGTCATGGATGATTTTTCAGTTCTGCAGTTCACTTGGTTTTGTTGGTTCATTTATCTCAGGCAACGTTTGGGATTGCAAATTACTATCGGCTGGCAGAGAAAAGGGCTCACTATCCTCTACTATGTTAGAGCAAACAATCTCCACTACTTAGATTTTTGCAGTGTCTATCTGTCTCTTTTTAGGGACCTGTGTTATTGTAGAGTCCAACACTATATTTCTTCAAACTAATTCCCCCTTATTAGCTGCCAGGAATGAGATACTTACCTCAATTCATTACAAAACCTGGACATAACATACAAAGTGTGGTATGCATTTTTTCTATGTTGTTTGTCGAGTTAATTAAACCATTAACCAAAGCAATTAAATTATTTAACTTAGAACAGTTGGTATATTCAATCTCTTTTATTTTTTTCCAATAAATGAAGTGCAAGATGTGGGTAGTAGTAGCAGTAAGATATTGTAATTAACATTTAGTTCTGTTAATGGAAAAAAACCAAACCCAAACATGATGAAATTAGTCAATTACCTAAGTGAATTCAGAACAGTACATTTAAAGATACCTGTGTATGAAGTGAGAAACTTAGTTACTAAGTTACCACAAGCTGTTTGTTGATGTGAATTTAGTGATGCAACTGTTAATGTCTACATTTCATCATCTGTCTAATTAGGAGCAGATTCTAATACCTAAAATCTCCATCATCCTTATCTCTTCACTTGTTTTCATAAAGCACAGTTTTTTGGACCAATGCCTTCACTAGGAAATGCTACATAGCACTTTGAATTACTAAAATAGGTAACAGAGCTTTTATGAAGGTATGAGTAAAAACCACAGTGTAATGAGACCTTTGGGGGTCTGCAAGTTGTCTCCTTCTCCCAGCTTGTCCTCCCCCTGTTTGAGGTTTAAACATCCACAGCTCCTCCCGATACCTGCAAACAAACCTTTCTCTATGCAGACCTCTTTGCTCTGCTGCTCCTCCGTTTCAGGGATCACACAGGTATTCTGTTATGCCCCCTGCTTGCTGGGGCTGCCCGTGCCTCTAGCTGGCCTCCTGGCTGGGTCGCTCACACAACTTTCCTTCAGAGAAGCTGCAGCTGTGTCAGATTAAAGGGCACCAACACATGGGGAAGTTGGTAATGCAGAGGAAGAGTTGCATGTTTACCATACATGTTTCCTAGCATTAGGCCTGCATCACATTTATTTAAGGTTGTAATAATGTGGCAGATGTGCTGGTGTTAGAGCACAGAAGGGACCAGGCTGGGGAATAACTTTGTTCAGGAGGTGTGCTAATCCCACAAAAAGAAAATGAGGCAAATGTGCAGTTTCCATGACCAAGGGGCACTAATGAGAACATCCACAGCTTGCTGATGCAACAGACATTCAAAGTAGAAAGCTGGTTTTTGGAAGAGATAGTTTTTATATAGAATAGGTACACTTGCATGCTCTACAACTTTAAAAAGAGTATTCATACATAAGCCTGTGTTTCTTACTTTTCTTAAATGAAGATAGAAGTGGGAAAACAATATTTAAGTAAGGGTCCAAAGATGTTCTAAAATCTAATGTAGGTCTCTTCTCCCATGAAACAAGTGATGGGACAAGAGGAAGCAAGAAGACTTTATGTTACAAGGATGTCAGCAGCTGCTTGCAAAAAGCAGGCAAATCTGGTTCTTCTCTTGGGGATTTTTTTAAAGTACTATGGATCTTTTCAAGATGGCATGGGGAGGTGGTGCTATTTTATAGTTACTTGTGTTGTACCCAGTGTGATGGGCAGGAGTTCAAACTCACTTGGGCTGAACTGTAGGTCTGTACTGGAGTTCCTTAAGGGTATGGGTTTCAAGAAGAGATCTTTCCAGGGTATCTTATTGCTATTTTGTTTTAAGATGGCAACTTCTATCTTCCTTTGGCTATGGGGCAGGAGTGTGCATTTGAAGGGAAATCTTTACTGTCTATAGCGTATTGCTTATAGCTTGTTTGTAGCATTCCGAGATGGGAGCCTTTTTTAAGATTTCTGCGTGTGTCTGCCATGTCTGATCTATCTTACTGAGAGCTCCTTGGTGTTTCCTTGTCTGCCACGAGCTGTCTGGATCTTTTGACTTTCAGCAGCTGCTGAACTGTCCCAGTTCTCTCTGGGCAGATGAGTGATGTCCCATGAGATGCCAAACAGTCCAGAGCCTCCTAAGGTGGCCTCACAATTCTACTCTGAGCTGTTTACAGTAGAGCAGGTAATACATTTTAAAAAAGTGTTTCAAGGTAAAGTTATGAATAATGTTGAGTAGAATTGGACCTTTAGGACAAATAATTTATTTTAAAACTTTCTAGTATGCTCTGGGTAGTTGTCTAGGACCTGTAAATGTCTGATTTGAATCTCTCATCTGCAGCAATACTCAAAAGAACTTTTCTGGGAGAAAGGTGGGTGCTGAGGAATTGTTTTCTGCCTGGGTGTGTGAAATTAAGGAATTCCTGGCTGCTTCTATGAAAAGGGAACAGCTATTCTGGCTGTGTCAAAAAGTTGACTATGTCAGGTTTACCTAATGGTTTGAAATGAAAGCTTAATTTGAGGTGATAGGACAATACCTTTCTGTATATTCTACTGCTAACACTGCAACTGGATTGAGAACTGCAGATGATGTTTTATTCATGGTTTTTATCAGTTTTAAGCTAAGATTGGATTTCTGTAGCATGCAAATGTGCACAAATATAATTCTACCATCTGTATCTATGCCTACATATTATAAAGCCGAGTATATCAGTACAAAACCAAGCTATTAGTAGACTGCCTTCATTCCTGTCACAACTTTCCGTGTCTCCTCAGTCTTGCTAAGTGTTGCCTTTTGTTATTGCTTAGTTGAGGAGAGGAAACACAGACATTCTAACCACTAGGATGCTTTATTTTTGAATTCCAGATCCCTTCTTAGATGAAGGTAGTGAAGACATGTGAACTCTTTTTTCTCCTTCAGGTTAATGCTCTGGATTATAGGGTCTTCTGGCTCAGTGGCTTTCATAGATTTTGGTGGGTTTTTTATGTTGGCTTGTTGGTTTGTTTGGTTGGGAGGTTTGTTGGGGGTTTTCTCTTGTTTGGGGATTTTGAGGTGTGGTTTTTTGTTTGGGGATTTTGAGGGGTATTTTTTTTTTATTTTGTTTTGTTTTTTAAATGTTTCACTTTGGGTATAAAATACTGGAATATTTCTGCATATGAAGACCAGAACCCAAGTGTCCCAAATCCCACACAAGTGTCCCAGTGATCAGTTATTTACTTGTCTCTCCCACACTTGGCAAACATTTCAGTATCTCATCACAGAGGATCAGCACGCACAGGAAAGACTGCTGCCATGGGTAGCATGTGCTCCTGTGCATGATGCAGCTCTGTCCAGGCAGAGAAGGGAACTTATATCTGGCCTCTAAATTTCTCACCTCAGCCTGTAATTGTCTATTTCAGGGTGCTTCCCTATGTATGTTGGTGTGCTGCTGTGTGCACATTGTGTGCACAACATGATTGCGTTTCTGAGCTCTGTGAACACATATTTTGTATGTTATTGAGAACTTTTTGTTATTCTCTTCTATGTAGGCCAACCCAATAGTTGGTCTAAATGGCACTTTTGACATTCACGTGTGGATTGGTATGTCCCTGAGGCTGCAGAGCAGATGCAGTGGTGGTGCATGCTGTAGGGCACTGTGTTTTGAGGTTTCAGCAAAACAGCTGGAATCGTTAGTTTTGTATTTCTTTATAATCTTATGAGTAGTAAGAAAGGAGGAGGAAAAATAGTAGGATAGGCATGCCAAAATAGAACTTGGATAATAGAAATGTGATGAAATGCACCTTAAAATTATTTAGAAAAACATAAGGCAATAGGAACCTCTAGGTCATGTAGTCAATTTTGTGAGTTTCAGACTATGTAACTAAGTGGACCCTTGTGACCTGAGTTAAGATACACCATTTTATCACACAAAACCCTAAAATACTAGCATGGCCCAGGTCTAGATAGTATCAGCCAGGGTACTTTGTGTCCAAGACCACTTTGATGTAATGAGGTTTCTTAGTATGATATAAACATGACAATTATAGATAATATCATGGAAGGGGAGTGCCTGCCCATGGAAGAGGGGGTAGAACCAGGTGATCTGTGAGGTCCCTTCCAACCCAAACAATTCTAGGCTCCTGTGGTGTGGACACAATTAACTTGGTGGATTTTTTCTATCTCTGCAACTGAAAAATATGGAAAAAACACCATAGTTCACAGAATCACAAAGTTCCAGTGTGGGTAAGGTTGGAAGGGACCACTGGAGGTCATCTATTCCAACCTCCTGCTCAAGCAGGGTCCCCTAGAGCACACTACTCACGGTTGTGTCCAGACAGCTTTTGAGTATCTCCAGACAAGTAGATTCCACGACCTTTCTGGGCAACATGTTCCAGTGCTCAGTCACCCTCAGACTAAAAAAGCTTTTCGTCATGTTCAGGTGGCTTTCTTCTGATCTGTTCATTTGGAGGCTTTGTCATTGCTATATTAAATTCTTTCACCTTAGAAAAAAGCCCCAGACTGAAGAACATGTAAGCTGTGAGTAGTGATATTGCTACTGTAACTGCCTTATCTGAGTGAACAAGGGTATGACTCTTTGTGCTCTAAGGACTATCTGTAAGAATTATATTCAGATATTTTTTAGCTGTGAATATTTGATATAGAAAATGCAAATTAAGTTGATTAGCACTTCCAGGAGTTTCTGTATATCTGTCTGAAGTGTGTACATGCGCAGAGATGAATCAGTATTACGCAGCATATTATCATTGTTAAATATATATAATTATTAATTTTTTAGTGTGCATGTGTGTTGTGATTCACCATAATTCTGTGTGAACTTGAAATGCCCCTTATGCATTTTGAAATACATCCCCACTGTTATCTTAACAAATGTTGCTCTTCCCTGCAAGGTCAAAGTACATTTGAATGTAAGGCTACTTACAGCATATTTATATCATCTTGGAGAAACCACAGGGAGAACTTGTAAGGCTGTAAAGCCTAAGCAACCAGTCACCATTCATAATTGGGAACTTTTGTTATTAACCCCTGTGACCAGAGTACTGCTGGATGTGGAATAAAATACATAAAGTATTTATTGAGAAATAATAAAAATGCATTCCCCAAACGGAATTTTTACCTTCAGTCTCACAGACTGACATTGTGAAACAAAGGAATTGAAAGAGCAGTGTGCTGGAAACTATTGGCCACAGGGGATGAAAAAAAAAAAAAAGACGACAAATCTGCAGCTGAAAAGTGCTGTCAGACAAATGGAATTAACATTTGTATAAGTTTAAGCAAATTAATTGCTCTCTTGAACTTCTAACTTCCCCCAGAACTGAAGTCTGAAACTAGGATGAAATTATGTTTTGTTCTGGTAACATTTATGTGTTCCAACTAATTGTAATTTTTTATTGTATAGATGGCTGAACAAAACCTGCTGTTACATCTAGAGTCAGATGAAGTATGTGCAGTGGCTTATGAAACTAGGCAAAATTCTGTTACTGGCACCCTTGAAAATAGGCCTCCAATATAGTCATCGCAACAAACATCTCTACCACCTGCTACTAAATTGTATGATAAGGCCACGGGGTGATGGGGGAAAGACAAGTGATAATGTTATAATCCTGAGAGATAATACAGGTTCAGATATTTTGATTGATATTATTATCTCACTTGAGAGTAATCTTCGCCCAACTGAAGAGGACCACTATTCACTCAAAACCAATGCTGATATTTTAAGTAGGACCTCAGTGGAGTCCAATCATTATGCAAATAGTCTGCACAGACTAATCTTTTTTCTTTTCTTCTCTGAGAACTGAAAACCAGCTAAAGGATTTCCTTCTACTACTGCCCCCAGCTCACCAATTTTGTAACAAAACCCAGGGATGTCTCCAAGAGAGAAAAATTGTATTTTGTGTGTTTTAGACCTAAGTAAATTATTTTTCTTGAAAAACTGGCTTTGACTCAATCACGTGTTGTTCTGTTAAAAGTGGTCTCAGGAGAAAAGTTCAGACTTTCTCCTCAAAATTCATGCTGTCAGCTGGTTATTCAGTAATTCAGCAATGATGTGCTGAGAAGCTGTAATGCTTTTTCCCATTCACTTTTTCTTCAGTATGGACATTCCCGACAGGAGTGGGACCCCACAGCTGATGCAGGTCAAATACTTGTTATACATGGAAATGGCAGGGTATACTGGGAAATGAGGCAGTCTGGCCAAGGAGCACAGTTGTCAGCTGAGGATACCCCCTAAGGCATTTAATTAAAACTCCCAGCAGGCAGCATCTGCATAAAAACAGTTTTGGTGCAGACTAGGAAATTTCAGATTCCTGATGAATTTTATATTCTCACCTTCCCACCCCCACCACACCTCTGCCCTGTAAAATTCTATTCTCTAGTGCATATGTAAACAAACCCCATGGATTCCATTTAAAAAAAAGACTTGGAAATTTCAGTGTGGTATTCTCACCATATCTAGCATAAAGAGAAATGTCAGGACTCTAGTGACAATTACTTGTGTATGCATGCAGGCTTTAGCACCTTAAGGGCAAACAGCTTCTGCCTTTTCACGTCATTGAAATTAGCATGTAGTAGAGTTGGCCCAGCTTCTGAGTGGCAATACTGTGTGATATTTATTTGGTTCCTAGTTTAAAGGTGTTACAGGGGCAAAAAAACATATAAAAGAAATGAAGCTCCACAGGTGGTGAGAGCAATTATTTGGACTATCATACTCCAGACTGCTGGGCTAAGATACAATTCACCAGCCATGGCCATTTTTCCTGCTCTTTCCTGGTATCCCTGCTCTTAGCAGGGATAGTTCTCATTATTGACCTGGGACTGAGCACAATTAAAATCTTTTTTCAGTTCTTTCCTGCACTAATCTTTAAACTTGATGGCGATTTTTTAATATCAAAAATGCAAGTCAGAGAAGTTAATGTTCTAAAGCCTGGAGTGGAAGGTTAGATTTGCTGAAAATGAAAGGAAAGACTAATTCAAGTGGCAGTAATGTTTTCAAACACTTTATGTCACATGTGGTATAGTCTGCTATTAGAGGTCCTAAAGGGCAGTTTTCATACTGGTTGCAATAAATCACATTTGTATGATGATGAGGGAGGACAAGAGATAAGTGAAGTGACTTAAGGAAGAGAACACAAAATTCTCAGAGGAAAAGTATTGTGGTTGGCACTGACCTCCCTTGGAAAGGGAGAAGATACAGGAAGTTTATTGACTTCTTACTACTGTGTGTACATATTTCACCAGAAATGGGTTAAGTTGAAAGCATTTTTAAATATCAAAAAACCAAAACAACAACAATGGCAGGACACCCTGACAGAATATAATAAAACAACTTACAAGTGGTTTTGTAAGGGCCAGATAAGATGAATTAAAGGAAAGGACCATGCTGTTGGCCATACAGAAGCTGAGAAAAGACTGAATATTCACTAGGGATCTGCATGCCTGGTGCTAGGAAGTCAGGATATTTGAAAAATATGTTGGACTCAATGTAAAATAATATGGAACTTGTTTGAGGATACGGATTAGGTGTGGGCTACTCTGTGAAGTTCTGCAAGTTTCATATTTCTACCCTCAGAAGTTTGGCTGGTTGGTGCTGTTTCAGTAATTTTATATTTGCAGTTTAATTGTATTCCAAGACTTTATTTAAAGCTAAAATTCAGGAGGTGCTATTCAGATGTTAAAATACTAGCTTGAATAATCAAGGAGTCTACTCCATAGAAAAAAATGGAATATTTTCCTTTTCATGTTCACCTCTTAGTAATGAAAAAAACAAATGGTTCTGTCAAAATATTTCACAACAGTGGAAGCAGATGTTGATAGAGAAGAAGCAAATGTTTCAACCCTTATTAACTGGTGAGAAAAATATTTTAGGTTTTGTCCTAAATCAGCTTGAGTCACTGATAGCTATAGCAAGGTCTATAGTGTGTTATTGCTCTCTTGTCATGAAGTGTATGAGAATAGGGAAAAACTTACTTTACTTTGAGTTGTGGTGAAACACCTTCATTTCTGCAAAACAAGAATTCTGAGTTTGCTACCTCTACTGTCCATATGAAGAAGGTGTCTACATATCATTTTGCAGTGTTGTCAACAGGTTATGAAGACCAGCTTCTCAAAGACAAAGCTCAGGATGAAATTATATATTTGAGCAACTTTTTTATGGAGTACCATTTGTAATGAATTGTATCAATGCTCTGAGAGGACTCCCATTGATCTGAGGTATGAAACCTTTATTTCACGCTCAACAAGTCTGAAATCTTGCACTGGAACACTCACATCTGTGATTTCATTTGTCTTCTCTTTTATACTTCTGACTTGATAATAGCTGGCTTGTGATATCTTTCAGAGAGAAAGGAGTACTTCGGCTCAGCAGAGCTGAACTCTGCATATCTTAAGGTAACACTCTAATTTTTAAATGCTGATTTTATTCTTTTGTAAGTAGAGTCTGAGATTTTATTCACTGGTGAGTGCTCATGAAGAATAAATACAAAAACCTCAACCAAAGCCCTAGAGGTTTACTTAATATTTTATCTTTTGTGGGCTTAACTACAAAATTTAAAAAGATCTCTGGTGAACAAGCATATCAGATTCTGGCTTTATGCTGGGAAATTCTACTGTAAATTCCTCTGAATCAGTATTTTATTTTTTCCCCCCAGTTTGATTATTTATCTCATTTTTTCCTCTTTCACAACATAGCAGTGTCCTTCTCTGTTTTCATATTTTACTTGTTGTCTGCTTGCTTCTGCATCTAAAGAATATGGGTACTGGGTAGAAAACCACTTTTGTTTGTTTGTTTAACTGTGTATTTTCAGTTCTCTTCCTGTCTGTGTAACCTTCTGTGATGGTAGGTGAATTTTGTCCTGGAGTCACACAGTCCAGAGAGTAATCTTCAAAACTTCCTGACACTTTTATAGACATTTTGGGTGCACATGGTGGGACCAGGTTCTGTCAGTGAGAAACCTGGGCAGGAGGGCATCAAAGTTATCATCTGCCAACAGCATATACTGCCAGGTAGGATATAGCAGTGTGTCAAGAAAACAGTTTTGGCATAGAAAAGGAAGAAATAATTGCTATTATGAGTTGTCATCGACTCATAATAGCAATTACAGTGGTGTTTTTCCAGAAAGCAAAGGCAGTGGGAACTTTTATTCATTTAGAAGAGACACGGCTTCTAGCAGAACAAGTTGCACTCATTTAGTTAATGTGGTGTTTAATCTATTTTTGGATGGGAGTTAAAGTTTCCTGGCTAGCAATTTCACATTTACTCAAAAAATTGTTTATCTGCTATCTGGGTGAAGTCTGTCTGCTTCACCCGGCATCCATTAATGTTTTTGAACTCCATACCTATTATGATATATCCCCTGAAGAACAGCATTTGAACTGGCTATCCATTGACTACTATGTATTTAAAATTTTCAGTAACAGAGGAAATCCCAGTCTGCTTCTGTAGAATAATGTTTTTTCTAAAGCACGTTACCCTATAGTCCATATTTTCTGCCTATTTACTAAACTCGAAGGCAGTGAATTGCTGTTGATTACATTATTCAGCTATCAGCTTGTTTTATTCCTTCAGAGGGTGTGGGAGGAAAGCTTCAGAAAAGCCCTTGGAAACCAGCAGTGCTCCTGCTGCATTTATTCAAGCTTGGGCTGGTTCCTACTGGACTCCTGTGAAATGGTGGTGCTGTGATACTTTGAAAATCAAGGAAAAAAAGGAATCAGCTTTAAGTTTGCCATAAGAATGCTGCTGCAAAGTTGCAATTTGTTTCTCTGTCTCTTTATACTAAAATCTGTACTCCTGTGTTTAAAGTCATTTAACTTGAGTCTTCTTTCCAAAGGAAAAAAACCCTCATATTTTCCCCTGAATTTCTCTCCCTTTTCCATATCAAGCTATTTCCAAGATCCTAGTGCTTTCCCCTTCCATTAAGGATGCACTTCTGCTGCAATCATTTGTATTGCACATAATTTGTCACCACTTTGGTCTTTTCTCTGTCACATAAAACATAAGCCACAGCGTTTCTCTTAGGACCTAACTGACTCTCCCCCAGCACCAAAAGCTCAACTCCCATCTCCCGTAACCAGCTGGAAACCAGAAGTGCCAGACACATCCTAATTTTTTTCAAAGTTTGTGGACCAGTTCTTTCGTGCTGCTTCCTGTTACCACAGGTGCTTGTGAGCAGTGTCAGTACTCTTCTCCACCACTTTGAAGTGACCTCATAGCTCTCTTCCAAATAGCTGATTGTAATTTTTATTAAAACTTTCATAATACTACCAGAAACTTGACAGGAGCTGGGCTGCCATGATTTGGGCCACCAACAGGCTGGCATCACGTGTGGTTCTGAGTGCTCATTTCTCCTTGTTTTGAGACCCTTGTCTTTGTGCCTGCATTCAAACCCTTGAGCTTTGAGGCTGATGCTCTGCTATTCTGCCTATTTTTTGGGCTTTTGTGTGCAACCGGAAAGCTTGCCTTGCAAAGGCAAGATTACAAATTTGTGCCACACCATCCATCCACTGCCTTGTCATTATGTATCTAGCAATTAATTTTGGCCTGATGTTTTCAGTATGTAGGAACCAGAAAAGGCAATGATAGACCAGTGATATAAAATTCACTATATGAGTAAATAGGTGTTTAGAATAGGTGCAAGCCAAGCTGCAGTAGTGGTGGAAGGTATTTATTTGCTGTGTGACGCAAGCTGTTGTGTCACCCAGGTGTGTGTTCAGAACCAGCCCTACAGGGATTAACATCCATAATTCCTGTCAAAACAGGCAGCACAGTTATGTGTTCTCTTTCTGGCAATGCAAGTTCACGTGAACTTTTTTGTTTTCTTAATAGAATTATGTTGGATTTATTTTATATAGGATATAGTTATAAAATACTGTGATGTTTCTTTTCTTACTTCTCTTTGTCTGGAATGTTTGGAGAACAGCATTTTGTAGGGTTCAAGGTTTTTTCCTGCTTGGGCTAAATTTATGCTAGGTAAATGCTAAATTCACCCTGAGTACTGCTATGATAAGTGGTTAAATGTTGAATTCTATGTTGTATTTCATCCTTTGCCAAAGGTGGTTGATCTTTGAGCCTTTGATTTTAATATTTTCGCAGGTAAGCTTTAGTGTGATTTTTGCCTCTTGACACTATCTGCTGGGGACTTCTCCTTTGTGCTAAGAGAGAGCAAGAGACCCTTGAGTTAAAGGCCTGGATCTGAGGATCCAGGGGGGCATAGCAGGTGCCACCATTGCCAATCGCAGGCCTTTTGATCTGTGCCACCTATGGTGATGAGCACGTCTTGGCGCAGTGCCAAGCTGCCTGTCAGGGCTAGGGTTAGGCTGGAGAGATCTAAAGAGCCTCAAGCTCCAGACACATCGGCGCTGGAAATGGCCTGCCAAGGCCATCATGGCAGGGCCCCAGCATTGCTGCTCCTCCATCTTTGTGAGGTGGACATGCCTGGTATCGGGCTCGAGTAATTAGCTAGGGCTAGGGTTAGGGCTGCACCTAGGGTTAGGGTTCAGAGATCTAAAGAGCCCCGAGCTCCAGCAACACTGGTGCTGGAAAGGGCCTGCCAAGGCCATCGCGGCAAGGCACAAACATTGCTGTTTCCACACTTTTCTGATCTGGACCCCCCACAGGGGTAGGCACCTCGGCCCTAGCCGCAAGCTGCCATGCGGGTTGGGCTTAGGCTTCAGAGAGCTGTTGAGTTTACAGCTGTGGGGACCCTGGCACTGGACAAGACATTGCAGGGGTATCATCATGGCAGACTGCTGTCAGAGCCTGGGTTTTGCATGTCTCCTAATTCCTTGGAATGGCAGTGCCTGTGTCTGCTGGGAGAGGCCGGACAGGCTTTGCTGAAGGTGAGGCCTTTAGCGCCTGCTGCGTCCCCAGGGCCCCTCATGGCGTGGTGTAGCTCTCAGTGCTGGACTCTGGGGGTGGCGGTGCTGCCCTGGGCCCTGTCTTTCCAAGGGAAGGGCAGTCCCACCTAAGGGGCGGGCACGTGAATGCTCTGAGGCTTAAAGGGCGGAGCATGAGGTCAGCACATCCTCAATACAGCCTAGAAGCCTGCATGGAGCTGCTGTCCTGCCCCTGCTAAATTTATAGTATGTGGGAGATTGGTGTTTGTTTTTCTTGATTTCTTCGCTTTTTCTGTGTCTTCCTCTCTGCCTGTCTTTCTTCCCAATTCTCTTTCCTCAAAACTTTTGGGGAATGTATTATTTTATAAGCTGAAGTGCTTTTCTTTGTTGGGCTAAATTAATGCAGATTAAGTTGTAAATAAGCATGAAGTGATGCTATTAGAAGTTGTTTTATGTTGAATGCAGTGTTGCATGTGAGTGCCAAAAGAAGGCATGTATGCAAGTAGAGCGAATACAACGCCACGTCTTGGGATGAAATGAGGTGCAGTGAAACGGGCCGACTGTTGCCCAAATGAATTTTTGAAATCAGAAAACCAAGTGAAAAGAACCATCACAGTATATAGGTTTGTAAGCTGAAATCTGTAGTTAAGATTTTACTGTTATTAAAAGTCTCAGCTTTGGCTCATATGTACAAAGGCATCCTAACAATAAAAATTCCAATTAGTTTGTTTGTTAGTCTGTCGTATTTAATTAGCTCTTCCTTGCACCTAGTTTGTCAATGCAAGAAAGTACTTGAGCTATATTTATAAAAAAGAAACTAGATAATAGAAATTAAAATCCTCTCTTTACCCTAGATTTCAGAAGGACCTAAAAAGACCAAGACGTGCTATTTTGAATTATAATAAAAAAACTCTAACAAAAATTAACTTATTTCAGTCTTATTCTTCTCAAAAAGGTTAGGCTTTTTCAAAAGATTTTTATGCTTTTACCATCTAAATGTTAGTCAAAGTTTTTAATAATTAAGCATGGATGGCTAGAAAAAATATATTAATTATGCATCTCCTAGGCCACAGAAAGAAGCTGTTTTAGCAGGCTACAAAATGATTTAGTATGCATAAAATTTAACGTTTAATAATACCACAAGAACATTTATTTTAAATGTTTCCATGTTCCTGTCTAATTAATATTTAAATGTTAGTGCACTGATTATGCTCTTTTTTCTCCTACTCATTGCAACTGAAGTTTTTTGTTTAGCAACTCTTGGTTGAAGCTTCAACAAACCACACAACAGAATAAACCCAGCGACTTGAGGCTACAGACTTGAGGATCCCAAGGTACCTCAGAAGTAAGGTTGATGACAAATGGTCTTTAGGAATGCTTTCTTTACAAATGTAAGCTATTTTATATCACCAACAAATTATACAGAAGAGGGTTTGGAAGGTATTATGTGATTTTAAAAAGGTTTTATCCATCAGACCTACATTTTCATGCAGAACTGCAGAAGCAGTGAAGATTGTTTTGGCTTGACTAACATTTATAAGTGTGCACTGAGCAAGTGTTCTAATGCCCTCTTGAATTTTATTTCCTAAAAGATGTGATGCCCTTGACAGCCTATTAGCCTATTCAAGAGCAAAGCCAAAGAAGAAGCCTTGAAACTGAGCAATTATTATCTTTTAAAGTGCAGAAATGCTGGTTGTAAGATAAGCAATGTAAAGAGGAAATATAGACTGATCTAGATGGCATGTTCTCATAGTTTCTTCTATGAGTCCTGTTCTTACCAAAATAAAACTTGATGTTTTACATTTGGGCTAAAAGATATTTCAAGTGCTAAACACTGAAATATCTGACTTTAATAGAAGACCTTTCAGGGGTGACTGCTGCTTTATCAGTTAATTTACTCTCCATCTCCCCTCAGTGACATGCACACACTGGGGCAATCTTTCACTGATAGATACTGATGGCAAGCAGTGATATAATCAAGGAACCTAAGTATCACAGAATCACAGAATAAACTGAGTTGGAAGGGACCCACAAGGATCGTGGCCCTTCACAGGACCATCCCCAAGAGTCACACCATGTGCCCAAGAATATTGTTCAAATGCTTCTTGAACTTTGTCAGACATGGTGCTCTGACCACTTCCTTGGGGAGCCTATTCCAGTGCCTAAACACCCTCTAGGTGAAGAATGTATTTCTAATATCCCACCTAAACCTCCACTGACACAACTTCAGGTCATTCCCTTCTGAAACTTTCCCACAGCCTTTATCTTCACTTTTTGTTTTCTTTGGTGTTTTATTTCTTCTTATCTTCTCCTCCCCTTTATAGGTCTTGGAAAAGCGTGAAGAGTCGTAGAATTCACCAATTCATTTGTTTTATTCCTACTGGTGAAACCTTTGATTCAATAATCTATACATGCGTGTGTGTGTGATCATGCAACCTTTTGAAATGTGAAGCAAGCAGTGCAGTGCCAAAATATACTGCCTCCTTTTGGTCAGAGAGCCAAAGGATAGCTTAGGATGTGTCTTGACTCCTTCTCAGCTTTCTTCTTGGATCCTCAAAGCTGTCTGTGGTCTACATGTAGATCTATAGTACCTTTCATTCTGTTATCCACCCTCATCAGGCCAGTGAGGACTTTTCAAAGGCTGTGGGCTGACATGACAAGCTGCCAAGCTGGAAGCACTGCGGTATGCCCCACTCTGCTGCCATTGGTATAGTCATTTGGCAAAGAGGCTGGGGGAAGCTGAGGTAGTCCCTGAACCCAAGCTTGCCCTTGACTTGACTCAGTCCCCTTCTCCTTAACAAATCCAAGCCACAAAGGGGTGAGGCTGAGTGCACTGGCTAAAAGTTTAGGATATCAGCTTGGAAGAGCCACTCCCTTACCCCATGCCAGCTGCTATGCCGTTGAAGTGGAAGGTTGGTCTCCTCTGGTAGGGAGTGACCTGCACCAGCACTTCATATAGTGTCTAAGTTAGTGCGACCTCTTCATGATACACAGTTCTCTAAACAACTGTTAAATTATTTTGCAAATATCCCTATCCTGGCATCACAGGAACTTAGACATGAGAGATAAGACCTTAGAAGTGTTGTCCTCTAATTAGCACAATCTTGTATTTTGGTGTGAGGTGCTATGTTTTACTTGTAATCTGGTTTTTGGTCTTGTAGCTAAAAGTGTGATTTAATTTCTTTAGTGGAATTAATTTAATTTTTACTACTTAGTTTCTGGCCCTGAAGGAAGCTGATGAATTTGGGGTGCATATTTCTTTAAAGGGAACTATTCCAAATACAGTGATTAGAACATAATCCTCAGGACAACTGTTCTGTGAGGGTTATAATGGGCTGGCAAGCTACAAGACCAGTACAGGAACTGGAATTGCTGAGTCGTGAGCCCACTAACACAGAAAGAGCAGGATACAGACACCCCTTCTTTACCCACTTGGAGACAACTTGGGACAGCATCCAAAGCACTTCAAAACGTGCCCTTACCTCCATGATTGGCAGTGAGTGCATTTCCTCATCTTGTGATACACAGCAGTATATCTGAGTCTAGTCTGTGGAAGAGACCACAAATCACTTTTTTTAAAATTATTTTTTTTCTAAACAGCTATACAAATCAAAATATTTTCAATCAGAGGAGGAAAACCACTACAATACTGATTAAGAAGATATTTCATTAATTTTATTTTTTGTTTTCCCTCATTGCTAATGAGCTGGTATCATTAGAGTGTTTTTGACATTACGAAGAAGTGGCGTGGCGTGAGGGCCAAGAGCTGGGAAGGAGGTGAGAGGGGGTCCTTGGGAAAAGACACAAAGTACCATAGCTAAGGAATGCCTGAACAAGGCTGGCTGCTTTGTAGATCCAACTGCAGCTCAGAGTTGTCAGGCTCTGAGTCAGTTTTGGACATGCTTGGGATTAGTGATCTTGCAGTTTGTGTTAGGCATGGCCATGCCCTTGAGGCAACAGATAGCAATTCTGAGCTTGATTTCAGTTTTTTTCTGCTGGTCTTTAAGACATCTGTGACAAGAAATGCTGTGCTTCTTTAAGCACTGGTGGGGAAAGAAAGAATTATAAGGAGACAGCTCTTCTGCTTGAAGTCTCTGCTCTTTCATTTCATCTCTAAATCCAATATTATTTTAATGCTTTTTAGTGCTGTGCAAGAAAAGCAAAATTGAGCTATTGATAAGGCTTTATCTACAGGTAAATATTTCCTTTCATCATAAGAAAAACAGCTTTTAGGGATCTGTAAGAAATTGCTTTCTTTTCCTCTCCATAGATTTGATGAGTTTTCAGTAAGAAGGTGGTGATGAAGAGGGAGTTGAGGGAGTGTAGAGACAGCGTCTACTCATCTGAAAATATGAAATGTATTTAGATTTAATAAAGGCAATGAGCAAAGGGATAGGACTTGAGCAAGTGGAAGGCCTTGATGGCTTCGACAAGCCTTTTCTTTATTCTCTTGAGCTAATTGAGTCACTTGACAGGTTAGCATCAGGGTACAGTCAAATTCTGACAGGCTAATTTGAGCTTGTGGTTCCAATGAAACATACATACGGCACTCACTATATTTAGTGACAATCAGTGTCATTTTCTGCTTAAATGCAGACAGCTCAACACATTTATTCAGCTGCCTATCTGGAAATGAGGCAAGAAACCCAATGGTGAAGGTGAAGCCAAAGGGCTAGGTCAGGGGGTCTGTTTGCACTCTTCATAATGCTTGGGCTCCAGAAGGAGGGTGGGAGGTTGACCATTATGCTGGTCTGAGTGAGATTGGTAGAGTGGGAGAAAGGATGGGAACTGCTGTAACCTGCCATTTGATGGAGGGAACGGAGGAATTTTTCTTTCTGCAATAATTGAGCTAGAGTTTCAAAAGACTGGTGGCAAAACTATCCCTGCTTACTAGAGGCTGCTCCCCATTACACTGAGTAAGCACAAAACCACTCAGCATTGCGTAGTCTTAACTACCTTTGGGAAGGGCAGTGAGGAAAGCAGACAGCTGGTCTGTGACAAGACAGCAATCCTCAGCTGTGAGCTGCCCTTCAAAACTGAGGAAGTTAGACTGTGTATACCCTGACACAAATATCCACTAGTATTACAATTCTACAATCAGAACTCTAAGTGATAAATAACGTTTAAAAAAAAAAACAAACACTTTTTTTTTTTCCCAAATAATTTACACTTGCTTAATGTCAACTTCGTATGCATGTTTTGGCAAATTTGATTTGGGCCCTAAAATTACTAGGTAAATGTCTCATGAGGGCATAGGGAAGAAGGAATATGATTTTTCATCCTTGGTTCATGCTTATTGAACTTCCCATAACTTGGGGTTAGGACCTGTTTTGTTACATCATCTTTGGCTAATGTTATAATCTTAGCACTGTTGTGCTATAAATCTAGTGAAACAAAGATTCCATGACGTTCTTCTGTCTCCTTTCCAACTTTTAAATTCTCTGTTGGCAGAAATTGTATTTTTTTCTTGAGCAGATGTAGCTATTCAGTGTGACTGTAAAATATCTGAAGTATGTACTGTCAAATCCTTATTGCAGCAAACGAAAAAAGCATGTATGCTTGTAATGCTGTAACATAAGACTTATTTGCTTACCTTTTTTTTTGCTTGTGGTGGTTGAGTTCTGTGTGCAAGCAGACAAAATTTGTGCAGAGATTTTTATCCTTGTCCATTGATAAATTTGTTATGACTAATACTCTGGTATAGTCATAAAAACATGAGTTGGAGATGCCTAAGGCCTGTTTGTCTCAGGTCCCGTTTGTCCTTCTCTTTACATGGTGTAGCTGTGTTTCATATATTCAGGAGGGCTCTACTTTTTTTCTGATCAACAGAGGCCAACACATGGCTAACTAAGATGCAAGAAGTTGGCACTGAGCTATAAATGGTTAATTTATGTAACATGTCAGCCTTTGGCTTTAACTTCCAGCCTATTTTCAGTCTTTATTTGACAATTAACAACATTCAGTTGTCACTTTGGGGATGGAGGAAGAGAACCTTGCATTGAAAGCTTGCAGCTGGATTTCCAGAACCTGGCTTTGAGCTCCTCTTACTATCCATGGCAGGACTTATGTTTTAACTTTTTACTTGTTTGTTTTTCAAATGCCATTCTCCTTAAGAGTGACCATTTTATAGAACCTGAGGAAAATGTAACTCGTATCTTATCTGGAAAATGTTACAATTTTCTGTAGGCTTTATTCCATTTTAAAACATTAACATGTTTCTTCAAGATGTAACCATGTCTTCCATCAACATAATCAATCTTTCATTTCTCTACAAGGTTGATTGTGTACTAATGTGATGATGCTGTCATTCAAAATGAAGATCAGTATTTTAATGCCAATGCACTGATTTCAACTTTGGAGAGAAGTCTGTAGTTAGCTCTGTCATGACAACTTTGTGTGACATGTCACAGTTTGGAATTGATCCAAATAGGTGTTATGTTGTAAACACCTTGTTTCCTCTCCAGTGTTCAGAGGCTGAGATGTAATTTATTCCAATCAGGATGTACTTTGACAAGCCAGCTGAATGGGATGCAGCTGCTGTTGTTAAATATTTCCACCTCTCTCTGCTTTTCAGGTTTTCCCAGATGTCATAATCTTCAGAGCTCTCCATGTTAGCATTGCAAGCAGCTCTGCCAAGGGTTAGGAGGAAGTGAGAGTGGGATATGCTGGAAGGAAAAGAAGCCCATTATACTCATTATAGGAAGAGACGGACAAGGGGTTTTGATTGGAAAAGCCTTCTGCACTGATTAATAACTAATTCATTTGGATACTAAATCTGACAGTTACTGTGCATTTGATGAATGCTTTGAAAATTCTATATGTGGAAAGACATTTCATAATAACATGACTCAGAAACAGTGAAGCAATAAGCCTTTCAAAAGCAGAGATTCTACCTGAGCCGAAATTGTGCTGGTTTTGCTTTGGAATACAAAGACTTTGGAAGCCAGTTCATTTTCCTCCACTTCACAAGCCTAGCAGGTAATAAGCATTGCAGTAGTCTTCATATACCAATAGAGATGCCTGTCTCCTAAACCATTCCTCTCAAGCCAGGGAAACTTTAGCTGGATAACTTTTTAGAGAAGCTTTGTACAACTTGTCATTGCGCTATTGCAGTGGAATGAGCAGTGGAGTTATTCCATGGGGCTTTTTGAAAGTGTATCAATGGGAAAGAGTGTATGAAGCTGTCTACATCTTTTGAAATGGCGTCATTGCCACTTTTTGACTGGCAAAGAAACAGTAAAGCTTATCTGTGTTTTGTTTAGCCACAAGCATCACAAAAAACGTATTACCTCATCCTTAGCTGAACACATTCCTTGGGGTGTTGTGTGCTATGGATTATCTGACTGGCTAGTTGACTTCAGCAGAGCTCTGACTTTCTTATTCATTTTAAATGACATAAAAATAATTTCTCAACCGTTTAATTTCCCTTGCAATGTCTACTTTTGATTATAGTCTCTATAACTTTTTCTGAAGTCAATATTTTTTACTTGGGAGAAAGTGAGACAGAGTTATACCTTCGTTAGAGTGCAGCAAGTGAAATTAGAGCTGAGTCTTGGGTTTTATTGACTCTTGCAGCCTTTGTTGCTCTGATTTCTAGAGCTAGGAAGTAAACTTTAGTTTACAACACTCCATGTATCCAAACATCTTTACAGGGAGAATAATGCTTTCGCTGTTCTTTTCATGGTCTTTAATTGACAGTAAAAGTAAAGACCACCAACAGGGAAAGAATACTTTACCTCTTAGAGATCAAACTGCAAGGAGAAAACAATAGGGAAAGCCTACTGGGGTTACATAATGTCCCTGAGCAGACTTGGGGGTAGATTAGATTAAATTTACAACAGTTTCTCTATGAATGCTCAGTCTATGCAGAAAGCCTTCCCAGCTCGAACACACACTGTGTACTGCTTTGGGAATTGCTCTGAAAAAGCTTTCCATTGATGGCTTTTAGGCGTTTCCAGTTCTGACAGTATAGGACAGTAGTGGAGAGAATAATCTGGTTTTCTGTTAAGAAAGATATAAGATTTTAGAAGTTTGCTTATGGATTCTCTGAGTAGACATAGGATAATGCACATATTGGAAAGTTCTTCATACACCTTACACCTCTACAACTACCAGAAAGCAGGTTGTAAATAGGTGAGGGTCAGCCTCTGCTCCCAGGCAATCAGTGACAGCACAGAAAGAGATGTGGTCTTAAACTGCACCGGGGAGGTTCAGATTGGACCTTAAGAAGAATTTCTTCGCAGAAGGGGTGATTAGACATTTGAATGGACTGCCAAGGGAGGTGGTGGAGTCACCATCCAGGAGATGTTTAAGGAAAGATTGGATGTGGCACTTAGTGCCATTGTTTAGTTGACAGGGTGTTAGGTCAGAGGTTGGACCTGATGATCTCAGAGGTCTTTTCCAAACTAACTGATTTTGTGATTCTGTGATGTTTTACCCAAAGGATCCCCTACTAAGGTTTAAAAATGTATGTAACTATGTCCACTTGGGTCAGGGCTAACTGGATTGCTAAAATGCCAATTAATGTGGCTTGTAATGATTCTGTGGTTCATATTCTAGTTTGCTACAGAGTTGGTTTATACTATCATTTCATTTCACACAAATGGAAAAAAGGTGAGAAATAGTGATTTGACAGTGATTTCCTAATTTACATAGCATTCAGGCTCTGTTTGGACAAAGCAGAAGACCTGTAATCCATTCCCAACTCCTTGGGCCTACTATTCCTCCTCTAAAATGTGTCAGCAATGTGATTTGATGGAAACCACATCATCTTTCAAATCTGGTAGTATTTATTATTTTCTTGAGAAACAGCCTGCTTGCTTCTGGTTTGTGTGGTAGATTGTTTTCCTTTGTTTCTTCATTCTGCTCATATGTTTCCTTTTCATATAAGGAAATAGGGAAATCATGAAAAATAAGTTCATTTGTACTCTTGTCATCATCCGCTGATTCTGTTCTGCAAAACAGGATGGCTTATGCAAGTGACAGATGAGGGGAAAGTTTATAGGTGCAAAAAACACTGTCAAAATCTGATTGCCCACAGCATGAAGTGAACATTTATTTCTGAATGCTGTCTACTCCTTCAATTACAATCCACAATTTTGCCTCTATGATGCACTTACTAGAAAAACCAGCAGCAGAGTTGTCAATGTTCTGATTCAGGAAGGATCTGTGTATAATACGCCTTTATTCTCTGAATAGTGTCTCTACTGAGAAAAATTTAAGGGTAAGAGTTACTTACAGATGGGATTCCCTCAGATCTTTCATCTGGATAATCGGCTTCAGTTTTACCACAATCTATCTTGATTTCTTCGTTCATTACCCAGTCCTGAAAAATGAAGTGACAATCTGAATTAATTGTGCAAGGTGGTGTAAGCTGAACTGAAATCTTCATCATATGGTTTATTTCAAGACGTCTCTGCTTTGAATCTGGTAAACAAAATAAGAATATATTTTCATTTGTTTGATTTTTTTAATGTTTGGTTTGGTTTTAGTTTTGGTTTTACAGTTGCAGTAATTTAAACTATTTAAGGGAGACTTTCAGGATGCTTTCTATACATTAAAGAAATAGACAGGCAGTGGGCATTCTTGTCCAGCAAATCAAGTCTGAATCATTTCAAGCATGGGGAAAAAAAGTTTTTTCCATCTGAAGTTTAATATGTAATTTAAAAAATATCATATGTTTATCAAGTGATTCAAATCAGTGGTATTATTTTGTGATAATCAGACACTTTACAAAAATGCCATCAAATGTACACGATTCTGCCAGATTAAATAACATCTAGTTTGTAAACTCACTAGTGTCTGAATTTATAGACAATTGCTTTGCTACGTGGCATGTAGTTGGATTTTTTTTAGTACTTTCTACTGGATTCATTGTGCCTTACTTGACTCTTCTTGACCCCTCATGTAGGGAGGAGACTAGGTGGAAGTGCTCCTTTGCTGTGTTTTTCCTCTTTCTCTGTTAAGCTTCCCTCAGACCTTTTTGGGCACAGAATAGTTTTCATTGACAGTCAACATAGATTTAATTTTTGAATATGATGCGTAAACTTCTGCTGCCATCATTCATTCTCTGTAAGGGTCAAATTGACAATGGTGAATACTGAATACTCTTCAGTATAAAAATTGAATATCCAGAGCAAAAGGCACTTTCATTTGTTGCATAACAACTTCAGAGATTGTACAATTCAAACCTTAAAAAAACCTTACCAAAGTCTCGGACAACAATGACACCTGCTGAAAAGTGACTGCTTGGAAGTTGCTAAGCAGAAAGAGGTTGACTTCCCTTTAACAGGTTGGCAATCAGAGCATTGATTGTAAAATACTATCTCAATGACCAACATTATTTTTTTATCTTCTCCTTTTTATAACGGCTAAGTTGTTTACTAGCCTTGTGCTTAATTTTTTGTGAAACATGATAATCAGAAGTTTAGAAGATTTTTTTCATGGAAACTAAATTTGTGATTGGTAGTCAGTATCTCCTAGAAATTTATACATTTTTTAGTGTGTCTTGAAACAATTTCACTTTTTGAGATTAGTCTGGGTTTAATAGATCAACTTGTAAGACCTGTTCAGAGCAATGGGTACAGCTGGCAAAAACCAGCTCCACGCAAATGCATTGAGTGGTTCCTTCCATCCTGCCTTCCACACTGCAGTGCCCAGCATGCCATCATTCATCAAAGGAGGCATGGCAATGATACAATCACTGTTGAAGTGGGTGGAGGACTATAGAAATCTACAGCTGTTTAATAGCTCAGATAAGCTTTCATTGTTGGTATCAGAAATGTCATACCCAGGTAGATAAAAAATTGTGCACTGTTATGTGCACAGATGCGTTTTTGACCCTATGCAAGTTGAAAATGAAAAAGTGTTTCCTTCTTTCTTCTAGGAACTCCAGTCTGTGGCATTTATGCCCAGATAAAATAGACATAAACATATTTGTTTCCAGAGCTAAACATAGGGGGATAAATTGGTATACCTTGGAGTAATTCCACTTCGTGCCTTAGAATTACAATGTTTAAAACTTACTGATACTTTATCTGCTTTATTTCTCATACCCACTTCTGTTTTCTTCTGCTTCTTCTTACATACGGTCTCATTCTTCTGCCTTACACAATGGAATGACTAATATTTATTCAGCATGAGAATTTTCTTGAAGAAGGAGAACTAAGGAGATGATGTTTTTCATTATTCATATCTCCTTTTCCATGTTACCTAGAATTGCCAATGTTTTCAACTTCATTCTTTGTTTATGTGTTTTGTTTTTGTGATTTCTTTTGGAGAGCAGCAATAGTGGTTTTTGTATACTTTTGGTGTCAAAGCTACCACAGGCAGAACTTCTACTGATGGCTTGTCATAGCAGAGTGGAAAAAGATCTTGGGTAAAAATGTTAACATGGCAAGTTCCAGCTGGTGCAGACAAATCTGAACAATAGCATTACAAGTGGACTGGCATGCCATATTGTAAAGCTGTTGTCAGGAAATTATTATCCAAGAATTTACACACGGAGGATTGCAAATGCATTCAGGCTTTTCTTCAAAGCACAGTTTGCTGAATGGAAAGGAAGGGAACAAAAATTGGAGGAAATTACCTATTCTTAGGACATAAAACTTTAGAAGTGAAGAGTGCTGCTTGGTATTCAGAGACAAATGCAAGTATCAGGTATGTTTGTTGTTTTTTTTTTTTTTTTTTTTTTTTTAAACAGATAGGCCAGTTTTTCTATTGCATTTGTCAGAGCTGTTATCTGACCTAACACTCATTTTCAACATAGAATCTAAATATATATTGAAACAGTTCACCATAATTAAAAATTTCACTCATGTTGCTGCGGGGTTGGGATTGTTCAGAGGTTGTGTAGTGACCCTTATCCCTATGAAATTTAACTTAACAGTACTGGAAAGTGCAGGACTAGCTAGTTGGGCCAATGCCTTTGGTAAATGATGTGTAAGCCACCATTTCAGTGCTGGTTCACAGATCTCTGTCAGTGTGGCTTCCCTCCTCCTGCTTTCATGCTATTACTTCTTGAGAAACAGAGGCTCATGAAGCTGCAAAACAATGTACAAATAGATTCCTAATACCTCATAGTGAATTTTGCCCCAATACATAATGAGAATCGGTTGTGTGGAGATGCTACTAAGTGGTTCTAAAAGGCAAAGTAGATGTTGATTCACAAGTTGCAGATTTGCATGAATTGAAGGTGTTAATGTGACCATTCAGACTGGCTCCACTGAAGCAACTTTATGGCTTTGTGTTAATTTGTTTGGGAGACGTTTATGGCGTTAATAGTGTTGCAGGTTGGCCCACCATTATGTTCAGCGTTGCAGTGAACTCACACAACAAATGGATGCTTGGGCTCTATGAAAATGTGTCAGTCCACCTATTTCCAAAATATACAGTAATGTTCACTGCTTCCTAAGAGTCCATTATGTGCTATAAGGGAGTTTTTATCAAAGCAGGCATAGTACAACTTCATGTTATAGATTCTTTTTTTGCTCCCTTATTGCCTCTTTCTGGTACTTCATTGCTATCAAGCTGCTTGTGATTAACACAATACACCTGTTTCTGTATGCTTCCTGTTAGTCTACATTTTTTTGTTATTAGGTTAATCCTCTAGAAAGCGATTTTTTCTTTTACAATTTTTTAGAAGCTGCTCAGGAATTTACACCTTTATGCTGAGGAATAAGTGCCTGGAACAAAAGTTGTACAGATGGAGCAACTCTGACAGGACTCTCACATCCTATCAAGTGACTCACCTTATGACTGTGGAACAACTGAAGGATAATTGTGCTTCTTGCCTTGCTTTCCTCTGTCATGGTTCTCTGCACATCCTCATTCTGACCACAACTAGAAGCAGAAATGACACAGTGTGATGAGATATAAACTTGAACTGGTTGGCCTGGCTAAGCCCAGGACACATTTGTTTAGCCCAGGACACATTCCGAAGAGACACAAATGGAGCCACTTGAATATGTCCTGTTTCAAGATTTCTTTCTTTCAGTAAGAGACCCTAGTGATGACTTTATGAGTAAAAACAGATCTGTCCAAGCCTCTTCAGCCCCATTTTCTATTTGTTGGACACTTGTTGTGCCCACCTTTTCTCCTGCTTTTGTATTGCTGTAGTGTCGGTGTGGCGCTAGACTTTGCTGCTGGCTCTTGGCTTCACAGCCTAGCTCCTGCTTGAACTGGTCTGAGACCTCATGTCTTCTTTTGTTCCAGCACAAGTGGATACATGAAGGTCCTCTACTGCTTTGTGTTATGGTGAGTACTTGGCCTTGGCGCAGCCTCTTGGCTCATTTAATGGGGGCAGAAAGGAAGTTTTCTCTAAGGATCCAACTCATTTTGATGTGCAGAGTAGCTCAGCTTCATGGAGGTCCACAGCATTCCCACTCCTGTTAAGGCCCTGTAATCTTGCTTCAGCCAACCAGCTCTTTCACCCTGTGTAGCTGGCAGAGGAAGCACTATACCATCTCCATGGGATTTAGTGACCTACCTCCCCAAACCAATATTCAGAATAACTTTAGTATTGTTTTTTTTTTTTCAAGGGCCATCAACATGTACTTTATCATATTTGTGTTAGAAAAATAACTGCTGAACCCAGTGTAGTTACTGCATATTCACAATTTTATTAATGAAGAACATCTGTTGTTTGCTTTGTGATGCTTACCTGAACCTTATGAGGTCATCTCTAAAATGATTTTTTTGGTCTTCATTTTTAGAAAGGTTTGTATGTATCCTGTGAAATCAGTGCTCTTGGGGCCAAGCAACCTCTGAGAAGACTGATTCTAGCAGGTTTTTCTAATTACCTTCTCACAGTATTGCTTGCTTTTTGCCTTTTTTTCTGAGTCAAGTTAAACATTTGAAATTGGATTAAGAAGGTAGTTGATAATAATTCCCATTATTTAATTAATAGCCATCTCACAAAGCTCTTAACAAAATAAGAGTTTTTCATACAAATATATTCAACTCCAACAAAACTCAAACTCAGAAAAACCCCAGAAATGTGACTAAATCTATAAAGTACCTTGCCAGTCAACATATAGCAATATCCATAATTAGATTACTCTTAAAGTCTAACTCTTTGCCCAACCTGTGAAAACTTGGTAGCTTCACCTCTCCAGTGGATGTTTTCCATTTACTAGTCAGCAGCAGAGTTGTACCACTTTATAGTAACCAACATTGTCTTGAACCTTCTGCAAAGGGAGATTGTTTGTAAAAAATACATTTCAGATTCTACTTGGGAATTCAGTAGAAATAAATTTTAAAGGATTGTGACTAAAGGCCATGCTTCTCATTGCATTCAAGAGATATCAAAAGGCTTTATAAAGGATGAGATGAAGGATTGAGGATTGCCTTGCTGTCCAGAAGGCTCAGCTACACTGAAACAAATTATATTGGCCTCCATCTTGGAGCTTTGGTAGTGTGTCTGTCCCTGGGAAGAAAACCTCTCTACCTCATGCCTCAACCTCCACAGTTCTAACCTTTTCGCTTCCATGCATGATCCTGCATGAGTAGGTGCAGCCTCAGAGGGAAAGCCTGTGGTGGCTAAGCAGAGATGGAAAAGGCAGCCCTGTGCTGCTCAGTCTTAGTCAGGGTTCTCTCCACGCTCCTGATGTGGGACTGGGCCATGCTCTGTGTTCATCAGTCTTCTGCACAGATGGGACACTTGGTGAGATAAGACATGCCCAAGGTTTGGTATCTTGCCAGTTAATTCTGTAATGTGTCTTAAAGTTGATTCTCAACTCATCATTGTTTTAAAATTCACTAGGCAATTTCTCAAAACTGAAAGCTCAGTTCTGCTTCTCCACAGCCCACATAAAAACATAGGCCCAGAACTCTTGGGGGATTTTCCCTCTCCTGCAAGAACCTGGACCCAATTGCTCAGAAGGAGCAAGCTATAGAGCAAATCTGTGGCTCTGTCAATGTGTGTCTAGATGTTTATGGCTCAAGGATTATTTCTGTAATTTCAATTTAAAAAAATTGCAGAATACTGAAGAAAAAGTACACTTGAAGTAGGACCTAGGTGAGTGTTAACAGCATGTCACTTTACTTATTGACAACTTAACTTGCCTTTATCCTAGATAAATTTTGAAGATTTACGGTTGTCTTTTGATCCAAAACTTCTGGGAAAAGCTGTTATATAAATGGTGGGCCATGGCAGTGTCCTCTTTTTCTTCCACGACCTCTGGCTTAAAAAGGTAAGTTTTTGCAGTTTTGGTTTGATTTGTTTTGGACACTTGTAGGTGTCTAAATGAAGAAGGGGATTCATCCAGACCTGAACTCAGTACCTAAACTCCAGAAAGTGATCAAGAGTTCAGATGTCCCAATTTCCTACTAGTTTGTTTAAAGAGAACAATCTTATTCATTCATTTACTTGGCTTGATCTTCTAAAGTGACTTATTAGCATAAAGCAGATATTGGTTGCAAGTTCCTGCATTTGCTCTGGAAATCCAATGTTATCCCTAAACCAAGAATTTCAATAACTTGCCTTTAGATGTCTATATCATCTCCTTGTCTCTAGTACTAGGAGAAGTGCTTCTGTGCATACACAGAGGTTTGGAAGGTGTTCTGCTCCATATTGAGAACCTGCAGTTCTTTGGTGTTACCAAGCAAGATTCAGAAAGCTATTAGTGTTGTGTGACCACAAATGTTGGTTGCAATCAAACTGGATCCACCTTTATAGAGCAGGTGTGTACATTGTGAAAATGTGAAATAAAAAGAGTAATTAATAAGCTTTTCTCTACCACGGTGAGTTTATACTCGAGCCTTGAGTATCTCATTGTATGCTCTGCTACCCATAATAATTAGTTAGTTTTAAGTTCATTTGTAGTTAACCTCTCTAGGACAGGTCTTTGACTTGTTTACAAGGCTTTTTTATTGTTCTACAACTGAGTGAATTCATGTTGATATTTTATTACAGATTGAATAGCATAAACAGTGAACAGGAGCTAGAAATGTTGTTTTAAATTCCACTGAGGTGCTTGGCTTAAAAATCCTAGTCCTTAAAATCAGGTGTTCTGCATGGAAATATACTGTACTGCATCTCTTTAAATCTGCATAGGCAATGAATAGAGGTGGCAAGAGGACAAGATACTGACACAGCCATTGCAGTGAGTTGAAATCATGTTTCATTCTTCCAGGTTTGTTATATTAGGACTTGAATGAATAGTGCTGCACAGTCAAATGTTTTACACACATCATTTGCTCAAAACACCATTTAATAACCGCTTGTTGAATGCTTTTTATATCTAGAATTTTCTTTTTCCTATTTTAAGAATACCGTTATGGTGTTCAAACTATTTACTTTTATCAGTGTTATAACATCTCGAGTCCAAAAGACTGTAATTGAAGATTCTTTTCTGATACCATCCAATAACTATGGAATAAAGAAAAATATTTTGATTGGATGTTTTGACTGAGCAAGAGAAGAGGTAATGCTCTAATATAAGCCTTTGATGGGATAAGAGACTCTCTTTCTTCTTCTGTTATAAAATGCCATTTTGAATTTCTTTGTGCAATTATCAGTTTGTTTTTAAAGCTGCTGATACTTTGCAGGCTATTGCCTTTTATAAAAGCTAAAGAAAGTCATGTAAGTCTGAAGAAGAATAAGTGTAAATAAGTCATGTTTGTGAAAGAGCTACTACAGTTCTTTTTAATTAGTTAGTAAGGGAAGTCAGGATAAGCCTGAGGAGGGCAATGAACATATGGAAGTAGAAGCTTTTCATGTTTTTAGGTAGAAAATTGTTAATATCAGATTAATATTCAATACTCTTTACTTCATGATGCTTTGAGAAATACAATTTGTTGTTGGTTCTTCTTTCTTTGAGTTTTTAGTGTGAAGCAGAAAGTGTTTTATTCATGAAGAACATTAATCTTTTATCTTTTCATTTGTCTTAATTTCCTTCCACATTGCTGCATTTATTAATTATATTCCTTATATTCAACAACACTACAGCCAGGGTTTAAATGTGTAGATGCCGTTGTGGAAATACAACCATATTATGGAGGACCATCTAGATCCACTGCTTCTAATGATTTATGCTTAAAGTTATGCTGACCTGAGTTTTCTAAGTGAGTTTTCACATTTGTGAGGTAAAAGCATAATGGTCCAACACAGGGGGCAGAATTAATCAGAGCTACTTAAAAAAAAAAATCCTAGCCCTCTAATTCTCAAACACCACCCTATAATAGTTTTTAGGGCCAAGTTACGTTGCAAGCAGAGATGTGTGTGTCTTGAAAGCAATGTAGATGGCATTGTGTTATTGAAACAGTGAAGCATGTTTAAGTATCTACCCAATTTAAAACAAAAAAAATCCATTCCTAAATATGCAGATCTAAAGAGTGTGAAAATTTTCTGGAGCCACAGTTCATAGAAAAAACTGTATTGATTTAACCACTAATTAAGCAAAGCCAATTTAACCCCAAGAGAATCACCTGTACCCATACCAAATGTCAAGGTTGGAATACAATTGCCAGAGGAAGCCATAGTCCTGTGCATTGTAGCCGACGGCTGGAGCAGAGCAGTCCTTATTGAATAGGTGGGAATCTGGTAGGGATCCCAAACAACATTTCAGGTCTGACAGAGTAAACAGCTGAGGAAATAAATAAACAGGGAGTTATATACAGAGCCCCACAATGTTTCCTTAAAGTCACTTTTCAGTTTACAACTGTATTTAAATTCTGTATAGCTTACCATTTATTCCTGACAAAATAATTTGTTCCTGAGTTCATAGAATCATAACATGGCTTGGGTTTTGCCTGTATAGATCAGAAATGCTGTTGCCACTGTTAGAAAAGAGAAGGATAGTGCAAAGTCAAGAACAGGGGAATTGAAATACTTTTGTAGATAAAAATACAAATGTTATGCAGTCATGCTCTTCTGTAAAGTCAATTGTTGTTCTTTAACGCCAGCCTGCAACTAAGCACCACACAGCCTCTGGCTTACTTGCCCCCCAAAATTCCTTAGTAGGATGGGGGAAAAATCAGAAGGGTAAAAATGAAAAAACTCATGGGTTGGGATAAAGACATTTTGTCTTCCCTTTGTCTGTAAAGCAAAAGCCACGCATGCAAGCAAAGCAAGACAAGGAATTAATTCACCACAGGCAGATGCTCCCATCTCCAGGGAAGCAGGCTTTATCAGCTTCATCACATATAATGGTCACTTGGGAGGACAAATCACCCCACCCTTCCTCCTTCTGTCCCCAACCTGTTGAGCTGGGAGAGGTCTTTGCAGGCACATATGGAGTTGTAGAGACAGCCCTGATTGCTGTGTAAGGACTGTGCAGCAGTAGCCAAAACATTGGTGTGTTATCCACACTGTTCTAGACACAGGTGAAAACGCAATACTATATGGGCTGCTATGAGGATAGTTAACTAGCTGGACTGAGTACAGGAATAAGGAGAGTCAAATATAAAAAGAGACAACCCCATGTATGTCTTCACTTTTTTCTTTTTTTTTTTTTGTTATGGAAGCATGCCTCTAATTCTCTGGATCCATAACTTTAGCAAAATGATGCTGCATCTGTGTTTGATTGGATAACCTTTGATTCAGAAAGAGTAGATACACTTGCTAATAAAATTATTGGATGTAACTTTCAAACCAAGCTAAACTTCATATGTGAGATCTTTTAAGTAATCTTCACACATTAATAGCTTCATCCTTGTCTGAAGATAAAATGAATTGCTTTGAACAGAAGAGTGAAAAAAATTAGTGACCTCATTGCTATTTGGTTCCTGGGAGAGGTCTTTGATTTTGAGCTTACTGTTTGCACACAGTAGCCTGTGAGCACTGATAATCACTGCTGGGAAACAGAAAGCTGTGATTGCTGTGGGACATCCAGGTCTGTCACCCTGGAACAATAATGCTCTTCTCATACAGCTGCCATAATGAGCAATCTGTTTTTCAGTCAGAGGGTCAGGTGTGGTTGTTGTCTGACTAGGTGTAGATAAATCATTTAGTATTATGCTGTTTGGTATTGGTAACGGGAAGGGAAAGTTCGGGAGATCTGTTGAGTGCTAGCAAGTTTTGTCTGTTTTGTTGTTGATGTTTTAGAGTGAACAGGGAAGGAGAGGTCTGTGTAGCTGTTTGAAATGTTCAGGAAGCTCCTAATTCAGCATGAGTTTCTATGGCCATGTGCTTGTTAAGTCCTTAGGAATATTCAGGAAGATCAGTCTTTGTGATACATAAAACAGCTACAGAGTTGTATGGAATTACTAGTAGTAGCAGAATTTTTCAAGGGTTTAGCCAAAGACATGATTTTGCAAATATAATACTGAATGTCGTCTTTCATATTGCCAGCTGACAGCTTTCTGTTAACACTGCTGATCATGGCCTGTGAATTTCCCAAGTTAGAGAATTTTTGTCTCTAAATTCTAGACTATATTTTCAGCCAAGGTGAGCTGACAACTCCTCTGAAGTGTATGGTACCCTCTGAGAAATCTAGCTTTCGATCTGCTCTCTATCTCCACTTACTCGGTGTTGGCATATTTTATGATCCTGCCTTGGAAAAGGAAAGCTTGGCTCTTTTATTGAACTCTAGCTAACAATTGGCTCTGTATTAAAAATAACCCCTGCCAGGCCTCGGAAATATTTTACTGCTGCAAGAAATCTTATGAGCATTAAGCTGAATGTGGACATTTTGTCAACACTTCTAGAAAGTTCTGGCTTTTTTATTATAATTTTTAAAAATATATAATCTAGAGAATGGTGCTGTCTGTGGCTTGCAAGGGACATATAAAACAATATCCCTGCGAGTAAAGCAGGACACTATGAAAATAATTGCATCAGCAAGGATGTCGAGTAAATCCTAGAGGCGAAAGAAATCTGTGAATTAATTTCACTTGACAATGATAACTGTGCACAACACATACTAAGAATGAGGCAATGTAATTGGCAAAATTAAAGAGTGAAACCAACAATTCAATATACACCCTTACATTTTTATTAGCTTTTCTTCATGGTATACACTATACACTTCATGGTATACACAATATACACTACTGAAAGCCATAGAATTAACTCAGACTCTATGCCAGAATTTTAGTTTTCTAAACAATAATTTTGTATATTTCTTCTTTTTTCTTCATTTTTCAAAGGATCTCCCAAACTTTTCATCCTGAACAGTACTTTTTGCTATAGAAAAGTACCAGCAGTCCTCATTCAGACTGCTAGATGGGCAATCTTTGGACTGAGTGGTGTCTGGTGGTCAAAAAGCTGGATGAGGAGTGTGGGACTACAAGGTTAACTGTGTGAGAGCTATTTCTGGACAGAAGCAGCTATGTATTTTTCAGGTGCCCATTACAGGGAAGGACCAGTAACTGTAGCTCAGTTTCAGGTATGATTGTTAAAAATAATGTGATTTTGTATGCAATGCTGAACATTATCCTTAGTTGTTCTGATATAAAACCTCAGCAAAGCCAGAACTGGACCTAGTATGTCCTTATGGAAATTCACTATTCTGTATTTCCAGGTTGATTTTCTTTTTAAAGTACTATCACTGCTCATTTTTGTATAATTCTTTTGTCCCTCCATCAGCTCCCCTTCCCCACAGCTTTTATAACTACTTATGATTTAACCAGCCAGGTCTCTTCTTATCACTTAGTTATTTGAGTTACCAACATATTACATTATTTTCTTTCCCTATCCTTTTTTTCCTTTCTTTTTTCTTTTCTTCCTTTGCTCTTTGTACCATTAGTAAATTCTTCAGTAAGTCTGGGAAAATGTTTCCCCTTGTGATTGTAAAGGAATCTGGGATTGAGTGTTTATAGCCAGCCTGCCACGGTCTGTGAATCCATTAAGACAATTAGACTTGCAGGAAAGGTCAGGAAAAGCAACCTTTTTCAGCTTTACCACTCCTTAATCTCATTACCTGTCTCAAAAAGTTGTGCTTTCTCCTCTGGTGGGGCTAGCTGTATTAAAATATCTGTCTATAAATGGATCTGAAATCAGCTGCAAGTGGATAAAGCATTATCCCTGAGGACCCAAAGGCTTCATGCAATTTCTGCAACACACAGACTAGTTTATCAGAATTCACAGTTGTGGAGAGAGGGACACTAATGAGGATCAGCTTACCAACTGGTGATCCAAATCACTAGTGTCTGACATCTTTGTAAATTATTCCGTCAGGCACCATCTTTGTGTGGTGTTATCTTTTTTGAACAATGGGCAAAATTTCACAATATGAGGCATCTTTCCCAACAACTTGAAATGTTCTCTAAGTATAGGGCTACTTGGGTGAAGCTACTTAGGTTAAAGTGTTATTTGCTTGCTTTTAGAATAGAATTTCAATCTGCCCTTGGAACATTTACTTTTTAACACTCTTAATGCACAGATTTTTGCTTTTTCCTTTTTTCTGTTTAAGGGCTTTCTGTAGTCTTACAGTCTAACCAAAATAAGAGGATTTAAAATAGAACTTGAGTGTGTTTTATTGTGATACGATATCAGGCTTACCTTCAGGTAATCAAAATTTGAGGTCAGATTTAAGTTAAGGCTTAATCTACATAAAGCCTCTTCAGTTACTGTACTTTGTGAAACTGTAGCACTGGTCAGGTTTGGGGGATTTTGTTAGTTGTTATCATTGTGTGCTTGATTTTTTTTTTTTTTTTGGTTGTTGTTGTTGTTTCTTGTTCTTTTTGTTTTTCCAAGAGCTCATGGCAGCAGAATTTTCAGTGTAAAAGACTCTGACCTAGCAGAAAGTCTTGACTTTTATCTTGGAGAAATCAGGATAAAATATTTCATGTTGGGTCTGTCACTCCACTTATGGAATAAAATGTTCTTCTTCATGCATATGTTACAAACAATGTTGTAATTCAAACAAATTAAAAGCTGGTGTGTCACAGTGGTGGTAAATAGCATGCTAGTAGTTTAAAATACATTCTTCTATTTTTTCTGGACAGCTCTCCAGCTTGTGATTTGGCTCTGATTTAGATAAGCTCTTGGACAACAGTGTTATTCAGATTATATGAGTTTATGTCACAAGAGTTACATTTTTTTGTTTACATATTTGGTCTCATCTTTCCCAGTAAGACAATTTTTTGTGGAGAGGACAGCCTTTGAAGGCTCTGTTTTGATTGTTTTATTTATAGTAGTCCTATAGATGTATATTCTAGTCTTCCCTGTGTCTGGACAATCTGCACCTCTTTTAGTTGCTGGATGTTATTTAGGTCTAGATGTCATCCTTTATTCAAAACCTTATTGCCGTGAACCTACCTTGCAGAGCTGTTTTATGAACATTTTACTTTTTTTCTGTGAAACAGTAAATTACTAGAAGTTTTCATGAGGTCTAACACAGTTTTAAATACAGGTTCAGTAGTGTAATCCAATTTGATGTCATATGAGAAGAAACAGCTTGGTAACTCTGTCTTTCAACTAGCTTACAACTCTGCTCCAGTACTTTGAGGGGCTAGTCTCTTCTA
Organism: Acanthiza pusilla; assembly: GCA_036630365.1. Classification (NCBI taxonomy): domain Eukaryota; kingdom Metazoa; phylum Chordata; class Aves; order Passeriformes; family Acanthizidae; genus Acanthiza; species Acanthiza pusilla. The sequence goes on along the minus strand of JAXCHO010000023.1, from coordinate 4,137,155 downwards.
AAAGTGAGTTTAGTGAATTTACATGCGCTTCTTCTTAACTAGGTTCTGGAGAGGGATCTATTGACATTTAAATTCTGGGGTATATTTGTAGCTAGGGCTGGTCATATTTCTGTTTGCCCTGAAGTTTGTGATAAGATTGCTGGCCTAAAATAGAAGAAGTGGAAAGAGAAATATGGTTGCGTGACTACAAGTGAAAATATTCCTCTGAATGAACTTCACACCTGTATTTCTGAAAGCTTATTTTTATAAGAGTTGAATGAGTAATAAGGTATAACAAGGAACAGTAGCTTCTGTCTTCATCACTGCAATGCATTTTCAAGAATTGTAAGAGTAACAACTATGTTGTACAGTGCAACTTCTGGAACTCTTGTACAGAAACTGTCACTTAATCTCCTTCTGCTACTTGATGTGTAAGGCTGTGCATAACACGATTTTGGATTCACAGCTTAGTCATGAGAAGAACTTTAAATATATGGGTTTAATATTGAAAAAAGAGACTGGTCATGAGTTTGAGATGTGTTTATATCCTTAGCTTGACTCCTTGAAACTTCAGTTACTTTTAAAGAATAAAATAAATGGGCTATTCTAATCTATCAATTTAGATTTCTTATGGGAAAAAATGAAGCATATGTATGAAGAAAGGGAGGATAAAGAAGTATTGGGTTGGGATAAGCTGATGGAAGACAGCAAGAGCTCATTTTGATTTGTTCTGACTTTATGAAATGTAGATTTAAAAAAGTGTGGGGTTTATTTTACCATATTAAAAGAAATAAGTGTCGGTCAGTTATAACCAACCTCTAATATTTCAAGCAGTCTGGTGTCATTAGGAAAATGGAGACAATTTTCTCTTGCCTTTAATTTTATATGTCTCTCTGATGTTGAAATATTTTTAATTAGGGATACTAAATGCTCAAAAACATAATTATTTTTTGTCAAGTTCTCCTCTACCCTTCTTTGTTACCTTTACGTTTGGTATGCCAATGATGAAAATTAACAATTTCTATACAAAAATATTTCTATAAAACATGATTTTGTGCCTGCTCTCTCATACTCTTCTTCACAGATACACATGGCATGACTGTTACTCAATATTGTGTTTAGTAAAGCCTATGAGAAAATATTTTCCTACAAAATCAGAGAACAGTTTTCAAAAGTAAACTTACTTTTCCTCCACCTTTTATATTCTTTCATACAAGGCTTTAAAGGAATTCCCACATATGCCCAAGGCTTCTGACATTAAACATTTTCTGAGCTTTGAGAAACCTACGAAGTGGCCTCTGCAAACAGGTAAATGTATGATGATATTATGGAGAGCTTGTAACTGCAGCAACAGCAAGCATATATGATCCTATTGATGTGTTTCTTCTTTGCTCAGGGCACAGTTGATGTAAGCTTTTTTCTTTTATGCCTTTTATGCCTTCAGCCACGGCAAACAACCAAGGTTCTGGCTGTTGCAGGAAGGATTTGTGTAACTTGCAATTTCCACGATAGGCCCCTCCCCCAAAGTCATCATGTCAGGGAAGAATCACTGACTGTAACCTCATTGCAGCCCTGCTTGTGTGGCGCTCACTCTGTGTTGTAGGACTCTTGCTTAAGTATGGGTACCTTTCTCTGCGGGGGGTAAGAGGAAACAGGGAGGTTTTAATTATCTTCCTAGTTGCTTTGCAATGTGCAAATGAGGAGACAGTTCTGACTTCACCTGAGGACTGCAAATTCCAAGTTGCAGGCCATTGTTATCCAACAAGAAGCAGTCTCCTCATGTGGTGTCAGCAAAACAAAAAATCCTGTTTTGCAGGCCATCTCAATATGTTTGGCGTAATAAGCCCATGATCACAGCTGACATTACATCCATTCAAGGTCAGGGACCTAGTTATATCTAGATGTTCCATTACCAGTTAGAGCCAGCTCCTGAGGCTGTACCTCCTAGTTTTGGAGCAAGGTGGGGGACGGAGGGGAAAACTTCCCCCTCCTTCCCTATAAGGCTCTCCCCTATAGCCACTAAAGTTCCACTAAAGCTGCCAGATGATGATGAGCAGTCTTTCTCCTTCCAGGGAGCAGTGTAGCGGGCTGTGTTGCAACAGGCATGCACAAATCACCCACTAAGGTCTGTGATGACAGTGCTTGCCTTCTTAGTGGGTGCCATCAGCTTTCTCTTGCTCTTTTTGTAAACACAGAAGAATCAGATGAGAGCTTGGATTTTAATAGCCGAGAAATTTTCCCTTGCCTTTTTTCTCATCTCCGAGTCTACCCCAGTGGTGACACAAGACTCCCTCTGGATCTTATTAGCAGAAATGTTGCTGATTCCAGAGGAGAGATTCAGATCAGCAAATGTCCCATTCCAGGAAAATCGTGTCTCCAGTTCTGGGTTGTGGTACAAAAGTGTCTTTATTGCTCAGCCACAGGAAAAGTAAATTTTACTTTGACATTTCTATTCAGCATCATGGCCAGCTGGAAAATGTTAGGGTCACATGTAAGCTCTTTTCTCTTCCTTTTTGGAAGATTTACTGTGGTAAAGAATAGGCAGTGAAATCGCTGCCTTGTCCTCACAGCAGCCTGCTCCAGCTGTGCTGCAAAAGGGTGATAGGTTACTGCTTCTAATGTTGTATCCCAGCCTTGGCTCTATAATGGGCTGTAGGCATCTAAACTGCTTCAAATTTCCTGGGAGCCGCAAAAGTCAAAGAGCATGTGCAATCCAGGAATTATGCTATCGCTCTTCAGAAGGTGAGGCAGGTGCCACTGCTGCAGAACCCTGGCAGTGGTGGTGTGGAAACAGAGACATTGAGGTCTTCTAATGTTTCCAGTAACAGTGAGTGTTTTTTGTTACACTTCCAAACAGAAAATATCAAGTAGGTAGAAGAAAATGGGTTTCCTGACTTGCGTTCTAAATTTTCTGAGTGAGAAGTAATGAAGGTTTTAAAGATGAGCTTTTATGTTGTGGATAACTTTCAATTGCATAGTTCTAGACAACATAAGTAACTCAATCCTTGGGTTTATGTTGAATTGCTATGTTTTTACCAGGCTCATTGGTACTCTTTGCATCTGATAGGCAGTCAGGGACTATGTTTAGAGCACCAGCCTTTCTTTCTGTTTTTCCTTGCCGAATAAGAGAGGTAAGAACCAGAGAAAACTTTTTCCCTAATTTAGTCTACTTTCCAAACATCTCCTTGTACATGGAGCTAATGCTATGTGGAGGGATGGAGAAGAATGGGGGACAAGGAGGTGCATTTAGGGACAGACCTGACACTGAAATTATTCCAAGGTTTGTTCTGGCCCATAGGAAGAAGCAGGTCAGGAGATGGATTCTGAAGGAGGGTTGGTATTGGCACAGAAACCTAGAGGTCTCTGCAAAAGTCCTGTTTTTCTCAGGAACAGCTCAGAACAGATATTGAACAAAGAGGATTAAAATTGACCTTATTTTCCTTGCAGGAAGAAGATAGGGGGTGATGAAAGTCCACATTATGTAGAACAGAAAATGTAGACCAAAATTTATTAAAGAAGACAGGCAGATAGAGTAGCCACACTGTTTATACTTGAGTATGATGTTTTTACACAACTTGAGAGCTGAAAAAGTTTATTTCTGGAAAGGGTATTCCTTCTTGCTTCCCTTTTTCCCAATTTCTGGGATCTGAGGACATGGTTTAAGGAATACCTATCCATGCTTTCTCTGATTTTACCTTCTTTCCTAGCCATGTGGACCAGAGGAATGCCTACCCTGAGCTGGTAAGACCATTTCTGCATTACCGCAGTGGAATGCAAATATCAGACTACCACAGTTTGAACCTTTTTATTCATAAGGACAGACCAACAAAAGCAAAAATTCAGGAAAACATGACCGAACTAAAGCATCATGAGTAATCTTAGTATTATTCAAACACAACTTTTTGAAAATGCAGAAGAATCAAGTATATCCTTTATATATAAAGGCTTTCCTAGAGTACTTCAGCATTGAAGAACTTACAATAGCTTTTTTCTGACTCAAAAAGAAGAATCATGTTTACTGTAGATGAGGGAGATAAAAGATTTTGTCAGAAATGTTTAATCCTATTCTCATGAGAATGCTTAAGTGGCTAAGTTGAACAATATCTTTCTGGAACTTGATGGTGGACATTGCATTGTTTTATGCAGCATAAATGATGGATGATTTCTCTAGCTGGGAAAAATTGTTGAATGTAGTTCTGCGTAAATTCGTCTCCCTGGATTTTGAAACAAAAGGGAGAGAAGAAATGTCAACACAACTTGCAGGAAGACACTCTAGGATGCAATGAGCCATTTTCAGTCATTTACCAGCAGTCCTTAATAACCAGGGAGGTCCCAGTTGAATGGAAGTTAGAAAATGTGATGTCCATCTACAAGGAGGGCCAGAAGGAGGATCTGGGGAATTATAGGCCTTGGTGCCAAGGAAAGTCATGGAGCAGATCTCTTGAGTGCCATCATGGGGCATGTGCAAAACAACCAGGGGATCAGGCCCAGTTTCTTCACCAAAAGGGCTATCCAGCATTATAACAGGATATCCAGGGAAGTGTTGGAGTCACCATCTCTGGAGGGATTTAAAAGTGTGTAGGTGTGGCATTTAGGGATATGATTTAGTAGTTGACGTGGCAGTGCTGGGTTTATGGTTGGACTCAATAATTTTTAGAGGTCTTTTCCAACCGAAACAATTCTATGATTCTAGGAAAGGTGTGGGTTTTTTGTGTTAGCTTCAAGCAAGGAGTTTCTCTCTCAAAGAAATCAATCTGTGTCTATCACAGAGGATGAATTGTGAGGGCTGTCTAATCCTGAAGCACAGTCAACTATAACCAGAGGTACTGTACTGCATCTGATGTGTGGATTTAACAGTTCCTTGGAGCACATTTTCAATACTCTAGTTGCAGACCTCACAGACTTCAATGGAGGAGCAATCACAGCTTCAAGGAAAGAGAATGAGCTTTTCAATGGGCACCATGCATGAAAAAGTTTCTATATTTCTTAGAAGACATTTGCAACACATTTTTTGCTGAGTTGGAGTTGAAACATTAATGGGGGAAAGCATATGGAAGAAAGCTGAGCTCCAGTCTTTGTTCAGAACTGTGCTGAAGTCATTAGGGTGCTCTGTGCTATGTATAATCCAAGAATGGATCAGGATAGTCTAAAACAGAAGATATGAATGGCAGTTGTGTTTCTCAGCCTTGAATTACTCCATCATTTAGTGTGACAAGATGATACTCAGTAGCTTCCAGATTGTTTGCTCACTTGACTGCTTAAATACAATATTGAGGCTGTTGTTCCTGGGGCCAAATTTAGACACAGTGGTTTGAACACCTGCTGGGTTAGACTTTTTCTGAGTGACTTTCTTACTCATCCTCCTGGGGACTGCGCAGTTGGCTTTGTCAGGCAAAGATCCCTGTGCCTTAGCATTCTTATGCAGCTGTCTGCAGCCTTTATTTTCTCATCAACTTTCTGTTTAAGCAGCACTGTGTATTGTGCACCAAGGCCACTTCTATACAGGCAGCTTTGCCTTCAGCAGCAATGGCAGATGAGTTCCTCCTTTGCCTGTTGCCATTTGTAGAACTCTGCTGTGCATAAAATCCTTGCAGTGTGACATCTTGTAGCATCTGGGCAATGCCACCCAACTGAGTTCCTGCCACTGCCTATTGGGGCACTTTTGAAGCCCTCAGGACTGTGGTGACAGCCTGCCAGCTAGACGACCAGGTAGGAATACCGAGTACTACAAACTCCTACCTTTGCTGACTTTCCTGTGCTGCCAGAGCCATAACTGGATCTTCAGACTGTCAGTGACTTGCTTGTTTCCCTCTGAACCTGATAGCAGACACCACATAGGCTGTACTGGAGCAGGCGGCTACATCCACAACTGTAGGATTTCCAACCACCTGTAATGTGGCAGTGCTCCTCTCTCATTTTTCCCCTGTGCGTCCCACATCTTGGAGAGCTGCCAAGTGAAGTTCCCACAGCAGAAGGTTCATGTGTACAGCCCTGTTTGGGCAACACAGAGGCTGCACCAGTGGTGCCTTTGAGGTTTTGGCTCGCAGGGCTATTGGTGAGACTAAGCCTAGCAGGAAACTTACCTCTTCTCGGTGAAGCGCTGCATCCCAGGACTGGGCCCTGTCCCAACAGACCCCCATGGGGATCCCCAGCTAACAGGGAGCCACCAGACCCTGTGATACCTTGCAAAATATGCGTAGGTTACATTTGCACGATGGCCCATGCAAAGCACTGAAGCTTCCAGGTGTTTGTTGGTGTGGACTCAGTTTAAGTGCTATGACATGGTTGTCATGTCCTGTGCTGGATTTGGCTGGAGTAGGGATAATTTTCTTCACAGTACTGATATTAGGAGATGGATTGAATTCATGCTGGAAACAGTGATGATAACGCAGGAATGTTTTTGTTATTGCTGAGCAGGCCTTACACAAAGACAAGGCCATTTCTCATCTCACCCAACCAGTGAGTGAGCTGGAGGTGCACAAGGAGTTGTGAGAAAACACAGCTAGGACAGCTGACCCCAGCTGAGGTATCCCACACTATATGGCATTATACTGTGCATATAAAGCTGGGAAAGAAGTAGGAAAGGGATACATATTGGAGTCACTTTGTGTTTGTCTTCCCAAGTCACTGCTACTTGTGATGGAGCCCTGGTCTCCTGGGGGTGGATAAATACCTGGCTGCCCATGGAAAGTGGTGAATGAATTCCTTGGTTTGCCTTGCTTACATGCATGCAACTTTTGCTTTACCTACTAAACTGTCTTTATCCCAATCCACAAATTTTCTCACTTCATTCTTCTGATTCTCTCCCCCACCAGCAGGATGGAGCAGTGAGTGAGTGGCTGCGTGGTGCTTAATTGACAGCTGGGGTTAAAACATGATATGCACAAAGTTTAAAAATATACCTGATGAATGGCTATGTAGAAGTGCTCCTGTTATGTGCATCCTTGTGGGTGTGTGTGGTTTTCTCTTTAATGAGCTTGGCAAGGTTTTCTGGAGTGGAAGGAAGGGAGAGGACAGGAAGAGTTTGCCTTCCTTTGTACCATGTGGCACACTTTCTTCTTAAGCTAATTTATCTAGAAGGTTGGTTCTAATTGTGGGGACCTGTGACTCTTGACTACAGTAACAGAGTTATGTCTTCTTGTGGCACATTGCAGTAGACATTTAAAAGCCACAATAATGAGCCTTGTATTTGCCAGGAGGTGGTGGGTAGTGTAGCGTGGGCTATAACATGAAGGGAAGATGTTTTTCTGGCAGTTTTGGAAAAAATTGTTGTACATTGCTTTCCTTTGTGGGTAATTGGACTTGGTGACTCAGGTGATATTTTCAAGCCATGTGCACCCTGTTCTAAGCACTAACCTGCCTTTGACAGAAGATGGTAGGTCAGATCCTGCAGACCTCAACATTAATTTGATCTCCAAGAACTCTTTCTAACCATTTTAGGGTTTTCATGTTGCCCTTGATAAACCTGGAAATGTTTTAGGTTAGATCCCATATGGCTAGGGAATTTTGCTGGTTCCTGCTTTGAAATAAAACACCACTAATAAATGAAAGTACTTGCAATGTATGATGGGGCTTTTCAAAGGTCCCTAAAAGATTAAGGAATATGTCAGGGGGTGAGTGCAGTGCCATTTTTCTTCCTTTCTGTGAGTTACAACAAATGGTGGGTTCATCAGCTGTTTCACATGTTTTGATAGAGACAAGGCAAACAAGCCCAAATCTGTGCTCTTGGTAACTCTCCTGCTCTTCCTTCGCTTGAAAGCAATCTTGTCTTACTGGTTGTTGTTTTATTCTGTGCTGTTATGTCCTGTTTGTTTCTCTCTCTTTTTTTTTTTCTTTTTTTGGTCACCTTATCTGTCCCAGGAAATTGTAGCTTTCTGTTTTATTACATAAAACAGGGATATTTCCAGGATATGTACAGCTATGCTCTTGAACTTGTGACATTTAAAGGGCAATAGAATGCTAATGTGGCTAATAAAACAGGAAAATGGCTTTCTATAAGTCAATGTGAAAATGGCTCAACCTACCTTTTAAATGGACTAATTTAAACAACATTCATTGATAGGGGCATAGAAGGAGGATGCAAAACTTGGATGATACAGATAGAAGTATGAAAAACAAAGCAAGCTCTTGTCATTCTCTGTCAACGTTTTTAAAAAAGATCCAGCCAATTTTTTGCTGTGATGGGAACTCCTTACCACTTATTTTCTACAGATGATAATTCACAAGAGTAATTAGCTGTATGTTTTTGTTTTGTTTTCATTCTGCTGTGAAAAATGTTTTAGTCTAAAAGCAATTTTATTGGATTTTTTTAACATCAATTTTTTGATTTTTCTTTGAACATGTACAGTAGAGTTCCACATTTTATAGGTCAGTATTTCTAGCTAATGGTATGAGGCCTATGACAACTGTATCTATTACACTTGCAGGTCAGATCCTTTCTGAACAATACTAAAGCTGTACTGATTCTAAGTGCATGGCATATGGCTGCCAAGTCATGGAACTATGTGTATGGATTGAAAATGAAGGAAAGCACCCATCAGTTTTACCTTTTTGACCTTATCCTTTCCACCTTAATCAAGGTTTCTCAGTCAACGTGGATAAACACCAAGCTTTTCGGATTATTACAATAGTCAAAAGGCCTCAAATAACAGGAACAATTTGTGATTTTCACCCACAGTAATTTTAAGGTATGTTATTATTCTGAATAAAATTGGTTTATTTGATTAAAGGTATATTATGAAGGAAATTTGGGGGTTGGAAATTGGGAGTGTCCCATGTAGGTGTGCTAAATCTTGCTACTTCCAGTAAGAGAACTAGAAGTATTTTTTCTGTTTCTTTAACTACAACAAAAACGAACAACAAACCCCAGTTACTCAGAGAGTAAGCAGATACAGATCTTATATGACAGCTTAAAAGTACTCTTGACTAATTAACATTAAAAGCTTATTAAAATATTGTTTTCTTTAATGCAAGTTATTCTTTCATCTTTTCCAGTAATGCATCATTGATTAAATTTTTGATGTGGAAAATTAGCGCTTCAGGTCTAAAGAGAGTGACAAGCATCGTGTTAAGAGAGTGACAAGAATAATGTTTGAGCTATAATTTCAGGATTAATAATGCAGATTCACCCTTTCTAGTGGAACAGAAATGTGGACATCTAAAGAAAACTCCATACTGTAAGTTAAGTTTTGTCTTAACTCCAACAATCTGTGATATTGGTGGTTTCTAGCACTTTGATTTTACAATATCGAAAGCTTTTACAATATAGAAAGCTTTATTATTGGTCCTTTTTGTCCCAGTACCTCAAGGTGCTTTCTCTTCTCCTGTCTGTGCACCCTGCTCTTGTTATTTGAGCTTAAGTGCTTCCTGCCACTGAGGGAGCTTGTTCTTTTGGTGTCCTAGTTCCAGCCAGGAGAGAAGGAAATTTTTTTTACAATAGCTGGGCTTGGTGGTGCCCACCTGTAGTCCCAGCTGACAGGGAGGCTGAGCCTGCTGAATCACCTGAGCCCAAGAATCCTAATTTCCTTATACAATTTGTCCTAGGCTGCAGTGCGCTGTGATGTGTGGGCATAGCCAAGACTGTAGTATTATTCTATACCACCCTATGACATTGCCAGTGGTGGAGAAAAGGGACTCTTTCTTTAGCTTCCTGGAAGAAAGGCATTCCTTGTCTGGTCAGGAGAAAGCGTGGTGTGGTGGGGAAGAGCCGGTTGGTATTTTTTGTGAGCTTTATGTGTAAATCGTTTCTTTGACTTAAACGTTTTTTTCTTAATAGTTTAGCTGTTACTGTTCATTTTCTTATCTCATTGCTGTTTCCAGTAAATTAATTGCTCTTATTTCAATCTGTAATGCCTTTTTGTGCCTCCAATTCTCAACTCCATCCCCCGAAGGGAAAGGGGGAGTGGGGGAGGAGCAAGAAAATTGCATCTAGTTTGGGGGAGTCTGGGGGAAGAGGGGGAAGCGAGCGGCACTAAACTGGGGAGTGCCATTCCTAAATCACAACACGGCAAGACATGAGTTGGCCTTTTCTGTTTTGATGAGTTTTGTGAGTACCAAGTCCATGAGGACAGGGTGAGTTAGCCTGATATGTCTGCTGTGGCCATCCTGTATGAGTTGACTCACACAGCAGTGTGGCCTGTAGCTCAGGATCTTTGAGCTCTGTATGGACCTGTTTGGGAAGCATGTGTGTGTAAATAAATCTACATTATCAGGAGTGGTCTTTCTGCTTAAAAGTCTGGTATTTCTAAAAGGTATTTGATCCCATTGGTGATGGTGGACACCTGTTCACTGAATTGTCATGTATAGTGTAGGCATCTTCTTGAAGAATTTACTTCAAATTAGAAACTGATTTTTTCTGGGATAAAACTAATAACTGAATACCCTACGATAATTTTGCCCAGTATCAGTTACACAGGGATCCTTTCTTTTACTGGATAAATGCCTCTTCTTGATTTCTCCCTTCTCCTTTTGATAGCTACATACAGATTTCCCCCTCCTTACTACAATTCTTTTTTTCCTATTTCCCCCTTGTCTCCAGCCTTTTCTCTAGGAACAGAAAGGATCGGGGACAATGATTTCCTTCTGCTCACTTTCAAGATTCAGAGCATTGTATGAGACTTTATGGCAATCTGTTCTCCAGTTGAAAACAGCTGGCATAAACTCGCTGTAGAAGTAGTGGTAATTTAAAGATTGCTTATACTTGAGGTTGAAGATTTGAAAATGCTCTAGACTTTGTGGAAAATCTTTATTGAACAAAATAAAACTAACAAAACTTGAATATTGTTCACGAATGTTTATCTAGAAAGACTGAATATCATTCCCAAGATGGTGCATCTGTAAGACTGTAAAAGAAAGGAAGGTTTCTCACTGTTGTATCATAGAAAGGAAAAACTTATTTTGAATTCATGTTGGGCCTTGCAACTTAAATCCTACTTTTTAATGTCAAAAACAGTTATCTTAATCTCCCCTGACAAATCTTTTCCATGAAATGTGTTTTCTATCCGTATGCTTTCCATCTTAGTATGCCACACATTTCTCACACCCACAGCTTCATGACGACAGCACATCGTGCTGCAATCCCTTGAAAGAGATTTTGATTTGGCTGCAATATTTCTGTTCCTGTTAGATGCTTGGCTGCAATAAAATCAGGTCTGGACCATTCTATGGTTTTGCTTTGCTGAAAATTTGCCCAAGAACTTTTATTCTTCCTTTCCTGTGGTACAAGCTACAAATACCACTTCTTTAAAGAGAATTACAAGGAGTGCTCAATATTAAGAAGTTAGGCTGACAGTTACCAGCTTGTCATTGGCTGTGACCATCTACATTCTTTTGTGTTGTGTAAGGGTCTACCCTCCTCTACCTTTTACTCACATATCTGATGAAAGCAAATTGCCAGCTCCAAAAACTTTGTGGGAAGGAAGATTGGGCCTTTTAGCCTTTGCTTACATGGCTTTAGACATTACAGGGACAGGATGAATTCAGTCCCAATAATGTGTGACTTAGTGTTTTTTCTGTGGATTTTAGCCACCTGATCTTAATATCATCTTTAGCTTTCCAATGTCATAAGAAAGTACAACTGATTATTAATTACTCAGTAGCCATTTTTTAAATCTGTGTAGCTAATATTAATTGGCTCAAAATCATGATATATATGGATGATTATTCTTTGTGGCAACACCTTTGCTTGAAACCTATTGAATCTTTCAAAATACTTCAGAAATTTAGGAACTGCAGATTTTATTGATCTTCCAAAAGAGTAGAGTAATTTTATTAAGATCTTATGTGTCACTAAATCTTTCAAAGCTAGGTGCTTTTAATAGAGGTGTAATAGTACTACTTTAAAATTTGGGCACTAAAGCCACAGGACTTAAACTAAAACAAACTAGTGATATACTTAAACCATTTTTTTTCTGACAGTGGTAAGAATCTGTAAGTCCAAGAGCCCATGTAATGAATGTGTATGCCAACAAGGCAGTGGTTTAGAGAAAAAGACAGTGGTTGGCAAGGACTGCTGGGCTGCAGCAGCCATGGGTGCATTCCTACGAGGGCAGCTCCTGCCTCCCAGCCCAGCAAAGTTCGACAGGATCCAGGCTGAGTTTTGGACTGATAACTGTCCTGTGCATTTCCTTACTTCCCTTACTGGTCAAGGTGTATATTATATTTACTGCAATCACTTCAGGGAGGAAAATAGCAATGAAGTGGGAGAGTTTAGGAACCTTCTTTATTACATACTGATTCTTCTAGGAAATCAGATTATGTAATTTTGCTGCTTTTCTCACCCTAGAAATAGGTGGACCCTTTTAGTCAGTTTTGCAAAGCTTTGTCAAAACAGGGATGGGAATCTCTAGCTTTTTATCCACCATGTAAGTTTTGTAGGAGACTGGAGGTGTAGTTTGGTATAGAGGGTAGGAAGTGATGGCCTGGGTAGGAAATATACAGCTTGTAGGAAGACAGACTTTGTTGGGTTGAGTGTTCATAAAATAATGTGTTGATTTCTACTAAATGTGATAGTTTATGAATTCTCATAGCTGCTTAAATTTCATCAAAGAGGAAAAAATATTTTAAGGGATATTTAGTATTTTTGTATTTCAATACTGCCTTGTTAAAATTAATGGTATTTATTTTACTCGCCATTGTGTATGAGTTGTGCTCTAAACCTTAATTAAAAGACAGTTTTTCAACTTGGGTCATATTCAGCCATACTCCAAAGATAAGCAATGCCAGAGCCTCTATGCCTTTTTATTTGCTTAAGCTAGACTTAAAGCTAATTTTTTTAGTTATGTTTGTTGTGCTCCAAAGTAAGTTAAGAGTACCCACTATTGAGGCAAATTTCAGTTTGGCTCCTAGAAAAGCCATCCCAGGATGACGAAAACTGTTTCTGTCCTGAGATAATGTCAGCATTCAGATAATTCCTTTCAGGAAGAGCCTGGTGAGAGAGAATAGTGCACTTAGAACGAGGAAAAAAGCCCCCAAACACAGTTGGGGTTTTTTTGTTTGTTCGTTTTGTTGTTGTTGTGAGGTTTTTTGGTTTGGTTTGGTTTGGTTTTCTTGCTTTGTGGTTTCTTTTTTTTTTTGTTTGGCTGGGTTTTTTTGTTTTGTTTTTGTTTTTTGGGGGGTTTTTTTGTTGTTTTGGTTTGGTTTTTTTATTACTGTATCTTTTTATAGCCAAGCATTGGCCACTGTTTCCAAAAGTAAAGTGAACTAACTTTCTGTAAATACAGTTATCAGAAGCTGGGGTTATTACAAAAGCAAGTAAAATACACGAAGATTACTTTTTTTTTTCTAGGAGAATATAAGAAGAAAAATATAACATCTTTCTGCAGAAGAAGAATATAGGAGATAAATGTGAAAGAGTGTTATGTGTGTGGCAATTAGTCTTTAGCTCACAGTGGGGGAAAAGCTCACTTTGACAGAATTCTATAAAAACAGTTTCATCTTGCTTTAATGGATGGAGAGGTTTTTTTACTCCTGGAGTAACTTCATGTTCTGGTAGTAGATGAGGTCTCATGTGAGACCTTGACTGTACTTCAAAACACTTTCTCCTTGCTAGAAGTGCATTGGAAAAGATACGGAAAAGATATTCAAAAGATACCTTTTCAGATACCGTGACAAAGCATTTAAAATGACATATTAAGGATATCACATGAAAAAAAAAATTATAAAAGTTGAACTTCTTTGTGAGTATTAAGAAATAAGGTATAAGAACTTTGTAAGCCAAGGTAAGCTGTAGGAAGAGGTTTTTGAGTAGTAAATGTTGCTCTGGTTGGCAGAATGCACTTTGGGCCCCAGAGTGGGACTGGCCAACTGTTTGAGTAACTGCAGGTGAAACTGCTGGTGAGAACTGCAGGTGGAACTGCTAGGATGTTCTTGTCCTAATTGTTCTTCCATTCCGTGTTCCTACTCGACAATTTATTCAGTCTCTCATTTGTTTTCAGCCGGGAAGTTTACCGTATGCATGGTGTTTTGGAGCTGGAGAATGTCTCAGTGCTATTGTTATAGTGTTTGGGATTCCAGTCCACAGGGACAAAAGATGTATCTCTGAAGTGCAGGTACTTTATGAACAAGTATCATCTATGCCACACTGTAGGTGTATGCAGAAGTACAAATACCAATGTTTATGTAAAGTCATATGAAGTAACTGTGATAAAAGACCTACCAAACTTTCAGGCTTCGAAAGAAAAGAAAGATTTTCTTACTAAAGAAGCTTATGATGCAAAGAATAAGAATTTTTTATATGAACGTTATACAAGTGCACTGAAAACAGAAAACCAACCCTCTGAATAAATAAAAAAGCATAAAGCTTTGAGTAGCACCAGATATATAAAAAGAAAAAAAAAAGAATCATATAGGAACACTCTACAACTCCCAAAACCCTAAACGATGGATAAACTGTTGAATATCAATGACTAATCTAGGTTAGACAAGATAAGGCAAAAGAAGACTCAGTAAAATTCAAAGTTCTGTTAACAAGACAATAATGCCATTGGATGCTGTGAACTGCAAAGAAATTCTAAGGAAAAATGCACTGAAAATTCATATTATATAAGCATCATACTGCGACTTTCACAGCCAGTGCTTCTTTGAGTTGCTTTAATGACCTTAGGACCTCACAAATGTTTCATAAGGCAGTATTGTTGCTTAGATTTTATTTAGAATAGGGCTTTATCTGAGGCATCAATCAAACTTATTACAAATTTTTCTGTCTTTGAATAGAAAGGACTTTGAGACATCATCTGCTTCTCCTCTCTGATCTGACACGGAGCTGAAAATATTTATCTACCCTTGGTTCAAAGGTTGTAGTGATGTAGAATCTGTGGCCTTGCTTTGCAGCCTAATTTATCACTTTATTATTGTAGTTAGAGGTTTTTTCATACTCCCTAAGCTAATATTTTTTGCTGCAAGTATCTCTATTTGTCATGATCACAGTGAGCACAGGGGATCTTTGCTGTCTTTCCTCTCCTTAGTATGGGAAGAAAGACTTTTACCTACTGAGTGACTAGAATACTGTTTCCATGCCCTTTTTTACTGTTCTGTCTCTCTTTCACCCCCTTCTCTCTCTCTGCAGAGAGAAAAAATGTCTTTGTCTTTCCTAACAAGGCATTTCACCAAATTTCAAAATCCAGTTATTTCCACTGTAGTCTTCTCCATCTCTCTTATTTTTTGGTTTCCCAGGACTGGACTCTGGAGTGAGTCCAACCAAAGCTTCACAAGTGCCAAGCACAGCAAATGAATGTGTTTCATGTTCTGCATATATTAAGACAGTGCAAGAGCCTGTTAGCATTTGAACCACTGTTGCTTCACTAATTCTTTTCCATTTTGTGTTTGTGCATTTAACTGTTTCTTTCCAGATCTAAACACTTATTTTTTTGTTAAATTTTTTCTTATTGGGATTGTGTGGAAGCATTGAGGGGAGGGGGAACTACATTAAAATGGGAGAATTACTGTGGAAATCTGACAGGTTTCCCCCTTGACATCAATGAGGAGGTCATCAAGAAGAAAAGAGTCAGATTCTTCACAGAGGTGGGACGATGACAGACTATGGATATGAGTGGAAATAAGAACAGTTGAGCCTGAATATAAGGGAAAACTTTTTCACAGTGAGGACAGTGGAACAGATTGCCTTTGGCAGGTTATAACTGCAATTTCTGCTGTCTCCATATTTGTTTTTGGCCAGTCAGGTTTTGAAACCTTTATGAAGCAACCTGGTCTGATCCTTTGTGCAGAAAGTTAGACTAAAGATCTCTTGAGATCCTTTTAAATTTAAATTTTCCCATAATTGTCTCTGTGATTCTCAAAGGTTTTGACTTGATAGCTGAGATTCTAACAATCCTTTTCAGCAGGGGACTGCACTAAATACTTTAAATATAATTTTATTTCATTTTAAATAATTATTGAAAATACTGACTAACCCTGGATTCACTGCAGATCCCTCCAAATCCCATCTCAAGAGTGAAAATTCCGACTTAGGACGTGAGTGTGTTTTAAAAGCAGGTATTCATGCACTGACATTTCCTTTGCATTTTATTTTCCTGATGTGAGAATATCATGCAAGAATGTGAAAAAGTTTAGGTAGATAACATAAATGTCATGTCTGTTTCTTTCTGCTTATCATCTAGGCCAGTAATCCTGATAAATACACCAAAATAAACTGGCATAATATAATTTATAATTGTTTTATTTTTTGCTTTTTATTAGCTTTCTTTATTATTAGTCTTCTCAGTCGTAGTAACCAATAATTTAAGTATTTCTTGCTGGTATTTTCCTAAGTACTGGCAAAAACTTGATTTATACATATTAAAATGTTATTTTAGACAGACATTGCGGGTGCTGCTTTGTTTTTCTCTGTTTCTCAGAGACACTTTTGTCCTCTGAATTGCTGGGGATGGCTTTCACCAGTTCTCAAAATTCTTTAAGGTGAGATTTGTCAGGTCCAGCTATGTGGAAAATATCTATCTTGCCTTCGTAGTTTTAAGATGTCCTTTCCTTATTCTGGTCCGTGTTCCTTTCTCCTTTATTATCCATTGTGTCATTCTAAAAAAAGAAAGGAAATGTCAATATTTCAGTCTTGTCTGTGTCGTACGTTATTTGTTATTCTTCCAAAGTATATGGTACACATATTTTTTCTCTTTTTTTTTCTCTTATATTCAGTAAAAAACCAGAAATGTTTCTGATGCAATCAGTGAACTTTTTCTTGAAGCCTTTTATGTTCCTTGCTAGCTGTAACTAATCTTGTGTCTTCCTCTTTTGATTTTATTTTTATGAACTGTGTTTCTCCCTCATTCATTCTTGGTCATATGTTCTTGTTTACACTTTTTGTGTGGTTCCCCTCTAATTTTCGTGTTATTAAAGAGTTATGAGTGAGACACAAGACAAGGACTGAAAAGAATTGGTAAAATATCTACAAAATAAAGATTTACAAGTATTTATGTGCATCATTCTCCCTTAATAGTCTGATAACTGGGATAAACTCCCTCTGTCTTTCAAGGTTGCTTTAAATATCAAAATTGTTTGAGTGTATATGGTGGCATGTATAGAGGCGGTTGGGTCACAATGCCTAGGTCACCAAGAACTCTTTTTTTCCACCCCCAAGGATATGCATGATCAATCTGGAATCAAAGCCTGTCTCTGGAAACCCAGAGGGCCCCTATGCCATTCAAACTTGACCAAGTCTTTCAAAGATCGTAGAATTAATTGCAATTACAACTAAATTAAATTGCAATTGCCATTTGATTTAATTGCAGTTAAATCAAATGCAGGCCAAATAGCAAAAGGAAACAATGAAAATACAAGCCATTCCCAACAGACCTCAGAAAAAAAGTAGGAAATAACCTTTCCACTGTAAATTATACCAAGAGCCTCATTATTACAGGGTTCTCTGTAGACTTCTGGGAACTGACTGACTTCTTGGAACTGCTATGGATAAAGAAATAAAATATTTGGGCAGAAATGGAGTGCCAAACATTTAAGATAATGAACCTCAGTGTATTCATAGCTGGTTTGTGCAATTTACTGTAAAATAGAAATTGAGCCATGCCTTACTGCCATAAGACAACAGCTGCTCACCACTGTTAAACTGAGTTAAATCTTTTAAGTATTTGCAAAAGAAAGTTGTCAAACAGCAAACCATTATATATATATATAGCAAATAATTTTGGAAATGAGAGGAAGTGCTACCGAATGTCTGTTTCATCTGCAACTTAGCAGAGTGCTGGGTGCCACGTTTTTCTGGTGTGCCAGGGCTGGAAAGGATGGTGGAAAGAGTTACAGCCAAAAAAGTACAAAAGACCGAAGCTTGCTGCTGCTTCTGCCAAAGTTCATGAACTATGACTAGTCAGATTCAGAACGGTTCTTTGGGACAAGTCAGATATTTATTGGGAATTGGTATCCATTTAATGTATAAGCAACCATTCATATTAACTTCACAGCGAGTGAAAATACGTGTTTACTAAAAGGAAGGCTATATTGGACCATCAGGAGTGCAAAGTAGAAATGCAGTTTTGAAGACAATGAAATATATACTCCACTAGCACTTAATGAGCAGGAAGCAGAAGGAACACATCAACAAGTTATCATTAGACATCCATACAGATTTGCAAAATACCATAGAATTAGAATAACGTGGGGGATAAAAAAAAGGAGTATCCTTCCATCGTGTGAAAGCCTGTTACTTGCTCCAACACAAAACTGTTTCAACTATTCAACAAAGTGCAAGGCCAGTTGGTTTTATCTTGTGTCAGTCAGACACCTCAAGAGTGATAGGGATGTAGACTACAGAAGAATGAAAATTATTGCAGTGCATTTAATTTTGTTTCTCCAGAGTAATTTATACCACTCTACCATTTTATGGATCTATACATCTAAAAAAGTTTGAAAAGCATAACTTTAAAGACTGCATAGTCCTATCTAATATGAGGGACTGATAATTTCAAATTACAGAGAGAAAATAAAACACTCTTTCTGTACCCCAGCAGCCTGAGATTGTAAAAAGATTTGTTTTATTCTTCGCATGAATGGTATAAATTTTAAATCTATGTAACAAAATGATAAATATGTAAGTAGGCCATGGTATTCCTGTTTAATTATACCAGCTTGAATAATTGTGCCAAAATTAATATTTTGATGGATAGCTCCCTCAACAGGGGCATTGTACTGTGATGACATCTTTATATACAAGATGATGTCTAGAAAGTGCTTCATAAGAGGGGACAGTCAGTGGAGGAAGGAATAAAACCTGAGTGTTGCAGTGGGTTGCCTGTCACTCTTGTTTAGGTGTGAAGGCTGAGCACTGCCTGTGCCATGCTTCGGATGGCTCTGCTGCTTTACCAGTTTTGAAGCATGAGCAGAGCCTGGGGTGCATCCACATGCAATAGGAAGCTTTTCTCCCTATCTCACGCTTAACATCACTGCTGCCTTATTCCAGCGAGGCTCACTCTTGAGATCCAGGCGCAGGTCTGATTATTTTTATGCTCCCTGGACTCCACCATTGTGCTGATGCTGGTGCATAGAAGCTCAGTTTGCCATCTGGTTGTGTGCAGCTGGATACTGGCATTGTATTTGCCAGCATTGTGTAAACCCCATCCATTTGTTGAAGTCATCCAAGATAATTATACTTTTAAATCCACAGGGCTGTTGCCAAACCATGCACTCACAAAAGGCAGATGCTGTGAATTTTCCGTGGAGTTCTGCAGCAAATCCACCATGTGCAGAAGGGGAGCGAGGTGCATTATAAAACTTCCCCCTTGTCTTTTATAATGCAGGAAGGGTTTAATTAGACATAAATGAGTTTGATCAATGAATCATTAACTTCCATTAAACTTTAAGTAGATTGCCTGACCCGGCTACTTCATTCTGAATTTAATCTGGTATACACTTGATAATTAGAGTTAAAGGGACAAGGGCTGGAGGCAATCCTTCTCAATCCTTCACATAAAATGGAGTTGAGTCAGCTAATAAGTTAATTTTATAGTCAGTGTGTAAGGACAGAATTGGCCGTAAAATGTGATTTTCCTAGAAAAACGGATCAGGAAGCAGACTGTCACTTTGTTTTGCTTTCAGAATTACCTCAGGAATTACCTGCCCGAGGTCTTCAAAGCCTTCTCAAATCCCATCCTCCTCAGCACAGCAGCTTGGAGGATTAGGTTTCATGAATAGTCAGAAACCAGGTGGCAAGGCAGGAAATCTGCTCATGTCTCTGTGAGAATGGTGGTGTAGCTCTCCCTGTGGTTGAAAAAAATTATTCTGCCTTGTCTAGATCCATGGGCACGGGAAAGACTGATAGAATGTTGCTTTCTGACAGCTTCCAAGCTTAGGAAAGGTAGAGCCTTTGATCTGCTAGCTTTGCCAGCACCTGCATCCAGAAGAGCAATTGGCATTTCTTGTGTGTTAGCTGTCCGTTTTACCATTTGGAAACGGCAGGCTTGCTAGCTTGCGTGGCTCTGCACAGCCCCATACTGTGCAGTAGGGATGTATTCTTGGGAGGTGTCAAGTTAAGTTCATATATGAAATGTTCCAATTATCAAAGCTGATTTAAAGAACCAGAGGTTTGCTACTTACTTGCCATACTTCTACAGAAGTATGTTCTTTTTGTCCTTCCTATGAGCTATGATAGCTCTGCTTTCTGGGTTCAGATTAGGTTATCCTGAGGGATGCTGGATGATTCAAGGTGGACTCCCTTTGCCTGGTTCAGTATTTGCGTTATTCAATCTGAATGTACTTGAGGACAGAACATACGAGTGTGTTTTGAGTTGGATGCTGTGGAAACCAAAGTTAATTTTGCTGACACATAAGGCACTGTGCTGTCAAAGGCTGTTGTGGTGGGCAGTCCTGCTGGTGTTATCTGTGGCTGTTCACAAAATGCTTGTTTAATGGAATGAGAATATTGCCCAAAGATGTGCAGAAACCCATTTGGGGAAAGAATACTTTGAAACCCAGAGCTATCAGCCTGCTGTGGACACCAAGAGAAGCACTAAAAAGTGATAAAGGATAAGGCTGGCACACCACCTCTCCCTCTGGCCTTTGCACTTATTGATAGGTGTATTACGACAGTGGACCACTGAGGTCCAAAAAGAGTTAAGTGTGGGGTTTCTTTTGGAGTGTGGTTGTGAGATTGCTGCTGAGAAATATAGCATTGTCTGGACACAAGCTCTTTTGTGTACAACCAGAAGCAGGTACTTTCTTGCCTGTGAAGGACTGCAGGCACAACTAAAAGTAGTGATGCAGAACTTCTAAGTTTTGGGCTTAGACTCTTAAAATGGGCTCTAAATATCTGTCCACTGCCTTTCCCTTTCCTTCAGTCTCATCCTTGATACAGTATTTCTGAATGCCCTGTAAGTGCTGCAGCCTGGAGTCTCTGAGAGCATTTCTCCGGGGCTGTAATGACCTGTGAAGTAACAGGTGGTTGTGGGGCTGGGTTTTTGTGGTGTGCTTTAGCTGCTGCTCTGAGATACAAGGGCAAAAGTAGCAGCTGATTAGTTACCTATTTAAGGAGCCTTGTCCATTCTCTGCAGTCATGCTGAGGGAGCATGAATTAAGGGTTGCTGAATTAAGGTCATGCAGGCAACCTTAATACTGCCATTTTGAGAATTTTGAATGCTGGATTATTTGACCTTAGTGGCATTATTTTTAAATTGTTTTATTTGGATGTGGTTTTGTATATTTAGGTCAGAAAATTGCTAGCAAATTTTCTCCTTCTGCTTTAAAATCCACTGATCTATTCTTTTTAATAGCACTGCCAGTATGCAGGGGTGAATTCTCCTAGAGATGATGAAGACATCTAAAAAAAGTCCCTTTTCAGTGTTTTAATGATGTTGTTGTTGATAAACGCTTGCTGGTATGCCATTTTTTATCTTTCAAATTCTCCACAGCCAAGCTCCCATTATAAATGACAATAGCTGCTGGGGTTTTGTAGCAGAGAGCTGTGAATGCCCTGTTCCCACATTTCCTGGCTCACCTTCAGCCCAAGTCAACACTGACCAGCATTAATTGCTGTTGACTGTTTTATGTTGCCTGTGTAGTGTCTGATGTTTGATTCCAGGTTTCTATAAAATAAAATTGTCAGTGCAGCCTTGTATCAAAAGAATGTTTTTCCATCCAAAGAGTGCCAAACTTTTACTCCAGTAAATGGAGATATTTGTTTTTGTTTGTTTTCCTTGAGAGATCTTTCCAGAATGATATTTGATGCTCACTTTGGAGATAGTCATAGGGAACATCCACTGATGGTGACCATTTTGTGCTTTACTGAGGGAGAAAAATGAAGGCTTAATCCCCATCAGTAAAGCATTGCTCTTACCAGTGCTCACAGGGTTATACATGTGAGCTGCTGTTTGCCATTGGCAGTAAGAGATTTACAGCCTGGCTTTCTGGGAATTGAGAAACTTATTCTCTCTAGGGTGCCTCATCCTGAACCCTTTTACAAGCATTTAAAAGTCAATTCGAGTGATAAAATCTGTTATTTATTTTGAAGAAAACATGTTTTAAGGCATCAAAACTGCTTCATTATTTGAAAATACATTTAGGATACATACTTGCTTTCCACAGAGCTCGAAAGACAAATTTCAAGTAACAAAAGCCTTCCTAGCAGGTGGTGGATAAACATTTTATGTTTCCAGTAGAAGATAGGCTTGTCTCTTGCTGCTGTAAGTGGTCTGAACAGATAGTTGTTTACAAAAAAGATGCAGAAGCATTTGCTACCAGCCAAGTCTGACAACCAGCTACATCTGTCAGAATGTGACTAAGGAATTTCATAGGTCTGTCAATAAAAATATACTTTTCTTAGCTATATTTTACTTTCCTTAACTATTTTTCATCCTATCATCTCTAAATTACAAACTTTGTCTCAAACAACTCCTCCTATTGAGTTCCTGGCTCTTTTTTTTTTTTTTTTTTTGAGCCTGCCAAAAGAGTGATTTTTCCTGAGTGATTTTCTCAAAATAGTCTCTGCCAGAGCAGTGTAAACCCAGCCACACCTGATCCTGATGCCACAACTACATGGATCTCCATGGCAGTCGTATGCATCTGGTCTAGAGTTGTGCAGTCCAGGGAGTGCTAAACTTTGCAAGAAAACGAAGTGTGTCCACTTCAGACAGAACCCTCAGAGATTTTGCTTGCTGGGTTTTATCTGAGTGTATATGAGCTGTGACATTTTGATGTATTTTAAGCCACTCAGACTTCAGCAGTCTGTCATAAGGATAGGAAAAAGTATTTTTTTGACCCAAAGCAGAACCTGTCAAAATTTTTCAGTTTGGTTGGAGTAATGTATTTCTACTTTTCAGCTCAGAAATCGCTGTATCATTTTGACTAAATTTTTCCGTAAAGGTTCAGCCTCAGATTGGTCTTGGTAGGGGAAACTAGTATAACTACTACCAAAGGGTAACTAACTAAAAAAAACTACAACCAAAAAAAGAAATAAAAAAGTAATAACCACCAAAAAATTCCAACCAACCAACCAAAAAAACCCAAACAACAACCAAACCCCCCCCAAAAAACAAAACAAACAAACAAACAAACCACCCCAGAAAGAAAAGAGATGAATATATAATGAAAGAAGTAGGAGGTAGCTGGATGCTGGCAAGTTTTGAAACACCGTTTAAGACTTCTTGTGAGCTGAAAGTAAAGACAGTTAACATCTTCTCAGAGCACAGCCAGAAAGTCAGGAAATTATTGCTCTCTTCTATTTAGCACTTGTCAAGCTGCATCATGATCCGTGCTAAGCCCTCTGGTACTTTATTGGAAGGAATGTGGTAGATGGCCACAGAGATGGTTAGGTAATGGAAGATGGCAGGCTGAGGAAGCCAGATGGGCTTTGCCAGGTCAGGCTGTGCTGGCTGAAAAGATCTGTGCTGTGAAGATATGCCATACTTCGGCTTGTTGGCAAGTGCCTTTTCTTGAGAAAGGTAGAACAAGGTGATATTGTGGCTTTGGTAGCTTTTTTGTGGTGATGTCTACATAGTTTTTGCTAGTAAGTATGACCTGAGGGAAAATCCTATGTGCTAAAGTCTTCAGTATAAGTCAACTTTTGAGCTAGATGCACATGCCTTTTTTTTTTTTTTTTTAATTAGAAAGCACATATCCTTTGATGTCCACTTTGCAGTTCAGCAGTGTATTGCCTTCATTTCTGGCTCTCATTTAGCTGTTAACAACAAACCCTTTGCATGTGCAGTGACTGCTAGCTGAGAGGCCCAGAAAGGTGACAAAAGGCCCAGCTCACAAAGCTCTTGTGTTTACACTGTGTGCATAGACAACTTCAGCTCAGGTGACAGAAAACACCTATGGAGGGGGTGGGCCTTTCTGGGGTTTATCTCATCTTAGGTTGTTTCATCTGGCACACGGTGGATATGAGACCTCAGCCTCCATCTAATGGAGTCGCTGGATGCTGCTGGTTAGACAAAAAAGTTCAAAGCCCTTTCAAACAGTAAGAAAATGAGCCCTGGAGTTAACCCTAGAACTTGTGATAGGCCTGAAGTTTTTCACTTGAGAGGCACAGCTGTGCTGTCCCCCAGCTGGCATAGAGAACCTGCCTGCACGTGAGTGCTTGTGGCAAACACTGAGCATGGCCTGCAGCTTCCTGCCACTGCTCTTCTCTGACAGCAATAGCACAGCCACTGCCCCAGGGCAGTCAATCCCTTGCAGTTTCAGAGCCAGTTCTTCTGCTGAAGGGTGTCCATTAAAAAGAGCAGCATCAAGGAGTGGAGGGTGTTCTGCAACCACAGAACTGAAGACAGGGAGATGGATGTCTCTAGTCAGCTCAGATGGGGAAACCTGTCAGAGATGAAAGCTGAACCCACATATCTTAGTTCTTAGTTCCATGCCTTAGGTCTCAGAGCATCCTTCCTGATGTGAACATGCCACTGTGCTAGCTAGAGAACAGTATTTTACAGTCTTCTCTTTCTACTGTTTAGCACCCTTTCTCTTTTACTTGATTTTGCTAAGAACTTTTTTTTCCTTTCTTCCTACCCCTTTCCACTTGCATCCTCTTCTGCCTTTTGTTGTATCTGTTCCCCTTAATCTAGCTGTTCCTCCACATCGTGGCTCTATGATGTGTATTGGCAGCTATGATGAAGCGAGCAAGCTGTCAGAGTAGCTCTAGTAGAGCCTTCTTTTGGAAAGCACTCCAAAGCAGACACAGCTGTCGTCACGAATAGTAAGTAGAAAGTGCACAAGACACCAGAGATAAGATATCCCTACTTTCTTTTGCTCCTTTATCCTCTCAATCTGTCTTTGTCATACTCCTCAATGGACAGGACCACTGCTAATCTCTGTCCTCTTGCACAGTACGATGCTGTTGGGGCAGTAGCAGTTCTGTAGCTGCTGGTCTGCACCTGTGCAGTGCACTTGCCTGAGGATGAGAGCACCACTGAGCACCCACATAGCTTCTTGCTCTACACGTAAAACACCTTCCTTTCATCTCACCTGCACTAATATTAACATATGCTATGCAGACTTTCTTAAACGAAACTATCAGTCTCCTTTGCCGTTGGCAGAGTTTTTTTTTTATTTTTTCTTTTTTTGCATGTGAGGATAGCCTACGCTATGTCACAGTGCAGATACAAAGCTACAGGATAAGAAAGGTGAGGTAGCTTGTAGGACTGCAAGTCAAGATAAAAATGGTAACAAGGAAACAAGAGGCTGGGAGGAAGCCCAGAGCATGGTTTGACTGATTCTGGTGGTGGCTGGGACGACAGGTTAGGACAGCTGTTTTTTCCTTCCTGTCTGATATTAGTGGTGCTGGAGGCAGAAACAGAGAGAATTGAATTGTGCACACAGTGCTGTCAGATTGCTCTCTTCTCCCCCACCAGACCTCTTCCCATAACACACCAGAAATGCAGCTGGCTCTTGTCTCTCTGTATGACTGCAACTTCAGTGGAAATGCTAGAGTAGGTATATCTGCCTGTTTTGTTTGTTCTGACGGTGTCTCAGGGGAGTCACAAGTTTTGTTTTGGAGGAGTTTTGCTGTTCCCTTCCGGTCACTGTGCAATATAAGGGAGGGATTTGACAGTGCAGAAGATGCTGCTGCTGCTGCTCTTAGGGTTCTGCACAGTTTGAAGGCTGTTGGAGGCTTGCCCATTTAGCAGGTTTGGTGGCTGCCTTATTCACTGGGACAGGAAGGGCCTGCAGGCCCAACACTGTTGTTGCAAACCATGTGATCAGCTGATTGTCTGTATCATGTAAACCAAAGCTCCCACTGAATTCTTTTGGAAGTAGACAAGGCATTTGACCTGCAGCACTTGAGTGAATAAATAAATTGAACTATGGGAAACTCAGAAGCAAAGCTTTAAGCTCTCTCTTTTAAAAGGTATTTTTCTTCAGTAAAATTTCAGCCCGGCACAATAGCAAGTGGAACAAAAGACAATGTTTTATAACACCATAAATTTTTTCATATCTTTAAACAAAGAAATTCTATCTTTTATTTCCTCTGTTATCTTAAATGCGACTGGCCTGCTGAATGACTTCTTGAATACATGTATTTTGCACATGCATATGTGTCTGTAAGTGCAGGCTTCATTCCTTGTGTGTTCTATATTGCTCACTATAGTATTTGCTTATGTGGCTGATGACAAACATAAGGAAATCTTTCTGCGACCAGGAGCATGCTCCTGTATTACTCTGGAGGGTATTTCTGTTTGGTGCAAGCTCTACACAATTTAGTAATATGAAATTGTATAACTTATAGAGGACAGCAGTGTTGATATATGATACAGTGTGTGTTGCCAGAAAACACTGTGAGTTATACAGTGAAATAAAAACTAAGAGGGAGATTTGGGGGAGGAGAGAGCTTTAAATTTTAAATTTTATTTTATGGGAGTTAGTAAAATCTAGACAGAACTCAAAGCTTTAGATAGTGTACTGGTATTAGGAAGCACCTTTTTAGATGACCCTGTTGCAGGAGTAGAACACCTCTGAAAACAGTTTCAGACTATTTTCTTCTGTAAATTCAGGTTTTGTCTGGCTTCTGTTGCTCAGGAGATCTAACAGAAGATTATGGCCCCTTAGAAATCAAGGTAAAATCTTCCAGGTGTATGAAAATGCCAAGCGACTGATCAGTGGTGACTTTAATGGTCCTCTGCAAAGGCTAAAATTTTGTAGCCTTGAGTAGTGTTGACAAAACAGTGGTACCTGTTTTACAACAGTTTTGGAGCAGGCAGTTTCCACCTTTTATTCACGACAATAAATGGTATTATCTGGCTTTAAGAAGCTTTCCACCTCCAAAATCCATACATAGGAATGTCTGAAAGGGATTTCGTGGAACAAAGTGATCATTAATTAAACAGAGAACTTTTTCCTTTTAATCTGTTGACACTGGTTTCCTGAGGAAATTAATCTAATGCAGACATATTTTGCTTGCTACACATGTCTTGATTCTGTTGAAAAGATTTGGAGCCAGCTGTATTTTTATGGGGTTGAACTAGAAACCCAATAGGGCAGGTATGTGGGTAGAGAACAGACCCAATAGATGCAATAGAGAAGTTGTGGTCTTGACCCTAATAAGGCAATTGAGGAGCAGAAACCACATATAGTCAGCATTTAAAATTCTCCAGCCACAGTGAAAGCATTGACTGGGGCTTCTGCTTTTTACACATAAGGAAATTCAGGCATAAGGCACACATCCATAGGAACCTTGGCTTTGTTAGTACCAGTGCTGCTGCCCAGTATATGATTTCAGGAGATGTGTTTTGATGTCCCTTCTGTTGCCATTTGTGATGGTAGTCCCATCGAGAACTTCAGGAAATGGAACTGGGACCACAATTGTTCTTGGTCTTATTCTTTCTTCCCTCCCCCTTAATGCTTCTTTATGCTATAGTTAGTGCTAGTGCTGTTCACCCCAACCCCACATTTGCAGCTTCATTCTGACTGCTTTTACCTGCAGGAAATGCCAGGGAAGGGAGAAAGTTTATAATTTTCTAGGTCTATAGTTGATGGATTAAAAGTTGTCATTGCATATGGCAACAGAAAGGGCAACTTCAAGCAGAGATGAGGAATTCCTAAACCCAGCAGCTTACTCTGAAATGCAGAGAAGTAGTGCAAGAGTCTGTGAATCAGCTGCCTAGAGAAAACAAAAGACTTGGCTTTTCTGAATGTTGTCTCAGGGCTGTGGGCAATTTCCATCGGTTCTTCTTCTTTAAAAATGTTACTTTAAAAATCAGCATCCAGATAATATGCAGGAAACTGACATTGCAGTGTCACACTTCATTTTGTCACATGGTGCAAAAGGAGAAATGGAACTGAAAAGCAAGATCCCTCTTTCAACCCTCTGTTTTCCCCAGCAGTTATAGCAGGGCCATGGCATTGGTGCGGGAGGCCATGACCCCATCGCCCTGCCTGAGGAAAGAGAGAAAAGCAAATACACCCTGTTGGAATCTTCTGCTTCGGGTGCTAGCACCAGAACTGACAGTGGTGCACCTGCTTCTGCTTCTTGTCTGCTCAGGGGAATAAAATGCACAGAAAGCAAGAGGATGTGAGGAACCAAGGCAGCTGCTGCTGGGCAGTCTTAAGTGATGCTTCTGGAAGTGTCTGAGCTCCATGCACAGCAGCAGAATGTCTGGAATTACTACAGAATGTTTTGTCTTTTGAATTCATCACTGCTGCAAAGACACAGCTGCACCTACTGCAGAAAAGTTGCTGTGCTCCTTTCAGGTGTAGATTAGCCCCGGTACATGTGCTGTTTATTGATAGTGCATTGCTTGGAATAGGTGTTCTTCAGGGCTACCCTGTCTCAGCTACAGTTACAAATGAATATGTACACATCCATCCTTACCCTGTATTGCTGTGGCTCCAGTTGTTGCCAGTCATTTATGTTCAAACACGACAGATGTTTTGATGTGGACGGGCAAATGCCTGCAGAGTAAGTTTGATTCACCTGATCCTTGCAGATATGCAGTTTTGAGTAAGATTTCCCACAGAGTTCAAACCCTGCAGTCAGAAGAGGACACGCGGTGATCCTTAAGATCTCTGTAAGGTGGTTGATGCACTTCTAGAGCATTTACACTCATAAACCATGCACATTAGTGCTGGATGAGAATCAAGGTAGGAATTTTATTTTATTATCTTGTTGCACAAGACCTATGCTGATCCTAATGGCATTTTCTAACCCTTATCCTAGGGTGAGAGAAGGCTGACAAATTATCCTGTAATGAAAAGGAGAAAGTGTCTTTTTCCATGGCACACTGCTACAACTTTTCTCTCTCTTTTCTCCCTGCAGGTGTCTCTTAGTCAAAAGACAGTTTTCTCCAACCACCCTCCCTCCTTTGAGATACTGCTTGGCAGAACAGTGCTGCTGGGTTTTGCCCTTTCCTCTGTTACATGGAGACATCATTCAGATTTGAGCTGTGGAATGGGTCTTGAAAGAGTGCAGAACAGTGGGATATGGGAGACTCCATATCCCCCTCCATATTTGCAAGGAAGAGGTGGAGATCTAAACATTACTTGTTTGGGCAAAGAGTGGATCAGAAGATAATTAGGCAACTGAGAAGTTGTTCATTTATCACCTTGGTGAGATCAGAGGGAAATGTAGATAAATTAATTCGTTACTGCTTAATGAATTAATGAGGACAGATAACTTTCTGTACATGCTTGGAGAGGGGGTTTCAGGGTTAATTGTGGCTGACTCAGTATGTGGCATTAGCAATAAAACATAAAATAGTGGTTTAAGAAATGTCCCTGAGAAAATGGTTTGGATTCCAGACCTTATCCACTGACATGTTTCTGGCACTGTCACAGGACTTACGGAAACTAACTACAGCCATGGAAGTAAGCCCAGCTTTAAATGATTAAATTGCATAGTAGAATCTCCTTGATCAGGGTACTTGGTACCCTTGTAATCAGGATGCTAGACAATTTAAAACTGGGCATGGGTCCATGGGTGCAGAGAAGTGTCTGTGACAAACATGCCGATATTCTATGCCATCATGCACTCATTGCCAATGGTAAGTAATGTAGAACATCTTTTAAGGTGGATTGATCAAGGGGGAAAAATCAGGTATATTTGTGAATATTCCATTTCTGTCACATGCTGGAAAGCAATATTTCTGTCATGCTAGTTTTCATTTAGAAAAAAATATCAAATGTATGCACTGAAATGAATAATACTGTTTAGGAAAAGCTGCATTTGTTGGTTTTTTTTCTTTTTTTTTTTTTTTTTTTCTTTTAATAGAAGAGAAAATATTCAAGTTACTAACAGATGATTTTAGCACTTTATGACATTATGAGAAGTCACCTCCTGGAGACTTCTCCCTCTGTGCTTGGGGTTCGACTAGGAAAAATACAATTTTACAAAGCACTGAAAGACTGAATACATAGGAAATTGAAACCATACCACAGATACCTCATAATGACAGAAGGGCTGTTGAGATGATTAGAGGAATGGAACACCTTTCTTATGAGGAAGGCTAAGAGCATTGGGATTGTTCAGCCTGGAGAAGAGAAGGCTTCAGGGTGACCTAATTGCAGCCTTCCAGTACTGAAGGGAACCTACAAGGAAGTTGAAGACAAACAATTTACAAGAGCATGTAGTGATGGGACAAGGAGGAATGGCCAAGGCTGGATGAGGCTTTGAACAACCTGGTCTAGTGGAAGGTGTCCCTGTCCATGACAGGGCAGTCAAAACCAAATTATCTATAAGATCCCTGCCAAACCAAGCCATTCAGTGATTCTGTGAAGATATTCAGGGTGCTGACACATGGCATATGAATGAGTCTGAAGGAACTGCAGCCTGGAGGAGAGAGAACTGAGGGACACCTTCTGCTTGCAGAACACTGACAAGAAGGAGTGAGACTATCTTGGAGGTAGAACATCTTTCAAGGTGGATTGATCAAGGAGAAAAAAATCAACTATATTTGTGAATATTCCAATAAAAGGACAAGAGTCAGTGTGCATCAGCTGGAACATGGGAAGTTCTGACTGCATGCTAGGAAAATCTTTTTCATGGTGGAATTGATCAAACACCAGTTGCCAGAAGATTTGAGGAAATCTCCATTGTTGGAGGTCTTTGTGGCCCTGGACAAGTCTGATCTAATTGGGCCTGTTTTTAACTAGGTATTAGACTAGGTAGCCCCGGAAGGTCCCTCTCAGACTTATTTTTTGAGTCTGTCTTTTAGAGCTATCTGGGATTTAACACAATATTTGCTTAATGACTTTGCTCTGAGTCATACACAGCTTTAAATATGTGTCAGTCTAGAATCAGGCTTTCTGCCAGTTGTTCCTTTGTGATGAAGGCCATTGTATTCATTATGGGCAAGAAATGCCAATGGACTGCCCCTGAAGGCAAGGGTAGCTCAGGTTCTTGTTAATAGTGCCCATGGGGCAGATTGGAGTGAAATGATACTGAATGATCAGTGTTTATAAATACATAGATATGTAGGATTTATTTTAGAACAATTTGTTTGCAATAAAAAGCCAGTATGTAGCCGTTTTGGTTAACATTATCTGTAGAAATATAGCAATATAGAAGCATAAAAATATCACTTAAAAATGTACAAGGAAAAAGAAAGAAAGACAGAGAAAGAAAGGGTAAGAGTAGGAGATTTTACTGTTGCCATTTAGTTGTCCATTGGTCAAAGTGGTGGTTGCAGTCTCAAAGCACTGGGGGTGGAGGGAAGGCCACGAAACACAAAGTTCAATGGGTCAAGATAGTTTAGGTTTACATGGGAACCCCCTCTGTCTTGTGAGGATCAGAGGTTTCACCACTATGCATCCAAAAACTCTTCTGTTGGATGAGGACTCTCCTCCTCCATTTCAGTTGCAGGAGGTGGTGCAACACATGACTGATTGTTTTGAATTATTAACCATTAACGTTCCAGCCTCTCCCAGGAGGTGATGATCTAATGTAATTTAGAAAACTGGGACAGCTCAGAAGACATCCCGCTCCGCTGGCTGTAGGCTATATCCTATTCAGTGCAAGGTATGACTAAATGTGACAAGTGAGGATCAGGGACAGATGAGAGCCTGGGGTATGTCAAGAGAAATGCTCCGCAGTACGTGCTTCAGGCTAACTCTGATCTGTGTTTGCATGGTGCTAAGCCTGAGCTAATATACCTTGTCCTTGAATCAAGGTATTTTTCTTGGGGTTCCTATTGTAGATGTTAAAGTTGTGTTGTCTTGGTTGCTTCAGATCATAGCACACTTGCAAATATCTTTAGTGACCTTGTGTGGATGTTTTAGATGCTGTAGTCAATGCAAGTACCATTCCCTAGATATTAAGAAACAGAATATTTTTAGCAACATTTTTAAGCTTCCTGTTGAAGTGATGATCAGTTTTTTTGAAATGGGTTGATCTATAAACAATAAATGGCAAGAGGAAAGAAAAATGACACTGAAATATAAAGAAAGCCTAGAGGGATAAAACAATCTGCACACAGGAAGTTGTCACACAGGAAGTTGATGGAAATGCTGAGCACTGCATCTGGAGTCTTGAGTCCATGCCGTGGACTCAACTTTCTGATGCTTTATTTCAGTGTTGCTGTTCTTAAATAATTTCTTTCTTTATTTTGCTTCTGGTGGGGTATGTTTGCTGAGGCATGATTGTTGCAAGGAATAACAAAGTGGCCATCAAAAAACCCAGCAACAGAACCTCAGATTCTATCTCAGCCTTAGCTTAGATAAGATAAAACTGGTATAACTTTTTTCAACTATGTGTGATCTCTAAAGGACCCTATACTGACTAGGTGTTGCCACATTGCTATGTTACTGGGCCCTTCACACACCTTTCTGGGCTTTTTCTGACTCTATAAATGTGTTTCCCCATCAAAATATGAACTGTCTCTCTATAGTAGCTGCTGTAGCACAGGTAGTATTAAAAGAAACCCTGCAATTCCTTGAGGATCAAAAGATTCTCAGCAGGACAGCCTTTGTTATGCAGATTTTAAAATGACATTCAGATAAGAAGATGAAACGTGATTGTTTCCATCTTGGGAATGAACGCCTTTATTCTGCTCATTTTTTCTCTTTTATCTTCTTCCTATTTTTGCTTCCTAGCTGCAAGTTTGGATAAAGATTAGCCAAGAATAGGGAACTTAAATTCCTGCTCTTCAAGTATGGGTTCACTGTAGAAACGTGAGTGATATTCTGCTGACCTCTGGTTCTCAAATCCAAAAATAAATATTATAGATTTCTTTCGCCACTTATCTCATAATTTCTGGGCCTTTCTAATTAATGGACAAGATCAGGGAAAAAAAGCACCAAACAACCTCAAATAAACGGAGCAACATTGTTCTTTTCCCCACCCTTCTGCTGCCTTTTACATGTTACTAGTCAAAAATAACATGATTTTCGGGGCATGGAAATGGAGACCTTGTTGTCTGCTAACTGCATGCAATTCTTGGAGATTAGCAAAAGCATGAGGACTTCAGGTAAGCCAAGAGGGCAGTCTTGCAAGACATTTAATGGCAGCACATGCTCCAAACAGGTAAGGGCTGGGGCTGCAAATAGCAGTTTCCTTTGTTGCAGTGCATTGTGCTTCCCAGCCCGTGACTTCCAGATCTTAGCATTTCCTTTTGTAAACTGGTAGAACATAAATTTTATATAGCTTTCATTATGTAGCCTCACTAGGGTCTTTCCCACTTCTATTCTAACCTTGAATGAATCTCTTTTTCTGGTGAAGAGCTGAATGAAAATCAAGCTCTTGCTTGTGGCTGCAGCCAGGGGTATCAACTTTTTGGATCTGGCAGCATGATTTTATAAAGCATAAAAAGTGAGAGGAAAAAAATGCAATAAACTGTGAAGAGTAATTGTCACAGAACTGGCTTTGAGAAGGATTTAAATTGTTGTTATTCAAAGGAATGTTTGTGAAAATCAAATGGTAAAACTACCTAAGAAATGGTGTGCTTACATTTTTTATTGTCCTTGGTTTTGTTTGGATGAGGACCAACAGTGTCAAGTCAAATTTTTGGATCATTCAGGAAGAAAATTATGTTTGCAAGAAAATTAATTTAAGAGATTAATTAAAGGTTACTTTGCTGCTGGCAATCAGAAAGGCAAATATCTTGACACTCTTGTTTAGTTGCAAATATTTTATCTGCCATAATTTCTATGACTAGCAGGTTTTTAAAATGCTGCCTGTTACTTTGTTTGCTTGGGCAGAATCTGGGGGTTGTGGATAGACATTGACTTCTAAGGGCACTGCTGCAACTGAACATGTTAATATTTCATTGCTTCTTCCTCTCTTGAAAAGGGAGAGAGGGTTGCCTAATTGTGAATGTTACTGAATTAAAAACCCTTTGTATAAGCTAATCTGAGACTGTGTTTTGTTCTAAAGTGAAGACAGAAATTTGATGTTATAAAATCACCAGTGAGGGAGGTCTGTCCTCATTCCATTGGATTGGAATCTTTTGGTCACAGTACTACATCATGAAACAGTCCAGAAGCTGAGGGGGAAAGGGCTGAATTGTTGGAAATTATCCAGGAGAAGGAATATTTTCTGTGGCTTTCAGGGGCCATAAAAGGAATTTTCTTCAAGGTCCTAGGAGAATTGTAATCTCTGTGTATTTGTTGTCTAGAGCATGCTCCTTTATTGCCATCAGTGTAGTGGCATATCAGCACATGACTCAGCTATTACTTTCGTTCTTTCAGACATGGAAAGGCTAATGAAAATTTTTTCCTGCTCCTATGTTTCTGATGACCACACAATACTTTTTGTAGCTGCTGAAGGACCCTCAGTACTGGCTTGAAGGTAATTCAGCTTTTCTGGCAACGATGATAGATTATGTACAGACATGTTGTTTTGGTTTTTTTTAATTCCTTCTAATTATTTATTTTGCTGTCTGCATCTGAAGAATGAGGTTGTTAATTACTACAAAGACTGCATCTTTCATTTTTAAAACAGGTATGTGATTGTTTCTTCTGAAAAAAAATCCCAGAGCAACAAAATCCCCAGATAAAATTAGAAAAAACAAAACAAACAAAAAAATCCCTGGAATTTTGTCTTGGCATCCTGACATGTTGACATGTAAGGGGTTTTATCCAGGGCAAGAGTATAGTTCTAACTTTTGTGTCTACACAACCTTTAGTCTGTTTTATACCTGAGCAGGCTGGCAGCCATTGCTGTCAAGAAATAGCCATTTATGTGTTACGCAGAAGTAAGAAAATGGGTGTTGCAACTGTCTAACTTCTATTTCAGAAGACGACATTCTCACAATGACCCTCTCACTTTTTAGGTTGTCTGGATCCACTAGTGGTGTAGAGTCTCTGTATCCTACTTCTGTTTCCATTGTGTTCACAGAAACTTGTTCTACTTTTAATTTCTCCTCCCACACATCCCACACTTCTGATCAGAATAAAATCAGTGAATAATGAACAATTAATTTTTCATATATTCTAAATCTAATTTTTAAAGAGACATGGTAGATAATTCACATTTTATGATGTTAAACCAAACAGAATATTTTGAGTTTTGACAATTTTTTTCCTTAATTTCTGGTTGTTGTTAATTTCTTGGATTAAGGCCTGATGTTAGTGCTTATCTCCTAGTCATGCAATTAAAGCAGAGACTTTTATCACCACTAAATACTTTATATCTAACTCTTTTTGGAAATCGCTTTAATGAGTTTTATTATAAGGAAGATTTGGCAGTTTGGGAGACTTAGGTGTGACAATATGTATTATAAAATTAGTCTAACATAAGGATTAAAATTGGGATACCAATCCCACCTGGTAATAGCCTGTTCTTTCATTTGTCTAGACACAGAAGAACTGCTGGCGCTATTTAACATCTTAATTTGTTCCAGGCTGACAACTATGACTTCAGATTTCACAGTGAAAGCATAACTCATGAACAACGAATCAATATTTCTATGCTCACGGTTAAGTAAAAATGGGTTTCATATCAGTAAGCAGATCAAATTAATGCTTACATCTGTAGTTTTGTAGCTACCAGCACTGCAATCTTAATTGGTGCTGGGATCCACAGTGAATGGCTCTTGGTCTTTCATATACACTTGCACGCATGAAGTTAGCAGGTGAGTTTCTTGCTCACAGAAGGTAACTAATACAGAATTTCTCTGTTTTAGAGACAAATTTATTCAAAGATACCACTGTATTAGTTATTTTGGTGTTTTTTTGTTTGTTTGGGTATTGATGTGGGGGTTTTTTCGGTTTTGTGTGCGTATTTTGGTGGGGTTTTTTTCCCCAACCATTGCATAAAATATGTGAGGGTAACAAGCCAGCACCATCACAGAAAATATCGCAGGGAGATTGATGGATAATTTTTCACTCTGCAGAAAAAATTTTGAAGATGTTTTTTCTTGCTTGTGATTTTTTTTCACTGTGTTGCCAGTGAATATGACTAACTCCATCTTTCATTTTTCTTCAGCAGTATCTGACATAGTGCAGCTGTTATTGTGTATTTTATATTAATTTAAAAAAAAATAAGAAAGTGCAGGTTTACATTCCTCTCTTCCTTAGCCTTGTTTCTTGAATTCCTTAATTACTTAATATTCTGAAATTAAATGGGAACTCACATATTCTGTACTTTTTTGGGAATTAAATTATCTAATACAAAGCTATAATTTATATTTGTTAAGTAAATGTCTATTCACTGAGCAAAAGTTAATAGAAAAATAACACAGAGCTGTTAGAAGACAGTCCATATATGCTGTATTGGGGCATACACTATACTGCATATACTAAAGCATGATTTTTTCGTTTTAGTTTGCACTGTGTTTATTCTGCACATGTAGGGAGGGAATAGCCCACATGTTTTTGCATCCTACAGCAAATTCATCTTTATAAATCCAGGTGAAGGCTATATGAGGAATAGTCAGCTAGGCACTTTGCTCTTCTACTTTTGTATTATGTAGCCTGGTAAAAGTAACCTAGGACTACTGCCAAATCTGAGGAAAAAAAAGGAAAAAACAGAGGGGAGGGAAATTGTTTTAAGTCATCTGAGGAGAACCTTCTTGAAAGCTCTCAAGGTTTCCTCAGTGATTACAATGGCAAGAGTCCCTTTGCATTCTTCTAAGGCATATAAACTGAAGCTTTTACATAACCTCTCGGTTCCAACAAGTGGTTCCTCAGGAAGACATAATATATCTCAGGAGTAATGGTAGTAGAAAACACCCCGTGGTGGGATGACACAAAAAGTAAAACGTAAATGTACTTTAGGTGAGCTAAATTTTGATTTCCAGAAAAGGTGGCTGTTGAATACTACTTATTACCTAAATAGAGTATCTGAGTAGTAGCAATGTAGGTACAGTGCTGTTGTGGCAAATCGTGATTTTCAATGAAAGGTAAGATTGTGAGCCCTATAGTGGACCTCACAATGTACCTTATCTAAGCTGTCAGCGTCGTTTGAGGTAAAAATAATTTCGGACAGCTAAATGCCTTTATATATGTGAAGACTGTTACGTTTTGGCTCAAGAGAAAATAACACTGCTAACTAAAAGGGTTTTTTGTGTGTATTTTTTGCTTAATGTTGCTACAGGGCTCAACACTGTCAGTCTTTAAACATATTTACTTTCTGATTTTTTTCTCTCTTATTTAATTTTCCTCCTTTGACCTAGTTTTCATAACTGCCCTTCCCACCAAGAGAATCCTTCTACCTGCTTCTGCACTGTGATGAAAGTCATGTTAAGGTACTCCTGACATCTGTCCCTAGTGGCTAAGCAGCAAACTCAATTGTGCGCACACTTGATCATGTGTGATAAAATGCTGTGCCTTTTCTTCAACTCCAGCCTCAGGTTTGATTAAGGTCAAAGTTAAATTTAGCAGAATGCTACAAAGAGGGAAATATATTTACAAAGATTCTGTCTTGCAGTAAAATATGTTAAACATGATAAAAAATATATGTGATGAATCTTGGTTATTTTCCCAGGGAAATATAAAGTAAATTGACCCTCATTACTCTTGAGGGCTTGTGTAAATTCCTGTTGCCAGGTCTTGGCTGCAGGGAGTTCTTCTGGCTTCATCATCTTGTATGATATATAGGACAAATTCTGTGGTAGTGATGAAAACTTATAATAACATTAGCTGGCAAAAAAATTCTCCCTCTCCTTTTCTCATACTTCTGTTTTTAATCATAGCTCTTATCACACCAGTGATGTGTCTATGTGGATGATGATTTGCACTAATATTGTTGCAGTATCAGAATTAATTGTACACAGAAAGAGCAGGCTTAGTACTCAGAAAAATTCAGGGAAACAAGCCCACATGCTTGCTGGTTTCTTTCGAGTTTTGACATATGCAATTTCTACTGAAGAAATCAGTACCATATTCAAGACTCTGAATGTCTTTGCCATTCAAAGAGGCTACACAGGTTTGCATCTTATGTGTGGCTTTGGCTATACAATCTTGACTGAGTTTCTTTGGAGTCAGTCCTTTCAAAAAAACCCAAAAATAAATAGAGAGGAGATGTTTTTTACTTGAAGAGTGAATATGTGCCTTCACAAGATTACAGAGACTCGACATATTTATAAAGTTTTTATAAGTAAGCACTGATGAAGAGTGTAGGGAAAGATGTGTATTCTAAAGAGTGTCTGAGCTGCACATATTTACTTTGATGAAGGGCCTGATATCCCTGGAAAAACAGTGAACTAGAAATTGAATGTGACCACAAACTATTAAGAAAACTCCATTCAACCAAGAAAGTATTTCAGCCATGCACTACAGTAATAGCTTCCATGACTACTCTACATTTAGGGGAGAAGATGTTTGACATGTTTAAAAAGCTCTGGCTTTCTCATCTGAATTTTCCATTACGCTAGATAAAAAGTTGACAGATCAATTTTATTTAAGGAATAAGTTGTACAGAATTTCACTGAAAATTACTATGAGAAAAATTTTTCTTCGGCAAGAGTTCTGTATATTGTGAAAAATTCTGAATGTACTGCACATGGCAAAGAAAAACTTCACTGTTTTCTGTCATTCTGTCACAATTGCGTGAGTATATTGGGTTATTGCTGTCACATTTAAAGAAAGAAAATAGCTGTCTGGAAGCAATGAGGAAAAACGTACTTCCTTTGTTAGTGGGTTTTTATTTTTCTAGCTTCGATTAAAGATAATTTAAGATGCAGTACCTGAAAGGCTGGATGAAAAGTTTTGTTTCTAAAACACACTATTGTACACATTTGTCTTCAACAACTTAAAATGCTCAGCCCAGCCTTCTGGTGGTTTGATTGCCCCTCAACCTCGTCAGGTCCAAAGAGCCTAATTTACACTAAGCTGTCCATTCACCCGAGCGATATGTCAGATTGGTGCAAGTCAAGGGTACCAAAATCTTCCTTTGTACATCAGTTTGCCAGTTTTTTTTGTTATTCCTATACTGTCCCTAGCTATCTATGCAAAACAGTGCCCAGGGATCCCATCCAAACTCAATGATCTTATAATTCTGCACAAAATGTTTGAGGTATATAAGAAAAGGGTTGTAGTGTAGTGCAAAAGCTAAAAGAGGTGTAATGTCCTTCAAGTGCTTGAAGAAAGCAGAGCAGAAATGCACATGTTGGACTCTGAAGAAACAAGGAGACACCAGCAATATGATTTCTGAATAAAGGAAAATATTCTATGCAATTCTGTTTTGATGTTAGATGAAATCACCTGACAAATATTAAATACAAATGAAATGAGTCGCGTTAGGACCTACAAGACTTCCTGAGCTATATGGTTTTGTGGTATTGGTAAACAACTGTGAAAAATTCATTGCATGCTTATCTACTGTAGCAAAATCATTGATTGAATTGCTACAAAAAGGTGAAAACTGGGTCACAGGAATGCCAAACAGCATGCGGTGCAGCTACACAAAGGTTTGTGTATTCTGATATTGTTTTATCTGTGACCTTGTCTTGTGGTTCCTTCCTCATGGGAGCAGGAGCTGTGATCTCACACTGATTGCCAGATGGCAGCGGGAAGCCCAGAGCGCATGTACTGACAAACGGTGGGGAAAAAACAGCTGCACTGAGTGACTGCACACTGCCAGCAATGAGGCACTGAGCTGGAGCCCAGAGAGAGCGTTAAGATACCTGCCAAGTCTAAAAACCCAGGTGGGAGCAAGGATCTGCAGCTCTTTTCCGAATGACACCAGAAAAAATGGACAAGCTTTCAAATGTGCACATAGTCAGACAAGTAGCTGTGGACTTGCTATGCTCCTTATTATTCTCTGTAATAGAAAATTTACAAACAGGCTAAATATAGAAATTATGTGATTTTGTAAGCATGTGTGTAGGGCTACATTTTCTGATAGTTAAACTAGCCACAAAGAGTGGCAAGGTTCTTTTGTGGAGTACTGACTGAGACACTGACAATCTCTTGTCTGTTTAGTGGAATTCACTTTCTTAACTGTCTTTGGTCAGACAGTAACTTTGTTCCATCAGCTGACACTTCTGACAGGTGACTATTGGTTTATTATATCAGGGATTCCAGAAAGATAATGTTCATGAAGGTCAAAGCAGGCCTGGCAGATACAGAAAATTGACCTTATTTCTCCTAATAGGGCAACTCACAGTCATCAATTCATATTGATGATGCCTTTTCCTTTTTTGTGGACCTTGTCTTACTTCTCTAGAAATGTACAGAGAAAATGAAGAGAGTCAGAGAGGTTGAAGGGAAAGCTTGCAGCCATTGTGCACCCTATCCTCTGTTTCCATTTGGTTATTCACACATTATTCTGAGATCTTGAAACTTCATTGTGGTAGTGTGTGTTATTCCCCTGTTGCTCCTGCCTCCAGGAGCATCCAGATGATGGGCTGTCATGTGCAAGACTATTTCTCCTAGTGGATGTTTTGGTAGTCTGTTGTTTTTTTGAAGACAGCATTTCCCAGAGCATCTAATTGGTTTCTACTAACAAAAAGGATGTGTCTTTCATTGAGCTGCTCAGGTATTTCTATTTGGTTTTGTAAATGTCACCAGGTTTGATCAAGCAGAAAGAAGCATGTGACACTGGAGTGGTATTGCTGTCGTCTGGAGGGAAGTCTTTGTTCCCTGGAAGATGTGGTGCATGAAGATATTACAAGTTTTTCTAAATCTGCCTGTGCTTGACACCTGCAGTCTGCCTGGAAACAAATCTTTAATGCTATTAGAGAAAAGACACTTCTTTTTACTTCATTACTTTTTAAAATGTGAGTTTTACACTGTTGGAAAAGCATCACACTGATTCCATTATTTCCTCCACATAGCTAAAGAAAAAGCCTGCAATAGGGCAGAGGAGGAAAAATGCAGCCATCCCAGAGCATCCAGAAAGAGTGATTTAGGAATGCTTTGGGGAGATCATTTGCTTTCTGGAAATATTCTCCAGTTTCTCTCAGCTGCTTTACCTAGTCTATAGTTGTCAATTTCCCCTTGTGTTTTAGCTCTTACCTTTGTGGCTGACCTACAGGTTGCAGAGAATCAACCCCAAAAGTTCGTGTGCTTGGTCAGATGCAAACGCCTGCTGCATGTGCTGCTGTAAGAGGTGTATGGTCAGCATGGTACAGCTGGGAGAGCATAGCTGTAATTGCTCACCTATGGCCAATGAGGCAACAGTCAGAAAAATGGTTGACTACCTGAAGCTTTCTCTTTGTCCATGAGTCAGATCCTGGCTTTCATTTCTCTGATGAGAGGAGAAGCAGGCGTGGAGCTCCACTTCTTTTGTGCCCATCCCACGCGACCTCAACCTGAAGTTTTATGTTATTCTAAGTATGGATTCAGGCTGAATTTCAACCCATAGCCTAAAAGAAGAGAAGATGTTTCTTTCTAGTGCATTTTTGGAGCCTTTTCTTTTGTTTTCCTTTTCTTCTGACTTATGCAGCCAGTACAATTTGGGATAAGAAATTAAGAATTGATTTTGCCAAGAATTTATACATTTCTTTAAAACTGAAGACTAATCCAACCTAGACATGTGAAAAGACCCAGACTGCTCTTATGCTTGTAAAAGTTGTAGGCACAGTCTTCATTGGCTAAAAACTAAGTGCATGGAAATTTTTTCTCCACCAGCAGTCTAAACTCACTCCTTACTTTGAATATCAGGCTGGATTATTTTAATCAGGAGTAATACAATCCTACTCTAACTCTAATTTGCTCTTCATGGCACATGTGTAACTCCCACTGATTTAGCTACATTTCTTGAAGTGTAACCAATGGAAATTTTCACAGCAATGCTGTTGTTCCAAAGGACAGACCATGCCTAACTTTTCTATTATCTTATCTGATTCTGCAGGATTATCCAGATAAGGCTTTGCCCTTAGAGCAGGCTTACATGACTGGATGTACAGCTGGCAGGGTTTTGATGAGAAACGCAATTTTATTTTGTGTTGCTCATTTACTTGAATTCCTAATATTAGTCTAAATTGTTCAAATTTTTTCAAGTTTGAAGTTCAGGTGCTTGGAACTTGTTTTCCAGTACTGAAAAACTGTTCCAGTACAGACTGATCTTGTCAAAGAAGAGATAACAGCTCTCTTTGCTAGCTGATTGAAACAGAGAGAGGCTGCAGGCGTTGCTTCAAGACTTCTTGGTGTTCTTTTCAATGTTACTTTGCCCAGACAATCAGCAAAAAGTAGCTTTTGTCTAAATGGAA
Source organism: Acanthiza pusilla (assembly GCA_036630365.1). Lineage (NCBI taxonomy): Eukaryota > Metazoa > Chordata > Aves > Passeriformes > Acanthizidae > Acanthiza > Acanthiza pusilla. Next base: position 4,095,213 of record JAXCHO010000023.1, on the reverse strand, counting down.
TAATTACAGCTTGCAAACTTCTTTTGTCCTTTAATAAGGCTTCTCATGTTCTCCCTTTATAAGCTGGAAAGAAGAAACTCGTGGTGCTGAGGGAAGCATGATCAAAGTGGCAGCAGTTGTGATCTCCTATTGCCCATTATTCTCTCAGAATGTTGAAGGAGGAGAGAAGACAGGAGACATGATGTTTCAAAAGTGAACAAGTAATGAAACAGTCATGGCTCCCTTGGCTCTCAGGAGTGTAAGTCTAGTGCTGGAGTGAAGAGCATCTTTTACAAAGATTTCAGTATTTGCAAAGTACCCAGCAGTAATTTAAGTATTGGTTAAAAAAGACTGGTTAATATTTTTCTTTTAAATAAGTAGTGGAAAAGCTAATGTAACCTAAAGAATTAATCCTGTACAAAACCCACTTCAACAGGGCTTTAGCATGATTGCTCATCTGTGAGTAAATTAATGTTAAAACTGACATATCTGAATTCTGTTACAGAGCCTGTGCTTCTATTTTGGGTTGTTTTTCTTTGTTGTTGTTGTGTCTGTTTGTCTAATTATATCTAGTTGGATTTGTTGGTGGGGTTTTTTGGGTTTTTTTGTTTGTTTGTTTGTGGGGTTTTTTTGAGGAGGAGAAAATCCTTCTCTCAGATTGTATTTTTTAGTCATCTCCCTCCAAATCCTTCTCCTTCATTTATAAGTCTCATGCCACAAGAACCCAAACAATTTATCTCCAGCTTTCTAATATAGACATTTTCCCTGGCTAAATTAGAAGAAGTGTTTTTACAGTCATCAGCAACAAATTGGACAGCAAAATTCCTTCTGTATTTGAATTGCATACCCCAAATGTCCAAGGACATCTGGTACAAGTTAACACCATCCTTCTAAGAAGAAGAAAGTGCTACTTCCTCCTCAGTGCCTCTTCTTTATTGCTCCTAACTACAAGGACAAGCGTGACAACTTCTCACATCCCCTCATGAAGATGAGATGCTTTATCACAAAAGCCACTACAAACCCAACAAACTATTCTGTGTTATACCCGAAGTTTTCTGGGTTTCGTAATGAACCAGTAATCCCAAACTGCCCTTTCTTGGTTTTTGGTGTGTCACCAGTACAGAATACCCCACTTTTTCCTCGCAAATTCAGATGTTCTCTTGAGTATATCAACTGCTAAAAAAGTAATTCTCACACTGAAAGCAGAAATTCAGTTTGGCCCCAGAGTTTCATTTCCTTCTTTAGAGCAGGCATCTGAGACACGTGAAACTTGGTTAGCAACAATAGTAGGAACGGAGGGTGTTGACACCCTTTTGCCAAGGTGTGCTCCCCCATTCTTCTCTTTAGCCTAGAAGCACTGAATATAAATGAATTTATAGCAGATTAATTTTTATTTCCTACTGCAACAGCTTTGTACCATCCTTAATGAAAAAGCCTACAGAGAGACTGTTCCTTGTTTTAGTTGCCCTAAGCTTGCATCGTGCCCAGTTGGAATATGGTTTTGGAAAGGGAAGAAAGTCAATAATCTCTGTGATAGGAAAAGTGGAGAGGAAAAGACTGAGTGAATTTCAGAACAACACCTTTCCCCACTCACTGCTGCATCTAGTCAAGCAATGCCATGGCACAAAGACAAGGCTGACTTTGGCTGATGTCTGACTGGAAAGAGATGGGTGACTGGGAAGTGTTTTGTTAGGTTTGAAGATGGGTCTCATGAAGAGAGAAAAGCAACATGCTTGCTTTATAACTATGTTAATTGAACTAGGGAGTTTTTGGTCTATGGGTTGGTTTGTTTTTTTGGTTTGTTTTTTTGTAGGGGTTTTTTTGGGGGGGGGGTTCGGGTTTTTTTGGGGTGTGTGTGTTGGGGTTTCTTTGGTTGTTTTTTTTTCCCCAGCTTTTAAAGATATGTAGGAGCTACATCTAGCTAAAGGGCACACCTCCAGACCTCCAGGTTAGGGCAAGAAGGGTATTTTTCTCCAGACCTGTTTTGAGAAGCTAAAGGAAGGGGAGGGAAAGCTATGACTCATTAAGATAACACAGCCTAGGAGTTATTAAAAAATTAACTTTTCCTTGGGCCTTCTGAAACTATTGTGTCCCTTGCTGAAAAATTCATCAGTAGCTCTGTGTGAGTATAAATGAAAACCTGTTGAAAAATCCTTCCAGATATTTATAGAGTTGATATTCCATCTTCTTCCCAGTTTAAAATGATTAAATGAATTTAGATCTGTACAAAGGTAATGCATACTGAGAAGCTTGGGTTTCTCATCATCTTAATATTTATTAATTATTGATTTTAAAAATTCTTGTGGGACATAAAAGGTAATGATGTTTCATCTAAGAAAAGTTTGGATATTATGATACTGCAGAAGATTTAAGTACATGAGCAAGAGTTCAAGTTTAACAGATTCTACTAATGTCTGGGAAAATGAAATTGAATGTCAAGTTACCAAGAGAAATCTGTATCTAAGTCAAATGCAAAGACTAAATAGAGTCAAATAGAATTTGGCATTTTGTTCTATCTTATTTGTGAGTATACTAAGCTGGATAAGTTATCATTTAATCTTTTATAAGTGTATTTTGAAAGATATATTATTTTAATCAGCCATTATAAATTATAGGAGACTTGAGCAAGATAGGGATAGGGATAACTTCTTGGTTATCAATGGGCCCAGGAGACCCATATACACTAGTGATTGTGACCAAGATTTAACTGGGTTGTAAGTTTAGAGGTATAACAGTGTAAGATGAAAATGATATCTCATACTAAACATCTTCACAGGCAAGAGTAAATATAATGCTGAAAAAGTGAACCTTGGTATACTTCTGTTCATTGGTGAGAATTCCTTGAATCAGATTTATATCTTTCATGCCATACCCCAAGCATACAGGTGTTCTGAGGCATGGAGAGGGATGCTTGCTTTCCCCCTCAGTGGAGCTAGCTGCAGCAGTCACGCTCCTGTGTTTTGTTGTACAGCTGATTAAATGTGTCATTGCCTCACTCAGTCTGAGGCTGTATCCTGCCTTCTGCTCCATTTCTTCCAGAAATCCAAGATTAATAAAATGTACTGAGAGGAGATAAAATCTGAAATGATCAATGGGAAGATCAGAGGTATTATCACACAGGCAGTGGAAGAGTTTATGCCCAGAGGACCACTCTGATTTTGTCACCAGACTGCACAGCACAGACAATGCAACTCTCTGAATGGCTGAACTAGACTTGATATGATGTCTCCAATTTATATACCCATTAATTACGCTTCCTTCTTCAGACTCAGAATTTTTTTTCTCAGCACCATTTCAGTTTTCTTCTTCTTTAATATTTGTTCCCCAATTTGCTTTGACAGCCTCTGGTAGATAAAGGTGTTAAAATACAGTGTTATTGTAAATATGAATTAACCTCACAGCCAGGTGGGATTATGGATGACATTGCTGGTTTGTAAATTCCATGATTTCAAGGTGTGACTGCAGATACTATGGAGAAGAGAAAAATGCAGAGAGATGAATGCCAAGGACTGGAAAGGAAATAAGGCGCAGGAAATAATTGCTCTTTCTCTTTCTCATTCTGCAGAACATTCTTTGAGATACACTGTCCTAAGTTAAAACTGACCATTATTAACAATGTTCTGACAATTTTTCAAAGAATAAACAGATTTTCTGCCCCTTGCTTAATCACTCAGTCTTTGGAAAACTCAGTCAGTTGCTTAGACCATTCAAAGGTAAAAAGGCATATGGCTAACTTTGGGTTTCAACAAAAGATTTCTACTCATGTTCCAGGGAAGAGTTGAAACTGATTTCTTCTGAACATGTTGAGAAGGCCTGTTTGATCAAAGTTCTATTTTCATGCCTAAATATTACTTCCTGAGTTATTTCTCTTGGAGTGTACCAATTTTTTATGGTCAAAAACATGTGAAGTAATCATGTAACTTATAAGTGTTTTTTTCCTTATCTCCCAAGGTGCCTAGACAATGCTAAGGTCGGTAGAAAACTATAGATGGTTCCCTCCTTGAATGCCTGATCTTGAAGGAAGAAGCACCTTTTCATTTTCTGTAGCTGATGTTCTGTTCTGCACTCTACTAATAATGACCACTGATTTTTCATTCAACTTCCATTCTTTTTGTTTTACTTACAAATTTTGCTGGTTCTGTTTCCTTAGTCATAGTGGAAAATTGCCTTTATTTATTTGCTTGTGCTCCTTTTTATTTTTTTTAAGTGTATGGCATTGGGGACATTTGTCTTGAGCTGAATTCTGGTAAAAGCTTAAGATAAATCAGGCTAAAAAGGAATATTTGTCTCTTTAGAAAGGACAGTTTCTTGTAAAGGTATTTTACATAAAATTCCTCCTGTATTCTTCAGCTACTCTGAGTGTTTCATTGACAATTTTCTGTAGAAAAATAGCTTTATTATTCATTTTTTGGGGGGAAATCTGAGGGTGGGGGGGGAATATGATGAAGACAGCAGCAGATGAGAATCAAGTCAATTATGAGAAATTAAATTCTCTGTAAGCTATAGTGTATTAGTCTATGTGTCTTTCCTTCAAGCTGAGTTTTAACTTTCAGTATAAAGGCGAGTTAATTTTTTCTGTTTCCAGCTGTATCCCCAGCATTCCTGAAAGAAAATCTTGTTTGCACAGCCTAAATGCAAGTGACTGCTTTTGTAAGAATTTTTACTGCCATTGGGCTACAACTGGCCCAGTTCACTAACTTTTATTGATATAAATTTTATTGATTTCAGTATGACTGTCTACATGGGCCAGGGCTGTAGATCAAAGGCTAAAAATACTGTGTGACAGGGGCATGCAGGCTGTTCAATGGCCTTGTGTTTGTTCCCACACACTGCCTGGCAGAATTAATTCTTGATCTGCTCACAGATATTAAGTACCTGCAGGTTTGTATTGTGCTAGATATTGTGCTTTAAGGCTTAATGATTATCAGTGTTTAGCAGATTGGAATGCTCTTTAGGAATGGCATTGTAGGTACTCCTCCCTCTCCCTTCCCTGCATTTCCAGTGAGTTAATGTCTCTTCAGATGCTTCAGCATACGGTGTACCATTTTAAGCATATGTAGGAAACTGATGTTTCATATGTATTGGAGTCGTGACTTTTCCCTCCGCAGTGTCTCTATACATTCATTATCACCTGATGTGAGTTTTATTGATGTAAGTGATAATTTTGCAATGGAGAGATACAGCAAGATGTAGAGAAAAAAAAAAAATTCTATCCTCTTGATGCCCCTATGTCTCCTTCATTTATCTCTTATCCTAGGATTTCCATGAAGATTGAGAATAATAATGACATCTAAGACTCTAACATAAACAAGAATGCAATAGTGCTTTGTTCCATCTTTGTTTTACAAAGTGAAGGAATGTAATGGCTGAGCTGAAAGATTCTGAGAATGGAGGAGAAATGGTTTGTTCTTGGCTCCTTAGATTATTTCAGCAGCTGAATTTCTTATGAGTGCTATAAAAACTGTAATTAAACATAAAATGGGGGGAACAATTCAAGCTGTTGCAATCTTGTAAAAAATGCATCCTAATTATCTTACTGTTCCTGGCCTCAGTTTGGCTGCTAAACTTTTTTTCTTTTTAGTTTTCTACTCCCCCTACCCCCATTTCCTTCTCACCTTCCCATGCGTGTTCTATATTACACTCTAATATGGCTTTGCATTTCTGCAATGACAGAAGCACACAGAACTTCAGAACCCTGAGCTGCCTTGGAAGGTTTGATATTAATTGCACAGATCATTATTACTCAGAGCACAGAGCAGCATGACTGACAAATCTGGCTCAAAAGCGATTTGAGCAATTTCTTGTTGCAGTGGTGATTATGGCATGGAACATTATGTAGCTCATTTAGGATGCTTATATTTAGGAGGATTTTATTATTGTTTAGAGCAGTTTTAAAAGTTTTATGGAAGGAAAAAATAGTTCTCATTTCTGGATTTCAATTAGACTAACAAATGTTAATGGTCTACTTCTCTCCTCTTCTAGCCACCACTTAAAATTGGTCCCCCATTTCTCGCAGAAGACCTGGCTGGTTTTGTTAGATATCTTCCTTTTTTTAGGTGTCAGAATAAGGAGTTTCCTTAATTTATTGACCAGCTTAGAGACAAATTCTCTTCCTAAGACCACTCCAAAGGGCTCCTAGTTCTTAGTTCTGAATGCTTAAACCTTGCTTTGAATTTTAATTCCATTTTGGCTTCAACTTGGTAACACAAAGCTGCAAAAATTAAATGTCTTTGGAGCACTTTGAGGATGTTAAGACTTGGTTTGTGGATAAGAAATGAAGGTCTGGAGAAAATTTCCCTTGTTTTAAGGATGTCTGATGATCACAGCATACAAATACCACCTTCCAGGTGGATGGGGCATGCTCCCAGCCCTTCCACTCTTTGCAAACTCAGTGCAAATTAGCACAGCTCTTGGGCTGTCCTAGTTGTCCTAATTGATGTCTTTTTCCTAGTCTTTTTCTTAGACTGCTGTTTTTGTGGCCAATAAAGACGCCACTTTGGCCACACATTTTGTTTTTCCAGTTGTAGTCCTTATCCTGGTGGTTGCAACTGATATACCAGCTCTGGCTCACTCAAAACTGTCCTGTGCACTGGGTTTAATGATTTGCTGAAAGAGGTGTGAAAAAGGATTAAGACTGTATTAAAAACCTAGATTGATGGTACAGTAAATTTGCAGCATCTTCAAATATCTCTTTCCACTCAACAGATTCTGTGTTCAGCAGTTCTGTCTTTGCTGCTGGGCTGTCTGAGGAGCTGTGCGCCAGGGAATTTCTGACAGTGGAGGTATGAATGTCAATACATTTTGAAGGGGGCGGCTTATTGAAACCAATGAAAATGAAGTCTTGCTGAAGACCAAAATGAACTAATTTAGTTAAAAGCACATCAGTCAGGGGGGAAAAGGATTATGTGACAAGGTTCTCTAGAAGAAAACACAGAGAACAAGCAAGGTGAATTGAAATTGCAACCAGCAGTGCTGATACAGGCCTGGACCTTATGCACAAGTAGGCTGACTGAAAGGACTACAGTTAATATTCTAATGGATCTGTGGGACACCTTATTGAATTGGCAGAGGATTTTTAAGCTGAATGTTCTTTTGCAGCCTCACGACTAGAGTGATAACACTGCTTCTGCAGTGTGGACGGTCATCTTTTATTATTCGTATCTTATACTCTCTGGGTGGTAATTTCAGGCACTTGAAATTATCACTTTTGGAAATATCTTTAGACAAAATGTACTAATCATTCTTGTTTACAATATTTAACAGTTAATGTATTTATCTACTTATTTCATCTCTACAGTGTAGAATAGGTGTTTACAGCCTAACTTAAGGGTGTTTAGAGCATGAAACCAGTGGTAAATACTTCACTGTGTGTCAGATGATATATCTCTTTTCAGAAAGACCAGGCTGACTCAGCTATCTGTAGCTCCTGTGAACCAAAGGTTTAGTAGATTTGCATGATCTCTTTGTAGTGGTTGTTAGACAAAGCACTTTCATTGAAATACAGTATTCCTGGTCCTTCTTGAACAAAATCACCAAATCAGAATATTGCGTTGGAAGAGATGAACAAGGATCACCAAGTCCAACGCTGAAGTGAATGGCCCATATGGGGATCAAACCCACAGGCTTGGCACTGTTAGCATTATGCTCTGCCCAACTGATCTGCAGGCACAGTACAGCAGTTTATGAGCAAATTAGCCCAATGAACTGCTGGTGGAACACATGCACTTTGCACACTAATGCATTTGGTACAATGAAGCTAATTTACATGTTCCGTTCCAGCTGCTTTATGTGCCATTCTGCTTCCTTCTTTACCTTTCCTGAGTGTTGGAAACATCTGGTACTATGTAGTTCAAATATTGATAATGAATTTTGGGTTAATATTGAAACTTTTCCATAAAGCGTAGAATTTTAACTTCAAACATCGTGTGCTGAATAAAAGACTCAAGCCGGGAAACTCTTGAATGTTTTTGGTATATATATCTCTCAATTGAAAAAGAGTTTGGCATCTAGGGTTGTGCTTTTGGTTCTTTGCTTTTTTGAAAACTTCATTTAAAAAAAAATAAAATTGCACATACACACACACACGCACGCCCTCCCCATGCCCACTAGCTTTAGGAAGCTAAAGAAAATGAAAACAATTTTCTAACTGCCATTAGGAAAATCTAGATGAGCTACATTTTCACCTCTCTTTTTCTGCCCTTTGTGCTTAGAACACTTTTCTTACTTCCTTCTTATGGCCTTTTATTTCCTCTAGTACTAGATAATGCTAGTGTTGTTTTATTTGTTTGTTTTCGATTTTGGGTTTTTTTGTTTGTTTCTTTGGGTGTTTTTGGTTTTGTTTTTTTTTGTTGGTTTTTTTTCTAGAAAGAAATATTCAAGTTGTCTATTAAAGTAAATGGTGGTTTTTTTACTGAGTTAGAATACTGGGCTGATGACTAAATTTTGCATGTGAAGGGTCCCAGTAAGTATGACTCTCTTTGTGGGAATGGCTTCTCTGTCTAGAAATGATTGTGGTGGGATATTTAGGGGGCATTTCTATCTTGCCTATTCCTGGATCGGAATGAGCCATGGAGCAATGACAACATCACAATAAGTTGATCTTCTCTGCTTTTGAGACTTCTGGAGAACAAGTCTTCTTGTGGTAACTTCCCAATAATCTTCACATTTTAAATTATTATTCCCTTTCAGAATACAATGGCATGTATCTTGTACTGTATTTAAAACTGTATTTTTGATTCTCACTGAAAAACTCTCTTCAGCTGACATAAATTCCACCACAGCTTTCTTTCCCCTTTCAGAAGTGTTATATTCACGATTTCTCTCTTTTCTTTTGATTCAGAACTAAAACTGCCAAAATAATCTCAAACTCCTGACAAAAAGGTTGGACTTAGATTTTGGAATGAGGTCTGAATGGGAAGGTCTTACTGTGTTGCCATAAATATAAGGAAAATGAAGTCAAAATAGGACCCTTATGCCAAGCTGGATCTAGGTCAGCTTTAAGGTTTATTTCTGGCCCTCTGAAAGGGATGACAGAAATCAGTGTTGTCCTAGGAATAGGAGGCCTGGATAAGGATTGCAGCTTGGAGGGACCTTTCTCCTCTCTGTCATGTAGGAAGAGTAACATAGACAATAGGAAAAGCTATTAGTTATTTTCTTTTGCATTTTCATATTATTCTATGAGTTTTGTTTTTTTTCTTTGCAACAGGAAGTTCTTTCACTGTTGTCTTCAGGAAGCTGAGTGAAAACATGTGTGAACCAAAACTTGCAGAGAAATTCAAGATCCCCTTCTGTGCTGCAGGTATTTGTAGAAGCATGTGACATGACCGCTGTATTTCTGGTTCTGTGTTATGGTCTGTTTCCTGCTGCTTGTCTCATGTCATTTTTCTATCCTGAGATGCTACTTAATACATCTCACAAGAAGTCCGTGTCTTAAACCTTTCTTTTATTTTTAACCTTCCCTTTCAGGTTTTATAAAACTTCATCTCTACACTACTCCAAGGCTGTGACACCTCTCAAAGCATTTTGCTCTTTGTTACATTTTGTTCATACTTTCTCACCACCCTTGGCTCTGTAGGTAGTTATGCTTAGGGGTCTGATAATGTTGAGACTACAATTTTAAGGGATCACAATGATAAAATTGCATTGCTGAAGATATGTGCGTTGTTTCTGTCTCCCACTCTTCTGGGATCTTTAGGGATTCAGGAGGCTTTAAATTGTGAGACATGAATAGCAGCACAACTTGGAAGGCAAATGGCTGTCATTTAACTATGAGATCTGAAAGGCTCATTTGCTGGACTCAGAACTAACAGGCGGGAAAGAGAGTTACTGGTGAAGCCAGCCTGAAGTGACTTATTTAAATTGCCTGCTTATTGTTTGTAATTGTAGTGAGTTTGGTTTAGTTTCATTACTGGACATGCGTTGTTGCATTCTAGGGGATTTTCAGTGCTGTTAAATTTTTTCCCTTTGAGATTTCCATGGGTAGAATATGAAGGAAGTATCTTTTAGGGCCCTATAAAAAGAGAGCTGCATCACTGCAGAATGCAAACATTGGGAAATGGTTCCTTAACATATAAAGTTTTCTTCACTTGTGAGTCTTAAAGAGTCTCATTTCTGAGTCAGGCTATTCAGGCTTTGTGCTTGCCTACTTGCCATGGACCATAGCAGTGTGGTGCCCACACCTCTGTTAAAAGGAATAACTTTGAAACTATAGTAATCAATCCTTCAAATGTTTTGATAGATCAATAAAACTACTTTCAGTCTCTAATATGTTCCATAATCAAAATGTCACTTTATTTACTCAAACAGTCAGATGTGATGTGAATTATTAAGTGTATGAATGCACAAATAGTGCCTGTGGGGACAAATTCAGCTCTGCATCAGTTACTGATGATTTCTGGTTTCCTCTGAGGATTGCTGGGTGTGTAGCTTTTGTAGCCATTTATATAATGAGCCAGGTCTATGACCACAGAAGTCACTGTGGTGGGGTAAATAACCCCCTCCTTGCATGGGCAAGAAAGGACTGAATTTTCTCCTGTTTGAGTGAGGGATTTGCTGCATATTAGTGTTGCCTTACCTTGTGCACTGTATGATATGTATTTACAAGGCTTTAGAGAAGCCAGACAAACAAAATGGAAAGGAAGAGATGTGAAGCTGTGAGTGAGGTAAGACTTGGATAGAGAGAATTCTTTCTAGTTACCGTCATTAACATTTTAGCTGTTTTATCTGTGGACCTTACTCTGTGTTACCAGGATCTTTTCATATTTGCTTAGCCAAGATGCAAGTCTTACACTGTAAAAGAGGTCAAAGGCATCATTGCTGAGGTGTTTATAATCCAGCCGGCTTCTTGAAAGTCCTGAATGCTAGAAGAAGTATTTACAATTATTCCCAAATTATCCATTACTAATTTTCTTACATTTCCTTCTGAAGTGTCAGGGATAAATTAAAAAGAGAAGATTATCCTGCTTCAGCCTACTGCAAAGTACCTTTTGCTGCAGCAATCCAAACTGAGTGTTATGAATATGTTATGTATTGATGAGAAAAGCTACAGTTATGATCTATTGATGGCAGTCAATAGATGCAGTCTGCTGAAGTTGTATTTGAGAGTCCTATCTGAAGCCCACACAGAGCATCAACTCTTGTTTGCTTATAAGTTCAATTATTTGATCCACAGAAATGTGAGGATTTAAAAAATAATTATTTAGTTAGTTGTATTCATTTATATTCTATAAATTTGATGAAAACAATTCAAACAGTACAATTTTTTAAATAATACAGAATTTTCATTTAGCTGATGAATAATCTTTTAATTTCAATTCCCATATCTATTCTGCCAAATTTATACCACATAAGAGCAAAAGTAACCTGAAAATATTGTAGGTTTTCTTTTTTTTTTTTTTTTTTTTTTTGTAGCTTGAGAAAAATGTTCAGCAAAAGGTTTTACCTGTGAGGATCAAGATTTTGTACGAGATTTTTTTTATTACTTTTTTTTTCCCATCATAATCACCATCTGATGACCACAGTATATCTAAGATATGGCTGCATTGTGGAAAAACAATCGAACAATCACACCTCTACTGAGTGCTTTGCCTACACCTAACAGAAAGACTTTCATTTTTTGTGCCCCAGTTCTTCAAAGAGCTTTAAGTAAGTCAAGCCTGACTGACATCTTTTATTCTACAATCTGCAAAGTACTTCAGCGTGCTTCCCTGCTTACAGGTAATACGGATCAAACATGTCTGAAACAACCATTAGGCAATTCAGTGGTGATTGTGTAGATTGCACCCATTAAAGTTGTGCTAATTTGCCTAACTGAAGATAATTTTTTCCGTTTCAAAGGGAAAGCTGCATTTATTTACAAATACCTTGAGTTTAAAATTATATATATTGCAAAACTAGAAATTTGTTTGTTCTATGGGTGGGCAGCCTGTGTTTGTGTTTGCTTAACAGTAAAATCATCCAGTGCATTATTGACCAGATGATTTTGAAACAGCATGCCTTTGGGTGTTGTTTCAAGCTGTACGTGTTTATTTTCACATTTCTCCACAACTCTCTTGGACTAAGTTTCTTTTTCTTTCTTTTTTTTTTTTTTTTTCTTTTGGTAGAGATTTTTGTTTTATTGAGTTAGATTAATTGTACCATTTAGTTCCCTTTTATGAATTAACATCCTGCAGTACCACAGACTGGCATCTGAGAGGTGAATAGATGTTTCTTTCCCTCAAGCAGACATTCTTCATAGATATTTAACGACTAAAATTATGAAAGAATAATGTTTTAAGAGCTTTTGCACCAGCCTACAGCAGTGCATTTTCTTAACTATATAGGGCTGTTGCGGTGATTTGTTTCTTTTTTTCTTCTCTTCCTTCATGCAGTGGCCTGGTACTTGTTTCTATATGGGCATACAAGAGAATATATGCTAGAGCACAAAATATACCTAATATAACTGTATGTAATCAGGACACTGACAGCATTATCTTGGATTATTTATCAGACAACAATCTTCTCTAGTTATTTCCACAGGCTTTGGGTTGCTAGGGGTGAGGACAAGAGTCCTGGAGCAATCTCCTGGGAATAACCTGCCAGAACAGTTTTTAAGAGAATATCTTGTTCAGTTGCATAAATGTATCACTGTTTTACAGCATTTTACAGGTATGCATGTAACTGTTCTAAGAACTAATTCTGAAACTTCTCAGTGTCAAGGGGTGTAATGACTTTCTCATGATTCTCTGTCCTTAGTTGCCAATGCAAAAGTGCAGGGTACAGTCCACCTTCTTGGGCTTCTCTCCAGCAGCTGGCAGCCAGCTTCTACAGAGAAGGGTGTTTTATTTCCAATGTCAGTCAGATTTTATGCTGGTGTTCTGTCATTTAAAGTGTGCTAAACTGGTGAGAACTCTAGAGGTGATAATATAGAGTCCTTTCAGCTGCCAGTGGCATTTCTGTGGCAGAGCTCCCCCTGCATCAATCAAACATGAAGAATCACAGAATGTTCTGAGTTGGAAGGGACCCACATGGCTACATGATCCTGTTCTGGATGTTGTGTTGTGTCAAAATACTTGCAAAAAAATCCCACATCATCTGAAGAGCTGAGGGTGGAAAATTTACAGATACTGAGTGTGTGAAATTCTCTGCAAATATTTGAGGGGGCAAAGCAGGTTACATTCAGATGTGTGTTTATAGTTCTTTCAACAAGGTGGCTGGGGTAAAGGTTATATTAATGGGTTGAAGCCGAGACTTCCTTTTCTTCTTTCAGAAGTCATAGTGTATCATTAAGCTGCTTTTGAGTTTTAAAAGCTCAAAGATTTTTGATTAATTGGGTTGTTAAATTGAAATTTAGGGATGCTATTGGAATGTTAGTTCTCTGAAGACTTTCCGTTTGAAACACTTCCTGCTGGGGCTAAAGGATCCAATATTCACCATCTGCTGATGGTTATTACAGAATGACATTTGAGGAACTGTAATATTAACTCTTCTTGTGGTAGTTCATCTTCTTTAAATACAATTAATTTTTCTGAGTCTGTTTCTTTTTTGTTTGGTTGGGTTTTTGTTTGTTTTTTGAATTTTTTTGTTTGTTTGGTTTGGTTTTTATAATTTTGTGACCTGTTTTTCAGACAAGAAAATCTGGAGGTGGTGGCACTCCAAACTCATGGCTATTTTAAATGTTGGGGTCTTTTTCTCCACCAGCAACAGGAAGTGAGCAAGTGACTCCCCTGTTAAAGAGGCTCTCAAAGTGATTATCCACACACTCCTTTCCTAAGTGCAGAACCTCCATCTTCCAGGTGTAAACTTAGGTAATAGATTTTTCCTCTGCATTACAAATAGAAGAGGTGTCTGGTGAATCTTTGCTTTTTGAAGTACAGCTTCATTTTCTTCATCTTGTTTTTATTTAATCCTATCCTGAGACACAAGAGAATTATTAATCAGAAATTGTTCAAGTACATAGACATACACCTTGGTTATAGCTGTAAAATGTGCCGACTAAACGTCATCTGCTAGAATGTAAATTTAACTCTAGTATGGAGAACCGGATTCTGTGCCATTTCTTAACTGAGTCTGGGAATTTTGGTGGTTTACAGGACTTTTACTGCAGCTCTTCACAAAGGTAGATGTAGCTCTAAGCATCTTGTTGGCAGTACAACACACTTTGGTTTGTCAAAGTCATTATGTACAGCGATTCTTATCAGCTCTTACCTCCAGTCACAAAGCAGGATTTAAAATACTAACAGTTCTTCTATTTAGTGCTGTGTCTAGGATGCTAGTTAATATTTTATAGTCAATGTATAACAGTGATATCTGATTATATTTGCAGAAGTTTGTTTGGTCTTTATCAGATGTTGAGTTTATGGATGCTATTGAAGAGCTGCTTTATTTCAGTGTGAAGATTTATGATCCAGATCCCCAGTAGGTGTAATTCAGTTTAGTTGAAGTCAGTGGAGCTATATTGCTTTATAGCAAAATAGTTCTTGAAGTCTGGACCAGGATTTTCTTTGGTGCTTCACGTATTTCACTTCTATGAAGGAAGCGACTAGATTTTAATCACTGCTTTATCGCATCCAGTGTAATATTATTCTGCTAGAGGCTGTTTTCAGCTGTTACTCAGCCTTTTGATAATGTAATTTAAGAGAAGAATAACTCAAATATGTTGCTAAAAATAATAGGATTTATGCAAGTTTAGTGCTAAAAGACTGTAAGACTGTAAACATTTTATTCACAGTTCCAAAGTCAGGGATCATTGTTTTACTGGTTATTTCTAAATGTGAGGTTTAGTTTGATCTTTCTAATTTTTTTTAATGTTGTGCTGTTAGTTTGACAACACTTTTTCTAGATAAACATGAGCTTATCGAATAGACTTCAGTGTTGTAGAATTTAAAAATGAAAAAAGAAATTGCTCATTAGTCTGTTCATTTTCATAATTCTTCCTTCTTGTTTGCATGAATTGTTGATTATTAATTTATGCTGGTAAAATAAAAAAAAAATCAATAAAACCCCAGAACCAAACCAAACAAAAATAAAAAACCCAACAAACAAAAGCCCCCAAACAAACAAAACCACCGCCCCTAAAAAAAAAAATCCCAAAACCAAAGACCACCCCCCAAAAAAACAAAAAAAAGGCCCCAAACAAATCACTTTTTGGAAATGAAAATGGGAGGGGAGTTTCCCTCTTTTTTCCTTTTCTCCTTTTTCTTGTTTTTTTTTTTTTTGGGGGGGGGGTGTTGGAACCCCTGATTCAGAATGCACTTCCAGTCTGTTTTCTGTGTTGTTTTGGAATATTTGTTCACTGCTATGTATGTATATGTTATGGGGGAAATAGCTTCATTTGAAAACGCCAAGTAGTCGAGGTGCAGTCTTTTCCAGAATGAGTAAAATGTCTATAAAATTTGTTAAGCTTTATATTTGAACACACATATTTACATACTCCTCAAGGCACGGGATAATTGGAATTTTTTGTAGTTTTTCTTTGTAGGTATCCTTGAGGGGATTTGTGTGTGTGTCTCTTGCTGCTGCTAAAAGAATGCTAGGACCTAAATAAATTTCCTTCTCAAACACACTGCATTGGGATTGAGAAGACAAAGCTCCAGTTTCTAGTTCTTTGTAGGAATCAAATTGTGTACTGAGAATATTTTAAGGACTGCACTCAGAAATATGTCAGTCTTTCTTGTCCAGTAACCTGAAAAATCCTGGTGAGTTTTTTTTGTGGTTGGTTGGTGGGGTTCTTTTTGTTTTGTTTTGGGGCTACTTTGTTGTTGTTTTGGGGCTTTTTTGCTTGTTTGTTTTTTTTTTTCTTTTTTTTTTTTTTTCTTTTCTTTTTTTTCCTGCCTGTGGCTTTTTTTTCCTGGACTTAGCTTTTCAAACAAACATCCTCCAAAATATTTGTTTCTCAGATGAACCAAAAAATACTCTACATATTGTTTACACCATAATTATACACTTAGGTCACTCTCAGAGCTTGAAACATTCACTAGAGCAGTGTTAGGCTACTAAGATCTGTTCAGTTAGCACCCTGGGATAGTTCTAGAAAGAATGTCACACACACATTCAGCTAAAAAGTTCCAGAGATTCCTGAATCTAACTATTTGGAATGAACAACAGTTAATGGAACCCAAATTTTGTGAGGTTCTTGGTCTAGTGGATTAAACTTTGCTGTTCCGAGGAGCCCTGAACTTTGTTCCAGCTTGCTAGAGGGGAATGTGGCATCCACAATACAGAAAAATGATGTAGGAAGGATCCTGTGTGCCTCCTTTGTTGGGACAATTACAGGTTTTTTTGGTTTGTTTTTTCCAACAAGTATTGTGAGGTACACAGTCTACAACCTGCAGTAACTGAAAAATTTAAATTTAAATGTCAAAATGCAGTCTCATTCTTATCCATTTACCATATGTTAACTAATGGGAATTCTGATCAGAAGGAGCAGCAGCAGCAGCAGTGGACAGAACTGTGTGTCCAATCTGTACCTTTAGCTGTGCATGTAAAGTACATATCATAGATCAGCCACAGAAACACAGAATATTCTGAGTTGGAAGGGACCCACAAGGATCATTGAGTCCAGCTCTTAATGAATGGCCCATACAGGGATCAAACCCAGGAGTTTGGCATTATTAGCACCATGCTCTAACCAGATGAGCTGAACTCTTGATAGGACATACAAATCTGTACAGTGGCCTTGGAATGTATGTATGGCCTTGGCATGCTAATTAGCACGTGAAAATGTAGATTTTGTATGATTTATAGTTTACCTCAATTTAATATTAGAAGTAGCATTATTGTAGTAATGAGACAAAGGCTGTGGACCAAACTCTCATTTGCTTAGTGTTCTACAAAAGATTGAGCATAAAAGTGTGCTAGAAAGGTTACAATGTAAGTACAAGACAAGTGGTGAGTGCAGGAGAAGAGACCAAGATGAAGCAGTGAGAAAATACTGATCAAAATGGTCAGTGGAAGCTGTGGCATGATAATAGCCCAATTATGGTCAAGCTTTTAACAGGCTTTGAAACAGACAGAAATTTTGTGGTGGGGTATGGAAAAAGAGAGTGAACCTGATTTACAGATGTTTTATGAAGACCACCTAGTTGATGAGTGAGAAAAGCTGGAAAGAGATGCAAGTGTGGGTGGACTACTCAACCACTAATTAGAGACTATAGCTAGGTAAGTCCTTTGTAGAAACATGAAATAGAGGTAAGTAGTTTTACCTTTTATCATTGTCTGGGTTTAACTCTAGCTGGCAACTATCGCATGGCTGCTTGCTAACTCTCCCCCCCTCACATCAATGGGATGAGAGTGATAGAGAAAATGTAAACCTTGTGGGTAGAGATAAGAACAATTGAATAATTGACACCAAATGTAATAATAATAATAATATTAACAATAATATTAGACTAAGAATACTAATGGTGTTGCTGCATCCAAGGCCAGAGACAGGCAGGATAAGTGTATGATGATGCATATGGATGATTAGGAAAGCAACATGCTAGTGGTGACAGCTATTCTTCAGTAGAGATCACTGTACATGTTTTAATTGCAAAAGAGGGTAAAATATTGGTTTGGACAGACACGATGTCTGTAAAGGAATTTTGACCTTTATAGAGTTGCATGTGGTCAGAAAGAGCCTGTTTTTGGGCTACCATCGCATTTCAGACTTGTGCTCCAGATAAAGCTGCAAAAAATACGGGTTGTGGGTTTTTTTGGTTGTGGATTTTGTTGTTTCATTTTGTTTTGATTTAAACAGAATTTTCTCTGTAACTGATATTTTTACAGAAGTTTCCTAAGACAGAGGGTCTTAGGAAGATACAAACTATGGAAGTACCACTGAACTCAGAAGATATATGAATTATGTGCACTGCTCCTTTAGGATGAGTGTGTGTGGGAGATAAGAGTTTTCCAGATGTGACAAGTTTAGTCCTGCTGGCCAGAGGAAAGGAAATGCCAGAGCTACGTGGCAGGGAAATTTTGCAGTAAAGCTGATTTAAACATGTGTAGCATTGAGCATCTAATGTAGATCACCATTGTAGGTATTAGGCCATTTGACTATGAGACTATTTATTGGCTGTTAGGAGAAACAGGAATGGTATTTCACTGTTCAGAAGAGCATGAAGCGTGGTGCAATGTTTTAGTCCTCAAAGTAGGAGGTGCAAGCAAGGTTCCCCTATTTACTTGTGCTGAGGTTGTGTAGTCACATCTGTAGACAAGTGAGAAAGTAGTTAATTGTCATAACTTAGTCCAAAATACTTGCAGAGATGGGATCGTGCCTGGAAAACTTATACAGGAAATGGATTTTTGTTTTCTTTTGGGTTTCAGGGCTCTCCGGAGTGGTGCATTTCTGAGGAATAGTTCTTGGAGTCAAGTGTCTTCAGAGGTGTAGTAGCAGTTGGAGCTAGGCTGGAGCTGCAATTGGAGTTGTTCCACAAGGAACATGAAATGATGTGGCTAAAAGCAGGCTGGGAGTCATAGCCAGGGAAATCAAGTCCTCTCCACAGTCATAGAGGAAATCATACTGACCTTTGGTTCGTGAAACTAACTGGAGGGTTGTGTGAGTAACCAGAGCACTTTGAAAGATGTGCAACAAAGCGGCACAAACTACTCCTATAACTTGAGGTCTGGCAAAAGAGAACTCCTTTTCAAAAGACATCCCCTGTCTTGGGGGCTCTTGGGGGGTATGGACAAAAAAATAGTTGTTGCTGAATAACCAAAGGTGCGTGTTTGGAGCCTACTAATTTCCCAGGAACAGCTTGCACACACATCTTGCAGTGAAAAAGAACTCACAGTCATCTCACCATCAGTGGCAGAGAGCTGGCTGAGCTGCTTTGTGTGTACCAATGGGGGTGTGTTTGCTGAAGAACCATGGACAGGCTGTAAATGCCAATCTTAGCTTACTCCACAGTTGCTCTGCCCGGTTACTCTGCCCAGGTGTGTTTTATGTGAGGCTCCCTTCTCATCTTTCCTGCTGTCTGACTGTAATGCTGTTCACTTTTAGCACAGCATGACACATGAATCTCTGTCCAGCCCTTTCCCTTACAAAGGGAGAAACACGAAGATTAGTACAGTTAAGACTGCCTTAGAGAAACTATGCCTGTCCTCATCATGAGACAGCAATAGATGTGGGGTAATTTCCTTCCTATTTCTGTGCTTAATTGTCCCATATGTACAGTACAGCTGATGCTGCCAAGCACTTATATGTGGAATTCTTTGACACTTGAAGATTTAGGAGCAGTAGACAGTTGCATTTTGCTTCTTTATAGGCACACCTTACAGCAGCACAGTTACTACACAACAGTGTGGAATACTTAGCATCTGGAAACAGGTGCATGTACCCTATCAGTCAAAGTAGGAATATTGCATTTCAAAATTTACTTGTGTTTATCCTGTTGGAGGTATTTTACAAGCTGGAAGAGAAGGGTCAGGCTTTTAAAACAGGGCATTAAATTAGAAAATGTGCATTCTGCATTTGGATCGCATCATAGCTGATCTCATATAGTCAAATTAAAAAATATACAAAATATGTTATAAATTCAGAAGAACATATTTTTCTCTAAAAATAGTGTATTTGGAATGAGGATAATCACTTATTATTCAGAACACTCATCAGAATCAAGAAGGGAAGCAAGGAGAAAACTGACAATTACTTAAGTCATGAGAAAAACAGTGTAACACATTGATTTTATCAGAAATTATCTAAAATGTAGAGAATTTCTAGAGATGGAAATTTAGAAAATACAGAAAAATAAATTTATTTTATCCAAGAATTTTGACATGTATAGGAGCCCAAACTTGCAACATTAGAGATAAACATTGTCCTGAATAAGTCTTTTTGGACTATAATTCTGATCTTGTTGGTAGTTGGTGGCAATGTCAGCAATTCTCTTGTTTTGGTTTGGCCCTTTGCCCTGTGCAGGTGTTTCATTTACACTTCCAAAAATTTCTAATTTTTGAAGAAAATTCTCTAAACATGAACACCTTCTTTTCAAGGGTGATTGTGGAAAAGATACCTAGTCAAAGGATGAGTGCAGTCTAAATGCCTTCTTTGCTAAACTGATCCATTTAAAATTAATATTTCTGTTCTAGTTGTTGCTTTTTATTTTCTTTTTAGACTTGCTTTTCTCCTTTTGTTTTTCAGTAGTTGATCAGGTATGATTATTCAGACTGAATTTAGCAGATATCATTCTGCCATGGATTTTTTTCCTGTTGAGCATGATTCCTATGAATTTTCAAGTTGTAAAAACCAAGTTCAGTAATGTTCTAGATAGCTTCTTGTTACCCCTTGCTCCTTAGATATTCAAGGGATATTATTTCTTCTCTAAAGTAGGCTTGCTACTTCAAATTTTTGCCACATGGACCTTTTTTCCCTTGAGATGCTTTTTTCCAAAATTATTTTTATTCTTTAATAATTGTATTCTCAAAGGGGGAAATGTGCCTCTCCTCTTCCTTTAGTCTTTCTGTAACATTTTAGCTCCATGTTCAGGATATTTATTTGACCTTTTATATCTCCTACATCTAATGACATTTGTTTCATCAGCTTTAGTAAAGATGAATGACCTTTTAACTCTTAAAAAAAAAAAGAAAATCCATTTTCATCTTTCTTTGCTCTCTTTTCTTCCTATAGAAGTAAGCTTTGTTCTTTCCTTTTACTTGCTTTAAAGTCTTAGAGTGAAATCCTAGTCCTTATTAAGTTTGGGGAAAGATTTCTGCTGATGTAGTTGAGTCCTGACTCAAATACTGATTTTACTGTGAAGGTAAAATTGTTGGCCAAATTTTCAAGTAAATAACTAGTCTTTTCAGCCCTCCTTTTCCAATATAGTAAGCATATAAGTTTTAGTATTTAGTCTTGGTAAATGGTGGTTCTATGCCTAGAAGAACAGTTTCAGAGGAAGGTAGTAATTGAGATTATCATTGGAGTTGGAAAAAAAAGTTTCCTTATTAATAAAAAAAAAAAGCTAGGTGTCAAAATCTAACTTCCTATTCAGAACTGGGAAGCACTTTAATTCTTTATGTAATGAAACATGACTAATTCAGTTAAAAGGAAATGGGCCTGGGATGTATCAGATTTGCACACAAAATCATCCTCTGCTTTGTGTGGAGAACAGAGCAGAGTCTCTGTTTCTGGAAAGTAACCTAACCAAGAGGCTATTTTGGGATGTGCCAAGGAGTGCCACTCAGAGCACTCCTACCCGAGAAAAAGATCAGCTGTGAAGTCAAAACCCAAGTAAAATGAGACTGGCTAAATAACAGAGTAATGATTTTTTTTTTCTCTGCTCTAACTTTACTTTTTTAAATCACAGAATATCAGTGGGCAACAGCTGAATGATCTAATTCCTAAATTCTCTTTAATTTGAAAATAAAAGAAATTTATAGCTGTTCTTGTTATCATTTTGTATAGTTTTAGCTCATTTTAATGATTCTCAGATGAAATTCATGGCTATCTTGCAGGGACTATGACATCAACAAGTGGGAGAATTAATCTCTGTATAACACTTAGCTATGTGTGAATCATGAAGGAATATTTTTGCTCTGATCTCACTGGTAAAACTTCTTTGGAACTGTATTTTATTTTCCTCTGCTGTCTTATTTCCAAGTAAGATTGATAAATGCTAAGAAAAATCCCTCCTTTATAGGAAGTGTTTTAGGAGTTTTTAAACGAAACAAACTTTTAAGAGGAATGCAAGTAAGTGCAGCACGTCCTGTTACATGATATACCTCTCTGAACACATATTGTGCCTAGCAGCTCTCCATGCTTACAGAAAGCCATCTGCCCCCCAAATGCAGTGCTCTAAATAGATGTAAGTCTTCTAGACCTTGAGTGTGTACAAATCAAACTCCCACAGAACAATATTGTTTTGATAGAAAGGTGGTTGAGCTTGGAGCTGGGAGCTGCAAGGAGCAGAGGCCATCATTGTGCCCCGTGGGCTGTGAAGCTGATGGTGTGCAGAAGTTTTTCTCTCTCTGTCTGAAGCCAGTGTTAATGGGTATATTTGGGGCTCTTTCTTATCCTCCCTTGCAGCAATTTGTAGTTCTCTAGAAACTGAAGAAAATGCTCTTTTCCAGTGTCTCAGTTTATCCCCTTCAGTGGTCTCAAAAATAAGAGCCAAATTTCCTTTTCAGCTATTTAGTAAAACAAGGAATTATTTGCAAAGCTTATTTGTACTTTTCCCACTTTCTAACAAATATAAACAGATTGTAAATATCTTTACCCAGTTTATTTGATATAAATAGGAAATCCTATAAAGGACTGAATTTATCTAATAATATCTAACCATGTGACCAGATCCTGATTCATTCATTTGTGCCTTGGCTTCTTGAACGTATGAAGCAGCTCAACAAGTTTTTGTACTGGTAATTCATTCTGTGATGCTGTGTTTGATGATTTTTTTTTCTCAGATCAGATCTTTTCCCATATTATTCTTCACCTGTTAACAACAAGGAGTCCATGGTCTATAACTCATGTTGATTTATCCTCACGGGAGAGTTGCTTGCTTTCACTCCCAAAAGCAAATATGAAGATGACATATTATTGAGTGTTAAATATTTAAATTTATTAGCAGATGGGACTTTAATTTTTTTTTCCTGCTCATCACAGAATTGTTTATAGAACTACAGAGTTATTAAAAATTTTGTCCTAATATAAAAGGTTTGCCTAAAATATGAGAAGAAAAGTCCGTCTTTGGAAAGAAAGTGCCAAAGTCCGTGGGGCTATACCAGGGCTCTGCTTTGATTCATCTGCAAGGTAGCTGCTTCCTCATTTCACTTCTGAACCAAGCAGCAGATGTCAGTGCCTTATTCAGTTCCTCCAGAGAATATGTACTACTGGTGTTGTGTCATTTAATTTTTAAAGGAGTTCTGGTGCAACCTCTGTTAAAGATACAACCAATGTTTTCTCATTGAACCCAGTAACCTCAGTATCCCTTTTGCTAGATGGTGAGTAGAGAGCACAGGCTGCCTGTGATTTTTATGAAACCAGCTTGCCCACATCCCTTTCCCTTGTTAATATTAGTATGGAGGTCCTGGAGGAAGCTGCTTGCTCTTACTTTATGGTGCTGGTGGCAAGTACAGTTTTGTGAGGGAAAATGCAGGAGGCTCCCTGCAGGGCTAAAATAACCATGGGTTTTCTCAAAGCAGGTTCCAAGATCTCCTTGTTCAAATGCCTCCAAACCTAGGAAACCCATGTCTTTAGACTTTGTCATGAAATGGGGATGGCCAATTCAGTAAGGCACAGCAAACTCCAGCTGGATTTGGGGAGTCTTGGCTAGTCCCAGCATGAGAAACTGTGCTATCCAAAGGGCTGAGATTGTGTGAACTTTCTCATGAAGCCAAATAGCTTTTGGAAGGCTCTGGTCTCTTTTGCTTGCCACCATTCCTTGAACTTTTCATGGAGTCCTACAACTTTGTTCTAGTACCGAGGTGGACAGTGCACCAGCTGTGCACCAAAAATTAGGCTGAGTGAATATAAATTACCCGAACATGCAGTTAATCTTCCAAACTGAGGAATATATATGAGCTTTTTCCCACTCTGAAAGCTCAACACAGCTAGAAGTGATGACTTCAAAGAAGAGTGAGGGTAAAATTCTCTGGACTGCAGTAAGTATGAAAGCGGAAACCATGATCTTTTTGGGCCTTAAATTCTACAGAATTAGAC
Source organism: Acanthiza pusilla (assembly GCA_036630365.1). Classification (NCBI taxonomy): domain Eukaryota; kingdom Metazoa; phylum Chordata; class Aves; order Passeriformes; family Acanthizidae; genus Acanthiza; species Acanthiza pusilla. Next base: position 4,071,620 of record JAXCHO010000023.1, on the reverse strand, counting down.
TGGTTTTGTGCACTTAATTTTTAAGGCCACTCTCTGTAAAAGTTGTCCCCACCACCGTTTCGTGATTGTGCTGACAAGTTAAATGGATGAAGAAGAGGTGGTGATTTTAAAACCAGTTTATTTTCTGAGTTCTGTGAGTGTCTAGGTATTATCACCTGTGTCTAAGAGAAGAATGTGTAGAATAACAGCACTGTATTTGGAAATATGATCATGTTTTCTGTCTTCCTCTATTAAATGTACCTTGGCCATAGCTTTGCATTTAGTTGCATTTAGATCTGGCATGTATCCTCCCTGGATCACATTCTCAAAAGACAGCAGACTGCATTGCTCCATTGATCTCAGTGGAGTTATGACAATATATACATCAGTCATGTAGGAAAGCATAATGAAGTGTTTATTCAAAACCAGAATTGAATATCTTTTAATGCATCCTCACCCTCTGCCCTCAAGAATGAACTGGAAATAATTGTATAGATTATTTTTTTCCTCTCTCTTTTTTCCCCCCAAAATACTGAAAATGTGACTTGCTCTGGGATATATTATTTGGGTTTAGTGTAAAATTTTCACTGTCTGTTTGCCATTTTTCCTCATGCCTGCTGTCGGAAATGCATCAGGAAATGCAAGTGAGCCTAATTGACAGCTCTGTGAAGGCGAAGGTAGGCTGTGACCTGAAATGAGGACTGTTCTCATAATGAGAGACAGCTGAAAGATTATGTATATAGAGCTACTAAAATAGATTCCCTGGATCTTTTTCATAAACCAGCAGATGGTAGCAGAGTCTACAAATCTCAGAGAAGGCAAATGTACATTACTGTAACTGCCCTCATTCATTTGCCATTAATCTTTACTTGTCAGCCTCTTCAGTGCCTTCTGTAGTGCTGACCCTGAAATTGCATCATTTAATTTGTAATCATATATTGCCAACATTTCCCCTTTCTGTCACATATCAACTGCATTAGTTCTTCTGTGCTGTGGACCACTGATAGCTGTAGGCAAACCTCTGTAGAAATAAAGATATTAATAAAATGGAATAGCGATAAGAAGAAAGGCTGACTTGCTGGATAGGAAAAGGTGAGGGCAAGAGGAAGTGAGAAGAAGAAGGTGTGTGACCATGGACTTGGTTGTCAGTCCTCTTTCACCTGTTTCTGAAAGTCTAAATTGCCTGATACTAATATTTAAGAGTTGCCAGAGTGCTCCTTCCATAGCAGACGAAAGCACAGATGTAACACAGGTTCTGTTTATGGAGTGTCTTACTTGAACAGAGGTGCTGCATATAGAAATGAGCCAGAAGAATATGTTTTCTGAGTTGAAGACAGCATGTATAATGAATGTGTGAGAGTATTTCTAATTAAATGGTATTCGTGGTGTGGTTTTGAGAGAGGATTTGAAAGGGCAGGCTGAATGCTTTAGCTTGTGAAGAGGGGGAGGGAACTAGTGTCTTTGATGACTGACGTATTTTTTGCCTGCTCTTCTTGTGACTATGTCCAAGGATGGCAGGGCTCAAAAGTTCAAATATTGTCAATAGTTAGTCATGTTGAAAGTGTCATTAAGATGTGAGTTACGTGCTGTGACCCTGCCTGCAGTGACTGGTGAAAAATTGCTTTCAGGAGACACTGACAGACCAAAGAACCCAACATGCCAAAATAATTCAGTCAGAGGTACCATTCTATCCACTGATCCATTTTTTTTCTCTGTAGTATTAGCTCTAGGGTAATAAAACATCCTGAAAATTGCATCTGTTGCAACAATGTATTAAAACCAGCATGCTTGCATAAAGGATGCAGAGTGCTCTGTTCTTAGTTGGTGTTCATCATACTGGAATTATCCCCTCTATGGCCCTGGAAAAGAAAAGAAAAACGATTTCTTCTTACATCTTTAACACCGACCTTAGTGAGAATCCAGAAAGGCCTTTCTTTTCAGAGGTGTTATAACAGCTGCAGGCTCTAGATGGTACTATGGAATCACTCTATTGGGTCCTGCCTTTTGTGATACTTTCTTACCTTTTTTTGGCTTCTGCAAAATGTAGGGAAAGCAGAGCAGCAAAATGAAGTCAGAAAGAAACGTACCAAATAATAAAAAAAAAAGGTCACAGATTTTTGTTTCAGACTCCATATTTAGATTTGCTTTCCTGTATAATGGAGTAGATGTTCTAACAGTGCTTAACACATTAGATTCTGGTATTAATGAGCTATGCTGTATTGAGCCAGTGTTTTCATTACATTTACTGACATGAAAAGAAAAGAGAGAAGATTAAGGCAGAATTTCCAAGACTTCTAAGTTTTTTGCTCGCTGTGGTGTGTGTGCACAGTGTGCATGAACATCTGTGCATACCTCTGTCTCTTCAGTGGGGATATTCTGCACACCAAAAGAAAACAGTTCTCTGTCAAAGTCAGGTGACAGGGTCTTACCTGCAAATGTGGGAAGATCAATTAAAAAAATAAAAGACCATTCCCAACAGCAGAAACTGTTATCTATACACAATTTCTCATGACCTTTGGCTCCAGAACTCTCTGTAAACCAGAGACTTTCACTGCTCCTGGTGCCATGAGAGACATATACTTTTTACAGGAGAGGAGTGGGAGTCTCTAGACTTTTGTGTATCCCATTTTTAAGGACTACCTTACTGAGTTCAGAGACTCAGTAGGATAAACAGCTATTTTCTACAGAGCTGCAATAAAATTTATCTGAGTACATAATAAATGCTGTAATATGGGTTTTTCAGACTTCTAAAGAAAAATAAAATACAAGCCCTAATGCATTTACTTCCCTAGACATTTTAATTCAAAATTAAGGTTTCCTGTGAAACTCTTCACAACATAATTGCACTAGAACTCCATCAAACTCCAGTTGAGACAATAAGTGAATCACAATTGATACATTTTATTTTTCATATACTATCTTTCCAGATTTCTGGTACTTATTACTCTTAGATGAGTGCCTTTTCATTCTTAATCTACAGTTATTAAAGTACCTGCAATTTCTGACAGTCAGCCAAAAGTACAAACTCTAGTCTGATCCCAGCAAAATGAAGACAGCTGAATTAAAGAAGAAAATTCAAGAGGGTGTTAAAGTTTTGTCCATGGAAATTCCTACTCTTAGGTAGGTATGTTATAAGGTTATACCTTACCTACCTTATAGCATGCATTAGGTGCGCATGTTATAAGGTTAGTCCATGAATAATCAGGAAAGGGGAATGTTTATTTGAGACATGGAACAGTCTGTGATTATGTTAATATTAACATTAAAATTTTCTCTAATTCTTTTCTATTGCACAGGTGGGCAAGAGGCAAGACTTGCTCTCTGTCTATGGTTTCTGGAAGTGTGGGATATACATGTCTAGCCATGGGGAAAATGGCTTACATATGAATAAAATCAGTCCTCTTCTCCCTTCATCTCATGAGCTTCGACTCCATACCTCCATGTGTGCATGTGCTGTTGATTTTTATACTTATCTGCCTCATAGGGGCGATGTTTGGGAGCCTTCCAACACTCTTTTAGGCAATGTAAGTAAGCAGCTGCCAGTGCTCCCCCAAGGAATAGATGTGTATTCAGTATAATGCCTGGGTTTTTGATGTGTGCAGAGTTGTAAGAGTAGCAGGCAAGCTGGAAGATTGTCTGTTCTTTATCCCTTCTCTTCTGCCTTGCCTCCCTCTGCCCTTCACTTACTCCACTGGAGCAGTGGCAAAAAATATCCCACTGTCTTACAGAAGGTGTAATTATCTTCCTTCTTACTTAAGCAGTCCAAAAACAACTTCTGATAATTTTGTTTTGCTTTATTCTTTGTCATTATGAAGCATCTACATGGAAAAATTGTTCAGAAAAGATTTTCCATTTTTCCAGTTTATTAAAAAAATATAGCTTGGATTTTGTTGTGTGACTAAAAACTTGAAAAATACTAATTTTTCAGGAAAGAGCAAACAAACACGGGACCCTGCAAAAACTACTCAGAAACTTAGAGGAAAGTGAAAATGTGGCGTCTTCCTGGGTAAGCTGGTGGGCACCAGCTCAACAGCTGTTCAGTTGAAGAATGAAGAAGCTGAATGTGCCAGCTTTGACGGGTTCCTGGGTGTGTTTAATCTGTCCTAAATTTTCTCTTATTTTTTTTTCTGCAAAGAGCTATATCACGTACAACTGAAACAAACCAGTAAAAAACCTGACTAACTCATTCCTCTTCCAGTTTTTGGCATGGACTTTGCTGGGTGGTTGTTTCTTGTTCTAACTGCAGCAAATGGAAAAACTTGTTCAGAACTGCAAATGATGATCAATATTTGGTGGCTACCAAACACCAGCATATGAATTTGTTTGATTCCAGATGCCTAACTTTGAAGGGAGTGATAAAGAAACAAGAAATTAAATGGGCTGAAAGAATTAAAACTGACAATTACTCCAGGCAAAAATGTAAACAGTTGTAAGAACTGTTAAAAGCAAGAGAAAAAAAGATTCACAGTCATCTTAAAAGTGCAGGATATCAGTTTCTTCATATTCTTTGAGATCGAAAATACCATTGAATGAAATTTTGCCTACTCAAGCAGAAGAATAGAGTATTGTTTGATCTTTCAAGGGAGACATGTTTGATACAGTTGTCATCAAACCCCCACTATTATAATTTAATCTGTGTTCAAGGCTTTTGAAGTTCAATTTGGTTAATTCAGAAACAATGTTTAGTTTGCATTTGACAACAAAATAATCATGCTTTTGTGGCATGAACACCGATCTTATCTGTAAGTTTACACGCAGTTACAGATGTGTGTACATGTATTTTATATATATATTCATGCTGGGACAAACTAATTTTATTCTGTATATTTAATATTTAAAGGGTGACTCAAGATAGTGAAACCTTTCAACATGTTAAATGCTCTTCTGTGTGTGAGGAGGTATTCATGTCCATTCTTTTCTGCACAGATATGCAATCCTGAAATTGTCATACTGGATCCAAAATGAAATCTACTTGATCTTTCTTCCCACTCCTGGCAAATGTGGGATGCTCCAGAGAGAGATGGGTGAAACTCTAACCACACCATTGTGAAAAAATGCAAATCCTTAATATTAATGCAAACCCTGAAGCACAGTCTCATGTCTAACAATAAACTCTTCGAAGCAGGCATGGCCTTATTAGCCATGCTAATACCCCTTCCACAGGATCACAGAAATTAAGGCTGTAGGAATTGAAAGGTGCTATATGTCATTCTTTTCATCCTCCAGGTGGATCATGTAAATCCTGTGACTTTCTTTGTGGATGTACAGAAGTTCCTGGAAACAAGGAAAGCAAAGACATGCACTCTACAACCTCTAAGGTAAAACTTTGTTTTAGGGTTTTGCTAGTCACGAGTGCTTAGGTGATGATGTTACAATAATAAATTGGGAATATTTGACAGTTGGAGGCAATCATGAAATAAACAGTAGAGCTGGTTGCATGGTTCTGTGTGTATGGTTTTATTTATTCATTTGTTTTCCACAGGCGCACCAAATTGCTTCTCCTTTCACCAACAGTCTTGTGTCTTCCTGTGTAGGGGGGGAACATAGCAGAAAGGGGAGTCTTAGTGACTGCTCCTCAGTAAAAGTGGCTGGAGCCATTGAAAATGGGGGTGTTGAAGTGTTGGCTTCTGCCATTTGCTTGGTGCTTCTGCCCTAGTAGAGGAAAGTTGGAAGGGTTAGTTAGTCGCAGCTTGGATGGTACCAGGTTGCAGTCTGGAGTACTGTCTTCTGTGGGTAATGAAGTATATGTGTTTGGGGCATGACAGTCTCTAAATTTATCCTTCCTCAGGATCATCTTGTAAAGCTTTGGAATATTTGTCATGGAGATTACTGGGTTTGAATGAGCTGGCAAAAGATGGACAGTTTACAGTGCCAGGTGGGGAAGGTGTTACAAATAGATGTTTTCAGCCTGAGGGTCTGCAGCTTTTAAGGAGCAAGGAAAAGGTGAGCAGAAGAAAACAGTCCCTGGAGCTCTTCAGGAAGTCCCTAGTTTTCTTTTGTCAGGTACCTTACCCTTTGAAGAACTATGATTCTGCATAGGCCTTGATTGCCAAACTCCTCATTTCAGATTTGCAGTTTTCGCCTGCATTTAAGTGGAAAAGTGCAAGTGTGTTTGATGAGGTTTTGCAGCCTCCCAGGTTACTTTTGGAGGGGGGAAATAAAGCTTCTGTAACAAGCTTTTGGTCTGAGAGCTAAAGACTGCCCTTTATTGAAACATCTTAGTAGATTTAGAGACTTGGCCCAGACAAGTGAGGCATGTTTGTTCCTTGACTCCTTCCCTCAGCAGTAGCTGAAATTTGTTTTTGTGGAGTTTGGAAAAAGTAAATAAGGGCATCACTGTTCCAGTTTGCAAATGCCCAAATAAATTGTACACTTCTCTGTTACCATGTGTTTAACTGCAAAGGTAGTAGTTATTTCTCTGTAGTTTTATCTTGCCATGATATTTCCTTTTAAGTGGCAGAAGAATTGAAAGTGATGGGCTGAAAGTCTCTTGCTGGATTCTGCCTCATGTGCTTTATAGTTCTTCTCCCTAAAGCAGTATGAACTTCTCTGGCTATATAAAAGATGGTGTGTTTAGTGTAAAAACACAGAATTAAACTGCAGAAAAACACCTGACATCTACTGCAAAATTGTGAGGCTGTATAAATGGATTTAGGCATCTCCATTTGTATGATTTATATAGTATAATTTTAAAAGTTCATGTAGTTAATTAGGAAATGTAAATAAAATGGATGGTTTATTAAAGTTTTGAATGTGGATCACTGTTAGAATTCGAAGAGTCCAAAGGTCAAACTCTTTTCATTCAGACATCTACATTTGAATATGATTCCTTAAAATGAGGTACTCAGTGCTCTGAAAATGTTGATGCTTTCAAAATGTTGTTAGCTGGCTTGATAGACCTGTAAGGAGCTATTATTTCTATCATGTCCTCTGAGCAAAAACACTACTCTCTATTGACATCCTAAGGATAGAAGCATAGGCAGCTTATAACGATATAACTGTTTGTATAATGTTTATATGGGAAATAGAGACTATTCATTTTGAGTGCTACTATGGGAAATTAAATTCTTTTCCTCAAGAAAGAAAAGAAAGTGAAATCACTTTGTTCCTATAATAAGAGAAAAGAAGATTCCAACCTGGTGTCTGTTTGAAGGTCTGGGGGAAAACAAAATTTCAGCAGCCTGATAAATTGTGTATTTTATTATTTGGTATTCCTCACATAAAAAGAACACAGATAAAAAGGCCTGACCTTTTCACAGGCCACAGCAAAGCTCTGACAATAGTCAATACTTACAGCTAATAGTTGTGCAATTTAAAATCTGCTGAATAATGATACATTTGTAAACAATTTTTTCCTCTTTGCCAAGATCAACATGAGTAGAAAACTACTGCCAGTAGGTATAAAAATAAAGTATTGCTTTCCTGATGGCTGTTGTCCTCAGTCCTATAATTAAAGTTGTGTGGAACTACACAGGGAAGATGCTGATAAGGGGGCCAAGAAAATAACAGGCGGAAGCACGGAGCAGACAGTCGTTGCTTTCCTGGTGGCCTAAGCACTGCACTAATCAATTTATGTGCTGCTCTTTGATGGTCTTCTGACAAAATATAATATGGAACTTCAGGAATATTGTGGCAGAAAGAGACTATAAGAGACACTTTAAAAGAAAAAAATATGGGAACTGAAATGAAATATGATGTGCTGATGTAACTAGGCATCTAGCAATGTCCAGATGGACTGTCAAGCCTGGAGAAATTCAAAACTGCTTTTCAAAATAGAAATCTCCCCTTGCCCCTGGTTAACCCACTTTTCAATGTTTCTTTTTCTTTTTAATGATTACAATGCAATAAAGTTTTTATTTTATTTTATTTTTTAATTACTTATCTTCCAGTTTCCCTATAGGTAGAAATCAGCGGCAGCTATTTCAGTACCTGCACATCTGGTGCCTCATAAAGGAATGTGCCAGAACCATCAGAAATGTTTAAAACAGTGCTTAGACCAAACACCAGCAATCAATTCAGGTACAGAGAGAGAAAGAACCCAATTAGAAATAACTACAGGACCAAATTCTAGCAGATGTTCAATTACCTTTGCTACCTACCTACCTGCAACAGACTGAAGGTGCAGTTGGTGTTGTATACATTCATTGTTTCAGGACTGGTTCTGAATTTCCATGTGTGGTGCCATCTGCGCTAACACTCAGTGGTCCTACCACTCCCCTGCAGCCATCCTGCAAGCCATGTCTTGTTGTACAATGTGTATTTCTGTGCACTTTGCGTTTGCCTACAGCAGCATGCTTCACAAAGAAAATGTGGATTGTATTGTTAAGGATGGGTGGAAGGTAACATGCTCTTACCAGTGTTCTTCAGCTGGGTGGATATCCTCCAATTTCCTGTCTTCAGAAAGCCTTACATTTCACCAATTTTAGTTATCCTTAATCAGCATGGAAACACAGCTTTGACTGCTGACACCTGCAAAGCTCAGGGCTAGGTAAGGCTCTCTCTGCAAGGTGTTACTGCTGCTCTGCTAACAGTGAGGAGAAGAGCTCCAGCACAAGGAGACAGTGCACTTCCCACCTTCATTTGGACTCTAGGTCATTCCAAGGAATAATTTCCATACTTTGTCATTAACTTAATCTAGTGACAAATTAAAAAGCATGTTCTATCCTACCAGAATAGAAAAATGACTTCTTTTTTTTATCCCTGCACAGCTGCAACTGAGAGAAACAGAAATTAATATTGCTCCTAAATGTGGATCTAGACTGGAGAGATGCCAGACTAACAGGGTAAGGGTGAAAGCTTGCTTGCTTTTGACAGGAGAAAGGCTTTAAATTTACTTCCTAAGCTGATGGGTTTTGAAATGGAGTTCTGCAGAGCTAGCAGACGGGAATTAATTTTTATTGCTAAAATTGTGTGTGTGATGATGAAAAAACAACCAGTCTACAAAAGAGTGCCCTGTCAGTGGAGTGAAACATTTGGCAATGAATGAGTAACAGGTTTTTCCTCCTCAAAAGCCTAGAGAAAGACTACTCTTTCCTCCTGAGGAAAAGCTGTAGATTGATAAGTATATGAAACAGGCAAGGGTCTACAGCCTCGCTTTAGGGGATGTAATATTTTTAAGTAATTTTGAAAGAAAATGCTTCTTTTTTTGTCATACTTTAATATTCCTGAGCCCAGACTGATGAGACACATCAGTAATCACTCTAACTACCATAACCTTGGACAAGTTCCCTTTTAGTTTGAGAGACCTGGAGAGCTTTAAAAGTGCCTTCAGGGGGTGCAAAAGTCTCTTAGGGGCTAGGAAGAATGGAAAGTTGCTGCTTATCATAAAAGGGACAACATTCCCTGATGACTGTTGGTTAGATTTCATTCCTGTGGGCTGCTCTTTTCATTGTCTGCCACTGCCCGAGTCCCTAGGAAAACTGGTGTGTGAAGGTAAATGAGCCAACTTCATAAATATATGAGCAGAGTGGTTCAGTTCCAGTAAGAACAGTACTAAATCTTCCCTTGGCGTTGTCCTAGCCATGTGGTTCGTCCAAATTCAGTTATACATCTCTGTGTCCATTTCTCTACACTCTGTGTTTAGATCCCCCCAGAACTCACGTGTTGGCTCTAAGAGGTAACTGCGTGTGGCGCAGGTTCCAAGGCACGGCCATCATTTGACCTTACATCTCACTGATTTTCACTGTGTTTGCTTTTGTTCAGAGTGGAGTGACGTGATGTGTGCTTTCACATCAACTTTTACTTTCTTCCTTGATTTGCCATGATTTTGTATGGGCAACAACTAGAAAAGAATATTTATATGAGGAAACTTTTATGTACATTTCACTAGAGAAATGTACTAAAATTCAATTCCTGCCATATCAAAATGAGATTGAAAAGGAGAATCTATGTGTACTCTTGTCAGTAATTATTGTGTGCAGTTTCAGTGCTCTCATTAGTGTCTTAGCACTATGAGACAGTGTTTATGGGTAACAGTGGAAACAAAGCTGAAGACAATGCAGCAGCAAGAAGGAGAAAGAAAAGGAAGAAATGGGAGATTGTGTCTGATGATGTCACTTTGGGGCCTGAACAAAAAAATCCACATTCAACTGACAAAAAGCAAATGCTATGTAATTAATAGCAGGGGAGAGGAAAATCTTCAGTGAATTTTAAAACATAAAAGAAAAATATTCAGAAACTACCCTATTGGGAAATGCAATTTCAAAAATGTTATTTTTAAAAAGTAACAAACATGCAAGGAGTCCTCCAACCTTGATGTCTGGTTTGTTTTTTTTTTAATCTAGCTGAAGCTTCATGTTTTATCCTTGGACTTGTGTATGGAGCAATGAGTGGAAGAGGAATGAAAAAAACCTGAGTTGAGAAAGAAAACCCAAAACAGCTCTTCAAAAGGTAACGTTTCTTCACGTGCAGAAATAAACATCAGTGAGAAGAATTGTGAACCTGGTATTTCCAACTGAATCAGCGACAACGATGCCTTGAGAAAGGAAAATTTGAAGGTAAGGGGTTGCTAGTGAAATTTCTGATACAATTTTGCTACCATTCATCAGGGCTTTCTTTAACTTGATGAGCTTTTCCAAGAAAATATACCAGAATTTAGCACTTTGCATATGGTGTTTTGCAGATGAACTTGAAATGTGCCGAGTAACTACAGCTGAAGATGGTGGGAGTTGTACAAGCTCAGCATCTTTTGGGATCTGGCTCTGTGTACACTTTCACTGTGCAAACAGCTAATCAAGTTTCAAGAGCGATAGAAAGAAAAGTTTATTCTCCTTCCTCCAAAAGCAGTTAATTTCCTGGGATCTATTGAGTCAAATGCTGTATTTATGATGTTCAGTTCCTCACTTAATCAAAACTAAACACTTAATTTTACACTTCATATCTCCAAAGAGGAGGGTGAATAATTTATAATGAATAATTTTATGAATTTGGCCTTTTTCTGTTCATGAATTATCCACAAGAGATCATGACTTCTCAGAGGTACTTCCACTCAAATTGATTCACTGAATAATTCTTGATCTGCAGTGGTTTGTTGTGAGGTTTGATATTTAACATTCCAGCTGTTCTCATTGGACCCATAGGCTGATATTATAATTTCCAGCTCAACATGTAGCTGTCCTAAACTGGTGCTTCCAGGCTGACTCATTGCAACTGCTTCAGCACTTTTCATATCTGGGTATGTTTTTTTGTTTGTTTGCTGTTTTTTTAGAAAACTACTCTCAGCAGGCTTATTTTAGGAGTCATTGAACGCAAAAGTTCCTTAACTTAGCGGAAATCATCTGTTAGTGATCTTGATGGAAGGCATAATAAGTCTGGGATGTAGCTAATGCTTTTGAAAGCCTTCCAGCAGGACAGCGCTCTGTAGCAAAGTTCTTTGGCAACGTTGGAAGCTGAGGCAGAGCAGACCTCTCAGCCTCTTCAGCGCAGCACTTGTGACTGTCCAGACCAATATCTAGAAGGTCAATGAGTGTCCGACATCAAAGTTGTTCTTTATATAAGTTTTCAGTATGATGGGTGCTGGTTAGCATGGAAGTGTAGCCAGTGGATGCTCTTGTTCCCAAAGGCATTTGCATGGTTAGGATTTTCTGTGTTTACTGTGTTGGCTCCTTTCTGCTGCTGGTTATGACATCCTAATCCAAGCACCAGCCTGTTTAGTTGTCTGTGAGGAAATAATGACTTTGGCAGGTATCAAACTTTCAAGATAAATGGATAGACGTTAATCCATGCTTCGCCTTTTTTTAGCAGGAAGAATGGATACTCAGTATATTCTGGAGCACCTCAGCATGTTTGTATTTCTACTGGCATTCTCTTAAGTCCTATCATGTAACAAACCATCATATAAACCAGGTTGCTCAGTTATATAGATAGATTTATTCTTTGCTCCTCAATCCCTTTTGTGATATCAAAATATTTCTTAACTGGACTACCAGAGCAAGAGAACTGGTGATATGGAGAGTAGTTAATATAAGATTTTTAATTTGTTGATAAGCTCCAGAGAAACAGATAATCACCCGTGTAGTTGTTGAAGACATAATTACATATAATTTATATTCCTTATGGAAAAGGGAAGGTTTGCTGATTACACACAGACAAAGTTTATGTCAGACATTTTCTTTTTAGAGGCTCAGCATACGCCTGAATTATTTGTATAAAAGCAAGTAGAGTCAAAGCTAGCAAATTATGGAGATACCTCAGTGTCTCAGAACTTGAGGACAAAGGTTTAGATGGTTCCTGTAGGCCCATTTAGGTTTAGTTCTCTTGTGCTTGTGCCTCCATTTATTGATTAGGCTTTTGATAGACTCTGTATTTGAGCAATTTTGTTACGTACTTCATATTAAGCCTAAACTGTATTCCAGCATGATTTTTCAGGCTTCTGTCATCTCTTTTTATACATTTGTAAAGTACTGCCAGGAAAACCTGTGGATATAGATTTATGCAAAACAGTTAAATGAGAGGAAAGGGGGTGTGTGTTGACTAGACAACCTCCTTCAGCCCATTACTATAGGATTCAGTGAAATTTATCTAATTTAAATAGGAAAAAAACCCCAAGGATTCAGACCCTCAGTTTGTAAAAATTAGCACTTTTCCTGGTCCTCACTTCCTTTCACCTCTGGAAAGGTAGGAAAGGTTTTTGCTCGTATGTAAGCAAAAATGTTATTGCTCCAATAGTTTTGTCATTGAAAAGATCAGCTGTTGAACAAAATGTCTCCTCCTAAGCTCTAAAATTACTGTTTTAGTGTGATTAAATGTACTTTAAATGTACTGTCTTACTGTGAATTTTCAGTTTTAGAGCATAGGCTTTCTTGGGATGGGAGAAATTTGAAAGCAATGAAATGTGTACATGTTTGTGCATGTGAGTGAATGCATGTAAATGAGGAGATAAGAGAGAATAAATTTGTGATGTCCAGAGACCAAAAGAGAAAGCTTTGCACTAGAAGACCAAGGAGGTTTTGACCAGTTAATATTGAGAACAACTGATGTGTGACAAAGTAATATATTTAATTTAAGATGGAAAGATGAATTATTATTATTATTATTATTATTATTATTATTATTATTGCATTATCTTCAGTAGAAGGCTAATTGACAGTAACATGGACAGACTTTCAGTCAGCTCCGCATCACTCCCAATATATGCGCTTGTATGCACGGACGTGTGTCAGGAAAGCCTGAACACAGAGACCATGACTGTAACTGGTGGGCTTTGTTCTGCACATGGGGAAATAATGAAACTTGAATATTTTATGTTGAAAATCAAAGTTTTCCCAAAGCATATGAATGGAATAGACCAGACTGCCAAAACATCTAAGAGAATGATCTCTGCAGAGCTATTATTTCTCTTTTTTATTATCTGCAGACAATTCCACTGCACATAAAATACCCTGACTCAGGGGCATCAGATCAGAGATCACCTTTTTTGCACCCAGCTGCTGAAGCTCTTGTAGTACTCTGGAGGCACACATTTAACCAAAGTAACAGGGCAGTGATCACTGCAGAGATCTGGGAATTCCTTCTTTCTTCATTCAAAGAACTAAAGTTGTTACTGTTACATCAAACTAATTCTTTTATGCAGAAAGGACACTAAGTAAGATAAAGATGTCATTTCTCCTTCTGCAGAGGGGTCTGATTCAAAGAAAGCAGTTCAGTAAACTTGTTAAGTGGCTATGACTACAATAAACCTGAGGAGTCTGAGAGTGTTTAAGTCGTCACATGGAAGTGTGTAATAGGGTCTGGCAGCGATGCTTTTTATTGTTTATAAGGTCTAATAAAATCTGGAAAGCAAATGTCAAAGGCGTAAATAAAATCATATGCAAGTGTACTGGTGATAATATTAGGACATTAGGAATAACACCTTAAATATTCAAGTAATTTGATACTAACTAATCCTCCTAACACATCTGTGCATTGGGTGGGTAAACATTGCAGCACTTGGGGATGTGGAAACTACAGCAGAGACCAGACGTGATTTAAGCAGAGGGTGGGATGTAAAGTTTTTCTGTTACTAACCCTTCCTCTGTTCTGGGTCATGCTGCCTAGGGTGCTGGAAGACATATGTTCTCTGTGTTCTGGCATTCCGACTGTATGAAAGAAAGTTGCCTTGACAAAGGCAGGTTTCTCATGCTACCATAAAAGTTCAGGGTGTGATGGGTGAGTTGTATGGTGTATTCCAGGGTGTAATTGCTCAAATTGTGGTTTTGCTAGTCTCACAAGTACCCATGAGCTGTTCTAGTGTGCACTTCTGGTTGTTTCTACAACCTATAGTATCATGATACTCATGGAAAGGATTGTGAAGTACCTACTAAATATTTCCTGCACTTCTTACCCAACAAAGTTACTTTGGTTTAAATTGATTGATGCAAATGTAGTGTGTTTTGAGGCTGTATCATATTAGAAATCAAGAAAATTGGTTAAAAATGCAGAGTGAGGAGAGAGAATGCACTTGAAAATCAAATTGCAGCACTTCCCCCTGCAGGGCCAGCAGCTGCAGTATGTGCATAGAGTGGATGTGCTCCATGTACAGAAGTGACCACTGTGTCAACAGGCCCCTGAAACCCTGTTCATTAATATTTAATAGGGTTTCCAACAGGCCCCTGTGGTTGCAGTTTGGCCTCATTCTCCTGCTGAAGGTGACCATATCTTTTTCTTGGGTAGCGTCTGGGTGAACATCTAAGGGTCAGGCATGGGATGCTTTTGATCTGTCCTTGAAGCTCAGACAACTCTTTTATAAAAATGAAGAGTGCAACCTTCCATCCTTAAAATCTTGCTGCAGAGCTGGAAATTAGATAATGTGCTGGGGTTGATTCCTAGCTGCAAAGATTTGAAATGCATTTGGAGGAAGATGGGTATTTAGTTAGCTTGGGCAAGAAACTCAGAGGCTCATGGACTCAAATGTTCCTACATATTCCCTGGCTGAGTGCTGGCACTTAGAAAGTGGATCATTCTCATAACATAGATACCATTTAAACATTCTCAATGAAAAGCCTATTATTTCCACTTTTGTCCATGAAATATCTTGGAATAACACTGAAAAACCTGTATGTATTTCCAAGCCTTTTAAGTTGGAAAGCCTGTGGTTGGGGAGCTGTGTGTCAAAAGTCAGTCCTTCTGAAAACCTTGCCTAGGTAGAAAATAGGAGAGAGATGGAGGCTAACATATGTGCTATGGGTTTTGCATGTATTGGGTTTTGCATGGTTGGAAGAAAACAAACTGCTAAGCAGCCAACCATTTAGAGATGCTAAAAACACTTGGCATTTATAACACACACATGAAGTCCTGAGTTTGTGCAGCTTTCAAAAAACTTTTTGTTGTTGTTTTTGTTAAGTTTCTTTTTCCTTTTTTTCTTGATATTATAATGATTTCTGATAAGCCTCTCACAGACAAATATATTAAATGAGGATTTAGATGAAACTGGTTGGGTTTTGATCAGTCCAGGCAATGAATAGGAATGTCATTCACACAAAATGACATGAGAGTGAGGCAGAAGACTTAAGAGCAAAGGAAATAATAGGAATGCTGAAGCAGTAACAAGTGTTATGTGATGCCTCCAGAGTTAAGAAAAGGATCCCGGAATTAATGCAAAGTAGAATTTAGCCAGTGAGGGGATTCAAAGTGAGTAGCAGGGTTTTCCAAGAGAATATATAATGGAGTGAGGCCTGGAAGAAGGAAGCTGTAATGATCAAGACAAGAAAATTGAAGAGAAATGAACAATAATTCAAGTAGAAAGAAAAAAACAGGAAAAAAATAATTTCACGTTGCAAGGAAGAACAACATTACTTGATTGAATAAACATTTTCTGAACAAACCTGAGGTTGCAGGTTTATTTTGCATGGAGTCCATGCTTGAGACAACTCAGCTGCTTTTCCATCTCTTTAATATAAAAAATTACAACCATGTCAACTCAAATAATTTTCTAGAATGCTCCAGGAATTTCTTTTTATTCCCCATTTTTCATATTTTTCCTCCTGAAGCTTCAATTTATCTTAGTAGACAAGCTCCCCACCTCTTCAGGTATCTCTGACACATAGTTACTTGGTTTTAAAAATATAACACAGAACAGTTCATGAGTAATAGTACATGAGCATGTGACTAGCCAATATATTTTTCCTTGTCAAATTATTCTGAAGTCTGCACCTGGAGTACAGGCAGAAAAAAAATTTGATGAACTCCACTCATCTTGTCAGTGGACATTGACTTTTTTTATTTTTCCTTTATCTGTTCTAATGTTTCATCAAAATGGCAATTGGCAAAATGTGCTTCACTATTTGCAAGAAATAAAAAAAGATGTGAAATCTTGTTAATATAATTGAGCAAAACTGTGTGGATTTTAGGATTATATAGCTGCAAGAATTATGGAATTATTAATTTAAAAATCTATATATGAATAAAGCATCTGGTGAATGAATAAAAGTAATTTCTCTCACATGGATAATTTAAATACCAGCTGTCTCCATACTAAACCATATTTTCTCATAAAAGCTTTTAAAGAGTCTGTATGATGGCTGTGAAATTCCAGGATTTATGGACAGTGCAAGGTCTGTCTATACAACGATCTGGATCTTGGCTCATAATTGAAATCCACCTCCAAAGAATGGTTCAAAACAAGTGCAAAAGACCCCCAGGAGAAAACAAACAATTAAGCTTTACAGGAGACTGACTCCTCTTAAATGTCCTGTCAAAATTGTAAAAGCTTCATTTTAATGTAGGGGATAAACTTCAGGGGGATAAAAGAAAATGTGAAAATGTTCCTTTAATTATCTGCTGGACAGGTGAAAGAATCTGACAGTCTGAGATCATACCATTAAAATAAAACAATATACTTGATAAATTGCCATATTCTTTTACAGTAGCGTTATCTGTACTCTTCATCCTGACCCACTTTCTTTCTGACATTATTGACACTCCAGAAAAACTGACCATGAGCTACATTTGGATACTTTTAGTTAGTACTTTTTTGTTCTAACACACTTTTAATGTTGACTGTTTTTCACAATTTGGTTCTTTTCAGAAAATCTAATGAAAACAGAAGGAAAATCTTTGATAAGCCCAGGACTCTGTGGATGTGGCTTTTCTGAGATCCTTGTCAGATGATGTAGGTTGATGGTCTCTGGGAACTTCTTCATCCAGCTCCTGAGGCACAGGTTTCTTGCACTTTTTTTGCTTTCAGAATTCAAGAAAATACAGCTGGTCAGAGAACAAAATTCTTTTGGGAAAGTCACATCTATGGTTAGAAAATTTGTTTGGAATTGTGATGGATTTTGAGTCCTGCAAAACTGCCTCTTGTAGTTTTTCCAGGTGAGTTACTTCTGATGCAATACAAAATTGAACCATGTTATTTACTATTTGCCGTAGCAGTAACAGTGACTATGATCCCAGGATTTGACTATGTTGCACCAGTAAAAGCAATTTTTACAATCAATTTATATCTATTATTATCCCCAGCTAAGTTCTGGCCTCTTCTCCTAGTGCTTCCTCAACTTCTCAGCCTTTTCAGCTTAGAAGATCTCAAGTCTGAGTTCATCATGTTATGAACAATGTCCAGTTCACTTTTGCTATTTGAACCTGGAATTGTTAAGTCCATGAATATTGTTCATAAAAATTGACACTCTGCAAAACCTTGCATGTTTCCAGTAAAATGGAAAAAAAAAAGGAAAAAGAAAAAATCTAAAAATCTAACAGATTTTCTGTTAAAATACCCTGTTTCAGGATTAACATTGTTTCACTTTATCCTCCATAATTGTGTTTCATGTTCTAAAGAAATAGGTAATGACTAATACTAAAATAGCTAATAACTACTTGATGTGCAGTTTTTTGCAGGTTCTTTCTTTTCAGTACAGGGAGAATTTCCTTCTTGTCTTTCAGAACAAAGCCAAATCTTGCAATCACGATAGTGTTCTTTCAAACTGTGACTATTACATAACATTAGAAAAATGTGGTGAAATGTGACTAGAGACACAACCCATGTCCCTTGGGATCTTCAGTCATGATTTGAAGATAATAAGCGGCAGAGGTAGAGTGACCCACAGTATCTGTGGTTTCAATTCAGCCTATTTCCAGCCACATGCAAATTTATGCTTTATTTCTTTTATTTCTCTTCTGATACTGAATGGGGAACAAGAAAAAGTTAAACTCAGAGAGGCTTCAAAGAGATTCTTAAGATTTTAGGAAAAGTAAAGCCCTGATTGATTCCCTTCACCAACCACCTTGAACAGGGAACTTCCCACATAATCCCTTGTGTTTGTACAGCTTGTGTTACAGCAGCATTGAGTTGCTGCCCTGAGATACTGAGCTGATATTTTAGCAAGTAAATCAGACATACTTGTTCCTCAAAATGTCATTATTCAATGAGAGGAGATGAACTAATTTTCTTAAAATGTAGTGTTTTAAATGAATGCACCAAAATATTATGAACCCTAATTCTACCAAATTTTTCTAAGTGCTTTCTGCAAAACCTAGTGTAATGACATTTGCATTTTACAAGGAAAGTGCATTAGCGACTTTTATATGGGAAAGAGAGGTTAATTCAATTCTGGGCTGTAATGGAGGTTAAATGTAAAGCTTTAATGTTCTGGAGTTCATCCCAAAATAATAATTCAGCTAATGAAATAACTCATTTGTAATTCAACCAGACTAAATGGAAGCGTTTTGGAGCTGTGTCTACAAGAATTGATTGCTTAACACTTATGAGCCAGCTTAAATCTCAGCATTCTTTGGACAATGAAGCATACTTTAGAATTGTGAGGGTGTTTCAATACCCTCCTAAACACCATATATTTAAAAGCATGTCTTCAAATTACCTTATAGTGCTGAATTATCATTTTTTTGATGAACGACTTAGATCTAATATGTTCCCTAAAAGTACGTGGTATGATGACTAGCTAATGCTGAACAATCTTTCCTGAAGTAATTCTGATTGAATGGGTTATTTTTAAAAAAATGCATTGCAGCTTTAGCTCTTTTTTTTCCTCTTCTCATATCATTTGTGAAAATTTTTTGAGCATGTGAGTATGTGCATTATTCATAAATGCTCTTTGGATTGATTGAATTAAAAAAGAATCAGGCTTTATATTGTCTGTGATCCACTGAGCTATTCAATAGCTACACTGTTTTGTGTCACATGTTTTTTGCTGACTTTTCTAAATCATGGAAGGCAAGTAGTATGTAACAAATCTTTTCTTGCATAAAAGCCCTGATTTTCATGAGGTTATGGGTATTTGGGTGAAAATTTGTCCCTGATTAAAAACGTTTGTCAACAAAAACTTGTCCACAACATCACAAACAACTGTTAATTCATGGAGAAAGTATAGTCATGCCTGAATTTGACAGTATTTCATTATAGAAAAACTTGAAGTCCAGAAAAACACATTTCTGCAATGTATCTCCTCAAAGTGAAACCTAAATCACCAGATCAGTCTTTTTCTTCCTCTCATTACCTACCTCCACATCCCAAAAATACCCCCAAAACCAAACTCAAACCCAAAACAAATGCAGGCTAATGCAGGTTATAACTCAAAAGTACAGACTGATGTCTCTCTCAAGAAAAAACTTTTGGACAACACTCAGGATGAAACAGGTGGTTTCATCAATAAATAATGCTCAATGTTTTAGTGCCAGGTACACCTCAAGCAAAATAATTTATTTTATAGGTAAAACTGGAATTGGAACGGATGCACCATTCAAGCCACAGCACTTCCGGCCCATGTTGCTGGTGGTATTCCAGGGAAGGAGGAGTTGGGCTGGGATTTTGGAGGGGAGCATATGCCCTTGCTCTGTTGTGGTGGCTGCAGTGAGAGACTGGGGATCAGATACTGATAAGTGATGCCCCAATTTCTTTTGCCTGGTTTGGTTAAGGCTAAAGAAATATGAGCATTTAAACCAAAAATCCTGAAAATTTTCAACTTCTTTTCTAAATTTTTGGAAGTCTGGGAGGTTTTTTCCCACCTTCTCAGAGCCTATCAGATATCTTTGTGACTAAACACTATTTCTCTGCTCACAAGTTGCAGCTCTGCCTCTGCTCTTACTCCTTTCAGCAGTAGTATCAGTGGTGATACAGAGCTCTGATACATCCCTTGGTCTAGTAAAATGCAGTACTTCTTCCTATAAGCCTTGATACACTTGAATGGTGTTTGGAGTCTTAGGTTTTAAGGGCAGAAGAACTCATTAGATGGTCCAACCCACAAAGTAGATTTCATGTACCTGATTTGGATCTAACTTGTGCCTATACATCATGGAGTACTTGATTAATCACCTTTCTAATGTTCAGGTCTAAATACTTTGCTCACTCAATAGGGACCAATGGCGGTTTTTCTCCAGAGGTGGTTATGTTCTGCCGAGCTCTGGGCATCTGAGTTAGGTGGGCAAACCTCTTTCCAAAAATTTTTCAAAGAGTTTTTTTTTTTTTTTTTTTTGGTTTTTTTTTTTTTTTTTTTTTTTTTTTTTGTTTGTTTGTTTTGTTGTTTTTTTTTTTTTTTTTTAGTTAAGGTTGTGTCCCTCTTTCCTATATTAGGGAGGCTTCTTTGTCAGGCTTGATTTTATATACAAATTTAGGTATGAATTATAATAAATATATTAGTTGAATTACTTTGTACCTTGTCAAAATGAGTGGCTTTCTGTTCTTCCCATTATTCAGAGTTCAATAACTCACCAGAGGGAAAGCAATGAGGTCAGATCTTAGTAGCCATAGGGCTAGAGCAGGTTTCAAGCCTCTACCCCCCATCCCCAACAGCCCCACAGGATATCCGCTTCCCTAGCACAGTGGCTGATCTATTTGTATCCTCCTGTGGGAAACAGCAGCAGATGGCAGAAATCTCCTTCCTATAGGAAAAAAAAAAAGCAGAGCTGGGCATCTGCCTTTGGAGAAACAGGGGAATAAGAGTAAGGATGGGAAGACTGCTGCCCAAGTCAGAGAGCTGGCCTTTTTGAATAAAAGAGCTGCAGGCAAAATAGAAAATTCCTATGGATCTAATTCCCAGGCTGGTTATTAACTGAACACATTGATTTAAAAAATAACTTCTCTGTCAGAGCAATGTGTTTCACAAAGTCATCTACTCATGATCTGAAGACATCAAGAGATGAAGATGGACTTTATATTTTTTCCCAGTGGCTAATCACTTTTGCAATTACAAATTGATGCATGATTTCATATTTGGCTTCATTTCTAGTGATGGTTCTTTTTATATCTATCTTTGTTAAAGAACCCTTTAGCTCTTTCTATTTTTTCCCTTTGAAAGTATTTAGACTGCAATCATGTCACTCTCAGCCTGCCCTCTCAAAAGCTAAATTACTTGAGCTGTTAAATTTTTTCACTTTAACACATTTTCTTCAGCTCTCAAAGTCAAGTTTTATGACCTTTTCCTTCACCTTCTTCTGTTTTTCTAATGTCCTTCTCAAAATTTGGCCCCTTAAACCATTGGCAGCATACCAATGCTGCTTCTACTTCTACTGCTTACATGTCCAGAGATTGTAATAGCCCATTTTCCTGCAAAACTGCCCAAGGAGCATGGACTTATTTTCTTATTGCCTATCTCTGCAAAAACTGTTTTGGAGGGACATCTTTCGTCCTCTATGGATGGCACACAGCCTCTTCCATTCAGCCATTTTATGTTGTGGTTGAATATATTTAAACACATCTTGTTTGAGTAAGCCCAAGTCTTCTAGTGATTGCTTCCCACCAGTCTTTGTCTTAGGTGATGATTTAATTTTTTTGTATTTATTCCAATGAGTTAATTAGTGAAAAAGTGGAATAGGATCAGACTTACTGCTAGTCATAGGCTCCTTTGGAAAAACTCCCATCAAGCAAATGTTTGCCACCTGACAAATATTTGTTGGCCTAACCTACCTCTTATCCCATTTCATGTGTGTCATAATTAAGTGTCAATTTTAATCAGAAGGTTCTATAGTGCTACAACAAATGATGAAAAACGTGTACTTGATCTCTGAAGATACATTTACTGATCAAACAAAATCCCTCAAAGGAGGAAATAAGGTTTCCTTGGTGAGATTTTCTTTTAAGTGATTTTTATTGTCATTAGGTCTTTATTTCTCTACCTTAATTCTTTATCAGTTGGCTCCTTTCTTGGGGTTGATGCCTGGCTAGCTGATCTACTGAACCCCTGCTGAATGGTTTTCTGTTTGAACACTGATAAACAATGTTCTTCCAACTTTGTGATGTTGGAAGCATCCAGAAATTGTTTTGCTTCAGCAAAAACCAAAAACCCTACAACCCCATCCACCAGCAAATAAAAACATCCCAAACACAGGGAATAGATGTCTCTTTTGATGAGTCTTGTTCATACTTCATCAGGATGAAAATACGAAGAAAATTTAGATACAGTTTTCTTTTTTAATTAGTGGCTGTTTGGTTTTTTTTGTTTGTTTATTTGTTTGTTTTAGTTTTGGGGGCTTTTAGTATGTAACATTTAGCACTTCTTTTGGTGAGCGGTATCTTGCAAAGTATTCTTTAAAAATACAGAACAGGAATGTTTTGAACATTCCACATTCCTAATGGTCAGTGCTTCTGTTTTCACCTAGGAAATATTACCACCTATCTGTGAATTCTCTTTGTTTTCAGCAAGCACAGGCTGCAGGGAGGTGCCAAATCCATTTCCTCGGCGGAGGCAAAGCTGCCACAGCTTCAAGTCCGCAGGGCCAGCTGGGGGATGCTGAGTAAATGTTCCCTATGGGAACACATTGTGTTCCCCTCTGGCTGGTTTGGATGGAAGTCCCTTCCTGGACAAAAAATGTGCCTATGTAAACAGACCTAAGTACGGGGTGGATCCCTCCAGCGGCCAGGGTCAGATGCTCAGCCTGTCCTGTCACAGCTGACACTGTCCCCTGATATCACCATGCCACACAAACATGCACAGAAAGGTACACCCCCAAGTGGTCCTCCCAAGAACCCCACCATTGGCCCATGCCTCTGGGGGTCCATCAGCTTTGTGGGGTGAGCCCAAGAGCCCCTGCTGTCAGCTTGTCTGAGGGTCTGTGTGTTGGCACTTCTCCTGCCACAGCCTCAGGAGGAGACAGGGTAGGGGGCTTCAGGGGCTTCAGCTTTGTATTGAGTGCCCCCACCACTGCTCCTCTGAGCTCGCAGAGGTGATCCTTAGTCCCATAACCCAGCACAAAATCTTCTGCTTGCACTAGTGTTGACAGGCCTGGGTTCAACACTCTCTCTTCAACCTTCCTTCCCTACTTTCTGCTAACTTGAATTATCCTAACTGGTGTTTGTTTACATGTCTGTTGTCACTGGCTATCTTTTTGCTAGGTACCTTCTCACACATTTAGTGTCCCAAGTTTTTGGTTGTTTACTGTGGAAGTGAAGCTTTTGACTAATTATTTTTCAGGCACTTAGATTTTCACTTGTGTTGTTGGAGCTCCCATCCAGTTTTGTTTGTACTTTTCCTTAGCTTCTGGAAATTACTGCTTTTGAAGTAGTGCCTGTCTAGCTGTCTCCCAATCTACAAAGCCTTTGAAACTGGCCTCTCTTTGCCCACGTTGAACACAATTGGATTGCTACTATTGATCTTTAGATAACAACCAACTACCATTCTAATGATTCAGTCATCTGCTTTGTTATACAATAGTTGTCTGACGTTGGGTAGAGCATGATTTGGTTTTAGAATAGAGAAAAGTGTTGAATCAGAAGCTCTACTGATGATTTCCTGTTAGCAGATTGAAACCTGCAGGATTCATTTGCCTAGCTGAAGCCTCCAAAAATGTACCTCTTGTCCCATATCACTGATGAGTTCATCCTATTCTGTAGTTTGGTCAGATGATCTTCAACAACTCTTCATTAGAACCCTCTCATTGATCCATGTATGTTCAAGGTCCTGCTGTTCTAAGTTATCAATAACTCTAAAACAAGTAATTGCCTTCTAAAATGAGCACACTTCCAACCTCTTTTCCTTACATAGCCTTTCCCAAACAGGTTATAAGCTGTGATTTAATCATTCTAGACAAGAAAAGGGTCCCACCAGGTTTCAGTAATGTCAATTTTATTGAATTTCTTCTCATCAACAACAATTTTAAATTATTTTTGCTTACCATCTGGATTTCTGCTGATGGTATAAAAATAAGAGAAACTTTTATTATTTTCATTATCTTTGCCATATTACTTCAAAATATATTATGCTGGATTTAATAGTATGAATTGTTTTATAAATATCTTTCCTTGCATGTCTAGCTTTCAGATCTTCTTGAATCCTTCAGATAGGTTCTAACAAGCAAATTGTTTACCTTACCTATGTGATACAGGCCATTTCTTCAATATCACATTTTCTTCCAGGGGATGCATCCTGCATCTCCATGAAATCCAGACTGTCTGTTTCATTTGTACCTAGCAATCTTCTCAATAATTTTTTACCTTTTTTTTGCCCCTCAGTCTAGAAATATTTCAGAGACGATCACTTAACCCTATCTCCTTATCATTTCTTTTCCAAAAATTGGATAAATTCCCTAATATGTGTAATTGGGCAGATGCCAACAGTGTTCTGACTTTTAGTTCTCCTTGCCTTTGAATGGTCACCTTATCTCAAGATGATATCACTGATGAGGGCTGTTTTCATTTTAGAGCTGATGGTGCAATGCAAGTACAGTCCAGTACACTTCTTCCCATGTTCTGTCTCTTAATTAAGATGCCTAGATAATTTGATCCAGAACATTTGATAATCTTACAATGTCTATGAATTAGGTTGATTGCTTCCAGGGAATCTTTCTCTGGTAACAGAGCTAGTAGATGTGCTCTTGCTTTATATAGTTTGCCCTAAATATATTGAATGTCTTTTATGAGATTATACCAGCTTTGAAAAAAAAAACCATGCACACTTCAGATGACCACAAGAAATATCACAGCACAGATAAAAAAAGGCAGAGTGACTAAATGGGAGGAGTGTTGTTTCTCATATGAAACTGAGGGGAAAAAAAGACAGAATGAAAAGTTCCAAGATAGTTATTTTTCTACAATTATATTAATTGCTGTGGAGACCTGTAGAGACATGATTAATGCAGATTTCTGTATCAGAGGTATTTGCATCCAAATCAGACATCCTAGACCCCCTCTGTGGTCAGTACTAAATAGGTACTTTTAGTGCATGATTTCTGTCTTCCTTAAGCAAAAATCTATATTTCATCAAGTGACCTGAGTCTTAAAAGCACCTATTTTTCTCCATAAATACCTTAGTTGTGAAAACCGGGATTCTAAAGGTAGGTGAGATGAATCCTACCTTAGCTGATTAATGTCAAAATACTTAATTTTGTGAAACAGCAGTACTACCTAAACCCCTCTTCCTCAAGCATTTCAGTTACCTGGAACTTTCTCTTAGAGCAAAGCTCCACATAATTAAAGACTGCTCAGCTGCTGAGATAAGATTTACTATCACTACAGTATGTCTTTTTCTGTTTTCCAAATTACCATAAACTTACTGATTTAAAACCATAAATTGCATTGTTATCTATGCAGAGCTAATATTTTATTGATTTTTCATAAAACACATTGCAGATTTAGCTTGTTAATAAATTCCTGGTTTGTACTAACTACATTTATTTTTCTAAAGTGAACAAAAATATCCATAGGAGAGCCTTCAAAGTTAAATTCTTCTGAATAACACATAGCACCTAATTTTACTGTAATTTAAATTTTAGTTTCTGGATTTTACCAGTATCTAGCCCATAGATGAACTGTGCTCTGTGCCAGCTTCCTTATTAATGTATAAACATGATGTCAGCAATGTCACAGTGACGAAGGATGCACATTAAAGTAATATCTCACAGCAGTATCACTTCCAGCTGGGGAATTCAGTGTTGGAGTTGTTATGGCTTCTTTGTGCAAAACTCTCACAGCTCTTTCTCTTGAAGCCTCTTCTCTTTTTCTGCCTGTTACTGCATGAACTGTTGCCTCAGTTTTGAGTCAGTAGGTTTCTTCCTCTTTCCTGAGAGCTAAAAAAGGACTCTCAGCCTGGGTTAGACAGCTCAGTTTAAATCCAGAACAAACTAGTTTGCCTCTGGAGACTGGTCACTCAATTTTCTAAGGCAGCTCAATGGGAAGAGAACACATCATCTGTCAACAGCCTGACATGCCATAAGCACGGGTTGAGAAAAGGCTTTTGGAAAGACTGAGAGTAAGAAAAGAATATTAGAACATGCCAGCAAAGCTCGTTCATGGTGTTAGGCTTCCCTCAAGCTAGCTTCCCTGTTGACTTTTGATGTGTTTCTATTTCTCTGTTAGGTCACCCCTAGGGACTCCTGTGGTGACAATTCTTCAAGCATCTGTTTCAGAGAAAGCTTTTAGGCCCTTCCTGAACATTTGGATTAAGGCCATCTCCTGTTCATCACAGGGGACATTTGTGCTTATAACTGAAGGCTCACCAGCTCTTGTTCATCTCTCAGATTCACCTGTACTGGCAGCCCATGCAGAGTTGGGACTCTCACATACACAGCTTTAATCTCATAAATGACTTTATGGCACTTGATATACCTCTTTTTATCCTTCTTCTAGATTTTTGGATCCCAGCACACCAGCAGGACCCAAAGATGGTTTTGGTTTACTCTTGACAAAGGAAAGGAAGAATAAAGTAGAAGTTGGGACAAAGGTGGAGGAGAAGTCCTGGAATAGGTATAAACATTAAAAATGTTTTCTTCTTTTCTTTTTTATCTCTCTCTCCTGGCTTTAGGGATTAATCCTCATTCAAAAATTATTGAAACACTGAAGATGAACTAGTGTCTTGCATCCAGTAGAAAGGATGAAGATAAAATCTGTTGCTGCATGAAGACTATCCTGCTCCAGTACTGGCTCAAAAGGGGATATGCATGCCACCAATTGTTTGCCCCACTGTATGGTACTGCAAGTAAACAGATAAGGCCATTAAAGGCCTGTTTTGCAGATAATCCTGCATGGAAGTGGCAGGTTTATCCCAACATCTTAGGGGTACCAAGATGCTAGAGAGCCCTAAGTTAGCTAAGACCCCAGCATGTGGTGATGGTGGAGTGGGCAGACTGACCTTCCGATCATGATCCCTGTATTGAGACTCCTCTTGCTTGGTTTGGCCATCATTTTCATGCGTGGCGCTAAATAGACACGTCAGGTGTCAAACAGAAACTCAGAAGCTATGGCCAGACAGTATGACCTTATGTACCCTGTCCTTCCTAGAAAGAAGATGTTTTATAGAGGAGGAAAAGCACGTTAGCCAGGCTGAGATGCACATAAGCTGGCTGATGGTAGACATGGGTCTTAGGCGAACGGAAGAAAAAGATGTTGGGAGCAGACAGGGAATCCGTGTTTCTTGAAAGAATTACTTCAGTGAAACACTTCTCTGCTTATTTATGGGAAATATTTTAGGATTAAAAAACTTGGTTCCAGCATGCAGATTGGATGATGACTGATGGGTTACTGATAATTGTACTGTGTGTCACCTTGACTAACGAAATGGTTGAGTCATGTCTGAGAACACGTATCCAGTGTATCGGGGGGGCAGACACTGAGCATCCCTGTGACTGACTGCTCCGGAGCCAGCAGGAGCTGGCCTGTGGAGTGCTTTCTGACAGGGCAAGGTAAATGCCATTAGAGCAGACTGAGAAAGACCGGGAATATATTAAAGCAGACTGAGAAAGACTGGGAATATATAAATGCAGACTTCGTAGAGTATGTTGGGGGTGTATGTGTTTGTGTGTGTGTATGTATCAGTGTCTGCAGCTGATGCAAGATTATTTTTCAGAATTTTTTAGGCTGTGTGGCTCCCCTGCAAGGTGTGAGACAACCTTTGGACAGTGACTTTTTTATTATGTGTTTTAGTATGGAATCTTAAATGCTAGCTCTAACAAGTGCAAGAGAAGAAACAGTCCCCCTCGGAGAGGTGAAATAGGAATTAGGTATTCATCAGATAAGAGCTCAAGGTGAGCCGAGCATTTGTGGATCATAGTACTGAGGACTGTAACTCACTGATTGTAGTCCAATTCCATGTGATCATAAAACAGTCATTCTGCCTTACACCAGAAATCACAGTTTTCTCTAACACACTTGGAAACTTAGGACCACCAACTGCCACAGGATCCATTTCCACATATGTGAGAGAAAAACAGCAATTTCCTCTGTTCTTGGCTCTTCCAGGAGCAAGAAATCTTAGAATTTTTCTCTTCATCCTTGCCTTCAAATTTCTGCCTCCCTCCCTGTGCCCCGTATACATGAGTGTTTCTTTACTATGGTTCCTTGGCTGCATGTAAAAAAAAAGTGATGCCAGTCAGTGAAATGGAAATTGCACCCTGAACAGCAATACCCATAGAAGAGACATGTTTGGGTCCTTGATTTTTGCAGACTCAGTTGCTTGTGGGGTACAGTTTTAAGATTCTTGCCTCCAAACCTGTCTTTTTCTGTTCTGCACTGTGTTGAAGTGTTTGGGAAGAAGATGAGGCTTTCTTTTCTCCATCTGTAAGTCTATCAAATCTGTAACAAGGTAGAAAGGAAACAGATGGACAACATGGTGATTCGGGGATATGTTTATGGGCAATTAGTTATTGCTGTGGATGCATTAATTGTGGATTTGTGCAGGAGGACCTGAGTGGTTAAGAACATTCCAACTCCATTTTCTCATATGTCTGGGACTGTAGCTTGCGGTGTGTTAGGCTAACCTAACAAACCCAAAATGCAACATCTCTCTTTAGAGAACTGGCACTCCAGTGCCTGTTTGTGCACTCTTAAGTACAATGGATTTCTAGCCCTACTCAATTTGTTTCATGTCATCCGATTGTACAGACTGCAGCCAACAAGCTGACTTTGGAATGGGAAAGCAAATGCTACCCATTTTTCTGCTGACTTCTATTTGCCTCCTCAAGGTACACTATATGTGCAGAAGAGTGAAGATTTATATTATTGGCCAAATTCAACTATAGACTGCCACAGAAATCACCGGGGGCTTGCTTATCTCTGCATAGCTGAGAATAGAATTTGAGCTATTGGATATGTTTTTTGCTAGGAACACTGAGGTAATTAAGTAGAACTTTTCTGAAGTACAGTGATTGTACTAGACAGGTTTTACCTTGCAGGGAAGAGCTGTTCTTTTGTTAAGAGGTTTCACTCTTACGAGATTGAGTCAGATGGCTCACAAATTAATAACGCAAAAATCACATCTTTGGCTTTCGTACATATTTAGTTCAAATCTACTTCCTGCAAACTACCAGGTGTTTTAATGTAGATTGTAAATAGATAAAAACTGTTCAAAGGCCTATGTGGGGGAAAAAAAAAGAAAAAAAGAAATCCTGACAACTATATGTGTTTCAAGGACAGATGCCTGTGTTGTAAGACCCAGCATTACAAGCACATTCATTAGAAGACAGTGACAGATTTAATAAGCATAGAAACTCCTGTGGCAGAAGATAACCTTCTAGATCAGGACTTAGAAGTTTATGAAAAGCAATGAAAGGAACACTGTTTTTAATTGTCACAAAGAGTGTAGAACACTAACAGTGCTCTGAATTCTGCTGTTGTGTGATTTTGCTGCTGCTTACAGAGTGAAACAGATGGAATATCCCAAATCTGAAACAGCCTGTATGAAAACTCTCCAGCCCCACCAACTAGAAGGTCAACCACTAATGTTCCCTAGCGATGGATGTGGAATTACTCTACGGAAAGGAATTGATGCTATCTCTACCTGTGTTTTCCTGCTTGGTCAGTGACCTGACTCACACAGATGCTACATTCATTCAAGTGTGACTGTGTGTGGGAAGGTGTCTTTCCCTCTAGAGTCAGCTGTTCTTGCACTTAACAGATGTGGCTTGTGGTGACTTTCACTGAGAATGGGATTACCCCTGCTTTTGCCAGGCAAGAGGCTGGGGCTCAGGATAAGAGAGGCGGGAAGCTCGGGGAAGCATCTTCTGGGATAGAGATCAGGGCACGGGTAAGAGGTTTTGTTGCACGGATGGTATTTAGTTGAGCTTTCGTTAAGAGTTGGGTAATATATGGGAGAGGTTTTATACCTGCCTGGTAACTTCCAAGTGGTGTGGGTGGGAGTTGGAAAGAAGCCCAAAATGTCTTTTGAAGGACCAGTGTGTGTGAGGGCACTGATATCTTTCCTGAGCAAGAATTAAGGTGAGGTGTTACCTGAAAAGGTGCTAACTGCAGGACTTGAAGCTTAGCACAAAACGTTCTGGCTAGTCCTGTATAAATTTTCTGTGTCTTAGGCACTTTGCTAAGGAAGTCTTAGTTTCTGACTAATATTCTCCTTTAAGCTCTGACTAATATCCTGCATATATACAGACCTATTCTTTCTTGATCAAATTTTATCTTTACCTGAGGCAGGTACTGATTATGCTGTGTCTGTTTTTATCTCCGCACTTAATTCATCATATGCTGTATTAGTTTCTTATATTTGCCATTTATATTTCATTGTGCGTGGTAATTCAGGCATTCTTTTATATGACTTGAATAGCTTTGAATGTAGGCTCTATGGACTTTAGCAGTGCAAGGGTAAAACCTAATTTCATTTCTATATAGCATGCCCTTTCTGAATTTCACATGAGAAATACTTGCTCTTGAGCTATCCAAACGAGAATACTTTGGCTTGGGCCGCTGTGGCAGGTCACTTACTCATGCTCCTTGTCAGCCACACACTGATGCAAGTTGAAATGCATTGCCTTCTCATTTGTTTTTAACCTTAATCAAAGCTTGTGTAGAAGAGGTACGCTGGCATAGCAATGAGGAGTGAGTCACTACAGTCCTCTGCTATCCAGAAACGAAATGTCAGTGCAGCTGCTCAATCTTCATTTCCTTACATAACCAAAGGCCAAAATTTTCTTTTCTACAGAACTTCTACTTCTCTAGAGCCTCCTTTTTATATGCATGGGTATGTGGGGATTGTGAGGCTTGAATTTCAGCAGAACAGCACAAAACCTTAATTCTTGCTCACATTTCCACACCTCTTACTTCCTCTCTGAATCAGACAGACTAATTTATTATTGTGAAAGTAAGTGGGCTGTTCTCACCTGACTATTCATAAGAGCAGATTATGCCAAAAGGAGTACAGTCAGCCATATAAGAAATAACCAGCCTGTCCATGTCTGCATAAATACACGTACTCATGCCGAAGTAAAGAGGGCATAAGTCATTCTGGCAGCTGAAACATGCAATATACTGTGTGTTCTTATTGACAGGAGTATTTAGAAAAAAAAAAAAAAAAAAACTTGTTTCCATAGTAACTGAACACTACATAATTCTAAAGCAAAAAGGACCTGGAATTACCAAGACAGGGCAACTGAGGTGCCTTGGGTACTTGCAGTGCAAATGCTGTGGATGCACACCTTCCCTTTCCAAGTGTGGATCTTAAAGTACTGCACAAACCTGGCATCAAATATCAGTTGTATCTGTCACCCTGGCAGCTTGAAACCCCTCTCCCCAGAGCTTCAGAGTAGAAAGGACAGCATCCTTATAAGCCCTTTCTTACCTTGATTCACTGTTCTGGTCTTCTGAGCACCACAATGAAGATGTCTGCCTTCTTTTCATCTTTCTTAAGCGTCTTGAAGTTTGAGTGTTTTTGCAGGAATGCTGACACTTTTAATTTTTTTTTTTTTTAAATCTAGATATTCCTAAATTTGTGGGAGGAGGAAAAAAGGACTCTAACTTTAGAGAGCAGGTGTATTTTTGTAAATTGCAAAAACAGCTAAGTTGCTGCTCACACCTTCTCAAATTCCCAGCATAGGTAAGGTATTGCAGTTTGTTTTACCAAGGAAGTGGTCTGCAGCAGAGATATTAATTGCTCTCTGTCATACAGTAAATCATTGATGGCAATAAAGTTTTCATGAGTCCTGAAGCAAAGGACTCTTTGCTTGGAAAAGGACTCCTCTGCTTCAACTTTTGAATATCTCATGTTTGTCATAAATTTTGAAGCCTTTTCCTTCAATGTGTTAGACCTTCAGACAATGGGGCTTTACAGTGGCATCAGTCATGGAAAGGGTAAATCAACCAACATGGAGCTTCAAAAGGCTTCAGCAGTTTTCTTTCCAGTTCTATTTCATCTTTGGTGTTTAATGGAAAATATAATTATCTTATACAATAGTGGGAAAAAGTAGATTTTGATAACAAAAGTGTTTCTTACCTCTTCAGAATAATTCCAGTGTTGTGAAATGGCATTGAAGAGATTTACTAAAATAAAAGCTAAAAATAATTTTTAAAAAATTTAAAAAATAAGTGGAGAAAATTATTCTGAACAGAAAAACCCCAAGTGTCTGATTTGAAGTCCACTGAACCTCAAAAAATTACTTCAAAGGGTTTGGATTAGACCCATGCAATTCTTTTTTTTCTCTTCAAAAGTTGCATGTGAAATGGCTAACTGAAGATGTGACCCAGGGCTTTGAGTAGCTTTGATTTTGTTCTTAAGCAAAAGAGGCTGTAGGTATTGAAAGTCAGATGCTGTATGCCTCTCGAAGATTGTGCTACTTTTCCGCATATGGGAAAGAAAATATGCATATATCTGTGCAGAAATGTTTTTCATATTGAAACAGATCCTGCAGGCCAAATAATTTCAAGCTTTTTTGAATAAATCTTTAAATATTTCTTTCCTCTCCCTTAATGTTGTTGGAGTTATTTATTTATTTATTTTCAAGTGTTAGCATAGCTTGAGAGAAATAAGCCTCCAGACAGTATCCTTAATTTAGAAAATATTTAAATTGTAGAAATCACTGCATATGTGATAGGGTTAATAATGAAATCCCATTCAAAAGACGATGATATGTTTTTGAGTGCTTTCCAGTAGAGTTATCTGGTGGGTGCCAGATTAAGGGAGCCAACCAATGACCACTGACAGTAATGGAATGAGGTTAATGCAGTAGTGGGGGGAACATTATTGGTAAAATTCTTCTAGTTCAATAAAGATTTATTAAAAATTAATTTATTTTAGGAAAACACTAATATTGGCAACAACTGTGCTGGGAAGGAATGATCTCTGAATGTCCTGAGCATTCTGGTTGAGGAGAACTAGCCAGCTGGCCCTCAAATTGGATGGGGAAAGGCAAGTTTCAGGGTCTCTCATGTCTCTAAAACCTTTGCATGTCTTCCCAGTTTTTCACAGAAGAAAACTACCTCCTCAAAATCACTTCAGAGGCTTTGGTGTTTAGCTGACATTAATATGAAACTAGATTTCACCCTAGCATTTTTTGAAGACTTTAAAATATGTCTTTTTGAGTACTAGGATAACTGTGGGTGCTCCTAAGACCAGTGGAAGAAGTGGTTGGGGTAAGAACCCAGAGGATGGGTGCACCTACAGCCTGACCATCACATCATTAATAGAAATTTCAGTACCCAGGGAAAATACACCCCACACCTCCATACCTTCTTTCTAAAGGGCTGATGACTTACCTTCATTTTGATAAGACAATCACATTTGGGGAATAGCCTTTATCTTGGTATTTTTAAAAAGAGCCAAATATTCCTCGCTGTCACCAGGGAGATCAGGGAAATACTTATTTTTATCTAGAACAATACATGACCAAAACAGATGGGCCAAAATAATCCAAATGTGTGAAGGTGGAGTAACCAAATAGCTCTAATGATGCTGCAAGGGAAGATTGTGTGCATGTTGGCAATGGAATGAAAAGGATCAGAAACTGAGCTGAAGAAAAGGTGAAATAACATCTTTAAAACATCAATTTTCTCTTATCTGGGTTTTAAACACTTAGCTGTCACAATTATATTCATGCTTGTTTCATGATTTCACAACCTTGCCCTGTGCACACATTAGCACATGTCTGAAGAATATGGAATATCAAATAAACACCAATTAACAAGTAAGTTAATTAGTATTGAATATGTAATGGTCCAATTTAACTCCTGCTGCTTATAAATCATGAGACTGTATTTTGAACACAGTTTTTTTGCATGGAAGCACTCAGAGAACTTAATAAAGCACATTTCAGCCTATGGGGTGTTTCTAGGCTCTTTCTGTGGACTGTCATCAACCATTTACTTATGAGTAATTGACCTTTTAAAATTGTATCCTATTCTTTTTCCTTCATGACTAAATGACAAGAGAGCTCTAAAAGGGAAGACAAATCAGATTTCATTGTGGCCCTCCCCATCGGTTTGGCATTTGGCAAGCAAATATTTACTGCAAGGGTGTGAGACTTCTGTTTCTGCGAATGTATCAGTTGTATGAGACATTTGTTGATGTTAGTGAATATCTAGTTTTTATTT
Organism: Acanthiza pusilla; assembly: GCA_036630365.1. Lineage (NCBI taxonomy): Eukaryota > Metazoa > Chordata > Aves > Passeriformes > Acanthizidae > Acanthiza > Acanthiza pusilla. The sequence goes on along the minus strand of JAXCHO010000023.1, from coordinate 4,037,479 downwards.
TAAGGAAAATCAGGAAAAAATATGTCAAAACCTATTTGCGCTTACAAATACCAATTCAGTAAAGCTTTGGTATGTTACTCTCAAGTTCTGCAAGAAAATAATATGTAATTTTGAGAATTCTTTTAGTAGGAGGGGATATCTATTATTTCTATGTTTACTCTGGGACTTAAAATGCCAGTTATCATCTTGGGTCTTGCAAAGAATCTATTTATCAGAGACATTGTCCTCAAATATTTAAGGGAGCAGAGGAGGGGGGGACCTGCTATGAGTGTTACCAACAGGCTCAAGAGGAGCAAGAGAGAGACCTGAGAGACTCACAGCCCTGAGTTGTTGGTAGGAGCGGATACCAAGATAAGGTATGCTTTTAGGGACTGCTCTCAAACTAGGCTGTATCGGCAACATTTTACATGGCATGAAGGATCTGTCTCTGCACCTGATATGAGAAGAGAAAAGGGCAGCAGGATAATTTAATTTATCTATTTTTAGTTAGGAAAATGCCCCAAGAAATGTCTTATTTCCTTCAAATAAGGAGTGAAGTTAAGTTTATGTAAGTAAATGTGCACATTTATGGATACTCTTCTTAAATGAGACCTATCCTTACCATAGGCTTGCAATTCTCAGTGAGACACAACTTCCATGTGGGCTGCTTGTGAACAGACCCCATGTTTTGATCTCATCGGGTTTTGTGTCATCCTTTTGTGTCTGAAAGGATGCAAATATTCAACAGACACCCATCTTTTCTGTCAGAATTAGACCCATTGTCATCTACTGCATTTTGACCTTCCTGTTACCACTAGTTGGGGTGGAGGAGGCTTTCATCTTTTTAAGGCAAGCAGGTGTTGGAAGTAGGAGAACATTTCTTTGGCCAAATTGGAAGCAGGAGACTGAATTTTCCAGCTGATGCAAATGTACAAGGTATAACATCTAACCTAAAGTCAGTATTAAGACTATGAAATGGGGGAGTCAGCAGTAAGAAATCCCACAACACACTTCTTAACATTGGAATTGTTCTTTAATGAAATTAAGCCTGATGTTATAGGAACTCAGTTAATGAGATGAGTTTCTATTTCTTTTTTCTGCATTATTTTTCAGTTATAATTAGCAACAAGGGGGATAAATATCAGGGTTTTTAAAAATAACTGTATTTATATTTTATTGAGCAAACAAACAGATGAACTTTTAAAATTAAGTCAAACCTGGATCATCAACCTTCTAGAGGATAGAGGAGATCGAAATATCATATTTGTTAATTTTCATAAATAGTACAGACTATCATCAAATGAAATACGACATTTGTTTGGAAGTGATGAATATTAGGTTCCATTTTTTCCTGACAAAATCAATGTATCTTAATGTGATCCTTTAGAGATCCATTTTCCTCCAGAAAAATCACAGCTGCTGTGGAATTTTGAGGTGGCAATGTGCCATGGTACTTGGGCAGCATAGCTATGTATCAGTAGTACAGGTGTGCATAAACAAACCTTTTACAATAAGCAGACACTAATGGATGCTGTTTAAATACTACTGAAATTCCTATTGTAAGGCCCATTATGTCTGCGTGAATGGCAAAGGAATTCCTAGTGATGGATGGCAGAACTATGAATGTTAAGAAAACAATTGTTTTGCTTCTATTGTGTAAAGTGCTGGGCAACAGTCACAAGTGTTCTCTGCATCAGCTTTTTCTAGATACCTGTTCCTGAACAGCAGCAATTTGTTATGACAGCCTTTGCTATTCAGCAGGACTACAAAGAATCAGTCATTTGTCAATATGCATTCATACAGTTACACACTGATGCCTTCACTTAAAGTAAATTGTGTAGTGCAGCTGACAATTAATCTGCTATTTGATACACTAAGTACTCCACACGGAGCCTATTGGTGAAGCTCCCTTAACGCTAAAAGAAATGTTATCATTTGGAGCAATACACATACACTTTGCTTCCTCCCATGGCATGTGTTTTAGAAAATGGTGTTGAAAATAATTGGTGTTCCTGTAGGGATTGGTGCAACTGTCACAAAGCTGTTGCTTTGCTGGAACTTTCCCTTAGAAGCTGGCCGCTCTGGGAAGGAAGACACAGAGACAGTCTCTGCTCTTTGCAGTTACTCATTGAGATAACCTGACCTCAGGGCGGACAAGGGTTTGTTCTATTTGTTGTTTCCTCTTCAAAAAGAGTTCCTTTTCTTTCAGGGAACAAAAGGTTTGTGCACAGTATTTTTGCTTCAACAAGTTCAGGAAAGGGCTTACAATTGAACAGCTTGGCATAACACATATGTGTCTGGTTAGATGTAAATATAAGACTGAAATTTTAGGGACTAGCAGAGCGCACAAACATGGTGTAAAAACCAATTCACTGACCTGTGAGTTTCTCAGTCTATTTAGATCCTTTTCTATCTTCTTGGCATAAGTACACAGCTATAGAGATGTGTAACCTCTTCTAATTTAGGTATAATTTAGAAAAAGCACAGATTTTAGGTCAGATCTTTTATATATATATATATAAAAATATATATATATGTTTGCATTGTGACAGTTTGAAAGTTTTGTACAATCTTAACACAAGTATAGTGCCTAGGAAAAACATAGTGGAACATCAGGTTATCCTTTAGGTTTTTTCATTCATTACTGCAGTATATTTTTCTTGGAAAATCTTCACCTTCTTAAATTTACAGGTGTCATTAATGTTGGCTTTAGTGGTGCTGCTGGACAGTCTCTTTTGTATCGTGTCATTAATAGTGCAGGTTAAATAGAGTGAGCTTTCTACAGATGGCTTTGCTGTTGCATTTAAAATGAAAATGCATTATGTATGTAACTGCAAATGTTCATTGTTGTTACAGATTACTGAAAGCATGCACTTGTGGAATGAAGAGAGAATCTTTATATAGGAATAGGCTATAGGTACGGTTGAAGCAAAAGTACAATATTAATTAAAAAACCTTCAAAAGCAGAAGCTCTGCAAAGGTTATATGAAAGTTATCTCACTGTCTTTAATAGAACTTTTATATTAAAGCTTCTGCACCATCAGAGGGATGTTTATAGCAAAACTGTAGCATTGTATAATAATGAAAAGCATGTAATAGCAGCAAGGAAGAACTGTGGGTCAGAGCTGGTACCATAAATCCCTTTTTGATAAGGTTCTTAAGGTAATGAAGAGTGGAGATGTTCATTCAGAAAATGTGTGTCATGAAGTTCTTGTAGCTTCATCCATCTGCAAGATCTTAGAAGCAAGTTTAAGTTTCCTACAGGTGCAAAAATTTTACAGTGAAGGAAGTATGATGTCAAATTTGGGAAGTGTTAAGGTAATGCCAGAAGTACACAAGAACATCATATTGTTGACTGTTCATTAAAGCTGAACATAAAGAAATAAGCCATAGTGTGCAATGTGCTCCCAAGCTCTAGCTGATACCCCTGAGGCTGGCAAGCTGGAGTGGTGTTTATATCAACCAACCTCCTGTAGCCACATGACCCACTCCTCTACAGTTCATCTTTTGTTGGGCTTTCCTCTTGGTGCACTCTCTGTGGTCCCAGGCAGAAATTATTATTTCACTGTGCTTTGATTCATAGTCTTATTTCCTATTCAATTAGATGAGGATTTATCCTACTCCTAGAAACTGAGGTAAGAGGAAAACAACTAATCATAGCTAAGAACAGAGGACCAGCATAGCCACATCAGGGAGACACTGTGTCTCCATAGTGTCTTGTTTTATGAAGCCCACAAACATAACTGAACTCAGATGAGTTAATTCTCTACTGTCCTGTGAGTTTCGGGAAAAGGAAGTGAGAAGAGTGTATATGTACTCTTATAAGGGTTTGAAACCTTCAGCTCTAGTCAATTTAAAAGAAATAATGTGATTCTTGAGATTCCTATAATTTTTGTACATCTTCCCATTTGTGAGAGGAAGAAACCCTTATAGCTGAGGGGAGAACACAGCTGAAAGAGGGAAAATAATATTGCTCCCCTACTTCCCAGGGACATCAGTTTTTAGATGTGAGTGTGTTAGAAATATTAAAAATAGAGATGCTGTACAATCTGTTAAGAAAGATAACATTAGAGCACTTTAGCTCCAGTAAGCATACAGGACACAGATTTCTGCTTTCTTGTATCTTTATTTTTATAGAATCACCGGTTCATTACTGAGGGTGAATAATACTAAAGTAGACCCTATTGCAAGGTTACTTATAACAGGTGGGCACAGATTTAGTAGATCTTGTCTCTATCCTGGGAAACATGCAGATCTTTATAATGTATTTTTTAGGCGCTATTGATCATTTCCAGGTTATATTCAATAATAAGCACTAACTGAGCATCGTTTAGACAAGAAATAAACCACTATGCAAAGGGAGAAGGGGAGTTTATTTCAGATGCCAGGTAATAACATTATTCCACAGGAAATTTTTTTTAAGGTTTCCTCATTATGAAAACATTATGGTAGTAAGCAATAAACTACTTTGACATTTTAACTATTTGTCCTATATTGATACCAGTCATGGTTTACTTTAGTTAAAAAAACAGTTTCCTTTCTAAGCCTTTGGGATTCATTGGGATTTTTTTTCACCCTACTGTGGCTTAACAGAAAGTTGTTTCTTTCAGTGTGACTTTGTTCATGTGTTACAAGAGGTTCAGCTGAGTCTCTCAGCACAAGCCACACTGATTTGCTCCTCAGAACTCTGAGCATCTCCAGCTCAATCAGGATCACCGTCGAATGTTCCAGGGAAAGTTGTGAGCAGGGAAGATGGATGTCCTTCCTTTGTTCTTCCATCAAAATGCTCTGTTAAAGTGTTTGTAGAAGGGGTGAAAAGCACACAATTATCTTCTGAATTTTGTTTGTTGGCCTCTACTGAATGGCTGTGCAGGCATCTAGAGACCTCAGGATGCTTTCTGAAGTTAAGGTACACAGCCTTCTGATGAAAAAGCAAGAATCAAACTGAAGAGACAATCTGCCTTCAAATTAAAGATAGCAAATATGTTGGGGTTGTTTTTTTGGTTAAACAAACAAACGGCCTCTTCAAACAAAGAAAAATGAACAAAAAATAACATACTACCCCCCAAAAACCCCCAAACCAAACATGGAATCAAAAATATAAAGATGCTCAAAATGTTTGGTTTGTTTAAGGATTTAAAAAAATTTGAGGTACTTTTCTAAATAATTTCAAGAATGCTATGGGGATAAAGGAAGTCTATTGTCTGTTATATTAATTTGAAATTTTCTCTAACATGAACTGAAAAATAATAGAATTTCTGAACTATTACTTGCTGTCTTAGCTTTCTAAACTTTTAGATGTTGGAGACCTACCCAGTCATGGATTCTGCATCCAGTTCCTACTCAGTCTATTAGAAATGAAAATTTAAATCCCTAAAACTGTCACATATAATTTTGATTTATTTTTATCAAGCAAAAATTAGTTTCCTTTGTACAACAGTATTATAGGTTGAAGGATGCAATGTAATCATGTTATTACTTGTATTATGCGAGTTACTCTTTCGTATGGAGGAAACTCCAGCATCAGCTGCTTGAGCCATGTGTCAACTTAGGGATGACTGCAGTGTGGGCTACACTTGTGATGGTTTTAATTGCAGCTATGGATAATGATTATGGGCCACATTTCTCATTGATCTAATTACCCTCAGTTAAATGGCTTTATATCAGCCCTTCATGGATTTACTCTGGGGCTCTGCATGTCTCGGTGACTCATATTAAAAGAGCCCATTGTGCCAAAAAGTAGTAATTATAATAAATCTTAGAAAAATATGAAGTCCTTTTGCTTATGGTTACACAACATTATGTTAGGGGCTAGAGTTATTTTTTGCACATGCATGTACCCAAACATTTCCCTACTGAAGACAGAAGTTTTTAGATGTTGGTGGAAGATCCTGTGCAAATGCTGTCAGAGCAACCAAAAGAAAAAGATGCATTACTGAATAACAAGATATCCAAATATCATAGAAACAGAACAGGAAAAGTGTTTTCTCCTTTGCAAAGCAAGTAGGAAATCTCTCCTAATTCGATGACTTTCTGATCATCTACGTGAAAGGCAAAATTGTGGCAGAAAGAGATGATTCAGGAACTTTGATCATTATTTGCAATTTGGCTGATGTCTTGAAATGCCATGTGGTCTAAGAGCTGGTGAAAAAATAGTTGATGTTTTATGAATAAATGTTAATTGTGGGCACAAATCTGAGTGCTGTTTTTTGACGTAACTGTAGTTATAAGCCTATAAACTAAGAAAAGGATAAACTCCCCCATACTACCAATTGCTGATTATGGTTCCATAATTTATGGTGCTGAATCATTTCTGTAACACAGTGAATAAAAAGCACAACCACCTGCAATAGATTATGTTGATTCGTTTTGCTGGCAGATGTGAGAGAGCATCGTTGCTCATTAGATGGTAAGCTTAATTGGTTTTCTCTAGAATTACACAGACAATATTCTATTAATCTGTTCACACAGGGTGCTTAGTTCCCAAATCCCTGAATTATTGTTTAATTGTTAACATTTTTGCAGATAGTGGTTATTCTCTGGGGTTGATTTATAATAAAAATGTGGCTTTGTCCTCTGTGTGGGAGGGAGTTATGGATGAAAAGGTCACATGAGAAATACCCACTGTGACCTGCCTCCTCCATCTGGAGTCAATGCACTTCCTGCCTGAGAATGGAGATTTTAAAGACAAGCAGTTGATGGGGAAATTCCAGGGAGCACGAGGGAGATTGAGAGAAGGGTCAAGCCCAGGTCCAGAGCATTCAATAACAGGTGACTGGAATCAATGATCTAAGATTGGCTATCTCCATTGGTTTCTGAAGTGTCGCACCCTGCAGGTATGGGGACTTGTAACACTGCAGTTAGATCCTTAGGTACTCTAAGCTCCAGGCTGAGCAGAGCCTGTTTTAGTGCTCAGGTTCCTTCACTTCCCCTCGGAAATGCTGGCCCATGGTGAACCTGCACCCTTGCTGCTGGCAGGAGGCAGCGAGGCAAACTCACATGGAGGTGCTGCAGGCGGTGTCAGATGGCCGAGGTCACAGCTGCAGGGCTCATGGGCAACTGGAACCTCTCAGACTTTTCTGTGAGCTTTCTCTGGCCCCGCTTACTTCTGTGCTTCGCTGATGCAGCAGCACACAATCTGCATGCTTCACACCCTGCTTCATGGAGCAGCTCTGAAGTGGCACTGCTGGGAGCCATGCTGGGCTGGTGACCCTTGAGGTCAGTGCGAGGGAAGAAAGCAACCTAGGAGTGAGTGGGATGTGCCTTCCTATGCTAGTCCTGTGGTAACAAGAACATGGACTCAGAGGGATATCCTGAACCATCAAAGTCATTCTCCTGACACCAGATGTGCTATGTTAGATAGTCTATGATAAACAAATCAAGCTACTTTTGAAAACCAGTGTAACAAGTTGCACTTGCTGTGCTTAATGAGAAGTGCCCTCAGAACGTTACTGCCTGAGCCAAACATTCCCTGAAATGCCAGTTAAAGTGAATTCTATGCCATTGGGAAATTAGGTAGCCTGTGTCTCTACTGTTAGGGATGACTTCTCTTACTGCTTTCTCTTTCTGTTGCAAAGAACCCTGAAATCCTTTAAAGACTGTTTTGTCAAGAAACAGACTTTTTTGTGCCAAGTTTTTGTTTTGCCATGTTTTTTGTACCATGCTTTTCAGGGATGCCTGTCCACACCGTGAGGTTATTTCTTGTTTTTGTAAGTGGGGTATTACAATAGATTCATTTTCAACTGGTGGAGTTTTCTTCCTACTTTCCTATAGGTCCTAGTGAATGTCCAGTGCAGCAGAAACATTTCTTCTGTTGTCTGTGGTGTGTGGAGCAACAGATGCAGTATATGTAAAATGACATGAATCACCCAATGACTTAGTGTGTATTAATTCCATATCACAAAGGAAGTTTCTATAAAAGATGATATTCTGAAAAGAACTCCTAGGCTTTCCAAAGCAAACCCTGAGAAGTTTCAACTCTTTTGTGTGCTAGTCACCAGTTAACTGTAATGGAATACTTATTTTTAAATCCCTGAGACTGCTTTAAACACATACCTTCTAGATTGCCTTCTTCTGCCTGACACCTCCAACCCATGCTTCTCTGGCAACAAAAAGGTAGCTCAGATATATTTGTCATGGGTCTGGTTCCTTGTGTTCTCTAACACCAAGCTGGGAAAAATTCTTCCAACCTGGAGAAAGATGTGAGGATATTTTTTGTTAGAGTGTTTCCAAATAGAAATGAGTAATTACTGCAATGCAAATGAATGGATTCTGTAGATAGCTTTTTTTGAAACAGGGAATGTATTAGTCTCTTCCAGTCTTCTCTATCTGGAAGCTGAATTTGGCAGTGGTTGAAATGCAGGAAGGGGAAATGGGGAAAGCAGAAATATTTATACTTTCTTTTAAAAGCAGAATCAGAGATTTGGATCATATAAAATCACCTCTCTGTGCTTTTTTTCCAGATTATCATTGTATGATCTGACTAGGTCAGAGACGACGTTGATGGGTATATTGGGAAATAATTAATATTATCAGGTAAAAAGAAGACAAATTATTAGAAATATAAAAATCCTCAGAAGAATGTGTAATGGAAAAAGCACAGCTGGTGTGCACTGGAGCAAGAGAGGTTTCCTGGGCTTTTTTCAAAGCTTCACACTTAGGGCCACCTTGATTGAGTGAAAGTGGAATGCCAGGAGTTTGTCATGGTAGAGTCCAAGGCTGCCATTAAAAAAGGAAAATGGAAAAGAAAAGCCAAATGAGAATTGTGCCTCTGCTATAAAAGATTATTGCCTATAAATACAGTTCAAGCAGATCCTGTAAATAGAATAAAGAATAAAAGTCAGAACAGGTGAGGCCCCACATTTTAGGGGGCAAAACCAAACCCTTCAGCTTACCAGGATCTTAGAAGTCATGAATGTCTCAATAAGAAAGCGCAATTGGAAGAGCTACAGAAAGCTTTGTTAATTGTTTTATGTAGCAAGCCTGCAAATAAGGATTGGAACTAGAAAATGCCTGAGTAATTTAATTGGTTAGACTAGTGCCCTTCTGCCAGCTGGCCTGGAAGGATACAGAATTTTATGGAGCAGCTTGCCATGCCATTTGCAGGACTGTTCTCTACAGATGTCGACACCTTAGGTGACATCAATGTATGAGCTTAGAAAATGTGTACATATATGCGTAATGTCTGATTGTAAAGGAATCTGAAAGCAACCTATAATTTTTTGAATGACCATACTTCCCAAAAGAGGGACATGGGCATACCTCCACCATAATGGAGAACTCTGGTAGCCTATCAATCCATACAATGTAGGATTTGCAATATTACTAGGAAATATAATAGTTTTGCAGAGAGGGATAACACTTCTGGTCCAGAGGAGTTTGAGATATACCTCCTTCCCAAATTGGGGTTTCCGAGTGTAATGTGGGCACAACTTGTTCAGTTGGATCTGCTCTTCCTCTCAGAATTAGAGATTCTTTTCATGAACTCCCAAGTGGAAGCAGAGGAATTTCAGCTATTACATACTCACCTTGAAGCAACCGAAAAACCCCAGATGATTTCCTCATTTACTGCTCCCTGTCTCTAACAACTGTCCATAGCTTAAACCCTCCACTGCTTACTTTCTGTCTAAAATTGCTTTCATACCCAAGGGGATAGAAAGGCTGTGTCCAGATTACTGTTTTGGTTTAAGGCAGCAATGCACCTGTGCTGGTTGCTCCTGTTCCCTGGTGCTCCAGGTACATGGCAAATGCACTGTAGCCCATGTTGAGGAAATTCAAATCAGATGCATATTGAACATATGCATTATATGAAATATACTGTTCAGGGGACCTGACTAAGGTTAGCATGAGATAAAAACCCCAAAATACTCTTGATGAGGGGGCATCAGTACCAACTGCTCCGATTTATGTGTCTATCTTTATTATACCAAGGCATTTGATAATGTATGTGGACACAGAACAGATCTGTGCAGTTCATGTGGAACATCAATATTAGGTTCCACTAATCATCCACTGGTAGGGAAAATATATTTCTGAGGTCACATACTCCTTTGCCTTGTTCTAAGAGACTACACCACCCTGATATTAATAGTTAAATTAGAGGACAAGTGTCAATTACTTGGTTAAAATCCATACCTATATAGCTGAAGTTGGCTTTTGAGTGTTGTGCAAGAGGACTGACAACAGCTCTTTCTTTAACGAGCATCTGAACAGAGTACTGTAGTTCTCTACAATGAATCTTGTTAATTAGTATGAAAAGAAAAAAATCACAGTCATACAAAATAATACTAGTAGCCTGAAGTATGAGGGGTTTTAGGGATGTTAAAATAGAAGATTAATTGAAAACATGAAATATCTTGGAATCCTGATATTTACTTTCCTGATTCTAAATCCCTAGGGTCCTTTTAGTTCGCAGTTACTATCTTTTCTATAAAATTAGGTGGCTTAAATTTCTATTTTTCTTGAACAAAAGAAATGTTCTCTTGTTTATGCTTTCAAAAAAAATGCGAATGAAAAGGCCAAATTCCTAACAACACTGGAGCCAACTCAACAGTATGATATGGTCTCAGTGACTCAGACTGGAGCATGTCCAGTGCCCTTACCTCATATCCTGCCTATAGAAATGTATGTTAGGTAATAATTCCTGAAGTAAAGAGCAGCATTTACAGTATGCATGAGCAAGGAAACCTGTTGGAAAGGTGGGCAGTGATCACACAGCTATCATGTGAAGATTTCTCATGATGAAGAATAAGTTTAACCTTAGAGTAATATTTATTACCACCCAGCTGATGGTATATGAAACCTTCTGCCACATCTTTCCTATATAAAGGTTCAAGAAGAATTATCCTGACCATCTTCAAACCCACAGAGGTGCCTGCAGGACATAGGTGAAGATAACTGGTGCCATTTCTGTTGATAGAGTGGTGAAGGCTGCCTGACTACCACAAAAGACTCTATTAAGCCCATTTACTCTCCAGTGCACTCGAATGAGGCATAAGTGCTGGATGACTGGTCAGTGAGTGAACCCAGACTGCCCAATGACCCTCACTGTTACAGTGATGGGAGGCAGCTGACACCTCATCAGTCAGCTCTCAAAGCTGGGATTTGGAGAAGCTGATCACTGGCTCATTATATCCTACTTCTGCAACTTCAGGAATCTGGATGGCCAGGAAGAGTAGTCTGCACAGCTGAGGGCAGTTAGAGAATTTACACCCTGAAGTAAACACCTTCCCTTTACCATAGAAATACGTGTGGGAAAGAGATGCTCTCCTTTTAGGAGAAGAGACTCAAGTAGGGGTTGTGTGGTAAGTAATTCACTTTGGCTTGTCTCTTTATATATGTGTGCTCTATGCTGGTTTTGTTTTAACTAGAAGAGTTATGTTCCCCCTGAAGTTGAACTATGATTTTTTTCAACTATGCAATAAGAGGAAAAAGTATCATTTCAGGTTTAAGAGTATTAAAACCCTGGAATTACCTGAAATAACCATGGTAACAAGCTCTGAAGTAATGGCAGTTGCTCATATTACCATAGAAACAGGACTTAAGAAGTGGAAATTGCCTATAATTTATCTCTGTTGCTTACAGTGACAATAATATAACATGTATTTTGTGAAAAATACATACATTTTGCCTACAGTGACTGTCAAGAAGTTACTAAAAATTATTTAAAGATATTCAAAAGTATTTTTTATTGTTTTGTTGCCACGGTTATGTTTTGTTATTAGTCCCCACAAGAGTGACATATATAAAAAAAGAACAACTGTAATAAAATGTAAAATTCATAGGTGATATAATGTGTGATGTAACACAAACAAGTGATAAAGTCAGATTATGTTACTCTTGAATAACATAATGGGCCAAAAATGTTTGCTGTAATTCTTGACAAATAGCTTTGTACCTGAGCAGCTGAGTGTTTGTACAGTGTACCTGCTGAAACGGCAGTAGGTGCAGCAGGGAACAGGCCCTTTCCTTGGCTGGTGGGCAAATGTGGGTAGAGCAGGGAAGAAAGTGCAGTGTTCGTGAAGCTGGAGAAGTGAAAAACAAGCACAAAGCCCCTGCTTTGGGTAAGATCAGGCATCTCCTTCTTCTTGTGTTTTATTTGAGATAGAGTTGGTAAAAACTGGAAAGGAAGATGCAGTGATTCCTATGTCAGTCTGAAGTCATGAGCTATTGCCCTCTCTTCTGCTTGTGATGATGTAAGATGCTAAGACCTCAAAGCCACAGTCATTCAGATGGCAAACTGATTTGGGAAACTGGAAGACCAATTTTGACTTGTTGGTCTGTTCCCTCTGTCTTACCTGTTTCAGAGCATACTCTTGCTTCTGGGCTATCTAATTTGCTCTAGCCAAGTTACTAGAGTTGGCTGAACTGGGTTAGGTGCTCTGCATGGTTGGCGAGGTTTAAATCAGAAACACATTTTCTTTCTGAGCTTTAATGCACATGGATTCACAATTCCACTAATGAGTCTTTACTTTCATTTACATCAGGGACAGTATGATCTGCTATTTATATCAGCAGAGGATAAATTTGGCACTGTCCTTTGTTGGCTGAAGTGAGAGCAAGCTGAGTGTGTGCATATCTGGCAAGGCTGGATAGCAATAGAGCAGGTGGACAGAGGTCACTGTGAGTAGCGAAGAGGGAGGACCCCTGGGTACATGCATGCTAGTAAAATGATGGGGTTTTAGCTCTAAATATTGATTAATTACTTCTCCATTAACACAGCAGAGCCCGATTCTACAGGGAAAATCTTAATTGAAAAAGTTGAACATAGCTAATGCCACTGGACTGCTGTAAGAGTTCCCTGTAACAGCAGGGATTGAGGCGAGGGAGTGAATGAAAAAGCAGTTCTTGTTGAGCAGTCTTGGGCACATAAGGAGAAGGTTTGATAGAGACCATGACAAGCACGAGGTCTCTATGGTAGGAACAGTTCTTTAAAAAACAAACAAATCAAAACCCCTCCTCTGCTGGTCCCCCTTCCCCACCCACCGCAAAATAACACAAAACAAAAAGCTCCAACGACCAAAGAAAGAGCACCTGCCACAAGCACTTAATGTCATCAGTCATCAAAACAAGCATTTATGGTCATGAGCATACACATCATGTAAACTACGCTAATACTGAAAACTCTGTAATTAGGGATTACTGATAATTAACACTATATAAATCTCAATATAAATAGCTAGTTAGAAGAACAAGATTTCACTTTTCGTAATAATGTCTACAGATTTGGGGTTGGGCTTAACTGAATTCCTAAAGGGAGGATCGTTAGCAATTATTCAAATTCTTTAAAGGCATTTAAATAATGCCATTAAATAACTATACTGCAGAAGGAAAAATAGTGACCAAAACACATTTTCATGTTAGAATGAAAGATTCAGGTTTGAGAATTCTCCAGCCTTTTAAAAACTGCTTGTATTTAAGTAGCAATGAAAAAATATAAACTGGCACATATTTCATTGCAGAGGAAATAAATGAAGCCAAGTCTGAGGAGGCTTGTGTTTAATCACGAAATGCACAACATTTGTCTGTAGTGAATTAGCCATTTGTCTTACTAATGCAAAGCTTTAGAGAGCTGGAGGCACAGTGGACAAATTCAGTGGTTGTGTATGTGTGACCTCTAGGGACCTTGGTAAAAACTGTGCATGGACACAAAAAGGTCTGATTTCAGAGACCCTCATGAGTCAATGAGTGTGATCCCAAAGTTGCAACCACACCTTGCTTTCCCCCTATGTCTTTACATATCAAAGAACAAAGTATGATTTGGGGCTGGAAGAAAATGAATACAGCACAATGAGGTTTTGTTGTAAGGTGATTTGTCATATGGCTTCTTTAGAAAAGAAATCTGTGGTAGCACTTCTCAGAGTTGCAGCGTATCTCCTAATTCATTGTCCCTCCTCTGCATGTTTAGTTGGGATTGTTTTGTGGTAGGGCTTGTCTTTGTGTAGAAGGTTGACTAGGGAGGGGAGTATTTGCTGGGCTTCAGAATATGAACCCCCAGAAAACTTTTTTTCTTCCTAAAGTGAATATTTCAATTAACTCATTTCTTTCTCATTAACACAATCCATATTGATCAAATAACTTTTGAAAAAGGCGTTAATATTTGAAGCCTCCTTAGATAAGAAGGCTGAAGTTATATTAATCTTTTCATTCATATAACATCAGTTAAATTATCAGCTCTGTTATGCTTTCCAGAAATCCATGTGTACTCTTCATGTTCTCTGGCAGTACCAATTCATTTTTAACTGCATTAAGAGCCTGTGAATTCAGTCTTGTGGATCCTGCCTACCTGATTTTGGTAGGAAGAGAATTTCTGCCCAGATGTATATCCTTGTCTTTCTCTGCTGCAGATGGGTCAGCTCAGAAGTTTCCTTTTGATTTCAATTAGCGTGTTAATTTAGCAGGAGTATATCCTTAGGATGGAAATGCAGCTATCACAGTGTCTTTGCCACAGTTGGTGAAAATAGAGTGATATGGAGTCCAGGTACAGTCTGGATGGTGGAATTGCTAATGCTTCAAGTGTGCAAGCTGGGAAATAATAAAGTTTTTGCCTACAGAGCCTTTCTTGGCAGTGTATAGAGTTAAATTACTGAGAATTGTGAGTTTTGAGAACTGTTGGTTATAAAGAAGTCTCTTGTGTTAGGTTGCTGGCATTACAGGGAGTAATTGTGTGGCCATGGATTCCAGATACACCTCTGCCTTCCATCCTTGAATGGTGTATTCTGTAGCCTGGCTGCAGAATTGTCAGGGCTTCTTGGTCTGGGAATAGCATGCAAAATTCATTGCATCTGCATGTTTGCATCAAAGAAACTACTTGTTAAGTTAATAAAAGGTCTTGTGGCACATTGGAGGAGGCATTTCTAAATTTCTGTGTTCTGTCGCCATATGGTGAAATAATTCAGCATTGCTATTGCTAATATCAAACCAGTGGCTCTGTGCTGAACTTTAGCCTCAGGACTGGTATTTATGAGGTTTGTTTAACTTTCTTTACTTGAATGAAAATTTGTTTTACTTGGTTTAGCTGTGACTGTGGTTTCCTTCAGGCATCTATTCTAATATTTTAAAACTTTTATTATCTTTATAAGGTACAACCTTTTATATAAATAGGACTAATGAGCAGTTACTCTGCATAGAATCAGAAATTTATGACTACTGTAATATTGAGGTGTCTAGAAGGGGCCTTGGCAATTGAAGATGCAGGAGGTGACATGGAGGAGCACTGGCATGGGGTAATTAGAGATTTGGCTTGGCTTAGAACACCCAACAGATATTAACAACTTGCCAGTCACTGGTTAAACAACCACAAAGCTGAAGCTAGACAAAACTGGCTTCAGAGGTAAAAAAGAGAATAAAGAAGTAGTGTCTAACACATGTAAAAGGCACCATATATAGCAAACTTAGGGGTGACATGGAGCTGCACACTGATGAAGGAGGGATGAAAGAGTAAACCTGTGTTAGACATATAAAAAGGACTCCAAATGGATTCTAGAGTGACAAAAAAGAAACCCACCAAAAGTCACCTTCCTCCAGATGCTCATAGGTTGCTGTAACACCTCCTTCCTCACTTCTACTAGGCCCAGGGTTAAACCACCAGCTTTAAGACTCAGAGTAACGATGTAGATTTAACATAACATCAAGGAATGGGGTACAGACTAAGTTGTCTGTGCAAAATATTGAGTGCTACAACTATTGTAGTGGCTTTATTCTAATGGTATTATTATTTTTTCCTTTTTTGTAACAGCCAGTTCTGGACTGACAGCAATCAGATTAAAAATTTCAGTTGCATAAATTCCTGGCTTTAAACATAGGATGGGTTTCTTCATGATTCATGAATAAGATTTTGAGCTTAACAAAATGTCCTTCCTGCTCTCAAAAGTGTGGGCAAAAGCTGAGTTTTTAAAACTGTGGACAGATTTTTCCAACACCTGCTTGTGCTCATGTCGAACTGTAGCATTCCAAAACCTCAGGTCCCTACTTGTCATCCTGAAAGTAACTTGAATCACTTTATTTCAAAATCTGCTGCTGCCAAACTAGTTCTTCACATAGGTGCCTTAACTTAGTGCAAATATTCCCTAGGAGGCACAAAGCTGCACAATGGGCACCTTCATGATTCTCTGTGTGTAAAATTTTAAATCTTTAATCTGCAAGCTTGTTTTTCATGTTATCTGCTTGAAAAAGTATTTTCTTGGGGCAAGGGCTGAATACTTGTTTGCATTATTTCTAGTGCTGCTGACTGAGAGGAGCTGTAAGCAAAATCACCAAGCAAATATGTTAGTCTGAATAAGGATGACTTTTGTTTGTTGGAAGGAAAAGACACAGTAGTTACAACCTGTTAGTAGTCTCTCAGAGATAATGATATCCATCTTTGTTAAAAATAATCTCTTTAAAAGTACTGTAATTAAAATTGAGTGGGTATTAAAATAATCCACCCTGCTTAAAGTTCTATTAAAATACCAGTGATTAGGAGGATAATTAATTAAACCAAAGATTTTTCTTTTGGCGCCTCTGAGAAGCTCCTATAATCTATGTTGTACAAATTTTCTTCTTCCAAGGGTCCAGGGAGAGATGAAAAAAGCTCTTTACAGATTAAGAAAATAGGAGATTGACTAACCTTATACATCAGGTGCTGTGACCTGACTGGTACCCACAGTGACAGATAGCATCCAACTGTTCAGCACAGGTTTCCAAATATTCTGACCCTTTGGCCACTTCCTCCTTCCAGGTAACCATCAGAAGATCAGAGTCTGTCAAAATCCTTGGACTAATACTTGAGTTTCTATGAGTAAGCTTTAGAAAAGCCTGAATGAAGCCTGGAGGTTTGTGGCTCCTTAGCTGACTCATTTCTGAGCCAGCCATCAGCGTCACTGTCCTGGGGGTTCTCAGTACAAGAATATTTTACATGGATAGAGAGACCAGTGCTGATCCCATGCTGCTAGAAACTGAGGGCCTGTGTGACAGAAACAGTGGTGACACTGGAGCAGAGCAATTGAAATGAGACTGCTGGGAAGCTCACAATAAAAGGAAAAGGACAAAGGGAATTCAAGAGAGTAAGAACTGAAAACAAAACAAGAACTTAAAATATGAAGAACTGGTCCCATTCTTGTATACATTGGTATACAGTCAGCACAGCTGTTCTGGCAATTATTCTAATTCAAATTTAAAATTTGGGTTGTCATAAAGTAATGTGTCTCAGAGGGACATCTCTTTCATGCTTCAGTTTGATCTTCCCATTTAACACCATTTGCCTTGCAAATAGGAAAGAAAACATCTGGAGGAGTGTTAAAATAGCAGGAGGAAGGAGAAGAGGAAACCTACTCTCTGTGAACAAATTCTTGCCTCAGTAATAAAGTTTCTTTTCAGACAAGCAGCGAATGTGGTACAGATGGATACAAAGCAGTATAGCGAAGCCCTGTGGCCTTGGTGAAAGGCAAGATAGATGTTTGAATACTTGCTATAACATTTTTCACTCTTATTCTGTAAAGAAATATGAAGAGGAAAGTTCTTCTAGAACAAAAAAAAAAGCTGTCTACAAGGGATGCTTTTGCTTATGCTGACATACATCAGACTTCCACAGCCTGGGTGGTGGAAACCGGAACAGCATAACGTAGAATAAACTCAAATATTTTCTCGGTTATAGGTTTGTTTTCTGGCTCTACCAGAATCTTGCTGAAAACAGGTGTCTCACTAGCTGCTATTTCCAGCAGGATCTGGAGATAGAATCGCAGAATCTTTTGGGCTGGAAATGACCTATGAGATCATAGTCTGTCCATAAACCCAACACTGCCAACTCTACCAGTAAACCATGTCCTGAAGTGCCACATCTACACTTCTTTTAAATAACACCAGGAAAGATGACTCAACCACATTCCTGGGCAGCCTGTCCCAATATTTGACAACCCTTTTGAGGAATAAGTTTTTCCTTGGTATTGAAATTGCTCCTGGAACAATTTGAGGCCATTTGCCTTTGTCCTATTGCGTTTTTACTTGGGAGAAGAGACTGACATCCACCATCTATGTCCTTTCAGGTAGTTGTAAGGAGCAACTTGGTGTCACCTGCAAACTGACTGAGGGCACACTTGATCCCTTTGTCCAGGTCATTGGCAAAAATTTTAAACAGAACTGGCCCCAATACCAAGATCTGGGGAACAACACTTGTGAACCTGATAGGAAACTAGATTCTAAGGCTAACAGAACCACACACACAAAACCCCCTAACGAACAGCCAGAAGCAAACAAGCTATTAAACCTCACAGACATCACTTTTTGTGGCTAATAGAAAGCTTTGGCTTTTTTTGACTAAGGCCTCTGTCTCTGTATAAAGATGTGGTTAAACCAAAGCCCTTGCAAGTTCTCCAAAATACAATTGTGTCAGTATTTCGAGTGCCATATTCTAACACGCTGTGAAAAGTGTGTTATGAACCTTCCAGTTGCTACTCCTCAGTCCTGGTCTGTTCAAGGGCAAAAGCATTGGTTTGCCAGGAAGCAGCAGCCTCTTATTGGGCATTTCTAATCACTGGTTAGGTGTGAATTCTGAAGTTTGTAATAGCTATTTTGCATCTGATTTCTTGCCACATCAAATTTTCTTCTAACAAGAGAAAAAAAGGGGAAGTGAAAGTACAAAAATGGCAGACCAGAAGTGGTGGGGATTTCTATTTTCCACAAACAGAGTTCCGGGGTATTTTTTGGTAGCAAAGAATTAGAGCTCCTGATGAAAAGGTAGAAAAATATGAAATCGTTGAAAGAAGATTGCTTCCTCTGCAAATGTCAAGTGAACATATTTCTGTGGGATGTTTTGGAAATGGAAATTCTGTAGAGTACTTTAATTTTAAGACTGTGGCATTTGTGAGTGGTGGGTGTGGGGTTTTGGTGGCTCATTTGTGATGTTTTTGGTGTGCATGGTTGTGTCAGTGTCAGCTGGTTCCGACTAGATTGGAAGCTAGACATAATGTCTGTAAAAACGAATAAGTTATCAGACATTTCTGTCACCTGTAAATCAAATAAATAAGTGTTTCTAGATATAAGCTCAGTGAAATGGTCTCATGGGAGTATCTTCTTCAAAACTTATTTGCATTGGCGCAGATGAAAATTGGGTTAGTGTGTAGGAAACTTTCATTGAGTTCCACTACGGGGCAAGCTCTTTAGTATTTCTTTTGCTGTTATTGCAATTGAACTTCAATGCCCCACCAGCTACAGATCCTATAGCTTTGTGCTGCTGTTGCATCCACCTAGTAGTTTACAATCTGGTGGTTAAATGAGTGCAGAAAGGATAATTTCTGCTTCCACGTGGAAAGGTGTTCAATGTCATACACTTTTCTGAAAACTACTTTTGCCACCCAAAAGTAAAATATCAGCCTGAGTAGCTCCTTCAGTTGATCCCACCCCAGCATTTTCTGTGAAAATAGACAAAGCAGTGGAAATTCTGCTGGACACTGTCATCTAAAGTCAAAAGGACTAAATTAACTTAAAGAAGTTGATCCAGCTATCTCTTCACTTTGGAAACAGAACCTGAACTTTAAATATCCGAATCAAATCCCTCTTTGGATCCATTCTGAGGGCTTTAAAATAATTCCATTCTTCCCATTGTCAAGTGCCTTTACTACTGCTCCTGGTGCCTCCATTTTTCTCTCTGTTCCTCCACTGATGGGCAGTATTTAAGCTATTCTGAATTATAGCAAGCCATATCCCAGGTGACAGGCTGATTCCAGAGGTGGTGGCAGGTCTGGGATGAACCCTGAGGTAACTACAAACCAGCAACAGTTGTTTTATGGCCTCTTCACCATCCTTGCTTTGTTTTCAGACCTTGATTTGACCAGAGCTTGACTTTCACTTGAAGGGATGATTCACTGCTGGTATCCCCATATGTCCATAGTCATTCTCTCAGCTGACTTTTCACGCAGCAGATGGTTTTCATAGTTGTTGCATTCATACACCAGATTTTTTACTACCTTAATGTTGCACATTATCAGTGGAAATGTGGTAAGTGGGGATGATGATCTCTAGTGATAATTGAAATTGAACTTCTGTGACTCTTGCTGCAACGGTGGTATGTATCGAATTTCCAGATTATTTTGCCTTATGTTGTTTTCTGTCCCTGTTCTATTTCACCAGAAGTACAGGGCTGTAAAGCCAGATTTCTGACTACTATTTTCTGCCAGATCAAAATAAACAAGAACAAAATTATTCTGTTTGCTAAACCAAAAGAAAGCCCTATATAGAATTGAAGTAATAGGCATAAGTACACTGAAAAAATAGCTATCTTATTAGCCACTCAATTTCCCATACTTTGGCTGTGGAAAGTTGGGCATCACTCTCTCTGTTTCCTTTATTACACGGTGGGAAACATCACTTAGATCTCATGTCCCCTTACAGTTAAATATTTTGAAGAATGGCATTCATGCTTACATTTAACTGCACCACAAATCTGTTGCAAAGAATACAAGATGGAAATGGATTTAGGTGCGTTGTATCAGAATGTGTACTCTGTAATTCATTGCTTGTACCATACACTGTGAGTCTTGCTGCAGTTTCATAGTTTATGTGGTGTTGGGTGTGTGAGTGCTAAAGCAAAGCATGCAAATTCAAAGCACTGATGGCATCTTAAAAGAGCTCAGATCAGACTGCTCTTCTTGCCTTCACTATTCAGAATACCTCTGTTCAAAAACTCATTATTCTCTTCCATGAGATGCTTTCACCAGTGTAGGCTACTAGACAGATACAGATTTAAAATATGACTTCAAACTGCTGTGATATTATAAAGTTCTGTCCCCAATCAGGTAGTGAAGATAAACGTAGAAATTAAACACTTAGTTTTGGTCTCAAAGAATCAATCTGTTTAGATGTAATTTTGACTGAGCACAAAATGATTTTTAAAAATTTTAAAATTTTTACATTTTAAAAGAAATTGTTTTTACAAATTTCTTTATAAAGGGTCTAAGACTAGATATGTTTATTCAAAATAATTAATAACATTCTGTGTATTAATATTTTCTTATGTTCCCTTGGTAAAATCTGCTCAGTTGGCATTGTTCTTAAACCCGGCTAAGAGAGCTGTATATGACTTGCCAGTGTGTCAGGTTCAGGTCTGTGCTTGCATATAAATTTATTAGTTGCGATAACTAGGTGTAGTTCTACCCATTATTCTTATTAGGTAACCTGTTTAACCACTTTCCTGTTAATTCTTCTAATGCAAAAGCAAGTTTTCTATAGAACAGACATGTTAGCTACAGAGTTATAGTTTCCTTTCAAATTGCAATATTTTAATTTATCTAAAATTACTTTGTTTAGTGTGTCTCTGGTATTGTGCATCATATTTAAAAGCACAGTAAAATTTTAAGTATTCTGAGTGACTGAGTTACAGCAGAGCATTTTAAATTTTAATGAGGCTGAATTTGGTTTTACAGTGATAAAGTTGGAAACCATCTGAAATTCAAACTAGGTTTAGCAGATAAGTGGGAGTCAACATGACAATAGACTGAAGCTGGTGGGGTCGAGTAGATGACTGAGGCCTTTCTGTCTCTCAGTTTTAACAAGCTGATGAATTTCTATCAGGGTGCTCTGGAGGTGAGGAGGGGATGTAAACTGGAAGAGATGAATCTATGAATATTTTACCTAGGATTTTGCTTACCCCTGTGCATCATCTCTGAAAGAGAGACTGGCATTTCCCATTTTTTTCATCCTTCCTGTACCAGAGACAAAAGCTGCTATCCAGTGCAGAGTTGTGTCCATTTCTTATGAAATCTGAGCTTGTAAGAAGGCATTGGGACTAGCAGGCATTACGGACATTGTCCTACATATAGAGGATATCTGAGTGCTTTAACATCTGTATTATGCGAAGGAGTTTTTACATTAGTGGGAAAAAACCCCAAACCACAAAACACTGCCCTGCTTATTGCATTGATTATGCAATAGAGTATTATGAAAGTTTGGATTTTTGGATCAAAATGAGTCATGTAAGTAGACAGAGTTCTTTTATTTGGTTGTTTTGGGAGTTTTTTTGTTGGGTTTTTTCCTCTGGACCTCTCAGGAAAGGGTGTTGGCCAATAATTAAGAACATACAATCAGACAAATATATCTGAGAACAGGTTCTTGTCCTCTGATATAGTTATTATAGTTTTATTTAGCATTTTCCCACCTGGCATCCAGATATTAGAGGACCATAATTGGAGCCTTCCTCCCATGTCATCTAGAGAGTTGTTACTAATGACTTTTTGATACTTTAAAGAAAATAGTAATCTACAGACCAAAAATATCTAAGCTGTAGAAGTATATGTCTAAAGTAGATGAAGTTTCCTTGTGGATCATTTTCTAGGCTTGACCAATTTGTACACTTTGGTAATGATGGCTACATTAAAAATAAAAAAAAATGAATTAAAAGAAATCAATATTTTATCCTGACAATTATTCTTAACACATTAAGTATAAACTGACAAGAAACTACCTAATTCTGTGAACCATTCTTTCACTTAACATATTTATTAATTCCTTAAATGCCCATGGAAGTTTACCTGAAAAAGTAAAGTTTTTGAGCTCAAGCCAGTTTCCAGTTGAGGCCAAAAGGTGTTTGGTTCTTAGGTCCTTGAACTCAAGCAGCCACTATTTATCATACCTCAGCTGAAGTAGTTATGAGAGCTACCTTAATACTATTTTTGTTTCTGCTTTATTGTTTGGTGGTTGTTTTTGGGGGGATACATGTTGGTGGTTTAGTGGGGGTTTTTTGATTTTTATTTTATTTTTTGTGCAGACCATCATGACTAAGACCCATTAACTGTCCTGTTCCCCTCCTCTCGTATAGAACTTGTCTTCTGTGATGTTCGGATCAAGGCAATGCTGAAATCTTATTTATCTAATAAGTAGTCTATTTCATTTCTACTGGTGAAACTGAAGTCTTATTTATAAGTAGATGTAATTTCATGATTCATTTTGAAAAACTGACTTTAACAGGAAGAATTTTAGTATAGTTTATACTACATTTAAACAGACTGGACATGTAATGTCAATTAAAATATTCAATGTATTTCTGGTTTTAAGTGTTAACAAATGATTGCATTTTCAGCTCAATGAATTCAGAAAAATTGTGTGTGCTTGGTTTTTAGTGAAGGAATCTTTACAATGGAGAATTTTTGAGTCTAGCAAATGGGGACAGCTCTTGTTTGACCTGTGCCAACTGTATGACTTTGAGTTTTTGAAAGTGCAAATTCACTTGTAAATTTTTAGAGTTGCTTTATTACATTTGGGTAAACTTTAATGGATAAAGTACTAAAGAAGATTATTTTTCTCATTAGGTGAAATTGGCTGCAGTGCTGTTTTCCAGTTAGGGTTTTGTGGAAGCCTTTCTGTGCAGTGTATCATAGTCTTTCCAACCACCTTGATGTTCACTTATAGCTGTCTCTCAACATGGACATTCTTTCAGGCAGAACTACCTTGCTGAAAAAAACCTGAAAATATATAGGCAGGGCATTTATTTGTAAAATACTGTTAGCCCAAACCTTGAATTTTCACTGTTGCTGCTTTGAAATGTTTGTCTTCTATTTCCATGCTTACTGCTTGAATAGGTTCTAAACTCCTGGTTCTTTCAGATCTTTTTCAGTCTTTATTTCCAGAAAGTGGCAAATGCTATAGGCATAACAGGCAGAAGCTATGCTTGTTCTCCATGATTTATATATTTAAAAAAAAACAAAATGTGTTAAGTTTTGTCTAGGCATATGTGGCTGTTTATGTACAGTCATACATGTTGCTTTTATATAAATCTTGATGCTTTATTCTTTAGAAAACATTTTTCCTTTCTTCTTTCCTTGTCTCTCAGTCTCATTTCAGGCAAGCAAAACCCAGACGAAGGCAAAAGTGCTGGTTGTAGCTTGTTCTGTCTTTGGCTACCTGCCTTGCATCTCCACGCTGCAGGAAAGGTAGACCCAAAGAGCCTTTTATAGAAAGCTGCTAGGCCTAAAGCTGTTGTAGATAGAGGTAAAAGATGAAGTTCATAATGATTTTTTTCACCACTGCCTCTTTAATGAGTGCTATTTTTTGGAAGTCTATAGAAGTAAGAAATGTAGTGTGCTGCTATTGGCCTAATTAGTCATAGAAGACTGCTAACAATGATGTAAAGGGTCATTGCTAGCAGGAAAAGCAGTCTGTACCAATTAAGAATTTGCCTAATTGAATTCTCATAGTTGTAGAGAGAATCTGAAGAAATGACTGGACGGAAAATGCTGTGTGTTTGGTTTGTCAAGTGTCCAACACTAACTTGTGCTGAGAGGTATCAACAGGTTTAGCTTCTGGCAAGGTCTGTTGAAGGATTTAATTTGAACTGAAAAATAAAAACATTTTCTGTGGTTTTGTTTATAATACATTGAAATTATAGCATTGTGTTCACTTCTTATGAGGAGAAAGTGAAATGAAAACGATGATTAAGGTGTGTAGATTGAATTCTGATTACAGGAAAAACCTCTCCCCTACCCCTTTCTTCCTTGTCCCTTTCCCTGGAGAACAGATCACTTTTTTTCTATGGATTGTGAATGTTTTACAAAATTGCATCTAATACAGGATGCTACTCTTCATTGCTGTTGTTTTGTAACTTTACATCTGGAGCAATGTCTCTACATGGGGTGAAAAAAAAATCTGTAGGGGGTGACTGAAAATAAAGTGGAGCATTATTTGGGTAACCAGGCACTGATTAGTAGCATTTCTGGCATCTCCAAACCCCAAACCACACTGCAGTCCATTCCTTGAATCAGAAAATCTTTACACATCCCCACACATATCCCCTTCTATCTCTTCCTTTCTTCTGTTAATATGCTTTCTGAGCAAGGCCTGGTATCTGTTATTTTCTTGTTAAAACTGCAGTCATGCTCTTGTGTCTTCTGCATCTCTCAGAAGACCTTTCCCAATTCAAAAATTAATCTATGAGACAGTCTAAGATTTCCTCAGGGGATGCTGCTACAGCCAATCACCCTCTGTTTGCAAGAGAAGTGGCTGAGCTTTCTTTCATGTGGAGGAGGAGGAGACCTGGGACGTATCTTTATGTACAGTTTTATGAGGAACTAGTTTCTTGGTGCTCATAACTAAAATTTCCTTTCAAAAAATATAGGTTAGCTAACACAAGTTGCAGGGGAAAGTTTCAAGTGGGAGAGACATCCTTCTTTCATTCAACTAACAAGCAGTTTGTATGAACCAGTGAAGGAAATTTTGTACCCCTTCTTCCTGACCTCACTAGGAAACTAATTTTTGAGAGCATTCTGGAGGGAATTTGTTGCATATTTTGGGTGCTCATGTATAGTAGGGATGAGGCTTCTTTATGTGTTCATTAAGAGTAAATTTTGGATTCAGCTACAGCCCTCTTTATTATTTCTCTCTGCTATAAGGAGGTACCTTGTTTCTGCAGTCCAAGAAGGCAGGAAAAATGTGTTGTTCCCTATCACGATACCTGCTTATTATTTCTGTAAGCCAGTGGAGCACTCAATCAGGGAGCTGGTGGCATCTAAAAAAAAGAAAAAAAATCAGAAGTAGAAGCTAGGGAATGGAGTATTAACTTCTTGTGTGCATGATATCTTCCCACTGCATGATGTCTGGGGCATAGGACATGGGCTTGTCAACCTTGGCTGTTCCCTCAGCAGAGAATAAGGAATAGGGAAGATAAATCTTTTACATGCAAAAAGCTGTGAACTTTTCTTTAGGCTAACACAATTTTATTTGCTAAATTGTCACGTTTGAAAGAAGACAGAGCCCTGAGATGGAGTGACTGGAGACTCTGTATAGGTTTAATTACCCCTCTAAGCATAAAAAATATTAAGCACACCTGAATACTGATAAGTGCAAATAAATAATTTCGCCAATGGCAATGTCTAAAGGAAACTTGTTTCCTTCAGGATAGACAGCTTCATCTGGGTTCTCACATATTTTTACTGCCCACTAGGAGACACAGGTACTTTAACTTACCTTTTTGGTTTTTGGTTTTTTTGGGCTTTCTTGGTTTGGTTTGGTTTGGTTGGTGTTTGTTTTGGGTTTTTTTGTTGTTGTTTGATTGTTTGTTCAGAGGGGTTGTTTTATTTTTGGCAACAGTTTTCTTTCCTTTTGGGTGGGGCTTTGCCTCTACTATTGTGCCTCAAAGCAGCTGGGGGACAAAACTTACTCCTGTAGTCTGAGATCAGGACCACTGGGTACCCTTAAGTCTTCCAAGATGTCTCCTTCAGGAGGACTAAGACTCTCTTCCTGACAGCCTCCTCTGCTAGAAATCCTTGGAAATGCATGGCAGTAAATGGTTCAATGGCAATAAAAGGCATATTCTATACTTGAGTAGGAAGGATAATTACAGATATTTTAAGAACTGCCTGAATGTTTCAGAGGAGTGACTCATCCCTAGGTTCTGCTGCACAAGTGGTATATTTTTCTGTTGCAGCTATCTTGCAACTAGGACATTATAATTCTGTTTATATTTGTGTGTGTCTATCCCCTGTATGGCTTAGCCTGCCTTAACAGTGTGTAAATACTGCTGAGTAAATAACAAATGAAAGGTGAGCTTGGAAAGACACTGTTCTATTAGTCATTAAAAAGCTCAGACACCTGGGATAGAATTTTCATGAATCTGTTTTCTGAGAGACTTTCAGTGAAGGGTGAATGTCAGTCATCTAGCATGCTGATTTGATAGTAGTTTGGATCTATTTCAGATAACTGTCTGCAAATCAGACTGAAAATGTTGAATTTGGAAGGAAGGGGAAGTGAATTATTTCAGGATGTTTATGAATACTTCTAGTTATATTTTGGTTTAATAGTAGTAAAAATCAGTTTTTTCTTTTAGAAATATGATGACTCTCCTCCATCCCACCCCAGCCCACACCCACAGATATACTGGAGGTGAAAAGGGAATCCACTCAATATTTTGATGTTTCTGAAAAGGATTTTGTTTCCTTTCTTTAAAAAAAAAATTGTACCAAAGGTAAGGTGGCAGTATGTGTATGTATTTATTCTCTCCTCTTCTTGTACAGTCCCAATTCCTCTGAACATACATCACAAGACTGAAAATCACAGAATGGTTTGGGTTGGAAGGGACCATAAAGATCATCTCATTCCAACACCCGTGCCATGGGCAGGAACACCTCCCACCAGACCAGGTTGCTCAGAGCCCCATCCATCCTGGCCCTGAACACTTTCAGGGATGTGGCATCCACAGCTTTGCTGGGCAATCTGTTCCAGTGCCTCATCACCATCACAGCAAAGAATTTCTTCCTAATATCTAATCTAAACCTACCTTCCTTCAGCTTAGGGCCGTTCCCCCTTGTCCTATCACTACATGCCCTTGTGAAAAGTCCTTCTCCCAGTTTCTTGTAGGCTCTTTCAAGCACTAGAAGGCTGTTGTAAGGTTTCCCCTGGGACCCTTCTCTGGTGCGGTCTCAAATGGCAGAATCCCCTCCCTCTCCCTGCTGGCCACACTGCTTTTGATGCATGCCAGGACACAGTTGGCTTTCTGGGCTCTGAGCACACATTGTCAGCTCATGTTGAGGTTCTCATTCACCAGCAAGTCCTTGTCCTAAGGGCTGCTCTTGGTCCATCCTCTGCCCAGACTCTACTTATGCCCCATACTTTGTCAAGTTCATATGGGCCACCCTATTTTAATGTAACACATTTATATATAATTCCTCTGACTTCACTAATGCTCTTCCTAGTATCTTCTGAATTTTCTTAGAGTATTGAATGTTAGCACTGCTGATTTAAAGTACTTGCTTTGTTCTAAGTTCTGGCTCAAAATGAATTATTTTTTCAATAATGCATCTATTAACAGTCACACATTCTCAACATCTCCTAAAACTTCTTGTCTGATGCTTTCTCAGGCATGTCCAGCATTCTTTGAACAGGATACCCTGTTGCTCCATTTTTACAGTTCCTGTGTAGCAAACTGGGTTTTATTGACTTTCAGTCACTACAAATTCTCCAGAATAATTATAAAAATAGAACAGGCTTTTAATTTGCCTGAATTAAACTCTAGGTTCCGGTGCACCTAGGTTTGGTTAGTGTTTAAAAATGGATTTTTTTTTTCTATGTAACCTTTGCAGCTTTGTTTAGTATCCAGTTACAAACTCAGGAGCTGAATCATGGTAGCTGCACTCCTATCTGAGATTAGTTGAATCTGTCTATATTTTCTTATTGTGATTTTTCTTCTCCCTGTTTTTGGAACAAAACTGAGGCTCCTGAGCAAAGTGGTCTGTGAGGAGCGGCTTGCTGCTCTCAAAGAAATCATTTGATAAATGGAGTGATAGAAGGCTTCAGGGGAGTGCTCTGTCAATTTCAAGAGCAATAAAGTGTGTTTAATTAAAGTAATCTCTGTTTAGATTAAAATAAATCATTTAGTGCCAAGGGTGGGTTTTCTTAATGAGTGTGGGATGCCATTCAAAGGAGATGCAGGAAGCTGATACAGTACTTAAAACTCTATTTCCTCGACTCATGATCGATCACTTAGATGATGTACTCTGCCAAGAAAATGTTTATTAAACAGTATTCCACAGCACACCAATAATTGGTAGGAGATGTGGCACTGAGGAAAGAGCAACAATTCTGGAAGAGGGAAGTTCAAAGGGACAGAAACTTTGCAATGCATCAGAGGATTGACTATTTTAAAGTCACTACCCAGGGACTGTAGGCTGCCAAGTCCTGTCAGCACTGTAATAGCTGCCAGGAGAAGTGTCCTGCAATTAGACAGCTTCAAAATATTAGGTCTACAGATAAAATTTAGGAGTATAACTGCTCTTAATGTGCTTGGAAAGAATTATCCTGCCTCCAGTTGTGAGGGCAGTCTTACTAGTGCTTCAGTCTCTCCCTTTTAATTTCTTTTCTTCTCTCCTTTTGCCTTTTTTTCCCCAGTAAATTAGCTCAAACCCATTTTGATATCCCAATTTATTTCTACATCTTGTGTTGCACAGCAGAACCTAAAATTATCTGATCTCTGTAGTGGTGGGAGCACCTGCTGTCTCAGAGCTTTCTCCCATGTACAGCTGAACATTCCCTATGCTGAAGTGTAGTGGGGAAACATCTGAACAGCTCTGCAGAACTGATGAGGTGATATGTGCTGCTGGGGATGAGGGACAGTAGCACAATTTGTAACAGAAACAAGCTTTGAAGGACAGTTCTCCTGGAGAAGGTGTTGGTGCATACCTTCATGCCATGTAATGAGGAGCTGGAACTTAATTTTCTACAGATATGCACTGCTTGGCGTTGGATGTGTCGGCTTTCCACGTTCAAGGAATGTAGGCAACAAAAGAAAGGAGGCTGGCACCTCATGGTAATACTTATTATGGCTTATCAGGAAGATATGGCTCTTGGTTTGGTGACTGGGGTCTCCTTTCTTTTCCTTGACACCAAGTCAGAGTTAATCCATTGATCTTTGTAGTATGTGTTTACCCTAAAATGGTTCATCTAGCTGGTGAACTAAAGGTTTTCATAATCCAGCTAATGTCACTGATCAGGCTGGGTCCTTTATGGTTCTGCTCTGCTACTGTGAAATAAATACAGAGCTGCTGCTGCTTCTTGTGTGCTACACAGAATTTCTAGGACAGGTATCGTTTTTTAAAGATTCCACAACTCTCCTTGGCTTCATTCAGCACTGGAGAAGCCATTTTCCTGCTGGCATGTAGCATCCTCTGGCAAAATGTACAGTGAACAAAACTGAACTGCTAGAGTGAATGTTTTCTGCTCTCAGGTGTGTTTTGGTTAATTCTCCATCCCAGATTTGGAGATGAAACACTAAGCTGAGTTTGGCTGGATTCCTGATGTGCTCAGTTTCTTTGAGAATTGAGTTATTACATATCAAATATTTGTGCATGATTTGTCTTTAATGGTCTGTGTACAGGTGTGGTTTAGTTTCTGAGGGTAGTTGTAATGGAATTTAGCTGTTTTTTAAATAAAAATCATCGGACAGTGGTGCTGGGCTTTGGCTTATTTTTCGCATAAAGACTTCCTTGGCTTTTGCTATTTAATCCTGGTTGTGATTTAGGAGTGGTACTCCCCAAATTTGTTCTCTTGCCAAGATTCTCTAAACCACACTGCTGTCTGTTCATTCCTCCTCCTCTTCTTCCGCCCCCATGGGTGGCTGGAGTGGAGAACTGGAGACACAAAAGGCAAAGATGATAGTCTGAGATAAGAACAATTTATTGGAAACAACCAGATAAAAAAATAAATAGTAACAACAGTATTAACAACAAGAGTGTGCATGGATCTTTCCTCTTCTAGTGAAGAGCTGTGAAGTTTAGTGATTTCTCCACTAATTCAAGTTATGCAATTATCTGTGTATTTTACACTCCTCATTTTCTTATACAAGAATAGTGCTCTTTTACAGTAAAATAATTTTTATAGAGACGTTGTAGGAATATCTTATCTCCTGAAGTTCCTTTAAACTCTAATAATAAACGTTTGTAGTTCCGACATCCTAATGTTAAACCCAAAATGTCAAATGTGATGGTGGACTGCTCTCATCTGACTCTCTCTCTGGTTTTGGCTCCACAGTCAAGCCTTCCAAGATGATCGATTCACAGTAATTTGTTTTCTGCAGGTTGGTCCACTCTTTTCCAAGCCGGTTTCATAGTTTTGGGGTGAAAAAGAATGTGTACTGGATATTTCTGTGTTAGTGCCCTCAGGGGGTTACTTGGTAGCAGGAAACAAGTGTCATGGCAACTGAAAGAAAAGCCTCTCTCGAAGCTGCCAGCCCAGCATGGTTCTCCATGCGTGGCTCTTGCCATTCTGAACTGCCATTAAGAAAAGTGCTCCTTGGGGTTTTGTTCACTGTTTTGTTTTTTCTCCCCTGCAGCAGTCTTCAGTAACTTTCTTCAATTCTTGCTACTCACTCACAAATTGAAAGAAAAAAATCTTTAAGTTAAAAAATGGTAGTGAAGTAAGAGAGGTAAGCAAATCTTAAAAGCTATGGCCCTGCCCCTGGCAGGAAAAAAAAAAAAAAGAAACAAGGACTATCTGGATACCAGGAGGAAATACTGGTTTCTCAATTAGACAAAAATAACTCAGAAAATTTATTCAGTCTAAAAACTTCCTATTTACAAATGAACTCTTTCCCCTTTGTACAGGCAGAAATTGAACAAGCATGAGTTCTCTCAATTTCTTAAAGCTTTTCTTTAATGTGAGTCCTTGCTATGTGTTTGAGTTCCAACCCCTTCATCTGTGGGGTTTTTAGCAATTTTGCAAGAAAATATTCAAACACCAGAGTTAAAAGCAAGACTGCAGAGCAAGTCAACATAGACAATCTTACTCGCACTGGTACAGAAGCAGAGCCATTTTAGCAGGTAGTCAATCCTTTCTGTCACTCTATGGGTCAGTCTGCATTGTGATGTTTGAGTTAAACAGCTGAGGTCCAGAGCAGAAGGAGTTTTGAATGGCTATTTACATCTGTTAAATATAAAGCATTACCTTCATAGCAACCTTGTTAATTTGCTGATAGTTCAAAGACTTAAGAGGAAGGCATAGCTGAAGGACTCCTAATGTTAACCTAAGTGCAGTCAATTCTGAGTTGAATGAATAAACAATCAAGCAGGCTAAAAGCACAATGAAAAATTGTTGCTTGATCATGCAATTCTGCTGAGTTTAAAGCCACGTTTGAGTGCTGTTTACAGTCATGGGAGACTGATGGAAAATTTGTTTGGTTCAGCCTGGTTAGAAACAGCTGTGAGCACTTCACAGAATTGACTGCTGAGTTGGAGGGTCTTTGTCTTGTCAGCAAAATTTTTGGATGCTTCTACAAATTCAAGATCTGCCTGCTGCAAGAATTTGCAAATCTTCTCACTTTTGGTTAAATACTTTTGCAATGGAGAGCAGGGTTAACATTAACAGAGCTTCTGTTATGATATTCAGCAACTACATATCTGCAGACTATCCTGACTGCCCATCCTGTGGTTCTTCCCAGACTGAATTACAGAATTACGGAGGTGGGAACATGCTTCTGGAAATCATATGGTCCATAGTCCACTCCTCCCAGCCCAACTGGGTCAAAGAGGGCTATTAACCTACAGGGAACTTCACTGGGAACTACTGAGAAGAGTCTGGATCTGCCTTCTTACTTCTCCCTCAGGTGTTTATTATACATTTATCAGATCCCCCTGAGCCTTCTCTTCTCCAGACTGCGCAGTCCTAATTCTCCCAGGCTCTACTCATAAACAGAACAGAATTGAATAATCTGTCTGTCGAAAGGGACCTGCAGTGGCCATCTAGTCCAACTGCCTGACCAGGTCAGGGCTGACCAAAAGTTGAAGCATATTATCAAGGTCATCGTCCAAACATCTCTTAAACACTGACGGGCTTGGGGCATCCAGCACATGAAAGAATGGATAGATTCCAGGCAGTGGGGATGCCCCTAGACCCCCAAGGTCTTTGGTAGATGATCAACGGAGGTCCTGCTATACAATCTGCTAGGTCCTGCATTACTCTGGAGTGAACTCCATCAGGCCAAACAGGCTTGTGAATATTCTCTGATAGAGCTGATCCTTGACAATTTCAGTGGCACTGTTCCCATGATCCTCTGACTCAGGGGACTGGGCAGCCCAAGCTCTATGAGTATTAAAGATTTACCCAAAAATTGCGTTTAATGTTTCCATTTTTTCTACGTCCCTTTAAGCCGGATGACTGTCTTCAACAAGTATTGGTCCAATGTTTTCTTTAGACCTTTTCTTACTATTAGCATACTTTAAAAAACCTTTCTTGTTATCTGATGCAACACTGTCCAGCTTTAGTTCTAACTGAACTCAGGCCTTTTGTGCCTTCTCCCTGCATAAGCAAACTCCTTCTGTGGAGCCTGAACTTGCTTTCAGAGGTGATAGTTTCTTTTCCTCTTGAGCTTTGTGAGGAGCTCCTGTTCAGCCAAGCTGGTATTATCTCCTACTTCCTTACCTTTCAAGTGGAATTGCCTACTCTTGTGCTACTGAAAGGTGGTTCTTAAGAGCTGACCAGCCCTCAAAGACTCCTAAGACCTCAAAAGAAAATTTCCAGGGTGCTCTGCTAAACAGCTCTCTGATTAGCATATAGCTTGTTCTCCTGAAGTCTAGGGTAGAAACTCTGCTGTGCTTTTTTACTCACTGAAAATTTAGAACTCAACAAATTCATAATCACTGTGGCCTAAGTAGGCAACCACCTACCATCACATTCCCCATGAATCCTTCTCTATGTACAAATAGCAGGTCTAGGAGGATGTCTTTCCTAGTCTGCTTACAAAGTACCTGCAACACAAAGTTATCTCCCGTAAACTTCAAGAATTTCCAACACCTGTTTGTCACAGTAGGGTGGTGTTCCCAGCTGATGTCTTGGAATTTGAAATCATGTCTAGGGACAAGGGCTACAGATTAGAAATTTCTCCTAGTTATCTATAGAATAACTGATGCTCCAAGATTTAGCCATCTTCATGGCTATTCACTGGACTTGTTGCAGTGTGTACAGATGTCTCTTGTACTGGGGAGCCCAGAACCAGACTCCATGCTCCAAACTTGCCTCAGCAGTACCAAGTAGAGAGGAAGGATCACCTACCTTGACCTGCCAGTAATATTTCCCTAATGCAGCTCAGTGTACTGTTGGGTTTCTCTTCTGCAAGGACGCATTGCTGTTATGTGTTCTTCTTGTCCTTCATCACACCTGGGTCCTACCTGTAAAGCTGGGTTTTGGCTGGTCAGAATCCAACATGGGCTTGTGAATGAGTTTGTTCCTCCATAGGTTTGGGATTATGCATTTTCATTCGTTGAACTGCATGAGGTTCCTGTCGCTTGTCTTCTCCCGTGGGTTAATACCATTCTGAATAATAGCAAAACAGCCTGATGTATCAACCACTCCTCCTAATTCAATATAATCTGAAAACTTGCTAAAGT
This sequence comes from Acanthiza pusilla, assembly GCA_036630365.1. Lineage (NCBI taxonomy): Eukaryota > Metazoa > Chordata > Aves > Passeriformes > Acanthizidae > Acanthiza > Acanthiza pusilla. The sequence continues at coordinate 4,003,670 of JAXCHO010000023.1, read as the reverse complement.
TGCACTCTTTCCCATTATTAATGGGACTTGTCATGAAGAAGTTCAATTGTATTGATCTCAGAACACATCTCTTGGGAGCACCAAGCAACTTCCTCCAACAGGACTTTTGTGCCACTGATGACAATCTTGTGAGTCCAGTGGCAGTCTTTTGAGTCCACTAGTCTAGTCAGTTTTCAGTCCACATCTCTGTCTATTTACTTACCTCATAATTCATCAGCTGCCTATGATGTCATGGGAGATAGTGTTAAAGCCTTACTAAATTTCTTACAAGCAACATCCACTGCATCCCATTTTCCCTGCCTCCTTATCCACCAAGCCAGCCCCATGACCTTGCAAAGAGAATTGGGGTTCATCGCACAATGATGTTAGCCTACTCCTTGAGCATTTATGAGTACTTCCCATCAAGTCAGCATGCGCTCAGCTTGTGTAAGCATTCAAACTTGGTCCTTGTACATCAAAGAGATGTCTTCTCTGTCCTCATAAATTTGTTGGAAATACTGGCATTTCAGAGAAATTGCTCTGCTTTGCCTTTTCACAGATATCCAGTATCCAGCTCTAATGTCCATTAAGCTGATGAAATTTCTGCCATTTGGATCAAGCAGCGTTCCTCTGAATGCTCTGAAATTTCAGAAATGTATTTTAATGAGAGAAATAATGGATGCATTTACATTTATTCTCTACCCTGCTCTGCAGAACACTCTCCAGAGCAATGATTTTTAGGCCCACCCCATTCCATTTAGGTTAGGGTTTTTTGGGCAGGTGTGGCCGTGGTGAGTTGATGCTTGAATTGAAGGCTGAAGGAGTCTAAATAAAGCTAAACTAAGGCAGCAGAAGAATGGAATTTGGAAAAAAAATTAAATGGGGGCATATGTGAAATCTAAGTGTTACCAGTTACAAATAGGTGGAGAAAGTGCTTCGACTCAGGCAATCTGGTGGAAAAGAAAATAAATTTGCTGCTAACTACCTCAGCCTGGACAGGAAGGTCATCTACATCTTACAAGATTCTTTTGTCTTTTTTTTCCTGTGCAGCTGGGGAGAAAAGAGTTAACTTAAATTTATGCGCTGGGAAGTCCAATAAAGCTCTGCCTGCAGAATTAGCAGTGTAATTCTGTTAAATCTGCAGTTTACTGTGAAAAGTGGCACTTCTGCGTGTTAAACTCTAAATCCAGATTAGAAGGTGTTCATGAATAGAGAACAAATCCTGCTAGAATCATAGTACCCTGTATCACTTGTCTGGAATTGAGTGGGTAAATTCATCTCAAAATCTTACATAACTTTGCTTCTGTGAATAAAAGGCAGCTTGAACAATGGTAAACCGTTGCAATTGTTTTTTCAGTGTGTTAATTTGGTACTGGTTGTGTACCTTTATTCATCCACTATGATCTTGAGTTTGTGGCTGTCAGTATCTGTTTGGTTCTGTGGGTAGCAATAGATCTCTATTGGGTTTATGAAAGTCTTTATGTGAAGAAAGGCTTATCAAAACTGCACCGAGCTGTCATTAAGGTGATGTTTTGGGGCTTTGGTTTAAGTCTTTGGTCACAGTAATAATAATAATAATAATAATATAGCAATATATTTCCCACTGATTATGTTATTAGTAAATTGTATTTGCCAACTGGTCTATTTGACTATAAATGGTTCTCTACACTTGTTAAATCTGCTATGTTTTGTCTGGGTATGGCAAACCTGTTTGAGCTGCTACCAAATTATTGACACAACTGAACATAACGCAGCAACAATAGTAAGCTCTGTGGTAATTCAGTAAGTGAGGCTCTTTGTCCATATCTCCTGTGTATAGTTAGTTTCTTCTCTCTTTTTTACTTTATTCGTTGGTCTAACTGTCTGTGTCAGAAATAGTTTAGGCTGCTGGCTGGAGCATGGACATGAAATATCTGAATATGGACTTCTGACACTACTGTAATCTTTCTGGTGTGGCCTTGAGGCTATTCTTTGACTTGGATTTTCCACTTAAAAAAAAAAATAAAAGAGTATTCTAGATGTTTGTTTAGCATATAATACTGGGTGTGTCTCCTGTTCAACTTTTTCTCTTAACTTGGAGAAAAAGAATCTCGGGGCAACCTTATTGCTTGCTGTAACTGTGTGAAAGGAGGCTGTAGCCAGGTGGGGATTCAGTCTCTTCTACCAGCTAACAATGGACAAGGCCAGAGGAAATGGCCTCAAGTTGCACCAGGGCAGGTTTAGATTTTAGGATTTTAAGAAAAATTTGTTCACTAGAAGGGCTTTCAGGCATTGGAACAGGATGCATAGGAAACTGATGGAATCACCATCTCTGGAATTGTTCAAAAGGCAACCACAACATGGCACCTGGGGATATGATTTAGTGATGAACACTGTGATGCTGGGGTTAGTTGTTGGACCTGATGATCTTAGAGATCTTTTTCAACCTTAATAATCCTATGATGCATAGAAATGCTATTCTGTGAAAAAAGCTCACCCTAAAATCTTGCTAGGATGAAGTTCAAGAAGAGGGGTGATTAATGGTCTATTCTTCAGGTAGACATGTAGAGTAGAGATACTCTTCCCTTCCCCTCCTTCAGGAGGCCAGAGAGGTGAGACTGATTGTGTCATTCAGCTAAAGGCTGCTGTGCTGTAATCTGTCAGCCACAGAGCTTCACATGAGCCACTGAGTGTCCCCTGGCACCCCCAGACAAAGAAAAGGGTTTTTTTTCTTTTCTGCTAGGTGCTCAACTTATCTTCATTTCTCACTTGAGCTAGCTGGTCCTGTTTTCCTTCTCCCCTTCAGCTTTTCAAAGTCCTTCTCAGCCTCTGCTTAACAGTTTCTTTTTAACCAGTTCAAGAGTGTTCAGGCTCCACACACAGCTTTCTCCTTAAAATGATCATCTTTGAGATAACCAAGGGTAAGAGCACTTTGATTCATAACTTTTAATTCAAATTTGAAGGTGTACTGATGAAAAGATCTTTGGAGATAATAGAAAAGTATTAACTTTCAAACAGAGTGCTGCCTTTGCTAACATTGCCTTTGCTATGTGCTAATATAAGTACAAATACACAGCTTCAGAAAGTATACTTTTGTACTGTTTCCTTAATTAAAATTGGAAAAAAAATTCCCCTGGGGAGAGAGAAACATAGGTAGATCCAGCTAAGAGAGTTTCTTTACTTAGAGCACATCTAAATTATTCCTAGGTACCAAGGTGATGCCTGAATTTTATTTCACTTCTTATTACATATATGACTTTATAATAATTGCAGTAGCTGAGAGTATGGCAAATGCAGCATGTGTTGTAAAGCAGAGGACATAAAAATAATAAAATCTCCTTAAAATTAGAATATGTAGTTCTCATGGGCCACATGAAATACTGTATTCAGCTGTGGTATTCCTCCACCTCAAAGTCTGTATGAGGAAACAGATGAATAATAAATATTCAAAAATTCTTGATGCTTAAGTTGAGATAAACTGAATGTAGGCATATGGAGGTATGGGGCAAGGCATGCAGCTGTGACAGGAGAAGGACAAAATCTCTTCCTGAATCATTTGACTGAGTGAGGGCTACCTCGCTTTGCTGGTGCCAGTCTGGGATGCTGCCACCCCCTAGTTATGTCTGCTCTTTTCCTTTTCTTCTGGTAATCTGCAGTGACATTGGGCTGGGGCAAAAGGGCCGTCTCAAATTTCTGGTTTTGTGTCTCAATGAGACAATCCTCTTTCCCTGGCTGACAATGGAAATATGCAGCAGTTTATGTGGTTTGGCTTTGCTTTGCTTCTGGCCTTCTTTTTTCTGCAAAGTAGTTGTTATTTGGAACAGAATTGCAGTCAACATAAAGTGCTCTGAATCATGAACGATTAAAAGCACTTTATATTTGGGCCACAAATTCTGACTGAAATCATCCATAACAGGTAGCAATGGGCATACTTCTTGTGCTGTAGTAACTAATTATATCTACTTTCCTTTTTCTTTTTTTTTTTTTAATATTTATATGGTAACTGAAATGGGATTCTCTGAAAGTCAGATGCTGCTGTGCAGTGCTTCACTTTACCCTCATAATCTACATCATCCTCTAATAAGATAGCTTCCGAACTAATGAGAACCCTTGACTGCAAGTCTCATTAACCCACTCTCTGCCTCGGGTGCTTATTAAGCATTCTCCTCTTGTATGTCTGACTCTGGAGATCCAGAAGTGAGGAGTGGAAGACGATGTAAAAATGCTGTAGTGAACTTTTTTAAAATGTCCTGACTGGGGGAAAAAATAACAGATGTCGTGTCTCATTGCATCTTTCAAAACAGAGGAGCTGTCAGCGCCCTGATTTATTTTAAAAGGGTGGAAACTACCTGAGCTTCAAAAATGTGCTGCTGACACAAGCTACCTTCAGAATAGACTATCATGGGATGAGTTAATGAAAACAATGTTGTTGGACAACTTACAGTACAGCCCTGATCTGAAAAATAAAATTAGGCAAGGAAGAATTAGTGGAGGATGCAACTGGAATACAAGCAACTTTGTGACTGGAAAAGAGAACCGCCTCAAACATCAATGTCCCATGGTGGGGGAGTGAGGTGTGGGAGGGGCAGAACAGGGCAGGAACAAAAACTCTTGATCCGTGGGAAAGCAGGATATCAGTATTCTCTGTGCTTGATGTGTTATCAGTATCTGCCATGCTTGTGTTCTTACTTTGTCACCTTTACCAAGATATTGTGCAGTGATGGATCATTCACAGCCTCATACATTATGTGTCTGGCTCTGCTGAATGGTTAGTTGGGATATTAAGTGCTACTGAACACATTTGAGCCCAGGAATTTGATATGCTACAGAATATTTCATTTCAGTTTTCTTTGGCTACCAATGGCATTATCCATTGTCTGCTATATATGTTTCTTTTGTCGTTTACCAAGTGTTTTCTGCATTAGCCATATCTAATTTCCATATTGTACGACAGACAATAAAAGAATAATTCTGTCAAATCTGTGTGGGACAAATATTTAAACTCTGAGGATAAAAAGAAAATCCCCTGTAGGAACAGAGTTTAAAAGTAGCGTCCCCTGACTTTATAATGCCATCCTTTCTGTTGAATATTGATTTTTTTACAACCCCCCATTGAAATCTGTGGTTTCCTGTATTATTGATATCACTGTTGGGACCCATGCTATGTTAGGGTGTATGTCTTATCTGTCCCATGAGAAGACTGGCTGGTCCTGTGTCAAGAGTTTTTGTTTCCAGATGTGGTGCAGATGTACCACACACAAAATCATGTAAGAAGTATTAATCTGTGTTTGCTCACCTGTGAAATGGGTGCAACTCATAGCAAGAACACTTTGGAAGGAAATGACTGCCATGCAGTACACTAATAGGAGGAGTGAAATGATGAGCCTTGAGTGCTGTTATGGTAGTTCTCTTAAAAATGTAGTTTTGTAGCTATCCTTAATGGTTCTACAAGTTTTCCTTGATCAGCTTCCATGTCTTTTGGATTATGTCCTTTTTCATTTATTTATAACCATTTCTTTATGCTCATCACCATTAATTAGATAGGAACTAATTGTAGCCAAGAATCAATTTATCCAGCAGCAATTTATCCTGACTAAAGCAGAAAAAAAATTAGGAGTGGAAGTTGTATTTTTAAGCACCAGATGATTTAGTTTCAGAGGTCTTGATCAAATTAAATGGAGGACCAAATTAAGTGCCAACTGGTGACTAAATTACACTGAAGACACTGTACTTGCAACAACTAGTTTTCCCATGCAAATGCTTATGAGGTAAAAATGGGTAGTTATTTAGAGCTGTAGCAGCTGTGTCCCATATTTTTGACTCTCTTTCATTCATCTGTCCCTCAGTCACTTTGGAGGAAATATTGCTTCTCCAGGAGACACATTTGTACTGCCCTAATGCAGCAGTTTGGTCTCGTTCCAAGAAATGCCATACAAGTAACGCAGTCACTCTGATCCCTAGCTGAGGCAGTAACTAAGGAAAGCAAGCGCATCAGAACTGTCGGCACATGAGCTACACAATTGGCAGGAATACAAAACACAGGCAGCTCAGCAGAACCATTGTACAGCTTTTCCTATCAAATACTGCAAGAATCTCTTGTTCACGGTCTTAACATACATAGTTTTAAAGCAATGCAAATTTTGTCAAATAGGTCAACATTCTTCACTCAAAAGTGTAAAGTGCATTATGGAGTCCTGTACCTTTGCTGGAGGAGGAAATAAGCAGAAGAAAATGAAACGCAGTCTTATAATGTAAGATATTAAAATCAAAACTGCAAATGGAGAATAAAATGTTTCATTGAGAAATACATTAATGTTCCCACTGTTGTTTTTCTGCTCTAGTTGCACATGAGGCACCTCAGGCCAAATGCCATCCATGATGTGCCTGCCTTTCCTTTATGCAGTCATATGGGGTCAGGCAGAGTCAGTAATTAACAGTTGGTAGGATGAAAACTAATCAGTAAGTTCTGACAGCCATTTTGCACCGATCATTTTAGACGACTCTATGCTCTATAAAACCTTACTGAAGAAACCAGCTGAGACAACTCCAAATCCTCTCCTGTCTGGGGGCTTCCAGTAGCACTTTTTTCTGAGTCCGGTGGCAGATTTTTATCCATAGATGCAAGGAGTGTGGAAGTTTCCTTCTAGTCTCCCATGTCTTCTCATCTGTTTGTGCAAATCTTTCTATCAAATCTGTGAATCAGCTGAGTCAGTGTTTTCAGTCTCCAAAGGTGTCTTTTGTGCTCTAATTTGCTGATCAGTTGGGGAGGAGTACCGTTCTTGGGAAACGGCTGAGATGGAAATGCCATAGCAGTGTTGGTGTGGCCCTTGCTTTCAGCTGTCTGTTAGATGGTCAAAGACAACACATTTTTAGAGAAGAGAACATGACATATCTATAAAGAAACTTTGAATAGCTCAACCTCTATCTAATGGCTAAGCATAACATAATACAGCAAGACTGACCCAGGTGTTTTCCTGCAAAATGAGAGTCCAATGGCCATTGACTCTCTCTCATAGCCCTGTGAGACCTAAGATTGTTTGGAGTCCATCATCTACACAGGGGGTTCACCCAGTGATCATGAAGTTCTCTTCCCCTTCACCCACTCTTTCTTGACTGTCCTGGACTGCAGACAGTGCTGTTAGAACAGGCAGCCAGCACACGTGAGATTGTCTGTGTTTGATCAAGGAGGTTTCAGACAGGAGCTGCTGTTCTGTTCTGGCATAATACATGTGTTATTTGGACCCTACACATGGTGTTTAACAAGAGTTCAGAGAGAATGGCTATTAGGGTAAACAGAGATCAAGGCTGAATCACTGTGGGTTTGCAGTTGATGGTGTATTGATTTAAGGAAAAGAATGTTGAATTTATTGCAAGAGATGACAGTATAAAAGCAAGATGGCAAAGTTAGCAAAACTAATGGGATGTGTAACGGCTTAAGAAAGAAAATGGTGAGAAGAGAGGTGTGATAATCTTTCAGGTAGACAGTAACTTGGTAATGTTCCCCTCAGTTTACTCTGATAGTTAATTGTAGTTTAGGATGTTCTTGGCTTATTTGTGATGAACCTTACAGTAATTGGTCATGAAAATTGTAAAATATAAAAGGGGTAACATTTAAAAAATATATGACAACTCTGCCATTGTTAGTTCTGAATATTGGATTCTAGTGTTTGTCCTAATTATTAGGAGAATATGTATGGTAGTCAGTAGACTTATTTGATGGACACATTTTTATTTACTAAGTTGTTCTAATTTTCTTAGCTCTGTGATGCAAGTTGCAGCATGCAGTGCTGATACCTACAATGTGTTGCAGAAATTTGCTTTTTCAAGTGATAGAAAAAGACAACACCTTTCACTTGTAGAAAGTGGCTGTTTTGTAGTAGCTTTCAATGATCTGTGCAGTGCAGCTGTGAAAATGTTTTTGTCATTTTCCTAGGAAGAGAGATCAAATACTTGTGGGTTTTCATGTACGCCACCAAAATCTGACTGCAGCCATGAAAGGACAGTCAAATTTCACTCTTGTGCTATGTCACTCAGTTGCTGACTTAATGAACATTGTCACTCTCTCCAGGCACCTGGGATAGCCAGAGGGTTAAATCCTAGCAAAGACATTTTCCCCTAATTTCTTAGATTTTTGGCATTGCTTCTGTAACGTTGGCAATAGACAGCCTATGGTTTTTCAAATTGCCCACTCTCAGCAGACATCCTGATTTAAGGTGGCCAGCTGTTCACCATTACTCAGGGCCCTCATTAAAGCCCAAATCTGCTGGACTCATCATTACACTCAAGTTATGGAGTAATGTTATTTGTAATGCAAATTGGAGTTAAAGCAAATGCTTAAACTTTTGTTAAAGGTCTTAAATTTTAATCATGTTTCTTGTCAGCTGAAATACAATTTTCATAATGGGTTAAGATTTATGTAAAGTAACCAATTATTTATTGTGATTTTACTGAAGATTGACATCAAATTAACTCTTAGTTAACAGTCAGTTGTTTTAGTACAGTTATTCAACTGCAGTGGCTTGAGAGATAATAGTGAAATGACAGTGCATGGTGCTGCTTATATTACTGATTACAGATTATTTTATAGTGAGAAATCAGCAAAATCTTAACATATGGATTAATACCACTATATTAACACAGACATTATGGAAGAGCTATTGTTATATCTGTGATGTTATTGTTAAAGCTAAAGGTTGTGATTATCCGTCATGCGATTACTAAAGAACAAACTGTCTTGCTAAGATTGCAGTAGTGGGACAAGGCAGTCAGCAACTTCTTGGTGCTCTGGGGAGATCAGGGTATTTTGATTAATGCTGGACTGCACAGAGAACAGTGGGTATGAATTAGTCTCAATTCACACTTTTACAGCAGCAATATCAGGACAGTAGAAATGTAAAAGGATAGTGTTAGTTAGAATTTGGCCTGAATGTGCTGCTTTTTCAAGATTTTGTGAAGTGCTGCAAAAACTTGTATTAGAAACTTGTATTTGATTGGCATTTTGCATTAAAACAAAAAACCCCAAACAAACAAAAAATAGAAAATGTTTTTGTGTTCAAAACCCACACACTAGAAGTATAACACATGCACAGAAGTGAAATGGCCTCAATGGCATCAAAGGCACAGTTTGACTAGGTTTTTTGGGTGGAGTGAGTTTTGTTTTGCTTTGTATTTTAATGTTTACACTGCATAATCTGTCAGTAGGAAAGAAATAGCATTAGAAGCAGTATAATGTGAACTTTTTGGTTTCTATGCTATTTAAATTGAATCTTCAGTTATCTTCATTGTTCCCTAAATACATTTCTTATTCTAGTCTGAACATAGTCAGACAAATCTTTAAGGTGTTGTGAATGTAATAATTTTTTGTCTACTAAATTGAAATGCCTTCTGTCAGATTTCTATTCTCTGTATGTGTTGGTATACAGTTGAAACAAACCTCAATATTCTCTCTGGCAGTTAAATACCCTGGGCTTCTTTGACTGTTCATTATACAGCACATTTCCCAAGTCTTCAATCGTTCTCTAGGCTATTTTTTTATACAGTCACATATTGCCACATCCTTTTTTGGTAAATGCACACCAGATCTGAAGTCGTATGTCATGCTTATTACAGGGGCACATAAGGTTTGGGTCTTTCCTCTGTATTTCAGAATTGATCCTGTAAAGCATCTCCTTTCACAGCAAGTTTCATGAACGCATTTCTCGGGATACTTAGTTGTCTAGAACTCTGCAGAAAAGGACTTTGGATGATAAACCTAGAAATAGAGGTTGTGTGATTTTGCCTAATACCTGTCCTGGAAGTCTGTATTTTAGAAGATGAATAATCTTATGATTGAGGAGAAGGGAAAGTTTAAAAACTATTTAGGATGATCCAAATGGGTTGCTGTCCACCCTCTGTTTATCAGTAAACTTATTGCCTAGAATCTGGGAGGCTTCTCCCCTGAGCAGTCGATTTAATATCTAGGA